>OZ014522.1:559365019-560701776 GCA_963966055.1 Lathyrus aphaca
TTCAAAAAGTACAAGAACATGATCTAATTCTTCTTGGATCAAAAGTTATGGTGTGTTAAAGTTGGCAAAAATCACTAAATTCCAAGACATGCACCAAAAGGCAAAGTTGCAAATTCTCCTTTCAAGGCCAATTCAGTCATCATATGGGCTTCTAATTCACTCAACATGATCACACAACCTCTAAAAATCAGAATGAGGCCAAGAGATCACATGTTTTGTATGGTTTTGGAGCAAGATATTTTCATGAAGCAAAGCAAAGTCAAGTTGCAAAACCACTCATCACACTTCACCCACTTGCTGCATTGGCTATTGAACCAGCCATAGCCTCTCACCTCACCATGCTGCGCCAGCCCACACCTTTGTACTAGCCTAGAACACAACCCATGCCTCTCTTACCAAAAGGTTGACAATTTGCAAAAGTGAACTTACCTATCACAGCAGGCCAGGTCACATCATCTGACCAATGAGATTATTTTATGCAAGCCAAATGCTAGCCATTACACATAACAAGCAAGGCTGAAGCTCACCAGAACTCATCATACACAAACTCACTCCAACTTGCATTTCTCTTCGAATCTCTTTACACAAGCCTCAAACACAAAGAAAAACTTCACAAACAATCTCCATTCACTCCACTGACCAGAAACCAACCATTGTTTTGGCCTGAAACCTCCCATATCACAAACACGATTTTCACACTCCCTTGGCCAGAGCTTCTGCAAACTCACTCAAGAGGCTGTTTAAACTCCAACCAAGTGTGCAAAGCTTCAAAAGGGGATCATTGGGACCTGTTTGAGCCAAAGAACCATCCAGAAAGCTCCTGAATCAAAAGCTCCATCTCAGGTGACTCCATCAACTTTTTTTCCAGAACTCCATTTTCTTGTTAGAATCTTGCTTTGTATGTTGCACTGATCATTGGGATCTATTTACTTTTGAAAATGAGCAAGAAATGAGTATGTTATGGTGTTCTGAAAGTTTGACCTAGAAATTTCTTTGCTTCGATTCTTGTTTGTGTTTGAGTTTAAACATGATTTGATGCTGGATTCGTGCTTAGGATAGTTAGTAGATGATTTCTGGAGAGTTAGAGCTCCTAAAATGGCCTGGAGAGAGAGATTGATTTTTGGGGTGAACGGGGAAGATGACCGGAACACTGTTCCGGTCACCTGAGGGTGTTTAACGGCAGGATTAGGGTTTAAACATTAATTAGCTGAGTTTGAATTTTGGCCGTAGGATTTGGCGCCAGGTCAATTCGCGCGCAGGCCAGTTTGAATCCCACACGTTGGATCTGATTACTTTTACTTTTTTCAGTTTTAAATTCATTTATTTTCATATTTATTTCATTTGTTTTGCATAATTTATTTAAAATAGTAAAAATTGCTTAAAAATTATGAAACTTTTTGTCAAGAGTTTCATTAATTTTTAAGACACAAAAATATTTTTATTTTCATTTTTAGCATTTAAAAAGTATTTTAAAATATTTAAAAGTTTATTTTTAATTGATTAATGAGAATTAATTTATTAAAAATACTTTTAGGTATTTAAAAATCACAAAAAAATTCATGAAATGTTCTAAGACATTTAGAAACATTGTCCAACCTTCAAACCAAATTTATTTTTTGATCTTGATGCATTTTGAGAATTTTTCATTGAATAAAAATCATTTTTATGCATTAATTTGATCCAAAGTTCAAAAAATCATTTCTGCCTATCCATGAAGAGTTGGACATTGATTCTTTTTGCATTGCATTGTGTTTAGCATGTAGTTTGTGAGATTAAATGGCCATGATTTGATCTTTCATTTTCCATTTGTTTGGTAATTTTCTTGTTTAGGAACCCTAAAACCCTAGAAATCCTAAGAAAATCATAACTTGCATTTGGTTAGGAGTTGAAACTTCTCCTTTGGGCAGTGAGTTAGCATAGGATTAGGGGTCCTTTGAGTGGCATTTTCAATTTTTTATCTTAGGGTTTGCTTCTGATTTTGGTTTTTGTTTGATGTATTGTTCATAAACCCTAATTTGGGCTTCCATATGCATCCATCTTGCATTCTCTTGCATAACATGACTTGCCATGGCATTTCAAGCATCCATTTGATTCATTTAACATCTTAAGACATATTGAAAGAATGTTTGATCATTGCATCATGTATTTTCCATGTTGTATGCCATGTGCACTTCATAACTTTTCATGTATGTCCATGCTTCTTAACTTGCTTCATTGGCATTCATGAACTTGTTTGATCATTTCCATGTGCTGCCTCATGTTTGTAGCATCTCATAGCATCATTGGCATCATGTAATTGCTTCTGGTTTTGTTTCTCATCATGTCATCTCATCCCATTTGGCATTGCATTGCACTTTCTTCTCTAACTTTTCAGGTGGTAAGTGATTTTGAGAAGTGAATTTGCCTTCACTTCTCACAACTTTTCTTTTCATCTCTCTTGCATCCTTGCTGCATTTATGTTTGTGTTTGAGATTGAGCTTGCTCATTCTTCTTCTCCCCACTTTCTTTCTTCAAGTGACTTGACTTCTTGAATGAAGCAAGTTGCTTTGCTTCTCTTGATCCTTTCATCTGCTTCCTGGTGGTTCCATTGAAGATTTCTCTTGAAAACCTCACAAACCTTAGGAACAACCAAGCATGACAATGATTAGGGTTTTGATTAGTCTCCCCTTTTAGTTTTACCTTTGTGTCTCTTTTGAGTCTTCTCTCCTCATCTCATAATCAGGGACTAAACCCTAAAGGCTTTAAGGCTTTGTGATTAAGCTTATGCCTGCATCCTTCTATTGGGATGGAGTGTATAACTTTAATCCTAAGTGTTAAACCCTTAATGTGTTTAAATCTCTTAATCAATTCACTTAATAATCATCAAGACATCACACTTGTAACTTGGGCCTTGCATTAGGGTTCTAATTCTTCCTTAATTGGTTAAGAAGGACTAACCCTAATGTTAATGGACAAGTCCCCCTCAAGTTGTCTTACAAACCCTAAAAATCACTTCATCATCTTACCATTAATCTAAAATCCATCTAATAAAGGCTTGTTTTGTCATGAGCTTAATCCCTAATCATGGATTAAGTTGAGGAGCTTTCCTCAGCTTAAACATTCTCAGCTATTATCCTTCTATTAGGATGGTGTAATGAGTCTGTTTAATCCTTGATTATGGCTTAACCTCATTACTTAACACTAAACAAAAACACCAAAAACATTCAAATAATCACAATTAGGTTAATGATCTTAATCCTGCATCAAAGGTGATTAAGTGTGAGAATCTGACTTCACACTTAAGGTATTCTCATTACCCCTAATCAGAGGGAAGATGTGATGAGTTTACTAAATCCATTGGTTTAGGCTTAAGCTCATTAACTTATGACAAACTTTCAAAAGCAATAAAAGACTGAAAACTCAAAAACAAACAATAATCGTCTCCTCCGGGATTCTTTTCTCATCTCACTCACTCATAAACGAGAACTCGCTTCTTCCGTCTAATGCAAGACAGTTAGCACCTGAGCCAGACAGGTCATACACTTGAGCATAGACAAGTAAGCAGTTCACAGGTCAATTCATCTTTCAGTCTCTTTGGGTCGAACTACGGTGTTCTGACTTCCTCATTGCACGAGAGGATACGTAGGCATAACTTAACAGTTATCGAACAAAAGTCTCTGTATATTCCCCCTCCTTCCAGCGTTATTCTTTGAGCCTCATTATCATGAGCATCTTATTCTTGTTCTTACACTGACACTTTCATACTTCATATCACTTATACACTATACACTGACACCTGTACATCCTTTTCCAGCTCTTTTATACACAAATTGCACTGACACTACCCCTTTAAAACACAAATCTTTTAAGCGTGGATCCCGTCGAGTACGACGGACAATCTGGGTGCTAATACCTTCCCAGGTTGTAACCAACCCCCTTTCTCAGTCTCTCTGGTTCGCAACCGTCTTATCCATATCTTTCTAGGTCTATGCAGCATTGCCTTTCCTCCGGGATAAAAATGCCTAGCTGGCGACTCTATTCATCTCCAGTGAGTTCACTGCTGTGTGTTCTCATTGTCCCTCTCGCCGACCGTTCGCGTCTGTACCTTTATTTGGGCCAGTCCCATTTTATCGGGAGCGACAGATAGCTTCTGTAAACGGAATAGTAATATTCAATTGTTTCAGAAGTTCAACAAATTTCTTAAACTGGCCCATCGTCTTAGAATTGGTTAATCTCTGAGGGTACGAAATTGGTGGTTTATAAGGTGGTGGAGGCACATAAGGCTTTTCTTTCTCCACTGCCTCTTGATTATTATCTTCCTTTTCTTCTGGTTCATTCTCCTTTTCAGTCGGCTTATCTGGTTTTTGGTACATGGCTGGATTGTCAAGTCTTGGATCGGTAGGTCCGTCAAGTTCCTTGCCACTTCTTAATATCACAGCATTGGCCTGTCCTTTTGGATTAGGTTGGGGTTGTCCAAGAAATACTCCAGCTGGTGCAGCGGTAGGTGCTTGTTGTTGAGCTACTTGTGAAATCTGAGTTTCAAGCATTTTGTTATGTGTAGCTAATGTATCTACCTTGCTCACTAATTTCTTAATCTGCTCACTAGTGTGTATGTTTTGGTTTAAGAAATCCTTGTTTGTTTGAGATTGGGTAGCTATGAAGTTCTCCATCATCAACTCAAGGTTTGATTTTCTAGGAACATTAGGAGCAGTCTTTTGATATCCTGGTGGTGTAGCTGGTGCTTGACCTGATGCGTATAAAGCATTGTTGTTCTTATAGGAGAAGTTCAGATGATTCTTCCAACCTGGGTTGTATGTGTTTGAGTATGGGTTTCCTTGAGCATAATTCACTTGATCTGTGGGAATTCCTGCTAATAGTTGACAATCAGGGACAACATGTCCTGGAACTCCACATAACTCACAGTTAGGTGTTACCGCAGCCACGGTGGTTGTTGGTGTTATGGTCAAGTTTTCGATCTTTTGGTTAAGTTGGTCAAACTTTGCATTGACTTGATCCATACTACTCACTTCGTACATACCTCCTTTTGTTGGTTTCTGAGTTGCGACTCTCTCGCTTCCCCATTGGTAATGGTTCTGAGCCATACTCTCGATAAGTGCATAAACATCATTATATTCTTTGTCCATTAGTGCGCCGCCTGCGGCAGCGTCAATTGTCATTCTTGTATTGTACAAGAGTCCATTGTAGAAAGTATGGATGACCATCCATTCTACTAATCCGTGATGTGGACAAAGTCTCAGCATATCTTTGTAGCGTTCCCAAGCTTCGAAAAGTGACTCATTTTCCTTTTGCTTAAATCCGTTGATTTGAGCTCTTAGCATAATTGTCTTGCTAGGTGGGAAATATCTTCTCAAGAATACTCTCTTTAGTTCCTCCCACGTAGTTACTGAATTCGGGGGTAGAGATTGAAGCCAGGCTCTAGCTCTGTCTCGAAGTGAGAAAGGAAAAAGACGTAATCTAATAGCTTCTTGGGTAACTCCATTAGCTTTTACAGTATCTGCGTACTGCACAAATATCGAAAGATGAAGGTTCGGATCCTCAGTAGGATTTCCGGCGAATTGGTTTTGTTGCACGGTTCTGATATCAGCGAAGGTTTCAATTCGAAATTGTTTCGGTTGATAGCCAGTGCAACAATGCTGGAATGCGGCTCAGCTTGTGAAGGACTAGCGTAATATTTGAGTGGATGATTTGGTTCTTCAGCCATCTCTGCGTCCTTTGATGTTCCAACTGGTTTAGGTGGATCAACTTGAAGATCTGGAATGTTGTATTTTCGTTCGTATTCGAATATTCGTCTTCTTAAATATAAGAAACGTTCTAATTCTTGGACTGGAGGTTGCAAGTCTTCGCCTTGAGAGCGAGTACTTGGCATACACTCGGGAAATTAGATTAGGAAAAGAATAAGTTGTTACCTTAGTCTAGACAGTGCTACTCTAATAGTGCACTAGTAACTAAATCAAGGTCCCCGGCAACGGCGCCAAAAACTTGATGGGGCGAAGACGCGATATGTGTCTAGTGGTATCTGAACTGCAAGCGCACAGCCTATCGAAGTAATATAAAAGATTGTCGATCCCACAGGGACTTTGTAATCACTTATTGCTAGAAGGTCTGCTAGTTTAGCTAAGGCGGATGTTTGTCACGATTTTGGTTTTAAGGATTAAAAACGGGAATTAAATTTAGTTTTAAGGAAATAATGAGAAGGCGGTCGGTATGTAATTATGTTAACCTATGCGGGTCAATCTAACCTAAGCTTATAAAGATGGTTCACTTAAATTGTTCTGTAGAGATTATCAGTTTAAATACCCTCGACTCACACTCTCGTGGTCTTATCTCAGATCTTACTCCTAAAGCCCTATGCCTGCTCTCGCTAGCCCATAAGTGTTTAGAAAATAATTTTTGAAAACTTAATAAGTCTAATTCATTTTAAAGCGCTCTCGCTGTATTTAAATCAAATGCCTAACTTTAGCTATCCGGTTAAAATCTCACACTCTCGTGGTCTCGACCTAACCTATTACACTTTTCTTACTCTCGTAACAAAAAGATTAATTTTAATTATAAAAAGTCACAGCCAGAATATAAGTTCTTAATTATTTTAGCTTAGATTCGATTTTACCGGTTTGGTTTAGTTTATTACATACCGCCTAATTAATTTAGCTACTCATTTTTGTTGTACCAGACAGATGCAGAAATAAACAAATATTAATTAAAACATACATTATAAAATAATAACAATATCTTAACATAAACAAATAAATAACTTAATATAAATGCAAAAATATAAAAACCTGAATGATTAAAATCTTAAAACTCCTTCTTCCACAGACTGGTAAGCTCGGAGTGTTCGGAACCGGAATCAAAAATAATACTAAACAAATTCTGAAGGCTAAAAAAAAGAAATTAATAATAACAATTTCCTAATGTTGGAAATTGTTATTGAATTTGGGTTGGATATAGAAGCAGAAAAATAAACAAGAACAATGCTGGAAAAATTAAATAAGGGTTCAACAAAATTATGGCAGAGCTTCCGCGGAAAAGTTAAAATAAAACTCTGTGTTTTTCAATTTGTAACTAGGGTATTTATAGAACATAATTTTTGGGCTTGGGCAGTTGAAATTTATGAGCGTGGGCATCGTTCCATAAAGAGAAAATCCAACGAAAGTGCATACTGGGTTTGAGAAATAATAGGAGTCACATTTGACTCACGTTGCACACGTCCTTATGAATTCTTCAATTTAATTAAACCTACTTTCCTTTGTCACGTTCGTGACAAGGGCGTAACGGGCACTTTTTCCAATTCAAGCGTGTCACGGTCGTGACACTTGAGTAACGGTCGTGAGACCTCAAAGTAGGGCGTCACGGTCGTGGTGATGTTGTGACGACCGTGAGTGTTACAAAATATGCAGACTTAGCAGAATTCCTCTCTTCATCTTCTTTTCATGCTTGTTTTTGTTCATTTGATCTTTTTCTCATGATTTAGATCTAGAAATGTTATACCTGCAATATGACATAAAAAACTCGAAGAATCGGGAGTTAATAGGATCAATGTGCGATAAAACGGACTTAAAACGTAGTAATAAAGTGATACGATTTCTCGTTATCAAGTTCTAAGCAGAAGTCTTGAATCAATGAGATTTGAGTAAGGAAGTCTTGTACTAAAGGTTTGAGCAGAAGTCTTGAATATGTGGGGTTTGAGCAAGACAGTCTTGGATTATAGGTCTGAGCAAAAGTAATGAACCTTAGGGGTTTAAGAAATTAATTCTTGTATTCTTGGAATATGAGCAAGGAAGTCTTGGACCGAGGGTCTGAGCAGAATCTTAAACCTGAATGGTTTAAGCAGGAAGTCTTAGATTCATGAAATCTAAGCAGGAAAGTCTTGGTCTAGGGGTTTAAACAGAAAGTATTAAACCTGGGGGGTTTAAGCAGGAATTCCATGGCTGAGGGTTTGAGCAGGAATTGTATTATTCTTAAGTGCATAAGCAATTGTAATTATGTTTTGATTATAGTGGAAAATCTCTTTTGCAGCAAGGGGAATGAACTACTCTCAGGTTGGGAGGAACTAGTATAAATGTTTGTGTGTTCTATTTTTATTTATTTTCTTATGTTAATATTCCGTTACAACCTATTAATCAAAATATGAATATTGGTTTAGAATCTGAACTCTGTTCAGAGGCAAAGCAAAAACGAAAAACATGATTCAACCCCCTTCTTGTGTATTTTTCTCACCTTCAAAAATGACCCTACCTTTTGAAGTTGATAGACTGCAAACATAAATACTCTTCTAATGGAAATAAATGTTCACATTGTGGAGGTACTAAACATACTTGTGTGACATGTTTTGAGCTTCATGGTTATCTTGATTGGTGGATAGATTTTCAGGCTTGGAAGCATAACGATACAAGCGATAATGATATCAACCTAGGGAACGCTATGGTAGCTACTGCGGACCATATCTTTTCGTCATTTCAACATCAAACTCCCACTCTACTGAAGGTAATTTCTAATTTTCTCTAACCAATACGATGACTCTAATGCATAGATACTTGATTTTGGAGATACCAATCATATGACTTTGATGTTGCTGATTTTTCTAAATGCTTAACCCCTCGACGCGTAAGTATTACCAGTGTAAATGGTAGCTTATAATTAGTAATAAGGGATGGAAATGTGTTGTTATCACCAACTCTTTTACTTTCTAATACACTATTTATTTCCTCATTATCTCATAGGTTGTTGTATGTGAGTAAAGTTACAAAAAAATTGAATTGTGTTGTGATGATTTATCGATCTTTCTATTTCCTTCAAGATATTCTCACAAAGGAGATCATTGGGCATGGTACTAAGAGAGTTGGGATTTACTATATGGAGGGTCTCAGTGTAGGTTGAACACACCACACGTAGTATCCAAGAAACAACAAGGTGGATTTTTTTTTACTCTAGCATCGTCAATTAGGCCATCATTTGTTTGTCTATTTGAAACATGTGTTCCCTAACTTATTTTTAGATATATCATTGTTGAATTTCAAATGCGAGGCTTGTATTTTAGCCAAGAGTCATCGAGTAAATTTTCCATTAAGTATAAATAAAAGTAATGTTCCTTTTGCTTTAATCCATTCTGATGTATGGGGTTCATCCCTAAAACTTTTTATCTCTGGTTGTCAGTGGTTTGCAATATTTGTTTATGATTACACTTGAATGATTTGGATTTATTTTTTGAAATATAAAAATAAGGGGGAAGGTTCTTAGTTTTACAACATTTGTAGTAAAACATTATGCTGACTCCTGATGTCATATAGGAGTTCTTTGACATGTTTGAAGAACATTTGCGTAGATTTATTTGTGATGTCAGATCAAATGTCTTAACATCTGTCTGTCAGTTCCGGGACATCTTTATGCAGAAAGATATGATTTGATTCTTGCATATTTTCAGCAGGTGTTTGTTTCTATGATTGGTTCAATAGGTTGCGAAAATCAACGAGGAATTATTTGACTAACAAATGTTGTTCTGTTTTAAATATTTGAAGATCTTTTTATATCCTTGAGTTGTTATTTTTGGAGAAAATCATGGAATCACATCTTTTCAAATATACGATTTGATCCAAGCCCATTCAGAATGTTTCTATTTTCAGGATACAAAACTTGATTGTAAAGGGTGCGAAGAATAAAGTATTGTGAAGCATTGTGCTTTTGAGTGTTGGGGTTTGTGTTTGTTGTTAATTGTGAGCGACTCTTTTATCATTCTGATATTAGGGTTGGATTGATCTTTGAGTTTGTCATACCCTAATTTTTGACCCTAAGATTTTCCGCATCTCATCTGCATCTTGCATACAAACAAGATCGCATTGGTTGCACGGTTCTTCTCGGGTTAGGATTATGCCTCGCAGGGGATCACCGTTGTCTTTAATTGTTTTATTTGATTGTGTTTGCTAACCATTGATCAAAATCCAAAAATATTTTGTTTCCTTTTGCTAACTTTTTTTTCCAGGAAGAGGAACCATATAAAAATGTCAAAAAATAGCAGTCATGCAGCTCGAGTAAATTTCACAAAAGTCGAAGACGATCCGCAAATAATTCAAAATTATCAGATCAAGGATTTCCCAAGTTAATTGATTCATTCAAAGGATCTCCAAGGTTCACGTGTTTATTTCTTCGACGTACACAAGAATCGGGGCGAAACAACCAAGCAACTATTTTTGAACAAAAAATTCAAAATTCAGCTTGGTTAACCGGTTAACCAATGCGAAATTTGAATTTTTTATTTCAAATTCAGCACCCTTAGATCAATGATTTAATTGGAATATTCTAGATCCATTGGTTTCTGATTTCTCTACATCACTTTGATCATTTCCTACCATAAACCCTCACTAATCACCACTCTTTTCCATTTCCCACCAAAATTCCAATTACCAAACCTAAATTCAAATTACCAAAGCAAGCCCCATTCCACCAAATTTCCATACCTAAGGCCTTTAAATAGGACCACAATTTCATTCATTCCACAAGCTTTTGATAGCCACAAAACCTTTTGCAAAATACTCCCCCAACACCAAAATTCTTCAAAGCTCATCTTTCTTTCTTTTGAAGTTATCAAGAATTCACATTGAATTCTTGATTAACTTGAGCTAAACCTTCACCCTTTTATTCTTTTGCTCATCAATTTCAGTAGATCTAGGCTTGTGTTGGTTCAATTTGAAGAAAAGCTTTTGGTAATTCATCTTCCTCCATAAACCCATATTCACCATCAACATTCAAGATGTAGATTTTTGGTGCTTTTGTTTCTAGATCCTTCGGATCTTTATTTGTTGTTTGATTGCAGGGATTCCAGTGTATTTTGATTTTAAAATTCGTGCAAATTCAGATCATGATCATCCGATGTTTGAGAAAAGGTTTCAAAATGGATCATGCTGAATTTTCTGCATTTTTCAGCATCTGGTACAGCGTTAACCGGTTAACCATTTGGTTACCCGGTTAACCAGTTCAAAAACAACGCAAATTGTCCAAAATCTGCTTGCGTTAACCGGTTAACCAATTGGTTAACCGGTTAACACAAGTCAGAATGGTGTTTTTGGCTTGTTTCAAGCCCCTTTTTTGGTTCCTCTTTCTTCTTCTTCTTCCTCCCTTTTATTTTTACCTTGGGAAGCATTTTTGGGAGTAATTCCTCCTTAATTTCAATGGATTTTGGGTGTAGATTAGAGTAGTTAATGTTCATTAATTCAAAACTACCTTTAAGTGGATTATTCAATTCATTTAAGGTACTTTGCATTAGTGATACATTTTCAGGCTTGAATCCACCAAAATGAGTGATTGAACTTAAGGATGGAAGAATACCATAAGTACGGCTCAATTTGGTATTCATCTTTAGTTTTGTGCGGTATCGCGTTCGGATAATGATTCACATATTGTTTATCTCGCATGCATTAGCACTAAGATTATGCACCTTAATTGGTGGTGGCCGGCCTCATTTGTAGGGTAATTACTTCGTAAATTACTTGGCGATTTCTTAACATAGACCTAAACTTGTCCCGAATTCGGAATAAGATCCATTTGGACCCGGTTGCCTCTCGATTTTGGTTATCTTTTTGTGGTTGTGTTTGATTAAGTTCATCATACCATTTCTATGTAAATATTATAATACTATTAATATACTAACATTTAAAATTCAATCTCTCGCACCTTATACTCTTTATTTCAATCTCTCACTCCTTATCTCTTTTATTATGCTTTTATTATATTATATCATTCATCATATTGTTTATGTTCATATTGTTATGCTTGTGATTTTTCTTTTGTCCATTTTGACACAAAAATATTAATAAAGGATTAAACACCTAAAAAGACTTGTGACTTTTAATTTCAGACTATGGCAACTATCCTTAGCATTGGACTTGGAGTTTGGACTTAGATTCTAGGATCATTCCCTTGCTTGAGCTATTATGGATTGAGGACCTTGGCCCCGTTTGAGTTCACTTGTTTATGAAGATGGAAATTTGTTTGCTTTGAAGAATGTTCATAACACGGTTTGATCGTTCTTCTCTTAAATTTTACATTCAAGTCTTAGGATAGTCACTTCATCTCCTCCCACTTCTTAAATTTTCAAATCTTCTTCCTATTTTCAAATCTTCTTTGTTTGCAAACTTCAAACATTTTCACAATCAAACCTTGACTTAGGTCAAGCGATTTTACCTTTTCATTTCATTTCTTAATAAATGCTAAACCACATAAGCATATCGAGACTTTTTTCTCAAAAAAACTTTAAAAAATATTCAAACCTCATTCAATCGTTTTTGTGCCCTCGTGCACGTTTCTTTTTAACCATTTTCATGTTGAGATATGATTTATTCTTTCTAGCGGAATTATTCGCTAAAGAATGACGACTTATCTCTACATTCTAAAATCAATTCAACTCATTGTTTCTTTTCAAACTTTGTACCACGAACTACGAGGTTTTGATCTCGCATTGCACTTTGTGGGTACGTAGGCATGAGACGTTCGTCTCTTCAAACACAAAAATATTAAAGAACATTTCTCTTCTCATCTCTTCAATCTCTTTCAAACAAACCATTTTCAAACCAAAAAAGCAGTAAATATTTCAAAGGGCTCCCGTGGAGTACCACAGACATTTTGGGTGCGTAAAACCTTCCCATTGTGTAACCTATCCCCTTACCCGTTCTCTGTTCGATTCTTTTAGCTTTTTGCTTTTAGATTCATTAGGTTTTATTCGCTCCTTTTCCCTTTTCCTTTTGGAATAAAATAAAAGTGCGGTGGCGACTCTGTTTACCTTGAGTTAAGTTAGATAATAACTTACACTTATGATTTTACCGCTACAGAAAAATGGCGACTCTGCTGGGGAGTCAATCTCTAAGTGGATTCGGCCTACTTTGATTTATTTACTTCTTTAGTTTGATTTGTTTGTTACTTGGTTGTTCTGTTTCGGTTTTTGTGATTCTCTATGAGTGAGATAGATTCTAACCCGGATCTGAGTTGAACTTATGATAGGACGGCGATATTCGAAGCGATACGCGATGGAGTAGTCCAAATCTATATCAATTTGATAATCTCCACTCGGTTAGGCTCTCTTGGATTATCAATGTCATGACGAGTAATTATACCTGGCATTATTTTCCGACCTTGAGTTGATCATACTGAGGACCGTAGAACCCTTAACCAATCCAAGCCAATTTAAGAACGTAGGGCGGAAACTATCTGGGTGTAAACCTAAGGTGGTTGTCACGCGATACTACACTCGGACGAGGTCAATTTTAAGAATGTTATCGGTTGGGGAGTAATCCAACGTACCGATAATATTCTAAAGATGACTGTTAACTCCGGGAACCTCTGTTAGCACCCTTTTGGTTTTTTGCAGGTACAATGAAGACAAACCTTAATACATGCCTTTGTGGGTTGTTGGTTCTTATCCCTTGTCTCCATGCTCATGATTCAAACCTTTGAACCTGTGTGCTTTGCGTGATATTGTTTGTGGTTGTTGCATCTACATATTCATCATGATCATCATCACAACCATTTTTCAAGAAAAACAATTTTGATTATTGCAAATATTGGAAAAAATAAATATTCCTTTTTGTCAAGATTTTTCATGACCATATTCTTGATATTGACTATGTTTGCAATAATCGAGTTGTTTTTCTGAAAATGGAAGTGAACATTGCATATCATTGCATCCTCGCATATTCTTGTGTTCATCCGAGTTGTGTGGGAACTCATCCCGGTTGTTTCTTTCCTCAGTTGTCTGTTGATCCGTCAAGTTGTTTCCTCAACACAGATACGGTACTAGAGCTAATAACAGATTGAGAGCTATCAGATTGAGAATGGAAAACCAAGAACAACATAACATGGAGGTCCGGATGGAGATTGATGAGTTGAAGGCCGGTATGACCAGGCTCACTGAAATGATGCAAGTTCTGATTGCTCGAGGTGAACCACCTCAAAGGACTGTTATCTCTGAAGTTTTTACTGCTGTTGTTGACCCTCATGTTATTCAGCAACCGGCTTCTACTTGGCCAGAATTTGGGTTACCTCCGGATTATGTGCCAGCTGCTGCTACTGCTCAAATGGGTGGTCCATCTGTTGTGCCAGTTTTTTCAGCTCCGACTTTTGTCGAACCTCAACCTGTTGTGCACACTACTGCTCAGACTACTTATCAGAATTCTCCTTTTTTGTATCAAGCTGCCGGTCCACAAACTGAAAGTCAGGGTGAACCTTGATATATGGATGAAGTTAGAGAGCAATGTTTGACTCTTGAGAAAAGGGTAAGAGGTCTAAAAGGAAAATATGTCTTTGGTTCTGCTGCGATAGACATGTGTTTGGTCTATGACCTAGTTTTGCCTGATAAGTTCAAAGTTCCTGTATTCGAGAAGTACAATGGTCATACTTGTCCAAAAATTCATCTGCTGATGTATTGTCGCAAAATGGATGCACATGCCAAGGATGACAAGCTTCTTATTCACTGTTTTCAAGATAGACTGAGTGGTGCTTCTATGAAGTGGTATGTAGGACTTGAGAAGAGTCACATCCGAAGCTGGAAAGATTTATTTGATGCTTTTGTAAGACAGTATAAGTACAATTTGGACATGGCGCCTGACCGTCGTCAACTCAAAACATGTCACAGAAAGAGAAAGAATCGTTCAAAGAGTACGCTCAGCGTTGGAGAGAGCTAGTTGCTCAAGTGGAACCACCTTTGGCCGAAAAAGAATTAACAGGTTTGTTCATGGACACTCTTCAACCGTTCTTTTGGGAGAAAATGGTAGGAAGTGTTTCATCTGGTTTTTCTGACCTAGTCACTATTGGAGAAAGACTAGAGGAAGGTATCAAGAAAGGTAAGATTACCAACTCTGAATCTTCTAATGCTGCAAGAAAGTCGCTTGGGAATTTTCAAAAGAGAAGAGATGGTGATGCTTATGCTATTTCAACTGAGAGGAGGCCTTATCGCCCGCAACAACGATATGTTCAACAATACGTAGCTGCAATTGCTCCTGTTGTTAAAGCTCAACCAGCTCAAACTCAAGTTCAAGTTAGAGCTCAACCAGTTCAAGCTCAAGCTGAGGCTCCTTACCCTGCTGGTGGACAAAATCAGTATCGCAATAGGCCAAACTTTGATCCTATCCCGATGCCTTACACTGATTTGTTTCCTTCCTTGATTAAGAGTGGTTTAATTACTACTAGACCTCCGCCTCCTGTTCCAAATCCTCTTCCGGTTGGTTATAGATCGGATCTTCGCTGCGAGTTTCATCAATGTGGAACTGGTCATGACTTGGAACATTGCTTTGCACTGAAGGCTAAAGTGCAAGAACTTATCAGGAACAACATCCTTTCCTTTAATGACACAAATCCTAATGTTGTCAACAATCCTTTTCCGAAGCATGAGAAGTGAATTTTCAAAAGACTTCAATTGTCAGATTTTCTTCAAGGCAGAATCTCAGACGGGACAGCTCACCCTTGTTGCTGATGGATCACTAGGCCATTGTTTCTTTATGTTTGCAATTTTCTTCAATTGTATTGACTTGTTTGCTTTTAAACTCTGTTTGTACTTTCATGATGGTTTTAATGAATTGAGCATTTCTTTGTTTTGATTCAATTTCATTTACTATTTGCATCTATATGCTTTATATTTCAAGTTCATTTTCTTTTCTCAAGCTTTTATAATGATTGGAGGGAGGATGATGAAAACGAGATACCCATAATTGTTGTTGGTATGCTTTCAATTGAGACTTGGCTGATGATATACAGGCATTGTTTCAAATCCCAAACACTGGAGAAATAAGGAAGTTAACCCCTTGTCAACCCCTTTGAGCTTTGAAGTTGGAGTTTCTTTCTATTCGAAAAAACCCACATTTTTAACCTGGGGATGGGTAGTTCTCAATTAATTCAAAGATGCATTCAAGTACAAGAGAATCATTCAAGACACCTTTCGATAAAGGTTGCAATCTCAAGCTTTCCTTCATACACATCAAGAAGTGTTGAAGATGTTTCTCAATTCAAAAGCCAATGATGGTTCATCGTAATCATTAAGCCATGCAGTCATTATCTTTCAAAAAAAAATGATGATATTGAAAAAAAATTATTGAAAAAAAAAATCAAAGCCCGCTAAGTCAAAACCTATGAAGGAGACTTAGGCAAAAACTGGGGCATCCCGCTGGCTGTAAGTTGAAATGACACAGTTCAGACAAAAGTTAGGGATAATAAAAAGAAATATTTGTCAAGAGGTCATCAAAATCCTCAGCAAAAA
Source organism: Lathyrus aphaca (assembly GCA_963966055.1). NCBI lineage: Eukaryota > Viridiplantae > Streptophyta > Magnoliopsida > Fabales > Fabaceae > Lathyrus > Lathyrus aphaca. The sequence continues at coordinate 559,381,254 of OZ014522.1, forward strand.
TAAGATGAGTTGACCAAAGTCCTCACTAGAAATAACAAAAGGAAGAAATGACTGTTATTTCAAAATCCTTTGGCTTATGAACTACCTTCATCTGTACAATCCCAAATGTTTTGGAACTTGAATGCATAGGCTGAATTAATTGAATGTAGGACTGGAGTTCATCACGAAGTTGGGGTGGGTACAAATAAACTTTGAGCCTATATCCTTTGTTTCATAAACCGTGAACCAGACCACGTTACAACCTTCAAAAGTCCTAATTGAATTTAGGTTTCTTTTGAAAAGCATACTACAGCAAGGTTGCGTAAACTGACTCCCAAGTTCGTTACCAATCATTTGTTTCTTATCTTTGCTTCATCTTTAATTTTGTCTCAACCTCCGTGTTTTGACAATGTTTTCATTTACTTTACATCAATAAATTTCATTCCAAAGATGAATTTTGATTTCAAACTTTGCACGAACTTTGCATTAAAATTACCAGGTTTGTACAAACACTTTTTATTTGCAAATAAACTTTCCTCATCGAGGAATTTTCAAACAGTTGAGAAACTTGGTCAGTGATCTTATCAGGAGCAAGTTCTTCCCAAGTCATATGGTTCAAAATTTTTTGCTCACTGAAGTTATTCTCATATTTGGTCAGTTAGAAGATTCTCTGCAAGATTCATATTGGGTTCATTTTCTCAACATTCATCTCAAGAACTGAAGCCATGATCAGTTTATTTTCTCAACAGTCATTTCAAAGATCTGATTATTTTCTCCGGCAGTAGTCAGGAACTGAATCCATTATCAGTTTACCCTCATCAGTCATTGAACTTAGGGAAACCTTCTTCAAGAATCTCCAAGCAGCTTTTCATGACTTCTCTCAAAAAGATTTTTCAGCTTGATACAGTTTACTGGTGTGACATAGTTTTGTTCAGCAGTAACACCTCTAATCTCCGAGAAGAATGACAGTGATCTCCGTGTTGAGGAATCAGTTTTCCATCTTTTCCACTCCTCTAAGAGTCTAAACTGGTTGTCAGCATTTTCTCTCATATTATCTCCTTGGGTGTGTTATTCTCCATTCTTGTATACCTTTGCATATTTGAGTGTTTAGTCCTCATTATGCGCGTTCTTGGGTTTGTTATTCCCCAGTTTGGTTTACGTTTGCATATTTGAGTGTTTTAGTCCTCATTATGCGTGGTTTAGTCCCCATTTTCGTAAATGTCCGCATACTGAGTGTTTTAGTCCTCATATGCATTTCTCGAGGTCCTATTGTTTTCAACATTTTACCTTGTGATCAAAGTCCAACTTACTTGGCATTCCTCTCTGTCTCTCCATAACCTTTTTCTTCACCTACTTGTTGTTTCTCTCAGATATTACACTATTTCTGATTGCCATTCTCAGATGTCCATAGTGAAGTCATCATTGATTTGATGTACTGTCCCGGACTTTTTCCCATCTCATTCAGTTCTGTTCCTGAATGTTGTGATTCACATTTTATCCGATTGCTATTCTTGGATGTTGTGATCACTTTCCTTCCGGTTGCCATTCTCGGATTTCCATGTTGGAGTCATCATTGATTTGATGTACTGTCTCGGACCTTTTTTCCCATCTCATTCATTTTTGTTCCTGAATGTTGTGATTCACATTTTATCCGATTGCTATTCTTGGATGTTGTGATCACTTTCCTTCCGATTGCCATTCTCGGATTTCCATGTTGGAGTCATCATTTGAGTTGATGTACTTTCCCAAACTTTTCCCATTTCATCCAGTTCTGTCCCTGGATGTTGTGATTCACATTTTATCTGATTGCTATTCTCAGATGTTGTGATTAACTTTTTCCGATTGCCATTCTCGGATATCCCTAGTATAGTCAGTAATGTCATCCTTGGATGCTTTTGATGTACTTTTTCGTAACTGTTTCTCACTTCATTAAGTGTCATTCCTAGATGTTGTGATCCTTTTTGTCCAATTGCCATTCTTGGACATTTTCGCCTCAGCTAAGCCATGTGATGGTCTCTAGCGTGCTACTTTCCCCCGTTGGAGTTTTATGCTTCTTATCCCCAGCGTTTATTCTTTTTCATGTGTCGTTTTGTTCCTCACGGATTTCTCTGCATTTCATATGTTTTCATATACATTTCATATCGTCTCATAATTTTCTCATAACATTTCATATGTTTTCATATACATTTCATATCGTCTCATAATTTTCTCATAACATTTCATGTGCTTTCATAACATTTTCATATGCTTTCCATATCATCTTCACATCATTTCATATCGTTCGTTTCATTTCATTTCATTCCATTCCATTTTTTTGGCATCTTAGGATCAAAAATTTGGGGTTTTTTGATATTTAAGTATCTTCCATCTTGTCGAAACGAAGATTTCAATCTTCATTATCTCTGGATTGAAGAAACTTAAATAGGGGCATCTGTCATACCCTAATTTTTGACCCTAAGATTTTCCGCATCTCATCTGCATCTTGCATACAAACAAGATCGCACTGGTTGCACGGTTCTTCTCGGGTTAGGATTATGCCTCGCAGGGGATCACCGTTGTCTTTAATTGTTTTATTTGATTGTGTTTGCTAACCATTGATCAAAATCCAAAAATATTTTGTTTCCTTTTGCTAACTTTTTTTTTCATGAAGAGGAACCATATAAAAATGTCAAAAAATAGCAGTCTTGCAGCTCGAGTAAATTTCACAAAAGTCGAAGACGATCCACAAATAATTCAAAATTATCAGATCAAGGATTTCCCAAGTTAATTGATTCATTCAAAGGATCTCCAAGGTTCACGTGTTTATTTCTTCGACATACACAAGAATCGGGCCGAAACAACCAAGAAACTATTTTTGAACAAAAAATTCAAAATTCAGCTTGGTTAACCGGTTAACCAAATGATTAACCGGTTAACCAATGCGAAATTTGAATTTTTTATTTCAAATTCAGCACCCTTAGATCAATGATTTAATTGGAATATTCTAGATCCATTGGTTTATGATTTCTCTACATCACTTTGATCATTTCCTACCATAAACCCTCACTAATCACCACTCTTTTCCATTTCCCACCAAAATTCCAATTACCAAACCTAAATTCAAATTACCAAAGCAAGCCCCATTCCACCAAATTTCCATACCTAAGGCCTTTAAATAGGACCACAATTTCATTCATTCCAAGGGCTTTTGATAGCCACAAAACCTCTTGCAAAATACTCCCCCAACAACAAAATTCTCCAAAGCTCATCTTTCTTTCTTTTAAAGTTATCAAGAATTCACATTGAATTCTTGATTAACTTGAGCTAAACCTTCACCCTTTTATTCTTTTGCTCATCAATTTCAGTAGATCTAGGCTTGTGTTGGTTCAATTTGAAGAAAAGCTTTTGGTAATTCATCTTCCTCCATAAACCCATATTCACCATCAACATTCAAGATGTATATTTTTGGTGCTTTTGTTTCTAGATCCTTCGGATCTTTATTTGTTGTTTGATTGCAGGGATTCCACTGTATTTTGGTTTTAAAATTCGTGCAAATTCAGATCATGATCATCCGATGTTTGAGAAAAGGTTTCAAAATGGATCATGCTGAATTTTCTGCATTTTTCAGCATCTGGTACAGCGTTAACCGGTTAACCATTTGGTTAACCGGTTAACCAGTTCAAAAACAATGCAAATTGTCCAAAATCTGCTTGCGTTAACCGGTTAACCAAACCAATTGGTTAACCGGTTAACACAAGTCAGAATGGTGTTTTTGGCTTGTTTCAAGCCCCTTTTTTGGTTCCTCTTTCTTCTTCTTCTTCCTCCCTTTTATTTTTACCTTGGGAAGCATTTTTGGGAGTAATTCCTCCTTAATTTCAATGGACTTTGGGTGTAGATTAGAGTAGTTAATGTTCATTAATTCAAAACTACCTTTAAGTGGATTATTCAATTCATTTAAGGTACTTTGCATTAGTGATACATTTTCATGCTTGAATCCACCAAAATGAGTGATTGAACTTAAGGATGGAAGAATACCATAAGTACGGCTCAATTTGGTATTCATCTTTAGTTTTATGTGGTATCACGTTCGAATAACGATTCACATATCGTTTATCTCGCATGCATTAGCACTAAGATTATGCACCTTAATTGGTGGTGGCCGACCTCATTTGTAGGGTAATTACTTCGTAAATTACTCGGCGATTGCTTAACATAGACCTAAACTTGTCCGAATTCGGAATAAGATCCATTTAGATCTGGTTGCCTCTCGATTTTGGTTATCTTTTTGTGGTTGTGTTTGATTAAGTTCATCATACCATTTCTATGTAAATATTATAATACTATTAATATACTAACATTTAAAATTCAATCTCTCGCACCTTATACTCTTTATTTCAATCTCTCGCTCCTTATCTCTTTTATTATATTATATCATTCATCATATTGTTTATGTTCATATTGTTATGCTTGTGATTTTTCTTTTGTCCATTTTGACACAAAAATATTAATAAAGGATTAAACACCTAAAAAGACTTGTGACTTTTAATTTCGGACTATGGCAACTATCCTTAGCATTGGACTTGGAGTTTGGACTTAGATTCTAGGATCATTCCCTTGCTTGAGCTATTATGGATTGAGGACCTTGGCCCCGTTTGAGTTCATTTGTTTATGAAGATGGAAATCCGTTTGCTTTGAAGAATGTTCATAACATGGTTTGATCGTTCTTCTCTTAAATTTTACATTCAAGTCTTAGGATAGTCACTTCATCTCCTCCCACTTCTTAAATTTTCAAATCTTCTTCCTATTTTCAAATCTTCTTTGTTTTCAAACTTCAAACATTTTCACAATCAAACCTTGACTTAGGTCAAACGGTTTTACCTTTTCATTTCATTTCTTAATAAATGCTAAACCACATAAGCATATCGAGACTTTTTTCTCAAAAAAACTTTAAAAAATATTCAAACCTCATTCAATCGTTTTTGTGCCCTCGTGCACGTTTCTTTTTAACCATTTTCATGTTGAGATATGATTCATTCTTTCTAGCGGAATTATTCGCTAAAGAATGACGACTTATCTCTACATTCTAAAATCAATTTTGTAGATGTCTAGAATTGGCAGAATTTTTGACCAACAAGAAATATTGAATTCAGTTCAGAATGTCCTATCAGATGTTGGGACATTATCAAACAGAGTATAAGAACTTAATTCAGGATGTCACACCAGATGTTGGGACATTGTGTAAATGACTTAAGTTCAGTTTTTCAGGATGTCCCAACAGATGTTGAGACATCTCAAACCTGCTACCAGAATTAATTAATAACTAACTGATCTGAGATATTTAAGGAGAGTTATCTGGAATTAATTATGGATGGATAAAAACAGAATAAGGCGCATCTGTAGGGAGTTTTATATTGAGGATTCAGATTACTCAGAAGAACTAAATCACCTAGAATCTAGGAAGTAACAAACCCTAATTCAAGGTGGAATCTGCATGCTTTTAGGACTGGATTAACCTACAGAAAGCCCAAATTACAAACACCTATTTAATCAACAGAAACTCACAGAATTGAGTACGAATTTCAGAAGACAAAATAGGGTGTTGTGTCTTTAATAGCAGGTTGTTTTTAATTGTACCACTTTATGAGCTTTTAAGCAAAAGTGCATTTGTGACTTGATTGAAACTGTGAAGTAAGATCAAGCTGTATTGTTTGAAGAATGTCTTCAATTTTATTAAACTTGTAAACTTGATCACTGTGTGATTGAGGGGGAGTGAGTTGGTACTCATATCTAAGTTATGTCTTAGGTAGAAATTGCATTGGGTAGATATTAAGTGATAGATTAAACTGGGTTGTTTAAGTCTAGAATTAATATTACTTATAGTGGATTTCCTCCTGGCTTGGTAGCCTCCAGATGTAAGTGTGGTTATACACTGAACTGGGTTAACAAACTTCTGTGTTGTTTAATTTTCTTGCACTTTAAGTTTTGGTTAAATCTGTCAAGTGTTGGGACATCTCATAGGACATCTCATACCTGATCACAGAATTTCAATTGGCATCAGAGCAGGCACCCTGCCTGTTTATACTGGGTGAGATCTAGGGAATACAAATTCTGGAAACATGGACAGAGATATAGGATCAGTAAATAGACCACCTATATTGGATGGTTCTAATTATGACTACTGGAAGCCAAGAATGATTGCATTCTTAAGATCACTTGACAACAGGGCCTGGAGAGCAGTCAACACTGGATGGGAACATCCTGTTCAAGACACCAAAGATGGATCAAAAGTGTTGAAACCTGAAGATGAATGGAGTAAGGAGGAAGAAGATTCAGCACTAGGCAACTCTAAGGCCTTAAATGCTTTATTCAATGGCATTGATAGAAACATCTTTAGACTTGTGCATCACTGTGAGCTGGCCAAAGATGTTTGGGACACTCTCAAAACAACTCATGAAGGAACATCAAAGGTAAAAATGTCAAGACTTCAACTTCTCACCACCAAGTTTGAAAACTTGAGAATGAAGGAAGATGAGTCAATTCATGAATTCTACATGAACATCTTGGATATAGCCAATACTTCTGGAGCCTTGGGAGAAAAGATGACTGATGAAAAGCTTGTAAGAAAGATTCTCAGATCTTTGCCAAAAAGATTTGACATGAAAGTCACAGCAATAGAAGAAGCTCAAGACATATGCACAATGAAAGTTGAAGAGCTCATTGGTTCCCTTCAAACATTTGAGATGGGAATGAATGACACAAATGTAAAGAAGAACAAAAGCATAGCCTTGGTGACAAATACTGATGAAGAAGAAGATGATAAATCAGAAACTGGTGAAAGCTTATCAGACAACATTGCTATGCTTGGAAGACAATTCAAAAAGATTCTCAGAGGAATGGAAGGCAAATCCAAACCCAGTGGAAGATACACAAACTCTTCTGAGAATAAAAGATCTTATGATGCTAACAGAAGATCAAATTATGATGAAAAGACCAGTCAAGAAAAAGGAATTAAATGCCATGGATGTGAAGGATATGGACACATCAGGAATGAATGTCCTACCTACTTAAAAAGGCAAAAGAAAGGACTCTATGTAACCTGGTCTGATGAAGACTCAGGAGGTGATTCAGAAGAAGAATCAGCTAAGCATATCACTGCTCTAGCTGGATTATGTGAATCTGAAAGTGAATCCAGTGATGGGGAGCTTACTTTTGAAGAACTTGAGCAAGCATACAAAGATCTATAGAAAAGAAGCACTGAAATATGCAGTGAGGTTATAAAGCTAAAGAAGCAGAATGAGGCACTAGAAGATGAAAAAGCAAGTGATCAAGAAATCATTGACACCTTGAAAAGTGAAGTAAGTCTTCTCAACTCCAAATTGGAACATATGTCCAAATCTGTTAGAATGTTGAACAGCAGCTCAAATACACTGGATGTTATTCTCAACAACAATAAGCATTCAGGGGATAAAAGTGGACTGGGATTTAACAGAGTACATAAAGATGAAGCTAGCTCTAGCAAAACTACTTCAAAATCCATACAGTCAAACAAGATGTCCCAACAGATGCTTCAACATCAGGAAAAGAACACAAAGTCAAACATAATGTTCCAACAGATGTCTCAACATTCTGAAAAGAACAAAATGAAGAAGAAGTATCAAAGATGGAGATGTCATCATTGTGGAAGATTTGGACATATCAAACCTCATTGTTATAAGCTGCATGGATATCCAAATCAGATGTATCAGCAACCTTCTAAGCAGAAAATAGAAGTTACCAAGAAAGTGCTGCATAGACATCAAAGAAATCAGCAACCTCCTAAGCAGAAGACAGAGGTCATCAAGAAGGTATGGAGACCAAAAGCTAGCATTCAGGCTGATCAAAGCTACATACCCAAGAACAAGATCAACAATCAATCTTGGAGATCTACTGATGAACAAAACACAGGGCAGAGGCATCAAAAGAAATCTCAACTCAAATGGTCAAAGAAAAGTGCTGCATATATAGCACATACATCACTAAGAGTATCAGCTAAAGAAGACTGGTACTTTGACAGTGGATGTTCAAGACACATGACTGGATTGAAGAATCTGCTAGTAAACTTAAAGTCACATTCATCCAGGTATGTAACCTTTGGAGATGGAGCTAAAGGAGAAATCAAGGGAGTTAGGACCTTGGACTGTCAAGATGTTCCAAGACTACATGATGTTCTGCTAGTTAAAGGTTTAACTGCTAACCTGATCAGCATAAGTCAATTATGTGATCAAGGGTACAGTGTAAACTTTACCAAAACTGAATGCATAGTGACTAACAAAGAACAAGAGGTTGTCATGAAAGGAGCCAGATCTAAAGACAACTGTTACATGTGGGAATCTCAAGACTTCAGTCTTACTTCAACTTGCTCCTTAGCTAAAGAAGAAGAAGTGAAACTATGGCACCAAAGACTAGGTCATCTTCATTTCAGAGGCATAAAGAAGATAATATCTATGGATGCTGTAAGAGGTATTCCTAAACTGAAGATTGATGATGGCAAAATATGTGGTGAATGTCAAATAGGCAAGCAAACCAATATGTCCCATCCAAAGCTCCAACATCTGACAACTTCCAAAGTTTTGGAACTATTGCATATGGATCTTATGGGACCTATGCAGGTTGAAAGCCTTGGTGGCAAGAGGTATGCCTATGTGGTGGTTGATGACTTTTCAAGGTATACATGGATAAATTTTATCAAGGAAAAGTCTGATGTATTTGATGTATTCAAAGACTTATGCCAAAGAATACAAAGGGAAAAAGCCAGTTGTGTGATCAGAATAAGAAGTGATCATGGAAAAGAATTTGAGAACCAAAAGTTCTTAGATTTCTGCTCTTCAGAAGGAATCAATCATGAATATTCTTCACCAATCACTCCTCAACAGAATGGGATTGTTGAGAGGAAGAATAGAACTATTCAAGAATCAGCAAGAGCTATGATCCATGCTAAAAAGTTACCTTTGTACTTCTGGGCTGAAACTATGAATACAGCTTGTTACATCCACAACAGAGTTACTCTAAGGAAAGGAACTTTGTCCACAATCTATGAAGTCTGGAAGGGCAGAAAACCCACAGTTAAGTACTTCCATGTGTTTGGAAGTAACTGTTATATTCTGGCAGATAGGGAGCAAAGGAGAAAAATGGATCCTAAAAGTGATGAAGGGATTTTTCTTGGATACTCTATAAACAGCAGAGCATATAGAGTATTTAATTCTAGAACCAAGGTTATCATGGAGTCTATAAATGTGATAATTGATGATGCTCCTACAGATGTCCCAGAAGATGTTGGAACATCTGCTGATATCAAGATTGAAGCTGAAGAAAAGAGTGATCATTATGACTTCACTCAAACTGATGCAAGGACAGAACAATCCAGCAAACCTCCCTCCATCAGAATACAGAAGGATCATCCCAAAGATTTGATAATTGGTGATCCCAACAGAGGTGTGAGCACTAGATCAAGAGAAGTGATTTCAGGTTCCTGTTTTGTTTCTAAAATAGAACCTAAAAACATCAAGGAAGCTCTTACTGATGAATACTGGATTTGTGCTATGCAAGAGGAATTAGGTCAATTCACAAGGAATGAAGTGTGGAATCTTGTTCCTAGACCTGATGACATAAATGTGATTGGAACAAAATGGGTGTATAAGAACAAGTCAAATGAACAAGGAGTTGTTACAAAGAACAAAGCTAGACTTGTAGCTCAAGGATACACACAAATTGAAGGAGTAGACTTTGATGAAACCTTTGCACCAGTAGCAAGGCTTGAATCAATCAGATTACTTTTGGGAATTGCTTGTATCTTAAAGTTCAAGCTATTTCAAATGGATGTGAAAAGTGCCTTTTTAAATGGTTATTTTAATGAAGAGGTATATGTAGAACAACCTAAAGGATTTGTTGATCCAAGCTGTCCAAATCATGTATACAAACTAAAGAAGGCTCTTTATGGTCTGAAGCAAGCTCCAAGGGCATGGTATGAAAGACTGACTACTTTTCTTATCAAGCAAGGGTACAGGAAAGGTGGAATTGACAAAACCTTGTTTGTTAAAGATGAAGAAGGAAATGTCATGATTGCTCAAATATATGTAGATGACATTGTCTTTGGTGGGATGTCTGATAGGATGGTCAAACATTTTGTCAACCAAATGGAATCTGAATTTGAAATGAGCCTAGTAGGAGAACTAACCTACTTTCTTGGACTGCAAATAAAACAAATGGAGGACTCCATGTTCATTTCTCAAAGCAAGTATGCTAAGAACATAGTCAAGAAATTTGGAATGGACAGTGCTACTCATAAGAGAACTCCTGCCCCTACACATTTAAAGCTGACTAAAGATGAAAAGGTTGAGAATGTAGATCAAAGCATGTACAGAAGTATGATTGGAAGCTTGTTATATCTGACTGCTAGCAGACTAGACATAGCATTTGCAGTGGGTGTATGTGCAAGATATCAAGCTGATCCAAAAGTCAGTCATCTTAATCAAGTCAAGAGAATTCTGAAATATGTTAATGGTACTTGTGACTATGGCATAATGTACTTTCATGGATGTAAACCAATTCTCACTGGCTTCTGTGATGCTGATTGGGCTGGAAGTGCTGATGACAGAAAAAGCACTTCAGGAGGATGCTTCTTTCTAGGAAACAATTTGATTTCTTGGTTCAGTAAGAAACAAAATTGTGTATCCTTATCTACAGCTGAAGCTGAATATATAGCAGCTGGAAGCAGTTGTTCTCAGTTGGTTTGGATGAAGCAAATGCTCACTGAGTACAATGTCCCACAAGATGTCATGACATTGTACTGTGACAACTTAAGTGCAATTAACATATCAAAGAATCCTATCCAACATAGCATGACCAAGCATATTGATATCAGACATCATTTCATCAGAGATCTTGTAGAAGAAAAAGTGATTTCATTGGAACATGTAGCTACAAATCTGCAGTTGGCTGATATCTTTACCAAAGCATTGGATGCTACACAATTTGAGAACTTGAGGGGCAAATTGGGAATCTGCTTATGTGAGATTTAGTAGTTAAGGAGATGTGCCAACATGTCATATGACATTGTGTGGCATAAGTACCAGATGGCAACACCAGTCTGGTCAAGAACCTTGGGTATTCCATTCCTAATCATTTTCAATGTAACGGCTACTTATATAATAACAGCTTGCATTCAGCTATCCATATTCTCATCATACTATCAAAAGCGAATTGCATTATCTAGCTGTTCTTCAGAAATCATCAACCCTAAAACTCTTCATCCATCTTCTTTGAAAATGTCTCAAAACCCTAACACTCCTGAAGAAATTCTCAACAAAGAAGATGTGGTTCATGCAACCCCCATTTCTGTGGTACCCATGAAGTCAACCCCATTGGACGAAATCAGAGGAAGTGTTCCTCATGCTAAAAAGCCAAGAACTCCAAAAAGAGCAAAAGATCAAGTCTGCAGCAAATCCAAAGGCATTCCTTCATCAGCAAACATGCCTCCAAAATCTTCTAAATATGTGGATGCTTCCATAAAGGAGTTAGTAAACAAGATTCTTTTTGAACAAAGAGTGGTTAGTGGCATATCTATCCCTCTGAACACCATGCCAGCTCCACAAGAAGATCAACAAACTCAAGCTGCAAAGGACACTCCTGCTCAACAGGATGTCCCAATAGATGTTGAAACATCTGAGGATGAACAAAAGGCCTCATCTGATGCTGCTGTAGAAGAATCTGAGGACCAGAAAAAGGCCTCAAATGAAAGTGATGAAGAAGAATCTGAGGATCAGACCAAAGCCTCAACTGAAGAGCATATCTCTGCTGATCAACCAGCTGAAGAAGAGACTGCTCAATCTCCTCCTGTGGTGAATCTAGAGCAGGATTCTGATACAGAGATCATTGCCTCTGTAAGACCTAGCATAGCCAAAAGGCTCAGGACTAGGAAAGAAAAGATGCAAGCAGGACATGCAATTCCTGAGAAGAAGCAAGCTACCCCAAATAAAGACAAAGCTAAAGCTGTCTTTGGTCCTACCAAACAATGGAGCAAGGTGCAAACACAGAAGAGGAAAGTTGTCACTCCTCCAGACTCAGATGTTGAAGCAGATGTCCCAACATCTCCTCCAAAGAAGAAAACAGCACCCTCTAGGGCATCAACTGCTGTTCCAGAAGCTCCTTTGGACAACATCTCATTTCATCATGTTTCAAGTGTTAACAGATGGAAGTTTGTGTACCAAAGAAGGGTAGCACTTGAAAGAGAGCTGAGCAGTAATGCACTTGAGTGCACTGAATTAATTGACCTCATATCTGCTGCTGGCCTCTTCAAAACAGTCTCCAATCTCTCTCCCTGCTATGAGCTACTTGTCAAAGAATTCATAGTCAATCTTCAGGAAGATTGTGCCAATGGTAAGTCTGCTGAATTTAGAAAAGTTTTTGTTAGAGGCAGGTGTGTAGATTTCTCTCCTCAGATCATCAACCAATTCCTTGGAAGAGAATCTGATGGTCCAAATGAACTAGGGAAGACTGATAACCAGGTCTGCAAGGTTATCACTGCAAACCAGGTCAAGGCTTGGCCAGTTAAAGGAAAGCTCTCAGTGAGCATGCTGACAAGAAAATATGCCATGTTGAACATGATTGGTACAGCAAACTGGGTGCCTACCAATCACACATCTTCAATATCCACTGGCTTGGGCAGGTTTATTTATGCTGTGGGCACTCAAACTAAGCTGGATTATGGTGCCTACATATTTGATCAGACCTTGAAGCATGCTAGCTCATCTGCAACAAAGCTGCCAATAGCTTTTCCTTCCTTGCTGTGTGGTATAGTGCTAAGTCAGTACCCTGGGATCCTCACTGAGAAGGACACAGTCTGCAAAAGAGAAAGCCCTCTGGCCTTTCACTACAAACTGTTCCTAAGTCATCATGCAGCAGATGTTGAAGCACCCTCTGGGACATCTGCAGGTCCTTCAACTGCCAAGACTCCAATCTCCAAGGCTGCATTGATTGCTGAACTGAAGAGAACTTGCAAATAACTTGAAGCAAGGAAGCAAAAGCTTGAGGAAATTATCCAAAGGCTGGAGAGTGAAGGTGATCAGAAAGCTGCTTCTGATGAAGAAATTGATGATGATGAAGAAACTGAATGTGACGAGTCTGAGTGAATAACTGTATGTGAGGACAAATGTAATGACAGCTGCATTGTAATTTAGAATTAGTCTCTTTGGCCCCAAAATTTGTGTCTAACAAGGGGGAGAATAACAACAACAACAACAATGTGTAATGCTGTTTGATTATGAATGAAAAATCTGTTTGCTTCTGAACTGAATAAGTGTTTTTTTTTAAACTTCTGTTGCAACAAGACTGGATACATGTATGTTTGAGGGGGAGTAATCTCAAATATTATTCAACAGAAAAGTAATGCTATACTCTGATAAAAGATCTTCTGCTGCACTCTGAAAAATCAGAAAAGAATGTTAGCCAAAAATTAGCCAAAGGGGGAGTTTGTAGATGTCTAGAATTGGCAGAATTTTTGACCAACAAGAAATATTGAATTCAGTTCAGAATGTCCTATCAGATGTTGGGACATTATCAAACAGAGTATAAGAACTTAATTCAGGATGTCACACCAGATGTTGGGACATTGTGTAAATGACTTAAGTTCAGTTTTTCAGGATGTCCCAACAGATGTTGAGACATCTCAAACCTGCTACCAGAATTAATTAATAACTAACTGATCTGAGATATTTAAGGAGAGTTATCTGGAATTAATTATGGATGGATAAAAACAGAATAAGGCGCATCTGTAGGGAGTTTTATATTGAGGATTCAGATTACTCAGAAGAACTAAATCACCTAGAATCTAGGAAGTAACAAACCCTAATTCAAGGTGGAATCTGCATGCTTTTAGGACTGGATTAACCTACAGAAAGCCCAAATTACAAACACCTATTTAATCAACAGAAACTCACAGAATTGAGTACGAATTTCAGAAGACAAAATAGGGTGTTGTGTCTTTAATAGCAGGTTGTTTTTAATTGTACCACTTTATGAGCTTTTAAGCAAAAGTGCATTTGTGACTTGATTGAAACTGTGAAGTAAGATCAAGTTGTATTGTTTGAAGAATGTCTTCAATTTTATTAAACTTGTAAACTTGATCACTGTGTGATTGAGGGGGAGTGAGTTGGTACTCATATCTAAGTTGTGTCTTAGGTAGAAATTGCATTGGGTAGATATTAAGTGAAAGATTAAACTGGGTTGTTTAAGTCTAGAATTAATATTACTTATAGTGGATTTCCTCCTGGCTTGGTAGCCTCCAGATGTAAGTGTGGTTATACACTGAACTGGGTTAACAAACTTCTGTGTTGTTTAATTTTCTTGCACTTTAAGTTTTGGTTAAATCTGTCAAGTGTTGGGACATCTCATAGGACATCTCATACCTGATCACAGAATTTCAAATTCAACTCATTGTTTCTTTTCAAACTTTGTACCACGAACTACGAGGTTTTGATCTCGCATTGCACTTTGTGGGTACGTAGGCATGAGACGTTCGTCTCTTCAAACACAAAAATATTAAAAAACATTTCTCTTCTCATCTCTTCAATCTCTTTCAAACAAACCATTTTCAAACCAAAAAAGCAGTAAATATTTCAAAGGGCTCCCGTGGAGTACCACAGACATTTTGGGTGCGTAAAACCTTCCCATTGTGTAACTTATCCCCTTACCCGTTCTCTGTTCGATTCTTTTAGCTTTTTGCTTTTAGATTCATTAGGTTTTATTCGCTCTTTTTCCCTTTTCCTTTTGGAATAAAATAAAAACGCGGTGGCGACTCTGTTTACCTTGAGTTAAGTTAGATAATAACTTACACTCATGATTTTATCGCTACAGAGTTGTACTTTGTTAATCATCCATAAGCTTTGAAGCAGTTATGGTTATGTGTTCTTGAAGTTTGTCTTCTATTCTTTGTACTTTGTGAGATTATCATTGTGTGTGATTAAGGGGGAGTGAGAGGTGTCTCTTATCTAAGAGTTCTTAGATAGAAGTTGCATTGGGTAGTGATTGAGTGAAGAGTGTAAACTGAGTGCTTTAACTCTGAATTGATACTACTAATAGTAGATTTCCTTCATGGCTTGGTATCCCCTAGAGTAGGTGTGATTGCACCGAACTGGGTTAACAATTCCTTGTGTTATTGTTCTTTTATTTTATGTTTTATTAATCTTGTTAATGTTCAGATATTAATATTGTGACATATCATTCGACATCTCATATCTGATACCGAAATTTCAATTTGTATCAGAGCATGCATCCTGCTTTATATCTGGGTGAGATCTAGGGAAGTTACTTTTTGGTACTATGGACAAGGAGGGAGGATTTGTGAACAGACCATCCATTCTGGATGGAACTAACTTTGATGACTAGAAACCAAGAAAGGTGGCCTTCTTGAAGTCCTTGGATAACAAGGCTTGGAAAGTTGTCCTGAAAGGATGGGAACATCCTGTCAGTGAGGAGGAAGATAACACTACTAAGTTGAAACCTGAAGAAGATTGGTCTAAAGAAGATGATGAATTAGCTCTTGGAAATTCCAAAGCATTGAATTTCATATTCAATGGAATTGACATAAATATTTTTAGATTGGTTAACACATGTGTTATGGCTAAAGATGCTTGGGACCTTCTCAAAACTACCCATGAAGGTACCTCTAAAGTGAAGATGTCAAGACTTCAGTTGCTCACTACCAAATTTGAAAACTTGAGGATGAAAGATGATGAAAGTATTCATGATTTTCATATGAACATCCTTGAGATAAATAATGCTTTCAGTGCCCTAGGAGAAAGAATGTCAGAAGAGAAGTTAGTAAGAAAGATTCTCAAATCTCCTCCCAAGAGATTTGACATGAAAGTCACTGTCATAGAAGAAGCTCATGACATCAGTAAGATGAGAGTGGATGAACTTATTGGATATCTTCAAACATTTTAATTAGACATGAGTGACAGATCTGAAAAGAAGAATAAAAACATAGCATTTGCCTCCAACACTGAAGATGGAGTAGAAGAATGTGATCTGGATACTATTGTACCCCAAAATTTGTCCACCCTATTTCTAACATTTTAGATTATATTTAACTCTGATGTTATATGTGTTTTGGTTCAAATATTTTAACAGTATTTAATTTTGTTTATTTAAAATATGCAATAGTTTATTTTAAACTATTTGTATTTTTAAATAACCAATAGTTGCTTGACCTTCATACCCTTTCAAGTACATTTTATTTCGAATAGATGTATTGTCACAGTTGGTAAGGAGGTAAGCTTTGCAAATATAAGGTCACGAGTTTGAATCTTGCATATACTATTTATGATTTTTTTTTTGTTACTAACCTTATTTCTATTTTCAAAATCACAAAATCATATTTTTTTATTTTAATTTTTTTTAATTAATTTTAAAAAAATTATTTATTTGATTTTATGCACTTTTTACCAAAAAGGAGTGCACAAAAAAATCATAATAGATACCAAAAACATTTCCTTTCTTGTATACTCGTTTTCTATTGGTCGGTTTATGTCATTTTTGTGTCATACTTAGTTTCTAACTGGTCTACTTGGTGACCAAGTAAAAATAAGATATTGTTTGATTTTGTTCAAATATTTTTTGTTCAATATGAAATAAGACTGATTTTTTTCTTTTAAGCTTTTTAACCTAATTTTCTAAATCTATAAATACATGTTGTTTTACACATAAGAGTTTTCCTCTCTCTGACACCATAATTATCAACAACAATTTCAATATTTCACTCTTTCACAAACACATTTTCACTACAACGATTTTCAAACCTTTTTCACACATTTTTTACAAAGCTAATTTTGGCCGATGATTTCAATATGAGCCCCCCCCCCCCCCCCCTTTTAAGGTTAGTTTGTTCGTTTCTTCAACCAAATGATGAACATATGATGGTTGTCTATTTAAAAAAAAATATAAACTTTTAAATTCAATATTTACCAAATAATTATAATTCTGATGGTTATGTTTTATAACTAATTTAAAAATAAACTTTTAAATTCAATTTACCAAATGATGAAAAACAAATTATTTTGAATATTTAGATTTAAATTATATATTTTCTTCTTTTTTAAATTACAAAAATCAAGATAAATTTTATACCTTTCTTTTAATCAAGTCAATTTGATTTTTTTTTCTAACTATCTATGTTTAAGATTTCATCCTTGTGTGTACTTTATTCATTTTGACCACGGTGATTTATTCTAACATTACATGCTTAATTTTCACATTACACATCTCATGATTTCATATCACGATTGTACTAATTACTTTACTTTGTTTTGTGAGGAACATGACATTATGCTAACTTTGTTCATCCATTTGAACATTCATGGTTTATTCTTTATTTTCAAATCATCCCTAAGAAAATGTCCCCCCGCCCCTTTTATTGTAATATCGTAGGACTTTATTTCCCGCTGTAGTTTCTTGCTTGATTGTATGCCTGATATATATGGGCTAAAAAAAGATAAAAATAATCGCTAGACCACAAAACATCAAAAACAAATCAAATCACAAAAAAAGATTAGTATTAGGATTTCTCTTTAATTTATTTATTTTGACATAAACTTTTGTTTTTTTAATTAATCAGACCAAAGTTTTTTTAATTAATTAATTCTTGAAATTAATTCAGAAATTAGGACTAATGAAAACACATAAGAACAAAAACAGTTTTACCAATTAATTAATTTTTTAATTAAATTAATTCAGACTTAGGTTTCACAAACTAATTTAATTTTGTAAAATAAATTAGACTAGAGATTAATCTATATTAACACTTGAACTATTTCTAAAATTAAAAAAAAATACTAACTAAGATGCTTAGGACATTTAAATTAATTCTTAATATATAATTGCATTTTATTATTCTCTTATTTGTATTCCTAGCTAAAATGTATAGGTTGTACATAAACAATATAATAACGTAGTTTATCTTCTCGTATGAGCTTATAATGTAACTACCCACAAGCTATGTAATAGTCTAGCTTACATTCTCGCATGATTATAATTATGTAACTCTCCCAAAGCATTGTAATAGTTGTAGGATTTATTCTCCCGCACTATATTTACCCGCACTTATACTTGTATGTATGTATGTATGTATGTATGTATACTGTTAGATGTATGTTAATAGGATTGTATGGCAAGACTAAAAGAAAACGCTGGATAACCTTAATTCAAGATAAAATAACTGAAAACAACACACTCTGTACATTTGCACCTTTAGAGTTTTAGCTCATTTTATTATTTGTTTGTTTGACTTGTATGCTTTAATTTTAAGGATTTGTCTTGGGGCTACCATGTGAAAGATCCTACACCCGAATCTAGTGATACCTTAGGTAAGTGACAATAGATCATGAAAACTGCTTGGCATGTACCAAACCAGTTGAAATGATGGTCACAATCTTTAGAACCCTAATTGACTCATCTTTGGCCATTAGTAAAGTAGTGAGATAACTGGCTTTGGATTTAGACCGAAGACTGGTTGATACTCGAAGCTACGCTAATTGAGATTTGACTTTAAGGATGTTTTGGTCGGCCACTTGAGTGTCACACCAAAATAAAGCCTTCAAGAAAGATCTGTGATATTGAGATCCCTAGAACCCGATTAGTATTCTAGGACAGGATGAACCAACTAAACCTCAATGGGGAATGGTACTTACTTATGGACTTCATGCAAGCCTTTAAACATGAGACTCTTGTGTGACTTGTTTGTGTTTTCCCCTTGCTTGTTTTGAACATGATATCATAACATCATACCATCTTATCATTTCACTAACCTTTTCAAGGACCTAGGGATTTATCTTTGTTCTTTATCGTAGGTCATGGAAACCAATGATTTCATCTGAGTCAACTTTGTAAAGGTTCCTGCCCAGCACAAAGAATTGGTCTCAATGATTCCCGAGAATTCTGAATTCACCAAAAGGAATGGTTATCTACCCACATTGGTTACCTCAAGTTTTGAAGAAGACATGATGAGAGTCCTATTCCGATTCTTTGATCCTAAGCATCACTGTTTCACTTTCCCAGATTATCACTTGGTACCTACACTAGAGGAATTTTCTAAGATACTTGATCTACATGTCCTTGATGAGCTTCCCTTCACAAGTTTAGAAAATTTCCCAAAACCTGAAGTTATTGCAGCAGCCTTACATATGAAGAAGTCAGATATTATGTCTAATTGGGTAACGAAGAGTGGGGGTCAAAGATCTTCTTGCTAAGTTCTTAATTGAGAAGGCTCGTTTGTTCCTTGATGCTATGAGTTACTATGCTTTTGAGGATGTCTTGGCTCTATTTATATATGGATTTGTGTTATTCCCTAACCCAGATCAATTTATAGATGTGCATGCAATCAAGATATTTATATCTTGCAACCCAGTGCCTACTTTGTTGGGAGATATAATGCACTCACTTCATACTCACACTACTAAAAAATGAGAAACTCTCATGTGTTGCATGCCTCTACTATTCAGGTGGTTCAGTACTCATCTTCCAAGATCAATATTGAAGAATGAGCAAAGGATGTCGTGGTCTCAAAGGATAATGTCACTCTCTCATACAAACATTTATTGGTGTGCCTGATCTTAGGATGACTTTACTATTATTGATCATTGTGGGGAATTCCCTAATGTGCCACTCCTTGGCATTAGGGGAGGCATCAATTACAATCCTTCATTAGCTTTGCGCCAGTTTGTTTTCGCTCGAACGAAAGGTCCTCATGATATGATTATTCAGGGCATTGTGTTCAACTATAAAGATGATTCTCGAGGTTACCATCAAAATTTTATACACGCATGGGAAAGGTGTATAAAATTGAAACTCAAACAACGAGACCAAAAAACTCTATTCCTTTGGAGCCTTATCTCAGGTGGGTGCGATCTTGTTCTCAAAGTCTTATGATGTCATATCCTACCATTCTCCCAGTGATTGTAGAGCTTGGTAATGAGGAAGATGTTCCTTGTACCATTCTCCATCCAGACATACCTACAATCTCGAAGAGTTGCAGAAATACTGGATCTAATTGAAGGAAGAAATGGGTACTTTGGATACTCAATACTATGCTAGTTAAAATAAGGTTTTGGAACTAACAAATCAACTTCATGAAGAACGGAATCTTAACGCCTATGTCAACACAAATAGGAAGCGTCCATGGGAGATTTGAGTCCTTGGAATCTTAGTTTTGCAATTTACCTCTTGTTTTCCCCTTTATTGTAAGCCCAAGAGGAAATTATAACTTAAACTTACTAATAAGAATTTTTTGTTTCTGTTTCCTCTTTTAACAAATTTAAATCCTATAAGGTCCTTGAAAACATTGCATATACATTTACATATCATATCATTGCATGACAGGTTGTCAAAGACAAAATTCTTACTTTCTCGGTGTTTATTTCAGTAAAGAAATGGATTTCAAGCAGACTGTGAAAGATCTCCAGTCCTAGAATGCTTAATTTCAAGAAGTGATACTGCATTTGTCCAAGGGACAAGAAGAGTTGAAAGCCCTCCTCACTAAAGACATGAAAAAAGAGAGTCATGAAGACAACAAAGATGATTAGTTGGAACAACTGCAAGCCGAGATGGCAGAGATGAGAATCCAGATGAATGGTCAGGTGGCTCTTATCCAAAACTTAGCCCAGGGGCAAGAAGAGATGAGAGTCTTCGTCAATAAACTTCAACACAACGTAGTCGGGGATCTAATCATCAGTTAACCTCTGGTGAAACAAGCTGACTTAGTTGAAAGGAAGATGAGGATAAGAGAAGGAAAGAGACAGGTTACTACTGATAGTCTTTCAATTAAAGGAAGAAGGTCTTATAGGGTTAATTCGCCTAAACACAAGGAACATAAAAGACAGTTTAGCAAAATCAACACGCCAATATCGCAAACTTTGCAATGCCCGTTGGAGATGAATCGGGTTGTGTTAAGGGAACCTCCTCAAAGACCCATTACTTCCTCTCCTCGCTACGATCCTAATGCAAGGTGTGCATACCATTCCAATAGTCCTGGACATGACACTAATAACTGTTGGACATTGAAAAATAAGATTTAAGACCTGATTGACAAAGGAGTCCTCGAGGTTACGCCAGAAGACTAGATTGAATTCTTCTATCATCCATCAAACATCGAAGCTGCCAGACATCCGGAGTGACAAGTTTAGAGGAGGAGGCTTTGAGAACATTTGAATTTTCATTTGTAATTTGTTTTGTTGGCTTAAACACTTACTATTATGACAAACTTTTGTTATCATGTTAATGTATTGCATATGTTTGTTTTGAATTAATCTATTCATTTCACTATATTTAAACTATGCTTCTTACTTCTCTTTTGTGATATTTAACTCTTGTTAAAGCTGTAAGCCTTTAGAGGGAGGATGAAGAAGACGATACCATAATTTCATATAGTATGCTTTTGAACAGACTATGCTGACGATGTGCAGGCATTGTTTCGATTCCTAAACAGTGGAGATATAAGGAAGTTAATCCCTAGTCAACCCTTTTGATCCTATTAAGTATGACTTTTCATTCTCACGCAAATTAAAACTCTTAATCATAACCTGGGGTAGGGTAGTTCCTCGGTTAACTCAATTATGCCACTTGTCCTTTTTGTACATAACTCATGATGGTTCCTTGTAATCATTAAGTTCGACAACCAATATCTAGCAAACGAAAAGCTCACTAAGTCAAAACCTATGAAGGAGACTTAGTAAAAATTGAGACATCCAACTGACTGGAATCTTGAAACAAAAAGTTCAGGCAAAAGGAAGGGATAACTAAGTCAAAAGAAAAAGAGGTCACTACAAATCCTCAAAAAAAAAGATGATCGGCTTTTCAAATAAACTTATGATTTCTGAACCATCGCAAATGTCAGTGTTACAATTCCAAAACTCCTTTGGAGCCTAAATGCATAAGTTAACTGAACATAGGACTGAAGAACATCACGAAGGATGGGTTGGGTACAAATAAAATTTGAACCTTTATCCTTTGTTTCTTAAACCGTGAACCAGGCCACGTTACAACCCTTTAAAAGTCCTAACTGAAGCATGGTTAGTTCAAAAGCATACTGCTACAAAAAGGTATCCCGACTCCTTTAGGGCTTATTATAAATCTTAAGTTAATATCACAGTTTTTACAAACATTGTTTTGCTAAAATAATTCTTTTTCAAAACTTCAAGACAGACATAAGTGTTGCATTTTGAATATCATTGTTTGCATATAACTAAGTGTTTGACAAAAAAGAAGCTTACATGATGAACATTCAATGAACCAAAGTCCTCCCGACAGACAAAGTTGCTTCCTGGGCCTGACTCAGTTGGATCAAAGCCAATGTATACAAAAGGCATGGTCACTATCTTCCAATCAAGGGGCATGCCATGTTATTGTCCAATTCATCTTGGGCAATCAGGTCAAGATTCAACGATGTTTAATAGCCAGGGGTTGATCTCCTCATCTGAATTGCCATAGGTAACATTACCAAGTTCACGATGCCAAAGGCATCTCGTTTATTTCTCCTGAGGCAGGTCTTTTCAAATACTTATATTATGGGACAAATCATGCTCAGCTAGGGGAAACGCTCTCTTTTCAAATCTAATCAGATCAAATTCAGTTGTGATCTCTTTAACCATTACCCGGGGAGTACACGATCCACCACAGTCTGAAAGCACATTCTTCTCATTACATTGTCTTGATACCGGGTTTCAACAAAAGCCATTGTGGAAATTAATTGACTGTACCAATAGTATCAGATGGTGTAGATATCATGTCTTCAGATTCAGTCATGATAATTCTTAGAAAATTACTCGGGGAAGTCAAGAATATCAGAAGTTTTGAATCCATTGGTTATTTTGAATGAATGTATGCTTTTGAATATGATTGATGTTTACCAAAAAAGATATACATATAAAATTACAATAACAACATTTACTAAGGACTCTTGGAGGTTGGAATCCCCAACAGAGCTCATGTCCAACATATCTTCACAAGCTCATCCCCACAGAGTAATCTCTATAGAGTTGTTCCAGCAAATCATTTCAAGCAGTCTCTTCCCTAATAGAGATTATATTTCCAACACTACAACCCCAGGATTACATTTACCAATATATTGGGCTACTATAAACCCCTAGGATTACGTCTATCTCCATCTTGGGCTGCTATAAACCCCCAGGATTATATCTACCTCCATCTCGGGTTGCTATAAACCCCCAGGATTACATTTACCAATATCTTGGGCTGTTATAAACCCCCAGGATTACATTTACCAATATCTTGGGATGCTATAAACCCCTAGGATTACATCTATCTCCATCTTGGGCTGCTAT
The DNA here is from genome assembly GCA_963966055.1 of Lathyrus aphaca. NCBI lineage: Eukaryota > Viridiplantae > Streptophyta > Magnoliopsida > Fabales > Fabaceae > Lathyrus > Lathyrus aphaca. The sequence goes on from OZ014522.1 coordinate 559,404,578, forward strand.
AAACCCCCAAGATTATATCTACCTCCATCTTGGGCTGCTATAAACCCCTAGGATTACATTTACCAATATCTTGGACTGCTATAAACCCCCAGGATTACATTTATCTCCATATTGGGTTGCTATAAACCCCTAGGATTATATCTACCTCTATCTTGGGCTTCTATAAACCCCCTGGATATCCATTACTCCGGATGGCATCTATAAACCCACCTTTGACAAATACTCTGTCAACTTACTGGATGGCATCTTTAAGCCCATCTCTGACAACCTTCAGTCATCTCATCATATGACATCTTTAAGTCCGTCCAACCAATACAACCAACCAAAAGTGTTACTTCGTGCACCCGTGAGTGCAAAATTCGGGGCGCTCAAGTGTTCAATCCTCTTCCACCTTCAGACCACGAATGGAAGACATGCCAATCTAACTCCTCAGGTTTAAGAAGATTGAACAGGGGCAGTTGTTGTACCCCAAAATTTACCCACCCTATTTCTAACATTTTAGATTATATTTAATTATGATGTTATATGTGTTTTGGTTCAAATATTTTAACATTAGTTAATTTTGCTTATTTAAAAATATGCAATAATTTATTTTAAACTATTTGTATTTTTAAATAACCAATAGTTTCTTGACCTTCATACCCTTTCAAGTACATTTTTATTTCAAATAGATGTATTGTCACAATTGGTAAGGAGACAAGCTTTGCAAATATTGATTGCTCGACTAAATGTCTAAAGGATTATATCTGCAAGTGCACAGTCGTACGTGTAGTTTTAAAAGATTATCGATCACTCAGAGAGTAAAAATTGATCTTACCGTTATCTGATGTTACTATGTAAATCTAAGGCTTATCGTTTCTATTGGGTTGGTTTAGGTCAAATAAATTAAATCTAAAATTAAACTTATAAATAATAATGATAAAGATATATCAGTATGCAACTCGTCAATCGTCGGGAATTCAATTAAATATCGGTGAAGGTTTGCAAGCCAAAATACTTTTTCAGTGGAAAATATTCATTTAAAAGCCCTCGTCTCAAAGTCCCGTTCTATTGATTCAGACTATACTCCTAAAGTCCTATGCCTGCTCTCACTAGCCTATAAGTGTTTAGAAAATAATTTTTAAAAATAAATAAGATCCAATTAATCCTAAAGTGCTCTCATTGTATTTAGATTAAATGCCCAGTTTCAGCTATCCGGTTAAATTCTCAAACTCTCGCTCTTTTGATTTTAACATTAATTACCTTCTTACTCTCGTAACAAAAGTTATTAAATTAAATTAAGAAACCTCAGCCTAAAAATATAATTTGGTAAAATTAATCAACACCGATTTAATTAAATTCCTCTCAATTGATTTGTTTACATACTGATATAATTAAATTAGCTAGACATGGTTAATAAATAAATCATGCATAAACAAAATAAATAATCTAAGCTAAAATTACTTGTTATAAAAATAATGCGATGAATAAATAAAAGGATATAAATAAGAAACCTGAAATGGAATAAATTGGTACTGAATATAGAGACGGGTAGTAATCCGGCAATCTTTGATCATACAAGAAATTAAATTTGCTGAATAAAAATAATACTAGGAGAAAATACTAATACTGATAAAAATATAAAAACTAAGGAATTCTAAATCTGCAGCTGAATTTCGGGTCCCCAGTGAGTGTGCAATAGCTCTATATTTATACTAACTGGACGGTTGGATTTGTTCCACGAAAATAGCTTGAAGTGGGTTGGAAGATCCGGTCGTGCGTTGAATGATGGGTGCGTGAAAAGCGTGTGGAAAACGGAACTGGAAGACCTGGAAAATAGGAGAGTGGTGTGTGCCACTCTCCCACTCACAAGCCTGTGGCCTGCGCCACGTGACAGAGAGAGAAGAGGGGTGGTGGGCGCCACACCCTCATGGCCTGCGCCATGTGTGGTGAGTGGTGGGTCCCACCACCCTTTTTTATTTTCTTTTCTATTTTTTTTTTCTTTTTTTCTTTTTATTTTCTTTTCTTTTCTCCATAATTTTTTCAACTTCTTCTCTTATTAATTCCTTTGACTTAATTTCTTCGACTTTTCTTTACTTTCCGACTTTTTCCAACTGACTCGACTAATCTGAAAAGCATAAATAAATAATATAATTATAAAGCATAAAATAGTAAAAATCGAATAAAGCATACTATTAATTCATGTAAGTCAAGCCAAAAATACGATATAATTTCGTATTATCAAATTCCCCCACACTTAAGCTTTTTCTTTTCCTCAAGCAAAAATAAAATAATTTAAGCACTAGTTTGAATCAGACACAATCATCATAAACATCAGTAAAAAAGATAAGTATTGGATGTTAGCACTAAGGATACCGTAATGACACTTTTATCTTGAAAGATAATCGAGAACTTCTATCCTATACAAACATATTTGAATCATGTTATCATAACTTGACCCACACTCTCTCTTTCATTCTAGTGTAGTCACATTAAGCATGTTATCCATGCACTTCCATTGTAAGTAAACTTGTTAGTGTTTGCTGATCTCATTCGTCAAATATCTCCAAATTCTTTCTTTTTCTTTTTGTTTTTCGAATTTCAAGAGTCTGGTCCGTTGAGCTAAATGGTCGGGTAAGGACCACCTAACTTAGAAGGAGGAATATCTTTAGTTCGCTTTTGACATTAACTTTATTCAAATTATTTTATTTCAAGATTAGACACATATTTGCATCGGTTTATTACTTAGGTTGTGCTCTAGGATGGTGTTGACTGCTAATATAAACTAATAAAGAGGGTGGTCTTGGCATAGTAAGTATTCAAATTCATTTGCATAATTAAGGGGTTCAAGGTGTAAGAACGGTACCAATATTATTAAAACTTTTCCTAAGTCTTTCTAACTTATCCTATTTCAAGCATGTTGTCATTTTTTAAACCAATTTTTTTTGTTATGGTTCAAGAAAATTGGGTAAATCTGAATTAAAGTAGAAATCATGTGAAATGGCTCGACGATACATGAATTTATTTATTTATTTGTTAAAGTGGGGAAATAATAAGCATACAAATTTTAAATCTACCTAGAAACATAAATAAAAACGATAAATAAAAGTGATAAAACTTCCTCCCCCACACTTAAATCGAGCATTGTTCCTAATGCGTCAACATAAGACGAAAAAAGGAAGGTGGAACCTGAGATGTCAACTACTGACGACTGCCTCTGCCTCATGTTCGTCTGACATTTCTCGAAGTTACCACTTCTGTATCTTCTTCTTCTGTCTGAAAGGACATGCTATTCATTCTGTAGATTAGCTCTGTCATTTGGTTTTGTCCTTGTTGCAGTCAATTTAGGATTTGCAGCATGTCGCTCTACTTAGCATACATCTGGTTTTGTTGTTGCATTATCATGGCTTGTTGAGTTGCTATAGTTTATATCCTTCGGTCTCTCAAGGCATTTTCTTCGCCTTATAGCATCAACTCATGAAGAACTCCTTCAAGACCTTCGTGTGGCTCGTCCTCTGGTCTCCTAGGGACTCGCCTGGTAGAAGTACCTCCAACATAATCAGAAGAAAAAGGCGCATCTTGTGCGGGTGGGTTAGTTTCATCATTCGCCTCGCCAGCAACATCATTCATCGGAATGTGCGTAGGGCATGTGTCAAAGTAGAGGAAATTTCTTTCGTCTTTCACGTTAGTGCGACTCGGGTTTGGTAAAGTAAAACCCGGTAGTACTTTATTGTCAATCAAAATCTCGTAATTTCTATCTCTACATGGTTTTACCAGTTTCACACTCCTCGCCGTATTTAAATACATTATTTCGACGGGGTGTGTTTCCATTGACGAAAAATTAGCTTCGAGTCTTATGGCTCTAGCTATTGTTGTAATCAAACCGCCAAAGGATATAGGACCTTTGTTTGCGGTTACACTTGTCATATGATGCAAAATGAATGGGACATGATTGATTTTATAAGTGGATAAAGCAGTCATGAGATACATTAGTTCTCTTTCATTTACCTTACTCGTGTTAGACCGACCAAAAATAATTGTAGCCAAAATCTGGCAAAAATAACGAATAGTCGGGTTATGAATAAGGGTGGCTCTAACGCCTTCTATATTTTGCAAAAGTATGTCCGTTATCCTTTTCCAAAACATCTTATAAGATTTTACCCATTCTTCCCCAGTTGGCATTTTATAGCACACATCCTCTCCCACTGGAAATTTTAGCAGAACAACTAACTGATCAAAAGTGTAGGTATAATTATTGTTAAACATTCTAAAACATGATATTCTTTTATTATAATCAACAGTCAAAGAGCTTAAAAATTCCGTAGTAAGCCGAGTAAAGACATGATCTTTGTATGATAAAAATTCTTTTAGGTGAATTCTCTCAAGTAAAAATTCTACATCATCTTTCAAGCCTAGTATTTCTAAACAAACTGTATCGGCATACCTGGTGGGTTCCATACCCCGCTCGAGCATACTTTTGAATAAATCTGCATGGTCTTGGCTTCTAAAGAGAATACGAGACCCTTGAGTTGGCTCCATAATTTTTTTCTTGCTTCCCAACACTAACTTATACTTTAAGAAGTATGAAAATAATGATAGTGATAGTAGAAATATTTGAGTGTAAGAAATAAGTATTGTTGGTTGGGTTTTTATAGGAGAGAAAAATTAAATGGGGGTAGTTGGTAATTTATGGGGATTAAATTCGTTTGGTTGATAATTTAAGTTTTGGTCATAGATTTTTGAAAAAAAAGTATGACAATTGTTATGATGCATGGATAAGAAAAGTGCATGTTGTACAAGTGTTAGTGTGCATGTGTACTTAAATGTGAAAGATTAGACTAGTGCATGTGAAAAAAAGAAAGAGAAATGCATGTGAGTGTGATAAGTGCATGCTAGAAAAAAGAAAGAAATATGTAGTAAGTAAAACAAAAAAAAGGTGGTCCCCTCATATTGGTGTATGGCGCAGACCATGCCTCCCACTCTCTATGAGTGTGGCGCAGGCCATGCACAAAGGAGGGGAGATTCTTTTTTTATTTCCTGTAATTTTCAATTGGTTCTTTGTATTTTGTTGTTTTTTTTCTTCTGTTTTCAGTGCATAGTAAGAATTTAAATAAAGTAGCACTGGAACAATTATACTGAAATAAATAAAATACTGAAATTGATAATTACTTAAGTATATAAATAAAATGAAATACTGAGATTAATAATGAAATGAAATAATGTAATACTAAAATGAAATACTGGAATGAAATAAATACTGGAAAAAATGTATTGTAAGTGATAAAAAAAGTACGAAATGATTAAAATATCCTAATTAGAAATACTGGAAATCCTAATTAATTTCCTTCCCCATACTTCAATCGGACAATGTCCTCAATGGCCAAGCATAAGAGTCAGAATAAAATGAAAAATTAAATTCTAGCCACGGTTATTATTGTTGTTAGCGAGACCGACATAAAATAATTGCTGATGAAAAGGATCCAGCTGCCTAGTTACTACATCCATAAAACCGATGAGATCAATCCGTAAAGCATTAATACTAGTTTCAACGTTAGCAATTCTTGTCTCAAATGCGGCGAGGGTAGCGGTGTGGTCTATAGGTGGGGAAACTGGTATCTCAGGTGTATGTGAATCAGCATCTGACATATAATGGTCATGAACTTCATATATCTTAGGTGTCTCTGGAGGTGAAGGAGGGGCAATGATTACGCTTAAATCATATAGCCAATTGTTTCTATTATGTAAACTTGTGTGCTCATGGTTAGGTAATGTGAAATATCAGACAACTTCATTGTTAATCAAGAGATCAAAGGTGTCGGGTCCTAGGTTTCCTATGATTCTACGGTCAAAGCAAAAATCTATGTTAATAGGACGGATCGAACCAATAGGGGTCAGTCTGTTAAGTTGCCACCTAAGGCCAATGGTATTGGCTATCATTGTCACCAAGCCTCCTATAGGGATGGGTACACGAGTGTTCTGAATAAGATGAATAAAACTAACTATCATAAAGGTAGCTCCATTAACAGGCCGGCCTTGAGAAGCACAGTAAAGAATAAACAGTTCATCTCGTGACACAGAGGTATTATTCTCCTATTTTCCAAAAAGGGTATGGGCTAGGATTTTATGGAAGTAACGCAAGGCAGGGTTATGGATATTTTCAGAAAACATATCATAAGGTTCAGGATCATCATCCCCTATGATGGTATCCCAAAAATTATTCAGTGCAAGGTTCATAAGTAACTCATCTCGAGTAGCAGTAAAAATATCAGGACCACTAGGAAAACCTAGAAGTTCAGCAAATTTTCTATGGGTGAAACTAAAATCAATGTTAAAAATCCTAAAGGTAATTAGTCCTTTGTTAATTCCTATACCATGGTTAGGTAGGTGGACAAGTGAACTCAAAAACTCTAGTGTAAGCTGACGGTAGGAATTAAACCTTCGTCGGATACCAGCAATATCCCACCCCATTCGACTATACAGAAAGTAGACAGTATCTTTGATGCCTAACTTAGTCAAAATGGGCTCATCATGATAAGTGGTTAATGTCATAGCTCTCTGAGATAAGTCCTCATATCTCCTCCACTGTGCTCTTCCTCTGAAAATAACATTCATGTTGTCTACAAGATCCATATCGAATGTTAGTTACTAGCTAAAGAGTTAGCCTGTAAGTAAGTAAACAACGCGAGAAAAGTTAGTCAGAAGAGAGGAAGAAATAATAGTATCATGTTACAGTCAGATTAAAAATATAAATCAAAAAATATTAAAGGGAAATAATTTAAAATTGAGACAAAAATAAGATAAGATAAACAAAATAAAAAATAAAGAGAATAAAATGTGGGTTGCCTCCCACTAAGCGCTTCGTTTAATGTCGAGGGCTCGACTAGGCTCTTTTTTTAGGGATCAACCGTTTGAGTGAACGGGCATCTCATTGAGTAGAAGATTAGCTAAGTAATCTCGGTTTTCGACCATGTGATAGTGCTTAAGGCGTTGCCCGTTTACTATGAATGGTTTGCCAGATTTTCCTTTGATTTCAACAGCTCCACTAGGAAATACGTTGGTAATTATAAACGGCCCGGCCCATCTGGAACGCAGTTTACCCGGGAAAAGCTTTAGTCTCGAATTGAATAAGAGCACAACATCGCCTTCGTTGAACTCTTTCTTAGAGATACACCTATCATGCCATTTTTTTAGTTCTTTCTTTATAGATTTTTGCATTCTCATAAGCATCTAGCCTAAGCTCTTCTAATTCATGGAGATCTAAGATTCGTTTCTCTTCTGCGAAAGTGTAGTCCAGGGTTTTAATAACCCAATAGGTTTTATGTTCAAGTTCGACTGGAAGGTGACATGACTTTCCATAAACTAACTTAAATGGGGTAGTCCCTATCGGGGTTTTAAATGCGGTTCTATATGCCCAAAAAGCTTCTTGTAATTTAGACGACCAATCTTTCCTAGAGATAGCAACAATTTTTTCTAATATATTTTTTATTTCTCTGTTGGAAACCTCTACTTGTCCACTCGTTTGTGGATGATAAGGCGTTGCGACTCGGTGTCGAACTCCATACTTCGATAATAATTTCTCAAAGATTTTAGATATAAAATGCGATCCACCGTCACTTATGACGAGTCTTGGCACATCGAATCTCGGAAAGATTATATTCTTAAATAGCTTAATTACTACTCGTGTGTCATTTTTCGGAGAGGCTACAACCTCGATCCATTTTGAAACGTAATCAACTGCGACGAGTATATATTTATTACCGAAAGAAGATGGGAAGGGTCCCATGAAATCTATCCCCCATACGTCAAAGACTTCTACTCTTAGAATGCCTTTCAGTGGCATCTCATCACATCTAGATATATTTCCAGTGAGTTGATATTGGTCACAATTTATAACTGCGATATGGACGTCTTTCCACAGATTAGGCCAGAAGAGGCCAACTTGTAAGATTTTAGCACAAGTCTTAGAAATGCTCGCATGTCCACCATAAGGAGCAGAATGACAATGAGATATTACGTTTTCGATTTCATCTTCTGGAACACATCGACGGAAAATACCATCGACACCTCTCTTAAATAGAAGAGGTTCATCCCAATAATAATGTTTAAGATCATGAAAGAATTTTTTCTTTTGTTGGTAGGTTAGATCGGGTGGAAGTACTTCGGCTGCAAGGTAGTTAACAAAGTCAGCATACCATGGCAGTGTTTTATCTGTATGTATTGCTTCCACGATTTCTTTGGTTTTTAGTTTGTTTGGATCTAGTCGAGCTAGATCACTTCTTATCTGTGCTATCAGTTGTTCATATGGGAAATCATCATTAATAGGCACTTGTTCAGGTTTAATACCTTCTAATCTTGATAAATGGTCTGCTACGACGTTCTCGGTGCCTTTCTTATCTTTGATCTCTAAATTGAATTCTTGTAAAAGTAGGATCCACCTTAAAAGTATAGGGTTGGCATCCTTTTTAGTCAGTAGGTATCTAATAGCTGCATGATCTGTGTAAATAATTATTTTTGCTCCTACTAAGTAAGAACGAAATTTATCAAGAGCAAACACAACAACTAAAAGTTCTTTTTGTGTTGTGACGTAGTTCATTTGGTCCGGATCTAAGGTTCTACTTGCGTAATATATTGCATGAAGCTTCTTATCCCTTCTTTTTCCTAAAACTGTGCCCACGGCGAAATCACTCGCATCGCACATTATTTCGAATGGTAATCTCCAATCTGGAGGTTGCATAATGGGTGCGGAAATGATAGCCGTTTTCAACTGTTCAAACGCTTTTTGGCATTTATCATCAAAGATAAATTCATCGTCTTTCATTAATAAACATGTAAGAGGTTTTGTAATTTCGAGAAATCTTTAATAAACCGTCGGTAGAAACCGGCGTGTCCTAAGAAACTTCTTATTTCTCATATAGTTTTTGGAGGTTGAAGATTTTCTATGATTTCAATTTTGGCTTTATCAACTTCAATTCCTTTATCTGAAACAACGTGTCCTAGCACGATTCCTTATTGACCTAAAATGGAACTTCTCCCAGTTTAACACGAGATTTACTTTTACGCATCTCTCGAGTACCATTTCTAGGTTTGATAGACATCCTTCAAAGCTTTGCCCGCAGACAGAAAAATTGTCCATAAATACTTCCATAATATCATCTATGAAATCAACGAAGATTGACATCATCCATCTTTGAAATGTTGCGGGAGCGTTGCATAGCCCGAATGGCATTCGTCGATAAGCAAATGTACCATAAGGACAAGTGAAGGTAGTCTTTTCTTGGTCATCAGGGTGAATAGGGATTTGAAAGAATCCCGAATAACCATCTAAATAGCAGATATAAGAATGTTTAGCCAATCGTTCTAACATTTGATCAATGAATGGTAAGGGGAAATGGTCTTTTCGAGTGGCTTTATTTAGTTTTCTATAGTCAATACACATTCTACTTCCTGTAACAACTCTTTGTTTTATGGATTCACCTTTTGCGCTTTTAATCACTGTAACACCTCCTTTCTTAGGTACTACATATACTGGGATGACCCATTGGCTATCTGAGATAGGATATATGATTCCGGCTTAAACTAACTTCCACACTTCTTCCTTTACTACAGTACTTAAAATTGGGTTGATCCTCCTCTGGTGTTCTCTAAAAGACTTACAATATTCCTCTAGCATAATTCTATGCATACAGATGGAAGGACTTATTCCTTTCAGACCAGTGATGTTGTAGCCTAAAGAAGTTGGATATTTCTTTAAAATAGCAAGTAATTTTTCAGTTTCGATTTGTCCCAAGTCTGCGTTGACTATTACTGGTTGTGCGAGTTCTTTGTCTAGAAATTCATATATAAGATTTTTAGGTAATGTTTTTAGTTCTAAAGCTGGTTTCTTTGGACACGACATATGATTTGGTGTAAGTGCTAAGCATTCGCTCAGGTTATCATCTTAGTAGAGATCATGCCAATTGTTATCTTTCAAAAATGGGTGGAATTGGAATTTTTATTATATCTGAATATGTGGTTTGTTCCATTTCCATTTTTCTTATACACTCGTCAATGACATCTAATAAATAGCATGTATCCTCTATAGCTGGTGATTGTAAGAATTGCGTCAAAATAAAATCAACCTTTTCTTCACCTACTTCAAAGATTAGCTTTCCTCTCTTCACATCTATAATGGCTCCAACGGTAGCTAAGAATGGTCTTCCTAATATAATAGGGGTAGTGGAGTCTTCTTGAATATCCATGATTATAAAATCAGTGGGAATGTAGAATTTTCCTATCCGTACTGGAACATTATCTAGTATACCAACATGATATTTAATAGAGCGGTCAGCAAATTGAACAGACATTTTTGTAGGTCTTAATTCTCCCATATCAAGCCTTTTTCAAATTGTTAAGGGCATAACACTGATATTGACTCCTAAGTCGAATAGAGCTTTGTCTATGACGAATTTTCCAATTACACATGGTATGGAGAAACTACCTGGATCTTTTAGCTTAAGAGGCATTTTGTTTTGAATTATTGCGTTACACTCAGCAGTAAGTGTAATTGTTTCATTATCCTCGATCTTTTTCTTGTTGGATAAGATTTCTTTAAGGAATTTGGCATATGATGGAATTTGAGTGATACCTTCTGTAAATGGTATCGTGATGTTTAATTGTTTTAAAAGTTCAGCAAATTTCTTATATTGTCCTGCAGTTTTAGAGTTGACAAGTCTTTGAGGATAAGGGATAATAGGTTTATAAGGTGGTGGAGGTACATATGGTTTTTCTTTCTCCACGGCTTATTGGTTATTATCCTCCTTTTTCCTCTGGTTCACTCTCCTTTTCAGTTGTTTTATCCGGTTTTTGATACATAGCTGGATTTTGAAGTCTTGGATCATCAGGTCCGTCTAATTCTTTTCCACTTCTCAGTATTACTGCATTTGCATGTCCTTTCAAATTAGGTTGTGGTTGACCAGGAAATACGCCAGCTGAAGCAGCAGTAGGTGCTTGTTGTTGAGCTACTTGTGAAATTTGAGTTTCAAGCATTTTGTTGTGGGTAGCTAACGCATCAACTTTGTTTGCCAATTGGTTAATTTACTCACTAGTGTGTATGATTTGGTTTAGGAACTCCTTGTTTGTTTGAGTCTGGGTAGCTGTGAAATTTTCCATCATTAGTTTAAGGTTCAATTTCCTAGGGACATTAGGAGCGGTCATGGCGGTCTTTTGATATCCTGGTGGTGTAGCTGGTGCTTGACCAGGTGCATACGAAACATGGTTATTCTTGTAGGAAAAGTTCAGATGATTCTTCCAACCTGGGTTGTATGTGTTTGAGTAGGAGTTTCCTTAAGCATAATTCACTTGGTCTGTGGGGATTCCGGCCAATAGCTAACAATAGGGAGCAGCATATCCCGGAACTCGACATAGCTCGTAGTTAGGTGTTACAGCAGCCACGATAGTTGTTGGTGTTATGGCCAAGTTTTCGATCTTTTAAGTGAGAACATCAAATTTAGCATTAACTTGATCCATACTACTCACTTCGTACATACCACATTTTGTTGGTTTCTTTGTTGCGGTTCTTTCGCTTCCCCATTGATAATGATTCTGATCCATACTCTCGATAAGTTCATCACCATCGTCATACTCTTTGTTCATCAATGCATCGTCCGTGGCAGCGTCTATTGTCATTCTTGTGTTATACAAGAGACCATTGTAAAAGGTATGTATTACCATCCAATTTACTAAACCATGATGTGGACAGAGTCTTAGCATATCTTTGTATCATTCCCAAGATTCGAAAAGAGATTCATTTTCCTTTTGCTTAAATTTGTTGATTTGAGCTCTTTGCATAGTTGTTTTGCTAGGTGGAAAATATCTTGCTAAGAATACTTTCTTCAGTTCCTCCCATGTAGTGACTGAATTCGAGGGTAGAGATTGGAGCCAAGCTTTTGCCTTGTCTCGTAGCGAAAAAGGAAAAAGACGTAGTCTGATTGCTTCTTGGGTAACACCATTAGCTTTCATTGTATCTGCATATTGCACGAATATCAATAGATGTAAATTTGGATCCTCGGTAAGATTTCTGGAGAATTGGTTCTGTTGCACGACTGATATTAGCGATGGTTTCAACTCGAAATCGTTTCGGTTGATAACGGGTGCGACAATACTGGTATGAGGTTCAGCTTGTGACGGAATAACGTAATACTTGAGTGGATGAGTTTCTTCTTCAGCGGCCATCTCAGCTTCTTTTGATGTTCCAACTTGTTCTTAAACTGGGTGTTCAACTGATTCGGGCAGATGGGCTAGAAGATCCGGAATATTGTGTAGAAGCATACTTCAATCTAATGGTTTTGATGAAGTCAACAATATTCAAGCTCATTCCGTATTGCAAAAAGTCAAGCTTTCAAAAGGGATCAAGATCAAGGCTATGCATCATCAATGGAACGTTTTCGTACGGATCAAGCTTATGTGCAAATGCTCGTTATTTTTCAAGACTTTGACACAAAAATAGGTATATCAAAACTCACTTCCTTGATTGATATACAAGTGTTCAAAATAGTTTATCATGATAATACATTGCATATACATATTTGGAAATAAATTGGAACTGGTTTAACACTTAAAACTTAAGTATTTTTCTATGTTTTTACAGTGTTAACCGGTTAACCAAATGGGTTAACCGGTTAACGGTTCAAATTTTTGAATAAACTCAGTTAACGTTACAGCGTTAACCGGTTACCCCATTTGGTTAACCGGTTAACACTGAATGTTTTTTGAAAAATTATTTCTTTTCAAATTCAAATTTTTCCTTTTGTTATACATTTTCAAATATTTATTTCATACTTTTTCATACCTTTTTGAATAGGTGTTTTGACTATTATATATTCTGAAATTTTTTAAATTCAAAACACACCTCCTAGAATTTTCATAAAATTATCACTTAATCAAATTCACTTAAATTCAAATATTTTCAAATATTTAAAAGTGTTCATATTGATTCATAACATTTCATATTCATAAGTTGAACACTTGTATTGAGATTGAGAAGTGGATTTTGATCAAAGGAGAAGATCAATCTTGTATTGATATCATATATTGTATTACTCTCAAAATAACAAAGATTTATAGAAGTTTTCTATTGTGACTTGTGATCCAGGATTGTTGGACACAAGGGATAGTGCTTGCAAGAGGATTGTTCTTGCACACTAGGTTTTGTTTAGTTGTTTAGAAAGTAGGCCTCATCGGTTGATGGTGCGATAGGTTGTAAGATCTAAAAACTAGTGGAAAATCTCTTTCGTGTTGGAAAAGGGACTGGATGTACCTTCGGACTGTGAAGGGAACCAGGATAAATTGATGTGTCTCTTTTATTTCCTGCTTTATCGCTTTCTTATCATACACAAGTAAAAGATAAAAATCCATCCATCAAGAAAATAATCGAGAAAATTTTATAACACCTAATTCACCCCCCCTCTTAGGCGTACTTTGAATCTACAAATGGCATCAGAGCAGGTTTTGGTAACCTGTTCCTACAAGATCCTGTATGGCTTCCGCAAACTCGAATCCTGTTTTCAAAGATGGTGGAAATAGCAATAAGCCTCCACTCTTCTCCGGGGAATATTTTGACTTTTGGAAAATCAGAATGAAAGCACATCTTGAAGCCCAAGGAGAAGGTATATGGGAAGCGATCGAAGAAGGTCTACATAATCCTGTAAACATGATCAATGGCGTTGGAACCGCAAAGTTAAAAAATACTTATGATGAAGATGATAAGAAGAAGATTCTAAATGAGAAGAAGGCAATCAACATACCCAAAGCGCTCTCAGTATGGACGAGTTTTTCCGTGTATCACAGTGTAAATCGACAAAGGAGATTTGGAATACCTTGCTAGAAACGCATGAAGGAAGACCAGAAGTAAAAAGATCAAGGCTTAATACTTTGAGTCAAGAATATGAGATGTTCCGTATGCAGCCCGGAGAATCTATTGTTGCCCTACAAAAAAGATTCGTTCATCTAACAAATCACTTGATTGCTCTCAGGAAGACCTTCACCAACGACGATCTCAACTTAAAAGTCCTAAGATCCTTGACAAGGGAATCGCAACCGAAAGTGACCGGTATTTCGGAAAAGAAAAGTCTCTCAACGATGACATCCGCATCTCTATTTGGATAACTTCAAGAGCACGAATTGGAACTTGGAAGGCTCGAGAAGCACGAAAGTCAAGAAAAGAAGTCCAAGGGAATTGCTTTGAAGATTGACACGAAGGATGACAAAGACGACGAGACTTCCGAAGATGAGAACTTCATGCTTCTTGTTAAGAAGCTTGGTAATTTTTTTAACAAAAATAAAAATTCCTCTTTTCCTAAAAAGAATAAACATTTCAGGAAAAAGGATGCATCCACATCGATTCAAGAAGTCACATGTTACGAATGTGGGAAGCAATGTCACATAAAGTCGGATTGCCCGATACTTGCAAAGAAAGGAGGATTCAAAGGCAAGAAGTATTTCAAGAATAAAAAGGCTTATGTTGTTTGGGACGATAATGAAATTAGTTCCTCATCGGAATCGGAAAGCGATGAATGTGCAAATATGGCTCTAATGGCTTCACATCACTCTGATGAAGAAAATGATGAGGTTAGTAGCAACTTTTCAATTTATGAGAATGATGCACAAGAAGTTATAGATGAACTTCTAAAAGAATGCAAGACTTTGTATAAAAACATTTCATCCCAAAAGAAACGAATTCTATCTTTAGAAGAACAAAATACCGCTTTTGGAAAATACATTGAAAGTGAAAACAAAAATTGATGGATGAAAAACAAAGTCTTGTATGCAAAAATTGTGAGTCATTATCTTTTCAAATTGTTCAACTTAAAAGAGTCTTAGAAAGATATGAAAAAGGTCAAATTGGCTTGGAGGAAATTCTTAGGCACCAAAGATATCCTAATGACAAAAGTGGTTTAGGATATTCTAAGTTTTCCAAACCAAGCACAAATGAAACCATTTTTGTAAAAGCTAGTGAACAAGTTGTTAAAGAAAAGGCAAAAAATACTAAAACTATGCATCAAAGTCATAAAAAGAAAATAATCATTAAGAAACAAAAGTATGTTCCTAGATATAAAAGTCACTTTCAACCTAATTGTTTTTATTGTGGAATCAAAGGCCATACACCTAATGCTTGCTATGTGCGCAACATTGGTGTTGCTAAAGGGCATTATGTGTGGGTTGAAAAGGGTACTAACTATCAAGGACCCAAAGCAATTTGGGTACCTAACAATACTTGATTTTGTTTTGTAGGTATGCTTGAAGACAACTTCTACTCAATGGTATCTTGATAGCGGTTGTTCAAAGCATATGACGAGCGACATCAACAAATTTTCAAGTCTATCACTAAAGGCCAAAGGATACATTACTTACGGTGATGATAATAACAAAAAGATTCTTGGAGTAGGAACCGTTGGTGCACCTCCTCATACAATCATCGAAGACGTTCTTTATGTGGAAGGCCTTAAACACAACCTACTTAGCATAAGTCAATTGTGTGACAAAGGATTCCGAATCAAATTCACAAAGGATGAATGCTTGATAGAACATGAAGTCACCCATGACCTCTTGCTAAAAGGTAAAAGATTTAATAACATTTTCATGATTTCTTTTGATGACTCTTCCTTGAAGGTAAAATGTTTAATGGCAAACAACAACGAGGTGTGGCTTTGGCATAAAAGGTTTGCTCACATTCACATGGAGCATTTAAACAAGTTAATAAATCATGACCTAGTTGTTGGTCTTCCGAAGATAAAGTTCATCAAGGATAAGTTATGGGATGCTTGCCAAAAAAGGAAGCAAACCAAGACAACTTTCAAGTCCAAGAAAGTAATATCTACTTCAAGGCCACTACAATTGTTGCATATGAATCTTTTCAGTCCATCAAGAACAAAAAGCTTCGGAGGTAACGTTTATGCTTTAGTTATTGTTGATGATTTCTCTCGATACACATGGACATTGTTTTTAGTGCAGAAAAGTGATGCTTTCAAAGCATTCAAGAAGTATGCAAAGCAAATTCAAAATGAGAAGTCACTCACAATAGTCTCCATTAGAAGCGACCATGGTGGAGAATTCCAAAACTCAACCTTTGAAGATTTTTGCGAAGAGCATGGAATTTCTCACAACTTTTCCGCACCAAGGACTCCTCAACAAAATGGTGTCGTAGAAAGGAAGAATAGGGCATTGGTGGAACTTGCAAGAACAATGCTTAGCGGCTTAAATCTTCCTAAATATTTTTGGGAGGATGCGGTTAGCACAACTTGTTTTGTAAGCAACCGTGTCAATATTCGACCAATTCTCAAGAAGACTCCGTATGAGTTGTTCAAGGGTAGGAAACCAAACATATCATTTTTCACATATTCGGATGCAAATGTTTTGTTCTCAACAACGACAAGGACAATCTCAGTAAGTTTGATGAGAAGTCCGACGAAGGTATATTCCTTGGTTATTCCTTCTCTAGTAGAGCTTTTAGAATTTTCAATAAACGAACACTTACTATTGAAGAATTTATTCATGTTTTGTTTGATGAGACTAACCCCTCGAAAGAGGATAACATTATTATGGATGATGATGATGATATAGTAGATATGTCACAACAACAAAAGGAGACATGAAAAGACCAAGCAATACCACAAGAAGATGACTCACCAATCATTGAAGAACATCAAGATCTTCCGAAAGAATGGAGAACTCATAGAGATCACCCGATAGATAAAGTTATTGGTGATATTAGCCAAGGCGTTGCAACTCGACTAAATCTCAAGGATAATTGTCTCAACATGGCTTTTGTGTCTCAAATTGAACCAACCAAAATCGATGAAGCCTTAGGCGACGATCAATGGATAGTAGCGATGCAAGAAGAACTTAACCAATTCGAAAGGAATCAAGTTTGGAGTCTTGTACCAAGACCGGACAACAAGCACATCATAGGAACAAGATGGGTGTTCAAGAACAAACTTAACGAGAATGGAATCATAGTTCGTAACAAAGCAAGATTGGTCGTACAAGGCTACAACCAAGGAGAAGGAATCGACTTTGATGAAACGTTTGCTCCGGTAGCAAGGTTAGAAGCAATTAGATTATTACTTGCTTACGCTTGTTCCATGAATTTTCAGTTGTACCAGATGGATGTCAAAAGCGTTTTCTTGAATGGTTACATCAACAAAGAAGTCTATGTCAAATAACCTTCGGGATTTGAAGACTTCAAGAATCCCTCTAATGTCTACAAGTTGAAGAAGACTCTTTATGGCCTAAAGCAAGCACCAAGAGCATGGTATGGTCGCCTTAGAACCTTCCTATGTGAGAAGGGTTTTACAAAAGGAAAGGTTGACAATACTTTGTTCATCAAGAATTTCAAGGGTAACACCTTATTAGTTCAAGTCTATGTCGACGACATCATCTTCGGATCAACAAACAAAAATCTTTGCGAAGAATTCTCTCTTATGATGCAAGGAGAATTCGAGATGTCCATGATGGGAAAGATGAACTACTTCCTTGGATTACAAATCAAGCAATCAAAGGATGGCATCTTCATCAACCAATCCAAGTATTGCAAGGAATTGTTGAAAAAATTCGATATGGATAGTTGCAAAGTGATGTCTACTCCTATGGGATCCGGAACGTACGTTGATCAAGATCTATCTGACATTTCAATTGATATTACAAAGTATCGAGGTATGATAGGTTCATTATTATATTTGACGGAAATCCGTCCTGACATTATGTTTAGTGTTTGTTTGTGTGCCCGCTTTCAAGCAAATCCGAAGGAATCGCATCTCACCGCCGTGAAGAGGATCATGAAGTATATCAAAGGAACAAGTGGTAGTGGGAATGGATTGAGCATGTACCTAAACCCCAGGGTACAGGGTTCGATTCCCACAGAAGGCAAAAACTCTACTAGAGAGGGGGTAGAAAAGATCGTGAGGTGGCAGTGTCGGGATTGCCTTGCGAGGGTCCCGGGCTATTACACAAGCAATGGCTCAGGCTGTGCAGAATTTTTCGAACGTTGACGAGGATGCTGGATCTCGTAGTTTGGCAACCTTTCAGAGGGAGAATCCACCTACCTTCAAGGGTAAGTATGAACTTGATGCGGCGTTGGCTTGGTTGAAAGAGATCGAGAGAATATTTCATGTGATGGATTGCCCTCCAACGCAGAAGGTTCGGTATGAGACTCATATGCTGGCAGTCGAGGCTGATGGCTGGTGGTGGCTGGAGACTCGTCAGAGATTGGACGCTGCAGGTATGGGTGGCAAAATGGATGGATTGGTGGATATGAATTGAATTGTTAATGGATGGATCAAACCTATCCATTTGTCCATTAATAATCTACTAAACATTTCTGCAAAATATTCAATCCAATCCATCCATTAAGGATAAAATCCATCAAATACATCCATTAACATATTTTTAATGGATGGATATTCATCCATCCATTTTTTTTGAAAAAAATCAATTATTTAATTTTTGAAAATAATGGATTTTTTTTTTCGAAAAAAAATCAATTTTTTTTATATTTTCGGAAAAAAAAATCAGTTTTTTGATATACTAAAAAAAAAGTTGTTTTTTTTATATTTAAAAAAATCGGTTTTTTTAAATATTTTTGAAAAAAAATCTAATTTTTTAATTAAAAAAACAGTTTTTATACATTTCCGAAAAAAATCGGTTTTTTTATATTTTTTTAAAAAAATCGGTTTTTTGATATTTTTAAACAAATTTCGTTTTTTTTATATTTTCGGAAACAAAATCGTTTTTTTTAATATTTTCGAAAAAAATGTCATTTTTTTATATTTTCGAAAAAATTGGTTTTTTAACATATTCGAAAAAAATCAGTTTTTTGAAATCTTCGAAAAAATATCTTTTTTTTATATTTTCGAAAAAATCATTTTTTTTATATATTCTAAAAAAATTGGTTTTTAGATATTTTCGAAAACAAAACCGGTTTTTTGATATTTTTGAAAACAAAACCAGTTTTATGATATTTTCAAAAAAAAATCGATTTTTTGATATTTTTGAAAAAAATCGGTTTTTCGATATTTTCGAAAAAAAATGGTTTTTGATATTTTCGAAAAATTAATTTTGATATTTTCGGAATAAAACCAATTTTTTGATATTTTCCAAAAATATCGTTTTTTCAAAAAAAAATTGTATTCTCGGAAAAAAATTGATTTTTTGTATTTCCGTACAAAAAACAATTTTTTAAAATAATTCATTATTATTATTTTTAAATAGATATAATGGATATAAAAATAATCTGTTGGATCATTAAAATATGTTGGATGAATTAGATTAATCAATACATATAAATGAATGGATTTAGTCAAATCCATTAAATTACATTTTATGTGGTGAATGGATTGAATGGATTTTTTTAGTGGATGTATTGGATGGATTTTCTATTAATGGATCCAATTGCCACCCCTATCTGCAGGTGAGAAGATCACTTGGGTTGTGTTCCGAAGGGAATTTCTGAGGAATTATTATCCAGGGGATGTTCGTGGTAAGAAGGAGATCGAGTTCTTTGAGATGAAGCAAGGGAACATGTCGGTTAATGATCATGATGTGAAGTTTGTTGAGTTGGCTAAGTTTTACTCGCACTATAATGAGGCAAATGCTGAATTTTCAAAGTGCATCAAGTTTGAGAATGAGTTGCGTCCAGAGATTAAGAAGATAGTTGGATATCAGAAGATTAGTGTATTCGCTGATTTGGTTGACAATTGTAGGATTTATGAAGAGGATAACAATGCTCATTACAGAATTATTAATGAGAGGAAGGGCAATCACCACTAGAATCGTGGCAAACCTTATGAAGCTTCAGCTGGGAAAGGTAAACAGAGAATGGCTGATAGTAAGAGAACTAGTGGGGGAGATGCTCCTATTGGTATTGTTTGTTTCAAATGTGGGAAACCTAGTCATAAAAGTAATGTGTGTACTGCTGAGGTGAAGGGGTGTTTCCGTTTTAGTAAGACTGGGCATGCAATATTTGAATGTAAGCATAAAGAGATGATTTGCTTCAACTGTGGTGAAGAGGGACACATTGGTAGTCAATGTGAGAAACCAAAGAAGAGCAGACAGGAAAAGTGTTCACGTTGGCTGGAACTCAGACAGCTAAGGAGGACAGACTCATCAAAGGTACATATTTCATTAATAGTACTTCTTTAATTACTATTATCGATATTGGTGCTACTCATTGCTTTATTGTTGTTGATTATGTTAAAAAATTGGGTCTTAAGTTGTCTGCTATGAATGGAGAATTGGTCATCGAGATTCCGTCTAAGGGATCGATGATTACTTATCTTGTGTGTTTCAAATGTCTGTTAGCTATCTTCGATAGAGACTTTGATGTTGATTTGGTGTGTTTGCTGTTAATTGGAATGCATGTGATCTTAGGAATGAACTGATTAAAATATAACTATGTTCATATCAATTGTTATAGTAAGTCGGTAAGGTTTTCTACTCCTGAGAAAGAAGAAGTTGGTTTGTTGTCTCTTAGAGAGTTGTAGCAGTTGATGAAAGAAGAAGCTCAGATGTTTACGTTGATGGAGACGTTATATATTAAGACCAAAAGCTAAGATTGAGGAGTTGCAACTGGTGCGTGAATTTCCTGAAGTTTTCCCTGATGAATTTTCCTGAAGTTTTGCGATTGATCTTGTACCTGGTACTAGACCTGTGTCTATGGTACCGTACAGGATATCTGCATCTGAATTGTCAGAATTAAAGAAGCAATTGGAGGAGGAGCTACTTGAGATGAAGTTTGTGATACCAAGTGTATCGTCGTGGAGAGCTTCAGTGTTGTTAGTAAAGAAGAAAGATGGGAGTATGATACTTTGTGTTGATTATAGACAATTGAATAAAGTGATGATTAAGAGCAAGTATCCGCTTCCGAGGATAGATGATTTGATGAAGTTGGTAGGTGCTTGTGTGTTTAGCAAGATCTATTTGAGATCAAGCTATCATCAGATTAAAGTGAAAGATGAGGATATTCAGAAGACGACGTTCAAAATATGTTATGGACATTACGAGTATTCGGTGATTCCTTTCGGTGTTACTAATATGCCAGGAGTATTTATGGAATACATGAACCGTATCTTTCATACCTATTTAGATCGTTTTGTGGTGGTGTTCATTGATGATATATTGATTTACTCTAAGTCGGAAGAAGAGCATGCAGAACACTTGAGACTAGTATTGCAAGTTTTGAAAGATAAGAAGTTGTATGCAAAGTTGTCTAATTGTGAGTTTTGGTTGAAGGAAGTTGGTTTTCTTGGGTATGTCATTTCAGGTAGTGGCATTGTTGTGGATCCATCTAAAATAGATTTTGTTTTGCAATGGGAGACCCCAAAGTCTATTACTGAGATTAAAAGCTTTTTGGGTCTATTTGGTTATTATAGAAGGTTTATCGAAGGTTTTTCTAAGTTGGAACTTCTGTTAACTAAGTTGACTTCTAAAAGTAAAGCTTTTGTGTGGGATGTTCGATGCAGAGAAAGTTTTATAGAATTGAAGAGGTTAACGTCGGCTCCGGTTTTGACATTACCGAATTTAGGAGAACCGTTTGTGGTATAATGTGATGCTTATATGATGGGTTTAAGAGGTGGGCTTATGCAGAATAATAAGGTGGTTTCTTATGCGTCAAGGTAGTTGAGAACTCGTGAGAAGAACTATCCTACGCATGATTTAGAACTTGCTGCAGTTGTTTTTGTACTGAAGATTTGGAGACATTATCTTTATGGTTCTAGATTTGAAGTGTTTAGTGACTATAAAATTTTAAAGTATTTGATCTGAAGGAGTTGAATATGAGGCAACGAAGGTGGTTGGAATTGTTGAAGGATTATGATTTCGGTTTGAATTATCATCCAGGTAAAGCTAATGTTGTAGCTGATGCTTTAAGTCGGAAAATGTTGCATATGTCGACAATGGTGGTTAAAGAGTTGGAACTAATTGAACAGTTAAGGGATATGAGTTTAGTTTGCAAAGTGACACCGAAGAGTGTTATGTTGGGAACATTGAAGATTAACAATGATTTTCTAGATAGTATCAGAGAAGCTCAGAAGTTAGATATGAAATTGGTAGTTTCGATGGTAGGAATCGATCAGCCTGAGAGTAGTGATTTCAAGTTGGATGCAAAAGGTGTGTTGAGATTCCGTGATCAAATTTTCATTCCTGATGATGCAGAGATGAAGAAAGTGGTTCTTGAATATAGTCATAGAAGTAAGTTGAGTATTCATCCAGGAGGTACAAAGATGTATAAAGACTTGAAGAATTTGTTTTGGTGGCCTGGGATGAAGAACAATATAGCACGCTTTGTGTATGCATGTTTAACTTGTCGAAAGTCGAAAGTTGAACATCAGAAGCCTGCATGGTTGATACAACCATTAGAAGTTCCATAATGGAAATGGAATAGCATTTCAATGGACTTCGTGAAGGGATTGACTAATACGTCAAGAGGACATGATTCAATCTGGGTAATTGTTGATAGGCATACGAAGTGGATCATTTTATTCCTATTAACATCAGTTTTCTAGTATCTAAGTTGGCAGAGCTTTATACTAGTGTGATTGTTAAGTTGCATGGTGTTCCTTTGTGTATTATGTCGGATAGAGATCCGAAGTTTACTTCTGATTTTTGGAAGAGTTTGCAAGAGTCATTGGGTTCTAAGTTGATGTTGAGTTCGGCGTATCATCCTCAGATAGATGATCAGATCAAGAGAATTATTCAGTCACTAGAGGATTTGTTGAGAGCATGTGTTCTTGATCAGGGAGGTTCGTTGGATACTTATCTTCCATTGATAGAATTCATGTATAATAACAGTTACCATTCTAGTATTGGGATGACACCTTTTAAAGCGTTGTATGGTCAGAGATGTAGGAGTCCTTTGTGTTGGCATGAATCTGGAGAAAGTGTAGTTCTTGGACCTAAGATTGTTCGAGATACTACTGATAAGGTGAAGTTAATTCAAGAAAATATGAGAAATTCCCAAAGTAGGCAAAAGAGTTATCATGACAAGCGAAGGAAAGATTTATAATTTCAAGCTGGTGATCATTTATATTTTAGAGTTACACTTGTACCCGATGTTGGGCATGCGTTGAAGTCTAAGAAGCTCACTCCTCGTTTTATTGGTCTGTATCAGATTCCGGACATAGTTGGAAATATTTCTTATAGAGTGGCTTTACCTCCTAACCTTTCGAATTTGCATGATGTGTTCCACGGGGCGCAACTTGGGAAGTACATCTCATGTGATTAGTATGGATGATGTGAAAGTACAGGATAATCTTACTATTAAGACGATGCATGTACGGATCACAGATCATGAAATGAAGACTCTAAGAGCCAAATCGATTGTGTTGCTAAAAATAGTCTGGTTGGGGGCAGCCGGAGAAAGTATGACGTGGGAGTTGGAAAGCAAGATGCGGGAATCTTATCCCGAGTTATTTGAACAAGGTAAGATTTTCGAGGACAAAAATATCCTAGTGGGGAGAGTTGTAACACCTTATTTATTTAATTAAATATCGTTGTATTATGTTTGTTTGAATTAAGTTGATTAAGTTGATTTAGGTTGAATCATTGTTATTTGGATTAAGTTAAGTTGATTAAGTTGTGGGTTTAATAGTAGAATTGTGTTATTCTTGACAAGTGGGCCTATTGGTGAGTAGGAATAGTAAATAGTGGGGGTGTACGGTTTATGCCCAATGGAAATTATTAAGATTAAAGTAAAACCATAAGTTAATTAAAATATGTTATCAATGAAATAAGGAAAACAATAAGTTGAGAAGGAGGTTATGTGAAGTTACTTAGGAGAAGGAAAAGCTAGGGTTCTGATCAAAATGTTAGAGTCACCTTCAATCCAAGGTCAGTGTGAGGTTCTAACTCTATAATCGGGATTGTATGATGAATACATCTGGGATTGGGTATATAGACTGTTTATGTCAGTTGTGGTGTTGTTTGGTTGAATAAGTTGTTTTGGTCGAATAAGTTGTTTTAGTGGATTAAGAAAAATGAATTGTATGTATGAATCTGTTGCATTGTTGTTGAATTTGTGTATTGATTGATTGGTTAAGTAGTCAAAGAGGAATTTGAGAGGGAATTACAGAGACATGAAAAAATAAGAGAAAACAAAAAGAACGTAGGGTTTTGGACTGTGGGACGACCGTCCCCTTGGTCTGACGACCGTCACAGTCACAAATGTGACGATGGTCACACCAGTGTGAGGTTGTCACACGGGTTATGCTGCAGTTTTGGTTATGTGTTATGGTTTCTGTATTTTCTCACTGCTACCTGGCTTAATGAAAATTTCAATTATTTTTCTTGAAAAACAATTAAATGAACTTAGTAATTATGTTCTTGAAACTTCAATTGGTGTAAGTAACTCGTGCTCAGAGGATTAATTGGATGAGAAAGCACTGTAGGTCATAAGTAGCAGTAGTACTAGTTTTATTAGGCAAGTTTTATTGATTAGCAGTAACATGATAATGGGCTAGTAATAAGTGGAAAGAACAAATAATTTAATTAATCGGTTTAGTTGAAACATGGGTGAATAGAAATACGGTATAATTGGTTGCTCTTGTGTTGTATTGCTTTGTTGTAAGTTGTAAAGTTGTTGGTTGTTGTTTTATGTTGCAGTGCCTTATGAATGGCAAGAATATAAGTTGCATGCCTATGGCCAAAATTGAATGTTGTTGTGTTGATTGGTAGATATAGTTGTTGTTGATTGACATTCATGTTGAGTTGCATTACATAGCATTATTTGAGTTGGAGCTGCTGCTCGGTAAGTTGGCCTGGATTGGCAAAATAAAGTTGAAGGCTTATGCCTTGATGTTGACGCTTCTATTAATTGGCCAAATTATAAGTTGTGAGTTCTTCTCCAATGGTACCACATGCATTTCATTTGTCTAAGTTGCATTATCGAGTTGCATAGTATGTTGTTGTGTTGTATCTTGTGTGGTTTAAGTTGTTTGTGGGTCGTGAAGCGGTGGTTTATATAATCCGATTTAATATGTTATTTATCATATTCTTGATTATATTGTTTGATATCTCACCCATTATATTTGAATGTTGCCCTCTGTTGGTAACGTGCATGTAATCCAGAGTAGAGCTAAGTACCTTAGTAAATTCGAGTTAGTGTTGTTGCTCTGATACATAGCACTCGGCAGGATAAACCATCCTTTCTGTTGACGTTGGATTTGATTATGTTGCTGAATTTTTAGTTGTCTTTATTAAATATTGTTGTTTTGAGTTGTTTTGATGTTGAATACAAGTTGAGCTATATTAAGTTGAATTTTATGGATTTGCTTCGTGATAATAAAGTATTTTGTTTTAAAGACTAATAAGGTGTTCAATCTTGTTTTAAGGTTGAAAATGTGTCATCTAATTTGAATTGTTGGAATTTTATACTCTGATTTTATTATTAATTATCGGGTAGAAATGGCGTGTTACAATCTGGTGTGAAGAATTCTGCTGCTACAAACATTGTGGATGTTAACAACTTGCCCTTTAATGAAGATTTGATCAAAAGTGTGAATCCTGGTATTGCCAAGAGATTAAAGAAAAGGAAAGGAAAATTTGTTGCTGATGTATCCCCTACTAAAGGTTGTATGAAGAAGATTGTTGGTCCCCTTAAGCCTTGAAGCAAGGTAGCTACCAAGAAAAGGAAGATTGTTGTGTCTGATACTGAATCAAACTATGATGTTGAAGATGATATTCATGACATCATTCCTGTGAAGAAAACTGCTATTAAGAAGACTTATGTTAGGGTCCCTGATGCTCCCTTAGAAAACATCTCTTTTTACTATGTTGAAAGTGTGAACAAATGGAAGTATGTGTACAAAAGAAGATTGACCCTTGAGAGAGAGCTAGGCAAAGATGCCTTGGAGTACAAGGAAGTGATTGAGCTTATTTCTTGTGCTGGTCTTATGAAAACTGTAACAGCCCGGGCCACTCGCAAGGCGAACCTGACACTGCCACCTCACGGTCTTCTCTACCCCCCCCCCCCCCTCACTAGTAGAGTTTTTGCCTTCCGTGGGAATCGAACCATGTACCATGGGGTTCAAGTACATGTTCAATCCATTCCCACTACCACTTGAGCTATCCTTTTTATGTTGGTAATGGGAATGGATTGAACATGTACTTGAACCCCAGGGTACAGGGTTCGATTCCCACGGAAGGAAAAAACTCTACTAGTGAGGGGGTAGAGAAAACCGTGAGGTGGCAGTGCCGAGATTGCCTTGTGTCGGGCCCCTTGCAAGGCGAATCCGGAACTGCCACCTCACGGTCTTCTCTACCCCCTCACTAGTAGAGTTTTTGCCTTTCGTGGGAATCAAACCATGTACCCTGGGGTTCAAGTACATTTCAATCCATTCCCACTACCACTTGAGCTACTAGCTCAATTGGTAGTGAGAGTGGATTGAACATGTACTTGAACCCCATGCTACATGGTTCGATTCCCACGAAAGACAAAAACTCTACTAGTGAGGGGGTAGAGAAGACCGTGAGGTGGCAGTGTCGGGTTCGCCTTGCGAGGGGCCCGAGCGGTTACAAAAACTGTCACTGGTTTTGCCAAGTGTTATAAAATTCTTGTAAACTAGTTCATAGACAATATTTCTGAGGACTGTGCTGATGGAAAAACCAAGGTTAGTACCAAAACAATTCAAAAATTGAAGTACAAATGAAACAAAATAAGCAAACAAGTGTCAAACATCCTAAGAAAGGTTTCTAAGAAACAAACAAGGATTGAAACCAAAAGGAAAGGTACTAAAGGTTAAGAACCCTACAAAGTCAGTAGCTAAGGATCAAGAGTCCCTAATGATTCTAAGGTATCATACCAAGTCAAACTAGGTTGAACTATGCACCAAAAGATCCTACCAATGCAAGTCGTGTAACAACTATGAAAGATGAACACTTATGAAGTACAAACATGGATGAATACATGAATAATCATCAAAGTCAGAAGTTAAAATAATTTATGAATGCCTATGAATATCATTGAATGATTATACAAGTCATATATGCAAGTGTTCAAGAATTGGAAGCAAGAAGAAGTACACAAACATCATTCAAGTTCAACCAAAGAAACATACTTGTAATGTAAGTTGAAGATGAATATGAAAGGTGAGTATGAATGAGAATGAATGCAAGTCAGTAGCATATGCCATGTTTTATGATTTTAAGATGAAAATATGGACATACAAAGTTCATACACAAAGCATGTTGAAGCATATGGAGGAAGAAAAGCAAACTAGGTTCAAACAAGTACCAAATGTTCATGCACTTAAGAAACATGCAAAGATGAGATTACAAGTCATGTAAGATGAATATAGATGGTCATATACAGTAGCTAAACAAGTGTGGATATGGATGCAAACAAGTGATAAAAGATGGACAGGTAAGGATGTACAAGTTCAAAGATGAATGCATAAACTGATTAAATGTAGATTGTAGATCTTGCATCCTTAATTGCCACTTAATCATAAAATTATTAAGATAAAGTATACCTATATGATATACATCATTAGCATCCTAACTATATGAAAAACAAACTCTTAAGTTCGGATCAATGGAACCAAAGTTTGTCATTCCATGTTAATGCTCAAAAGGAGTAGTAGAAGGAACCTTTGACAGTTGTTATGCTCTTCTTTGTCAACTTGTGAAATGGTGGGAAACAAAATCGTTATCAAGATATGAAGTCAGACAGAGATGGTAACTGTCTAGGATATCAATATTGTTTTTATTACATAATTATGTGATCAAACCAAGAAAAATGAGAACATGCTTTCGTTGTGAACTAAGAATTTCACAAATCTTGTTTGCCATCACCCTTTCTATAAAAATATGCTTCTCGTTGAGGAAGTATAAAATGAGTTGAGTTGTGTGAAGAGTCATAGTGGAAATATGACTCTTAGGAGTAATTTTATGAAGGATGAAGGTCATTCATATTTAAAAATGAATGGATAAATCGACTCTTTTTAAATGGATGGACTTTCTATATCATCCTACTTCATAGGTCTTCTGACTATCACAAATGTCAGAAGCTATTTAATAGTCTCAGTTTCCCTTTGTTAATTGTCTAGCAAAAGGATTCAAGTTTCAAGATCAACCACATAGTTGTCTTCCAAGTAATCATGAAGTGTATCTATATCAAAAGAGATCAATTGACCTCTTACCGAAAATAATCTTTCCAAGGGTACATCTTCAGTAGGTTTGGTGCAGGGCCGTCTTTAAGGGCATGCATGACGGGCTACTACACAAGGACTTAAAATTTCAAAATTAAATTATACCTAAATAGGGCCTCATAAATATTTGTCATTGTTAAAATATGATAAAATGGGGCTTATAATCATTTTTTAATGGTTAAATTATGACTAACATACACAGGGTCTCCAAAAACTTCAGACGACTATAATTTGGTGTTTGCATATAATTCCTGATTGTGTCTAAATTTATATGCTTGGAAGGATCTGCCAAAACACTCTAACCTTTAGTATTAATTTCTTGCAAAGTATCTAAGAAATACCCGGGGTATTCCAATTCGACTTTAAATTTTGATACCATATTGTGAATTTCCAACTCAGTGCAAAACTTTTCATATATATGGAACCTAAACATGTGATTCTCATAAGGTATACTAGACGATCGTATTCCATATTCTTGTCTTTTTCTTCTTGTAGTCGATCTTTTGGGATCCATCTGTAACATTCATTCAACACATACACAAATTTAAAATTTTGTTAGGTAAGGAGCTTATGCTCATGAATTTTCAACCTTTCCTTTTCACCATTTATAATGTTTTATCATAAGTAATATGCAAAAATGAAAATATAGGTCTTAGCATGCTTTTGACTATAGTCTCATAATTCTTAGATTTTGTAACAACACACAATCAGCCAATCAATTTTCAAATTCTATTTTTTCGTGATATCATTTTTCTATTTCATTCATACCAACCTAAAATTTTGAAGATTTCACAAAAAATTACTAATTGTGAAATTTATATCCTTAAACCCTAATGATCACCATGTGTAACAATTCAAGTATACAATTATATGTTATTTCTCAACATGTAAATGACAACAATGAATCAATTGAATTTTATCATGATATCCCTATTTGATTTCTAAGCTAAGAAAATAATAAACATATGAATCATTGTAATTGTAATACCTAGAGAAAAGAAATGTATAAAATTTGAAATTGGTTAACATACCTTGAGTTACTCTAAAATTGAGGAAGAAAGAACGAATTCAATATTAATTTCTTGAGACATATTAGTGTATGAGAGTGTTTCTTTGCTCTTTTCGGATTTTTTTCCTACAAATGGGTAGAGTAAATAATTAAAGGGAAATGCATATTTAAGAGTCAATTGAATTATGATCTCAGTTCCCAATGTCCTGTAATAAGACTGTCACTAAGCGAGTTTCTACCTTTCTACGCGAGAATATGTGTTTTTGAATTATGTTGTTGCACCGAACTCGCCAAGTGATACTTGGCACATGCTAAAGTGCACTTAGCGAAGTACTCTATATTCTATAACACGCTAAGTTTCCAAAACTATGATTTGGGAAAATTATACTGATAATCTAAAATAAGAGTTAAAAAGCTTCAAAAATGTAAACAGGTTGGGTTGCCTCCCAAAAATCGTTTGTTTAACACCATTAGTTTGAATCATCAAAACCTTGGTTCAGGAATCTCCACAACATGGACTTGTATCTCTCTCATGCTTCACATAGTGTTTTTTATTATGCCTTGAGAGAACACGTCAATGGTTTTTTTTGCTTCCATGAACTTGTTGTGAGGAACAAACCTATCCAAGAATTTTTCCTCCAATGAGATCTAATTGGTCATCACTTGTGTTGGTTGATCAAGATACCATTATTTTGATTTGCCAATCAATGAATATGAAAAAAATTCAAAAATATCTCCTCTTCCTTTTCTTCGGTTGCACCGAATGTACCAGATAACTCGTAGAACTTTGTGACAAGTCTTTAAAAGTATTCAAGATCTAATTCGACAAAAGGGTTAATATAAATAATTTGCAACAAACTTGTTTTCATCTCAGTTTGGCATGCATTCCTTTGTGGTCTAGCTATACGAGCAAGTCTTCTCAAACTGTTGTGGCACAACATGCCACCATTATTGTTATTTCCTTTATTTCCATTGTTGATGTCTCTATTAGTTTTTTCCTTACTTTTTGTTGTTATTACCAAGGTCATCCAAGGTTTCTGGTTTTGGTGTTGACCTAGAAGATTCGACTTGTTATTTTCATTTAGCTTGTTGTTTTTTCTAGCTCTATTGTTGTTTCTGCGTGTGATTCTTTCAATTTTAGGGTAGAACAAGAGTTTTTGTTTGGGAACCTTACCTCATTGTTTATCATTGTTTTTTGGTAAATCAAATCACAAGTTTTTGTTTACTTAAGGGAATAAACTCGAAAAAATACTATGGACAGCTTACGCAAAACAATTTGATGAAATGTGTTTGTGCTTGGGTATTAATGTTTGTGCTTGTGCAAAACAAGTTTTCGTTCACTTAAGGGATTAAACTAAAAAACAATGCAGATTTGTTCTAAGAACTAAAGCAAAATAAAGAACACAATAAAAGTAATCAAATAAAAGTGTTGGGTTTAAGGAATTAAATAAGGGACACAAATTCAGACATGTTTTCTATCAAACTTTTTTTCTGTGACTTAGATACTTGAGTTATATAGAGAATACTAATAAAACATGCGAACCTTTATAACATGAATGAAATCAACTTATATTCTAAACACATCAATAATCATCGATAACAACTACTTCTCCAACGTTTGACACGTACGATGTTACGCGGAGTTCTATTCTCTGATTTGCTTCACGTGTCTTCAATTTTTTAATTGTTGCAAACTGCTACTAATGTCGACACCTGCCCTTAAATCTCCTAACTACTTATATCGAAGACATCTTCAAGTCTTCTAACTTCCCCTGTCGAATATTCCAAATCACTGCAAACCTTTTCGGGACTCTAAAATGTTTTGAAGAGAAAGTTATCCTAATCTTGTGGATATGTTCATGAGATTCCTCTAAAGCATGATTAATGGATATCCAAGGCATTTAATCCTTGAACTTAAGAGTACACAATTCCCAAAACACCTGGTAGGCGAGTCGAACTCACCACCTCTGTTAAAGTAATCAATATGCCAAAACTGTAACTAAGTCGTTTCACACTTAGCAATCCCATACCTTTGTATCACACTTTCATGTCAAAAATGCTAAACTAAAATTCTCATGCTAACACTCGCATAAAAAAAATTCAATAGAACTAGCCAATACTATTAGTATGTTAGTGATTATACACATAAATATACACAAATATAAGCATATATAAACATAATACTATTAGTATGTTGTAAACTTTGAAATTTTAATTCTTTTCTTCTTCCTTTTTATTTTTTGATTGTCAAAGTACATTATTTTATTTTATTTTATTTTATCATAATCACCAATTATCTACTTGGTTTTTCTTTTTCAAAACAATTTCTTCTCCCCAACTTTACCATTTGCAGTACCCTTGTAGTTTAATGCTCTCATATCTTTTAAGACAAGTCATGAACATTGCTTTTCTGCTAAGAGTTGTAACTTTTTCAAAAAAATATAAAAAAAATCATGTTTAGACACAAATGCGTTGTTAAATGACCACACCCTTGAAAGGTAGGCTTTATGGTTAAGTAGTTTTCACCAATATATGTTTTAAATGTTTGACTCTCATGGTTGACCAATACTCGTTTTATCTCCCAATCATCACATTGAACTGTGATGACCATGTGATCATTGTAGTAGGGATTGATTCTATCATCATCTTCATGATAGAATATGATTTCAATTGCTACTCACTCATCAGTCCTAGGTCTGGGGCTGGAAGGTGAGATCCTCACCGCCCAAACTTGAAGTGCATACGTTAAGCAAAAATAGTTGGATTTTCCGCCTCCAACGAATACCTCTGTTATAAACGAACGTGTAATTATGAGTGAATGTGTCTTGCAATGCCTCACTCTGTCCCCATGTTCGAAATGGGTGATTGAGGCAACTACAAGTGAATGGTGAGGGTGGCTAGAGTTAGTTTTATTGGGATCCCACAATGAGCGCTAATTATATTTGTTAAAAAGTACAATGAGAACATCTTCTTGTGTGTAGGGTTGTCTGTGGTATTACTTATAACGGCCTCTGTCTTACTTCATGAAGGCCCATAAACTTAATTTTGGGCGACTTTTCGATTCTTAGTGCCCTATAAAATAAGTCTAGGATAATTTATATAAAAAAACATTAAGCCACCAGAGATTCATGTGTATGGGGTGCATCTGGAGATGCATCTCCAGAATCTGGAGATTTTTTTTTACTTTTCATGAGGTGCCCTAGTAAATCATAGGGTGCATTAAGAAATCCCCATAAAAACGATGTTAAAAATATTATGCATATTTATTTGTACAACATAAGGTTTAAAGGCAAACAAAAAAAACTAAGAAAATCTAACAAGTATAAGAAAAGACCACACAAATATTACCACTTTACATTGTCTTTAATTCATATGACAAAAGAGTAGAAAAAATGAATAGCTCATTTTCATTCAATTTTAGATTATAAATGGCGAGTCAATCTGCACATTAATTGCCTTTATGTAAAGAACAAATGAACTTGATCTACCAATAATTTTGCATCATCTTTATAATTCTACGAATTAAGGTTGAGAAATTACAGTCTTCCCTAATCTCTTAGTTGGAAATATCTATAGAACTTTTTAATCACTCTCAACCACCAAATTTGTAATTTTATCTTACTAAGCTATCTCCATCCCATGCAACATCGCCAACATTTCATCGCGAGAGCATCACATAAACCAAATTTCCATGCATAATCATTCGCCCAATTTTTGAAGGAATCCTTTAATATGCATCCACATTGTATCGTCGATGCAGGTTTCTTTTAAGTGCCATCACAATTGATTTTAATCCAATTGTTATATGGATTGATACCAACAAACGTATTTGCTATATGTGTTTGGGATTCTAACATTTTTGTACACGATATCCATTATCGATCTCCT
This sequence comes from Lathyrus aphaca, assembly GCA_963966055.1. Taxonomy (NCBI): domain Eukaryota; kingdom Viridiplantae; phylum Streptophyta; class Magnoliopsida; order Fabales; family Fabaceae; genus Lathyrus; species Lathyrus aphaca. The sequence goes on from OZ014522.1 coordinate 559,437,626, forward strand.
TTATCAAATGCATAATTGTATTTGTGGGATTGTCCGGTCGTTGACAACCTTCTTCAAATAATAATTTGTTACTCCGCTTCCACAAGTACCAACATGATATTATAAAAATGACCTCCAATATCCTTTATGAAAAACCACCATATTTTCTCTAAGATTATACATGATCCACTGTCTGCAAGAAAAAGAGTAAAACTAACTCATTATATTCGAAGAAAAGTATCTAATCCATATATGTGTTGCATAAGGACAACAGTCCCGAAACACTTGAATTAAATGATCTTCAATGTCTATACACCTATGGATTGTAAATGGATAGGGTTTAAGTATGATATTTTAGTATTTGACGCCATACTCAAAATTTAAAGAAATATGTGTACCTACACCCATAACCACTTATTTTAGTGGGTAATAAACTCATCATTGAAGCAACTCTAAAGTAATTCGAGATTTCAATTTTTCTCTATTGACAATGTCTTTAACCACTAGGGTTGTATCCATAATCATATATGATTGAGCTAAATTTAAGAAAATCGATTGTTGTGTCGGAGTCTAATGGTCAAGTAAAAAAATGGACCCTCTTCCCATCTCCAAACCTCCACTTAATATTCTTCTTGAACTTGTCACATATTTGCCAACGATTTTCAGAGGGGAAATCATTCGTTAGGTTATCACATTGAATTAAAAACAATCACAAATGAACTTTAACACTACATCTTCACTCAATATATTAAATTATTAAGTATAAGAGTCTTATTTATTCTTCACACATCAACAACATTATTATTATTATTATTATTATTATTATTATTATTATTATTGGACAATTTCTCTATCCATCACAAAAAGTTGGATAATATGCATTACATCAATCAAATAAATAATATCATATCATTTTATTATATTTATTTATTTATTTAATAATTTAAACTTTTTAGATTTCTAATGCAATTTTAATACAAATTATTTTATAATTCTATCTAACTTTTTGAGATAGATAAATAAGAATTCACATTATTATTATTATTATTATTATTATTAATATTATTATTATTATTATTATTATTATTATTATTATTTGACATTATCCCAATCTACAGTCATCACGTGCCGATAAATCATGATACTGATGAGTATTGTTTCTGAAGCTCTGTTCCTTTAATTGAAACTAAAATATATATATTAAAAAAAGAAGAAGCAATATTTATAGCAAGCAACAACATTTGACCCAAAGAAGATAAAAAAAAGTGAAATGAACAAACAAGTTACAACAATGTCTCATTCAATTAAAACCATCAAACCAAGGAAGCTGTCTATCATTAATGTTTCAAGAAAACAGAAAAATTGATATGGATAGCATCCATGTTTATCTTTATGCGACGGAACACGTAAAAGATGTCGATTGTTTGTATTGTATCACGCGCTTTCGTTATCAATTGGGCCACAATGTGGGCCCAGCCCATACCCTCTTCACGTGTCCACCCATAATATGTGGGCTCGGGTTTTTGTCGTGTAGTGGTGCTGTTCTCTGGCCATGTGGTCCTTCCCAGTTATGTTATGTCTAATCCATTATCTGCACTATGTAAAAAAGCTAAGGTATGAATAGTCAACACAACACTTCTTATGGTCAGTGATAATAATTGTAGAAAAAAACATGTAAAATAAAATAAATGCTTGGGATTTTCTTTTACACTTATAGATATCATTTGTTTGAAAATTTAAAGTGAAAATAAGATATTTTATGTAGGATAAATTTGGTATTAGACATGATTAGTCTTTTTAAAAAGTTTTATGATCAAGGTTTGGTAGTCAACTTAATATACTTTATAGGATAACTATTGATGTTTTTTGTTTTTTTAATTTTAATTTCTTGTGTTGAAGTAAGATGTTTGAAGAGGTAAAAAAGTTGTCGAATAATTTAGTATCTCCAAATTATTTTGTTATCGAAATGTCGGAGGAGTAGTCTCAACATGAATTTTGAATTTGGGTCTAATTTTATAGTGATAGTAAAATTATATTTTTTTGGTTTTGCTTAGTGGACAAGCTACCAAGATTATATAAATAAGGAGTAACTCATATTATTGTAATGTGATTCACTTGAATAAAATTCTAGTTTTTAGAACAGAGAGTTTCTCTGCAGAAATTATTTTTTTCCTATTTTGTTTTGAATCCCTCATTTCCTTTCTTCCCCAATTCAATTTTCTTTTCTTATTTTTCATCACCATTGTGAAGCGATACAATCTTTCAACCACGGTTGGTTGATTCACTCAAGTGAAGAGTGAAGAACAAGAGGGAATTCGATCGACATGATTGAATTTTGTTCATCAAGATTGATTCAGAATGGCTCAAAGTCTTGGATTTAATTCCAACATCTGTCATCTAGAGCACTGGCTGAGCGATTCGTGGGAAGCAAAACACGATGACAATGGTGATGAATAACCCGAATGTATATTTTCCGGCGAGTCTTCCCAATTTTTAAGGGTTAGAATTATAAGAATTGGTGTAAACAGATGAAAATTGTTTTCTGTTGTCAAGATCTTTTGGATCTTGTGAAGGAATGAGTAACACCACTAGCATAAAACACGTCAGATCAAGAAAATACTGCATACAAATAATTGAAGAAGAAAGATTATAAAGCTCTCTTTTATAATTCATCAATGTGTTGATCCAGACAATTTCAAAAAGGTAGGTGGTGTAGAAACGCGAAGAAGCATAAGAGATCTTGGAGAAATTGTTTAGAGGGGTAGAGAAGGTGAAAGAGGTAAATTTACAAACTCACAAGAGAACATATGAATTGCTTCATATGGAAGACAATGAAAGCATAACAGATTTTTTTCCACTAAGGTCACCAAACTGGTGAATCAAATCAAGGTATGTGGAAAAGTGTTAACGTCAAGATCATTTGTTGCAAAGATCTTAATGTCATTGGCTCCAAAGTTCGACCACATGGTAGTAGCCATAAAAGAGTTGAAAGACTTGTCAACCTTGACAAAGGAAGAGCTTCATCAGACGCTTGAATATCATGAACAAAGGATGACTAAAAGGGCTGCAAGCAAGTCAAAGAGTGATGTTACTCTGCATGCGCAATCAACAAGAGAAAAGAAAGGTAAAAGGAAGTGGTTTAATAACAAAGGTAGAAGAGGCTACAACAATTCGACTGGTCGGAGTCAGTAAGAAGGAGGTTGGCCGAATCAGAGAAAGTCCTCATACCAAAGCAACCAAAGAGGTGGTGTTGCAGATCGAGGAAAATGTGGTGGTTAAAAACCTTACAAAAATCACATTCGGTGTTTCAATTGTATGAAGTATGGCCATTACTCTAATGATTATCTTGAAAAACATAAGAATCAAGATAATGATGCAAAGTTTGCAAAGCATGAAGAAGAAGAGATGTTGTTGATGGTCACAACAAGAGATGAAGAAAGATTCCAGGACCAATGGTACTTGAACCCATGATGCTCATTACACATGACTGGCATGAATGATTGGTTTGTCAACATAAAACCATCAATAAAGAACATGGTGAAATTTACAAATGACAATACTCTAGTAGTTGGAGGTATTGGCGATTTTCTAATTATGAGGAATGATGGAAAAGTTCAGTAATTTCCAATGTATTGTACATACCAGGCATGAAGAGTAATTTGCTCAGCATAAGGTAGTTGGTCGAAAAGAACTACAGAGTATCGATCAATGACAAGATGATGAGATTTATCGACTCATGAGGAAGGTTAATCTTGAAGGCACCTATGTCTCAGAATAGAACCTTCAGGATTGAACTTACTGTGATTGAGCATAAATGCCTAAAACTGAAGCTAGCAGGGATGAATGGATGTGGCACTATAGACCTGGCCATCTGAATCTCAAAGACATCAGAGATCTGAAAATAAGAAATATACTTTCAGGGTTACCATAAATCGACATTCCAAATGAAGTGTGTGAGGAATATGTGTAGGAGAAGCAGCACAAGAACAACTTCAGCAAGGATGCATGAAGCAAGTCAAAGGCAATTCTTGAAGTCATATATTGTGATGTGTGTGGACCTATCCACGTGGATTCATTTGGAGGTAACAAATACTTTGTCACATTCATAGATGATTTCAGTCGAAAATTGTGGACTTACCCGATCAAGAAGAAAAGTGAAGTGATCGAGGTATTTTCCAAGTTTAAATCTATGGTTGAAAGACGAAGTGGTCGAAAGCCCATGATTCTGAGAACTGATGGTGGTTGAGAATATGTGTCGAAAGACATTGACACATTATGTGAGAAAGAAGGGATTATGCACGAGGTGGTGCCTCCCTACACTCTAAAGCATAATGGTATTGCAGAAAGGAAGAACATAACCATCATGAATATGGTGAGAAGTATGTTGAATGACAAACATCTACCCAAAGAATTATGGGGAAAATTTGTGTCGAATATAACATACATACTAAATAAATGTCCGAAGAAGAAGCTATAAGGAATCACGTTAGAATAATGTTGGTCTGGTATCAAGCCTAACTTGAGTCATCTGAAGGTATTTGGATCTATAGTACATAGGCATATACCAGATCAATTGAGAAGAAAGCTTGATGACAAGTCAAGTCAAACGATCCTAATAGGATATCATTCGACTGGAGGTTACAAAATTTATTCGACCCAGTGAACAAGCAAGTAGTGATCAGCAGGGACCGAATCATAAATAAGATTAAGGAATGAGATTGGACTAAAAATGTAAAGTAGGATTCATTGAGAATATTATGTGAAGAGCCAGCAAGTGAGTTAGAAACATTAGTTCGAAAAGAAGAAGCAAGAGCTTAAGCAAGCACAAGCATACCTCAACGAAAAATACACATGCCTGCAAGGTGGCAAGAATGTGTGATTACATCAAATAATGTGGTCAATGATGAAGGCGAGCTGGTACAATATGCTTTCTATGAAGATGTTGAACCAATCAATACAACTGAAGCATTGAAGGATTCAAAGTGAGTGAAAGTAATGAATGACGAACCGAAGTCCATTGAAGTCAACAACATTTGGTCACTTGTCGAATTTCCTCATTGCAATAAGGAAATCAGTGTGAAATGGGTATACAAGGTGAAGTTGAATCCAAAAGGAGAAGTAACTTGACACAAAAAAAGACTTGTGGCGAAAGGATTTCTTCAGAAAGAAGGAATCGACTTCGACAGGTTTTGCACATGTTGCTAGAAATAAAACAATCATGTTGGTTGTTGGTCTAACAAATATGAATAACTGACACATATGTCAGATGGATGTGAAATATGCATTCCTGAATGGCCCTTTAGATGAAGAAACTTATGTTGCACAACTAGTGTTTGCTTTGAAGATAACGTTCAATCGTGAATTAGTGTTTCAGATTGGGTCTAGAGTGTGTGGCTTTTTCTTGGAAAAATCTGAAGGGTTTTCTCCTCCAAGATCATTGAATATTTGGGGGTTTTGCACACAACGATCATTCATAGATTCAGCCGAGTGAGATAGATTGAAGATCAAGTGGATCGTTCTTTCATATCATGGTAGATGGAGGATTGCAAAGGTCTTTGTGGGTTCACAAGTGTTGAAGAAACTCATCCGTGCTCAAAGTTTGGAGGATCGTGAATCCTTGCAAGAAGGAGTAACTAATCGGAGGCTTTCTCGACACGCATGGAAGACTTGATTCTACTTTGGATCAAGGGACAAGAAGAAGATTTGACAGGATATTTAACGTGGTTTGGTTTGTTGGTTCATCTATTTTTCTTCTTGTAAAACAATTGCAATTTAATAAAATTGCCCAATTCGATTGTGAATTAGGGGCAAAGTACTTCGAGCGAGGACGGCGAAGGAACCGCCTAAACAAATTCCTTGTGTTCTTTACGATTCTCGTATTTTAATTTTGCTCATCTTGATTTTGTGTGCTTTAAAATTCTGGTGTATCAAAGTAGTGCACTCAAGGTGTTTGATAAATTGTCACACTCAAAAGTGATAACTAGAGTGTGTAAAATTTTGCACTATTTGATACAACAAAATTATCCTTGGTTTTTGCACTCCAAGTGTTTGATAAAAAGCTTAACCACACAAAATCAATTTGCTTGTGCTTATTTTCTTCTCTATATCATTGTTAAGAATAGTTTCATCAAGTGTTGGTTAATCAAGTGAATCATTTGTGAAATATTAATTTCAATTTAAACTAGACGATTTTCCAGGAAACTTCCGCAATACAATTTCAATTAATTTTTGAAAAGTAATTTTTGAAAAAGGGATCTATTCAACCCCCCTTCTAGATCCGCGCTATCTTCTAACACTAGTTGGGTTTGTGAAACAATGAGAACAAAACAAGGTATACAGGCTACATAAAACCCTGTATGGACTTAAGCTAGATCCAAGAGCTTGTAATAAGAAGATAGATAACTTTCAAAGGGAGAAGAAATTGGTGAAGTACAAAACTGATCATGAAGTATGTGTGAGAAGAAGCAATAGTGAATTGTGTATACTATATCTCTATGTCGATGACATGTTGATAACAAGAAGTTATAAGAAAGAGGTCTAAGATTTCAAACATGACCTAACTGGGGAGTTTGAAATGTCATACTTGGGAAATATCTCATACTTCCTTGGCATTGAGTTATACAAGAGTAGTAAGGGGGTGATGATGCACCAAAGAAGATATATAGGAAAAATACTCAAGACATTTAAGATGCAAGATTGCAAACCAACCTTGAAATTCTGTGATCAGGTATGAGATGTCCTAAGAGATGTCCCAACACTTGACAGATTTATCCAAAACTTAAATAGCAAGAAAAGTAAACAACACAGAAGTTTGTTAACCCAGTTCAGTGTATAACCACACTTACATCTGGAGGCTACCAAGCCAGGAGGAAATCCACTATAAGTAATATTAATTCTAGACTTAAACCTCCCTGTTTAACCTATCACTTAATAACTACCCAATGCAATTTCTACCTAAGTCACAACTTAGATAAGAGTACCCTACTCACTCCCCCTCAATCACACAGTGATCAAGTTTACAAGTTTAATAAAATTGAGGACATTCTTCAAACAATACAGCTTGATCTTACTTCACAGTTTCAATCAAGTCACAAATGCACTTATGCTTAAAAGCTCATCAAGTGGTACAATTAAAAACAACCTGCTATTAAAAACACTAGACACCCTATTTGGTCTTCTGAAATTCGTACTCAATTCTATGAGTTCCTGTTGCTTAAATAGGTATCTGTAATTTGGGCTTTCTGTAGAATGATCCAGCCCTAATGCACATGCAGCTTCCACCTTGAATTTAGGGTTTGTTACCTCCTAGATTCTAGGTGATTTAGGTCTTCTGTTTTAATCTGAATCTTCAATATAAAACTCCCTACAGATGCGCCTTGTTCTGTTTTTATCCATCATTAATTAATTCCAGATAACTCTCCTTAAATATCTCTGATTAGTTAGTCAATAATTAATTCTGGAAGCAGGTTTGAGATGTCTCAACATCTGTTGGGACATCCTGAAAAACTGAACTTAGTCATTTACACAATGTCCCAACATCTGGTAAGACATCCTGAAATAAGTTCATATACTCTGTTTGATGATGTCCCAACATTTGATAGGACATTCTGAACTGAATTCAATAATTCTTGTTGGTCAAAAATTCTGCCAATTCAAGACATCTACAAACTCCCCCTTTGGCTAATTTTTGGCTAACATCTTTTCTGGTTTTCAGAGTGCAGCAGAAGTTCTTTTTATCAGAGTATAGCATTACTTTTTCTGTTGATTCTTATTTGAGATTACTCCCCCTCAAACATATATGTATCCAATATTGTTGCAACAGAAAAAAAACTTATTCAGTTCAGAAGCAAACAAACATATTTTTTTATTCATACTTAAACAGCAATTACAATTTGTTGTTGTTCTCCCCCTTGATAGACACAAAATTTAGGGCCAAAGACACTATTCCAGAAATACATTGCTGTCATTACATTTGCCTCACATACATTGATCACTCAGATTCATCACTCTCAGTTTCTTCCTCAACTTCTGTTTCTTCATCAGCTTCACTTTCTTCATCAGAGCCAGCTTTTTGATCTTCTCCACTCTCCAGCCTTTGGATGATTTCTTCAAGTTTTAGCTTCCTTGCTTCAAGTTCTTTGCATGTGCTTTTGAGCTCAGCAATTAGAGCCTTCTTGGAGATTGGAGTCTTAACAGTTGAAGGACCTGCAGATGTCCCAGAAGGTGCTTCAACATCTGCAGCATGATGACTGAGGAATAACTTGTAGTGAAAAGCCAGGGGGCTTTCTCTCTTGCAGACAGTGTCCTTCTCAGTTAGAATCCCAGGATATTGGCTTAATACTAAGCCACATAGCAATGAAGGAAAAGCTATTGGTAGCTTTGTTGCAGAAGAACTGGCATGCTTCAGGGTTTGATCAAAAATGTAAGCTCCATAGTCCAGCTTGGTCTGAGTTCCCACAGCAAAAATGAATCTTGCCAGGCCAGTGGAGATTGAAGAGGTGTGATTGGTAGGCACCCAGTTAGCTGTACCAATCCTGTTCAGCATAGCATATTTTCTTGTAAGCATGCTCACAGAGAGCTTTCCCTTCACAGGCCATGCCTTGACCTGGTTTGCAGTGATAACCTTGCAGATTTGGTTATCTGTCTTACCTAGCTCATTGGGTCCATCTGTTTCTCTTCCTAGGTACTGATTGATGATTTGAGGAGAAAACTCTACACATTTACCTCTAACAAAAACTTTTTGAAACTCAGAGGACTTACCATGAGAGCAATCCTCCTGAAGATTAACAATGAACTCTTTGACAAGAAGTTCATAGCAGGGAGAGAGATCTGAGACTGTCTTGAATAGTCCTGCAGCAGAGATGAGGTCAATCAGTTCAGTGCACTCAAGTGCATTGCTGCTCAGTTCTCTTTCTAAGGCAACCCTTCTTTGGTACACAAATTTCCATTTTTTGACACTAGAGACATGATGGAATGATATGTTGTCCAAGGGGGCTTCTGGAACAGCAGATGAAGCCCTAGAAGGTGCTGGTTTCTTTTTGGGAGGAGATGTTGGGACATCTGATTCAACATCTGAGTCTGATGGAGTGACAGCTTTTCTTTTCTGAGTTTGAACTTTACTCCATTGTTTTGTTGGCCCAAAAGTAGCTTTAGCTTTGCCTTTCTTTGGGGAAGCTTTCTTCTTCTCAGGAATTTCAGCTTCAGCTTGCATCTTTCCTTTCCTGGACCTCATCCTTTTGGCTATGCTGGGTCTAACAGAGGCTATGATCTCTGTATCAGAGTCCTGCTCCAGGTTGACCACTGGAGGAGATTGAGCAGTCTCCTCTTCAGCTGGTTGATCAGCAGGGATTTGATCTTCATTTGAGGCTTTGGTCTGATCCTCAGAGACTTCTTCATCACTTTCATTTGAGGCCTTCTTCTGGTCCTCAGTTTGTTCCAAATCAGCATCAGATGAGTTTTTGTTCTCATCTTCAGATGTTCCAACATCTATTGGGACATCTTGTTCTGCAGGAGTGTCCTCTGCAGCTTGAGCTTGTTCTTCTTGAGGTGCAGGCATAGTGTTCAGAGGAATAGAGATTCCACTCACCTTTCTTTGTTCAAACAGAATTTGGGTGACAATCTCCTTGATTGAATCATCCACATAGTTTGAAGATTTTGGAGGCATGTTAGCAGGAGAAGGAATGCCTCCTTTGGCTTTGCTGCAGACTTGATCTTTAGCTCTCTTTGGAGTTCTTGGCTTTTTAGTGTGAGAAGCGCTTCCTCTGAGCTCGTCCAATGGAGTTGATTTCATTGGTACCACAGAGATGGGAGTGGCATGAACTACGTCTTCTTTGTTGAGAACTTCTTCAGTTGTGTTAGGGTTTTGAGACATTGTTGAGGAAGATGGAAGAAAAGCTTTAGGGTTTATGATTTCTGGAGAATAGCTGGTTAATGTGATTCGCTTGTGATAGTATGATGAGAATCTTGATAGCTGATTATAAACAGTTACTAAATAAGTAGCCGTTACAGTGCAAATGATGAGAGATGGAATTCCCAAGGATCTTGTCCAGACTAGTTTTGCCATCTGGAACTTATGCCATACAATGTCATATGACATGTTGGCACATCTCATTAACTGCTAAATATCACATAAACAGATTCCAAGTTTGCCCCTTAAGTTCTCAAATTGTGTAGCATCCAATGCTTTGGTAAAGATATCAGCTAACTGCAGATTTGTAGCTACATGTTCCAATGAAATCACCTTTTCTTCTACAAGATCTCTGATGAAATGATGTCTGATATCAATATGCTTGGTCCTGCTATGTTGGATAGGATTCTTTGATATGTTGATTGCACTTAAGTTGTCACAGTACAATGTCATGACATCCTGTGGGACATTGTACTCAGTGAGCATTTGCTTCATCCAAACCAACTGAGAACAACTGCTTCCAGCTGCTATATATTCAGCTTCAGCTGTAGACAAGGATACACAATTTTGTTTCTTACTGAACCAAGAGATCAAATTGTTTCCTAGAAAGAAGCATCCTCCTGAAGTGCTTTTTCTGTCATCTGCACTTCCAGCCCAATCAGCATCACAGAAGCCAGTGAGAATTGGTTTACATCCATGAAGGTACAATATGCCATAGTCACAAGTACCATTAACATATTTAAGAATTCTCTTGACTTGATTGAGATGACTGACTTTTGGATCAGCTTGATATCTTGCACATACACCTACTGCAAATGCTATGTCAGGTCTGCTAGCAGTTAAGTATAACAAGCTTCCAATCATGCTTCTGTATAAGCTTTGATCTACACTCTCACCCTTTTCATCTTTAGTCAGCTTCAAATGTGTGGGGGCAGGAGTTCTCTTATGAGTAGCATTTTCCATTCCAAATTTCTTGACTATGTTCTTGGTATACTTGCTTTGAGAGATGAACATTGAGTCTTCCATTTGCTTTATTTGCAGACCAAGAAAGTAGGTTAACTCTCCTACTAGGCTCATTTCAAATTCAGATTCCATCTGCTTGACAAAATGTTTGACCATCCTTTCAGACATCCCACCAAATACAATATCATCAACATATATTTGAGCAATCATGACATTCCCTTCTTCATCTTTAACAAACAGGGTTTTGTCAATTCCACCTTTTCTGTATCCTTGCTTGATAAGAAATGTGGTCAGTCTTTCATACCATGCCCTTGGAGCTTGCTTCAAACCATAAAGTGCCTTCTTTAGTTTGTATACATGATTTGGACAGCTTGGATCAACAAATCCTTTAGGCTGTTCTACATATACCTCTTCATTAAGATAGCCATTTAAAAAGGCACTTTTCACATCCATTTGAAATAGCTTGAACTTCAAGATACAAGCAATTCCCAAAAGTAGTCTAATTGATTCAAGCCTTGCTACTGGTGCAAAGGTTTCATCAAAGTCTACTCCTTCAATTTGAGTGTATCCTTGAGCTACAAGTCTAGCTTTGTTCTTTGTAACAACTCCTTGTTCATTTGACTTGTTCTTATACACCCATTTTGTTCCAATCACATTTATGTCATCAGGTCTAGGAACAAGATTCCACACTTCATTCCTTGTGAACTGACCTAATTCCTCTTGCATAGCACAAATCCAGTATTCATCAGTAAGAGCTTCCTTGATGTTTTTAGGTTCTATTTTGGACACAAAACAAGAGCCTGAAATCACTTCTCTAGATCTAGTGCTCATACCTCTGTTGGGATCACCAATTATCAGATCTTTGGGATGATCCTTCTGTATTCTGATGGAGGGAGGTTTGCTGGATTCTTCTGTTCTTGTATCAGTTTGAGTGAAGTTCTAATGATCATTCTTTTCTTCAGCTTCAATCTTGATATCAGCAGATGTTCCAACATCTTCTGGGACATCTGTAGGAGCATCATCAATTATCACATTTATGGATTCCATGATAACCTTGGTTCTAGAATTAAACACTCTATATGCTCTGCTGTTTATGGAGTATCCAAGGAAAATTCCTTCATCACTTTTAGGATCCATTTTTCTTCTTTGCTCCCTATCTGCCAGAATATAACAGATACTTCCAAAAACATGGAAGTACTTAACTGTGGGTTTTCTGCCCTTCCAGACTTCATATATTGTGGACAAAGTTCCTTTCCTTAAAGTAACTCTGTTATGGATGTAACAGGCAGTGTTCATAGCTTCAGCCCAAAAGTACAGAGGTAACTTTTTAGCATGGATCATAGCTCTTGCTGATTCTTTAATGGTTCTATTCTTCCTTTCAACAATCCCATTCTGTTGAGGAGTTATTGGTGAAGAATATTCATGGTTGATTCCTTCTGAAGAGCAGAAATCTAAGAACTTTAGGTTCTCAAATTCTTTTCCATGATCACTTCTTATTCTGATCACACAGCTGGATTTTTCCCTTTGCAATCTTTGACATAATTCTTTGAATACATCAAATACATCTGACTTTTCTTTGATGAAATTTATCCATGTATATCTTGAAAAATCATCAACCACAACATAGGCATACCTCTTACCACCAAGACTTTCAACCTGCATAGGTCCCATCAGATCCATATGTAAAAGTTCCAAAACTTTGGAAGTTGTCAGATGTTGGAGCTTTGGATGGGACATCTTGGTTTGCTTGCCTATTTGACATTCACCACATATTTTGCCATCATCAATCTTCAGTTTAGGAATACCTCTTACAACATCCATAGATATTATCTTCTTTATGCCTCTGAAATGAAGATGACCTAGTCTTTGGTGCCATAGTTTCACTTCTTCTTCTTTAGCTAAAGAGCAAGTTGAAATGAGACTGAGGTTTTGGGATTCCCACATGTAACAGTTGTCTTTAGATCTGGCTCCTTTCATGACAACCTCTTGTTCTTTGTTAGTCACTATGCATTCAGTTTTGGTAAAGTTTACACTGTACCCTTGATCACATAATTGACTTATGCTGATCAGGTTAGCAGTTAAACCTTTAACTAGCAGCACATCATCTAGTCTTGGAACATCTTGACAATCCAAGGTTCCAACTCCCTTGATTTCTCCTTTAGCTCCATCTCCAAATGTCACATACCTGGATGAATGTGATTTTAAATTTACTAGCAGATTCTTCAATCCAGTCATGTGTCTTGAACATCCACTGTCAAAATACCAGTCTTCTTTAGCTGATACTCTTAGTGATGTATGTGCTATGAATGCAGTACTTTTCTTTGACCAGATGAGTTGAGATTTCTTTTGATGCCTCAGCCCTGTGTGTTGTTTATCAGCTGATCTCCAAGCTTGATTGTTGATCTTGTTCTTGTAGCTTTGATCAGCTTCAGGGCTAGCTTTTGGTTTCCATACCTTCTTGATGTTTTCTGTCTTCTGCTTAGGAGGTTGCTGATTTCTTTGATGTTTATGCAGCACTTTCTTGGTAACTTCTATTTTCTTTTTGGAAGGTTGCTGATACATCTGATTTGGATATCCATGCAACTTATAACAATGAGGTTTGATATGTCCAAATCTTCCACAGTGATGACATCTCCATCTTTGATACTTCTTCTTCATTTTGTTCTTTTCAGAATGTTGAGACATCTGTTGGAACATTATGTTTGTGTTCTTTTCCTGATGTTGAAGCATCTGTTGGGACATCTTGTTAGACTGTATGGATTTTGAAGTTGTTTTGCTAGAGCTAGCTTCATCTTTATTTACTCTGTTAAATCCTAGTCCACTTTTATCCCCTGAGTGCTTATTGTTGTTGAGAATCACATCCAGTGTATTTGAGCTGCTGTTCAACATTCTAACAGATTTGGACATATGTTCCAACTTGGAGTTGAGAAGACTTACTTCACTTTTTAAGGTGTCAATGATCTCCTGATCATTTGCTTTGTCATCTTCTAATGCCTTATTCTGCTTCTTTAACTTTATAACCTCACTGCATATTTCAGAGCTTCTTTTATATAGATCTTTGAATGCTTGCTCAAGTTCTTCATAAGTAAGTTCTCCATCACTGGATTCACTTTCAGAGTCACATAATCCAGCTAAAGCAGTGATATGCTTAGCTGATTCCTCTTCTGAATCACCTCCTGAGTCTTCATCAGACCAGGTTACAGAGAGTCCTTTCTTTTGCCTTTTTAAGTAGGTAGGACATTCATTCCTGAGGTGTCCATATCCTTCACATCCATGGCATTTGACTCCTTTTTCTTGACTGGTCTTTTCAGCATAATTTGACCTTCTGTTAGCATCATAAGATCTCCTGTTCTCAGAGGAGTTTGTGTATCTTCCACTGGGTTTGGATTTGCCTTCCATTCCTCTGAGAATCTGTTTGAATTGTCTTCCAAGCATAGCAAGGTTGTCTGATAAGCTTTTATCATTTTCTGATTCATCATCTTCTTCTTCATCAGTATTTGACACCAAGGCTATGCTTTTGTTCTTTTTAACATTTGTGTCATTCATTCCCATCTCAAAAGTTTGAAGGGAACCAATGAGTTCTTCAACTTTCATAGAGCATATGTCTTGAGCTTCTTCTATTGCTGTGACTTTCATGTCAAATCTTTTTGGCAAAGATCTGAGGATTTTTCTTACAAGCTTTTCATCAGTCATTTTTTCTCCCAAGGCTCCAGAAGTATTAGCTACTTCTAAAATGTTCATGTAGAATTCATGAACTGTCTCATCTTCCTTCATTCTCAAGTTTTCAAATTTTGTGGTGAGAAGTTGAAGTCTTGACATCTTTACTTTTGATGTTCCTTCATGAGTTGTTTTGAGAATATCCCATACATCTTTGGCTAGCTCACAATGATGTACAAGTCTGAAGATGTTCCTATCAATGCCATTGAATAAAGCATTTAAGGCCTTTGAGTTGCCTAGTGCTGAATCTTCTTCTTCCTTACTCCATTCTTCTTCAGGTTTCAGCACTTTTGATCCATCTTTGGTATCTTGGACAGGATAATCCCATCCACTGTTGACTGCTCTCCATGCCCTGTTGTCAAGTGATCTTAAGAATGCAATCATTCTTGGCTTCCAGTAGTCATAATTAGATCCATCCAGAATAGGTGGTCTATTTACTGACCCTATATCTCTGTCCATGTTACAGAATTTGTATTCCCTAGATCTCACCCAGTATAAACAGGCAGGGTGCCTGCTCTGATGCCAATTGAAATTCTGTGATCAGGTATGAGATGTCCTAAGAGATGTCCCAACACTTGACAGATTTATCCAAAACTTAAATAGCAAGAAAAGTAAACAACACAGAAGTTTGTTAACCCAGTTCAGTGTATAACCACACTTACATCTGGAGGCTACCAAGCCAGGAGGAAATCCACTATAAGTAATATTAATTCTAGACTTAAACCTCTCTGTTTAACCTATCACTTAATAACTACCCAATGCAATTTCTACCTAAGTCACAACTTAGATAAGAGTACCCTACTCACTCCCCCTCAATCACACAGTGATCAAGTTTACAAGTTTAATAAAATTGAAGACATTCTTCAAACAATACAGCTTGATCTTACTTCACAGTTTCAATCAAGTCACAAATGCACTTATGCTTAAAAGCTCATCAAGTGGTACAATTAAAAACAACCTGCTATTAAAAACACTAGACACCCTATTTGGTCTTCTGAAATTCGTACTCAATTCTATGAGTTCCTGTTGCTTAAATAGGTATCTGTAATTTGGGCTTTCTGTAGAATGATCCAGCCCTAATGCACATGCAGCTTCCACCTTGAATTTAGGGTTTGTTACCTCCTAGATTCTAGGTGATTTAGGTCTTCTGTTTTAATCTGAATCTTCAATATAAAACTCCCTACAGATGCGCCTTGTTCTGTTTTTATCCATCATTAATTAATTCCAGATAACTCTCCTTAAATATCTCTGATTAGTTAGTCAATAATTAATTCTGGAAGCAGGTTTGAGATGTCTCAACATCTGTTGGGACATCCTGAAAAACTGAACTTAGTCATTTACACAATGTCCCAACATCTGGTAAGACATCCTGAAATAAGTTCATATACTCTGTTTGATGATGTCCCAACATTTGATAGGACATTCTGAACTGAATTCAATAATTCTTGTTGGTCAAAAATTCTGCCAATTCAAGACATCTACAAACCTCGACTCCAATTGAGTATAAAATGCAATTGTTGAAAGTGTTGCACCCCAAAATTTGCCCTCACAATACAAGACTTTGTGTTCTAAGAAGGTTCACAAGGTTCACAAGTTTCTCAATGTTTACATAACCTTTCATGAGGTTCATGAAGTCTACAAGTCACTTCTTGAAGGTTCACAAGGTTCACAAGCTCTACAATGCTTTCAATACCTTTCATGAGGTTCATGAAGTCTACAAGTCACTTCTTGAAGGTTCACAAGGTTCACAAGCTCCACAATGCTTTCCATAACCTTTCATGAGGTTCATGAAGTCTACAAGTTACTTTATGAAGGTTCACAAGGTTCATAAGCTTCTCAACACTTACAAGACCTTTCATGAGGTTCATGAAGTCTACAAGTTACTTCTTGAAGGTTCACAAGGTTCACAAGCTCTACAATGCTTTCAATACCTTTCATGAGGTTCATGAAGTCTACAAGTTACTTCTTGAAGGTTCACAAGGTTCACAAGATTCACAATGCTTTCAAGACCTTTCATGAGGTTCATGAAGTCTACAAGTCACTTTATGAGGTTCACAAGGTTCACAAGGTTCACAATACCTCCCATGAGGTTCACAAGACATTTTATGATGGTTCGCAAGGTTCACAAAGTTCACAATTGGTCAAAGGAGTTGACAATTCCCTCAAACAATGCACCTCCTAAGTAGTGCATCCAAAACTAGGGTTTTGACTTTAATCAGGCTAAATGGACTTCCAATACCTCAAGTGAGCTTCATAACATCTTATATGTGTGTAAGAACCCCCATGACAAGTTTCAAGACTTTTCTCAAAAGTTTGCTCAGTCAGATGATCAGATAAGTCAAAATCAGTCAGTGCAGTTAAAAAGTCAAACTGAGGTCAACTGTGGTCAAACCAAAGTCAAACTTCATGATT
The DNA here is from genome assembly GCA_963966055.1 of Lathyrus aphaca. Lineage (NCBI taxonomy): Eukaryota > Viridiplantae > Streptophyta > Magnoliopsida > Fabales > Fabaceae > Lathyrus > Lathyrus aphaca. Next base: position 559,454,604 of record OZ014522.1, read on the forward strand.
TTTTGCCAACATCAAGTATATGAAGTAAAATTCATCATTTGATCAAGGGTTGATCATGATTCATCAAGGAGATTCCAGATCATCAATAATCAGGAGTTTCTAAATTAGGGCTTCCTCAGTAAAAGTCAACTGAACTTTGACCAGCCATAACTTTCACATACTTCATCACCAAGTCTCCATCCAAAGCTCATTTTGAAGGAAATTGAATTATCTACAACTTTGATGTTGCAAGTTAAGCCCAAAAATGCTTCATTTGGAAGATATGAGCTAAGACATTATAGGTCATTTCAAAAGTCAACAAAAAGTCAACAACTTCAAAAGGGCATAACTTGAGATTGGTAAATGATATGGACCTGAAACCAATGGGGTTGTTTAGAGGACTCTTCAAGATTTCCAAAAAGTCCAAGAACACCCTCATACCTTTAAAATTGAGGGAGATGTGCCCTTGCAAAGTTGGGAAATTTTGTGATGGTTTATGTTGAAAATAGAGGTTTAAAACCACTTCTTTCCAAATGGGCTGCCCAAGTTGTGATCCAATCTATACCATATCATCATGCACGACCCAATTGATTTAAAATCATAATTTTTATTATTTTATTTTTATTTATTTTGATTTAATTCATAAAAAATCATTTTAAATAAATATAAAATATGAAAATATATTTTTGGATGAAGATTGAGCTTCTAGAATCTCATCAATGTTGATTGAAGTTGAAAGAGAAAGAAATCATGTGATTTATCCAAAAATAGCAAGCTTTCATGAGCCAATATTTGAATTTCATGACACCATCTTTTTCAATCTTCAAGTATCAAATCTTCCACATAACTAATCAATTTTTTGACCTAGAATGATTCACATATATATACTAAACACAACCCTAGCCTTCATACACGAATTTCCAGCATCAAAAGGTAAGTTTCATAGCTCAAAAATTCAAGCCAAAACACCAATTCGGATTCTTCAATCCAAGAGGTTTCAAGGTAAAATAAAGACATAGACGTGTTCTTTGATCATCACTGAAGCTAAAGCATCACTCACATTCATCCAAATCATGCCATAATGCCTCACCCGAATTCAATTTGCTCTTGAATAAAACTTTTTCGATTGCATTAATTTGTTGTGTTTCAATGAAATTTGCTTGGCTAATGTTGTTTGTTGTGTGATATAGATCGTTTCTGGACAGGAAAATCAAAGAACCCGTACCTAATTCATGAGATGCCATTATTAGGGTTTGGACCTAGGTTTAGGGGTTTCTAATTTAAGAAACATAAATCAATTCTAAAAACATGGAATGAGTCGTGTGAATGTCAGGATTATGTTGCTATGTTTGATTTTGTGAAACGATATGGTTTTGCTGGCCTTTGATTTTTGTAGGTTTTGCTGGAAATTTAAATTCGCAGGTAAACTCCCAGATATTTTCGCAGCTAAATTCACAGTTCAGGAGGTAGAAGATGACCTCTTCCCGCGCGTTGGAAAATTTAAATATTGATGAAAATATTTTATGTATTATTGTTGTTTGTTTATCACACGCGTGCTTGTGGCCCAGTGGTAGGAGGCTTGTGCGTATAGTCAATGTGACCTGAGTTCGAGCCTTGGTCTCGTACATTGTTTTTTTTCTATTTTTCCAGGTAACGAAGAAGCTTAATATATTATGTTATGTGGTCATCATATTGCCAGATAGGCTCTCCCAGCCAGGTGGTAAGGCGCGCGTGTATGTATCCTTGAGGTCCTGGGTTCAACACCAACCCAGGCCTTTTATTTTTTCATTATTTTCTGGATTTTGCAAGACAATGCATAAAAACAATCAGAACCATTATATGATCACCAACGCATGGTTGGTCTAGTGGAAGGTTTTGGTACTGGCAAGCATAGAGACCTGGGTTCAAACCCAGCCAAGGTAAGTTCTTATTTTTGTCACTTTTTTCTATTTTCTTTAATTAATTAGTTTATTTGTTTTATATTCTTATTAAAAAAAAAAAATCATATATATATTCAAAATTTAAAATAACATCATATTCTCTAAAAGTTCTAAACTTTCTATTTTTTTATTATTATTCAAAAATTTATTTTATTATTTTATATATGTATATATTGGTTAAAATAATTTTGTATCTAAACAAACCCTAATTTTCTAAACAAACCCTAAAATATTTTCTAAAACAAAACTTAATTCTATTTTTTCTAAATAATTTTATTTTTTAATTCTTAATGTAATTATTATGTATATCTATTTATTTAATATGATTCTTGTAAATTTTGTAAATATGATTATTTTTATTTATGAACATGATATTTAAAATTTATTTTCTTTATATAATATGTAAATACCTTTTATAATTTTTGTTTAGAAATAATTAAATTTGATAATGATTTAAATTTGTAATTATTTAAAATTTTTATATTATAGTAATTATTTAATTATCCATGTTTCTAAATAAATGCTTATATATAAAAATCAAATTTTGTGTTTATTATTCTAATCATGTTATTATAATATTTTTCTATTAATTATTGTTACTAACCATATTATTATTTTTGCTTCATTAATTTTATATATTATTATTTCACTAATTTTTTATTATTTACTAACCTCACTTATTTTATTATTACTAATTTCTTTGATTATTATTTAGTATTTTAACTAACCCTATTTCCTAATTTTTATTACTACTAACCCATTATTTATTTATTGCTAATTTATTATTTTTTTTGCTTATTATTTATATTTTGCTATTTATTTTGTTTATTATTATAATTTTGTAAATGCTCCTGGATGTAAATTTTGTAATTATTTAATTATTTTTGCTATGGTTAGTAATTTAGGGAGTGTAAACATGTATTCAACTTAAAAATAAATTTAGCTCATTTAATTGAAGATAAATAATATTGAACACTCACACACGTAAGTCGATTTTTAATCGCCATCCTACACTTTCTAAGGCTATCCCTCAATGTTGCCTACTAATAAGGTCAAGTGGGGTGTATAAAACAAGTCCCTTAAAAAGAAAAATCATCAAGTCCCTCATGGTTGCCTTTACGAATCAAGTCCCTTCGAATAATGATGATAGTCTCTCTTATATGCTTATTACACCCCACAGTTGCCTTTATACAAACAGATGTCCCTCTCATGTCCCTCACATCCAAGGTAATGACTACCTACTCCTTAATAGTAGGGATAGTCTTACCAATTAAAGGATAAAGAACAGAAAGACTTAAAACTTTAGGGTAGGTTCCTCGTAGTTACTTGCTCACTATTCAAAAACTTTTCAAACATTTCACAATTTCAAACAATTTTCAAACACAAGTTTTTACGCATCCGTACATGGATCATTATTAACTATTATGAAAATTTTTCTATTCACACACTACACTTTCAAAAAAATAATTCAAAAGTGAGCTAAGTAACTAAGAGCCCATGGATAACCATGGATGTAAAGGGTGCTAACACCTTCCCTTTACATAACCTACCCCCCGGACCCAAAAATATCTCTTAAGGTCTTTCCTGTTCTTTTATACCCTTTCCTTTTGGATAAAATAAAAGTCGGTGGCGACTCTTGCTATCCGCAACATAACTAAAAGTCAGTTCTCCCACCGTGTTACAGAAAGACACAAATGAAGATGAAGTCAATCTAACACAATACATAAGACTCATTTTATCAATTTGATACCTTTGTCATACAAGGCCTGATCTAGCATACAGTGTAGGTATGGTGAGTAGTTTCATGCCGGAGCCAAATGTAATGCCCCGATTTATTTATTTAATTATTTAATTTAAATAATTAGAATATTGTTATGTGTTGTGTGAATTGTGAAGTTTAGTGGTTTGCTAAGTGAAGGAAAAATATTATTATTTTAATCTATATAAGTTTAGATAATTTATAGTATATTAAAATAAATATTTGGAATATTAAGTGGAAGGGTGGTACGATAATTAGACGATGAATTAGTGAGGGCAAGATGGGGATTCCATAGTAAGGGTCTAAGGGTTAGGTTGGAAATTTGGAAAAAAAAGAAAATCAGTTCTCGTAGAAACTGATCGAGGTATTCTGAAAAGAGCGTGAAGAATAGGGAAGAGGAGAAAGGCTAGGAACAAAGAATTCGTGAAGAAGGAATGATTTTTCCATCGAATTAAGTTAAGGGTGAGATCTATTTCATCTTTTAAGGGTATTATAATATGAATGTTAGGGTAGATGTCCTTAGGTATGTTAGTGGGATTGGATGATTGATAAATCGAAGAATATGATATGAAATTGAGGAGTTTATGAAGTTTGATTAGTATGTTTGTGTTGGTAATGATAATTGTGAAAGTTCTGGTGAAAAACAGAGATTAAGACTGGTATTTTACACTAATTTAGGGTGAGAATCACAGAGGAGGGGTGCAGAAATCACAGGGTTTTTCTGTCAGTTTCGCGTTGCTCGCTTAGTGAGCAGTTTAAAACTTTTGCCACTTCGAGGCAGTAGCTTGCTTGCTTAGCGAGTAAGGGGGTCACTTAGTGATACCTGGGAGAGAGAAAATGTGTTTTTAATTCATTAAAATTCATGAAAAATCATGTTTTATGTTTTATGAGGGTTGGTATGTTGTTGATGCGGTGTGAGCAAGTTTATAGAGGTTATATGTGTATTTTGTTAAAGTTGAAAGTTGTTGTGTGCATTTGTGAATACATGATATATGTTTAGTTGTGTATATGAGCGAATGAATATGCTTGAAATGTTGTTGTTGTTGTTGTTGTTGTTGATGTTGCATGTTATTGTTGTTGATGTTGTATATTATTGTTGTTGTTTTTGTTGCATATTGTCGTTGTTGTTGCATGTTGTTGTTGGTGGTGAGATGAATATGTTCAATCACGATGAGGGGTGTGATCATGAAATAGGGGTCATACTGGACCATGAAATAGGGGTCGAGGGTGTAATCATGATAGAGGGGTTGCACTGGACCATGGAAAAGGGGCCGAGAGTTCCTACGGGAACATGATCATGAAATAGGGATCTGTAACACAGTGGGAGAAATGACTTTTTATTTATGTTGCGGATAGCAAGAGTCGCCACCGACTTTTATTTTATCCATATGGAAAGGGTATAAAAGAACAAGAAAGACCTTTTTAAAATTCTAAGTTCGGGGGGTAGGTTATATAAAGGGAAGGTGTAAACACCCTTTATACCCATGGTTATCCATGGGCTCTTAGTTACTTAGCTCACTTATTTGTTTGAAAAAGGAAAGTGCAGTGTGTGTTTAGAAATTTTCATAAGTCTTTGAAATGATCCTCGTATGGATGTATACAAAGCTTTTTAAGTTTGAAAATTGTTTGAAAAATGGGGTGTAAAGAGTATTTTTTTGAAAATTGAGCAAGTAACTAAGAACTACATACCCTAGATTGGTCTTTCGTATTCTTTTATTTCCTTTCAAGGGTAAGATTGTCCCTACTATTAAGGAATAGGTAGTCATTACCTTGGATTTTGTTAAGGGACGGGCGTAGGGTCATCGTATGGTCAATGAAGGCAACTTGTAGGGGTGTCTTTAGCAATTCGTAGGGACTATCATTATTTTTACCGAAGGGACAAGATCGTTATATCGTAGGCAACCTCGTAGGGACTTGATATTTGAATCTGGAAGGGACTATGATGATTTACTTTTAGGGACTTTGCTTTTAAAGACACCCCCATTTTCGAGGGACTTGACCATTTGTTTTAAGGCAACTGAGAGGGGTAACCCTAGGAGGTGCAGGTGGGGATCAAAAAATGACCGACTTACATGTGTGAGTGTTATCTTCAGATATTTATCTTATTATTTTTATTATCTAAACCTTTTTATTTCATTAAATCTAAATTTACTAACCACACAATTAGAATAGGATCAATGGCATGAATTTAAGTGGCAAAAATAAAATGACAGAAAATAAAATGGCAGAAAATAAAAACCTAACTATTACAACACCTTAAGGCAGTTACATAATTATTATGGCGGAAAAGAAATAAATAATTATAAACAAACTCAGATTAATAATAATAAGGCAGACAGTGAATATAACAAGAATGAATGAAAATAAGAAGATTTAGAGAAAAAGACTTAGGAAAAAGGTTTAGGATTTGAAAAAAAGTTCGGGTTAATAAGAAAATATAATTTTTAGGTTTATGAAATTAAGATTTAATAAAAAAAAATAGAAATTTTTTTATGGTTATAACAAAAAATAAGTTTTATTTGTTAATCTATAAGTGAATAAAAATAACTCTAAAATAACTAAATTATAAAACGGTTTATGAAAATAAGTAATTATAAAAAAAAAAGTTAAGAGTTTTTTAGAAAATAAACAACTAAAGTTAATCTAAAGGTTTAAGGTTAGTTAATTTAAGAAATTAGAGAATTAAAAAAAAATAGAGGAAATTATGAGAAATTAGGAAAAAGAAGACAAAACCTATATTTCTTTGTCAAAATGCCAAAACCAGGGTTTGAACCCTTGACCCTGCCTTCACCAACCAAGCCATTAGCCACTAGAACACCTGCGCGCAGGTGATAGAGTTAGGGAAACAATTATATATAAAATAAAAACAATGGAGGAAATAAATTGTGACAAAAAAAAGCCTGAGGCAGGGTTTGAAACCACACCCTCAGGATGAAAATACCAAACCCTTGCCAATTTAACCAATGTGCGATCATTACCTGGGAAGAAGACATAATATATTTAGTTTGCAAAATAGAACAAAATAATAAAAAAGATAGGGGACCTGGGATCAAACCCAGGTCCTTATGCTCACACGCGCGCGCTTTGGCCACTGGGCTAGCAATCTTTTGTTGAAAAGAAACATAAAATATAAAACTTAAATTTTGAATTTCCAGGATGGCGCCATCAGACTTCATCTTCTTCCTTTTTCCTGCAAATTCACCTATGCTTTTTCCTGCGAATTTACCTGTGAATCCAGTTTCATAGGAAATCCTATGTTCTTTCAAAGATCATGAAACCTGTAACATTTTATCAAATTGATCACACCATTGTGATCCTCACATTATTTACAATTTATCTATGTCATTAGATTCAATTTATATTGGTTAATCACAAAGCCCTAAAATGAAGCTTAAAACCCTAATTATGGAAACTATCGTATATGGCTATGGAGCTTCAAATGGTTCATCCATAAAGCTTACATGCTTCAATCTAAACATAAAACAACAATCAAAATTAGTTTATGATGCATAAAATTAAGGAATCGAAAAATCAAAAAGTATGAACAAGAATGAATCAGATTATGCGTTTTAGCATGATTTGGATGTTGTAGATGGTTGGGAGATGTTCAATGATCATCAAGGAGTCGATTGCAACCTTTGTTATGCTTTGAAATTGTCTCAAACTCCAAAACCGAATATCACCTTTCTCTTGAAAATTTGGTTTGAGAATGTGCCTCTAATGTCTGATTTTTCGTCCCCTCTTGTTTGTGTTAAGTTTGTGTATATACCATGAAGAGAATTAGGTCAAAATTGTGGGCCTTTTACAATGGATTAACATTACTTGATGATGAAGAAATCTTCTTACTATTTTTGTCCAAAAATCAAATATTCTTATTCCATAATGACTTTGTACAAATTTGGATCCTCTTAATCAACTTTAAACATCATATATTTGATCCCAAAATAACTTATGAGATCACATATTTGATTTTCATATTTTATTTCTATTAAAATTGAATTTTAACAATTAAAATCCAAAATAATATAAAATAAATTATAAAAATCAAAATGAATGGTCATTGGGTCGTGCATGACTTCATCTTCAAGTTTGGATTGCAATTTTATGGGCCCATTTGGAAAAAATTGAAGTTATGGCCTTTTTTGCTTCATACACCCCTTAAAAATCATCCAACTTTGACAATGGATAACCAACCCTTTTGGTCCCATGTCCATATCTTTTACCATTTTAGGATGTTTTAGAAATATTAGAGTGTCATATAACCAACCCTTTTGGTCCCATGTGCATATCTTTTACCATTTTCAAATTATGAGCTTGGGAAGAAGTTGACTTTTTATTGACTTTCAAAAAGACCTATAAAGTTTTGGCTCATACATTCCAAATGAAGCATTTTTAGTCTTGGCTTGTGAGACAAAAAGTTGTAGAGAATTAAATTTCCTTCAAAATGAGCTTTGGATGGGAAATTATTGATGAAGTATGTGAAAGTTATGGCTGGTCAAAGTTCGGTTGACTTTTCCTATGAAAACCCTAATTTAGAAACTTCTTGATTCTTGATGGTCTGAGGTTTCCTTGATGAATCATGATCAACCTTTGATCAAATGATGAAATTCACCTCATAATATTGATGTTGACTAAAAATCTTGAAGTTTGACTTTGAGTTGACCACGGTTGACCTTAGTTGACTTTTTGACCAAGTTAATTGATTTTCAAGTATCTGAGCATCTGGCTGACCAAACTTGTTGGGAAAGCTTTGAAACTTGACATGAGGATTTTGTAAGGTATATGGGATGTTATGAAGTCCAATTGAGGCCTTGAAAGATCCATTGTTCAAGAGGAGGCTTTGTCTGGTGAAACCTTCATTCCTTTTGACCAATTGAGAATCTTGTGACTATTAAGAGACCTCTTGAAGTATATGATCTTGAATGTGGGAGGGAAAATTTTGGGGTACAACAAGATCGATTAATAGTACCACATGCATTGAGTCTATGGTGGAGTCTCATTTGCATGCATTGTTGTTGATGTATATGATGTGGATGTTATGTGGTTGATGTGTTCGTTGTAGATGTGTGGTTGGGTTGTGATTCTTGTTGTGATAAATATGTTGTTATTGTACTTATGTGATATATGCCTTATACTTATATTATTTTTCTCTTATAATTGATTTAAGAATTTCACTCCCTCAGTTTGAATGTTACCCTATATTGGTAATGTGCAAATACTTAGGAGTAGTCGTACTCTGATACATAACATGGGAGTCAGGAGCTTCGTTTTATCATTTTAGTTTAATTGTTAAGTTGAGAACATGTTGGTGTTGTTTTGGAAGTTTCAAATTGTTTTTTATTTTGATGATGACATTACTATTTAACTTTTCCGCTGCTTAATTCAAACAATTTTTCTCTTTCATGTTACATATCAAACCTTTAAGAGCATGTTTTGAATGGTTGAAATAATATCTCGAATTGAGGATTGAATTTTACTCTAATTTTTGTATTTTATTTATTAAAAATGACGACGAATATTCGGGGTGTTACAATTGGTATCAGAGTAGGTCGATTCGTTCGACCAAGTCGTCGAGTCGTTGAGTTGTTGCCATTGTCGTGGATGAGGTCTGTGATAGTCGGTCGTAGTTTGTATAGGTCTTTTGACCGCGGTTTCTTGTTATTGTTGCGAAGCAGTTGAGAATGGTGGAAGGAATGACGCCGCACTTGCTGCCGCTATGCATGCTATGTATCAAGGTGTACAAAATCTGATGAATGCTGGGAACAATGAGAATGATGAGATCCGGAAAAACAATCCGCCTACTTTCAAGGGAAATCATGACCCAAAGAGGGATCAATAGTGGATCAAGGAGATAGAGAGGATCTTTTGGGTAATGGAATGTTCTAAAGCATGGAAGGTCCGGTTGGGTTCTCACAAACTGGTAGGAGAAGCTGATGATTGGTGGGTCGGTACTTGTCGCTCCCGATAAGTGGGACCGGCCCAAATAAAGGTACAGACGCGAACGGTCGGCGAAGGGAACAGTGAGAACACACAGCCGTGAACTCACTGGAGAATGAATAGAGTCGCCAGCTAGGCATTTTTATCCCGGAGGAAAGGTAATGCTGCATAAACCTAGAAAGAGATGGATAAGACGGTTGCGAACCAGAGAGACTGAGAAAGGGGGTTGGTTACAACCTGGGAAGGTATTAGCACCCAGATTGTCCGTCGTACTCGACGGGATCCACGCTTAAAAGATTTGTGTTTTAAAGGGGTAGTGTCAGTGCAATTTGTGTATAAAAGAGCTGGAAAAGGATGTACAGGTGTCAGTGTAAAAGAAGTAAAGTGTATAAGTGAAGTGTCAGTGTGAGATCAGGAATGAAATGAATTGCTCATGATAATGAGGCTAAGAGAAAGAAGCTGGAAGAGGGGGGGATGTACAGAGACTTTTGTTCGATAACTGTTAAGTTATGCCTACGTATCCTCTCGTGCAATGAGGAAGTCAGAACACCGTAGTTCGACCCAAAGAGACTGAAAGATGAATTGACTTGTGAACTGCTTGCTTGTCAATGCTCAAGTGTATGACCTGTCTGGCTCAGGTGCAAACTGTCTTGCATCAGACGGAAGAAGCGAGTTCTCGGTTATGAGTGAAGATGATGAGAAAAGAATCCCGAAGGAGACGATTATTGTTTGTTTTTGAGTTTTCAGTCTTTTATTTCTTTTTGGAGTTTGTCATAAGATAATGGGCTTAAGCCTAAACCAATGGGTTGGTAAACTCATCACATCTTCCCTCTGATTAGGGGTAATGAGAATTACCTTAAGTGTGAAGTCAGATTCTCACACTTAATCACCTTTGGTGTAGGATTAGGATCATTAACCTACTTGTTGATTATTTAGATGTTTTTGTGGTTTTTGTTTAGTGTTAAGTAATGAGGTTAAGCCATAATCAGGGATTTAACAGACTCATTACACCATCCTAAAAGAAGGATAATAGATGAGAGTGTTTAAGCTGAGGAAAGCTCCTCAACTTAATCCATGATTAGGGATTAAACTCATGACAAAACAAGCCTTTGATTAAGTGGATTTTATTCAATGGTTATGATGATGAAGTGTTTTTTATGATTTGTAAGACAACTTGAGGGGGACTTGTCCATTAACACTAGGGTTAGTCCTTCTTAACCACTTAAGGAAGAATTAGAACCCTAACGCAAGGCCCAAGTTACAAGTGTAATGTCTTGATGATTATTAGATGGATTAATTAAGAGATTTCAACACCTTAAGGGTCCAAGACTTAGGATTAAAGTTATACACTCCATCCTAAAAGAGGGATGCAGGCATGATCTTAATCACAAAGTCTTAAAGCCTTGAGGGTTTGGTCCCTGATTATGAGGTGAGAAGAGATGACTCAAGGAGAGACACAAAGGTAAAAACTAAGGGGGAGACTAATCAAAACCCTAATTCATTATCATGCTTGGTTGTTCCTAAGGTTTGTGAGGTTTCAAGAAACAATCTTCAGATGAACCACCAGGAAGCAGATGAACAAGATCAAGAGAAAGCAAAGTGACTTGCTTCATTCAAGAAGTCAAGTCACTTGAGGAAAGAAAGTGGGAGGAGGAAGAATGAGCAAGCTCAAACTCAAACACAAGTAAGAATGCAGCAAGGTATGCAAAAGAAGATGAGAAGAAAAGTTATGAGAAGTGAAGGCAAATTCACTTCTCAAGTTACTTACCACCTGAAATGTTAGAAGCAAATGCAATACAATGCTAAATGAAATGAAATGATATGATGCTAGGCCAAACCAGAAGCATGTTGATGATGATTATGATGTTATGAAGTGCTGCAAACATGAGGCAAGGCATAGGGATGTTCATACAAGGTCATGGATGCAAATGATGCAAGCTAGGGAACATGAATAAACATGAAATGTTATGGATCATACAAGACAAATGGCATGGCAAATATGAGATGCAATGATCAATGATGCTTCATACATGTCTTAAGATGTCAAATGAATCATAAGAATGCACAAAATGCAATGGCAAGTCATGTTATGTAAGGAAATGCAAGAAGGATGCAAGAGAAGGCCCAAATTAGGGTTCATGGATCAAACATCACACACAAACTAAAAACAGAAGCAAACCCTAATATGAAAAATGGAAAATGGCACTCAAAGAAACCCTAGACCTATAACAAACCACTGCCCAAAGGGGAGCTCTCAACTCTCAACCAAACTCAAGTTATGAATTTTACAAGTTATTAGGGTTTTTTTAGGGTTTGTAACAAAAGAAATGCCAATCAATTGGAAAATGTAAGATCAAATCATGGCCATTTTATCCTTGAAAGTTCATGTCAAATGGAAAACAATGCAAAAAGAATCAATGCCTCAACCTTCACCAATAGGCAGAAATGAATTTTCAAACTTGTGATCAAAATAATGCATAAAATGTGATTTAATTCAATGAAAAATTCTTAAAATGCATCAAGATCAAAAAAGAAATTTGGTTTGAAGGTTGGACAATGTTTCTAAATGTCTTAGAACACTTCATGAATTTTTTTGTAATTTTTAAATACCTAAAAGTATTTTTAATTAATTAATTCTCATTAATCAATTAAAAATAATCCTTTAAATATTTAAAAATACTTTTTTAATGATAAAAAATAAAATAAAAATGTTTTTGTGTCATAAAAATTAATAAAACCTTAAAGAAAAAGTTTCATAATTTTTATGAATTTTTAACTATTTTAAATAAATTGTGCAAAATAAATGGAATAAAATGAATAAAAAATCAAATAAAACAGAAGTATGCACAATGGACGCATGAGATTGATTCTGGATTCAAACAGGTTGACTGCGCGCGCTAGTGGAGGGCCAGGATTCGCTCTGAACTAATTACACTTAATTAGAATTAACCACGTGGATTAGGGTTAAGTGGATGATCTGAGCCATCAAAAAGGGTGGGAAGTCAAATGTTCAACGCGTATCAACGGACCAAATTCAAACTTGACTTAATGACTGTAATTAGGGCAAACTAAACTCAGGTGGCCGGAGAAGACTTCCGGTCATCTTCTCCGGCCAGAAGGTCACCTGAAAAATCTCAAAACCTCTCAAAACGTAAAATAAATGAAAACTAAGATCATGGAAACGTTCCTCTCATCCTCACGAATCAAAGCCCTATCCTAAAACAAATTTATTTAACCTAGACAAGCTGAATCGAAGAGGGAAAGTTCTAGGGTTCGTGAGCTTCAAACAGCAATTAAATTCTCAAAACACATCCATTTCAAAAACTAAAAGCATCAGCATGATCAGGAGAGCATAAGGAACAAGTTTGTAACTAAAAAAGAGATTTCTGGAAAAAATTATTTGGAGCTACCTGAGATTTGCAACCTCTGACTTAGGAACTTTCAGGCCCTTTCTTTAAGTGCAAGCTGCTCCTCTTGGCCCCCCAAAGATGTCTGGATGCTCAAATGGAGTTTAGACTTGCTGGATGATGAGTTTCGAAGAGAACTGCTTCAGTTCAGTCAACAATGGCAGTTGAGCTTTTGGCACTTTCAGGCTATGAGAGATGGTTGTTTGTGATCTATGAAGTGTGTTGAGAAGTTTGGCAAAGTTTGTTTTGATGTTTGTGGGCTATAGTGAGAGTTGCAAGTGAAACTGCAAACTGAGGTGAGAGATGGCAGTGAAGTGTTTTGGTTGTTTCAAGCTCTGGTTCTTAATGCTTTGTGTTCTATGGATCAAGGTGAGATGAATGGTGAAGGTTGCTTGGGTGTTTGATGGCTGTGTAATGAAATTCGAAGGAAGTTGCAAGTTGGAGTGTTTTTGTGTAAGTGATGAGTGATGTTGTTTCAGCCTTGGTTCTTGTTATGTTCAACTTGCAAAATGAAATGATAAACAATTCTGATTGGTTGGCTGATGTGACTTGTGCAGCTGTGATAGGTAGATCACTTTTTGCTCAAAAACCACTTTATGTGTAAGAGAGGCATGGTGTTTGGACTAGGCAAGGACAAAGGTGGTTCTGGTGCAGCATGGGTGAGGGAGAGGCCTAGCTTGGCTCAGCACTCAATGCAGCAAGTTGGCATAATGTTATGAGTGGTTTTGCAAGTAGGTTGGCTTATGGTTCACATGTGACTTTTTAGCCTAACCAAACATGAAACCATGACATTCTTGGTCCAAAACTGATTTTTAGGACTTAGAGGATGTTTGTGTAATGGTTTGACATGAATTAGAGGCTGCATTTTGACTTAGTACATGGTTTTGCAAAATTTCCTTTTGATGCATAACTTGAAAAACAATGATTTTTGGCAACTTTGCATGGCCATAACTTTTGATCCAAGAAGAGTTTGATCATGTTCTTGTACTTTTTGAAAAGGGAAAGATGAGATCTACAACTTTCATGACCAAAGTTTTTCCATTTGAAGCATTTTTGGATCAAGAATCAAGGCTTGAAAATTGACCTAAAATGATGCATTCTTGAAAAGTCAACAAAACCCAAAAAGTCAACTTTTGCAAAAACCCTATATTCTTGATTTCCATGAACTTCAAACTTCTTCCATGATCAAATAAAGATCATATACACTCAAAATGATGAAGATCACCCATTGGTTGGGTCATTGGGGGCCTCAGATGTCCTGATTTTGCACTGACTTGTCTGAAAAGTCAACTCTTGATCAGATGACTTCCCCATGGAATTTCTTCATGAAAATTGATATGCATACTCCCTATACCATTTAGAGACCAATGGAAACAAGAATGACCAAAAAATTTGGAGTTATGGCCTTTGAAACCAAAACCCTAATTCTAGGTCAACTGTGCAGTCAAACTTGGCTCTGCATCCATACCAATCCCAGTTCTTGTGATTCCTCTGCAATTTTGACTTTGAGGAGATGGGATATGATGATTGGGCACACATGGATCCCTTTGAGTTGATTGGTGGCCTTTGGAATGGCTCAAGATGCTTTTGGATTGCTCAGATCACAAACCCTAGGTGCAGATGACCTAGAAACTATCCAGTGAATCAAAAATGAGATATGAGAAGTTATGATTGTGTTTATGCATATGAGATGATCACAAGCCATGTGTGAATGGGTGAGGGCAAATTTGGGGTGTTTACAGCTGCCCCTATTCAAACATGAGTTAGCTGTGTAGGTTGTAAGCGACGGCTTAACAGGCCAAACAAGATAACTTGTGGTTGAATACCAAAGACAGTCCGAAATTTGCACTCACAGAATGAAGAAGAAAAGGGATATAGATTGTAAAAGCAAATAAAGTATATTGTAAAGTGTGGGCGACGGAGGACGACCGTCGAGCAGAGGACGACTGCTGGGTAAATAGCAATGACGGGGACGGCCGACATGCTGGAAAAATGTGAAGTAAAGCGATGACGGGGACGGCCGACATGCTGGGGACAAAAGGTAGAGCTAAGACGGGGACGGCCGACTAGCTGGGGAAAATAAGATATCATGATGGGGACGGCCATCAAGATAAAGCTGTAAAAATTTCTGAGGATTTAATGAAACATGACGAGGACGGCCATCAAGTTCAATAAAGCAAGGTAACCAACGATGGGGACGGCCATCGGGCTAAAAGGAAAAGAGACCACGACGGGGACGGCCATCGGGTTAAAGAATAAATGAAATAAACAGATGATGGGGTACGGCCATCAGAGGTGAAGGACGATCACCTAGCAGGGGACGGCTGCTCTGTTGGGAATAAAGGTAATATGATGGGGACGGCCATCAAAGGTGGAGGACGACCACCTGGCAGGGTACGGCTGCCGAAAATATCAACGATGGGGACGGCCATCGGATAGAAAAGGTCAACGATGGGGACGGCCATCGGACGAGCATGATGGAGGACGACCATCAAGAAGTGGAGGACGACCACTCAGCAGGGGACGGCTGCTCTCAAGGTGTATCGTAACACAGGACGAGTGTTAGATAACCAAAATCAACAATGGGGACGGCCATTGGATAAAGTGATGAAGGACGATCATCAAAAGGTGGAGGACGACCACCTAGAAGGGGACGGCTGCTAAAAGTCAACGACGGGGACGGCCATCGGATGAGCATGATGGAGGACGACCATCAAGAAGTGGAGGACGACCACTCAGCAGGGTACGGCTGCTCTCAGGGTATCATAACACAGGACGAGTGTTAGATAAAAAGGAAAATTTGTTGGCGATCTATTGGGGATCCAGTGAACACGGACGAGCGTCCACAATCAAGAAAGGAAAGTATAAGCATTGTGTGTAGAGTAAAGATGCGGACGAACATCCTTAAGACTACGATACGGACGAGTATCGGGTAGAAACAAACTGACACATGTTCAGAGATGATGATACGAACGAGTATCAACGGGTTAACAAAGAACACGGACGAGTGTTGAATCTGGAGGTATCCTTCTGAGGAATAGTAGACACAGACGAGTATCTATATTCAAGGAGACATAAGTGTTTGACACGGTGCATGGATTAAAGATGCGGACGAGCATCCTTACGATACGGACGGGTATAATGTAGAAACAAACATTAGACGCAATGTTCTGAGATGATGGTACGGACGAGTACCAACGGGTTAACAAAGAACAAGGTCTACTGTCGAATCTGTGGGGATATGAGTGATGTGTACAAGATACGGACGAGTATCTGTATACGTGTACCATGAGTAGTGAATATGAGTACTGTATAGATGAGTGTTTATCTGCTGGGGAAAGTGACACGGACGAGTGTCGAAAGAGAAAAGTATAATATTAACAAGTATCTGATATTCAAAGTCCAGGCGACTGCGCTGGGGATATGACACGGACGGGTGTCAAGAAAAAAGTATGTGTAAATGTAGGCAACCACGCTGGGGATATGACACGGACGGGTGTCAGGGATTGTGTATAGGTATATGTGAGTGCAAAGAGGATGCCTTTGGCTTTTGATGGTGATTTGACACGGACGGGTGCCATGAAGTATCTGTAGTACTGGTGATCTTGGTTTGTAAAGCGTATTCAGGCAAACTGCTCGGGGAAATGATGACACGGACGGGTGTCAAAAGGTGTATGCACTGGTGTTTGTGATTTGCGAGGCAACTGCTTTTGCCGGGACCCTGGTGGGGATTTTTCTGTACTGTATATTGTGTGATGACAGACTGTCAATATTTACACGTGTTCAATTCACACATGACTTATGATTATGCTATGCATTTGATTTTTGCCGTAATGCTCCGTTTTGCACGGAATGCTACGCTTTGAGTGGATAATATGATGTAAATGCCATGATTATGCAAAGAAGCACAGATCCGGGATTCGGATCCCGTTGCTGCGAAGATCTCTGGACGATCTGGTGGAAGTGAACATCCCAGCTGGGGATGAGATCGTTGGTAGATCTAATGGTGTATCTGCTTGGGGATATAAGTCAATGGTTGACATATCCTTATAATATGGGACCCAGCTGGGGTTTGAAGAAGCTTTTTCCCTCTCTGTTGTGACTTCTTCGCGCGTTGCTCTTCTGAATAAAGGCTTGAGGCTCAGTGGGGAGATGATTCCCTGATTCCTGTGTCTTGTTGAGGAAGGATAGTTGGTACTTCAGCTGGGAATGCTCTTGGTAACTCAGCTGGGGAGAGTAATGAGAGGCAACTCAGCTGGGGATTAGAGCATGTTGGATGCTGATATCTTTTGCTGATTTGCCAACCTGCTGAGATATACCTTGCATGCCCCGAGTTGCGTTCTGGATACCTGCAATCCTGCAAAGATAAGGAAACATACGAAAGGTCCCGAGGTATCCTTCACTGGGTTCCGTCATAGGAGATAAGTATTTTCGAGAGTAAGTATATTCCCTGCAAGCATGTGTTTATTTTTAAAGAAAGGCATCTGTACTTATGCAATTTGTATTTTTAGAGACATCAGACAATTCTTCGCAAAACATAAATGTAAAAACGAAACATGACTGAAAATCTGATTTTATTAATTCAAGTGCCCTGAATTGGCAAGATACAGTCAAAGAAACATATCTCCTGAAATGAGGAGATTGTTACAAATTGAGAAACAAAGTGCTGGCAGTGTTGATGACGCTTTGAGGAGCTTCCTCTCCCATTATGACTCGTATGACGATGACGTTCTTCTCGCCTTGCTTTCTGGAGAGAGTTGATTCTGATCGACGCTTGATCCTTCCAAAGCTTACCAAGTTGCTGACAATACAGACGAATTCAGAATGCAGTTGTTCGCTTATTCCCTTATTTTGCATGGATCGCCCTTTCGGGTTTTCAATCCATCGGGATACCCATTTTTGCCTGAGCTGTCCAATGCGGCTTTTCAACTCAGCGGGTGTACATTTTTTATTTATTTCCCTTATTTCTGCCCGAGTCTTTTATTCTGTTTTTGACTCGCCGGGATGCCCTATTTTTGCCTGGACTTACATTCTGTTTTTATGTCCAGCGGGTCATTTTATGCGAAGTATTTTTTAACCGCATCTGAATTCACAGGGGACGGGAAGTCTTCACCATCCATGGTGCTGAGCATCAGTGCTCCACCAGAGAAGACTTTCTTTACCACGAATGGTCCTTCGTAATTTGGAGTCCACTTGCCCCTGTGGTCTGTATGAGGAGGAAGGATTCTTTTCAGCACAAGATCTCCCACTCGGTACTCTCGATGCCTGACCTTCTGATCGAAGGCTCTCTTCATTCTCTTCTGATATAACTGCCCATGACAGATTGCAGCCAATCTTTTCTCTTCGATCAGACTCAGTTGTTCGAATCGGGACCTAACCCATTCTGCTTCACTCAGTTTGACATCCATTAGTACCCGCAACGAGGGTAATTCAACTTCAACTGGTAGGACCGCTTCCATACCATACACAAGTTGATACGGCGTTGCCCCAGTGGATGTTCGGATTGATGTGCGGTACCCATGCAAGGCAAATGGCAACATCTCATGCCAATCTCTGTAGGTAATTACCATCTTCTGCACAATCTTCTTGATATTCTTATTTGCCGCCTCAACAGCGCCATTCATCTTTGGCCTGTAAGGGGAAGAATTGTGATGTTGGATCTTGAAGTCCCGGCATAATTCAGCCATCATTTTGTTGTTGAGATTGGAACCATTATCAGTAATGATTCGCTCGGGCACTCCATACCTACAGATGATATCTCTTTTCAGAAATCGCGCTACCACTTGCCTTGTGACATTTGCATATGAGGCTGCTTCAACCCACTTTGTGAAATAGTCGATGGCGACCAGGATGAATCTGTGGCCGTTTGAAGCAGTTGGCTCAATCTTGCCAATCATGTCAATGCCCCACATGGCAAAGGGCCAGGGTGAAGACATTACGTTCAAAGGATTTGGAGGTACATGCACTTTGTCTGCATAGATCTGGCATTTGTGGCATCTTCTGGCATAAGCACAACAGTCTGCATCCATTGTGATCCAATAATAGCCTGATCTTAACAATTTCTTAGCCATTGCATGTCCTCCAGCATGGGTACCAAAAGAGCCTTCATGCACTTCATGCATCAGTAGATCTGCTTCCGTCTTGTCAACACATCTGAGGAGTACCATGTCAAAGTTCCTTTTGTATAAAGATCCATCGGTGTTCAGAAAGAAACTCCCAGCAAGCCTTCTCAAAGTCTTCTTATCATTGGAAGATGCCCCAGGTGGGTATGTTTGATCCTCCAAGAAGCACTTAATGTCGTGGAACCAAGGCTTATCATCTTTAGCAATATCTGCTGCAAATACATATGCTGGTCTATCGAGTCTCGATACTGAAATCTGAGGTACAAAGTTGGCGGTTTGAACTTTGATCATGGACGAAATGGTAGCCAAGGCATCTGCAAACTGATTCTCGTCCCGAGGGATATACTCAAGTTTGACTGTTGTGAAGAAAGTCAGTAACCTTCTCGTATAATCCCTATAAGGTATCAGATGATCTTGGTGCGTGTACCATTTTCCGTTGGTCTGATTGATTACCAAAGCTGAATCTCCGAATACGGTCAATGTTTTGATCCTGAGGTCAATGGCTTCCTCAAGACCCATAATACAAGCTTCGTATTCAGCTTCGTTGTTAGTGCAGTTGAAAGTGAGTTTTGCCGAGAAAGGCATGTGAACTCCTTTGGGTGTAATGAGTACTGCACCAACACCACGGCCATTCATATTAACAGCCCCGTCGAACATCATAGTCCATTCTTCTTCTGGGTCAGGCCCTTCAGTGTGAATAGGCTCTTCGTGATCTTTTGCTTTAATGAACATGATGTCTTCATCAGGGAAGTCGAACCTCATAGGCTGGTAATCATCAATGGGCTGCTCAGCAAGATATTCAGATAGTACACTGCCCTTGATGGCTTTCTGAGAAGTGTACTGTATGTCGTATTCTGTGAGAATCATCTGCCATCTTGCAACCCGTCCGGTAAGAGCTGGCTTCTCGAATATGTACTTGACTGGGTCCATCTTTGAGATTAGCAAGGTAGTGTGGGTCAACATATACTGCCTCAGTCGGCGAGCAGCCCACGCTAAAGCACAGCAAGTTTTCTCGAGCAGTGAATAACGTTGTTCACAGTCGGTAAACTTTTTGCTTAGGTAGTATATTGCATACTCTTTTCGACCAGACTCGTCATGCTGGCCCAGCACACACCCCATTGACTCTTCCAATACTGTCAAATACATAATCAGAGGTCTTCCTTCAACTGGCGGCATAAGGATTGGAGGTTCTTGCAGATATTCTTTAATCTTGTCAAAAGCCCTTTGGCAATCTTCATTCCACCTGACCGTCTGTTCCTTTCTTAGCAGCTTGAATAAGGGTTCACAGGTTGCTGTGAGGTGAGATATGAACCTTGAGATGTAGTTCAATCTACCCAAGAACCCTCGAACTTCTTTCTCAGTTTTCGGTGCAGGCATCTCTTGGATGGCTTTGACTTTATCAGGGTCAACCTCAATCCCTTTCTCGCTTACAATAAATCCCAGCAACTTACCGGATCGCACCCCGAATGTGCATTTGTTGGGGTTCAACTTCAATTGATACTTTCTCAGACGCTTGAACAACTTCAGCAGATTCACCAGATGGTCTTCCTCTGTAAGGGACTTGGCAATCATGTCATCCACATAACACTCTATTTCCTTATGGATCATATCGTGGAATAATGTTACCATAGCCCGTTGATAGGTGGCACCAGCATTCTTGAGCCCAAATGGCATTACTTTGTAGCAGAACGTGCCCCAAGGTGTGATGAATGTTGTCTTCTCCATGTCCTCAGGTGACATTTTAATCTGGTTGTATCCTGAAAATCCATCCATGAAGGAGAATACCGAGAACTGAGCCGTATTATCAACCAATACATCGATGTGAGGTAATGGGAAATCATCTTTCGGGCTGGCTCTGTTCAGATCCCGGTAATCAACACACATTCTTACTTTGCCGTCTTTCTTAGGCACAGGTACTATGTTAGCAACCCACGGCGGATAGCTAGTCACAGCAAGGAACCCGGCGTCCCATTGCTTTTGTACCTCTTCCTTGATCTTCATAGCCATGTCTGGACGAGTACGGCGCAGCTTCTGTTTGACTGGTGGGCATTCTTCCCTCAAAGGCAGCTTGTGCACAACTATATCGGTATCCAACCCTGGCATGTCCTGATATGACCAGGCAAACACATCAACATACTCTTGAAGCAGATCTATCAGTTGCTTCTTCACTGAGTCTTGCAGGCAGGCCCCGATCTTGACTTCTTTCACATTTTCCTCTGTACCAAGATTAATCACTTCAACCTCCTCCTGATGAGGGGTAATAACCTTTTCCTCTTGTCTTAACAACCTGGCTAGCTCTTCAGGAAGCTCGTATTCTTCTTCAACCCCTTCGTCAGCTTGATTGATCGGATTGTCAAAGTCATACGATGTCATAGCCGTGCTGTTGTCGGTGCGGTCAGGATGGCACTCTCTGCAAGGGTTTAATTGGTTCATTTTAGTGATCTGATTTTAGTCTTATTTAGAAAAGTGAAATGAAGTTGTCATTTTGAAAAACACTGCCATTTATTTTTGTACAAAAAGAAAAATGGAAAAACAGTGAGCATAAAAGAAAAAGACTCGTTTGCAAAAAGATTGTCTGATGTTTCATTAATTTAATCTTGTTTGCACAAAAGTACAGATGGCCCTGATTACAAAATGAGTCTTGTCATCTTGGGCAAGATGCAAGACTTTGATGCATGCTTATAAAATACAGGAAATAATAATTACTCTGCTCGAGTAACACTTATAATTCCCTGGGAAGACCAGTTCGAGACACTGCTCCCCGGGATCTTCGGACGAATCCAATTCTCCAGGTTGCGCTCCTCTTCCAGCTCGTCTTCCAGGCAGTTGATAGCATCGGGGGTAAGCATCCCCCCACTGACAAAACCAGGCTCTCCAGCAGCCTTCACTTGATGTTGAGTTGGTTTGTAACCCAACCCAAATTTGTCCTTCTTCTCCTCCACAGCTAAGACCTTGCCCCAGCCTAGGGCAGTTCCTTCCTCAACAACCTTCCGGGCTTGTTGGTATGACGACATGGAGATCCCCGAAACAGCAGATGCTTCATTCACATTCAAGGCCTCAAAACCTTGGCTCATGGTTTCAACGATCTCACCATCCATTTCAATATACTTGTAAGTAGCTAGATGGCTAACAAATATATCCTCTTCCCCGCAGATTGTGACAACTTGGCCTTCCCACTCATATTTTAACTTTTGGTGAAGGGTAGACGTTATTGCGCCAGCGGCGTGAATCCAGGGTCTACCCAACAAACAGCTGTAGGCGGGCTGAATGTCCATCACATAAAAGATAGTTTTAAATGTTTGCGGGCCAATTGTCACAGGCAGCTCAACCTCTCCCAGAACCGATCTCTTTGAGCCATCAAAGGCTCTAACCACCAGGTTGCTGGGTCTCAATGCCAATCCATCATATTCAAGCTTCACCAGAGCCTTCTTTGGTAAGACATTCAGGGAAGAACCTGTGTCCACCAGCACATGAGAAAGGACAGCTCCTTTGCATTCCATGGTTATGTGCAAGGCTTTGTTGTGATTGCGGCCGTCCACTGTCAGGTCAGAATTGGTAAACCCTAGCCCATTGCTAGCAGTAACATTTCCAACAACGGTTTCCAATTGGTTGACAGTAATCTCCTCAGGCACGTAAGCTGCGTGCAGTACTTTCAGTAGTGCATTCCGATGGGCTTCGGAGCACATAAGCAGTGAGAGAATGGAGATTTTGGACGGCGTCTGATGAAGCTGATCCACAACTTTATAGTCACTCTTTTTGATGATCCGCATAAACTCATCAACTTCCTGATCAAATGGAGTCTTCAGGGCTTCTTTGACAGCTGGATCTTCCTGCACCGGGCCTTTTCCCTTCGCCTTGGCAGCAGCTTCTGCCTCGACAGTAGGTCTTTGGAGTTGTGAAGCAAAGAGACGTCCGCTTCGGGTGAAGCCTCCGCCTCCGCCCACATTATCAATTTGTGGTGCAGGTGCTGATGTTTCAAGAGTGATTCTTCTCCCTTCACGGTACAAGTCAGAGCCATAGTGCCAGGGGATGGCCCTATTGCTCTCATATGGTACAGGTCCAGGTACTGTGACGGTAACCGGACTGATTGATGCTGCCGAAGGGACTGCAATTGTTTGTGGATCATAAAAGATAGTAACTGGTG
Organism: Lathyrus aphaca; assembly: GCA_963966055.1. Lineage (NCBI taxonomy): Eukaryota > Viridiplantae > Streptophyta > Magnoliopsida > Fabales > Fabaceae > Lathyrus > Lathyrus aphaca. The sequence continues at coordinate 559,477,892 of OZ014522.1, forward strand.
CTCTAGTGGGAGCGGCACCCTCTGAATGGTAGGCGGAGTTATTTTCTGGATCGTAGAATATGGTAACTGTGGAGACATCTTCATGATTGTTTGCTGGTGTTGTAGGAGATTCTGTTGGAGGGACTGTTGTTGCTGTTGATGGAGAGACGAAATGGAATGAAGCTGATGTTGTAGCAGGAGTAACTGTTGAAGACTGATCATTTGGTAGGACAGATGAAGTGCTTGCTGATGTTGCTGATGAATTGTCGGGAACAATAGGTGCTGTAGTTGTAGGAGGGTCTGAAACCGTTGTCGATGAAGTTGCCGGATTTACAGGAAATGATGTAGTGATTTGTAAGAGGCCGCTCTTAATAAGGTTGTCAATGCCATTCCTCAAGTCTTCACACCCATTCCAAGAAATATTGCAGTAGGGGCACCCTAGTTCACACCCCGGAAATATATTGTTTTCACGGAGCTGAGCCTTGATTTCCACCAATGGCGTCCTGATCTGATCCACACTAGTTATCAAATAAGACTGTTGGTCTTCTTCAATGGCATTAATTCGGGGACCACCATGGTGTGGCATTGGGTTTTTGTTGACATTGGGCGGAGGTGCAAAGTTCAGAGCCTTGGAGTCTACCAAGTCTTGTACCTTCATATGCAGGGCCCTGCACTTTTCTGTACTGTGACCAGGTGCGTTTGAATGAAAAGCGCACCTAGCATTGGAATCATAGTTTCTTGGTAGACTGTTGGGATCCGGCGGTGCCAACGTTCTTAGCTCAACCAGGTTGAGTTTCAGAAGTTGTGGCAATAAGGCAGCATACGGCATTGGAATCGGGTCTATCACCCTGTTAGCTTGAGAGGGCCTCTGCTGAAATGGCCTCTGTTGATTGTTGTTGTTGGAGTTGTTGTTGTAGTTGTTCCTCGGAGGATATTGATTCTGATACTGAGGTTGTTGTTGGAAATTTTGTTGAGGAGGTTGATAGACTGGTATAGGATGAGCTGGAGCAGGGATTGTGACTGCTGCTATTGTTCTGGGAACATATTGGGGCCTACCCCTGTTGGTATGAATGGCATTGGTCTCGCCAGATCTTCTCGGGCCTGCAAAAGGCTTTCTTGTACCACTGGACGAGCTTGCACCATTATCAGATATCTTACCCATTTTCAATAGGCTTTCGATTCTCTCCCCAGCTATGACAACATCGGCGAAGCTGGTGGACGAGAAAGCAGCCAACCTGTCAATATACGTTCCCTGGAGAGTGTTCATAAACATGTCTGCCATTTCTCTCTCAGACATTGGTGGTTGAACGGCAGCAGCCAATTGCCTCCATCTTTGAGCGTATTCACGGAAACTTTCCCTTGACGACTGCGACATTCCCATCAGGAGAGTCCTGTTGGGTGCCATGTCTAAGTTGTATTGATACTGTCGGATGAAGGCCTCTGCCAGGTCCTTCCAGCATCTCACAGTTGCCCTTGTCAAGTGGGAATACCATTCCCTTGAGGCTCCAGTCAAACTGTCTTCGAAGTAGAACATCCAAAGTTTCTCATCCATTGTATAGGCCTTCAGCCTTCCCAGAAATGACTGCAAATGAGTCCGGGGGCATGAAGTCCCATTATACTTTTCGAAACATGGAGGCTTGAACTTGTGGGGGATCCTGACCCCGTCTACCAGCTCCATGTCCATGACATCGAAGCCCAAAGAATTTTGAGACTCCAGTGACCTCAACTTTTCAGCTATTTCATCCAATCGCCTATCATAGGCCTCTTCTCCAGCACCCATTACTGTGAATTGGTCCTCCTGAGGATCCTCTTGAAGCACTCTGGCTGCAGTAGCTGTCCCCTGAACGTTTGCGGGAATGTGGATCTCAGGATGTAGATGTGGGCCAAACACCGGGGGATTAACATGTGGTTGCACCCTTTCGTTGTTACTTGTGCCAGCAGTTCCCACATGGGGGTCCTCTTGAGTTCTCCCCTCTACCAAAACTCTAAGCCTTTCCTGGCTTTGAGCTAAATTATTCATCACTTCCATGAATTGAGTGATCTGGGTTCTCATCTCCACCCTTTCGTTAGCCATCTGGGTTCTGGCCTCATTGAGGTCTTGCTGCAACTGGTCCATTTGGATGCCCGGAAGGTTGTTTCTAGTTGGGTACCTGTGTGGCCTGTTGAGAGGAAACACCCGGCGACGAGCAATTCTGCCTGAATATCACAACAGAGGTTAGTATCAATAAAACAAAACCTACAAAACAAACAGAAGGGGTCAGTATGCAATGCAGTTGTGCTTATTTGCTATCAAGGTATCCGGCTTGGTCTTCAGTTTTGACCCTTCCAGACCCTCGAAGATGATGCTGTTGAAGCTGCTTTTGAAGTGAACTCAGTTGGAAACCAACACAAATATATTACAAAGGTGAAGTGATACAAATTGTTCTTTTTACAACACAAGCCCTTAAAAGGGTCAAAATACATTACAAAAGAAAAGCAAAAGTACATGAAATAGGAACAGCAACAAGCAAATGATCAAACTCCAAGGCCAAACTCATCCTCACGAACTTCCTTAAGAAGTGCTTCGGTCACAGGATCAGCCGGACGCTCCGTGAGACTTCTAATGAGAAGGTTTCTTGTTGCAAGGGCTGCAGTCAACTTCTTGTTCTGACTTTGATCCTTAGACCTCTTCACTCCAGCTCTGATTTCTAGCTCTGATATCTCCTTCTGGGCTACTGCTAGAGCTTTTTCCACCTGCTCCATCTTGTCCTGAACTCTCTTGTCTTCTAGAGTACGGGCCTCAGTGATCCGGACCCACCTGGCCTGACTCTCTTTCAAATACGAGTCTGTTCTTGCTCTCTGGAACTGGGCTTCTTTACAAGCATTCTTCAGAATTTGCTCACCAGCTTTAGACTTGTTGATGTATTCTCCAGACTTTTCAATCTTAGTCAAGTGTTCCATCCTCAGCTTCTCCAATCTTTCAATCTCCCTTACACCTTCACTTCTCTCCCGGAGGGTCTTCTGCAAGGCTTGAGATAGCTTCTCATTCCTTTCCTTCAGGCTTTCAAACTCTTCCATGCTGACAGTGGCAGGGGGTGGTGCTGATGATGACTCAGGCATGTCTTCTATGGTGAAAGGCAATCCAGAGAATTGAGCCCTAGCATAGGACCACTCATGATATTGGGCTGATGCCACATTATTGCACTTTCCCAAAATAGTGACTCCTTTGGTTTGAACATGATCCCAGGCCCAGGCAGCCTGCCTAACAGTTGCAAGATTAACTTTGTTCTCACAGTAGAGGGTCTCAACCAAATCTTGTTCCCTAGGAGCATGAACCAGTGCATAACCTAATTGCCTCTTGAACAGCAGAGGGTTGTAATTGATACTTCCCTTAACCCCTACCAAAGGCACATTGGGAAAGTGTCCACAACTTGTGATAATATCTCTGCCCTTGGTGCTCTGAGTGCACCATCTGATATCTGCTGAAGTGAGAGTAGTGAGCCTCTTAGCCCAGTTGCCTTGCTGATGAGGGTTCAGGAATGCATCTGTTCTGGGCAGGTGCCTGAGGAGCCAAGCATGGAATAGTGGAGCACAACACCTCACCAACTTACCCCTCTGCTTCTCATTCCTCTGATGTACTGAGTAATAAAGATCACCCAGCAAAGTTGGCACTGGGTTCTTCAGGATGAACAAGTGGATTGCATTCTTGCTGATGAATCGAGGCTCATCTGCAAACAACACAATTCCATATATACTTAAGGCCAACAAAGCACAAACAGCTTTCCAATCCCCCAGGGAGGCCTTCAGACTAGCTTGAGAGATCAGAAAATCCAGGTGAAAACCAGGGACCTTAGCCTTAGAAGTCATGTGTTGCTCAACCAAAACAGGCTCCAGATGCAAAGCTTTGGCCATCTCTCCATTGCTGGGAAAGACCATTTCAGGATTAAAAGGGATCTCTCTTTTGATAGGCAAACCAGTCAAATATGAGTATTCTTCCAAAAGAGGACCCAACTGGAAGTCTTTAAAGGTGAAGCACCTCAATGGGGGGTCATAGAACTGGATGCAGGTATGGATCAGGCTCCTTTGAGATGGGTCCAGATCAATGACCAGGTCAAGTATATCCCCATAGCTTTCTCTAAACAAAGATATGTGCTCTGGAGTAATCAGGGTTTGGATCCTCCTGATGTCTGATAGGTCTGGTTGGAAGAAATGATAAGTGATGTTGCTTTTCTTTGGAGCCATGATGCTGCAGACTGAGTAGAATAAATGCTGATGAAGATGCTGAGAAGTGGGCCACTGGTTGGCTAGTGCAAGTATCTGAAGAACTGAAGCAAATGCTGGTGGAGACAGGTCAAAACTGCAGATGGGGTCAAAACCAAAACCTGATGAGGATGGATACCCTGAAAAACAAATAAGCACATGTTAATATGATGCAATGAGTATGTATGCAGATGGAATGCAAAAGGGTTTGTGACTGAGCTGGATCTGATTAACAGCCTTGGTATAGATCCATGTGTGTTCAAGAATTCCAGATGGAGGTCTAAAAATCCAGTAACCAAGGTGGGGGGGCTCAAATAAAGAGCCACAAGTCCAGGGTTTTAGAATCACAAGAACTATCCAACATGGAGCATTCTTAACAAAGTCAAAGTAACAAGGTATTCTGAGGTCAAGGTACCTGCAAACCTGTAAACAGCCCAACCCCCTCACAGGTAGTGATCTAGAACAAGGATCCTCAGACTTGGATCCGTTATGAGAAGTGTAAACACTTCTAACCCGGAGGTACAGTGTTTACAATAACCATAACAATTCCTCCTCTAATTCACCTCAGTTTCTGAAGGTCAATACTAAAAGGTCATCCAGACTTAGCAGGCTTCCCAGATCCCCCTAGCATTGCAGGAAATTCGCAACACAGAGTTCTCAAGAGGAAACCCATATCTGAACCGTGTTCCATATTCCCGCACCAGACCGAAATGGAATGGGAAAGAATATGGTTCACTCTATCCTAGGTGTCACTCAGGTCCCAGGTGTAGGACCTTAACTCTCAATGAACCCCACCCACCAAAACAGAGAAACCAGATCCAGCCAGCAACAGTATGACAATATGACATATACACAAATGCAATAAAGAAAGCAATAAATAAAACTGTACGGAAAGCAATAAATAAAGCAAATATACAAACACAACTAACACAAAGCACCCCAATAAACACAAATCAATCAAGCGCTAGGAGGAACCCACAAAAGAACCAGAAGCCCTGGTTGCAGTATAAGGGTCCCCAGCAGAGTCGCCAAGCTGTCGCTCCCGATAAGTGGGACCGGCCCAAATAAAGGTACAGACGCGAACGGTCGGCGAAGGGAACAGTGAGAACACACAGCCGTGAACTCACTGGAGAATGAATAGAGTCGCCAGCTAGGCATTTTTATCCCGGAGGAAAGGTAATGCTGCATAAACCTAGAAAGAGATGGATAAGACGGTTGCGAACCAGAGAGACTGAGAAAGGGGGTTGGTTACAACCTGGGAAGGTATTAGCACCCAGATTGTCCGTCGTACTCGACGGGATCCACGCTTAAAAGATTTGTGTTTTAAAGGGGTAGTGTCAGTGCAATTTGTGTATAAAAGAGCTGGAAAAGGATGTACAGGTGTCAGTGTAAAAGAAGTAAAGTGTATAAGTGAAGTGTCAGTGTGAGATCAGGAATGAAATGAATTGCTCATGATAATGAGGCTAAGAGAAAGAAGCTGGAAGAGGGGGGGATGTACAGAGACTTTTGTTCGATAACTGTTAAGTTATGCCTACGTATCCTCTCGTGCAATGAGGAAGTCAGAACACCGTAGTTCGACCCAAAGAGACTGAAAGATGAATTGACTTGTGAACTGCTTGCTTGTCAATGCTCAAGTGTATGACCTGTCTGGCTCAGGTGCAAACTGTCTTGCATCAGACGGAAGAAGCGAGTTCTCGGTTATGAGTGAAGATGATGAGAAAAGAATCCCGAAGGAGACGATTATTGTTTGTTTTTGAGTTTTCAGTCTTTTATTTCTTTTTGGAGTTTGTCATAAGATAATGGGCTTAAGCCTAAACCAATGGGTTGGTAAACTCATCACATCTTCCCTCTGATTAGGGGTAATGAGAATTACCTTAAGTGTGAAGTCAGATTCTCACACTTAATCACCTTTGGTGTAGGATTAGGATCATTAACCTACTTGTTGATTATTTAGATGTTTTTGTGGTTTTTGTTTAGTGTTAAGTAATGAGGTTAAGCCATAATCAGGGATTTAACAGACTCATTACACCATCCTAAAAGAAGGATAATAGATGAGAGTGTTTAAGCTGAGGAAAGCTCCTCAACTTAATCCATGATTAGGGATTAAACTCATGACAAAACAAGCCTTTGATTAAGTGGATTTTATTCAATGGTTATGATGATGAAGTGTTTTTTATGATTTGTAAGACAACTTGAGGGGGACTTGTCCATTAACACTAGGGTTAGTCCTTCTTAACCACTTAAGGAAGAATTAGAACCCTAACGCAAGGCCCAAGTTACAAGTGTAATGTCTTGATGATTATTAGATGGATTAATTAAGAGATTTCAACACCTTAAGGGTCCAAGACTTAGGATTAAAGTTATACACTCCATCCTAAAAGAGGGATGCAGGCATGATCTTAATCACAAAGTCTTAAAGCCTTGAGGGTTTGGTCCCTGATTATGAGGTGAGAAGAGATGACTCAAGGAGAGACACAAAGGTAAAAACTAAGGGGGAGACTAATCAAAACCCTAATTCATTATCATGCTTGGTTGTTCCTAAGGTTTGTGAGGTTTCAAGAAACAATCTTCAGATGAACCACCAGGAAGCAGATGAACAAGATCAAGAGAAAGCAAAGTGACTTGCTTCATTCAAGAAGTCAAGTCACTTGAGGAAAGAAAGTGGGAGGAGGAAGAATGAGCAAGCTCAAACTCAAACACAAGTAAGAATGCAGCAAGGTATGCAAAAGAAGATGAGAAGAAAAGTTATGAGAAGTGAAGGCAAATTCACTTCTCAAGTTACTTACCACCTGAAATGTTAGAAGCAAATGCAATACAATGCTAAATGAAATGAAATGATATGATGCTAGGCCAAACCAGAAGCATGTTGATGATGATTATGATGTTATGAAGTGCTGCAAACATGAGGCAAGGCATAGGGATGTTCATACAAGGTCATGGATGCAAATGATGCAAGCTAGGGAACATGAATAAACATGAAATGTTATGGATCATACAAGACAAATGGCATGGCAAATATGAGATGCAATGATCAATGATGCTTCATACATGTCTTAAGATGTCAAATGAATCATAAGAATGCACAAAATGCAATGGCAAGTCATGTTATGTAAGGAAATGCAAGAAGGATGCAAGAGAAGGCCCAAATTAGGGTTCATGGATCAAACATCACACACAAACTAAAAACAGAAGCAAACCCTAATATGAAAAATGGAAAATGGCACTCAAAGAAACCCTAGACCTATAACAAACCACTGCCCAAAGGGGAGCTCTCAACTCTCAACCAAACTCAAGTTATGAATTTTACAAGTTATTAGGGTTTTTTTAGGGTTTGTAACAAAAGAAATGCCAATCAATTGGAAAATGTAAGATCAAATCATGGCCATTTTATCCTTGAAAGTTCATGTCAAATGGAAAACAATGCAAAAAGAATCAATGCCTCAACCTTCACCAATAGGCAGAAATGAATTTTCAAACTTGTGATCAAAATAATGCATAAAATGTGATTTAATTCAATGAAAAATTCTTAAAATGCATCAAGATCAAAAAAGAAATTTGGTTTGAAGGTTGGACAATGTTTCTAAATGTCTTAGAACACTTCATGAATTTTTTTGTAATTTTTAAATACCTAAAAGTATTTTTAATTAATTAATTCTCATTAATCAATTAAAAATAATCCTTTAAATATTTAAAAATACTTTTTTAATGATAAAAAATAAAATAAAAATGTTTTTGTGTCATAAAAATTAATAAAACCTTAAAGAAAAAGTTTCATAATTTTTATGAATTTTTAACTATTTTAAATAAATTGTGCAAAATAAATGGAATAAAATGAATAAAAAATCAAATAAAACAGAAGTATGCACAATGGACGCATGAGATTGATTCTGGATTCAAACAGGTTGACTGCGCGCGCTAGTGGAGGGCCAGGATTCGCTCTGAACTAATTACACTTAATTAGAATTAACCACGTGGATTAGGGTTAAGTGGATGATCTGAGCCATCAAAAAGGGTGGGAAGTCAAATGTTCAACGCGTATCAACGGACCAAATTCAAACTTGACTTAATGACTGTAATTAGGGCAAACTAAACTCAGGTGGCCGGAGAAGACTTCCGGTCATCTTCTCCGGCCAGAAGGTCACCTGAAAAATCTCAAAACCTCTCAAAACGTAAAATAAATGAAAACTAAGATCATGGAAACGTTCCTCTCATCCTCACGAATCAAAGCCCTATCCTAAAACAAATTTATTTAACCTAGACAAGCTGAATCGAAGAGGGAAAGTTCTAGGGTTCGTGAGCTTCAAACAGCAATTAAATTCTCAAAACACATCCATTTCAAAAACTAAAAGCATCAGCATGATCAGGAGAGCATAAGGAACAAGTTTGTAACTAAAAAAGAGATTTCTGGAAAAAATTATTTGGAGCTACCTGAGATTTGCAACCTCTGACTTAGGAACTTTCAGGCCCTTTCTTTAAGTGCAAGCTGCTCCTCTTGGCCCCCCAAAGATGTCTGGATGCTCAAATGGAGTTTAGACTTGCTGGATGATGAGTTTCGAAGAGAACTGCTTCAGTTCAGTCAACAATGGCAGTTGAGCTTTTGGCACTTTCAGGCTATGAGAGATGGTTGTTTGTGATCTATGAAGTGTGTTGAGAAGTTTGGCAAAGTTTGTTTTGATGTTTGTGGGCTATAGTGAGAGTTGCAAGTGAAACTGCAAACTGAGGTGAGAGATGGCAGTGAAGTGTTTTGGTTGTTTCAAGCTCTGGTTCTTAATGCTTTGTGTTCTATGGATCAAGGTGAGATGAATGGTGAAGGTTGCTTGGGTGTTTGATGGCTGTGTAATGAAATTCGAAGGAAGTTGCAAGTTGGAGTGTTTTTGTGTAAGTGATGAGTGATGTTGTTTCAGCCTTGGTTCTTGTTATGTTCAACTTGCAAAATGAAATGATAAACAATTCTGATTGGTTGGCTGATGTGACTTGTGCAGCTGTGATAGGTAGATCACTTTTTGCTCAAAAACCACTTTATGTGTAAGAGAGGCATGGTGTTTGGACTAGGCAAGGACAAAGGTGGTTCTGGTGCAGCATGGGTGAGGGAGAGGCCTAGCTTGGCTCAGCACTCAATGCAGCAAGTTGGCATAATGTTATGAGTGGTTTTGCAAGTAGGTTGGCTTATGGTTCACATGTGACTTTTTAGCCTAACCAAACATGAAACCATGACATTCTTGGTCCAAAACTGATTTTTAGGACTTAGAGGATGTTTGTGTAATGGTTTGACATGAATTAGAGGCTGCATTTTGACTTAGTACATGGTTTTGCAAAATTTCCTTTTGATGCATAACTTGAAAAACAATGATTTTTGGCAACTTTGCATGGCCATAACTTTTGATCCAAGAAGAGTTTGATCATGTTCTTGTACTTTTTGAAAAGGGAAAGATGAGATCTACAACTTTCATGACCAAAGTTTTTCCATTTGAAGCATTTTTGGATCAAGAATCAAGGCTTGAAAATTGACCTAAAATGATGCATTCTTGAAAAGTCAACAAAACCCAAAAAGTCAACTTTTGCAAAAACCCTATATTCTTGATTTCCATGAACTTCAAACTTCTTCCATGATCAAATAAAGATCATATACACTCAAAATGATGAAGATCACCCATTGGTTGGGTCATTGGGGGCCTCAGATGTCCTGATTTTGCACTGACTTGTCTGAAAAGTCAACTCTTGATCAGATGACTTCCCCATGGAATTTCTTCATGAAAATTGATATGCATACTCCCTATACCATTTAGAGACCAATGGAAACAAGAATGACCAAAAAATTTGGAGTTATGGCCTTTGAAACCAAAACCCTAATTCTAGGTCAACTGTGCAGTCAAACTTGGCTCTGCATCCATACCAATCCCAGTTCTTGTGATTCCTCTGCAATTTTGACTTTGAGGAGATGGGATATGATGATTGGGCACACATGGATCCCTTTGAGTTGATTGGTGGCCTTTGGAATGGCTCAAGATGCTTTTGGATTGCTCAGATCACAAACCCTAGGTGCAGATGACCTAGAAACTATCTAGTGAATCAAAAATGAGATATGAGAAGTTATGATTGTGTTTATGCATATGAGATGATCACAAGCCATGTGTGAATGGGTGAGGGCAAATTTGGGGTGTTTACAGTACTCAACAACGATTGGAAGTGTCAGGTGAGGCAATCACTTGGGTTGTGTTTAAGAGGGAGTTCTTGAGGAAATATTTTCCTGAAGATGTTCGAGGGAAGAAAGAGATAGAGTTTTTGGAATTGAAGTAGGGTAGCATGTCAGTAGTGGAGTATGCTGCTAAATTTTCGGATTTGTCAAGTTCTATCCGCATTACAGTGAGGCGAATACTGAGTTCTCGAAGTGTGTGAAATTTGAGAGTGATTTGAGGCATGAGATCAAACAAGCGATTGGATATCAAAGGACCAGAAGAATTTCATATTTGGTTGACTGTTGTAGGATCTTTGAGGAAGATAATAAGGCTCGATCAGAGCATTTCAAGGGTTTGACTGAGAGGAAAGGCAAGCAACAGATGCACCGTGGGAAGCCTAATGTAGCTCCTGCATATAAAGGTAAATAGAGAATTACTAATGGTAATAAGCCAAGTGGGGGAGGAGCTTATGTTCCTCCAAAGTGTTACATATGTGGCAAGTTGTGTCATCGTGTCAGTGAATGCACGAGTGACGTAAAGAAGTGCTTCAAATGTGGACAACCTAGGCATTTGATTACAAGTTGCAAGACTAACATGGTGACTTGTTACAACTGTGGAGAGCAAGGCCATATTAGTACTCATTGCACAAAACCGAAGAAAGCTTTAACTTGAGGGAAAGTGCTTGCTTTGACAGGAACTCAGACTTCCAGTGAGGATCGACTAATCAGAGGTATTTGCTACATTAATGATACACATTTGATTGCTATGATTGATACTGGTGCAACCCATTGTTTTGTTGTTGCTGAGTGTATGAAAAGATTAGGTTTTGTTGTTTCTTAGATGAAAGGAGGAATGGTTATCAAAACTCCCGCGAAGGGATCAGTGACTACTTCTCTAGTTTGTTTGCAGTGTCCTTTATTGATTTATGGTAGGGACTTTAGTGTTGACCTCGTTTGTTTTCCATTTGAGGGTCTTGATGTGATTTTGGGAATGAACTGGTTGGAGTTCAACCATGTTCATATCAACTATTACAATAAAACTGTGTGATTCCTTGCTCTGGAAGAAGAGAAGGAAGAGGGTTACTTGTCTGCTAAAGAGTTGAAAGAGCTTTTGGATGAAGAAGCTCAAGTGTTGGCTTTGTTCGCATCCTTGGTGTCGTACCTCAAAAAATACGATCCTAAAACAATAACAGGGTCGCCACCTAATTCTATTTATTCTAACTAAAGAAAAGGGAGATATAGACACAACCTAAATCAGATAAGAAATGGTCAACGAAACCACTAATCTAAGTTCGGGAGTCAGTTACGTAAAGGGAAGGTATTAAGCACCCCTCACGTCCGTTGTACTCAACGGGAACCTCTTAGTCTAATTTGCGCTTAAATGTTAACTTATTTTATTGTCTTCTTTTTGTTAAGATTGTTTATTAAAAGGAAAAGAAAATTATTATTTATTATGGGGAAAGGTTAAGTTTTTTATTATTGTGCTCGCAAAGGATTAAAATCCTCGTGCCTATGTATTCCCTTGTGCAATGGGAAAGTTAGAGCTTCGTAGTTAGTGCAACTACGGTTTGTGTTTTTTTAATTGAACGATTGTTTGAAAATGCTTTCTAATCTACTAAGCGTTGGCTTTTACTCGTGGTGGAGGTTGAAGCGCTAGCTTGTTTGCGAGATAGAAAGATTTAAACAATGTTCGTTTAGAGAAAATGTTTGACCTTTGTTAAGGTGTTTTAAACGAAAGGGCGAATGAACCACGTCGCGTGGGGCTAGCCCATGAGTGATTGCATTCCAGAACGTGCGGAGTGTTAGACTCCAAAGCTCTGTTCTTTCGTTGATTAATTATGAAAAATGATTTGGATTGGTTGGTATGTTTTAAATTGTATTTGAAAGAAAGAGACAAGTGGTCATCTTTAAGGGAGATATCTCGCCTAATCCACCACAAACATTTGAGGAAGAGAAAATCGAAAGAAGCTTTAAACTTGGATACGAGGATCGACAAGCAATGCCACATTCTTTCTTTGAGAAATAAAATCGGAAGAAGCTTTAAACTTGGATATGAGTATCGACAAGCAATGCCACATTCTTCCTTTGAGAATAATTGTTTGTAAGATTTGATTTGTGTTTGTGGGGATAGAAGGAATATCTTCCTATGGGGATGAATCATGTTTCATCATTTAAGGTTGTTGAATTGTTTTGAATATGAAAGAGTGAATGAATTAAAAATCGAGGGCTAGCCCCAACAGTAATTCAATTCAAGAACCTGAGAAATGCTAGATTCCTGAGTTCAGTTCTTCGTATAATTAAATTAAAAGTTTATGTGTTTTAGGAACGAGAGGGCGAATAAACCACGTCGCGTGGGGCTAGCCCATGAGTGATTTAATTCAAAGATTATGTGGAATGCTAGACTCCAGAATCCAGTTCCTCCGTTATTTGATTTGTGAATTAAGACGCAGTTGTTTTGGAGATGAAAGGGCGAATGAATTACAGCTCGAAGGCTAGCCTCAAGAGTGATTTAATTCAAAAACCCGAGGAATGCTAAATTCCTGAGTTTAGTTCTTTCGCGATTTTTTGGTTTAAGATTTATATTTTAAAAACGAAAGGGCGAACAAATTACAAATCGGGGGCTAGCCCCAACAGTAATTCAATTCAAAAACCCGAGGAATGCTAGATTCATGGGTTTAGTTCTTACGTTAATTAATATGTTAATTTAGAGACGTCTTGCGATTATTTTGGATGAATTAGGGCTTAGTGTTTTTTAGAAACGAAGGAGTAAATGAAACACTACGCGTGGGGCTAGCCCAGGTGTGGTTCATTAAAGACCCGCATAATCCTAGATTCTGAAGCTCAGTTCCTCGTTAAATAAATTAGACGCGTAATGTCGTGCAGACGACGATCATATAGTGACCGACTTACGTGTGTGCAAATGTAGGCGCATGAATTGTTTATTCGATTAATTAAGTGAATTCGATTTCTAATTCTTATGAGTACTCCTAGCAAAGTCGAAACCGGTAAAATAAATGCGGAAGAATTAAATTGCGTTCAAAATAAACGGGAGGGGGATACATAATAATTTACATAAGATTTACGAAGAAATAAAGGGTATCGTTGTATTTTGCCCAAGAGACAACGTGTGTGCAGTGTACATATTAATCGAAACCGTTAGCATTAAATATTGTATAAAAGTGTGAGAAATAAATAAAATAAGTGAATAGACTAAATAAAGTGGAATAAATTGTAAAAATTAGAATAAATCAAATAGAATGAAAATAAAATAAATAAAGGCCTCATATTGGTCACGATTAATCGGAAACGATTTATCGTGACTTTTGTCATATCATCGGCCCAAATAAAAATCAAAACAGAATCGAAAAGAAAATACACATCTTTTTGAATTTTTAGTTTATCAACAACTAAACAAAATTACAACTAAACTTAAAAACTAAATTTAAATAACTTACTACACAATAATATTTTTTATATTTTTAAGTGTTAATCACATATATACTTTACTTCTAACATTAATAAATAAATTAAACAAAACTATATTTTGAAATGAAGAAACTAAAGTCAATGTAATAACTTAAACTAATAAGGAATTTATTAAATAATTTAAATAGATAACAAACTAAAATATAAAAAAAAATGATGAATGATACTCACAAACTTCAAAGCTAGCAAATGTTGAGCTTGTTGTGTAGAAGAAAGTGAATGTGTTTTGATGGAGGTTGTTGTTGTGGTGAAAATGTTGAATGTTTATGGGTATTGTGTAAGTAAAAAAAGAATTTTGACTTTGAAAAAATATGTAATAAATGTGCTAGATTTTGAGAATTTAAGGGTGATTTTGTTAGTCTCAAATGAGAGAAAGATAGATCTTATTTATAGTGTGAATGAGGTAGGAGTGTTGATGTGGAAATCCATATGACTTTATGAGAATGATTTTTGGTCATTGATAAGTCAAAGTTGGCAATCCATGTGAAGTGTGAGAATAATTATTGGTCATTGATAAGTCCAAGTTGGCAATCCATGTGAAGTGTGAGAATAATTATTGACCATTGATAATTCCAAGTTGGCAATCCATGTGAAGTGTTTGTACTACATTGTAGTGAACCCCACTCATCATTTTTTTCTTTTTTGAACATGAAGAAAAAACAAAGAAAAATAGTAATAATAATAATAATAAATAATATTAATAAAACTGATAATAATAATAATAAAAGATAATAATAATATAACTAATAATAATAATAATAATAAAGATGATAATAATAATAAAACTAATAATAAATTGAAAATGGTTATTAAAAAAAAGAAATTATATTGAATTAAAAAAATTGAATTTAAACTAAATCAAAGATAAACTAAGTAAATTGAAATTGAAATTAAACTAAATTTAATATAAAAATTAATTAAAATATAAATTAAAATCAAAATTAAACTAAGATCAATTCTAAATAAACTAAAATAATTATCTAAAATAGAAATCATAAAAATAAAAAAAAATGGTATGAAATGATAAAAATCAGTTAAAAATGCATGATTAATGATTAATGGATTAAAATGCAAAAATGACTGACTATCAAATAAATCGATAAAAATGCGTCAGATGAATGAAATTTTGAAAATTTAGGGTCAAAATTTAGGGTATGACACTTGGTGGTAGAGAACGATTTGTAGTGAATGAGTTGCAAGTGGTGAGATATTTTCCAGAAGTATTCTCGGATGTTATTGTTGATGTACCTCCGGAACGGGAAGTAGAGTTTAGTATTGATCTTGTATCTGGTACTAGACCTATTTCAATGGCTCCGTATCGCATGTCGGCGTCAGAACTATCAGAGTTAAAAAAACAGTTGGAAGAATTGTTAGAGAAGAAGTTCGTGAGACCAAGTGTGTCACCTTGGGGAGCTCTGGTGTTGCTAGTTGTAACACCCCGATTTAATTAAATTGTTTAATTAAATTATTTCGAGTAGATTTTCTGTTATTTGAGATGCATGATGTTTTGTTGATTAGACGATTATTCGATTTAAGTTGTTTTAAGTTGATTCGCGAGTTAGACTTAGTTTGAGGAGGTTTTAGTAGTAAGGTTGAGAGGTGTAAATAAAAGCCCATTAGTGAATTAAAGTAAATGATTTTTGGCAAATAATAATACTAGTATAATTTTATGACATTTTAATTAAAATAAGGACAATCTTTAGGTTTCCGGGCATATCTAGAAAATTTGTCCCAACCAATTTTTCCTTGTAAAGGATTGATCGTAAAAGGTTGTTAGAGGTGTTTTTTGTCATGGTAATTTACGTAAAAAATTGTGAAGATATCAATATCATTAAAAACATATTCAATTAGGCCTTTAATTAAATATGCTTCCACTATTTTACTAAAACCAAATGACTCTTTCCATTTGATATGGAAAATCTCGTTGGAATATTTTCTACTGGAACGAGATCCATATTTGACTTTGTTTTAAGTTAGCATTAGGCTGATTACACAAAACTTGATTATTTAGGTAGGGACTCCTTCCAATTGTATCTAATACAACTCTCGAATATTACCAGTTGGATAAATAACTCCTTATTCTAATCCATCATATGGATTGTTCCCAACCTTTTCCTCTAAAACATATATAATCTTATTATAATTAGTTTAGTTAAGTTCGGCCAATTTTTCAGCAATTGAATATGACAATTATCCAATTGCACCTTACTAATATAGAACATGCACCTTGCGTTAGGTAAAACCTTTATTCGATACTAGTCTTGATGAGTGCTAAAATTTGGAACACATAAACTTAATATTCATTTTAAAGGAATTTGCAACTAGTTTGATCACACCGACTTATTTATCATATACATTATCTCTCACATGCATCAACATACACCTAAAATGATACAGTTATAGCCCCTAACACAATTGTTCCCTCAAGTTAATGAGAGAACAAAAGCTAAACCTAATAACAATCTATGCTTCTCCAAGCTAGATCTCCACGGTTGTCCTCCTTTGATATTGTCTTCATTTTTTCTTCATTATAGTATATTGCATCAAAGAATACTAATTTTTCATACAAGGGAGTGAAATGAGAAAAGAAGTTACATAAAGGAAAAATATAAGGCCATAATCGTTCACCACAAGGCCATAATTGTGCACCACAAGGAAACAAAATAATAAACACATTTTACTATCATCATTATTAAATTATGTTAATTAATTAAATCAAATTAAATTTTGGCAATTGATCATACTACGCAACACCCTCTGCAAGGTTGTTAGGGGAAGCACC
Source organism: Lathyrus aphaca (assembly GCA_963966055.1). NCBI lineage: Eukaryota > Viridiplantae > Streptophyta > Magnoliopsida > Fabales > Fabaceae > Lathyrus > Lathyrus aphaca. The sequence continues at coordinate 559,494,553 of OZ014522.1, forward strand.
CAAACACAAAATTTTAATGAAAATTTCATTTGAAATCAACATCGTTTTTCACATCAACACTTGATGTTTTCCACAAAACCTAAGACACAACTCTTGTACCGTCACAAACCCTAATGACATAAGTAGGTATTTTTAATAGTTTTCTTGAGTTTTTCTTCTTGTTTTGTTCGAATTGTAACTAAATTATCTTTTTTATGTATATTTCATGAACCTTATAGACATGGAACTAGTTATTGATGATAGGAAAAGAAAACATTAAAGTGACAAGAAACATAGGAAATTACGGTTAGCCTATAACAAGTTGTTATAATCGTAATTTCCTCCTGAATGGGATATCTATTTTTAGTCTAACAAAAATTACAGCTTGACAATAATTATGACTTATGGTCGTAATTCGCCCAGACTCAGGGTGACTTTTGGAGTCAGGGTCGGCCTAAGGGCCAAGCCACCTAGGCTAGGGCTTTAGGCCTCAAAAGTCTGGGTTTAAAAAAGGCTTCATAATTTTTTAATTTAGTTATAAAAATATATAATGACACATTGGTTATATATATTGTCATAGTTGAGTTGGTAAAATGTAGGCCTTTTTTCCTTTTGATCTTGAGTTCAACTCTAAGCAACCACAAAATTATTATTATTTTAAAATATATTTTAAAGGCCTCATTTTAAATTTTGCTTTAGGCCTCTAAATGTGTTGGGCCGACCCTGTTTGGAGTTCTTTAGTTTTCTTTCGAAGTCTCTTGTTTTCACATGCGTTTGGTTTCATATTTAAGTCATTTTATCGCAAATTATATGTCTTTATGCAAAGTAAAGGCCATTTAGATATGATTCATATGTTGAAAGGGTGTGATTTGGTATCCAAAATAGAAACACCAGACAACCGATTTGAGGCGAAAAAAATGTCTTTAACTTGATTGAGAAAATCTCATTTTCATAGTTTTTCCTAAAATTGATTATGAAAAAAATTTACTAAGATGACAAAAGTAGGTAGAATATTTGCTTAGAATATAAAAACACGCTGACGAAAGTAGGTGTTGGTCCACAATTTTCTATTTTTCTACAAATTGAATTCTTCTTCTCGTAATGAATTGGAGTCTACATGAGTTTGTTAGTGATACAAATCATTGATCATAACTTTTGTTTTTAATATTTTTAATTTCTAAAACAAAATAAATATTCCAAACCAAATCATCAATCATCTTAGATAAACAAAAAATTAATAGAACTCGGTATTCAAAAGTTGGTATCTCAGGAATAATACTCTTTATTATTACTTCAATATAGTCGTACACTTACAACATGTCACATTTATAGATTATTCATTCTTTATGTCCTTCACACTATTATTAATCGATATATCATGTTTAGACTTTTTTTGGTGTGTATCTTTTAGATTTTTAATCAATGGTTTTTCAACATTCTTACCTTTCAATTTCCAACATTTATCAACCATATGGCTAACACATACACATAGTGATCACAAAAAATATGTAAGCTCTCGTAGTCCAATTTAACAAAAGACGCATAACTCTCTGTTTCCACTAAAATATGATCATGGAGAGTATCTGCTGACATCTTAAGATCTATCTACACAAGTGAAAGATACAAGCAAGTTCTTGTTGTAAGCTCATTAATTGATATAAGAGTGTCGATACTAGAAACAATTGCAAATAAGATAGTGGGTGATTAAATGATAATTCAAAATAGCCACATCCCATAGGAGTTAAATTTCAGTTAGAGATTAAATTCCCTAATTTTGTGAGTTTGTCACGTAATTCTAACGCCTTTAGTAACATATTACCTTTACTAGTGATCATTCTCCCATGTAAATTATTCATTCAACATTTGAGTCTTGCTCTGTAAGTCTTTGTGGGTATCTTGATTAAGAGATAATTACTTTCGAGGTAAGGCTTGGAAAAATTAGAAACTAATATGTCATACACATTTTGAAGAGTTTGTGCATATGATTTCTTTTGTTCTTGGGGTTGGGATGAAGATAAAAATACTTGTTAGACAAAGAAGAGACATCCATGTAAGACTCCATGTTGGTGACCGACATCGGAGGAATCCATGCCGATTAGGTTTTCTTTAAAACTCTACCATAATAATCATTTTATAAACTCTTGATTTCCCTGACTTGTTGATCACATCAAGCATATGTATCATGTATAATAACTTTTCTTTTTCTTCACAATTTGAGAATGAGAAGACAAAAAAATACTCAAAAACCTGGCGCAGTGCAATCATTATATCTCCCTCCTCAAACCTTGTTTTGATAATATGAACGAACAATTAAATAGATTTTTATTTTAATATTCCTTCTCAAAATGTCTCAATAACCATCAATATGAAAAAGAAAAAAAAAACTAATATGTTAATAAATATATAACATGGAGACTTAACAAGCATACAACACGAGTGATTGAGTTTGATAAGGGGCCAATAATATGGAATCTTCAAATGATAAGAAGAATTTGTGTTTTTGTTTACAATGATTTTTTTCCCTCTATGTCAAGAGAAAAATATATGATTAAGTCAAATATATATATATATATATATATATATATATATATATATATATATATATATATATATATATATATATATATATATATATATATATATTACAAATATAAAATAATTTTATATCGATATCTAATAAATGACATTTAGTCCGACGAATCACATATATTTTAAAATTATTTGAATGACAGGATAGATTAATTATTTTGTATTAGACATTTTATAAAACTATTATAACTGAGATTATATGTATACTGAATTAAGAAATATATCAACTTAATTTTGTTGGTCTTCTATGCCTAAATTTGTTTTCCCTTTTGATTTACATTTAATGTGAATTTGCTATGTCTAAAAGATTTTTCCCCCTTTGGAAGTTTGACCTTTTGAATTATATTTAATATTACTATAGTGAGAATGAACAAATATAGTAAAAGAGAATGTGTTAGAAGTTGGTCTCCTCTTCTTGCTATAATAGATTACTCTAAATTTAGAATGGTTATTCCTTTATATCCTACAAGTTATTGTAAGGAAACAACAAGTCAAGTGGATTGCAGAGAGATTGTTTGGATCCATCTGCGCCTATCATTTTCAGCCTTTCAAATTTCAACAAGTTACTCCTTCATTTCATAAAACCTACCATGTGCCTAGTGGTCCTTTTCATTCTTATCTTAAATCAATTAATAAAAAATAAAATGTTTGTGGCTCTTTTTTAATACATCATTATATGTATTAATAATAATTGATAAGATTTAAATTAAAAGAATATCAAGTCGCAAAGTGTAAGTTCATATAATTTTTATTTAAAAAATATAATTAATATATATTAAATTTACAAATAAAGTAATCATATATTTATGATGTTATAAATTAAATACACAATTATTATTAATTTAAAACTTGCTTTATTTATAATAAAAGAGTTTTAGATAGATATCTGTTACCTATTCCGAAAAGAAAAAAAAAACATAATAATAGTAAAGTATATAAAAAAAAAATCCGAAATCACAATTTTTGTCTTTACATTACTTGTGTTTTCTTTTTTATAAATAAGATATTCAATTTATTTTTTATTATAACTATAACAAATTTTGAATAAATAAGGTTAAGTACAACTAAAATTAATATTTTTTTAATATATTTATAATCAATAATTTTTTTTGCATAAAATAAAAAATTATATTTAAATTTATAATATAAATAAGTGTAAAGCATTGAGTTATATTTCACGTGAGTGCAAGTGCATTTAATTTTTAATAAAAAAAATTAATTGTCATATTTTTTTTTCAAACAAAATAATAATGTGTCTAATATGTCTAAATTGATAGATAATGAATATTATATATTTGAAAAACTTGCTATATATTAATGACAAAATTCTATTTATATCATTTCGAATATAAAATATATTTGTAATAACGAAATAATACTTTTCAAAACAGTGACATTGTAAAAGTAAGAATAGACAATTGAGTTCAAGATTCAATCAAAATACCTCAACAACAATTAATATTCCAAATAAATATAGTTTTAGGAAATTCACTTATGCTTACGCAGACAGAGGAAAATGATTCTCTGATAACTATTTTCCCCCCGAACCATAGAACTCCATAATTAATATTTAAAAATACAAAACTTGCCCCCATAACTAAAATTAACGGTTATGCATTATTTCCCTTCATGGCATTTATTTTCCATAACTCACTTCAACAAAAAGGGCAACAACTATAACTGAAAAATGAAGAAACATCTAACAGAAATTACATAAAAACATCGAATTCCAAGTAGCGTGAATCGAGTGTTTATGCCATAGAATTACTATGCCATAGAATCCAGAGCACCATATACACAATTTCCTCAAATAAAAAAGCACCAGATATACCAAAAAAACGAAGGGTGACAAGAAAGAACTACTCACCTGAATAAAAAGAAAAGGGTCAGCAACATAATTACTTGGAAATCCAGCATCAGAAACAGAATTACTAGTCACTACAGGATTAGCAACCGGCCAAGCAGCGCTATCGTCGTTCGAAATATCCGACTGCAAACCGTCAAAAATATCATCACTTTGAAAAAATATTATTTAGCAAAAATGTACCTTAAACCATAGCTCCATCACTGGTCCGTTTATATTCCTCTCCCTCCATCAAGAACCTGTCTCTGAAAACCCATCCATAGCTGATTATATTGTTCATTGTGCTCTTGCAATTCAGCTAGTAATGACGAGTTTCTTGTTGACTAGAAAACATCCATTTCGCGTATTCCTGAGCAACCATATTCTAAAAGGAAGAAATATCAACCAGCCATGTAAGCGAATAAACCATAAATAAGTATAAAGGAGAATTAGTTAGATATGTTAGTCACCAAAGTTGCATCATGAATATAAATAAAATCGTTTGATCACTTGGTTCAAGTTTTGTTATAGTTGATCATTAATCCCTAATCCTTTGCTGATTTGGTATTTGACATGTGTGTTCTACTTTTACGTACCAAGTAACAATGTTTCAATAGAAGAATGTTGTTAAAGATTCATTGCAAACCGTTGAACAATGTCATATAGAGACAGTAGAATTTCAGCACCAATCAATGCAATAATGAGCCACTATAGGAATCTGATTTCCTGTTTTGAATAATTTCTTGTAGAAATCAGATATTGTGCTTCAAAATAAAAAGACAAAGTTATGAACAAAAAGATAAAAGTCATAGACATGTCCAGATAGAGAATGAAGTCACAAAGCTAGAAATTAAACCTCTACAAATTATTTCAACTTGAAATCAAGACTTGCAAATCTCTGAGTTAACTCAAATTTATCCCTGAGATACTCTCGTATCTGAATTAAAAGTGAGTGAGTACACACATTATTTTACATTTTTTTAAATCATATTTACTTTTTCAAAGTATAATTGCACTTTTCAACTTTAACACTCTAAAAGACAACCAACACAATGTGTTACAACCAACAGAATTATTATCTCTTAAATAGTCCAAGCTTTAGAATCACATTAGCAAGATTTGAATTTACCTTGCCAATCAACTGGAAATTTTTTTTCCTTTGCATCTTGAACTTTCCAGTCGCTTCCATAATTTTTTCAAACACAAATTAAAAGATATAGGTCTTGCTAAAGAACAATTTTAAAACCCTATAACTGGAGTAAAACAAACAACACATAAAAATCTTCAAAGGATCTAAAAACCATGAAAAAAATTCAAAATAATGCTTATTACATGATTACGAAGGATCTAGGAAGTATAAATACATAAAGAAATAATAACTCAAATAAAAAACTACTTCCATATCTTTAATCCCAGATTTAGTGATTTAGAACAAATGATGGGAAAATGTTTAGGTGGCAACTTATAGTAAGAGCCTTGAGTTGTTTTTCATGTTAGAATTCTTATAAGCAAAATAACAATACCTTTACAATTTTTTTTTTGAATTAGTTCATAGCTCTAAACTGTTCTCAGGTAAATCTCCATCTTCCTTAATCCGTGAGCGATCTATTTTTTTTCTTAAAAGAATTGTGTTGTCAGAATTTCAATTATACCAATTTTATAACTATAAAGTCAAAAGAAATTATGGATATACTTACTCAAAACTTCATATGTTGTTAGCCTCTACTGAGAATCTAAGTTCAACATTTTTCTTACAGGATCTTTTGCTGCACGTGAAATAGATGGCTATCGACCGATAGAAAAGTTGAAATACATATTTTCCACAACAAAAACGTAGTACATATAAATCATACAGAGAAATCTAATAATCTATAATTTTCTGCAATAAAAGCTCTCACAAAATCAACACATATTCATATACTTTTCCCAAACACTAAACCAGATTCAGATCAGGAACACTCATAAAATCCTTGCAGATCTCGTTCTTTTCAAATCATAAATTCAGAGAGAGAGAGAGAGAGAGAGAGAGAGAGAGAGAGAGAGAAAGGTAGATGAGAAATTATCAAAACAGAATATGTTTATTGTCAATTATATTATTCTACAATGTACAAGTGAAAATAATATATATAGTAAACTAGCTAACTAACAAACTCTTAACTTAGCTAAACTAATTCAATTATAACTATGATTAAATAAGATTAATTAACGAGAGTTACTATTTACATCATGTAATAGTAGATGAGACAGAGATGAAAGGATTTGAATTTGCAAAAAAGAGAGAGAAGATGGGAAAATAAAGCATAGGAAAACGTGAGAGAGAGAGAGAGAAAAGAGATGGGAAAAAGGGAAAAATACTCTGACGAACGAAAGAGAAAATTTTTGAGAGAGAGGGGGATAGGATTTGAAAAATTGGTGAGAGAAAACGTGAGGGAAAGAGAATGGGAAAGAGGGGGTTGTATTGCATTTCACCATTTGGTAATATGTGTTGATCTAATTGGACAATGAATTATTATTTTGTAAATTACATAAAAGGATATCAATTAGTGTAAATGAAACTTTAGTAAAAAGAGATGCTCTCGTGTCCACAAACATCACAATACCAATTAAAAATAGAAAATAACACCTTAAAGCATGAGCCCTGGGTATATCCACCTGCTCGACATCATCTTCAGCATGTACTGTAGTACCAAGCTCATCATCAAATAACTTCTTCAAGAACGGAAACCTAGCATGAGCACCTATGGTTTTATCAACCTCCTCAAGCGCATCCCCTGGATCAGTCCTTAGATGCTCCACCATTATATCAACCGCCTCGTCTTTGATTATCCTAATATGGCAGAGGAAGGTCCCCCTGATCAGAAGATGCAACAAAGATGAGACATCTTCCAGTGTAATCGATATCTCACCATGCGGAAGATGGAAGAAATAGGCCTTAAAGTGTCATCGCTCCATGAATGCATTAAGCATTTTATGGTTGACCAGAACCTGTCATGCATAGATCAATCAAACCAGATTCCCTCAGAACATCCTGAAATCAAACCTCATGCGGCTGATGCAATACTAAAATATTCCGCTCATGGTTCAGAAACTTCTGAGGATCATGCACCTATGAATTTTCAGAAATAATCAATGTCAGTAAGAATTAACGTTAGAAATAATCAACGTCAGTAAGAATTAACGTTAGAAATAATCAATGTCAACAATTTAAAGTAACGAAAAAAACAACTAGAGTAATGTTACCTCTCTTTCCTAGATATATCTAACAATATGTTCTGGGAACAGTGGAAGTAGGGATAAATCTGATGGACCCTCTGTCACAAAGAGAATAACAATCGGCGGAAAACAGAAGAGTCGACATTGATATGTTTTTTATCCCAACAAGGGAAATGAGAACAATCAAAGAAAACCTGGGGGAAAAGGAAAAGACGGGGTCATTGCAACCAAGTTTGGTTTCAGGAGTCGGTTACACGAAGGGAAGGTATTAGTACCCCTTCATGTCCATTGTACTCGATGGGATCCACGCTTGCTTGTACTGCTTCAAAGGGTGTTGATATGCTTCATCTGCTGCCACAACTGCTACTGGAAAGAAGAAGAACGGGAAAAATGTAGGAAAAAGAAAGGAGTGTGCTCGAATGAGCCATACCCCACTGCCTACGTATCTCATCGGGAGTGAGAATCATAGTCGACGTGGTTCCCCTAACTAGGGATCAAATTTGTTTGTTTGTGCTTTTTATGTTGACGTTGTCATAGTTCTAACTCAAGTGTTGCAGACTCACTGAATCGAGTGCGTTACCGTCTTGTTATCGAACTGTCAAGACAAGTCAAAAATCGTCCGCAAGGAGGGGGAGATGAGAAGACAAGACGTGTTGTCTATTTATTTGTTTTTAGAAGAAGTGGATTTATTATGTGTTTATCGTATGCATAACACTAAAGACTATGATACAAGAGCAAATACTTTACAAGGTCTCCCCAATGAAACGTTTGCAAAACATTCTAGAAGAGTGAAGGAAACCTCCACTAATCATTTCCTATATAGCTTAAGGCTTGTGGCGCACTATGCATACTCTTATTATTAAGTTTTTTTTTTCTTTTAAGGGATAAGAGAGACTCAAAGGGAGAAGATCTACAGGGAGACTAGACTCTAACCCTAATTTTAGCATGCAAATGTTGATCCTAAGGTTGAGGATTTAAATAGGAAATCTACCTAAGTTAGCATACATGGATGGCTATCCTAAAGTCTATAACACATTGGCTTTAATCGAGAATTAATTCCAAGTTATGAATCCTAAGGGATCATGCAAAGTAAACACAAGTAAGTAGATGATACACATGAAATAGGAAAATTCAAAGAGATAATGATCATGGCTCTCCTATGTTAAGGTAGGTGAAATGTGTAACGAATCGAAAAAGGAGTGGAGAGATGGATCAGGGTGGGTCGGTTGCGATGTGCAAGACAGTCGACTTATGGTATGAAACATACAAGGTTTTACTTTGGGTTTAATGGAGTGGAATGGATGTTAACGCGATGGAAATCATAAGAGCATGTAAAATTCATTTATTATTTTGAAAGTAATTCAACGTTGAATCAAATATTACTTTTTCTCTTTGAAAATTTGTTTTCTAAGCGTTTGTTTTTATCTTTTTCTATCCTATTTACATGTGTCATATAAGCATACATCAAAATATAAAAATATCTTAAGCTATTACATCATAGAGGAAAAGGAAAAGCAAGAGAAACCCACTGATGGATAGCCTAAACTAGAAAAGCGATAAAACCATAGAAATACATCAAAATACAACAAAAATCCAAGTCCATAAGCATCGAATCCACAAGTGGTACCTCATAAAACAAGAAGAATTGTTAGTGGGACAAAATATGATGTAAGTATGCAAAATTCCATGTGTAAATGGATCAAACCGATCAATATGCAAAGATGCAAAATATCTAAACACATGCAAATCAAATAATCGGAATAAAATGCAAAAAATCGAGAAATCGGGAACTAAAAATTAACAAAAATTATTTAATATCATAATATACTAATATTAATTTTTCTGGATTTTTTTAATGAAGGAAACTATTTTTTTTAAATGATTTTTGAAAGTGTTATTAAAAAGAAATATAGAAAAACTGAATATAAAGCTAGGGGGTGCTGGAATAACAACTTTTCAGTAAAAAAGAAAAACAAGTGGGCTTAAAGGAGGTGCGCATAAAAAAAACACAAGGCCCATGGCGCACTCAGTAGGGGTGGGAATAGGTCAGACCGGCCTACAGGGGCCTATAGCCTAGCCAACTTAAGACAAAGTCAGACCAAACGTTTTTAATAAAAAGGTCAGCCTTATGCTTTTTTAAGATCCTATTTAACTAAATAGGCCAGACTTAGGCTATTAAAAAAACCTATGAATCCTTAGTCTCTTCAGTCATCTCATCCAATGATCCAAAACGAAGGGTGTATGGTAAGTATTGTGGATCGTACGTGCGTGATTGGAAAAGGTGGTCCTACCGGACAATGACAAGTGTCACCGCCAGAGTAGACCGCAAGCAAAGAATCTTATCCTCTTATCCTATCCATAAATGACAGTGAATCAATCTTTTATATGGTTTTCTTTTTTATATGTTACCCTCCCTCACTCGCCGTATCTTTCTCTCTCTCTCTCTCTAATGTTTCTTCTTCTCTCTATTATGCCCTTAGCCTGAAACCTAATTTTGCCGGAGAAGGCCGACGGCCGGCAGTGGTGCCACCGTCTTCTTCAGTCGTCCACCCCTTCCAATCACCAAGGTCCAAACACTAACCCTGCCTCTTTTCCGCTCATGATTCCAAATCCAAAATTATTTTCCCCCGAAACCTTCTCAAACGGCCGGATCGGAGCTTCACCCAGTACAAAAGTTCAAATCCAAATCAACATTGATCAAGCAAAATCAAGCACAAAGAAAGGACTATGTTACTCAATATATCAACAACGAACAATAAAACGTGCAAGATGATCCAAAGAGGAGCGAAAACGATGCTTACCAGTTGAAAAACTATCCTGAAGATCCTTTGCACAACGAGAACTTTGATTTGTTGTGAGAAATTTATTCTGGAGGAGCATCTCCGAAATAAATTTTAAAAAAAAAAATGATATAGCTCAAAATGATCTTTCTTGAGTGAATATTGGTTGCACCGAAATTCAACCTAAGGTGCAATAAGAAATTCTGTATCATTATAACTGAATTGAAGAAAGATTAATTGACTTACAATAAGGCTCAATAATAAAATAGTAAATGTTATATACACAATAGAGTATATTCATTACTACCAGGACAATTTATTTTTGATGTCATACAACACTGGTCTACACGTATGAAATACAACATGACAATGTGATTGATTGTGTCAAGAAAAAATATAATAATTAAATATTTTAAAAAAGATAAAACCTTATAATATTACGGTGTAGTTGTCAATGTAAAAATAACATTTCCCTTTATTTTTTATTATATTAATGACTACCTTGATACTGATTCACTGCAACATAAGCATTGCAACCTAGTATTTTCCTGCCACAAAACATTTCAATCGCAGCACAACAAGGAGCGTAAATAGTACCTATAAGTTTTGACTTTTTTTTTCATTTTTTTTCTCTTTTTACTTTGGGTTGAAATGGATTTGATTGTAGTGTAGTATATGAAGGTGCAGTGAAAGAAGATGGAAGAGGGCCATATATTTGGGATACTTTTCCTGCCACAAAACATTTCAATCGCAGCACAACAAGGAGCGTAAATAGTACCTATAAGTTTGAAGGTAACTTGTGAAAAAGTATCCCAAATATATGGCCCTCTTCCATCTTCTTTCACTGCACCTTCATATACTACACTACAATCAAATCCATTTCAACCCAAAGTAAAAAGAGAAAAAAAATGAAAAAAAAAGTCAAAAACGCTAGAAGGAGGGGTTGAACCTCCGACCTTGTGGTTAACAGCCACACGCTCTAACCAACTGAGCTATTCCAGCTTTTTATATACTGTGAATAAATCTGAAAAACTGAAGAATCAGTTCTTAAAACAAAACCCTTTGGGAATCTATATCTGTTGAACACAGACGAACATATTTGCGTCTTAATAATCATGAACAATGTTTTTATAAGAAAACATGTTCTAAACGCCATGGTTTCTCAAAGTATACTCTTCACAATTTCTTTCGATATATATTTAGTTAAAATCTTTGGCTCTGTTTGGCCGACCCATATTCCGTTTGACAAAATTGCTTCTTGGTCGTGATAAACTTTTTCGGTACAAAGAAATTCCATTGTTTGCATCACTGAAACACACTAAACCGATAAAGCCATTTTGATAATTGCTCTTATGCTTTCACATTCTGTCACACTTCCAATATGTTATTAAGTTACAAAAATAATGAACCAAATTTCTAATCTACACACTCCTATCACAAACCTCAAATTAATATTCAACTATGTCAAACAAACAAAACCTACATTTCATCCTCACAAATAATCCTCTAGGCATATTTCTGAAGGTACATCATATCCAAAAACCATTGAGTAATCATCTAATTCGTCAGAAGTTAACTTTGGAATTCTCCGACTTTTTCCGATTTCATAGTCTTGGCCACTAGTTAACATCTCCAACACCTGTATATAACACCAGAAAAAAAAACAAAATTTCATTTAGTCAAGTTTGATCTTATTGAGACACATAAACCTTAAAAAAACCAAACATCATAATATGTATGTTGTTGTTTTTTGGTTCACCTCGGTCGTGGCAGGACGCCAAGTGGAAGTTTGTCTGACACAGTATGAAGCTGTTAGGATTACCCTATGCAATTCTTCTTTATCATATTTACCTTCCATTCTTGGATCAGCCAGCTCAGCAATATCTCCTGATTCCATTAGAGGCTTTGCCTGATATTAAGTAGCGATTTCCGGTCAACTATGAAACACTGACATAGACACTCTGATATTGAAGTGTCGGTGCTACATTGGTATTATGGATGAAATGAATGGAGTATTTACCCATAGGAGAATGTTTTGCTTTGATGAATCAACGGGTCTTCTTCCGGTTACGATCTCCAAAAGAAGAACGCCAAATGCGAAAATATCGGTTTTCTCATCCACAATGCCATGCATAAAAACCTCTGGTGCTAAATATCCAAATGTTCCCTCTACCGGAATTACAGCATGGTGAGTCCATTTGTTAGGAAGCCACTTTGCAAGTCCAAAATCTGTAATCTAATACATGCAAAATAAAGTAAATTAACGGTTAAACTTGAATTCGTGCGAGTTGAATTTGGTAGAACAAAACAATGTTAATTGAAATTGCTTACTGATATTCTATAGTAGTATTAGTATCTATCTACCTGTGGTTCATAATCAGGACCAAGAAGAACATTGGAGGCTTTAATGTCACGATGAATTATTCGATGCTTGCAACATTTATGAAGATAATGGAGACCTCTTGCAACTCCAATAGCAATTTTGTACCTTATTGGCCAATCAAGTGAATTTCCTGCTTTACCTGGTATGTTCATTTCACTACATTTTAAATGTCATACGAAGACATAGGCACAAACATTTGATACGTAAACTTAACCAAACGAACATTTGATATGATACTGACACGTAAACTTAACCAAATAAAATTATTGAATGTATGTAAATGTGTCATTGTCAGATATCAGACACGCTTTTAATCTGAAGTGTCAGTGCTACATGATAATTCTTGAAAAATGGTAGTAACATTACCATGCAATGCAGTTGACAAGTTTCCATTTTGAGAATAATTGAAAATCAGATAGAGTCCATTTTCAAAGCAATAGCCTAATAAAGTCGCCGTATTCGGATGACAGACATGTCCAATAACACCCAACTCCATAAGAAACTCTTTTTCCTTGTTTGGATCTTTGTTGTCTTTGGCTAACCTCTTCACAGCAATGGTTTCTCCATCACGAAGATCACCTTTGTATACTTCTGAGTACCCTCCTCTACCAACCAAGTTATCTATTTTCGAAAAACCAAAAACGAACATAAACAAACCCGAATTCAATGTTAACAATAACAAGATCTTTAAAGTCTAAGTTATATACCTTGGTGAAAGTGATTAGTAGCATTGCAAATATTTTCATAGCTGAAACACTTCAACAAGGGTTGATGATGTATTTCATTTTTCGACACGTTGTTGAAGGACTTTATTCTGAATGGTGAACCAAGGAATGATATTATGAACCTGAATGAGAATTGCGATTTTCTCAACTTCGATCTTCTCTTCATCTTAGAATCCGATGAAGGTGTATATGTCATGCTCGATGCTCGAGTGCTAAAAGTATCATCCTCCGTGCTGTTCGACAGTCCCTCTAATCGATCTAGTACTGTTCTTGGCGACGTGTTTTGAGCATTCATTTCTGTCATTGTGTTTCTAGCACCAACTGAGACCATTGTGCAGCTTCCATGTAAATGATCAAAGCAATACTTCCTAATTCCTTTCGAGGCTCCGAATCTAAGAACAATAAAAAGAAATTTTCACATTCTTGATCTTTGATACAAAAGAATTCGATAAATGTTACATGTAGTTCTAACTTACTTATTTGATCCGTTTCTTGTTCCGCGAAGAAGAAGAAGAAAATCGGCAGAAATTAACATCGCTTCCTTCACTAAACCGCCACCTATTGTAGAACTCATTGCCACTTTAGCCTCCAAATTAATCTGAAAAACAATATTTTCATCGGAATTCTTTTACGTAACACGATTGTAATAATAGGGTTAAATATATTTTTGATCGCTGCATTATGATTATTACCTGTTGAGACCAACAGGTCTGCGCGAATTCGCCGAGCACTGATATAACATATGCTTTTGCTTGTCTAAAATGTGATTGTCTTCTTCTAACAGACACACTTTTCTTCATATTCTCACCAACTAAAATTCAACAAATATTCAGCTTAATAATTAAAAGCTAAAACACTAAAAATTGATAGTATGAAAAAGTTAAAATAGTGACTAACCAAGAACATGCACTGCAACAATAGTATCATTTGGTTTGGCAAGAACTCTTATAGTCCATGATAGAAGCTCCTTGCTATCATTTGAGTCAAAGGAAAGACCAATAAGTATTGTAGAAGGTGAAGGAAGTTCCATTTTAGAAAATTGGTAATTTTTGAATGAGGTTATGAATGAATATGTAGTGTTATGGAAAGAAGAGGCTATGATTAAATTTCAGTTAGATGTGAGGCCAACCATATAGTTGAATTTTGTTAGACTTGTTTGAGAAGCATAAATGGACTTTATTATTGATTTATGTAAAGTTGGAAAATAGGAGAATTGATTAAGTGATGTAGTTGGGTGCTTTGAGGTATAAGCAAAGGTGGTAGGCATGTATATGATTTTATCTTGTCTTGTTATATAAGCTAAAAATGAAATTTTTCTTTTGTTTTTTTACTTTGATTTGGTAGGAAAGCTAGTTGGAATATTTGCAATTCTTGAAAAGAAGTTACACTCATCCTTTATCATCAATGAAACTTTGAAATGACACTAACGGTTTTCTCCTTTTCTATATGGATAAAGGGAAACCTATCATAAATTTTGGATAACTTAAGGTATATGCACTTGGTTCAAGTTCATCTTATTAAATAAGATAAACGAGTGAAATATCATAAATTCGAAACTATGTTATAATATTCAATATTTTTATAGAGTTATTAACTGAACTTTCTTAATGAAAATTATATCGATACATTAAATTCATTATTTTAAGCGGTTAAGTTGAAGTTTTCAATTCAATTTTATCGATTGATTCGTCTTGTTCAACTAGTTTAAAAAATGAACCGGATGAGATAGAGGCGGACCGACTCGTAAGTTAAATAATTTTTTTTTTTATTTAGGTTTTATTTATTTTGATATTCGATTAATTTTATTAGTTTTTTTTATGTCAAAGGATTTTTTTTTTTAATTTTAAAATTTGTTTAATCTTTCTGGATTTATAATGGTGATATTTTTATTATTAATTATAATGTTGAATTTGTTAATTTGAATTAATTAATTTCATAAGATTTATATATATATATATATATATATATATATATATATATATATATATATATATATATATATATATATATATATATATATATATACATATATATATATATATATATAAGTTTAATTTGTTTTACTCATGATTTTCAATATGAATATTTGTGTCTACATGCTTCTTAGTTCTTAGAGTATCAATATTAAATATATTTAAAATGAATTGAATTTTTTAAAATAAAAATTCTATTAATCATCTTTTCTGATACATGTTCAATTTTTGTTAACAATTTTAAATTTTTAAATTTGTTCTTTAATTAAAAAGACATGTTAACAGTATTTGTATTTATCGAGTTAACTCTTCAACTCGTTAGTCTGTCAAAAAACATCAAAGTTTTAGGCTCAATTATTTGAGTCGATTCGATATTTTTTTTCTCTTTTTCACTTTAATTGAGACGAACTTAAACAAAGCGAGTAATCACTTTATATATAGGTGAAGTAATCACTTGAAAAATATGGCGTTTAAATATTTGAAAATAACTTAGCAAAGAAGTTAATAATGGTTAATTAATTTGAGAATTTCTTAAAACATCTCATAAGTTTTTGACACCGCGCGAAATTCGACTTATGTCTCTTGATTCCGAATGTGCATATCAGGATGCACTAAGGCGTAATTTTTTTTCTTCCGGATGTGCATATGCAGAATGTCTCCGTATATGCAAATCAAGTAAATATTCAACTTCATTGCTACATTGCTCACATTATCAATCAACTTTTTGGAAAAACAATTTATATGGCTTCCAGATGTGTAAATCCGGAACTTGTTTAATATGAACTTGTTCGGATGTGTACATCCGAAAAAATGACTGTTGTAAAACCATCATCTCTTTCTTCCTTGATTATGTGTCTGTTATAAAATCATCCCCAATTGCAAATCTTAGGTCACATATTCCTTGATTCTTCCTAAATTATCCAAATTGCAACGAAAATTTGTCTTTCAATCATGAGTTATGGACGCGGATCTTCATCTTCTTCAAGAACCCGAATCGATTCGCAAGTGTATACCAGCTTTAGGAAACTTATGTTTGATTGTGGAGATCTTGTTGTACTTTGTAAGGCAAGAACCGTCAACAATTACAGAAAGTTTTTTTGGGATTGTCAATAATTTAAAATAATGATCTTTCATCTCTAATAACGCATTCCTTCCAATGACGTTCATCTTCATTCTTCTGAATGCACTTCATTTTTGTACAGGGATACACAAATGTTGGGTGTGATTTTTTTAATGGTTTTATGATGATTCTAATGATGAAAAAAATGAAAGCATTAGGAATCTACAATGAAAGATTGAAATGTATTTCAAAGAGATGGAAGAAGTAAAAAAAGAGTTGGTTGACACAAAATAAAAATGGTGGAACTTTTGAGGCTCAAGAACTTGCAGCTATATGATGATCTGGAAGTGCTTATGCTATACGTGTTATTTGTCTTAGTAGTTAAGTTGTAAATGTTAGGTTTGTTGTAGTTTCTATTTTATTGTAAAAATTGTTGATAACATCTTGTATTTGTCAATATTAATGTTCCAAGTGTATTATTATTGCAAAAGTTTGGTGTTATTGAAGAAGTTTTAGTGTTATTCCAAAAGTTTCATATCAGTTTGTTAACAGAGTTTGATATCAGTTTGTTAACAGCGAAATAATATTGGATTTTTGGTATTCTGCATCTGGTTTTCTTCCGTATTTGCAAATGCGAACTTATATCGGACGTGCACATCCAGAAAAAACTGAAAAAATTCAAAAAAAAAATATGATTTGCACATCTGAAACCAAAAGGATATTTTTGTAAGCACATAAGGTGTCTAAGAAATTTATGGGATGTATTAAAAAATACTCATTATTTTAAGCCGATTCGATTTTTTTCCCTCTTTTCTATGACTTTAAATGAAACGAATCTAAACGAGATGAACTTGCTCGTTTTGCAACCTTACTTTTCATTTTGTATATAGATGAAGTAATTACTTGAAAAATGTGACATTTAAATTAGCAAGGAAGTTAATAATGGATAATTATTTTAAAATAAAAGATCTACTAGTGTGACATAAAAAGAAAGGATTCCTTTCATATATTTCTCTCTTGAAGAATAGAAGAATATTAAAAATCCAACTATAACTTTGTTGACAAGAAATGCCTCTTTTGAATGGGCATGTGCGAAGCTATGCTGATTTCTCAATTCAGAAAAGTACAAAAGAACATGTGCGTCATTGCTAGCGTTTGGTTAGTGTTAAGAATTCAATTCAAATTTCATTAAAAGAAAATTACCAGAATTTTTTTGTATTTATTTATTTAAAATTTGAAAGAAGTGTTTTAAAATTTGAACGACTCGTTGATGAAGTTTTGAGATATGAGAGTTTGTTTCTCTTAAAGTCTAAAATTGAATAATATTAAGTGTGTAATAATTTTTATATTAGGTTAGTCTATATAGAATTTTTATTTTAAACAATTTTTACTAATAGACCAGAAATTAATGCTCTTTGATTAGTCTTTCTAAGAGTCGAATACAAAGTTTTAAAATTATATTTATTTTTTTTAGTTTTCATTCACATCTGATACATTTGATCGATTAATCTGATTTAGAGTGAATTCTACAGTTAAATAGTTTCAATCTCATTTTAATAATAATTGTGGGGGAGCTAACCACAATTCTTTCTACTCTATCACCATTGAACTAACTAAAATTTGATTTATGTTTATATTTTTAAGTTTTCTTAATCTTATTGATCCTTCTAGATCAGAAAAAAATAAACATAAATAAAAGCAAACAAATAGCAATAGAGTTTGCTACCCAAAAAAAAAAGTGGACTACAATTAGTGCCATTTATGAATGACTAAATAAGTCCACACTCATCCATAAACACAGTATTGAAATCGACACTTGAATATTTGCAACCAAGTTGTTATTTTATTGACAAGACAACTTTAACAAGTTTAAGCTATAAAGACACAAGTTTAATAATTCAGCTATATATGTTTCTATAAGACATGACAACGTACTGCCACACCTAATAATGGTTGAATTGAGAGGGAGATGGATTTGGATTAAGGAACTGCCAAGACATGGATCATTCATCTTTTCTCAAACCCTACACAGCTTCAATTTTCAACATTTTCCACTTTTTATGGCTTTCTTTGCAGAAGTATTTATTAGAAAACGATGTTTTAGTTTCTAAGCACAAAAAGTGAACAGTTCAAGGTTGTCGACACTTTGTTCATTTATAAACCAAACCTATATAACTATTTAGTATGCTGATATTCACTAAAAACCATGTGTCTTAGGACATTAGGTAGAGTCTTAGGACAATTTACTATACTCCCTTATTAGAGAAATGTAAATGCTGAGTTTAATATTGTAAGTTAAGTTGTTAGATAAAGTTTGTTAGAGTGTAAAAAATTAGGTTAATTAACTTTAGTGGTAGAAGCTAGATATAAAAAGTTGTCACTACTCTTATAAATGTAAGATTATCCAAAGGATAACAAAGGTAATTACATTGAATACATTCTCTTTTCCAATATGGTGTCAGATGTGGTTCAGATTTAAACCATGTTATCCGCGCCAACACTTCAACCTTCACACCTAGTCACCTTTATCTTCTTCGATCGTTCAAGAACTCGCACTGCAACAATGATGGATTCTGAAAATCAGTCCTCGCGTTCAAACACGTCAAGCTTCTTCACATCCAACTCCAACAACTCGTATGGACCGAAACTTTCGATTCAGCTCAAAGACAACAAATATCTCGTATGGACCATGGAACGATCATTCAAAAGAAGCAATGGCTCGTTCAGATTGTTCGCAATATAGGAGAACTATCCTACAGAAGAGTACATCTGATCTAGGTCAAAGATGCATATAATGACTCTTTGCATCGTACGTCTAGAGAATACTGGGTTGTTATAACTGCTCAATTATATAAAGGAGATGCAGGAAGCATCTCAGGTACACAATTTTAAATCCAAATTTCATCCACTATTCTCCTTCACGTATTGACTTGAGCATTAGAGTTCTAACCGTGCAAGTTAGCATATTCTCGTCCACAATTGAGGCTCAGGCCCATTGTGGTCTTCCGCGATCACCGATTCTCCGATCAATTCTAATACTTTAATAGAACAATGACATTGTCTATGGATCCACTTCAGATTCTTGCATTTTCCACAATCACACATTTACTCTCCGATCCATTGATTTAAAACTTCCTCAATTTGTCATATCGAAATTCTCGAATTCAAACATTGGATCCACCGCCTTCGAACTCGATTACCTAATTTTCCAGATTCTTGTCTTCCCAACCTTCCAATGATGGTTGAATCTAAAGCTGCTTATTTGGTCGCCTTACATGATTTAGTTGTCATAGCCTCCACCGTCCAAGTGGCAAGAACTCAGTCGTCTCCTCCTAAAGGTATTGCAGATCTAGTTGATGTAGACACTTCGCTGCATCTAAATGTACTCTAACCTCCTTGGGACGCATAATCTAATTCAATACATCTGCTTAGGCCTCTGGTACCACCACTAGCCTCATGACCTGACCATTGCTTGGTTTCCAACTGGTGCAGGATAATCTAGGAGTACAAAGGGTTAATAAGTTGTTGAAACCACTTATATAGCATTGTTCGTCATACTCCTCCATAAAGCACCGTGGGAGACCGAGACAACCATGTTCCTCCGCATAATCAAGAAGATAAATCATCAACAAAGAACCCGAATAAAAAACATCCATTATGCGCCCGCATCTTGGACAGTGTGATACTAAAGTCAATGGAGAACCTCCTAAGATGAAAAAGTACAACAGAAAAAGAGATCCCGAAGAGCACATACAACTCGTCAATGAGAGTTTGAACTATTTCTTGTTGACAAAGCTTCCAAGGGCAAACTATTTGCACTAACTTTGATGGGATCTTCCAGGCTGTGGACCAACACCCTGCCTAACGAAAGTATCAACTCATAAATTGACCTATGCGAGGACTTCATAACTTATTTCACGGTCTAGAAAAGGAAACCAGTGACAGTAGTTTCCCTAGGTGGGATAATTTGGGGAAGGAATGTGACACCCTAAATCCTATAAAAAAATCATTAATATCCATTTCGTATAATAAAATAGGACACCACATTAACTCAAATAACATAATCATTATCATATATGCGTACTTGGTGAAAACATAAACCAAACATAATAATTTGAAAAACATGAATCTTGATCTCGACATTCTCTAAGTCAACAATGATCATATATTCTCTAAGTCAACAATGATTAGGGGTGGGAATAGGCTGAGCCGAGCTAGGCTTTGCCAAGCCTGAGTCTGGTCTGCTAAAAAATTCCAAGCCTAAGCCTGACCTGTAGCCTATCAAAGGCTTATGTTTTGCCCTAAGTCTGACTTTTTCGAAGGTCTGATTAGCCTATTTAAAAATCCTATATCATTTAAATATGTGTAAATAAGAAATTTAATAAATGTTTAAATAAACTAGAGAATCAAAAGTATAATAAGGCTAAATGTTTGTTTCCATTGACTTATCTGAGCTTACCTCGTAACATAAATTTGTGAGATGATTTGTTTGAAAGAACTTATGAAAACTCCTTATAACATTATTCATAGAATTCCTTTACTCTTATATTTTAGTATCAAGAATAAAATACAATATAAAAATAATAAATTCATTCATATTTAATAAATATGCCGACTTGATAGGCCTATAAGACTTTTTCTATTGCATGTGGCCTAGCCTATTTAACTAAGTAGGCTTATAAAAAAGCCCAGACATTTTTTGTTTAAAAAAAAGTCTGGCCTGACCTTGGCCTATGTAGGCTATGCCTTAGACCCCTGTTAGTTGGTCTGACATATTCTCACCCCTAACAATGATCATGTGCAATCATTTTAATTTTTCCATAATGGATTTGTTTTCTACCATTCATAAATATTATATTTTTTTAGATATAATTTGTGGGCTAAATTCTTAGTCATATCATATATAAGAATTCAAATTTGACCAACTTTTCAACCACATTCTTTTTTCGAGAGACTTCCTATAAAAATTTATCTTTGTGACACAAGATAATGGCACTCAGGCCTTGTCCATCATCTTGCTCTTATCTTCTTGTGTTAGATGTGCATGCAAGACCTTTCAATATTTCTGTACACTTTTTCGAATTAAGATTGCTTATATATTCATTATACACAACTTAACCCATTTTGAAAATTTCTCGATGTCCATTTTAAAACTCATGGTGCTAACATGTCAACTTAACATATATTCTTCGCTTGATGTGTGAAATACCTAACATTGACAATCAAAATAAATGTCCTCAAGAAAAATAATATTTCAAATAACATAAGAAAATTAATGTGGTTCTATGTGCTTAAACATGTTTTGATTATCCTAAGGAGGAACAAATATTCTTGATGATGCCAAAAGGAAAAGAAAAAGAGTAAGATATCAAGAACATTTTCAAATAATAAGGAAAGAACAACTTAAATAAAAAAGTATAAAGTTTTTGATGATTGGCCTAAAGGATTAAATAAAAATGAACAACATTAAAAATACTTATTTGCTAAAAGTCTGTCGTACGATCTTTTGCTCTGTTTTATATTGTTTATGTTCAATTATGTAAGATTTATATTGTTTAAGTTCAATTATGTAAATTAAATTTATTACTTTTTAAATACTAATATCATTCACACTCACAAAATCTCTTATAAAATTACATATCTTTTAAAACTTCTTTTGGAAATCACTTTGGATTTAGGTCAATCTTTTTTCAAAATTAAGTTTAATCAATTTGAAAGTTTGTTTAATCAATTATAAAGCAAAATTTGGCATGCAATTGATTATGACAATTTTGTAATCTATTATGAGACGAAGGTAACGAAGACATAGTTCCGGATTATGGTTGAGATCCAACCAAAACTTTTCTTATATATTATTTCATAGTTGATTAAACTTTTTCAAAATTACGAGGTAAAAATCTATTATTTACTCGGAAACTTTCCCCCACATTTATGACTCTCATGCATTTGGACGTGGAATCAAGAAATTGCAAGTGCATAAGGAAATATCTCAAAAAGAAAAGTGGAGTAGAGACATAAATCAAATGAAATCTTCAATAATACAATCCATAATAGGGATGTGAAATAACATCATCAAAATATTGATCAAACTATATTCATCAAAGTTGATTCAATAACACCAATAGATAAAAAAGGTTCAAAAACCATTCAACATGTTTACATATATTCATCCAAATTTCCTGTTATCGCCGCCGCGCTTGTAAGGATCATTCATCTTCTGAGCATCAATAGCACTAAAAACACCATAGCTACTATTTCCATCATAATCATCATCATCACTAGGTTGATCAAGTGCCAACAATTCAGCATTATACTTAACACTATCTATTCTCATCTTAGTCACCACTTTCCCTTGATCAGGTTCCTGTCCTTTCAAAAGACTAACAACTTGCTTCATATTCGGTCGTTTCTCAGGCGCACTTTGCACACATAGAGCAGCCACATTAACTGTTTGCTTAACTTGATTCTCATCAAAGTTTCCTCTAAGTTTTGGATCAACCATGTCCCTAAACCTTCCTTTCGTTATCAACGGCTCAGCCCATTCCGTTATTGTTCTCTTTAGTCCACCAGGTAACTTTTCTATCGGCTTTCTACCGGTTACTAGCTCTAGCAGAAGAATTCCAAAGCTATAAACATCACAACTTTCTGAAACTTTCCCCCACATTGCATACTCGGGCGCTAAGTATCCTAACGTACCCTTGACGCGCGTTGTCATATGGCTAACTCCTTCTGGTATTAGCTTTGCGAAACCAAAATCAGCAACTAGTGGCACGAAATCTGAATCCAGTAAGACATTACTTGCTTTGATGTCCCTATGGATTATGTGTGGAGTGACCTCGTGATGCAAGTACCTATAGCAACAATAAGACAGTTTAGAAATAGAAAGTCACAAAAATTTATAAATTCGTCTACACATTCATACAAAATACACATACAAAATGCCTTCCGCGGAGCCAATTGCAATGCTCATTCTTTTTTGCCAGTTGAGTTGGACTTCAACAGCAAACTGGCCATGGAGATGAGAAAGAAGACTGAGATTTGGCATGTAATCGTAGACAATAAGACGCTGATCATCGCCAACACAATAGCCTCTAAGACCCAATAAGTTTTTGTGCCTGACCCTTCCAAGTACTTCAACTTCTACAGCAAATTCCATTTCCGCCTTTGAGTTCATTGCTTTCAGTTTCTTCACTGCTATCTACAATTTCCAATTAAGAGAGTACTTCATATTTAAAACACTGGTACATATAGTTATATTACTAGTTTGACGTGTTTCTGTCTATCTGTCGTGTCTAATATCTGTGTGTTAGTAATATTTACCTGGAGACCGTCACTCGTTCTTCCCCAATAGACACTTCCGAATCCACCTTCACCGAGCTTATAATCATCGCTAAACCCGTTTGTAGCCGTATGCAACTCCTTGTATGTGAAAATTCTCCAAGAATTGTTAGCTACACCAAAAGATGTTGGCCTACATACATGCACAATATAAAAAATTGATAACCATACATATTTGAATAAAAATCAAGAACTAGAAAAAGAGAGAGAGGTGGTTTGATTATACATACACTTCATCGACCTTCTCAGAACCGCAGCAACTGAGAGAAGAACCCATGATAATTGGTAGTGAAGAACAAGTTTAAGGAACATGTCTGAGAATGAAAGATATTTTCTTATAAAGAATGTTTTGGTCATATTTTTCAAATGCCGGCTAATCGACCATGGCCGGCAAATTCAACTTGTCACATCGAATTTGCTTCATCACTATAGCTAAAGGGTCATCCTATCTATTATTTACATATAATACTATAATACTATTACTATTTCCCCCCCTAATTCTGGTATTTGGTTTTAAAACTCTACATAGATTGGTAGACATAAGTGTGCTAATATGCTATTAAGATTCCTTTTAGTTTATGTTTTAACAACGCACACATTATAGAGCAAAATTATACTAATGGTATATTATCTAATTTGAGTTTGGTGTGGTACCCTTGAGGTCAGTGTAGTAATTAGTGTTACATCATACAAATTTAATTGAAGTGAATTAATGGAAAAAAGTGAATTTAGAGAAGATTAAGTTGAAAATTGAGAGAAAGAGAGAGAGTATTGCATTAACCTCAAATGGAAGTATACAAAGCCTTATATATATATATATATATATATATATATATATATATATATATATATATATATATATATATATATATATATATATATATATATGGTAAGTACAAGTAAAAATGAGAAATTAGCAAAACATTTTATTCAAATAAGTTATAATTGAAAAACTAACAAAAAAAAATTGAAAAATATCTTCGTAACCGATTACGCCAAAACCCATAATCGATTATGAATCCGTGTTTTTTAATTTTTGGCCAAAATATAATGTGATAATCGATTATGTCATATGCTATAATCGATTACACATTATCAACATTGTAGGCATGTGTCCCCATTTAATTTTCATTGTCAACACTATGTATTTCAATATCATATATGAATGTAGTAATGCAAAACTATAATGTATATGTAATCATATGTATATCTCGAACCCTTTTTATGGTTTTATTCATTTAATATTTAGAAGAAAAAAACATATCATTGATAACGTATACTTTTCTATTTTCTATTTCTTTTTCTTAGTTTATTTTTTAAAACATATATGTACAAATACATATTTATTTATTTATTATTTTTAATTATAAAGTATAATATTTTAATTAATAAAATATTTTAAATATTTATTTTATTTTTTAAAATTAAAAATTAAAAAAATTTAAAAATATCATAAGTTTATATATACATATATATATATATATATATATATATATATATATATATATATATATATATATATATATATATATATATATATATATATATATATATATATATATATATATTATTGCCCCAATTACATCAATTTTCTAGCTTCGTCCCTGCCACAACTGAAATGTCAAAAATTTAGTTTTTAACACACCACCTCATTTCAGTTGCTTCAAGTCTAACATGCTTAAGTTTTTTCTCAATCTTTTGAACACTTCATTTGTCATCCCCTTGGTCAACAAATCTGCAACTTGATCTTTGCTTCGACAATATCCCAATCGCAACTTGCCTCACTCATTAACTCCCTCAAATAATGAAACTACATCTCTATATGCTTGCTCATTCCGTGTGCAATCAAATTCTTCACAAGATTAATAGTAGAAACATTAACAACCACAAGTGTAATAGCATCACCCTCATTGTTATCCAACTCCTTCAATAGATTCATAAGCCACATCATTTGACACACACAGAATTAAGCCGCATTGTACTCGACCTCACAAGACGAAAGTGCTACCACCGGTTCCTTCTTCAAACACCAAGAGATTGGTGTCCTATCATACATTAAGATGTATCCATCCGTTGACTTTCTATCATCTTTATCGCCATATTAGAATCAGTGAAACCAAGTAAACTGTATTTTTGGCCCCGTATCCGATGCGAGAAAGAGAATTTCACGACCATGAGTTCCTTTAACATAAATAAGGATTCTCTTAATTGCTTCCAAGTGAGATACATTTAGCCTATCCATGAATCTACTCGCAATACTGACACTAAAAGTCAAGTTCGGTTGCGTATTGCACAAATACCGCATTGATCCAATCAACCCCCTATATTGAGTTGGACTCACATCTTGCTCATCTTCACTTTTGTACAGGTGTAGTCTTGCTTCACATGGTATAATGGAAGCATTAAAATGCTCTATTCCACACTTCTTCAAGATCATAAGAGCATATCTCCTTTGATGCATAAGTAGTCCCGTTTTTGACTTGTGGAAGTCTATGCCAAGAAAATACATCATTATGCCAAGATCCGTCATCTCAAACTCATCCATAAGTTCACCCTTGAACTTAGCAATACTCGTTTCACAGTTGTCGATAATCAATAAGTCATCCACATATAAGCAAAGGATGATCACACCATTATTTGCATCTGATCTCACACAAACACCGTGTTCGGATACACACCGCTTGAAACAAATGTCAACAAGAAAGCCATCAATGCATTTGTTCCAAGATCTTGGACCTTGTTTCAAACCATATAAGCTTTATGCAATTTGTACTACTTCATCTCTTAGTTCTACACTACAAATCTGGGGGGTTGTTCAACATATGCCTCTTCATCAAGTGGACCATTAAAAAACACATATTTGATGTCCATTTGAAATGTCTTTCAATCGTTGTTGTTTGCAATCGCAATAACCAATCAGATGGTTTCAAGCCTAGCCACATGTGCAAACAATTTTTAAAAGTATATGCCTTCGTGTTGCAAAATTCCATTCGCTAACAATCGAGCTTTATGTTTGTTCACCTCGCCTTTGGGATTTACCTTCACCTTATAGACCTATCGCACACCTATTGGCTTCTTTTTAAACGGTAAATTGACCAACTCCTAAGTATCATTCTTCTCAATAGACTCCAGTTCCTCCTTCATTGCACAAATCCATATTGGATCTCTTAGAGCCTCTTTCGTGTTCACCGGTTTGGATTCGTCCATAAGCCAAAGTGAATGAATTCACTATCATCATTGATTGTGTTATCTTGGAATACTTCACAATATTGGAGTCTTTGAGGCAAACCTCTTTGCCTCGTTGGTCGTCTACTATTTTCTCTGATTTTGATTCGAATGTGTTGTTGTTTAGTGCTTCCAGTAGGCTTAAAATTGCCATTTTCGTGCTTGTAATCGGTTACCACATTCTCGTAACCGGTTAATGCTTCTGCATAATTCATTCCAGCACCTGCAGAATCCAAAAATTCATATGGTAATAAATTACCACTTTTAGCGTAATCAGTTACGGCACTTGCACCAGCAAAAATTTTGTTGTTGTCAAATTTACGCAACTCATCGACCACAACATCTCGACTTATCATGATCCTCTTGTTTGCAACATCAAACATCCAATAGGATGATAACCAACGAGCAACATCATCTCATCCTTATCGTCCAACTTCTTTCGAAGTTGACCCATAACGTGTCAAAATGCTATCGAACCGAAAACCTTCAAATGACTTAAGCTTGGTTTAAATCCAGATAATACCTCTTCCGGAGTCACTCTATCAAGCTTCTTTGTAGGGCACCTGTTTAATAAATAGTCAGCTGTTGAAATGGATTTTCCCCATAGTTTCTTCGGCAAGTCTTTACTTTTTTTCATGCTTCGAACCATGTTTATTATCGAACAATTTTTTTCTCGACAATACCATTTTGTTGTGGTGTATAAGATGGCACAATATCATGCACTATACCCTCTTCATCAAAATAATTCCCAAACTCATTCAAGGTATACTCACCTCCACCATCTGTTTTGAGAATTTTGAGCTTGTGACTGCATTGCCTCTCCACCATGGACTTAAACTTCTTGAACAAATAAAGCACCTCATCATTCCTCTTGATAAGGTAAATCCATAGTTTTCTACTAAAATCATCAATAAATGTGACAAAGTACCTATTGCCACCATACAAGTTGACTTGCATTGGACTGCACACATCAGAATACACCACCTCAAGATGAGACTTGGTCCTATGACCCGCATCCTTGCTGAAATTACTCTTGTGCATCTTGCCTTGTAGACACTCTTCACATATATCAGTTGGAATATTAATATGTGGCAGTATGGTAACCATGCCATTCCTTTGTAACGTGTCGAGATCATAAAAATTGAGATGTCGAAGACGATCATGCCATAATAACTCTTCTCGACTTGTCGTTGTAGCTAATCACCTATGCTCTATCACTTTCAACTCAACTTTGAAAGTCCTATTGGCAGTCATAGGAGCCATGAGAATCAACACTCTGTTAGCATCCACGACGTGCAAAATCTTGTCTTCCAAGCGAATTTTGTAACCCCTCTCAAGTAATTGGCCAATACTTAAGAGATTACACTCAATTCCCAGAATATACAAAACATCCTTGATCATATAAATGTCCACCATTCTTTTTCTTGATCAAGACATCATCGACATCTTCAGCCGCAAGATTGGTATCATCTGCGAATTTTACTCTACTTTCTACGACTTGATTGATTTGCACAAACCAATACTTTCTACCCGTCATATGTGTTGAATAACCGGAATCCAAGTACCACTCATTAGTGCCTTGGACTCCATATCTAACTATAATCATTATGTTTTTCTCCAGACGTGTTTCTACAAAAAAAAAAAATTGAACTGTTGCAGTTGTTGTCCCGCAACTTGTAGTTGCTACTGCTGCTTCCCATAACCTCATTCATGCCATAATTCTCCTCCATTATCATAACTAAAAGTGTGTTTTCATCATCCACCTCTTTCCTTGCAACCTTAGCTTCATCGTTTTGATTTTCCCTTGGTTTCGCACGACAATCTCTTGCGAAATGACAAAGTCTATGACTATTGTAACACTTTGATATACTCTTGTCAATATTATTAAAGTTCTTGCCTTGATCACTATCTTTTGTGGATCATTTCCACCCAAATTCTGAAAATTCTACTTCCCTTTCGAAGCCCATTTTCCTTTCGATCTTCTACTCTTCTCATTGAACCATGCTTGCAAAGCATTCTGTGTTTTCACTTTTTTGTTTCCAATCTCGTCCATTCTTTTTTCATGAGTTTCAAGAGAGCTTTGAAGCTCATATTTTCTCATTGTCACAAGATTCTTCGACTCTTTGATAACTACTACAATATTTTCGAATCTTGACGTTAAAGAATGAAAGACCTTCGACACAATATTCTATTCTGAAATGGTTTCTCCGCACGCTTTGATTTAATTCATGAAACGCGTAGTATATGTCACATAATCGTTGATCGTTTCCTTATCTTCCATTTATGTTAACTCGAATTTCCTTTTGTGAGTTTGTAACATCTCCTCTTTTGCCTTAACAACCCCTACATAAGCTTTCTCTAAGATATCCCAAGCTTGCTTCACCGAATCGCAATCACCAAATTTCTCAAAGTTGTCACCATCGACACAAGAATGAATCAAGAAGAGTGCCTTGTAATATTTCTTCTTTTCTTCCTTGAATGCATCCTTTTGAGCATCTGTAGCTTTTGCCCCAAGTGGTGTGACACCATTATTGATCACTTCAAGAACTTCTTGATACCCAACCAACATTTTCATTTGTTTGGACCACTTTGTCATAATCACTTCTAGTACGTGAGGCGACTCCTTTCAAAAAGATATAGGATATTTTCTCAGCTCGGCTTATGTGCACTCTTGATGAGGCTACTGTTATTGTCTCGATGTCAGATTTATCCTTCATCCAAAATCTTCTTGAGATGGATAAAATGGAAATGACTTTTGAGTTTGCTCATAACATGTTCAAAGATGCTTCTAATTTTTATCTCGTCTTTTGTTGAATTGGGTAATTTCTTAGCCTCGTGTAGCCCTTTCAAAAAGAGAGATACTTACAAAGGGATGGTTGAAGATATGGAGTTAAAGTGTACTAATATTCAAAAGGAGTTTGCTATGTTGTAGAAAGAAATTAAAGATATTATCTCTTTGCAAAAGACAATGAAAGTATATGGAACCCCTTCTTCATTGGGAGCTTGCGTGACCGAGCTCAAAGATACCCTCAAATATGTAGAAGAGTAATGTAAGGTTGCTTCTGATTCTATTGATCTGAGGCAGGCAATCCATGATGCTCTTCTGTATATTATGCATGATGTGCTCGAAATATGAGAATGATTGGTGTAGCAGGCGAGGAAGCTCTTCCATAATTCCATAATCTCTGCCAAGGCGATGAATCCATTTAAGTATGTTTTTGGTGTGAATCAACGGGGTGGTCATGGTGCTTCAACTTCAAATTCTCTGTCTTGATTTTATTTTTTCCTTATATTATTTATTTCCTGCAATGTTTTTCGGCCTTTGCTTTATCATTATCGTTATTCATTATAGCTCCGGGCTTGCTATCTTTATCTGTGAAGTCTTTATTTACTTTTAAAGTTTAGGCCAGGCCACCGGTGTTCATCTATGATGGCAGAATATTTTTTGTGGGCGTGACATGGCATTTACACATTTGAAATTTTCTATTTTCTTTTGCAACTCGGTACATTGAATGATGTCGGCTACCATTTGTGATTACTATATTTTCTCGCATCATTTAGCTTTTGTGGTAATAATTTATTTCTTTGATTATACATATATCATACTTGGCGATTTGTTTGAGCTTCTCAGGTGATGCTTGTAATCAATGGAGTCGAGGTCATTTAATCATATTTTTAATTAACTTGAAGTGTTCCAATTCTAAGGGTAGGATCCACGTCCCTACCATGAGACTTGACTTAGATCGAGATAGACGTCTCGAGGATCCACCACCTACGCCCTATGATTGGCTAGATTCAAGGGGTGCGCTAGCTATGTAGACATATGTTTAATAAGCCCTATATGCGAGGTATGCATTTGAGCCATATAATAATCGCAAAAATGCATTAAGTATGTTTGAATACATAATTGGATATATAATGTGTTTAAATCGTATCAGAACACATAAATGCATTAAGTCGATATCAGATACACAATAAACATGAAATACACTTAAGTCGTATCAGAATCTTCGAAGTGCATTAAGTACGTATTAGAAACGTATTCATTTATTTCATCTTTGCTCACCCTCTTTGGGATTTCTAGCAAAAATAGGCAAAGAAACACTTAGTTATTGTGAGAAACGAGAACAATTAATTTTAATCATTAAATTTTAATTTATTAAAATTAATGGACTAGATTGATTTCTCTTTCTGCGGTCTTCTTTATTTGTGATATTTATAATCTTCCACAAAATTAATTCATATTTATATTTTGAGAAAATAATATTTAATTTTTTTTCCTTTTAGAAATAATAAAAATTGATTGAAATAATTTTATAGATGATGTATTTTATTTAATGATTAATCTATTATCCAATAAAGAACCGTCGAGGTGGACAACTCTCGACGATGACCTCCGAATAGAGACACGGTCTTTGGTCATTGCCTTTCTCCTGAAAATCCGGGTAGAGTGTTCATCGTGCTGCGAAGTGTTCATTCGGTTGGACGGTGTCTGAGGTGCCTTGCCTTACATTTTTTCTGCCAGTGTATGTTGGTTGGTCGGCTTTTCAAATCTTGGAGGATTGAAGATTTCCTTTCCCATTTAGTATTTCCTTTGGGGGAGGCTATATCATCTAGGAGTCCGGAGTTAATGTTTGAGGATTACTTTCACAAACAGAACTTGAGGTATCAGGATGCTTCTCTCTGATTGCATGGTTGATGACCGTCTTCTATCTCCTTAACTCTGGTTGTCTCCGAGTCCGAACTCTTATCCTTCTTAATGTGTTGTCCTGAGATAGTAGTGACGGGATAGTCCATAAGTGGACCTTCTTTGGAATCAACTATCATACTGCCTAAACAACATAGTTGAACTAGATGATTTCTCCATGATTTATTGAAGCAGACCAAGGGGGATTTGGATGTAGTTACGAGATCCTCTGGTACCAATAGTGGGTGTCCCAACTTCCACTCTATGTCTGAAATTAACTATGAACTTGTGGTATCTTTCAAGAGTAGATTCCATAATCACCCCGACAAAGGTGGGGAGTATGTATGTATCCAGGGTGGAAAATGGATTGCAGGGCTTTCGCTCTGCCTTCATAGGACGCACCTTAAAATCCCAACATAACCTTATATCTGGATTTGTAATCCTTGCTCCCGTTATTCTATAGATTTATTGAGGAAAATAAGAACCTTAAAGATAATGAATTTAGGAAAAAAGTGTGATTAAGTATGTCGATTGTAGTAGATCATGTGCTTGCTTATGAATGCTCTGGGTTTTGAGATTGGAAAAAGTTGATACGCGAACGTGATCCGTGGAGATCGTTGGAACCAAAAATTGGATGTGTTTCTTATTCGGTAACCTATGAAGGCTATGAAATGGTGAATCAAAGATTTGGATGTGAATTGCAAGATTTCAGATCTAGAGTTTTTGCGTTTATTCAATGGCGTTTGCGGAGTGAATCGTGATTTTATCACTACTAGAAAATTCTCTTTTAGTGACTGAAATTTTTTGGTCACTATAGCCACCGAATTAGCCATCAAAATTTGATATCCATGAGTAAATATTTGAGGTCACTAAATCGGTCACTAAATAAAATTTAGCCACCGATTTAGCGGTAAAAATTTTGTGACCACCAATTCGATCTCAAAAATGTTTTTATATTATATTTAATTATATAAGAACTTCAAAGATCGAAATTTTGGTCACTTATAATTTTGTTTGTAATCCTTTTTATAATGTTACTATTTCCCTCCCAATTTTTTTTAAAATTTAATTATTTTTTATTTTTTAATAAAAGATTAATCTTATTGTTATTTTAATAAATAAAATATATAAGTTTATAAACAATTATAATATTTTATTTTTATATATGTAAAAAAGTGAATTTTATTTTCACTATGCAATTTTTATACGTGGATAGTAAAATATAAAATCAAATTTTATTTTCATCACATCCAATTAAATCAAGTAATATTTAGGAATTTTCTAAATATTATTTAGATTTTATTTTATTTTTTATATGTATATATATTTAAATATAGAGAACATAACAAATGATATTAAGTGGTCTAGTGGTAAAGCCTAACTGAAATAAAAGTAGGTAATAAGTTCGATTTCCAAGTCTGACACCGATTTTTAAACTTTTTCGGTCTCTAATTTGGTCACTAAAAGAAATTTTTTTAGTAGTGCATGGAGAATGGAGGAACCAAAAGTTGAATCCCGTAGACGACGTCGTTGTTCCGTTCCGGAACCAGAAATTGATGTTCCAACATTACGAAAGAACTATAAATGATGAGAGATGGATAACAATGATCTTGAACAATGACTCTGATTTCCAATACAATGACGTGGGATTAACATGTATGGTGAGCACTCCAACGCCCAAATGACTTTAAGATTTAAGATGAGTATATTGAAATTAAAGGTTAAATGTTGTGTTCCTTCTTATAGTGTGTGAATTTTTTATATATATTGAATCGTGTAAAGTAGATTTTTGATGAATAAGATCTTGATCAATTTGGATTTTTTTAGTCAGTTATTGAAGTTTTGAGTAGAGAAACCATTGATGGAGCTTCGATGGAAAAGAAGAAAAGCATAACAAACTATAACTGAAAAGCTAACAGAAATTTAACAGAATGTAGAGAAGAAGAAAAGATATTGATCACAAATGAATGGCTAATATTGTATTAATTTGGATAAAATGTACAAGTGTAATGCTATGGTATATATACATCAAATGTACAAGTGTAAAGAATGATAACCAATACTAGCCCTTAGATTAAATGTATCATAACCATCAAATATTTCAACAGCCTCCCTCAAGTTGAGCATCATAAATGTCAATCATGTCAAGCTTGGATGCAAAGGCATTAAACTTTGGAGCTGCCAATGCCTTAGTCAAAAAATCTGCCAAGTATTCTTGTGAAGGAATAGGCAAGAGTCTGAGTATCCCTTGCTGAACTTTTTCTCTTACAAGATGACAATCAATGTCAAGGTGTTTCATTTTCTCGTGGAAAATCAGATTATAAGCTATATGGATTGCACTCTGACTATCGCAGTAAAACACCGGCTGTTTTGTGGTCTTGACTTGTAAATCTCTGAACAAGTATAACAACCATTAAAGCTCATATGTTGTTGTGGAAAGAGATCGATATCCAGCTTCGGATGATGACTTGGAAGTGGTTTGTTGGTTTTTGGCACGCCAAGAAATTAAAGAGGAACCAAGAAAGAAACAGAAACCAAATATAGACTTGCAAGAGTCTATGCATCCTTCCCAATCTGAGTCAGAATTTCTAGGAAATAGAAGACCTCTAACAGGATTATATTTGAGGTATCTAATCACACGACATGCTGCTTTATAGTGACTCATGGTGGGTGAATGTAGAAACTGACTCAATTGCTGAGTAACAAATGTAATATCTAATCTTGTTGTGTTGAGGTAAAGTAACTACCAATAAGCCTCCTGTATGCAGCTATGTCCTCAAAAGGTTTACCATTGTCTTGGTGTAATTTGATGGAGGGATCAAGAGGAGTAGCTGCAGGCTTAGAAGCTAACAAACCAGAATCATTAAAGAGATCTAAGCAATATTTTCTCTGAGAAATGGTGATTCCATATTTGGAATGTGCCACTTTTAGCCCTAAAAAATATTTAAGGATTCAAAAATCTTTGATCTTGAAATGGTTGTCAAGAATGGTTTTGATTCTCTGAAATTTAATAAGAGAAGTTCCATCTAGAATTACATCATCCACATATACTAAAAGAGCAGTAAAAATATCTTATATTTTCATTGTGAAAAAAGAATAGTCACCTGTAGATTGAGTATATTCCTCTTGCAACAATAAAGATGTTAACTTTTCATACCACTTCCTACTGGATTTCCTAAGACCATATATGCTCTTGAGTAACTTACAAACCTGATTTGGTTTGGTACAAGCAACTTCATCTGGTATGGCCATGTAAACATCCTCTTGTAGATCTCCATGGAGAAATGCATTATTAACATCAAATTGTTGTAGATGCCAATTATAGACAAAAGCTAGAGCAAGAAGCATCCTGACACTAGTGAGATTGGTAACCGGACTGAAACTGTAAAAAAATCAAGTCCTTTTATTTGATTGTAACATTTGGCTACTAATCGTGTCGTGTACCTCTCTATAGAACCATCAACTTTATGTTTAACTTTGAAGACCCATTTACTGCCTATAGGTTTGACTTGAGGAGGAAGATCAACAATGACCCAAGTACCTAGTTTTTCAAGGGCATCCAGTTCTGTTTTAATGGCAGACAACCAATATGGAGATGAACTGGCTTCTTTGTAACTTTTGGGCTCAACACAAGATATAATGGAGGAAGAAAAAACATGTTGGGGATGAGACAAATGTGAAAAATAATGATAGTCAGTGATAGGATAGAGAGTACCTGAAGATGTTAATCCATTTGACTTATGAGAAGCATTGCACACATAATCTTCCAAATAAGAGGGTTGATGTTTTTGTCTAATGGGTTTTATGGATATATTTGGTGGTTGATGTGGTGATGTATCAATTAAAGGTGATGGAGATGTGTGAATGTGGTCGAGAATATCTGTGGCCAAAGGTACATCTGTAGATGTAGAAAATTCAGATGTAGTATATGGTGTGTTATCAGTACGACATGCTGGATTATCAGATGTATGGTTGGCTGAATTATCAGAGGTGAGGCTGACTGAATTATCAGGTGTGAGACTGACTTGATGGTCTGATATGGGACTGTGGTAGGACCATATAGAAGGTTTAGAGGTAGGATTATATGGTAATATGTTGTCATGATGTTTGGTATGTCTATAAAATAAACATCTCTAGTATGTAAATCATATAAAATACAACCTTTTATGCCATTTTTAAAACCAAGAAAAACACAGGTTCTACCTCTTGGTTCAAGTTTTGTTCTGTGAGATTGTAAGGTGGATGCATAAGTGAGAGAGCCAAAAACTTTTAGATTTTGAAAATCAGGTTGCGTGGCATTCATTATGAAATAGGGTGATCTATTATTTAGTATGGGACAAGGTACTATATTCATAATAAAAACTGCATGAGTGACAGCATAACACTAAAAATGTTTGGGTAAGTTTGAATGAAAAAGGAGGGCTCTTCCTATGTTCAGGATCTGTTGATGTTTCCTCTCCACTCTTCCATTTTGTTGTGGAGACTTAACACAATTAGTTTGGTGTATGATCCCTTTTGATGGATAAAATTGAGGCATTAGAAACTCTTGACCATTATCTGTTCTAATGATTTTAACCATGGTATTGTGTTTTGTGTGTATAAAATTGACAAAATTCATAATGTGTTGTCTAGTTTCAGATTTAGATTTCATAAGGGTAAGCCAGGTATATCTATTATTGTCATCAACTGTAGTAACAAAATAAGAGTAACCATGAATGGATTTTAAAGCAAGTGGACCCCATATGTCAAAATGTATCAAATCAAAAGGCTTAAGAGCTTTATTAAAACTTCTTTGATAAGGAATATGTATGTGTTTAGCTAAATGACATACATCACATGCCCCTTTATGGTCTACAACAATGAAAGGAAAATTTGTATGAAACATAGCCATTCTAGAGCTAGAAAGGTGGCCTAGTCTAAAATGCCATAAGGCTTGGTTAGGTATGATAATGGCATTAGAAACAGAAGTACCAGCTATGATTGATGGTTTCTCATTTTGCAGATTAAGATGATACAAGCCTTCAATGAAGTCAGCTGAACCAATCATCTTCAAGGACCGTGGATCCTGAATGAGACATTGAGAATGGGTGAATTTGACTATACAAGATAAATCACAACAAAGTTTAGATACTGAGATTAGATTCAAAGAAAATTGAGGTACATTGAGAACATTTTGAATCATAAAACCAGAAGAAAAACTGATGGTGCCCATTTGCTTAGCTACAACTTAATTACCATTTGGCAATCTGATATTAACAGGAGTGATATCATGAATAGAGTGAAACTAATGAAAAGAGCTACATATATGATCACTAGCCCCAAAATCTATAAGCCAAGTACTAAGTGTGGAATTATGAGAACACACTGAAGTAGTTAGATTACCTGTTGTAGCTGCAGAGTGGAAAATTTGAACTTGATTAGATGAAGTTGAGGATTTGGTGACATTTGACCCTCGAAGAAGATTCATGATTTCTTGATATTGCTCAACTGTGAATTGAGGAGATGGATGATCAAAAGTACAAGGGACATCAAGATTGGTACTTTCAGGTTTCTCTGCAGTACTAACATTATAGGCGTTGGAACTTGAATTTCTTTGTAAATGGGGAGGGACACCATGCTTGCGATAACATGTATCAACCGTGTGTCCAGATTTGCCACAGAATGTGCAAATTCTTTGTCCATTCTTATTGAAAGGAGGTCTTATGCCATCAACAACATTGATTAAGACCTTGCTTCATCATCAGTGGACATGGATATGTGAGGGAAAGGGGAAATTTGTCACTCATGTTGAATAACCATGGAAAATATTTTGTTCAATGGTGGTAGAGGATCAAGAAGTAAAATTTGAGATTTCACAACATTGAAATCATCATTCAAACCAGTCAAAAAACGAATGACATACAACATATTATGATTAGCCCTAGAAACACGCATAACTTCACATGAGCAACGATTTCTGCAGCTACAATTAGGAATTGGCATATACAATTCTAACTCTTCCCATAGAATCATGAGCTGAGAAACAAATTCAGTTACCGTGCGAGAATCTTGCTTGAGGGAATACATTTCTTGCTGCAATTCTGATATACGAACCAAATCGCCTTGTGCAAAACGTTCTTTCAAGTCGTTCCAAACATCAAACACATTCTCCATGAAGACGATTGATTGACCTATTGAATCAGAAACATATCGCATAATCCACGAGTGAACTAACATGTTGCATCGAGTCCAACCACGAAATGAAGGATCAAAAAAATCAGCAGGAATCGGAATGGTGTCATCAACAAAATCAAACTTCATTTTTCCTTCGAGTGCTCGACGCATTGAACGTGCCCAGCTATGGTAGTTGGATCCATCAAGAATGGGAGTAATGAAGATTGAAGCAGGGCCATCACTCAGGTGAATATAATATGGGCTTGTAGGATCAAGAATTGGATCAGAATTGGTCGAAGCAGAAGCACGATTAGGATGAGGCATGGATTCACATGCTCTGATACCATATTGAAGTTTTGAGTACAAAAGCCATTGATGGAACTTCGATGGAAATGAAGAAAAGCATAACAAACTGTAACTGAAAAGCTAAAAGAAATGTAACAGAATGTAGAGAAGAAGAAAATATATTGATCACAAATGAATGACTAATATTGTATTAATTTGGATAAAATGTACAAGTGTAATGTTATGGTATGTATACAAAAAATATACAAGTGTAAAGAATGATAACCAATACTTGCCCTTAGATCAAATGTATCATAACCATCAAATATTTAAACATCAGTCAAGAATAATAAAATTCTGATCTTTCTGGACATTAAGATATTAGATTAAAAAAAGAATAATTTTAAAATTAAATACCCTCAAGCTCGTTATAGGATAATTGGAAAAGCTGAAATAAAATTTCAGATACTTGAAGCATGCCAAATGG
This sequence comes from Lathyrus aphaca, assembly GCA_963966055.1. NCBI lineage: Eukaryota > Viridiplantae > Streptophyta > Magnoliopsida > Fabales > Fabaceae > Lathyrus > Lathyrus aphaca. Next base: position 559,533,273 of record OZ014522.1, read on the forward strand.
ACAAATTAAAGGTTCTAAATCTTGAATATTTCTTCGGTCAAAAATTTAAAATATGTTGAATATTTCAACTTGAAACTGTACAAGTAATGAAAATGTTAGTTAACTTTATTTATGATCTATCACAATTCATTTTGTCTAAAATAACATAATGAAAGAAATAATGAGCAAACCCCATTAGAAATAAAATAGTAAAAAGGAAAAGATGCATGGATGAATATATGTATTTATAACAATTTACGTCCCATCCTTTGTTTTTATTACTCCGCATTTTCTAAAAACTCATTTTACTCTATTTATCCCATCGTTTGCAGTGTTTCCTTTGTTATCTATGGGACGTTTTACTATAACAAGCTAAAATATAATAATAATAATAATAATAATAATAATAATAATAATAATAATAATAATAATGTAAGGGTAGAAATTCATTAGTAAATATTGAGGGTGTTAATAGTCATTCCCGAAAATGTATCTGTATGATTCAAAATAGAGGGAGCCCATAAGAGTGTTTCTTACAGGAGCCCATTATAGATGTTAATAAACTGTGGGAAGTTTCCTCTTCAATGCTCACTAAATGCACATATCCATAAAGACATTGGGAGTTTCCATAAACACCTTAAGATAATTTATTAGAAAGTTAATTTAAAAAAATAAAATCAAAATCAAAATAAAAGTAATTATTTTCAATTATAAAAGTTGGTTAGGTAGTTAAGGAGCTTTATTTTTTTCAAAGGCAAAGAAAGGTAGTTAAGGAATTAGTCAGGAGGTTAAGAAGTTAATTACTTTTACAGTTATTTGTTTAGCAAGTAACATAATGTAATATAACCCCCATAAATGTGTTTAATATACTTAGTCATCTTGTAATTATCATATAAGGCTCTACATTGTTCCATAATCAGTCTAAAAGAAATTTATTGTTGTATTCTCTCTTTCTTTGATCTCAAGGATGATATGAGTTGTTTAACTCAAAATATAATATCAGAATCTTCTTTCATTTCTCTTCAATGTTTTGTCAGATTCAAGAACTCTTTGTTTCATTTTCTTTTTTGCACTTGTATATGCATTTTCTTCAATCCTTTATCATGTTACTGCAAACAACTTCATGTGCAGCTCGTCCCACTAAATGGAGAAATTGATTTCGTCTACTATGTCCATCTAAGAGAATGTCCAAACTTTATGAATTTCCCGCCTAAATTGAATGGATCCAATTACTTACCATGGTCTAGATCAATGCAATGAGCTATTGGCACCAAAAATAAACTTGCTTTCGTTGATGGTTCAATTCTTGTTCCTGAGATTCTTGATCTCAATCAAATTGTGTGAGAACAATGCAACTATCTTATCTTTTTATGGATTTCAAACTATATCACTAATTTCTCAAACTGTTATTTTCTTGGAAAATTCCATTGATGTATGGAACAATCTCAAAGAGCACTTTGCCAAAGTTGATAGAATTCATGTTTTAAATATTCAAGTTAAGGTAAGCAATCCCAAGCAAGGTTCCAAATTCTAACATTAGCAATTTATGTTTTTACTTCTTCAAATTTGTTTTTTTTTTTATTTTTAAATTAATGATTTATTTCTTCGTTTATATTCAATAACCAAGATATTATATTATCATATTTTACTATAAAAATACTCGTTAATCAGATTTTACTTTAAACCTAATTTATATGTAGCCGCTCCAAAGTCTTACGCATCATTCTTTGGGATGGATTACAAGATAGAAAAAAAAAAATCAATGTTCTTCAATATTGAACAAAACATTTTTGCCCTTACAATCTATCTCACATAATGAAGTTGGTGTTGTTGTTGTATTTTTGTAATAATTTTTCCATGTTGTCAATCAAAGAAAATAATAAGATATTTCTTTCTTTCCTAGGCTCACAATATTTAAAAATTTATTCCTAAACACAATCATCCATTTCTCATTCACGTGAATGACTTTGCCATGAAAGTATTCGTTCAAGATAACGAAAACTCTTTGTGATGGATTGGAAATAAAAAAATTCTCTTAGTTGGAACAAATAATTTATCAGAAATTTGAAAAGATAGATTGTTCACTAAGAATCCATTGTCAAACTCTTGATTTGCTTAAACAATTTATTTTATTATTATTATTATTATTATGTGTAAATAATGTAAATATATATAAAGAGTTTTTCCCACGATTTTTAACAGATATCGGGAAGTGGCACTTGGATTGAAATATATTTTTTTATTTAAAAATAAATAAATTTTACCTCGGTTTTGAATAATAACCTACACTAGTTGGAAATTTTTTTGTTAAGTCAGTTAAAACAATTTTTTAAGTTGGTTCCGAACTCAGCCTAAGAATTCCTAACATAAGAAGTTTTGACTTCTTAAGTCGGATTTGGAGCTGACTTAAAAAAATGTTATTAGGTCGGTTAAATAATGTTTGGCTTAATAAGCCTAAGCTTTCTGAAAATCCCTAATATTATTTGCATCCGACTTAAGAAGTTTCTTTTTTAAATCGGATATATATAACCGACCTAATAAGTTGGATTTTTTACAACACTTTTTTTTGGATGATATATATATATATATATATATATATATATATATATATATATATATATATATATATATATATATATATATATATATATATATATATATATATATATATATATATATATATATATATATAACAACAACAAAAATCAGTAGAGTAGAAAAAATAATGGATTGAAAGTAATTTACATTATCAATGAAATTAAGTAAATAATAAATTAATAACTTAAAAATAAAATATACTTAAACTAACTACACTTATTAAGTAATGCCTAATTCTTTTGTACCCATAGATCCATCTAAGACGTTGTCCCCCTTCAGTCTTGTCCTCCTAATATGAGCCTCACTCTATATTTACTCTATAGAATAATAATCAGAATCATCCAATACATTCAATCATTTTATCATAACAGATTGTGTTATGGATCTCTCTCTCTCAAGTTCTAACAGACACATAAATCTTTCCAAACAAATATGGCAAAGACTACAATCTACTAACATCATTATTAGTGTTGTCGATAGCGGATGATGGTCCATGGAGGAGAGCCGAAAGTTTGTCGTACCGGCCCGCCGCTATAGCAGATTATGGCAGAAAACCTGCGTAATATCAGCATATAATTTGCATTGCGGTGAGCCTAAAAATCACCGTGTATATCCACCATTGTGTCGCCATGGAGAATATTAGATAATAATAAGGGATAAATATATAAAACGCCCCTGTCATTAGGGCGGGTTTTGGTTTTACCCCCTTTAAGATATTTTTTAATTGACGCCCCCTTATAAAATGAAAACTCAGATTGTACCACCCCCTTTTATTGCCTTGCTGATGTGGACAAGGATGACTGGGCAATGGGGTGTGACTGGACAATTGTGTAACCTTGTTATACTATTTGAAATTCCCCCCCCCCCCCGTCAGTTAGGGTTCCCAATTTCAGAGGCTTGGAAGCAGGAAGACGAAGTGACATCCATGGGAGAACGCAATGAAGAACGCAAGGAAGAAGACGAAGCAATGGATTTACAGGTTTGTTTAGAAATGTTGATGATGTTAGGTAGTTTTATTTTCGTCATGTTCATCTTCTTCTGTTTCTATTTTCAGAAGAAAAAAAACTATTGTTTAATGTGGTGTTTCGACATGGAGGTGAGTTTGTGAAGCACAGTGCCGGCGAAACAATATATAGGGGTGGTGTTTCTACTGTAGTTTCTGGGGAACACTTAGATAGATTTAACACTAGTCATATTAACAACATAGTCAGTGGATGGGGATACCATGTAGGATCGTTTCGGTTGTGGGCTAGGATCCCTGAAATTGCTCCTAAGCATTTTCAGATTAAGAACGATGAGGATGCATATGATTTCGCATGTTACCATTCTGCAAATGAAGTTGATGGTGAACTTTTTGTTGAACATGATGCTAGTGGTAGTGCAATAAACCCTAGGTGTGTCAATCATTTGTCTGAGTCAGAGGATAGTGATGAAGATAATGTAGAATGTTTGGACGATAGTGAGGATGAGAGAACCACTGCTTTTGTAGATGGTTTTGAAGGTATAGATGTCACTCTACCAGTCAGTCAAGGTCCAATAATTAGTGGTTTCTTAACTGGTTGTAGTAAGAAATGTGTGGAAGATGAGGATGATGAGGATGATGATGATTATGTGAGTGAAGAGTTGTTGAGTTCTGATGTTGATAACTCAGATGGAGAGAAAAAACCAAAGTTTGAGAAGTTTAAAAAAGAACAGCTGAATAAAAATTTCAAGTTCAAATGGGGTATGGAGTTCAATTCCCTAGATGAGTTTAGGGGAGCAATTCGTGAGTGGACTATTTTGAATGGGAGGGAAATAAGATTTGTGAAAAATGAGGGGTATAGAGTGAGAGTGGAATGTAAAGTGAAATGTGGTTTTTTAATGCTTTGTTCCAAAGTGGGCCACAAGCACACTTATGCTATAAAGACTATAAAGGATACCCACACATGTGCTAGGGTTTTAGATAACAAAACAGCTAGTTCAAAGTGGGTTGCAAAGGCTGTGGTTAAGATGCTTCAAACTTCAGAGAAGGTGAGAATCATTGATATCATACAACATATTAGGCAAACCTTTGCAGGTGGTATCACTGTTGCTAGGGCTTGGAAAGCTAAGATGATTGCCAAGAAAATCATAGAAGGTGATGCAGATCAAGAATATGCTAGCCTATGGAGATATGCAGCTGAGTTGAAGAGGGCAAATCCTGGGAATACTGTAAAGATAAACACAGAAAGAGCATCATCCTCCATTCAACCAAGATTTGGATCCTTTTATTTTTGTTTTGATGGATGTAGGAAGGGTTTCATGAATGGTTGTAGACCCTTCATTGGTGTTGATGGGTGTCACTTGAAAACTAGATATGGAGGTCAGCTTTTGATTGCTGTTGGAAGGGATCCCAATGATCAGTATTTTCCACTTGCATTTGGTGTGGTTGAAACTGAAACTAAGGAATCATGGAGGTGGTTCATAAATTTGGTGATGGAAGATGTTGGCATTGAAAACATATATGTTTTTATTTCTGACCAGTAAAAGGTAAACATATGTTTTTATTTATGTGATATTATTTTCTTGTCTGTCATATGTTTCTTGTCTGTCATATTATTTTCTTGTCTGTCATATGTGATATTATTTTCTTGTCTGTCTTATTTATGTTTCATACAAATTATCTTCATTTTATCAGGGGTTGGTTGCAGTTTTTGAGGAAATGGAAGCTAGGATTGAGCATAGGCTATGCTTAAGGCACTTGTATGCTAACTTCAAGAAGAAGTTTGGTGGTGGAGCTCTAATTAGAGATCTTATGATGGGGGCAGCAAAGGCAACATACCAGCAAGCATGGCAGCAAAAGATGAATGAGTTAAAGGCAATAGACACTAAGGCTTGGGCTTGGCTCATGGGAATTCCAAAGGAAAGTTGGTGTAAGCATGCTTTTAGTTTCTATTCTAAGTGTGATGTATTGATGAACAACATATCTGAATCTTTTAATGCAACTATTTTGCTTGCTAGAGATAAACCAATTGTGACAATGTGTGAATGGATTAGGATGTATCTAATGAATAGATGTAGTAACTCCACTGTAAAACTGGATAAGTGGCCACATAGGGTAATGCCCATTCCTAGGAGAAGGTTAGATACTGAGGTTGCTAATAGTGGTCATTGTTTTACCTACTTGGTCTAAGGATGAAGTATTTCAAGTCAGTCATGCATATAACATACAAGAGTTTATTGTGGACATAGCCAAAAGAGCTTGCAGCTGTAATTTTTGGGAATTGGTTGGCATCCCATGCAGGCATGCTATTGCTGCATTAGGCTTTAGGCAACAATCACCTGAGTTGTTTGTACATGAGTGTTACTCAAGAGAGAAGTATGCATTGGCCTATGGTTTTGCTATCAGTCCTATAAATGGGATTGATATGTGGCCTGAGGTTGAGTGTGAAGATTTGTTGCCTCCTAAGTACAAAAAGGGTCCTGGTAGACCTAGAAAACTCAGAATTAGGGAGAGTGGGGAGGAATGTGCAAGAAGAAGGCTACCAAGTGTATCTTATAGATGCACTAGGTGTGACAAGACTGGGCATAATGTGAAATCATGCAAGGCCAAGAAACAACATCCAATTGCACTAAAAAGAAAGGTAATTATTTCTGCATTATGTTTCTGCTAATGTTGGTTTGCTTGCTAATGATATGTTCCTGCTAATGTTATGTTTCTACTGCCTGTGCAGAAGATGAATAGACCACAAGGTGAGCAAGATCAAAGTCAGCCTAGTGTTGAACAAACTCAGCCTAGTGTTGAACAAAGTCAGCCTAGTGTTGAACAAACTCAGCCTAGTGTTGAACAAAGTCAGCCTGGTGTTGAACAAAGTCAGACTAGTGTGGTGACCAGCCAAACTCAGCCTAGTGTTGAACAAAGTCAGCCTGGTGTTGAACAAAGTCAGCCTAGTGTGGTGACCAGTCAAACTCAGCCTAATGTTGAACAAAGTGTGCAAGCATCAGCAAGGGCTAAGGGAAAAACAAAGCTTAAAAAGGAGGTCAAGCCATTGAGAAAGAGACAAAGTGAGAGAATTAAGGAAAATTGGTTTAAAAAACCAAAACCCAACTCAGGTCCAGGTTCAGACCCATAACAACCTTTGACTTTCCCTGAAGAAGATGGACATGCCCTGAGGAAGAAGGCTACAAGGAAGGCTCAAAAGGAGAAATGCATCAATGGGCTCTAACTACATTTTATGTTATGTTTCAATTCTGCATATTAGTAAACTCTTAGTTCTGAATATTTTGTAAACAAGATGTTATTTTGTATTCTTGATGAATTCTGAATATTTTGTAAACAAGATGCTATTTGGTAATATTATTTCTGCTTTATGTTACTTCTTCCATTTTGGTAATATTTCTGCCATATATTACAAATATTACAAATATACAAAATCAATAATGGACCTGTAACAAGAAAACAATATACACAGAAACCAATATATTACAAATATTACAACTATTATGCAGAAACCAATATATTACAAATAACCAATATAAACCAGAATCAATAATGCAGAATCAATATAAACCAGAAACAAGCAACCAATATAAACCAGAACCAATAATGCAGAATCAATAATGCAGAAACAAGCAACAAATAATGGACCTGTAACAAGCAACCAATATAAACCAGAAACAAGCAACCAATATAAACCAGAAACAAATAATGCAGAAACACTATGCAATTATCATAAACCAGAAACAATATAATTATCATAAACCATAAACACTATTATAATGCAGAAACCAATATAATGCCAGAAACAATAAACAATAAACAGAAACAATGTTATCTCATTTTATTGAACTTTGTCATCAATACATTACAACTTTGTCATTAATTCTTTACAAATGGTTAAACAATAAGGCAATAAAAATACAGAGCATTATAATTCCTATCTTAAGCTTCCTATTAACACTTCTCTGCACATCAAGCTTCATCTTCACCTTCTCTAGTTTGACTTTCAATGCTTCAAATTGCACTTCTTCCATTACACAATTCTTACAAACAGATTGCATAGCGCCCATATATTTGACTGACTTTTCCATTTCATCATCCCATGCAAATAACTCACAACCATTAGTGTTATTGCGACATTTCCAGAACTTCCGATTGCGATTTTTGCTTGTACTTGAAACCCACAACTTCATTGATCTACCACAACCACAAACGGGTAACCCAGGAATCGAAACCGAAGCACTACTTGCAGTAGACATAATCAAGAGGAAAAGAAGAATGGAGATTGTGATTGGAGATTGTGAATCGAAAACGATGCAAGCGGAGAAGAAGAATGGAACCCTAGAAATTGGGATCCTTTTATGGAACCCTAGAAATTGTCCAGTCACACCCCATTGCCCAGTCATCCTTGTCCACATCAGCAAGGCAGTAAAAGGGGGTGGTACAATCTGAGTTTTCATTTTATAAGGGGGCGTCAATAAAAAAATATCTTAAAGGGGGTAAAACCAAAACCCGCCCTAATGACAGGGGGGTTTTATATATTTATCCCTAATAATAATCATCTTATATTTATTAATCTTTAGCAATATATTGGTTAGAAAAATAAAATTGTAATGTAATGTTAGGAAAAGAAAGGAAATTCCAATCAGCTTACACTATGACATCTCCAAACATGTTGTCCCAGGTTTTTAAGCTCATTCTTCCTTATGGGTTTAACTAGAAAATCGACAGCACCCTTTATCAAACACTTAAAGACTAAGCCCAGTCATGAGATGATATCACTGTTGACCAATGCCATTAGAAGTCATAGAAAAGAGTGACACTTTCCCATTATGTAATTAGAAAGAAACAAAATGCTTTGATCCAAACATGTATAGGCACTTGGAAAAAATTACTAATTACTGGAACATTTTTCTGTGTTGTGTGGCCCATAATCTTTGTATAAATGATAAGCCATTGCTACCTCAGTTAAAATATTATCAATATGATTGGTTAAATCATCCAAAATCTTCCAAGCTTGCAAAATAAAATTTATCAAGCATTTTACGAATATTTTTTATAGTATCAAATATTGCAGTAGGAATTTCAAAAGCTTGCTAAGTAGTACCTGAATTATGTCATCATGGCCACCCTTTGAGTGCTCAGATGAAGTGTTCAACCAAGTCCCAGGCCAATGAGATTTATCAACCATCCATGTTGCTTTCTGAATCTTTATAGGTTCAATAGGTTTATCTCCCCTGTTTTGTCTCTGAACTTACATGGCCTTGATTTTCTCTCTTGCTTGAAAAACATCTTACCTACGATGGATAGAAACTGGCAAACCATTGATTCTGACCTTGAACTTATCATACTCATGCTTCAGCCTTCTACAATCCTTCACAAAATCAGGTTTCACTTTGTTTTTGTAAGGATCTCTCTTTAAGATAAAGTATGATTATGGATTCCTAGGCTCTATATCATGCTTGTTGCAGAATAGAACCCACACATTAGCAAGACTGGTAGCTTTAGCCATTGCGTCGAAAGTTTAAAGTGCACCTCTATCACCAAAAACATGGAAAAGAAAGCTTCTCAACTGGATAATCAGCAACTAAAATAGACAAGATGATGTTTTCAGTGAGAAGAGGTGGTTCTTTCTCAGGATCAGCAGTTGAGAGAAAGACATATATGCCCGGCAGAACGGACTTTCCTGTAGGATTCTCAGAACTTGGGACATTAAATTTTTCCCACAGAACATTAGGAGCTGCAGGACAATTCACCGGGCATAGCTTAGAAAATTGATCAAAAATCCATAAGAAAGAAAATCATATTTCACAAACTATAGACATGGCCTATAACCATATTACATCAGTACTTTTGTGTGTGGTCCTCCAATCCATAATATTCTATTGACTTAGAAGTAACTATTTTAAGAGAGTTTGATAGTGTAAACAGATTAACAGAACTATCATAACCTTCATCCTGTATTTGTAAATGTGTTAATAGTGCAAACATTTCAGTTTTGATTTAATATCAATTTACTCTCAAACTCAACAATCTTATATTACCTTATCTACCAAGTTTTATATTGTAAAGCAATTAGACGAACTACGTTAACTCTGATTCCTCAAAGGGGTACGTAGACAGTGGAGTAGAGCTCATCCGAGCATAACATTTTCTTTTCCCTACGTTATTTTCCATTTCTTTCCCTGCATCCTAACCCTAGTTTTAGGTAGGCACTTGTGCCATATTTTTAGAGCTAAATTGTAAACATTATAAGACCCTTTTAGACTATTATAGGTCAATTTGGTAGAATCATAGGTCATTTACCTTGAGTGTTCATTTGGTTTGTAATTGAATCATCAATGCTTATTCATACCATTCATTTGCATTTAATTTTGTCTATGTCACTGACTCATAATCATTTTACATCTCAAATGTCATTCATTTCATAAGTATGTTTGAATATATGTGACTTAACTTGCATCCTTTGTTCATCTAACCTCAAAGTGACTTGTATGTACATCTTGTATGACTAACTTGTGCATCTTAAATTCATCTTGAAATGTTATTTTGCTATTGACCTTGATGTATGATCATCCACTTTTGACTTCCATGTTTGACTTGTGTTCCAAGCTAACTCTTTTCCTATGTAACAACTTGTTTACTTCTCACTTCTTCTTAATCTAATCTCTTGTACATGAGTATTCATTATGATACTTCGTATGCACATTCATATGCATTACATGACATTTATAATTGAGATTTGGTTCTGACTTTGACACTTAACCATGCCTTAGTACATGTTCATCTTGCATAATCATTCATTCTTCCTCAACTAACTTCACATTGAACTTCTTTGGTGTTTGGTGCATAGTTTGGACATAGTTTGTTGGTGATTGATCTTATAACCTTAAAGTACCTTCTTAGGGTTTAGCTACTGACCTTAGATGTCTTTGACCATTTAGGATCTTTTTTTCGTAGGACTTAGTACTCTTATTTGACCCTTAGTGTCATTCCATGACTTATTTGAATACTACTTTGCTTTTCTTTATTTATGCTTTCAATATGCAATTGTTTAGCCAACATTTGCTTTGTAGGAGCTATGATAAGTCATGTGTATGGGTATGCACCCACTTACAACTTATTCATTAATCTCTTTAACTGCTTTCAACTTGTGTTTGTGAAAGGCATTCATGCCTCTTTGACAATTCATTTCTATCTCTTCCCTTGAGTTCACAACTAACTTCATTCTTTTGAAGTGATTTGGAATATCACTCCTCCTTCTTTTTCTTCTTGGTTAGTTCTCTTATACCTCACTAAACATAGGATATCCAAGCATGACAACTTACTTAGGATTGTTTAGTTTCCCTTAGACTTTTACCTTTTGAGTCTCTTTTGGAGTCCTTTCTCTTTCTCATCTCAAAACAAAAGCTAAAAAAACACCTAATAAAGGTTGAAATGACTTCTTATGTCATAGCCTTATTGCATGGGGCACTTGCATCTATCCCATCTTGGGGTAATGTAAGCTTGTCTAGCGTGATGCACAAGTCTTCAACATGAAGTTGTTTCACACAGAAAATCTAAAAAAACACTTCTTCATAAAAAAAAAAAAACCATCTAATAATAAAGTAGACTAGTGCGCTTGAGTCTTAATCATTGGAACTAAGTTTGGGGATCTTCTCCACACTTAGGTGTGCTTCTTCTTCATTTCATCTTGGAGTGATGTAAAAAGTATACACTTCATTGAATGAGACTTGAATGCACTCTCCTATGCAAACTCTCAAATAAAAAGCTTCTAAAAAACTTCAAAAAAATAATAAATGTTTCCTTAGGGAATTCTCTTCTCATATCATTCACTCTAAACGCAATAAATTGCTCCTACTTGTCATTTGCAAGACGGTAAACACACTCATTCCAGACGAGCCTGCAACACCTGATCAAAGGTATAAGCAGTTCAATCCCAAAAACAAAAGCAAGTTGTGTCAGTCCTATTGAGTCAAACTACGGTGTTTTGACTTTCTCATTGCACAAAGGGAATACATAGGCACAAGCGATGACGCTTGGCAAACACAATCCTTCAGTCTCTTTCCTTGTTCTTCGTACCATTTCATCTCCTTATCCTTTCATATCATTGTTCCTTATTTCTTTCCAGTCCTTTCCCGTAGCAGTTGCAGCAGTAGCATATACCCTCACCATTTGAAACAGTGCTAGCAAGTGTGGATCCCGTCGAGTACGACAGGCGATCTCGGGTGCTAATGCCTTCCCATTTCGTAATCGACTTCCTTACCCTTTCTCTTTGGTTCGCGAGACTCCTCTTTCTACTTCTTCCGGGTTTTCCTTCGAGATAAAAATGCCTGGTTGATGACTCTTCCTTTTCCCAGCCACTTTCGCGTCTGTACCAGAATGAAAACCCCGCGAGCGGCACCCACGTCCCTAAGTATCAGGCCATTGGTATATGCCCGACGGACTAGGCCTATGCCCGACGGACTGGGCATGTGCCCGACATATACAGTGTTGGCCCAGTGCGAAGTAGGGCTCTCCCCACGTCCCTATGTATTAGACCATGAGTTGTGCCCGACAGACTGGACCTCTACTCGACACGTACTGCGTTGGCCCAGTCCATAACAAGTTCATTGTCTCTTCTCCCTTTTTCAAACTTTTAACATATCAAACCAAACTCTCCATTCCCCATTGTTTTCTATTTATTTACCTTATTTAAATTATAATAATTCTACACTTTTCCCTTCAATTTTCTTTATTCTACCATTTCACTCTAAATTTCTTACTAATTCAATTTTCACCCCAAAACTCATAATTCCTTATTTCTCTATGATTTTAAATAATTAGCTAAAAATAATAATTTCTCCCACTCCCATAAAATGACCAAATAAATCATACACACAACAAACTCACATAAAATAAATCATAAAATAAATTAATATTCAATTAAATAATTAATTGAAAATTCAAGGCGTTACAGATCTAAGCACTAACACTCGTGTTGGAGATGGTCTTGTTGTCAATCTTGGCACCAACACTCGTATTGGAGATGATTTTCTTGTCGATCTAGGCACCAACACTCGTGTTAGAGATGATATTGTAGTCGATCTATGAACCAACACGTATTGGAAATGATTTTGTTGTCGATCTAGACACTAACACTCGTGTTGGAGATGGTCTTATTATCGATCTAGGCACCATTGCTGGATATGATCTTGTTATAGATCTAGGAAAAAATCTTCGTGTTGGAGATGATCTTATTGTCAATATAAGCACCAACTCTCGTGTTAGAGATGTTCTAGTTGTCGATCTAGGCACCAACACCCGTGTTTAAGATGATCTTGTTTTTCTTTATCTAGGCCCTAACACTCGTGTTGGAGATGATCTTGTTGTCAATCTAGGCACTAACACTCATGTTAGATGTGATATTATTGTCGATCTAGGCAAAAATTCTTGTGTTGGAGATGATTTTGTAGATGATCTAGGCACTAACACTCGTGTTGGAGATGGTCTTGTTGTCAATCTAGGCGCCAACACTCGTGTTGGAGATGATCTTGTAGTTGATCTAAGCACCAACCCTCGTGTTAAAGATGATATATTGTAGTCGATCTAGGCACCAACCATCGTGTTGGAGACGATCTTTTTGTCAATCTAACTATCAACCCTCGTGTTAGAGACAATCATTTCCCAGTAAAAGCGTTCTTTCAAGATTTCTGTCATATATTTTCCTTCCCCTCGTCGAAGGACAAAATTCGGGTTTAATTTTCTTTCGAGTTTAGCTTTAACGTGCAAATCTTAGAAGAAACATAAAAACATAAACTGAGAGTTTTGTTCACTTTTGATCCTTAATTAGGAAAAAAAAAACTTTATATTTTAACGCATTTTTATCAATGTTTCAAAATTATTTTTACCCTTTAGAAATTAAAGAAAAATATTTTTTTAAAAAAAACTTATTCACAATTGTTTTTATTATTATTTTTTATTTTTTGAAATTCAAATAAAGTAAAAAAAAAAAAAAGATTTTCTTTTTTTCCCCGTACTTTTCGTATTGTAACAAATCAGTCGTTTTATATTTTTATTTTTATTTTTTATTCTTGCTTACTATCACCTACATAATACACACCTATGCATGGCATACGACAACAAAGTTTTTTATGAATTTTTCTTTGATTTAGTGAGGCCATTTTCTCACTTGAAACCACAAAAAAAAAAATATATATATATATATATATATGACACTATGGTGTCTTGAAAGAGGGTGGAAAAGTTGAAAGAGAGAAATTAAAGAGTTTTAGAAGTGTGTTTACAACATAAGAGAGATTTAGAAAATCAGAAAAAAGAACCACCGAAAAATACCACCATTTTCACTATTCATTATCTTCTCAAAGCTCAAAACAACCACCACATTTCACAAAACTCAAACCACCACTTTCACCACACAACTCCATCACTTGCATCTTCAACCTCACACAATCTTCCTTTTCTTGTAAAAGAAAGTATGTTAGTGTTGTTAGTTTTATTGTAATATTATGATATTGTGGTTGTAAATGTAATATTTAGTGATGTTGTGATAGTTTTATTGTCGTTGTTATTTATTAAAAACTAGTTGTATTGTTGTTGTTGTAAGTTTATTTGAAAATATCAATGTATGTTGTTGTAATAGTTAAAGTTTCTTTTTGTATCATCTTTTTTTTATATTATTATTTTTTATTTTTAATATATCAGCTTTATATTAAAAAAATATTGTTATTATGTAGCTTAGGAGTTTGTGTATTATATATATATGATGTAGTATATTAGTATATTATTTGTTTAGGACACGGATGTATAAATAATGAGTGAAGAAGGTAGAGACAAAATTGGATTAAAAAGGTAGAGGAAAAATTGTTGCAAAAACTAAAAAAAATGCAATATAAATGCTATCTATAAGGCTACAACCCAGCAATGCACTATTTTTTTTTGTTTTGTAAAATATTGGGCTCTAAGGCCCATTTATTTTTCATTAAAAAAACTTTAAATTTGCACCCTTTTTTATTTTCTTTATTTTTTCTATTTTGAGTTATTGGGCTCAATAGCCCATGGTTACAAATATGGGTGCATGCACCCCTTGGTTTCAAAACTCACACCCCCTTTTTTTAATTTTTATTTTTATTTTTTTATATATATTTTTTACTAATTTTCATTAATATAAAATCAATTAAAATGGATAATCAGGTGATACCTTCTTTATCCTCGAATAATAAAACGCGACGTACATGCCTCATTGTAGTTCGAGTATTTGTTTCCACAAAAAATGATAAAATAATAACGACATTTTAAATTTCGCAATTAAAATCTAATGAAAAAGGAATAATCGAGTGGACACCTTTTTATTCCTCGAATAATCGAACTTGAGGTGCATGCCTCGTTTAAGTTCAAACATTCGTCTCTCGCACGCTAATAATGATCATTAATTTTTTCACAAACAAAATTGGATTAAAAAGGAATCAATCATAACTAATCAATTTTATTTTTCGCTCATGCACGACCAAACAATTTCTAAAACAAAGTTTTACCGCCTAAGCACATGTCTTTTTTTCAATCAACAAGTATTTTCCTCCATAGCGTGATTAAACTCCTTTTTGCATTTAAAATCAACCAACACAAACTTTTTTCTACTAGAACTACGTAGCTTTGAGTTCTCCATCGCACTTAGGGATATGTAGGAGCAAGATTCAACGTCTCATCAAGCACCCTAATAAAAAAATTAGTCCTTTTTTTTTCATTTCTTGCAGATAACATTTTTTTAAAACTAATTAAGCAGTAACAGTTGTTTACAACAGATGTTGCGGGGTATAAATATGGTCCCCGCGCATTGTCAAACCTCGAACCCAAATATGTTTGCGATGACTATATTTTTGTTTTTCATGCATTTTTATCGACCTTTCCCTTTAAAACACATAAACTCTGGTGACGACTTCATTGTCATTCGAGCGTTTTCACATTCGCGTATATTTTAGGCCGCAATAACCACACCAAATATAATTTCACCTAAGACACCTAGACTCCCCAGGCTAACTAAAATCTCACATGAGGGACTTAGTGACTCATTAGGCAGTATCAGACCCAAGAATCTCACCTAAAGAGGTGCGACCAATATCCAACATAAGAGAGTTGATCACAAGTTTTTCCTGAGGGCTCGATAGAAGTTCCTCTCAAGAGGTAAAATGCATGGCTTAAGGGACTTATAGTCTCATCAGTCGTGCTACATGTAATTTCTCCTGACTGACTTATAGTCTCAAGCTGATAGAAACTTCACCTAAGGAAATATGTCCTAAAGACTAATCAGACTAATCAAAGAAACAAACACCTGCTAAAAATCATCCATAATCAAATCACAACTTTCTGCAAAGTTTCCCAAAACTGATAGACAGATGTTGAGACATCTGCTCTGACATCACAAAACAACAATATTGTCATGACAGTTGAAGATGTTTCAGCATTTGGCTCAACATTTGTCAAGTATTATAACCACATATGTACTGATGTATGAGCAGCCATGTCAGGACTTCTTATCTGACAACTTGTTAAAGCTGCTATAGAACTTGTTCTTCAACATGTTAGAACATCTTGTCCAACATGTTGTTGTCAGGTTAGTTTTACCAAAATCAATATCAACACCCACAATAGCAGAACTAACAATCTCCCCCTTTGGCAGCATTGGCTAAAACTAACCAAATAACCCTTCTTCTAGATCAGTGGCTAACATCAGGTCAGCAACAGAAGACATGACAACCTTTTCACAAAGTTCTTCTTCTACATCAAATAGTTAAAAATAAATATATCCCCCTTAATAGCAGAATCTCCCCCTCAAGGAAACAACCAAAGAACACTATTACTACATACTTATCCCCCTTTTTAGCCATAATATAACAAACCAAGCAACTATGCATTAAGGGTAAACAACCGAAAGTAAGTAAATCTGCAGCAGAACACATCCAATCACGAAGAGCAGAAAAAACACTAAAAGAAGCAGAAATTTGTTTCCCAGTTGCATCTTGCTTCTGTACTAGAGTCATGAAATCCTAGACATTATGTTCAACATCATACTCTGACTCACTTGAGAATGCTTCCTTACTTTTCTTAGTAACAGAAACCACATCATCAGTATTCAGATCATCAACATTAACCATCTCTGTAGATTGGTGGTTCTTTTCATCAACACTTTCCTCTTTGTCTTTAGACAAATCTTTCACACATTCAACAACCTTAGGTCTCCACACCTTTCTAGTTTTAATCATACCATGATTATTCTTAGGTTGTCTTGATTGTTTTAGATAACCATACAGTTTGTAACAATAGGGTTTTATGAGGCCAAATCTTCCACAATAATGACATTTTCACTGTTAGGTCTTGCTTCCACTCTGATGTCTTTTCTGATGTTGGAACTTTTGACCTGACATCTTTTGTTCCTGTTTTCTTTTAGGTTGGACAAAATTAATTGCAAACATTTTTCCTTTCTTCATCACAACTTGATTATTATAACCAAGACATGTAACATCTCCAACTTGATTGAAGTTACTTCTGTCATGATGTTGATACATTTGATTCAACATTTTTGATTTAGGTTTGGGATGAATGAATTCTGAAAGAGATTCCTTTCCGTTAATAAATCCTATTCCACGCATATCTCCTACCACTTTTCCAACCTAAAGAATTTCATCTAATGTGTCAGAGCCATTGTTCAGCATTCTGATAGACTTGGACATTCTGTCAAGTTTAGAGTTTAGCAAAATCACTTCATTTTCCAGCTTAGAGATAGTTTCCATGTGCTCTTCCTTTTCTGCCTTCAGTTGGATTATAAGTTTCTTTTGTTTCTCCCCTTGTTGACAAACTTATGCACTTCTGAGGCATTGTTCTATGTAGAAAGCAACTAGTTCATCAAAAGTAAGTTCTTCATCATCAAATCCTTCATCAAAATCATATCTGCAAGTGAGAGCTTTTTCTTTATTGTCTTTCTCCTTTACTCTTGTTTCTCTCTGAAAATCATTGTTCTTCCTGATGTTGAATGACATGTTTTCAACATCTATTCTTGACTTCTTATCCATACACATTAGCACCTTATTACCTTGCCTCCCAAGAAGCACAATTTCATTATAAATTCCTTTATCAGTCTCCATGTCATATTGAACATCTTCATTATTAGTATTGGAGATAAAAGCTAAGTTATTGTTCTTCTTTTCAAATCTTTCACTAATAGCCAATTCAAAAGTTTGAAGTGACCCAACAAGCTCATCCACCTTCATGTTGATGATGTCTTGAGCATCTTCAATATTTGTGACCTTCATGTCATACTTCTTAGGCAACGACCTGAAAATCTTTCTAACCAGCTTCTCCTTTGACATCTTTTCTCCCAAGGAACTAAATGTCTTGGAAATATCAAGAATATTCATGTGAAAATCATGAATGCTCTCATCCTCCTTCATCTTCAAGTTCTCAAACTTGGTGGTAATAAGTTGAAGTCTTGACATCTTCACCCTAGAGGTTCTTTAATGAGAATTCTTTAAAATCTCACATGCATCTTTAGCAATAGTACAATTATTTATCAATCTGAAGGTGTTCATGTTCACTCCATTGAATAAGACATTCAAGGCCCTAATGTTTTCAAGAGAAAGATCATCTTCTTCCTTAGATCAGTCCTATTCTGGCTTCAATTATGTTGTATCCTTTCCATCTTTGTCCTTCACAACAGGGTGTTTCCAACCTTTGATGATTGTTTTCCAGCTTTTGCTATCAATAGTTTTTAAAAGAGTCACCATACGCGTTTTCCAGGTATCATAATTAGTATCATTCAAAATAGGTGGTTTGTTGATAAACCCTAGTTCCATGTCCACTGTACCAGAAAGTATCGTCCATAGATCTCATCCAGAAACAGAGTAGGATGCCTGCTCTGATACCAATTGAAAGTTTGGTATAACAAATTACAGATGTCCTATGAGATGTCGGGACAACTGATCTCTGCACTTAACACAATGACATGAACACAAATATAGTTGCAGAAAATAAATGAACTCAAGGAATTGTTAACCCAGTTTGGTGCAAACTCACCTACTCTGGGGGCTACCAAGCCAGGAAGGAAATCAACTATTAGTAGTATCAATTCAGAGTTAAACAGTCTCAGTTTACACCTATCACTTAATCACTACCCAATACAATTTCTATCTAAGAACCCTTAGATAAGATAACCCTTTCTGACTCCCCCTCAATCGCACACAGTGATAATAAAGCAAAACCTTACAAAGAAATAAGAACAATCTTCCAAGATAAAAACTTGATCTTTCTTAAAAGCTTCAATCAAGAACAAACACTCATGCTTAAAAGCTTAGAGTGGACAACATACAACTCAATAAAATCAGTCCAATTCAAACATCTAGGTGATGTTAGAATGGCTCACAATCAACAACACAAAAACAAAACCCTAACTCAGAATGCACAACTTTCTCAATCTCTAATCTCTGTAACTTTCAATTAGGGTTGCACCACTTTTAAGTAGAGAACAAACTTCATGAATATGAGCAATGAAAGCAGTCAAAATTGATCTTCATTAAAAATTGATTGATCTTCAAACCTCTTTTGAACAAATTGTACAGAAATAGAAACATCAGATATTTCCAAAAATAAAAACCCAAAAGATATGAAAATATCTTCAAATATATGAAACAAAACAGCTTCTGTTAATCATAAAATTCCTCCTTGATTTTCGCCACTAATCAGACTAATCCCTGAAACAAACACCTGCTAAAAATCCTCTAGAATCAAATCACAACTTTCTGCAAAGTTGCCCAGAACTGACAAACAGATGTTAAGACATCTGCTCCGACATCACAAAACAACAATATTGTCATGACAGATGAAGATTTTTCAGCATTTGG
The DNA here is from genome assembly GCA_963966055.1 of Lathyrus aphaca. Taxonomy (NCBI): domain Eukaryota; kingdom Viridiplantae; phylum Streptophyta; class Magnoliopsida; order Fabales; family Fabaceae; genus Lathyrus; species Lathyrus aphaca. The sequence goes on from OZ014522.1 coordinate 559,552,698, forward strand.
CTCAGCATCTACCAAGTATTATAACCACATATGTACTGATGTCTGAGCAGCCATGTCAGGACTTCTTATCTGACAACTTGCTAAACCTGCTATAGAACTTGTTCTTCAGCATGTTAGAACATTTTGTCCAACATGTTGTTGTCAGGTTAGTTTTACCAAAATCAATGTCAACACCCACAACAACAGAACTAAAAAATACGTTTCTAGGGTAGACATAAGTTAGGGTCATTAACTGACCCACGTCCTCCTTGGAAATAGGGATTCAACGGTCTACCATGTACTGAGAAGGCGGTGACCCTTCCCATGAAAACTCTAGGCCCTAAAGGCCTATATAAATACATTCCCTCATAAGAGTGAAGATATATCATAATTCGCACTGATCACACGCCTCATACGTTTATACCTAAACATATTATCCATCTACATAGCCTCTCACCTCACGCGAGCATAACTCCTAAAACACCATTGTAAATAGCTTCTCGACATCGTAGGCAAACCCTAAATACCATATAACACAATATACCTAAAAAGGCCCCTGAGTCTCACATCCCTTGTAGAATGCACACACACGCCATTACTTTTTTAGTTGTAGAGTTCTCAACATAACCTTTAAATCTTCAACTCAAAGTTGTTGTATTTCACCTTTCCTTTAGTATAAATCGATGGTGCACGAAACTTGATCTTAGCCACCTTTTAGTTGTTGGTGTGAGGTAAGAGATTATCCAATTTGGATCTCAGAACAACACGAGTAACGGTGTCCTCGAGAAGCCAAAAATCAACAGGAAGTTTCACGCTGTTGAAGTACATAACTATCAAATATTAATATTGAGACATTCTAAGATGTTTTTCGATAATATATGATCCATGTTTATATAAATTTTGATTCATTATAAACTCACATAATTGTCGGAGCAATCACAATCGTACAAAATTATCAATAAAATCTCAAACGTTAAAATTTAAACTATGAGATATTTTATACTCGTGCTAAAAATCTGAATAATGCATGATCTTAAAAAAAACGGTAATTTAACACTACCTAATTTTTCACCATTTTGAGATGAAAAAAAACTCTGGTAATCCATAGTATTTTTATACAAACAAAATATTTTTCTATGCACGTTTTTTTTATAGTAAAAATCGATTAAAATGTATACTAGATTTTTATGTAGACCTATCGAATTTTTTATTCATACCACGTTTTAACTTTAATTGCTGATTATTCGAGAAATATTTTTAACCAAAAGATTAATAGGGATATTTTAGATACTATAGAAATTAGGGGGTTATGTACATTTGAAGGGTGGTAAAAGAAAATCTCAAATAGTTGAGAGTTTTGGCCCATTTCATAGAACTAAAAAAATGTTTTTATTTTATTTTGCTGGAGTTTTATTTGGTACTGGTACAAAAAATAACTGACATTAATAAATTTTATAAAAAAAAAAAACAATTAAAAACACAACATGACATCAATTATTTGATTAGATAGTAGATTCATATTTATCTAAACTCGAAGATATTTGAGTATTACAAAAACAAAAAACATTATAGCCTACACTACAGTTCCGTCATCATTCTATATGGGAATGTTTTGATTTGATATCAAGTAGATAATATGCTGGTCACAATTATTCATCCTAGTTGAATCCACAAGTTGCTCTTTACAAAACTGTTTCCACTAAAAACAATTCACACATCATATCATGTTATTTCAATATATTTGGTTCTGAATCTTGATGTTATAATAACTATCAATTATATATTTGATTTTGTTATGAAATAATAAAAAGGAAGAAAAGATTAAATAACGAAGAATGTTGTAATGTATTCTTCTCAGGTGTATATTTACGTTGCAATATAAGCCATATTTATAGAACATACATGTAGGTCACAAGAACATGAATAGTATTAAATATCAATATCAATATAAGCCAAATATATATACACACGTTACCCCTTGGTTTTAACTTATAACCGAGTTAAAAATATTGCGATATTACCTCTGTTTTACACATTCGATATTTAATATTATGCGTCTCATCCAATTCTGAAAATAATAAAAAGACAGATGATATGATCGAACCCATGTGTAGATAACTTTACTCATTTATTTAAAAATCGAGAGGTAAAGTCATTGATTTTCATAACGCTCTTTGTTACCTCACTTTTGTAGTCGATCCAAAACTATACAATTCAAGTCATTTACATAAACCACAAGTCAATAACATTCACATAATCCCATAATCCTATAACTTAAACGATTCTTTTTTCAATAAGGTATTCAGACAATTCCTCCGTAATTTCTTGCAATTTTGATGGCGTGTAATGAAAACACGCGTATTCATCAAAGTACTACATAACAAAACAAAATATGCATTAGTTTGTTTAAAATAATAAATTATGACATATTCGATAAATATTAAAATGAATCCTAAGTTATAAATTCATGCATACCTGAATAGGAATCTCTAATTGATCAGTTTGAAGGATTTTTGTCATAAACCTCACAACGTACCCACAGTCTATGCCATTTTTCCGTTGAGGACACTACACATAGACAAACAAATAAGAATTAATATATAGTTGTTTTGTGTTATCAAGTAGCATCACTAATAAGCAACATTGTGAAAATTAATATACCTCCACTTGGATCCATGTAATAGTGTTTGCTTTAGCCCATGCTACTCGATCATCTCTTTGTGCTCGGTATACTAGTATAACTCTATAAAAAAAACGTAAATTTAGAACAATATCACAGAAATAATTAAATATACAAATACATACGAATATTTCGAACAATCTCACTTACATATCAACCACTTCCTTCATACTCGAATACGTTGACCAATCATGCTCCAATGAATTCATATAATAGACCACTTCTTTTGTAGGATCAATGGAAACCAACAACAAGTGTCCACTGTAAAATATAACAAAAGTTTAGATGGATAATTTTTACGCAAAAAAGATACAAAGAATAGAATGAAATTAGAACGAAAATCTTACCCGTGCCTAGTATTATACAGTAAAAAACAAAGTTTTTGTTTTGCTGGCCATAAATCTCTCAATTAAGTGGTCTCTTACTAAAAGTGAATTCAAACTAATTGTCATTGCATTGACACAGGTGCAAGAAAAGAAACGAAATATGTTTGACAATTGCGTCCCTCGCATAATTTTTTAATACAAGAACCTTAAATAAAAACATAATAAACATTAGACTATTTTCTATGAAATGTATAAATAAATTGTTCATCTAAATAAATAATAGATTGATCGAAATACCAGATGTATGCATGTATAACACCGATGCCTAATTCAAGATGCATGAAAATTTGCTCCATGTTCTCTCTTCCGATTATCTCGGAATAAGGAAAACCAAAAACACCTTCATCCATGTCTATTTGACGAATAACACCTTTTATCACATCTGATGTTGCCACAAGTGTCTCAAGACACAACCGAAAGCGAGGTGCAAGAGCTCTTTTTGTCTCCACGGTCCTTGTAGGAACAATTTTCTTGCTGATGACCTGTTGTGAAACTTGAGCATGAACCTAACAATCATATAAGTTAGGTAAAGTAGAAATTCATGAAACTTTTGAATTCAGATCATAGAATAAAACTTTAAATGTACCTCTCTTTGTGATGCAACAAACTCTTTTTCCAGCAAAATCCATTTATTCTTAGATGCGGGTTTTGTAGGAGTCTAACATTACCATGTAAAAAAAATGTACGTAATGGTTCAGAATGATTTTCATAATGGTTCAGAATTGACATTTGAATATTTAGAGATTCGTAATGGTTTTCAACACACCTCATCATATGTGGAAATGAGATCTGACAACCATGCAACATACGAACCTATTGCATCTCGCGACAATATAACCTCTGAAACTGAGTCAGACATAGGTAATATTGCATCCATATCTAAAACGATATCAACTGACACTTTTAGATATTCATGAGGGATCGGTTTATGGTGAAGTAACTTTCTCACTTTGTTACGCACTTTTCCCTTGCCAACCATGCGATAAGTCGGTAACAACAAATACAACCGACAAGATGAAATGCGCTGAAGCAATAGTGAATGTATGACTGTTAATGTGTATAAATGTCAATTAAAATAAATGTGTTAATTTAATTAAAATAAATATGTGCAAATTACATAGGGAAATTTATTTTCACAATTAATACTAGCTTTGTCACTAGTATCTTTCAACCCGGAACCACACTTTTCTGCCTCATATCTCTCTTTATCCTTTTGCAATTCACGAACTTACGCTTTTAGTTCCTCCAATGATTGCATGACTTCTTGGTTGTTGGGATTTTTCCTCTTTGGTTGCTTATACAAGTAAGATGGTGTCACACCAAATCCTTTACTCCTCACTTGATTGGAATACTCAGGAATATTTAGTACTCGGCTAAGAATGCTCCTGCAATCCTCCTCACCGGTTGTTAAGAATTTAGATAGAGTCTCCTGAAATTCATATACAAATAAAAAATTATTAGCGGGGATTAAAAATTAATAAAATTTTGATTAACTTAAGGACATAATGTTATACTTTCACATTCGTCACAAACATGTTGAACATCTTTCCTAACAACTCCATCCTTGTCCACACGAGCAGCCTACCACAAAACATGTACCAGAAGAGATGTTTCTTCATTTTTTCCTCTTATAACTACACATTGAGACAAATAATAAGATCGTTAATTATAACATATTAAGATAATTAATAAGATCATATCATTTATATATAGTTACCATTTGTTATTGTAAGCGTGCATATCCCAAACGCCCTTTTTTGTATGGATACGCGAGTTTTGATGCTCTTTGGCGATTAATGACACTCAAATCCTGGATAAACAAGTTTAAGTCATTTCAGAACAAACTAATGCGACAAGTATATAATACAATTAATAGACATGAAAAGATATAATTACATTGAATTTTTCGGTTTTCCGTTTGGCTACAAAAGTGCTCCATTCTTCCGGTGTAATCAAATTCGCATACAACTGTGAAAGTTTTGCTTCAACAAATTCTTTCCTCATCCCTCAGATATTTGTTTGATAATAAGGCTCGAAAGCTCGTGTCTCTTTCTGGTCAATTGAAGACAATACTTTTTCCAGCTTTCATCAATATGAAAAGACCTCTACAAAAAAAAACATACACATATAAACATAAAGTGTGTTAGTATATGTAAATTATATACTTAATCGTAAAAAAAAATCTAATAACACATCAATCATGTTTGGTAAGTACCTATATCTCAGTCCATATCTTATCTTTACCAGCTTTCAACAATGGGTTCCTCTAATTATCACTGGTAATTAGAATGTGTTGGTGGACAAGTGAACCAATGTATGAAGACAACATTGAATCGTTAGGCTCAATTAGTTGGTTCTCATCACTCCAATGTACATCAAATTTGACCCGTTTGTCTCTAGCACGAATGATTGACTTTATAATTGTTATTCCTCGTTTTATTTCACTTTTTACATTCAAAGCTTTATTCTGAGCTTCATTTGTATCATATGTCTCATGTGTGTCTTCCTGGTTACTTGCCATTTGACCTGTAAGAAAGAAAAAAAAGCAAAAATTAAATGACAAATATAAAAAATCCATAATATATAATCTATTGAATAATATAAGCTATATATAACATGTCAACTACCACAATCTATATACAAAAATTAAATGACAAATATAAAAATTCATAATCTATTTATAATTAGTATCGTTTTTAGGCACGTCTCTTTCTTTTTTTGGTTGGAATATGTTCTACTTGTCTCTTAACAACACAGACGGGTGGATTGAACCAAATATCCTCATTATGATCATTTCTAGTATATGACACATTCTCTATAATATTCACATCTTGATCATTTCTAGTAAATGATTCAATATCACATTGATCTCCATTGTTTTCATCAATTAATTTGTTAGAAAAAAGAACTATTAACCATTTTGTACTTGTCAGATCAATGATATGAACACTTGTTTAGCTTGAGAGGCTAGAATAAAAGGCTCATTTTTGTATCTCATCCTATTAAGATCCACATGCAAAAATCCCGACTTATCCATTCGTACACCATTATTGTTTTCAACCCACTTGCAACAAAATATAGAAATCTGAAACTTCTCATAATCTAACACCCAAATGCGCTCGATAATCCCAAAATATGACAGATTTGCAAATTTGGGGTTTAAGTCTTTCACACTTGAAATGTGCATTGCTTCAGCTACCATGGTGACACCACTATTTTGCGTAGTACTTTTATCATCTTGTTCTTTGGTATAACATGTGTATCCATTAATTGCGTATGCGCTATAAGAAAACACAACCAAACTTGGAACATATGTTAAACATCTCAATCTTTCTGTTATTGAAGCGATATCTGAATAATACTTTGAATAAATATGATCCTTAAACTAAGGTATGAAACTTTGATTATGCTCTCATACTCTATAGTTCGCATTTCTATTCAGATTTTAACCTCAGAGAACATCCTTATGCATTTCAACATACGGCTCAACCCCATTCTCATTATGCAGAACATACAAATGCACTTGACCCCATTCGACCAATGATATTGTCACAACTTCATTTCCAATTAACTTTTTTCCTGCTTTTTTTCGACAATATGAGATTTGGGGAGTACAATTGATTGTATATTGGACATATATTTAGTAAAAAACTCAATCGCATCTTCAACAATGTATCATTTGACAATACAACCCTCTGGTCGACTTTGGTTTTTCACATACCCTTTTAATATTTTCATATAATGTTCAGTAGGGTATATCCATCTTATAAGCCGATTCACACAATTGTGTGTCTTTCACCAGATGAACAACTAGATGAAGCATTATATCAAAAAAACAAGGGAGGAAAATAGATTTCAAGATCACACAAAGTAATAACTATTTCGTTTTGCAATGTTGGTAAGATCACAGGATCAATCACCTTACTGCAAATTGACTTGAAGAAAAAACACAATTTAGTTATTGCACTTCTTACTTTTTCAGGCAGAATATAATGTATACCTATTAGTATAAATGAAAAGATAACATTACATTGAATTTTTCAGTTTTCCATTTGGCTACAAAAGTGCTTCATTCTTCCGGTGTAATCAAATCCGCATACACCTGTGGAAGTTCTGCTTCAACAAATTTTTCCTCATCCCTCAGATATTTGTTTGATAATAAGGCTCGAAAGCCTGTGTCTCTTTCCGGCCAATTGAAGACAATACTTTTTCCAGCTTTCATCAATATGAAAAGACCTCTACAAAAAAAAAACATACATATATAAACATAAAGTGTGTTAGTATAAGTAAATTATATACTTAATCGTCAAAAAAAATCTAATAACACATCAATCATGTTTGGTAAGTACCTATATCTCATTCGATATCATATCTTTACTAGCTTTCAACAATGGATTCCTCCAATTATCACTGGTAATTGGAATGTGACGGTGGACAAGTGAACCAATGTATGAAGACAACATTGAACCGTTAGGCTCAATTAGTTGGTTCTTATCACTCCAATGTACATCAAATTTGAGCCCTTTGTCTCTAGCACGGATGATTGACTTCATAATTGTTATTCCTCGTTTTATTTCACTTTCTACATTCAAAGCATCATTCTGAGCTTCATTTATATCATGTGTCTCGTGTGTGTCTTCCTGGTTACTAGCCATTTGACCTGTAAGAAAGAAGAAAAAAACAAAAATTAGATGACAAATATAAAAAATCCATAATATATAATCCATTGAATGATAAGCTATATATAACATGACAACTACCACAATCTATATAAAATAAATTAAATGACAAATATAAAAATCCATAATTTATTTATAACTAGTACCTTTTTTAGGAATGTCACTTTCTTTTCTTGGTTGGAATATGTTCTACTTGTCTCTTAACAACAAGGACGGTTGGATTGATCCTAATATCCTCATTATGATCATTTCTAGTATATGACGCATTCGCTATAATATTTTCATCTTGATCATTTCTAGTAAATGATTTAATATCAACATCAATATCACATTCATCTCCATTGCTTTCATCAATTACTTTATTAGAAAAAAGAACTATAAACCATTTTGTACTTGTCGAATCAATGATATAGAACACTTGTTTAGCTTGAGAGGCTAGAATAAAATGCTCATCTTTGTATCCCATCCTATTAAGATCCACTTGCAAATTTGCAAATTTGGAGTTTAAGTCTTTCACACTTGAAATGTGCATTGCTTCAGCTACCACTGTGACACCACTATTTTGCATAATACTTTTATCATCTTGTTCTTTGGTATAAAATGTGAATCCATTAATTGCGTAAGCGATATCAGAAAACACTACCAAACTTGGACCATATGCTAAACATCTCAATCTTTCTGTTATTGAAGCGAGATCTGAATAATACTTTGAATAAATATGATCCTTAAACCAAGGTATGAAACTTCAATTGTGCTCTCATACTCTCCAGTTCGCATTTCTATTCAGATTTTAACCTCAGAGAACATACTTATGCATTTCAACATACGGATCAACCTAATTTTCATTGTGCATAACATACAAAGGCACTTGATCCCATTCGACCCTTGATACTGTCACAACTTCATTTCCAATTAACTTTTTTCCGGCTTTTTTCCGATAATATGAGATCTGGGGATTCCAATTGATTGTATATTGGACAGATATTCAGTAAAAAAACTCAATCGCATCTTCAACAATGTATCATTTGACAATACAACCCTCTGGTCGACTTCGGTTTTTCACATACCCTTTTACTATTTTCATATAATGTTCAGTAGGGTACATCTTGTTGGTGTAAGCCCTAGAGGCCAATACTTTTTGGTACTTGTATCGGATTATTCGTTTAATAATAAAAGGCATTTCTTTATTATGTTTGTCTTTCAGAATAATAAAGTCCCTAGAATAGTTAGTCTGTTTAATGAAATGTTAAGTGTGACTTAATCATGAGATCCCATTAAACATAAAGACATTATTCTTAAAATATCCGTAGTCAAGCTTTATTGCAAAGTGGGATAACATTAAAGCATTGAGACTATTATGAAGATAGACTGATGATCACATCTCATGGATCATGGATAAAGAGTTATCAAGTCTTGACATAGGTATAAATATTAGGAGTAATATTTATACCGGATTGACCCGCTATGAGAATACTACATAGTATGTTATGCAAAGTGTCATAAGTTATTCTCATGGTGATAATGGTGTATTACCACCCTTCGACCTGAAACCACTATGGACCCTAGATGTAGAGTCGGGTGCTTTATTGCTGATCAAACATTATCCGTAACTGGATGATCATAAAGACAGTTGATGGGTACTCCACGAAGCATGCTGAGGGACATGAGTGTCCTAGATGGAATTTGCCAATCCTGCATAACAGGAGAAATGTCTAAGGGCCCAATATTGAACTGGACAAGGATGACACAGTGTATGCCTTGTGTTCAATATAGACATAGGGGCAAAAGGGTAATTGTACAAACATATATTATCACGGAAAAGGTTTTGTCAGATCACATGACATTTTCGTGACTTGGGTAGCAGTGATGTGTTGCTAGATACCGCTCACTGTTTATTATGTTAAATATATAATTTAATATAATTACCAACGTTACGAAATCCTACAGGGTCACACACATAAGGACAGTTTGATGAGAGATAGAGAAATCAAAGGAACACCGTAAGGTACGGTGCACTTAAGTGAAAATAGAAATTCGGATAATATAATAATAATTATTGTTATTTTATAATGGTTATAAAATAATAATAAAATAAATATATTTATTATAATAATAGTTATTATAATAATATATAATATTATTATGGATCATGTGAATTGGGCTTTTAGCCCGCAGCCCACAAGAGAGTCTATAAAAGGAACCCTTGTGATGAAGCTTTCACTTGATGCAATTTCGTTTTTGATTCTCACTCAAATAATTCCGTTCGTAAGCAGCTAGCACTGTGACCGGAAGCTGTTCGTGTGGACTGAGTAGAGGCGTTGCACTTCATCAACGCTTGTGATCGCTGCATCAAAGATCTGAATCGCCACAAAGAGGTAACGATTCTATCACTGACCATGCTCATTCGTAAGGATCACTAAAGGAAAATTTTTGTTTTCCGCTGCGTTTAGATCGCTATTTTCCTTCACATCTATCTCATATAAGTCGGTCCACACAATTGTGTGTCTTTCACCAAATGAACAACTAGATGAACCATTATATAAAAAAACAAGGGAGGAAAGTACATTTCAAGATCACACAAAGTAATAGCTATTTCGTTTTGCAATGTTGGTAAGGTCGCATGATCAATCACCTTACTGCAAATTGACTTGAAGAAAAAACACAATTTAGTTATTTCACTTCTTACTTTTCCAGGTAGAATATAACATATACCCATTGGTAGAAAATATTCCATTACAACATGGCAGTCATGCGTCTTGAAACTCTTTAACCTGAGGTCTTTCATAGACACAAGTCTTCTAATATCTGAAAAATATCCTTCTGGAACTTTAACTTCACTTAGAAACTTACACAATACTTTTTTCTCCTTTCTAGATAGAGTATATGCAGTAGGTGGTAGATATGTTCGTTTTCCTTTCTTCAAGGGTTCTAATTCAGTTTTTATCCCCATCACTATCAAGTCTTTTCTTGCTTTAAGGTCATCCTTGGACTTTCCTTGTATATTGAGTAACATCCCAATAACATTGTCAAATAATTTTTTTTCAATATGCATAACATCGAGAAAATATATTATATATAACGACTTCCAATATGACAGTTCAAAAAAAAATGACCTCTTCTTCCACCCTCTCTTCATAAGTGTATATGCAAAAGGCTTGCCAAACTGAGTACTCACATCTTTCACATTTTCAAAAATTTAATCACCTCTCAATATAGGTGGATCTCTACCTTGTTTTGTGTCTCCATTGAAGGCTTTTCTCCATCCACAGTAGTGATGATTCGAATTTAAGAATCTACGATGACCGAGAAAGACATTCTTCTAACAAAACGCCAATCACATCCAATTTGTTTTATCTTCACAAATAGGACACCCACATTGACATTTTATGATATACCCTGATAGATTTCCATATGCTAGAAAATCATTAATTGTGCCAAACAACATCGCCCTCAAGTTGAAACTTTTTTTTCTATACCCATCATAAACCTCCACACTGTTCTCCCACAAAAACTTTAAATCTTTAATTAATGGTGTCAAGTATACGTCTATGTCATCCCTTGGTTGTTTAGGCCCAAAAATCAACATAGATAGCATCATGTACTTACGCTTCATACATAGCCATGAAGGTAGGTAATAAATAATTAAAATCACAGGTCAGGTGCTATGTGAGATACTTTGAAGACCGTGTGGGTTCATTCCATCAGTAGATAATGTCAAGCGAAGGTTTCTAATTTCTTTTCCAAATTCAGGATAATCATCATCAATTTTCATCCACTGTGGTGAATCTTTGGGATGTGGAATATTTCCATCAATAATTCTTTCATCTGCATGCCAAGTCAAGTGTCTTGAATCAATCTCACTACGAAACATACATATGAATCTCATAATTATCGGAAAATACCATAAGTCTTTTGCCGGAGATAACTTTTTCTTATATCGAGAGACACCACGTTTAGGACACTCATTTAACGATGCATACTCATTACGAAACCAGACGCAATCGTATAGACAAACATGTATCTTATCATAGCTCATGCCAATAGAGCACAACATCTTTTTGGCCTCATATGTTCGATTGGGAAGAACATTATCCTCTGGAAGCATATCTTTCATAATGGCCAATAACTCTGTGAAACTTTTATCCGACCATCCATTGTCCACCTTTAAGTTGTACAACTTTAATACCACAGACATTCTCTACATCGCTTACCAAACTTTTATCCGACCATCCAAACTCTCAAACGTTTTGGGACAATCTTTAAGATCTTCTTCAAGTGCTTCTGAAATCTCTTCGACTCGATCATAATCGTATATATCTATGCCATTGTCGTTTGAAGCATAGGTCGTATTATCCCCCAGTTCAATATTCTCGTTAATCTTTTCATCATGCAAATTCCAAAATGTATAACTTCTATCAATTCCATGCCTCTTTAAATGTGATGCCAACTGAACCACGTCAACCTGACCCACAAAATAGCAACCCAAGCAAGGATTTATCATTTGATTAGGGTTATTGGCATGCACAACAACATACTTAACAAATTTTGATACCCCATTCTCGTACTTTTTCGACAATCGACTTGAAGACATTCATTTCTTATCCATATTTATACTAATTAAACAAAACAAATACAAAAATAAAAAATATTTACCTGTAGGGAAATGATCATACTTTCACACTTTGATCACAAGTAACTCATATATATATATATATATATATATATATATATATATATATATATATATATATATATATATATATATAGAGAGAGAGAGAGAGAGAGAGAGAGAGAGAGAGAGAAAATTCAATCAGTTAGTAACCCCATCATAAGTTCATTCAAAGCACTACTATATACAGTGGCGAGAAAGAACAACTAATTACCATTAAAGATGTAAACACCTTCTAGAGCCACACAGTATCCAGATAGGTTAAAATTACCAAGATCCCCCTTGTACATGTATCATAAAAGGAAATATCATTAATTGACCAATTGTGAGTCATAACTTGATAAGTGGCAACATGTAATCACAAACAAGCACCTATTCTTCACGAACTATTACTTAACCAAAGTGTTTGGGTAATTAAATGTCTAACCAAATATTAAGACTCATTGCTCACTTCAAACACATAGCTAAGTTCATAGAAAACAATCAATTTTCATCTTTAACATAAACTAATTCAAGAACCATCACAAACTAATGTCAAAACTTAATTTTTTTAATAGTACCATGTTGTATTACACTTTAGGATAGGATACAAGTTGTAGAAATCAAAGTGAAACAAAACATGAATGTTACAACACTGTCAACTAATCTAAAGGTATATTTTGTTCTATAATTAAGCCTATTTCAAAATGTAACATTTTATAGAAATAAATATAATGAGAAACCAATTCATTATCATAGCTCAATCATTTATAGAAGTAGATATAATAAGAAACCAATTCACTTCATAACTAACTAAACTTCATATTTCTCACTAACGTCAATCCTAACTAATTCACTTCAACTGTTCAACATAATAATTTAACTCTAAACTTACTAACATTAACTATCCTAAACACTAACAAAACAATTTTCATAACTTCAAAGAATAATAGTTCAATTCCATAACTCTAACTTGATTAAATCAGCTCAAGCAAAATTACCATTTCACATTCAATTAACCTCCACATCCCATACTAAATGTAGTAGGCATTCAAAATACTTAATATCAACAACATCTTCATTGAGATAACAGAATAATTCACTAACTGTGTTACAATTCAAAATTAGCATGAGTTAAGCATACAACTTGATATTCCTTGCATACATTCGACATTGGATCCCTTTTATTCACCTTGAGTCCACCATTCAGTACTTTAATTAATAGCTACACTAACCACAACATTTAACTGATTTAGCAAATTCAGCTTCACTAACTAATTGACCAACTAACTAATTCAGCTCAAACTAATAGACTTAAACTCTAATTTCTAATGAACACTGACTGAATCCTTCTCAAATTCACACTAACTGCACACATAACTAACATTTCCTTGGCAACAACACTAACGAAAACATTTAGACAATAAGGGCAATGGCAACAACACTACAACAACAATGACAACAACAACACCAAAAAACCAGAACAATATAATAAATGGCAAGAAAAACAACAATGTACCCTAACAACAACAACATCCGCAAGAAAAACAAGAACATCCGAAAGAACAACAACAATGTATAATAATAAGAAACGAAAACGGAACGACGTACCTCCTTCTTATTCTTTTTTATTCTTCACGAAACGAAAATAGAACGAAACGAAAGCAATAATGTATAATAGGGTTTCTGAAAGCAAGAGAAGAACTCAATCAAGAAAGCTTGAATGAAATGCAAGAGAAACGGTCGGAAAAGCAAGAGAAGAACGCAAGAAAATGATTAGAAATGAATAAATAGTGTTTCTGAAAGTTTTATATTTTAATTAGTAATTGACCTTAGAGAGCGCTTTTTCTAAAGCACTTTCTTAAGAAATACCTATAAGAGCGCTTTTCTAAGAAAGCACTTTCTTAGGGTTTCTGAAAGTTTAATATATTTTAATTAATTATTGACCTTAGAGAACGCTTTTTCTAAGGCGTTTTCCTAAGGGCTACCCATAAGAGCGCTTTTCTTAGAAAACGCTTTTCTTAGAAAGCGCTTTCTTAAGGTGACTTCAAAAAGCGCAGTAATTAAATGAAAAAACATCAAAAATTACAAGAAAGCGCTTTCTTAGGGTGGCTTCAAAAAGTGCAGTAATTATATGAAAAAATATAAAAAATGACAAAAATGGAAAAGGGGGGTGTCAAACTCACGCCCTAGAGTTAGAGAAATGCATTATACAAGCGCATTAACCACTAGGGTGGTGATACATCCATTAATTAAAATACAAAGATAAATATATATATATATATATATATATATATATATATATATATATATATATATATATATATATATATATATATATAGGGTACTTGAAAAGAATATTATTATTTTTAATATTTTATAATATTATTTTTCAATTAATTATTTAAATACTCAAAATAAATTATTTTTGAATGATTTTTTGCACATAATTCATTCATACATTCAAAATATGTTTTCACAAAAATATATTATTATTTGATTAATTTTAAATATTTTAAAGAATTTCTTTAAAATATTTAAAAGTCATCAAAGAAAAATATTTTTTTGTTATTTTTGTGAAAATAATATTTTGAATGTATGAATAAAAAGTCATATGTTATTTGTATAATGATGTGAAAATTTCTTTGTTTGAAGAAATTGATGAAAATAATTTACTTAAAATATTTTGAAACAAAATAAAAAGAAATTCTTTAAAATATTTAAAATAAATCAAATAATAATATTTTTTAGTTATTTTGTGAAAATAATATTTTGAATGTATGAATGAATTATGTGCAAAATATTATTCAAAAATGATTTATTTTGAGTATTTAAATAATTGTTGAAAAATAATATAAAATATATATATTAAAAATAATAATATTCTTACCTATAAGAGCATTTTTCTTAGAAAGCGCTTATTAGGGTTTCTGAAAGTTTCATATATTTTAATTAATAATTGACCTTAGAGAGTGTTTTTTCTCACATCATCATATAAATAACATATGATTTTTCTTTCATACATTCAAAATATTATTTTCACAAAAATAAAAAAAGAATATTTTTATTTGTTTAATTTTAAATATTTTAAATAATTTCTTTTTATTTTGTTTCAAAATATTTTAAATAAATTATTTTCATCAATTTCTTTAAATAAAGAAATTTCACATCATCATACAAATAACATATGATTTTTCATTCATACATTCAAAATATTATTTTCACAAAAATAACAAAAGAATATTATTATTTGATTAATTTTAAATATTTTAAAGAATTTCTGTTTATTTTGTTTCAAAACATTTTAAATAAATTATTTTCATCAATTTCTTCAAACAAAGAAATTTTCACATCATCATACAACTAACATATGATTTTTCATTCATACATTCAAATGATTATTTTCACAAAAATAACAAAAAATATTAATAAATTGATTAATTTTAAATATTTTTAATAATTTCTTTTTATTTTGTTTAAAAAAAATTTAAATAAATTATTTTCATCAATTTCTTCAAACTAAGAAATTTTCACATAAAACGTATATATCTTTATCTTTCTATTATAAAGTCATAACATTTTTATGAATAAATTTGACATTTTTATCATTTTATTTCATTTATTAATTCAAATAAAACTCACACACATACACACACACGCACACACACACACACACACACACACACACACACACATATATATATATATATATATATATATATATATATATATATATATATATATATATATATATATATATATATATCTTTGTATTTTATATATTGAGTGTATCATCACCCCAGTGGTTAATGTGCATGTACAATGTATATCCCTACTTCAAAGGCGCGAGTTTGATCACCTTGTCATTTTTTTTGATATTTTTTCATATAATAAAGCGTTTTCTAAGATGAGACATTTAGTAGCGCTTTATAGAAAGTGTTTTTAAAGATCTAAAAGTGTTGTCTAAGGTGACCATTTAAAAACGTTTTTTTTAGCGAATTTTTTTAAAAACATATTACAGCGTTTATTTCTAAAAGCAATGTGTTTGTTGCGTTGCTAAAAACTATTTTTGGCGTAGTAAAAATTAAAAATAAAATAAAATATATCACAACGATGGAAAAAACAATTGTAATCATAACTTTTAATTTTTTTATTTAAAAATAAATAAAAAAGGAAAGGCGTGCCTTAATATATATATATATATATATATATATATATATATATATATATATATATATATATATATATATATATATATATATATATATATATATATATATATATATATATATATATATATATATATATATATATATATGATGACACTGAATTTCGAATCCATGAAAGCTCGTATCATCACGGTTGGTTTATCAATCGTTGTTATATACAAATAAGTTTTAATCAACAAAAAACAAATATAATACAATAATATCTTAGTTTAAAGATATCACAATGATATATAGATGAATCGTGATGACCATAACGTCGTTTGTTTATGTGTTGTGTAGTAATGTCAGATCAATTTCTTCAAAGAGTAATATATAATTAGATGCTAATCTGTATGGAGGTTGCTATAATGGTTTTTTGCTTTGAACTGTTCAGGCTTATGTAGATGGAGAATATAGTTATTGCTCTTTGTCACATTTCAGTCATTATTAAAAGATGACCACATATCTTAATTTTCTTAGACATTTGACAGATGCATTAAATTATGGTAGCTAAAGTTGGTGCACCTCATAGTGTCATATATAATCAATTCCAATCATGAATAAACCAATATTAATTGATGAATGAAGTGATATGCTTGATGTGTAAAATGAAGTAGTTACACGATGACATCAATGATTGATATAGGTTAATTAGTAGTGGGAGAAACAGAAACTATTGATTGTTTTTCCCTTTTTTTTATAGAGCAATTTTATGAATTTCGTTTTCTTTCTTTTTTATGATCATACAGTTTTTGTTTTCTTTCTTTAATAATGGAAGGGGTTAATAATACAGACAGTATCGTTACATCCATTTCAATAAAGTCTTAACAAGGACAACGTAATGGCTACATATATAAAATTATCTTATTTCAACATTTAAATATCTTTTCGAATATGTTTATTTATATACATTATTTTTTATCTTTGGAAACGTATACAAATTTTAAAAATACACTCAAATCAAATAAATATTATATTTGGCATCAGAATTTTAACGTGAAAGTGTGATAAGTGAGCAAGAAAACCATATTCTCTATTGTATAAGTTATTATCATTATACAATTGTTCACTCTCAAATTATATTTGCTTAAGTTACAAGGTTACTAGCAACACTTGATTTCAATCCAACATATTGGTATTTAAGAGTTTTATACAATCTAATGAAAGTTAAAAATATCTTGTGAAAGAAACAATGGTGCATAGAAATGGTGTCTTTTGTGTTTACCTTCTCATTTTTAGTGGTGGATTTTGTCTAAAATTTTAGGGGAGTTACAAATATAATATGTTTTTTAAGATAAGGAGATAAAGTTATAGTAGCAGAGTTATGATGCTATGATTTTTAACATTTTATTCTATAGCTTATTTGGAAAAAGATGACGCTAGGTATTACTCGCAATTACAACTGTTGCACATCATGCTTGAAGGAAAACATGCAAGATCAAATATCACTACCTATTTAATTACCAGTAAGGTCTACTACGGTATTTGTTGGACTTGTGACTCAATACATAATAAGGTGGGTGAATTTTGGAGGTTTCAAATTTTAGATTGAAAACAAAATCATTTGGAATATTAGAATTTAAAACATTTTTTAAAATAAACAAGTAAATATGGAGCGAAATAAGTTGGTTTTCCTTCAAACTAAGATAAAGTTTTAAGTTGGTTATGCTTCAAATTTGAATGGAGTTTTTAAATAACCTCTGAACGAAATCGGAGTTTTACACATGTTAACCTCAAACAAAGTTGAACTTTTATATGGATTGATCGCGAACAAATTGAATTTTTACACCAGATTGAGCTCAGGAACCAAGATGAGATGTTACACTGGCTAATTTAGAACTGATAGAACTTTTAACAAAGATGCGATCAAGAAATGTTATGGAGATTTTAATGGTTGATCTTCACAAACCAAAAGAGATTTTTTCTTCTTGAAAAAACTCACAAACCAAACAAAGTCTTTCTAAGACAATCCCCCAAAAACAAACAAAAGCTTTTACTGGCTTAGCTCGCAACTAAAAAACCTCTTATAGAGGAATATTTTACATAAGTGATAATTCACTTTTGGTAAATTACAATTAAGTCATCACCCAATACAATGATCCCTACTTAGACACAAAATCACTCTCGAAGCACTAAGGTAAAAATATATATGACACACCAGGAGATATATAAAAAATGAGAGAGAATTAGAAAGTGAGATCAAAGTTCGTTTTCTGAATGAAATAAAATAATAGAGAAACTCTTTATTTATAAACCAGATTTTGGTTTAAATTTAGATACAATTCATGGAAAAAATGCCATTATTAATTAGGCCAATGGATTATTGGAATAATCGATTGTTCAAGTCATAAATAAAAGATCTTGATATTTAGCTTACCAATCATTAAGAGATTATCACAATTGATTTTAGACTCAACCAAGAGAAAATAATCAATTAGAAGATTATAAATGATTGATTATTTAGTTGGAAAAAGTTATCAATTGATCAGACCTTATCATTCAATATATTCTCGATGTAGCAACACCTAAAAAATCATTTTTAGAGTGTCTAGTTTGACAAGCTCTTCAGCTACTTGTTATAGTATTACTACCATTATTAGAGATGTCAATTTGTATTTACTAACGTATATTCTTATGGACTGCCTCGTTTAGGGCATCAAATATATAAATTTTTTCCCTGTAAGAATGTAGATAAAGAATAAAATTTTCTATACGACACTTTAGAGTCAGGGACATGAAATATATCACACGCCCCGTAGAGTGTCTAACTATCAAGAATGTTGAAGCTCACCATTGGAGAAGGTGAAAAACAGTTAGAAGTTTGTTACATTCAAGAAGAAGAAGAAGTGAAACCTTTACTATATTGATTGATTAATGAATAATGAATACAATGTGACTTATATACAAAATAAGATACCTACTGTAAGATATAATGAACCCTATACATGTGATAGCCCTCTATCTCTAATATCCCCCCTCAAGCTGGACTTTGGATACTACAAAGACCAAGCTTGGACAAGATAGAGCTAAAAGCAGGAGAATGAAGAGGTTTAGTAAAAACATCAGCTAATTGCTCTTTTGTAGAAACAGGCATAAGATGAATGAGGTTAGAGACAATCTTTTATCGGATGACATGGCAGTCCAACTCAATGTGTTTGCTCCTCTCGTGAAAAGTTGGGTTATGAACAAGGTATATAGCTGATTTGCTATCACAATATACAGAAGCAGGGTCAGGAAAATTAATGAGAAAATCATGGAAAAGATATTGCAGCCATTGAAGTTCACAAGCTAAAGCTATGTATTCAGCTTCAGTGGATGAACGAGAAACCGTGTTTTGTTTCTTAGATTTCCAGCAGATGAGGGAAGATCCAAGAATAACACAAAAACCTGTAATGGACTTTCTGGTCTCTGAACATCTGGCCCAATCAGAATCTGCAAAGCCATAAAGTTTTAGAGAACTAGATGCTGAAAATAGAATCCCATTTGCAGGTGTAGACTTGAGATACTTCAATATTCTGGTGGCAGCTTGATAGTGGGGAGTGAGGGGCTTTGAAACATATTGACTGAGATGCTGAACTGCATAAGATATATCAGGCCTGCTATTGGTAATGTAGATTAATCTACCTATGAGTCTTCTGTATGCAGATGGATCAGCAAGAGGTAAGCCATCAGTAGTGGACAACTTGATATTAGGATCAATGGGCACATATGAAGGTTTTGCTGCCAAATAACCAGTATCTTCAAGCAACTGCAATGTATATTTCCTTTGATTCATGAAAATACCTGTAGTAGACCTGGCAATCTCAAAACCTAAAAAATACCTCAGTTGTCCCAAGTCCTTAATACTAAATTGTTGATCCAATAGATGTTTAACATTCTGAATTTCAGAAATCGAATCACCAGCTAAAACTATGTCATCTACATAGACAAGTAAAGATGTAAAGCTTGTGGATGTAGATTTGACATATAAAGAACAATCAGCTTGAGAAGGTGAATAGCCAAGAGAAATAAAAAATGAAGACAATTTAGCATACCATTTCCTGCTAGCCTGCTTCAAACCATACAGGGATTTGTGTAGTTTGCATACCTGTGAACTGTTAGATGGAACCAGACCAGGAGGTAATGTCATATATACTTCTTCATGCAAATCTCCACGTAAAAAAGCATTATTGACTTCTAATTGTTCTAGATGCCATCCTTTTATTGCAGTTATGGACAAAAGAACTCTAACTGTGGTAATCTTAGCCACAGGAGAAAAAGTATCAAAGTAGTCAACTCCCTCCGTTTGTGTATAACCCTTTGCTACAAGGTTGGCTTTATACCTTTCTATGGATCCATCTGCCCTATATTTCACCTTATAGACCCATCTGCATCCAATAGGCACCTTACCAGATGGAAGATCCACTAATGTCCAAGTATGATTATCAGCAAGAGCCTGCAATTCAACATTCATAGCATGCTTCCAACATTCAAGTTTGTTAGCTTGTTGGAAACTAGAAGGTTCAGGATTAGAAGAAATAGAGCAATAGAAATGATGAAAGGTTGGAGAGCATTTATTGTAAGACAAAACTGAAGACAGGGGATAATGAACTTTGGAAGTGGGAGAGGGAGCATGTGTAGAAGTAGAGAAACAATGATAATCAGCAAGGTAAGATGGTGGATGAGAAACTCTAGAGGAGTGTCTAGTAGGTGGTTGAGCAGCAGAAGGAAGATCCATAGAAGGATGATTATTATGAGGGGAGCCAGGACTAGTATTAGGCTCAGTAGCAGGACTGGGGGTCAGGTCATGTGCAAGAGGAGAGTTATGAAGAGGGGAGCTATTCTCATGAGGGAGAAGATTAGTAAGCAAGGTATTGTCTGATGGATTTAGGGTAGGGTCATAAGCTGTAATGACAGGATGTAAAGGAGGGTCAATAAAGATATCAGAATGAGTACTATCATTATGAGAAAATTCAGTACTTGTGTTATCTTGGAAACAAAGATATTGTGATGAGTCAAATCATAGAGTATGTATCCTTTAGTTCCTTTTTTATATCCTATAAAGACAACTTTTCTAGCCCTAAGGTCAAATTTTGTCCTATGATTCATGAGAGAGGTAGCATAAGCCAAACACCCAAACACTTTAAGATGAATTAGTGAGGGAGGTTTTTGATACAAAATTTCGTAAGGGCATTTCAGTTTTAGCAAGGGAGTTGGAAGTCTATTAATAATGTGAATTGCTTGCTGTACACAAAAATTCCACATAGTTAGAAGAACATTGGATTGAAAGTGTAAGGCTCTAGCAACATTGAGTATATGTTGGTGTTTCCTCTCAACAATTCCATTTTGTTGAGGGGTTTCAACACAAGACTTTTGGTGTAGAATTCCCTTAGAAGACAGAAAGTTATGTAAGGCTAGAAATTCTGTACCATTATCAGACCTCAAGCATTTTATAATTTTATTAAATTATTTCTCAACATAAGCTACAAAACTGATAAAACTACTTCTAGTCTGATCTTTGGTTTTCAAAAAAAGCACCCATGTGAACCTAGAATGATCATCAACTAGTGTTAAAAAATACTTGTGTCCTAACATAGAAATAGTAGAGAAGGGGCCCCACAAATCAACATGAACAAGTTGAAACACATCAGTGGAACAAGTAACACTATTAGGAAAAGGTAACTTTCTTTGTTTGGCATAATGACAAGGATCACAAGGGGAAATATTATCTTTACATGGAATAAAGGGAAAATGTTTTGCAATGGCTTGTAAGCCTTTGTGAGAGGGATGGCCTAGCCTCATGTGCCATATCTCACATTCATTATTAAAAGCAGAATTACAAGAATTTTGAGAAATATTTGAATGTAGAACATATAGGCCATTTTGCAGATCAGCTATACCAATCGTTGCCATTGAAGGATTCTGCATAATGAAGCAAGAATTAACAGAGAATTAAATAACACAATCATTGCTTTGAGACAATTTTGCTATAGAGACAAGATTTACATTAAAGAAAGGTATATAAAGGACATTGTGCAAGATTAAAGATTGTGTAAGCTTGACAGAACCAGATATGGAAGCAGACAATTGAGAACCATTAGGCAGAGTAACAGAAATTGGGACAATAGTTTGATAACTAGTAAAGGCTGACAGATTAAATGAGATATGATTTGTGGCTCCTGTATCTAGTATCCAAAGAGAAGAAGAGTTACCATTGACATTAGAAGAGAGAAAGTTTATCACGAGGGGAGAAGTAGACACTGAATTGGTTGTGGAAACATGTTTTGAATGTTGTAGCATTGCTATGATGTTATTGTATTGCTCTTAAGTCAAGCCATAAGAGGGATTGGTGGAACTGGAACCTGATGCAGGTGCCTCTGACACATTGTTAATTGTTGCAGCCTGTTGAGAGCTATTTCCATTGCCTTTGAACTTGTGCTTGAAACCTGGAGGATATCCATGTTTGATGAAACAAGTATCAATGGTGTGATTAGTTCTTCCACAGTGAGTACAAACACGATTTTTCCCTCTTTGACCTGCATTGCCTTGATACCTGCCTCTATTCACATTAGGTTTATTAGATTGAGCATCCTGAGATACATTCAAAAACACACTTTCTTCAGAATTGCTAACAACTGGAATAGTTGCAGAAACAACATTGTTCATTTCTCTTTCTTGTTGAATTACCAAAGAGAAAGTCTTGTCAATATCAGGTAGTGGACTCATCATCATGATTTGGCTCTTGGAATGAGTGAATTTTTCATTTAAACCCTTAAGGAAACGAATCGCATAGTCTTGATCTCTATACTTACGGATAGATGCAGAAGCACCACAAGAGCATTGAACAACACATGAACAAGATGGAATCGGACGATAAGTTCCAGTTCATCCCATAGAACTTTCAAATGAGTGAAGTAGTTTGATACATCTAAATTTCCTTGACGAAATTTGTAAAGGTCTTCTTGAATGTCAGAAATGCGGAAAATATCACTATGAGAAAACCTAACCTGCAAACTTTTCCAAACACCAGCAGCTAAATCTATCCATAGAACTGAACGAGCAATCGATGGAGAAATCGAATGTTGAATCCACGCGAGAACCATCGTATTGCAGCGAATCCATGGCGCATAAAGAGCAACTGAAACCGCAGGTTTGGGAAGAGTTCCATCAATAAACCGATCTTTGTTCTTAGAGATCAATGTTATTTGCATTGAGTGAGACCAGGTGTGGTAGTTTTTGTTATCAAGCGTTGAAGAAACAAGAACAAGAGCTGGATTCTCGTTTGGATGCAGGTTGTAAGGATTAACAGAGTTTGTAGCGAAATCGATGAAGCTCTGTGCAACCATTGTTGCAGAGAAGCGAAGCAGAGAAAAGAATGGAAAAACAGGGAACAATGGCTACCAGAGCTTGGTTAGCTCTGATACCATATCAAGAATGTTGAAGCTCACCATTGGAGAAGGTGAAAAACAGTTAGAAGTTTGTTACATTCAAGAAGAAGAAGAAAAAGTGAAACCTTTACTATATTGATTGATTAATGAATAATGAATACAATGTGACTTATATATAAAATAAGATACCTACTGTAAGATATAATGAACCTTATACATGTGATAACCATCTATCTCTAATACTAACCCACATATATTACCATAATTTCCTTCGAAATATATAACTTTAAATTTATATATTCTTTTAGTTGTTTTTATATAATAATTTTTTTAAGTATATGTGATGTTTGTTAAACGGAGAACGAAATGATTATTTAATTTAAAAAATTTGATGGCCAAGACATGCAATAAATATTATTAAAATGATAAATTTGTTGGAATAATTTCTATGTATCTTTGTGATTTTTTGAATTTTTTCCCCATTAATTTACTTAAAAATAACATATATTATTTTATTAAATTTATGTATCCCTGACAAGAATCCGTGATGACAATGACGAGTGATTGTCGCACCTCGAAAAATACGATCCTAAAATAAACAACAGAGTCGCCACCTAATTCTATTTATTCTACGAGAGAAAAGGGAGATATAGACACAACCTAAATAATGGATAAGAATGGTCAACGAAACCACTAATCTAAGTTCGGGAGTCAGTTACGCAAAGGGAAGGTGTTAGGCACCCCTCACGTCCGTTGTACTCAACGGGAACCTCTTAGTCTAGTTTGCGCTTAAAATGTTAACTTGTTATTATTGTCTTCTTTTAATGATTAAGATTGCTTTTAAAGAAATGTTTTAGTTATTATTGTTTATGGGGAAATGTTAAGTTTTTTATTATTGTGATGGTGAGATAGTTAATTTTTTATTAATGTGCTCGCGAAGGATTAAAATCCCCGTGCCTACGTATTCCCTTGTGCAATGGGAAATTCAGAGCTTCGTAGTTCGTGCTACTACGATTTGTGATTTTTATTGAAAGATTGTTTGGAAATGCATTCTACTGCTAAGCGTTGGCTTATCTGCTCACGATGGGAGGCTGAAGCGCTAGCTTGCTTGCGAGATAGAAAGATTTAAACAAACGTTCGTTTTTAGAAAAGATGTTTGAATTTTGTTAAGATGTTTT
Organism: Lathyrus aphaca; assembly: GCA_963966055.1. Taxonomy (NCBI): domain Eukaryota; kingdom Viridiplantae; phylum Streptophyta; class Magnoliopsida; order Fabales; family Fabaceae; genus Lathyrus; species Lathyrus aphaca. Next base: position 559,577,823 of record OZ014522.1, read on the forward strand.
AAACGAAAGGGCGAATGAACCATCGCGTGGGGCTAGCCCAATTGCGGTCCAATCCAGAAGGTGCGGAATGCTAGACTCCGGAGTTCTGTCTTTCGTGATTTAATTTAAATAAATGATTTGAATATTTTGATATACGAATGATGATTGAACCATCGCGTGAGGCTAGCCCAGTTGTGGTTCAATCCAGAACGTGCGGAATGCTAGACTCCGGAGTTCCTTTTTCGTAATTTAATTTAAATGAATGATTTGAATATTTTGATATACGAATGATGATTGAACCATCGCGTGAGGCTAGCCCAGTTGCGGTCCAATCCAGAACGTGCAGAATGCTAGACTCCGGAGTTCCTTTTTCGTAATTTAATTTATATGAATTGAATATTTTGGTATACGAATGGTGATTGAACCATCGCGTGGGGCTAGCCCAGTTGCGGTCCAATCCAGAACGTGCGAAATGCTAGACTCCGGAGTTTTGTTTTCGTATGATTAATTTAAAAAGATAACTTGAATATTTTGGTATACGAATGATGATCGAACCATCGCATGGGGCTAGCCCAGTTGCGGTCCAATCCAGAACGTGCGGAATGCTAGACTCCGGAGTTCTGTTTTCGCATTAAATTAATAAGGTAGTTTGAATATTTAGTATACGAATGGTGATTGGACACATCGCGTGAGGCTAGCCCAGTTGCGGTCCAATCCAGAACGTGCAGAATGCTAGACTCCGGAGTTCTGTTTTCGTATTAAATTAATAAGTTGGATAATTGTTTTTTAGGTGTTCTTTAAGTTTATTTATTTTAATAACAAAGGAGTGAGCGAAACATTACGCGTGGGGCTAGCCCAGGTGTGGTTCATTAAAGACCCGCGGAATGCTAGACTCCGAAGCTCAGTTCCTCGTTAATTAACTTTGAAAGATTTAGTTATTTTGATAAACAATCACTTAGTAACTTAAAAATTAATCAACTATAATTATAACTAACTAATCATTTAAAAAACAATTAATAGAAAAATAAAATATTTACATAAAACATAATAGATGAATACTAACAATGGGGTTTAAATTAGTAATGGACCCACTTTCTTAACAACTAGATGGTCCATATATAAACACCTAAGTACTAATGATAATTCTAATGAAATGGTATTGTCCAAAACAAACAAGTAAATTAATACCATTATTTAGCATTATTATTAAATACTATCATTGTAAAAAAAAACTTTAATGATTACTAGAAGAGTCAGGTCCAGTGCCGTGAAATTGGCTAGATTATTTTTTTTAAACCAAAATTTATTAAAGTATAATATAACAATGTTAATAGCTAAAATAAGAGTTAAAATTGATGACTTTTCAAATTCTATTTTTCCCAATAAAAACTAATACTATTTACAGGGAGCATTTTCTTTTTCTCATGGAAACCGAACATCAAACTTCATCCCTTTTTCTCTTATAACTCACCATAAATGATTTTAAAAAAGACATAAATTAAAAGCAAGATAAAAATTGAATCCAAGTTTGAATGCATGGAATTCAAAGATTAAACAAAACTTTCTGCAAAAACACAAAACGTATTCAACTCTTATTTATTAACTTAGCAAAAAAAAAAATGCAGGAGGACCATAAACGCTTCACATGAATTTAAAGATACACATCCTTTTCATGCCAACAAACAATAGCAATCATCTTTATTTTTAAAATCATATTCATAACAGTGGAAACACAAATACAAAGCCAAAAGCAAAATATACTCTCTTCAAGACCAAACTTCAACCATGTTTTACTCTGTCATAGACAACAAGGTTCCACATTGCAAATAAACCAAGACATCTATGTAAACCCTTCAACACCAACAACAAAGTAAACATAACCACATTATATTTAAGCATTAGAACTTTGACATTTACTTACTAAACAAGCACCATGAACAAAGTAAATAGAATAATAACATCAACAATAATCGTAAGTAAAACAAAATAGAAGGGAAATGCCCTGAAATTTACCGACATCGCATCATTAACACTGCTGTTGAAATTTTGTTGTTGTTGAAATTGCTACAGGTCGAGTTATACTGGAATGAAAACGAGTTTGTCACTGCTGGCTGGAATTTTTTCTTCCACCATGTTGTTGTATTGTTGTGAGATGCGACGATGTTGTCCTTTCTAATCGACTCCGTGCTATTGAGGTTGTGTAGCGGAAGTTGTTGAGGGACTTGGTGAGCTTGAGGATCTGTCGCACACGGTCTTACTTTTAGCTTGGAAAGTTGGTGATCTAACGGTATGAGCAGGGTGCGGATGTAAGGTTGTTATTGGTTTGAGAAGTCACTGGAAAACATGATCGGAGGTTGTTATAAGGTGATGAACCGCGATGGTGGTGAGATCGTGAGGAAGACAATGAGCTAAGAGGTTGTAATGTGATGCGAAAAAACATGGTGAAGAAATGATGAAGAGGTGGTATTTATTGATGAGAAAAAAAATGAGGTTCTTGTTGCTTTGTGAATGAAACGGAAAATAAATGTAAAGAGGTTCACCAATGAAGAGGCGCTGTTATCACCTCCTCTTCTTGGAACTCCCTCTCCCTTTTTCAATTGCATTGAATTCCTCTTTTCCACTTTTCTGGGGTAGGCATTGTAAGTGCCTATTTTTGTGTTAACCTGATGGAGTGTTGCAAGGTGTGCAGCTGAGATATCACTGCTATGATAGCAGAATTTGGACTAAAGTGATAAAAATTGGTCCAAAGCTTTGGTTTGTATAGAAACAAAGTCACAAGACTAATTGAGATTGAACTATTAAAGATGATGAAAATAAATAAATAATGATTAAAATATATTAACAAAGAAAAATAATAAAACTTATTAAACTAACAAAATTGAAATATTAATCTGAAAATAAAACAACTTAATAAAATCTTACTAAAAGTTGAATTAAATTAAGCTATAATTAAAAAATAAAACCTTTAAGACTAAAATAGAAATAAAAGAATAATAATTTTAAAATAAGATTAATTAATTACAATTGTCTAAAAACTAACTAAATAATAATTAAATTAACACTAATGTGAAAACCGAGCTAATTAATTCTAAACAGTTTAAAATGAATACTTAACTTAAAAAAGTATAACAGTTAAACTATAAAATGAGACAACGTTCTACATATTTCTTTTAATTGAAATTAAAATCTACAATAAACGAAAGTACATCGAAACGAAAATAAACGCCTTATTATGAGGAAAAAAATGGACAAAAATGTAAAATGACTGATTAATGATATTGCGATAAAAATGCGCCAAATGAACAAAAATTTAAAATTTCTGGTCAAAATTTAGGGTGTTACAGCTGCCCCTATTTAATCATCCTGAACTTGAATGTGTTAGTAATAAAGAGATTTTGACTGAATATCAGAATACCTAAAATTTTGACTGAAAATGCAAATGAAATGATGTGATGTGCAATGTAAAATGCAATAACCAAGGCTATATCGTTACTGGGAAAGAAAACTGACACTACTGGGGATTAGACGCACATGACTGGATTATAATCCACACGAGGAATTTTCTCCTGAGCGAAGCCCGATGACAATTGTCTACAGGTCCTAAGATGACTCGAAATTTTCGAACAAAATTCCACCTTGAGGAAATCTACTGGCGAGATTTAAAACCTCATTTGGAAATACCTTATGTTGGTGTATCAATAACGAAACAGAAATCTACTGCCGAGATTCTGAAACGAAAACCACTTCTTCTGAAGTCTACTGGAGATCTACTGCCGAGATTACCAGAGAATCCAAAAATGGAATACCTTCTGCCGAGGTATACTAAATGAACCAAAAATCCACTGCCGAGATCTTGGAACGAAAACAAATTCTTACGAAGTCTGCTGGAGATCTACTACCGAGATTACCAGAGATTCTAAGAACGAGATACCTTCTGCCGAGGTATCAAAATAAAATTCCTACTGCCGAGGATTAACTGAGGATAAACCTGTAGCCAAATCTTCTGCCGAGACATAACTAAGGATGCCATTGTCGAGACCATACAAAGTAAATACCTTCTGCCGAGGTAGACTGGAAATCTTCTGCCGAGACTTGCCAGAAATAAAAGGAATCACTTGTTGCCAAATCTTCTGCCAAGATTTAACTAAGGATGCCATTGGATAGAATTCTCACCATACTTCCCTTCTTCTGAAAGAGACAGCCATATGACGGAGAAACAACTTTCACGCTCAAACTTCTCAACTTGTCTGGAAGAGATATCCATTTGACGGAAATTGGAAAATTCTCAACAAACTTCTCAACTTGTCTGGGAGAGATAGCCATTTGTTGGAAAAAATAAAAGAGATTCATATCAAACTTCTTAACTTGTATGGAAGAGATAGCCATTTGACAAAACATTCATCATACTTCCCTTCTTCTGAAAGAGACAGCCATATGATGAAGAACAACTTCACGCTCAAACTTCTCAACTTGTAGGGAAGAGATAGCCATTTGACGAAAATTGGAAAATTCACAACAAACTTCTCAACTTATCTGGAAGAGATAGCCATTTGTTGGAAAAATAAAAGAGATTCGTACCAAACTTCTCAACTTGTATGGAAGAGATAGCCATTTGATAGAATTCTCCCCATACTTCTCTTCTTCTGAAAGAGACAGCCATATGATGGAGAAACAACTTCACGCTCAAACTTCTCAACTTGTCTGGAAGAGATAGCAATTTGACGGAAATTGGATAAATTCAACAAGCTTCTCAACTTGTATGGAAGAGATAGCAATTTGATAGAATATTGGAAAAAATTCAACAAACTTCTCAACTTATATGGAAGAGATAGCCATTTGTTGGAAATTGGAATCACGACAAACTTCCCACCTTGTCTGGATGAGATGCCATTTGCCGAACAAACTTCTCACCTTGTCTGGATGAGATGCCATTTGTTGAAAATTAGAATCACGACAAACTTCCCACCTTGTCGGGATGAGATGCCATTTGCCGAACAAACTTCTCACCTTGTCTGGATGAGATGCCATTTGTTGAAAATTGGAATCACGACAAACTTCCCACCTTGTCGGGATGAGATGCCATTTGCCGAACAAACTTCTCACCTTGTCTGGATGAGATGCCATTTGTTGAAAATTGGAATCACGACAAACTTCCCACCTTGTCTGGATGAGATGCCATTTGCCGAACAAACTTCTCACCTTGTCTGGATGAGATGCCATTTGTTGGAAATTGGAATCACGACAAACTTCCCACCTTGTCTGGATGAGATGCCATTTGCCGAACAAACTTCTCACCTTGTCTGGATGAGATGCCATTTGTTGAAAATTGGAATCACGACAAACTTCCCACCTTGTCTGGATGAGATGCCATTTGCCGAACAAACTTCTCACCTTGTCTGGATGAGATGCCATTTGTTGAAAATTGGGATCACGACAAACTTCCCACCTTGTCTGGATGAGATGCCATTTGTCGAACAAACTTCTCACCTTGTTTGGATGAGATGGTATCTGTTGAAAATTGGAATCACGACAAACTTCCCACCTTGTCTGGATGAGATGCCATTTTCCGAACAAACTTCTCACCTTGTCTGGATGAGATGCCATTTATTGAAAATTGGAATCACGACAAACTTCCCACCTTGTCTGGATGAGATGCCATTTTCCGAACAAACTTCTCACCTTGTCTGGATGAGATGCCATTTGTTGAAAATTGGAATCACGACAAACTTCCCACCTTGTCTGGATGAGATGCCATTTGCCGAACAAACTTCTCACCTTGTCTGGATGAGATGCCATTTGTTGAAAATTGGAATCACGACAAACTTCCCACCTTGTATAGATGAGATGCCATTTGCCGAACAAACTTCTCACCTTGTCTGGATGAGATGCCATTTGTTGAAAATTGGGATCACGACAAACTTCCTACCTTGTCTGGATGAGATGCCATTTGCCTAACAAACTTCTCACCTTGTCTGGATGAGATGGTATCTGTTGAAAATTGGAATCACGACAAACTTCCCACCTTGTCTGGATGAGATGCCATTTGCCGAACAAACTTCTCACCTTGTCTGGATGAGATGCCATTTGTTGAAAATTGGAATCACGACAAACTTCCCACCTTGTCTGGATGAGATGCCATTTGCCGATTTACTGGGAAATCCGTGGATAAGAAACAAGCTCATTCACTTGCTTCCTATCTCCACTCATGACCAGTTGGCTAACATGTTGACAAAGCCTTTGCATTCTCCAGCTCTCAAGAAAACTTTGACCAAGTTGGGTCTTTGCAGTATCCAAAGTCCCACTTGAGAGGGGTTGTTAGTGTACATAGTTTGTATATACTTTTCTCATTGTATTTTCTCATTGTATTATATTGTATGTATACTATTGGTACATAAGTTAGTTAGGTACACTAGTTGATATCTGATTGGACCATTATTTTATCTGATATAAATACTCTTTGTAATCTATTGGTTGGTTAATAAGAGATTACATTTTATCCATAATTGTTTTCTGTTATCTCATCTTTCTCTCTCATTGTTACAACTAGGGATGGAAATAGGCTAGGCTAGACTAGGCTTTATAAGGCCTAAGTCTGGCCTACGATAAACCTAAAAGGCCTGAGCATGGCCTATGACCTATTATAGGCTCACTTTTTTGGCATGCCCTGAACTTTTTAAAAGCTTGGTCTGGCCTGAAAGCCTGCTTACAAGCCTTTTTCTCATTAAGGTTCTCAATTATTCCATATTGCTTAAGAATCTTTAAAGGATGACCTATATATGCATATATAAATCGACTTATTTATCCTTTGTTCTAATATATATGCATATATAAGTCAACATATGTATCCTTCTTTCTAATATACATGTACATATAAGACAACCTATTTAGCATATTTTTAATATATATATATATATATATATATATATATATATATATATATATATATATATATATATATATATATGAAAATATAGGTCGGCCTATAATGCTTCATAGGTTTTTTTAATAGCATAAGTCTGACCTATTTAATTAACACTAGTGCAGAAATAACTTTTAACATCGGGCAAAAATGACTTTTTACATCGGGTCTGAGTACGATGTAAGGGAAGACGATGTAGTAAATCAAAGACATTTTACATCGGTTTTAGGTCTGATGTAAAAAATACGCCAACCGCATCGGTTAATTTTTAGGTCTGATGTGAAAAAATATATAATATGTTTTTTTGTAAAAGGATGTTTTTACATCGGTTGAACCCAAAAACCGATGTAAAAGGTTGCTTTATTACATCGGTTATAGTTAAAAACCGATGTAAAAAGTAATACACAAAATTTAAAAAAATGCAAGTGACTTTTCACATCGGTTTTCGTTTGCGCCCGATGTAAAAAATCCAACATCACACAAATCATAATTTTTCCATAGTTTCCCAACATCACATAGACCACATTTAGGTCACTATTTTCATATATTTCTCACCAATCTAATTTCATTGAGCCAAATATCTAGTATACACATATATATTCTTCAAAATTCTATAATTAATTTACAAAAGTACTAATATATGATACACACAAATGTACTAAATTATAAGGAGGTTTACACGATGAACTACTACAACAACAACAATAAAAAATACACAAATTCAACCATTCATAACTCATTTCCCCCCACTTGAATACCAACTTACAATCCACAAGAATATGAGTTGTAACTTCGATAGAAAACACCAAAATTAAATTTCATGACAATAAATAATAACACCAATCAACCAACAGACAACACCAAAGTTAATAGGATCAAATCAGACAATTCTATATGTCTTACCAGATAAAGCTTAAGTTTTATATAACTCAAAGAAACATGTTGCCCAACGGCGTCGCAAATCATACAAATCATCTTCTGTTAATTTTGTTGGTCATTAAATACCTACAACACATAAATAACAATATAAAGTTATTTTTGAAAATTCACATTAAGTTGCAAAATGCAAAGTAAATAACAAAGTTAAGTTATTTTTATTACCGTCATCCAATTATCGGTTATCTTTGCAGATACAATATCCAACATATTTTTCATCACATAGTACCCACAATCATTAGAGTTATTTTGTTTCCTTATCTACAAATGAATATATGACATTATTAGTGAATACTTATATGATAAAATTAAATTTATAATTATAATTTACACCACTTACTTTGGATCGAAGCCATGTAGGCTTTCTTCTAATGCCATGTTCCGCTTGATGAACCCTTAAAGCACTAATTTAGAAGGAAACAAATCCATATAAAGCCACATAAAAGATAAACTTAATTTGTAACAAATCCATATAAATCCATATAACCCCTAAAGCACTAATTTGTAACAAATTATGTATATAGGATGTAGTTGTAAACACCCCAAATTTTCCCTCCTTTCGTTGTTTCGGTCTTCTGCATTCATACATTTGCATTTCGCATCGAGACATAGTTCACCAAGTCATCAGGTTGAGGTTTTGTGATTTGGAATTACGGGAAGATTGATCTGTAATGTGAAATATGGTTTGAAGACGCATTGTGACCGAGACTATCACTCCTCTGGCTACTTAATATGCGAGCTTATGTTCAGACCAAGAAGAATGAATGGTGGTTAGGGTATTTTGAATTGATAAATTATTTTTAAGGTCTTAAGAAACCAAATTTCGTCTCCTCATTTAAGTATTTCAAGACATGAGGATAATGTTATTTCAAGTTGGCATGAAGTTGAATTTAACGGTTCAATTCGTGAATTCACTTTTTTTGGGAACGCTATAGACGAAGTTGTCACCAAGTTTTGCATTGGTCATTGTCAAGGTTGATGTGTTTTGCCCTCAAGACACATTCTTTTAGGGATATGGTTTTGGAATAAACAAGACTATTCAAGTCTAGAATGTTTATTTTTCAAGTTCAAGCGGTTGGCAAGTGACGACTTCGTATCAATTCGTCCGTCCGAGCCTTCACCAACCCCAATCTCCGGCTCCAAACGTGGTAAACATGAAAAAAAGAAACAAAGAATCATAAGTCTGAAATCGGTCCACAACAAGCGTCCTTTTCCAAGTAAATTCTCATTTAAACAAAAGAAAAAAAAAACGTTCATCTCATGTAGGAAGAAGATTTCTCTTGCTGTCTCAATTTAAATGGACTCTACGGCATGTTTAAACGTAGTTTTATTCATGGCATTAACATATCAAACACAACCGTATATCATTTCTAAAGCACCAGCAGGATTTTTGTACAATAAGGAGGAATCAGAAGGAGAAATAACATTTGGCCTCATTAAGCTTGAATAAAAGGACAGAGGGAAATACCTTGAAAGCAAAAGTCAGTACACAAAAGGTACAATATCTTGGAATCGGGAATGCACGGGAAAGACCATACAGCTGCATCTACCTGCTTGCAGCATACACAAACGCCCAAAGATCAGCTACTAGGCTCACATCACAATGTGCCAGGGCCTGCAAGATCACAATACCAAGAATACATCAAAAAGGATAAAAGGTGTTTCTGCAGAAAGTTTATTCAGTTCATTTCAAACCAAATTAAACCAGATTGTCACAACAACAAGGACAAAGGGTTTGACATAAAGCAGAAGGTACCTGCTGTTCTCTCACAAGCAGTTGAAAGAGTTGGAAAAAAAAAGATAAGCAGACCTACTACCTGCTGAATCTGACCCGACTGCACCCTGCTACCCTCAACAATACCCTGCAGGCTGATGCGATTGTTCACTCTAAACCTGCACAAGCATGGGAAGATAATCTAAGCAAACAGGTTTTGAGTATAAAAAAAGTAGAGAGTTTCGAGAATGCAAAAAGGCTATCAGAAAATGCAGATAGAAATTATAGCCTAGAGAAAGCCTCACAAAAGTTCAATCCAGGACAAACGATTTCAGTCAAGACTCAACTAGTTCAATTCGTTTTAAAAAAGGGATCTTTCAACTTTTACTAACCCTATGGTCTCCTATAAAAGCTAGGAGTTGTGTTCACAAAAGGGAGGAAATTTTTTCAGAAGAAAATTCAGAAACCAAATTCCTTAAGAGGATTTAACACAGTAACAGAAAGATTTGGGAGGTTGAACAAGCCTAAAAGAGAATCCAACTTGCACAACATCTGTCCCAAAACTTCTTCTCTGAATTTTTCTTCACACAGCCATCAAACTTCACTTCTTCTTTCACCAACAAGTCACAAATCACCCTTAGAACAAGAATCACCCCCCTGAAACAGCTTGAAACATCACACACCAAGGCCTCCATTGCTGCTACACCAGAGAAAAATAGTCATAACCAACCATTCTCAAAAGTTTTCTAAGCTTCATTCCATCATCAGGAGGATCATTGGAGTTTGTTTGAAGCAAAGGACTGGCCGGAAAGCTCCAAAGTTCAAAGCTCCAGTTCAGGTATCATCAAGAACATCTTTTTTTAGAAATGCAATCTCTTGTTATAGGATAATAGAGTTTGCTTCACTGATCATGTTAAGTTTTGAAGCACTGAAAACGGTTGAGAAATGAGTGTGTGTTCATGTTTTGAAGTTTTTGCAGTGTTCTTGATTTTGCTCGAATCTTGTTGTTGATACATTATAAATGTGATCTTGTGATTGATTCATGCTTGTGATTGATTCATGTTTGTGGTTCAAGTGCAAAAAATGACATTTTTGAAAAAAAGTCAAAAATAACACATAACTTCCACCATTGGAAGTTAAGTGCAAAAAAAGACATTTTTGAAAAAAAGTCAAAAATAACACATAACTTCCACCATTGGAAGTTAAGTGCAAAAAATGACATTTTTGAAAAAAAGTCAAAAATAACACATAACTTCCACCATTGGAAGTTAAGTACAAAATGTGACATTTTTTTAAAAAAGGCCTAAAATAACACTAACTTCCACCATTGGAAGTTAAGTGCAAAAAGTGACATTTTTTAAAAAAGATTAAGAATTGGATCCCCTCCTTTGGGCAGTGAGTTTGTATAGGTTTAGGGTTCCCCTGAATGCATTTTCAATTTTTTATCTTGATGTTTGCTTCTGGTTTTGTTTTTTTTTGTTGTTGTTTTTTTTGTTTTGTGCATTGATCATAAACCCTAATTTGGGCTTCCTTTTGCATTCATCTTGCATTTGCTTGCATACCATGACTTGCCATGACATTTTATGTATCCATTTGATTCATTAGACATCTTAAGACATATTAGAAGCATGTTTGATCATTGCATCTTTCATTTGCCATGTTATATGTCATTTGCATTCCATAACTTTTCATGTATGTTCATGGTTCTAAGCATGCTTTTCTTGCTTCCACATGTTCGTATGATCATCCCCATGCCTTGTTTCATGTTTGCATCATCTCATAGCATCATTATCATCACACACATGCTTCTGGTTTTGGTTTGCATCATCTCATTGCATTCCAGTTGTATTGCATTTCATTCCTTTTGCTAACTTTCCAGGTGGTAAGTTACTTTGAGAAGTGAATTTGCCTTCACTTCTCACAATCTCTTTTCATCTCTCTTATGCATCATTGCTGCATTTTGTCCTATGTATTGGATTGAGCTTGCTCATTCTTGTTCATCTTATCTTTCTTTCTTCGAGCAACTTGACTTCTTAAGTGAAGCAAGTTGTTTTGCTTCTCTTTGCCCCTTTCATCTGCTTCCCTCCTTGGTGGTTCTTTAAAGATCTTTCTCTTAAAACTCACAAACCCTAGGAATGACCAAGCATGATAACAATTAGGGTTGATTAGTCCCCCACTTAGCTTTTACCTTTGTGTCTCCTTGAGTCCTCTCTTCTCATCTCACAATCAGGGACTAAACCCTAAAGGCTTTAAGGCTATGTGATTAAGCTTATGCCTGCATCCTTCTATTAGGATGGAGTGTATAACTTTAATCCTAAGTTTTAAACCCTTAATGTGTTTAAATCCTTTAATCAACTCACCTAATAATCATCAAGACATCAAGCTTGTAACTTGGGCCTTGCATTAGGGTTCTAATTCTTCCTTAATTGGTTAAGAAGGACTAACCCTAGTGTTAATGGACAAGTCCCCCTCAAGTTGTCTTACAAATCCTAAAAACTCACTTCATCATCTTATCATTAACTAAAATCCATTTAATAAAGGCTTTGTTTTGTCATGGGTTTAATCCCTAATCATGGATTAAGTTGAGGAGCATTCCTCAGCTTAAACACTCTCATCTATTATCCTTCTATTAGGATGGTGTAATGAGTCTGTTTAATCCCTGATTATGGCTTAATCTCATTACTTAACACTAAACAAAAACAACAAAAACATCTAAATAATCACAAGTAGGTTAATGATCTTAATCCTACATCATGGTGATTAAGTGTGAGATGCTGACTTCACACTTAAGGTATTCTCATTACCCCTAATCAGAGGGAAGATGTGATGAGTTTACTAACCCATTGGTTTAGACTTAAGCTCATTAACTTATGACAAATCCAAAAAGCAATAAAAGACTGAAAATACAAAAAACAAACAATAATCGTCTCCTCCGGGATTCTTTTCTCATCTCATTCATTCACAACCGAGAACTTGCTTCTTCCGTCTAATGCAAGACAGTTTGCACCTGAGCCAGACAGGTCATACACTTGAGCATAGATAAGTAGGCAGTTCACAAGTCATTTCTTTCTTTCAGTCTCTTTGGGTCGAACTACGGTGTTCTGACTTCCTCATTGCACGAGAGGATACGTAGGCATAACTTAACAGTTATCGAACAAAAGTCTCTGTATATTTCCCCTCTTTCAGCATTATTCTTTAAGCCTCATGATCATGAGCATTTCATTCTTGTTCTCACACTGACACATCATTTACACACTTCACTTCTTTACAGTGACACCTGTACATCCTTTTCCAGCTCTTTTATACACAGATTGCACTGACACTACTCCTTTAAAACACAAATCTCTTAAGCGTGGATCCCGTCGAGTACGACGGACAATCTGGGTGCTAATACCTTCCCAGGTTGTAACCAACCCCCTTTCTCAGTCTCTCTGGTTCGCAACCGTCTTATCCATATTTTTCTAGGTCTATGCAGCATTACCTTTCCTCCGGGATAAAAATGCCTAGCTGGCGACTCTTTTCTTTTCCTGTGAGTTCACTCCTGTGTGTCCTCACACCCTCCTCTCGCCGACCGTTCGCGTTTGTACCTAATTTGAGCCCAATCTCATCTTTTGGGAGCGACAACTTGGCGACTCTGCTGGGGACTTCTTATACTGTAACCAGGGCTTCTGGTTCTTTTTGTGGGTTCCTCCTAGCGCTTGTTTGATTTGTGTTTACTGGGGTGTTATATGCTGTTTGTGTTTGTATATCTGTTTTATTTATTGCTTTATGTACAGTTTGTTTACTGCTTTCTTTACAGCTTTATATACATCATACTGTCATATTATTCTGGCTGGATCTGGTTTTGTTGCTTTGGTGGGTGGGTGTTCTATTGAGAGTTTAAGGTCCTATACCTGAGACCTGAGTGACACCTAGGCTAGAGTGGTTCATGTTCTTTCCCATTCCATTTCGGTCTGGTGCGGGAATATGAAACACGGTTCAGATATGGGTTTCTTCTTGAGAACTCTGTGCTACAGATTTTCTGTAGTGCTAGGGCTATCTGGGAAGCCTGCTAAGTCTGGATGACCTTTACTATGACCTTCAGAAACTGAGGAGAATTAGAGGAGGATTTTTATGGTTATTGTAAACACTGTACCTCCGGGTTAGAAGTGTTTACACTTATCATAACCGATCCAAGTCTGAGGATCCTTGTTTTAGAACATCACCTGTGAGGGGATTGGGCTGTTTACAGGTTTGCAGGTACCCTTGACCTCAGCATACCCTGATACTTTGTTATGTTTGAGAATGCTTCACTTTGGACAGTTCTTGTGATTTAACCCTGGATATGTGACTCTTTTGAGTCCCCCACCTTGGTTACTGGACTTCTGAACCTCCATCTAGATTTCTTGAACATACATGGACTTATACCAAGGCAGTAATCAGATCCAGCTTGATCACAAACCCTTGCATATCATTTGCATACATCATCATTGCATCATTTTAACATATGTTTATTTGTTTTTCAGGGTATCCACATCATATATTTTGGCTTGGTTTTGACCCCTTCATCTGCATAGACTTGTCTTCACCAGCTATTTGCTTCAGCTACATTCATCAGCTACCTGCTTCAGCCACCTGCTTCACCAGTCTCAGCCTGTCAGTGGCCCATCTTCTAGTATCAGTCATCATCATCAGCATCTGTTTCAGCTCTTCTTCAGCAATATGGCACCCAAGAAGAGCAACATCTCATATCATTTCTTTGAGCCTGAGCTGGCTGGCATTAGGAAGGTCCAGGCCCTGATTACTCCAGACCATATACCACTATTCAGAGAACATTATGGAGGCATCCTTGATGTGGTTATGGATTTGGACCCTTCCCAGAGGAGCTTGATTCACACTTGCATGCAGTTCTATGATCCCCCTCTGAGGTGCTTCACCTTCCAGAATTTTCAGTTGGGACCCTTGTTGGAAGAGTATTCATCACTGATTGGTGTACCTATCAGGGGTGGAGTCCCCTTCAACCCTGAGATGGCTTTCCCTAGTAATGAAGAAGTGGCAAAGGCATTGTATCTGGAACCAGTTCTGATTGAGCAGAACATGACAGCAAAGGCTGGAATCTCTGGTCTACACTTGGATTTCTTGACCTCTCAGGCTATTCTGAAGGCTTCCTTAGGAGAATGGAAGGCAGTCTGTGCATTATTAGCCCTTAGCATATATGGGGTCATATTATTTGCAGATGAGCCTAAGTTTATTAGCAAGAATGCAATCCATCTTTTCATTCTAAGGAACCCAGTGCCCACCTTACTGGGAGATTTCTACTACTCTGTTCACCAAAGGAATGAAAAGCAAAGGGGAAGATTGGTGAGATGATGTGCTCCCCTATTCCATACCTGGCTGCTCAAACACCTGCCCAAGAATGATACATTCTTGAATCCCCACCAACAAAAGAATTGGGCTAGGAGACTTGTTGCTTTAACCTCAGATGACATCAGGTGGTGCACCCAGAGCACCAAGGGCAGGGACATCATTACTAGTTGTGGGCAGTTCCCCAATGTACCTCTGATAGGAGTGAAGGGTTGCATTAACTACAACCCTTTGCTATTCAAAAGACAACTGGGCTATGCCTTGGTCCACCCTCCTAGAGTACAAGATCTAGCTGAGACCCTTTATTGTAAGATCAAGCCTAATCTGCCTATTGTCAGGCAAGCATCCTGGGCTTGGGACAATGTCCAGACTAAAGGGGTAACCATTCTTGGGAGATGCAACAATGTGGCCTCAGCTCAGTATTATGAGTGGTCTCATGCCAGGGCTCAAATTTCTGGGATGCCCTTCACCATTGAAGATGTACCTGGACCCTCCACAGCACCACCTCCAGCCACTATCAGCCTGGAGGAGTTTGAGAAGCTCAAAGAGAGGAACGAGAATTTGTCTGAAGCCTTGAAGAGAACCCTTTGGGAGAGGAGTGATGGTCGTCTGGACATTGAAAGGTTAGAAAAGCTTAAGGTGGAGCATCTAGCCAGGATTGAAAAGTCAGAGGACTACATCAAGAAGTCAAGGGCCGGAGAACAGGTTTTGAAGAATGCCTGTAAAGAGGCCCAATTCCAGAAAGCTAGGACTGATCTTTATCTGAAGGAGAGCCAAGCTAGGTGGGTCAGGATCACTGAAGCTCGCACTCAGGAGGATAAAAGAACTCAGGACAAGATTGAGCAGTTGGAGGCTAATGCAAAAGAGCAACAGGAAGCCCTATTAGCAACCTAGAGGGAGATCTCAGAATTGAAGATTAGGGCTGGTGTGAAGAGGTCAAAGGACCAGGGCAGACACAAGAAGCTAACTGCAGCTATTGCCACCAGGAATCTTCTCATCAGGAACCTCACAGAGCATCCAGCTAATCCTGTGACTGAAGCACTTTTGAAGGAAGTTCAGGAGGATGAGTTTGGCCTTGTTGTTGCTTTCATTTCATGTACTTTTTCTTATGTTGTATTTTTGCCCCCTCAGAGGGCATATATTGTAAAAAACAAGCTATGTATGTTTTTCCATTTGTAATATATTCATTAGTTTGTTTTATCTGAGTTCTTTTTCTCTCAAGCAACATCAAAGCAACTTCCTCAGGGGTCTGGAAAGGTCAAAACCAAATGCCAAGTCGGATACCTTGAAAACAAATAAGCATACTGCATTGCATACTAACTTTTGTTTTGTTTTGTAGGTTTTTGTTTTGTTGTTACTAACTCTGTTGTGATTCAGGAACTATTGCTCGACGTCGGGTGTTCCCACTCAACCGTCCACACAGATATCCCACCCGCAACAACCTTCCGGGCATACAAATGGACCAAGTACAGCAGGACCTTACAGAGGTCAGGACTCAAATGGCCAATGAGAGACTGGAAATGAGAAATCAGATGACCCAGTTTATGGAGGTGATGAATGGATTGGCACAGAGCCAAGAGAGATTAAGGGCACTAGTAGAAAGGCAGACCCAGGAGGAACCCCACCTAGGGACTGGGGGAACGAGCAACAATGAGAGGGTTCAGCCTCACGTTAATCCTCCAGTGTATGGGCCTCACCTTCATCCAGAGATCAACATCCCTGTTAATGTGCAAGGGAATGCCACTGCAGGCAGAGTATTACAGGAAGACCCCTAGGAAGATCAATTTACTGTGATGGGAGCTGGGGATGAAGCCTATGACAGAAGGCTAGATGAAATTGTTGAGAAATTAAGATCCCTGGAGTCCCAGAATTCCTTGGGCTTTGATGTTATGGACATGGGTCTAGTGGACGGGGTAAGGATTCCCCACAAGTTTAAACCTCCGTGCTTCGAAAAATACAACGGAACTTCCTGTCCCCGAACCCATTTACAATCCTTTCTGGGGAGGCTGAAGGCATATACCATGGATGAAAAGCTATGGATGTTTTATTTTGAAGATAGCTTAACAGGAGCTTCAAGGGAATGGTACTCTCACTTGACTAGAGCAACCATTAGATGCTGGAAGGATCTGGCTGAGGCCTTTATCAGACAATACCAGTACAACTTGGATATGGCTCCTAACAGGACCCTCCTGATGGGAATGTCTCAATCATCCAGGGAAAGCTTTCGGGAGTACGCCCAGAGGTGGAGACAGCTTGCTGCTGCTGTCCAACCACCCATGTCGGAGAGGGAAATGGCCGACATGTTTATGAACACCCTCCAAGGGACATACATTGACAGGCTAGCTGCCTTTTCTTCCACCAGCTTCGCTGACGTAGTCATAGCTGGAGAAAGAATTGAAAGCCTGTTAAAGATGGGCAAAATTTCTGACAACGGTGCGAGCTCGTCCAGCAACCCCAGAAAACCTTTCGTAGGTCCAAGAAGAACCGGTGAGACTAATGCTATTCAGGCTAGCAGAGGCAGACCACAATATGTTCATAGGTCAGTGGCAGCAGTCACCATTCCCTCCCCACTCCCTCAGCAACCAGCATATCAACCACAGCAACAAACCCATTACCAGCAACAAACTCAGTATCCTCCTCAGAGAAACTACAACAACAACAACAGTCAGCAAAGACCATTTCAACAGAGACCGTCTCAGGCTAATAGGGTGATCGATCCGATCCCTATGCCTTATGCCGCTTTACTGCCACAGCTCCTGAAGCTCAACCTAGTTGAGTTAAGGACGTTGGCGCCACCAGATCCTTCCAGTTTGCCAAGAAATTACGACGCCAACGCCAGATGCGCTTTTCATTCCAACTCACCTGGCCACAGTACAGAGAAGTGCAGAGCTTTACAGATGAAGGTGCAAGACCTGGTAGATTCTAAAGCTCTAAACTTTGCACCCCCGCCAAATGTTAACAAGAACCCTATGCCCAACCATGGAGGGCCCAGAATCAATGCTATTGAGGAAGATATGCCGTCTTTCTTGATAACCAGTGTTGGGCAAATTAGGACACCCCTGGTAGAGATTAAAGCTCAACTCCTTGAATGCCATATTTTCCCTGGGTGTGAGCTCGGGTGCGGTTACTGCAATATTTCGGTAAATGGATGTGACAATCTGAGAAGCGGCATAGACAGTCTTATCCAGAATGGTCTACTTCAAATCACAACATCGATACCTTTAAATCCAGCAATCTCTCCGACAACAGTTCCAGAATCTCCTACAACCGCAACAACAATAATTCCAAACAATTCTTCAGTTTCATCAACAAATGCTTCAAATATCACTTCAATAAGTCAGACATCAGCAAACATCTCTTCTACAACGTCAGCACCCCTCTATTCAGAATCTTCTCCTACAACACCAGCAAATATCTCAGCAGTCACTATCTATTATGATCCGTCAAGTATTCCTCCGAACAACAATTTTCAACAGCAAACAGTGGCGTCTCCTGCCATATCACCGGTCACTATCTACTATGATCCACATACTATTGCAACACCCTCCACTGATGCAATCAGCCTGGTTACCATCACGGTACCTGGGCCCGTTCCATATGAAAGCAGTAATGCCATCCCTTGGCATTACGGCTCAGATCTATACTGCGAAGGGCAGAAAATCACTCTTGAATCATCAACTTCTTCACCACAAATGGACAATGTGGGGGGAGGCGGAGGCTTCACTCGAAGCGGACGTCTTTTTGCCCCACAAATTCCAAGACCCATTGCTGAAGCAGAAGCTGCTGCCAAGGCAAAAGGGAAGAGCATGGTGCAGGAAGAACAAGTTGCTAAGGAAGTTTTAAAGACCCCTTTTGATCAAGAGGTTGATGAATTCATGAGAATCATCAAGAAAAGTGATTACAGGATAGTGGACCAGCTTCACCAGACACCTTCCAAGATCTCCATTTTATCATTGCTAATGTGCTCCGAGGCTCATCGGAACACACTATTAAAAGTCTTGCACGCAGCTTATGTGCCAGAGGAGATTACCGTCAATCAGTTGGAGGTTGTAGTTGGAAATGTTAACGCTAGTCACGGACTAGGATTTACCAACACTGATTTGACAGCGGAGGGCCGCAATCACAACAAGGCTTTGCACATTACCTTGGAGTGTAAGGGTGCAGTTCTTTCTCATGTATTGGTAGACACGGGGTCATCCCTCAATATCCTACCTAAGAAAGCCCTTGTGAAGCTGGAGTATGAAGGATTGGCATTACGTCCCAGCAACTTGGTAGTGAGAGCCTTTGACGGCTCTAAGAGATCGGTTCTGGGAGAGATAGAGTTGCCTATAACAATTGGTCCACAGACTTTCAAAACGACCTTCTTCGTGATGGATATACAGCCTGCCTACAGCTGTCAATTGGGTAGACCATGGATACACGCCGCTGGCGCCGTGACCTCAACCCTTCACCAGAAGTTAAAATTCGAGTGGGAGGGCCAAGTCGTTACTATTTGTGGAGAAGAGGATATTTTTGTTAGCCATCTGGCTACATACAAATACATTGAGATGGATGGAGAGATCCATGAAACCATGAGTCAGGGATTTGAAGCCCTGAACATCAACGAAGCATCTGTTGTACTTGGGACTTCCATGACATCCTACCAGCAAGCCAGGAAGGTTGTTGAAGAGGGGAATGCCCAAGGCTGGGGCAAGCTGTTGCCTGTAGAGAAGAAGGAGGACATATTTGGGTTGGGTTACAAACCAACTCAACAAGATCAAGCAGAGGCTGCTAAAAAGCCCAATTTCGTCAGTGGGGGGATGCTTACCCCCGATGTAGTAAACAACTTGGAAGATGAGTCGGAAGATGAGCGCAACCTGGAGAGCTGGATACGTCCAAGGATCCCGGGGAGCCGTATCTCAAACTGGTCTTCCCAGGAAATTATAAGGGTTACTCCTGCAGAGTAATTATTATTTCCTGTATTTTTAAAGCATGCATCAAGTCTTGGTACAGATGAAGATGTGAAAGAAGTAAAAATCGGGGCCTGCCTACAGGACTCAGTAAAAGAACAACTGATTGACCTGCTTCAGGAATATGTGGATGTGTTTGCTTGGTCTTATCAAGATATGCCAGGGTTGGACACCGATATCGTCATGCACAAGCTGCCTTTAAGAGAAGATTGCCCACCAGTTAAATAGAAATTACGCTGTACTCGCCCAGACATGGCAATGAAGATCAAAGAAGAGGTACAAAAGCAGTGGGACGCCGGGTTCCTTGCTGTGACTAGCTATCCACCGTGGGTTGCTAATATAGTACCTGTGCCCAAGAAGGACAGCAAAGTAAGAATGTGTGTTGACTACCGGGATCTGAACAGAGCCAGTCCGAAAGATGACTTCCCATTACCTCACATTGATGTATTGGTTGATAATACGGCTCAGTTCTCGGTATTCTCTTTCATGGACGGATTTTCAGGATACAATCAGATCAAAATGTCACCTGAAGACATGGAGAAGACAACCTTCATCACACCCTGGGGCACGTTCTGTTACAAGGTGATGCCATTCGGACTGAAGAATGCTGGTGCAATGTATCAACGGGCTATGGTGACATTATTCCACGATATGTACCATAAAGAAATCGAATGTTATGTGGATGACATGATTGCCAAGTCCCTCACCGAAGAAGACCACCTGGTAAATCTGCTGAAGCTATTCAAGCGTCTGAGGAAGTACCAGTTGAAGTTAAACCCCAACAAATGCACATTCGGGGTGCGATCCGGTAAGCTGCTGGGATTTATTGTAAGTGAGAAAGGGATTGAAGTTGACCCTGATAAAGTCAAAGCTATTCAAGAAATGCCTGCACCAAAGTCAGAAAAAGAAGTTCGAGGTTTCTTAGGTAGATTGAACTACATTTCACGGTTCATATCTCACCTTACAGCAACCTGTGAAACTTTGTTCAAGCTATTAAGAAAGGAACAAACGGTCAGGTGGAACGAAGACTACCAGAAGGCTTTTGACAAGATCAAGGAGTACTTACAAGAACCTCCAATCCTTATGCCTCCAGTTGAAGGAAGACCTCTGATAATGTACTTGACAGTATTAGAAGAGTCGATGGGGTGTGTGCTGGGCCAGCATGACGAGTCTGGTCGAAATGAGTATGCAATATACTACCTAAGCAAAAAGTTTACCGACTGTGAACAACGTTATTCACTGCTCGAGAAAACTTGCTGTGCTTTAGCGTGGGCTGCTCGCCGACTAAGGCAGTATATGTTGACCCACACCACTTTATTGATTTCAAAAATGGACCCAGTTAAGTACATTTTCGAGAAGCCAGCGCTTACCGGACGGGTTGCAAGATGGCAGATGATCCTCACAGAATATGACATCCAGTACACATCTCAGAAAGCCATCAAAGGCAGTGTATTGTCTGAATATCTTGTTGAGCAACCTATTGATGATTACCAGCCTATGAGATTTGACTTCCCTGATGAAGACATCATGTTCATAAAAACAAAAGATCATGAAGAACCTGTTCATACTGAAGGGCCTGACCCGGAAGAAGAATGGACTATGATGTTTGATGGGTCTGTTAGTATGAATGGTCGTGGTGTTGGTGCAGTACTCATTACACCTAAGGGAGTTCACATGCCTTTCTCGGCAAAGCTCACCTTTAACTGCACTAACAACGAAGCTGAATACGAAGCTTGCATTATGGGTCTTGAGGAGGCCATTGACCTCAGGATCAAGACTTTGACTGTATTCAGAGATTCAGCTCTGGTAGTTAATCAAACCAACGGCAAATGGTACACACACCAGGAGCATCTGATACCTTACAGGGATTATACAAGGAGGTTATTGACTTTCTTTACAACGGTCAAGCTTGAGTATATCCCTCGGGACGAGAATCAGTTTGCAGATGCTCTGGCAACCATTTCATATATGATCAAAGTTCAAGCTGCCAACTTTGTACCTCAAATTTCAGTGTCCAGACTTGACAGACCAGCATATGTGTTCGCAGCAGATGTTGTCAAAGATGATAAGCCTTGGTTCCATGAAATTAAGTGCTTCTTGGAGGATCAAACATACCCACCTGGGGCATCTTCCAATGATAAGAAGACTTTGAGAAGGCTTGCTGGTAGTTTCTTCCTGAATACTGATGGTTCCCTGTACAAGAGAAACTTTGATATGGTACTTCTCAGATGTGTTGATAGAACAGAAGCAGACTTGTTGATGCACGAGGTGCACGAAGGATCCTTTGGTACCCATGCAGGAGGGCATGCAATGGCCAAGAAATTGCTAAGATCAGGTTATTACTGGATCACAATGGATGCCGACTGTTGTGCCTATGCCAGAAAATGCCATAAATGCCAGATTTATGCGGATAAGGTGCATGTGCCTCCCAATCCTTTGAATGTGATGTCGTCACCCTGGCCCTTTGCTATGTGGGGCATTGACATGATTGGCAAGATTGAACCGACTGCTTCGAATGGCCACAGATTCATCCTGGTTGCCATTGACTATTTCACCAAGTGGGTCGAAGCAGCTTCCTATGCCAATGTTACAAGGCAAGTGGTAGCCCGATTTCTGAAGAGAGATATCATCTGTCGATATGGAGTTCCCGAGCGAATCATTACTGATAATGGTTCCAACTTGAACAACAAAATGATGGCAGAGCTATGCCGGGACTTCAAGATCCAACACCACAATTCTTCTCCTTACAGGCCAAAGATGAATGGCGCTGTTGAGGCAGCTCACAAGAATATCAAGAAGATTGTGCAGAAGATGGTAGTCACCTACAAAGACTGGCATGAGATGCTACCGTTCGCCTTGCATGGGTACCGCACGTCAATCAGAACATCCACTGGGGCAACACCGTATCAACTTGTGTATGGTATGGAGGCAATCCTACCTGTTGAAGTTGAATTACCCTCTCTACGGGTATTGATGGATGTTAAGCTGAACGAAGCAGAATGAGTCCGATCCCGATACGAACAACTGAGTCTGATTGAAGAGAAAAGATTGGCTGCAATCTGTCATGGGCAGCTATATCAGAAAAGAATGAAGAAAGCCTTCGATCAGAAAGTCAGGCTCCGAGAGTACCAAGTAGGAGATCTTGTGCTGAAAAGACTCCTCCCTCCTCATACAGACCACAGGGGCAAGTGGACTCCGAACTATGAAGGACCATTCGTAGTAAAGAAAGTTTTCTCCGGTGGAGCACTGATGCTCAGTACTATGGATGGTGAAGACTTCCCGTCCCCTGTGAACTCAGATGCAGTTAAAAAATACTTCGCATAAAAAATGACCCGCTGGACATAAAAACAGAATGTAAGTCCAGGCAAAAATAAGGGAAAATAAACAAAAAAATGTACACCCGCTGAGTTGAAAAGCCACATTGGACAACTCAGGCAAAAATGGGTATCCCGATGGATTGAAAACCCGAAAGGGCGATCCATGCAAAATAAGGGAATAAGCGAACAACTGCATTCTGAATTCGTCTGTATCACTTACAACTTGGTAAGCTTCAAAAGGATCAAGCGCCGGTCAGAATCAGCCTTCTTCAGAAAGCAAGACGAGAAGAGTGTCAAAAGTCATACGAGTCATAGCAAAAAGGGAAGCTCCTTGAAGCGTCGTCAACATTGCCAACATTTTGTTTCTTAATTTGTAACAATCTCCTCATTTTAGGGGACATGTTTCTTTGACTGTATCTTACCGATTCAGGGCATACGAATTAATAAAATCAAATTTTTAGTCATGTCTCGTCTCGTACATTTTATTTTCATTTGCAAAATGTCTGATGTCTTTAGAGATACTGATTGCATAAACATAGATGTTTCCTTCCTAAAGAATGCGTGCTTGCAGGAAATATACTTACTCCCGGGAGTGTCTGAACTCTCATGATGGGATCCAGTAAAGGATACCTCGGGATTACTTGTACGTTTCTATCTTTGCAGGATTGCAGGTATTCAAAGCGCAACATGGGGCATGAAAACTTCACCCCAGCAAGCTGGCAAATCAACACTCACACAGCTTTAGCACCCAAAGTGCTTTCTCCCCTGCTGAGTTGCCACTTGTTATTTCTCCCCAGCCGAGTTGCCATTTACTATTCCTCCGCAGCCAAGTGCAAAAGTCAGGGAACCATCTCCCCACAGAGTTTCAGCCTCTATCCAGAAGAGCAACGCATGAAGGAATCACAACAGAGTGACGAAAGCTTCTACAAACCCCAGTTGGGTCCCTTATTACCAGGATGGGTCTATCAGTGACCTATATCCCCAAGCAGATACATCTTGTCAGATCTACCAACGATCTCATCCCCAGCTGGGATGTTCATTTCAAGCAGATTGACCGGAGATCTTCGTGGCAACGGGATCCAAATCCCAGATTGGTATCCCTGCATATTCATGGCATTCGCATCATATTCACCCCGCAAAACGTAGCATTCCGTCTAAAACGGAGCATTACGGCAAAAATCAAACATGTCGCATAATCATAAGTCATGGTCTGAACCAAACACTTGTGAATATTGACAATCCATCAACAGTATACAAAACCCCCCCAGATTCCCCAACAGAGAGCTAAAGCTAAAGCAGTTGCCTGGCATACCCAAACATCAGTATATACTCCTGGTGGCACCCGTCCGTGTCATATCCCCAGCATAAAGCCGAAGCATCCTCTTTGCACTCACAGATACATTTCCTTGACACCCGTCTGTGTCACCTTCCCCAGCACAGTAACATAAACACTTCGTATATCAGATATTTGTTTATACTATACTTTTCTCCTTTTGGCACTCGTCCGTGTCACCCCTCCCCAACAGTTTAAATACCTGTCTATACACCACACATACATATTACCTCTCAGATTCGACACTCGTCCGTGTTCTTTGTTAACCAGTTGGTACTCGTCCGTACCATCATCTCAGAACATGCGTCAAGCGTTTGTTTCTACCTGATACTCGTCCGTATCATAGTCATAAAGGTGCTCGTCCGCATCTTTAATCCATACACATGTCAAACACTCATGTCTTCTTGAGTTTAGACACTCGTCTGTGTCACTCTCCCCAGCAGGTTAAACACTCAAATATACACTACTCATACTTATTTTACTTATACAGATACCCGTCCGTACCTTGTATACACCATTTATATCCCCGCAGATTCGACACTCGTCCGTGTTCTTTGTTAACCCGTTGGTACTCGTCCGTACCATCATCTCAGAGCATGCGTCAAGCGTTTGTTTCTACCTGATACTCGTCCGTATCATAGTCTTAGGGATGCTCGTCCGCATCTTTAATCCATACACATGTCAAAACACTTACGTCTTCTTGAATTTAGACACTCGTCTGTGTCTACCTTTCCCCAGAAGAGTCCCCTCAGATTCAACACTCATCCGTGTTCCTTGTTAACCAGTTGATACTCGTCCGTATCATCATCTCTGAACATGTGTCAGTATTTGTTTCTACCCGATACTCGTCCGTATCGTAGTCTTAAGGATGCTCGTCCGCATCTTTAAATCTATACACAAACATCCAAACACTTATACCTTTATTTCTGGAATATAAACACTCGTCCGTGTTTATTATTCCCCAGCAGATCGCCAACAAAGCAAAATTTCTTTTCTATCTGACATTCGTCCTATGTCATGATAAACCCTGAGAGCAGCCGTACCCTGCTAGGTGATCGTCCTTCACCTCTTGATGATCGTCCTTCATCATGCTCATCCGATGGCCGTCCCCATCGTTGATCTTTTCTATCCGACATTCGTCCTATGTCGTGATATTTAGCAGCCGTCCCCTGCTAGGTGATCGTCCTTCACCCTTTGATGATCGTCCTTCATCATTTTATCCGATGGCCGTCCCCATCGTTGATCTTGTTATCTGACGTTCGTCCTACGTCATGATAAACCTTGAGAGCAGCCGTCCCCTGCTAGGTGATCGTCCTTCACCTCTTGATGATCGTCCTTCATCATGCTCGTCCGATGGCCGTCCCCATCGTTGACCTTTTTATCCGGCATTCGTCCTATGTCGCGATACTTTCGGCAGCCGTACCCTGCCAGGTGATCATCCTTCACCATAGATGACCGTCCCTCATCATTATTTCATTTATTCTTTAACCCGATGGCCGTCCCCGTCGTGGTCCCTTTTTCTTTTTCAGTTTAGCCCGATGGCCGTCCCCATCGTTGGTGACCTTACTTTATGAACTTGATGGCCGTCCCCATCATTTTTCATTAATCCCCAGAGAATCTTATAGCTTTACTTGATGGCCGTCCCCATCATAATCTCCGGTATCCCCAGCATATCGGCCGTCCCCCGTCATTGCTTTATTTCACACATTCTCCCCAGCAGTCGTCCTCTGCTCGACGGTCGTCCTCCGTCGCCCACACTTTATAATATACTTTATTTTCCTTTACAATCTATATCCCTTTTCTTCTTCACTCTGTGAGTGCAAATTTCGGACTGTCTTTGGTATTCAACCACAAGTTATCTTGTTTGCCTGTTAAGCCGATGCTTACATCCTGCACAGCTAACTCATGTTTGAATAGGGGCAGCTGTAAACACCCCAAATTTGCCCTCCTTTCGTTGTTTCGGTCTTCTGCATTCATACATTTGCATTTCGCATCGAGACATAGTTCACCAAGTCATCAGGTTGAGGTTTTGTGATTTGGAATTACGGGAAGATTGATCTGTAATGTGAAATATGGTTTGAAGACGCATTGTGACCGAGACTATCACTCCTCTGGCTACTTAATATGCTAGCTTATGTTCAGACCAAGAAGAATGAATGGTGGTTAGGGTATTTTGAATTGATAAATTATTTTTAAGGTCTTAAGAAACCAAATTTCGTCTCCTCATTTAAGTATTTCAAGACATGAGGATAATGTTATTTCAAGTTGGCATGAAGTTGAATTTAACGGTTCAATTCGTGAATTCACTTTTTTTTGGGAACGCTATGGACGAAGTTGTCACCAAGTTTTTCATTGGTCATTGTCAAGGTTGATGTGTTTTGCCCTCAAGACACATTCTTTTAGGGATATGGTTTTGGAATAAACAAGACTATTCAAGTCTAGAATGTTTATTTTTCAAGTTCAAGCGGTTGGCAAGTGACGACTTCATATCAATTCGTCCGTCCGAGCCTTCACCAACCCTAATCTCCGGCTCCAAACGTGGTAAACATGAAAAAAAGAAACAAAGAATCATAAGTCTGAAATCGGTCCACAACAAGCGTCCTTTTCCAAGTAAATTCTCATTTAAACAAAAGAAAAAAAAAACGTTCATCTCATGTAGCAAGAAGATTTCTCTTGCTGTCTCAATTTAAATGGACTCTACGGCATGTTTCAACGTAGTTTTATTCATGGCATTAACATATCAAACACAACCGTATATCATTTCTAAAGCACCAGCAGGATTTTTGTACAATAAGGAGGAATCAGAAGGAGAAATAACATTTGGCCTCATTAAGCTTGAATAAAAGGACAGAGGGAAATACCTTGAAAGCAAAAGTCAGTACACAAAAGGTACAATATCTTGGAATCGGGAATGCACGGGAAAGACCATACAGCTGCATCTACCTGCTTGCAGCATACACAAACGCCCAAAGATCAGCTACTAGGCTCACATCACAATGTGCCAGGGCCTGCAAGATCACAATACCAAGAATACATCAAAAAGGATAAAAGGTGTTTCTGCAGAAAGTTTATTCAGTTCATTTCAAACCAAATTAAACCAGATTGTCACAACAACAAGGACAAAGGGTTTGACATAAAGCAGAAGGTACCTGCTGTTCTCTCACAAGCAGTTGAAAGAGTTGGAAAAAAAAAGATAAGCAGACCTACTACCTGCTGAATCTGACCCGACTGCACCCTGCTACCCTCAACAATACCCTGCAGGATGATGCGATTGTTCACTCTAAACCTGCACAAGCATGGGAAGATAATCTAAGCAAACAGGTTTTGAGTATAAAAAAGTAGAGAGTTTCGAGAATGCAAAAAGGCTATCAGAAAATGCAGACAGAAATTATAGCCTAGAGAAAGCCTCACAAAAGTTCAATCCAGGACAAACGATTTCAGTCAAGACTCAACTAGTTCAATTCGTTTTAAAAAAGGGATCTTTCAACTTTTACTAACCCTATGGTCTCCTATAAAAGCCAGGAGTTGTGTTCACAAAAGGGAGGAAATTTTTTCAGAAGAAAATTCAGAAACCAAATTCCTTAAGAGGATTTAACACAGTAACATAAAGATTTGGGAGGTTGAACAAGCCTAAAAGAGAATCCAACTTGCACAACATCTGTCCCAAAACTTCTTCTCTGAATTTTTCTTCACACAGCCATCAAACTTCACTTCTTCTTTCACCAACAAGTCACAAATCACCCTTAGAACAAGAATCACCCCCCTGAAACAGCTTGAAACATCACACACCAAGGCCTCCATTGCTGCTACACCAGAGCAAAACAGTCATAACCAACCATTCTCATAAGTTTTCTAAGCTTCATTCCATCATCAGGAGGATCATTGGAGTTTGTTTGAAGCAAAGGACTGGCCGGAAAGCTCCAAAGTTCAAAGCTCCAGTTCAGGTATCATCAAGAACATCTTTTTTTAGAAATGCAATCTCTTGTTATAGGATGATAGAGTTTGCTTCACTGATCATGTTAAGTTTTGAAGCACTGAAAACGGTTGAGAAATGAGTGTGTGTGCATGTTTTGAAGTTTTTGCAGTGTTCTTGATTTTGCTCGAATCTTGTTGTTGATACATTGTAAATGTGATCTTGTGATTGATTCATGCTTGTGATTGATTCATGTTTGTGGTTCAAGTGCAAAAAATGACATTTTTGAAAAAAAGTCAAAAATAACACATAACTTCCACCATTGGAAGTTAAGTGCAAAAAATGATATTTTTGAAAAAAAGTCAAAAATAACACATAACTTCCACCATTGCAAGTTAAGTGCAAAAAATGACATTTTTGAAAAAAAGTCAAAAATAACACATAACTTCCACCATTGGAAGTTAAGTACAAAATGTGACATTTTTTTAAAAAAGGCCTAAAATAACACTAACTTCCACCATTGGAAGTTAAGTGCAAAAAGTGACATTTTTTTAAAAAAATTAAGAATTGGATCCCCTCCTTTGGGCAGTGAGTTTGTATAGGTTTAGGGTTCCCTTGAATGCATTTTCAATTTTTTATCTTGATGTTTGCTTCTGGTTTTTTTTTTGTTGTTGTTGTTGTTTTTTTTGTTTTGTGCATTGATCATAAACCCTAATTTGGGCTTCCTTTTGCATTCATCTTGCATTTGCTTGCATACCATGACTTGCCATGACATTTTATGTATCCATTTGATTCATTAGACATCTTAAGACATATTAGAAGCATGTTTGATCATTGCATCTTTCATTTGCCATGTTATATGTCATTTGCATTCCATAACTTTTCATGTATGTTCATGGTTCTAAGCATGCTTTTCTTGCTTCCACATGTTCGTATGATCATCCCCATGCCTTGTTTCATGTTTGCATCATCTCATAGCATCATTATCATCACACACATGCTTCTGGTTTTGGTTTGCATCATCTCATTGCATTCCAGTTGCATTGCATTTCATTCCTTTTGCTAACTTTTCAGGTGGTAAGTTACTTTGAGAAGTGAATTTGCCTTCACTTCTCACAATCTCTTTTCATCTCTCTTATGCATCATTGCTGCATTTTGTCTTATGTATTGGATTGAGCTTGCTCATTCTTGTTCATCTTATCTTTCTTTCTTCGAGCAACTTGACTTCTTAAGTGAAGCAAGTTGTTTTGCTTCTCTTTGCCCCTTTCATCTGCTTCCCTCCTTGGTGGTTCTTTAAAGATCTTTCTCTTAAACCTCACAAACCCTAGGAATGACCAAGCATGATAACAATTAGGGTTGATTAGTCCCCCACTTAG
Source organism: Lathyrus aphaca (assembly GCA_963966055.1). Taxonomy (NCBI): domain Eukaryota; kingdom Viridiplantae; phylum Streptophyta; class Magnoliopsida; order Fabales; family Fabaceae; genus Lathyrus; species Lathyrus aphaca. Next base: position 559,607,602 of record OZ014522.1, read on the forward strand.
CTTTTACCTTTGTGTCTCCTTGAGTCCTCTCTTCTCATCTCACAATCAGGGACTAAACCCTAAAGGCTTTAAGGCTTTGTGATTAAGCTTATGCCTGCATCCTTCTATTAGGATGGAGTGTATAACTTTAATCCTAAGTGTTAAACCCTTAATGTGTTTAAATCCTTTAATCAACTCACCTAATAATCATCAAGACATCAAGCTTGTAACTTGGGCCTTACATTAGGGTTCTAATTCTTCCTTAATTGGTTAAGAAGGACTAACCCTAGTGTTAATGGACAAGTCCCCCTCAAGTTGTCTTACAAACCCTAAAAACTCACTTCATCATCTTATCATTAACTAAAATCCATTTAATAAAGGCTTTGTTTTGTCATGGGTTTAATCCCTAATCATGGATTAAGTTGAGGAGCATTCCTCAGCTTAAACACTCTCATCTATTATCCTTCTATTAGGATGGTGTAATGAGTCTGTTTAATCCCTGATTATGGCTTAATCTCATTACTTAACACTAAACAAAAACAACAAAAACATCTAAATAATCACAAGTAGGTTAATGATCTTAATCCTACATCATGGTGATTAAGTGTGAGATGCTGACTTCACACTTAAGGTATTCTCATTACCCCTAATCAGAGGGAAGATGTGATGAGTTTACTAACCCATTGGTTTAGACTTAAGCTCATTAACTTATGACAAATCCAAAAAGCAATAAAAGACTGAAAATACAAAAAACAAACAATAATCGTCTCCTCCGGGATTCTTTTCTCATCTCATTCATTCACAACCGAGAACTTGCTTCTTCCGTCTAATGCAAGACAGTTTGCACCTGAGCCAGACAGGTCATACACTTGAGCATAGATAAGTAGGCAGTTCACAAGTCATTTCTTTCTTTCAGTCTCTTTGGGTCGAACTACGGTGTTCTGACTTCCTCATTGCACGAGAGGATACGTAGGCATAACTTAACAGTTATCGAACAAAAGTCTATGTATATTTCCCCTCTTTCAGCATTATTCTTTAAGCCTCATGATCATGAGCATTTCATTCTTGTTCTCACACTGACACATCATTTGCACACTTCACTTCTTTACAATGACACCTGTACATCCTTTTCCAGCTCTTTTATACACAGATTGCACTGACACTACCCCTTTAAAACACAAATCTCTTAAGCGTGGATCCCGTCGAGTACGACGGACAATCTGGGTGCTAATACCTTCCCAGGTTGTAACCAACCCCCTTTCTCAGTCTCTCTGGTTCGCAACCGTCTTATCCATATTTTTCTAGGTCTATGCAGCATTACCTTTCCTCCGGGATAAAAATGCCTAGTTGGCGACTCTTTTCTTTTCCTGTGAGTTCACTCTTGTGTGTCCTCACACCCTTCTCTCGCCGACCGTTCGCGTCTGTACCTCATTTGAGCTCAGTCTCATCTTTTGGGAGCGACAGTAGTGAACATAAAAGATAAACTTACTTTGTAATAAGTTTCATCATGGTTTGATTAAGTTCCCGATGAAGTGAACAAAAGACGACCACTGTATTGGCTTTTGGACAAATGACTATTAATTGCCAATGATTTATGTACGTGCATGTTGAAGTACAAAAGTCAGAATTTCATGTTACCAAAATTGAAATATCTATGTAACCAAAGTTATAAAATAGAATTTCAAACAAACTTACCCATGAATAAATGGTAGCAAGTGACACACTTTCTCTTCGTGATCACGTAACTTGTCTTGTATGTATTTTCTAACTCTTGCTTCAGTTTTTGCCACATTATCAACATACGAACACACAGCAGGGTCCAATATCCCATATACTTCTAATTATGATGTATCAATACACATACGATGAATATACATTAATAATTATAACATAAACATTAGAATCAAAGTGAATAGAGTTATAACATATTAAAAGATATTGTCAGTAATAAAAAAGAAAATGTACTTACGTTGACCATACTTGTAGAATAGAAACATCAAGTCAATGTTGTCCCATCAACAACTCTCTGATACACTTTGTTGACATATAAAAATTTGTGACACTCACACAATGACTTAATTCTAATTCAAAGTAGTCAATGTGTGTGTCACCCCTTTTCAGAACCATTTTTACTAATCTCTCAACACTGTCTTCCTCTTCCACTGTGCTTACTTTTACAACTGAACAACTTCCTTTTCTGCTTCCATCCACAGTTTCCCTTTGTTCAATGCATTTATTATTTGCTTTGCTTTGGGAGATACCCATAAACTTAAGTGTCTCCATGAAAGATTGTTGCATTGCCTTACGCTCTTCAACCCACTGTTGCACTAAATCAACTCTAATTTTTGCTTCCAATTGAGATGACAACTGTGCAAATTGTTATATTACATCGATATCTTGTCTTTGACGTGATCTTCCAAAGAAAGTACTTTGTTTATGGTGTTTTCCAACACCACGAACACGGCCGCCCTGCTCAGATGTTCCAATGGCTGCTGTTAAGATATTGTGACGTCCATCCGGAACAAATGCACCCTTTTCAACTTCTTCAACTAGAGAATCCTACAAATGCACCACAACTTTGTCAATAGTTTTTATCAAACACAATTATAATGATACTTGAAGAATTTTCGTAATTTTACTTACAATTTTCTCTGCAACAACTTGTGTAGCCTGTGATGTGTATTCTCCCCCTTTCTTTTGTCGTGCTCTCTTCCATAACTCATGGCGTGAAGGTGGAGATGGGCTACCCGTATCATCTAATGTAGAATCATCTCTCAATGATCTCTTTTCATTTATCATTTTCTCCTCAAGCAAGCGATACCCTCCACGAGATAATACATGTGGGTATGCATTCTTAGCCACATTTTCTGCACCCTTTTGACTTTTTTCCTATTATAAACTCAAAAGGTTATTAATCATACTAAATATAATAAAAAGTTATAAAAATGTTATAACTCATACTAACCTTAAATTCAGACGTATCTCGAGACTTCAAAAATTCTTTCCATACTTCTTCTTTAATATAAGGATATCTGATATATGCAGGAGCGAGACCATCTTTAGGCTTTCTAATATATTCACTTGTGTGTTGTGTCTTAAAACCTCTCCATCGCTCTCTAGCATATTTAATCCATTCTTTCTTCAACGGATCCTTTTTTGCATCATGAGGTTCTGGAATAGTGAAATGAGCCTACACATATAATATATATCATATGTTGTTAGTATATGATTATAAAACATAATAAAGCGTAGCAATTAAAAATACCTGAACATTAGTCTAAATAGCCCTTTTATGTCATTATCTACGTTTTTTCCACTCATCTTTCAAAATACTACATCTCTGTCGAGCAAGAGACCCTATGTAACTCCTAAAATTTGAAGCATTTTTACCAACACTCGTACATTCATGGGTTCTTGGATCAAACTCCACCTTTATCTTCTCACCCGTTTGATGAACTTTGTCAAATTTTGTCATCAAAGTGGGACCTCTAACTCTTTTTTTTAGGATCACTAGATGAAGAAAGGTTGTCTGTTAAATCAGCCACGTATCTGTTCAGACAAAATATAAACAATTAGACATCAAATTAAGTACAAAATATAAACAATTAGACATCAAATTAAGCACAAAATATAAACAATTAGACATCAAAGCAAGCACAAAATATAAACAATTAGACATCAAAGCAAGCACAAAATAAATAAATAAATAAAAACCTTACTAGTCCTCCCATATCCCTTCTCCATGATCTGTGTGAATAGCATGCACATCATCCTCTTCATTTTCTTCAATGAAAGTAGGCACATTTATTGAGAAAGGAGGAGTTTCGGAAATATCAAGGTTCGCATCTTGATTTTCATCACTATTATGCGCCTTTCCTTGTATAACCACCGACCACCTTTTATCAGAAGGATCTGTGACATAAAACACTTGTTTTGCTTGAGACACCATAATAAAAGGTTCGTCCGCATAAGCTAACTTGCTAAGATCAACCAATGTAACTCCAAATTCATCGATTCTTACACCACTATTTATATCAATCCATTTGCATTTAAATACAGGAACTTTAAACACAACATAATCAACTTCCCAAATCTCTTCAATCACCCCAAAATAGGGTGTAGATGCCATAACCGGATTTTTCTTTTTAGCACTAGAGAAGTGCATGGACTCGCCCACAATCATCACCCCACTATTTTGTGTGGTACTACGACCATCCTTTGACTTTGTATAAAAGCAAGTTTTATTAATATCATATCCACTCCAAGTTATTATGTTACATTTAGGCTCATAGGACAACCACTTAATTGTATTTGATGCACTATCATCATTAGCAATTTTTTCTTTAAACCACTCAGAGAAACTCTTATTATGCTCTTTTAACAACCATCTTTCATTCAACTTGGGGTACTTTTTCTTTATGATGCTTTTGTGAGTAGATAAGTAAGGTTGAACTTCATCCGTGTTATTCAATATATACAAATGAGCTTGAACAACCACATCAATACTTAAGCTCTTGACATTTAAACCTTATGTACCCATACCCTCACATCTTCCATCATGCGAGAATTAGGAACCCCTACAGCATCTACTTCTGACAAATAGTTTGAACAAAACTCAATTGCCTCTTCTACAATGCACCTCTCAATTATCGATGCTTCCGGAAGGTGTGGATTTTTTGTATAACCTTTTTGGATCTTCATGTATAGTTCTGTTGGATACATCCATCGTAAAAAAATTGGACCACATAATATAATCTCCCTTACTAGATGAACAATCAAGTGAACCATTATGTCAAAAAATGAAGGAGGAAAATACATCTCTAATTGGCACAAGATAATTGCAGCCTCATTTTCCAAATCGTCTAACTTTGATGGATCAATGGATTTACAACAAATTGCATTGGAAAATAAGCACAACCTGGTTATAGTCTTCCTAACATTGTTAGGCAATATCCCAAGAATAGCCACTGGTAGTAGCTGTTGCATTAAGACATGACAGTCATGAGATTTTAATCCAATTAATTTGAGATCTTTAACAGATACAAGCCTCTTGACATTTGATGAGTAACCATGCGGAACTTTAATACTTTGTAAACACTCACAAAAACTTGTATTCTCTTTTTTAGACAAAGTGTAGCAGGCAGGAGGCAAATATATCTCGTTGCCTATATGTTGTGGAGTTAACTCTTCTCGTATACCCATCAAACCCAAATCCACACGAGCATTATAAACATCTTTTGTTTTACCATGAATGTTGAGAAGTGTTCCGAGTAAACTATCACATACATTTTTCTCCACATGCATCATATCAATACAATGTCTTACATCAAGACTAGACCAATATGGAAGATCGAAGAAAACCGACCTCTTTTTTCATAAATTTTTCACAATTGATTTCTTTCTGTACTTTCCAAAGACAACATTAATTCCCTGTTTTCGTTGATAAACTTCCTCTCCATTTAAGGGCTTTGGAGCTTGACCATGCTCTTGTTCCCCATTGAAAGCTTTCCGCAATCTACGATATGGATGACAACGATCTAGAAATCTGTGATGCCCAAGATAAATAGTCTTCTTTCCTTTTTCAAGTTGAAGGTAACTTGTGTCTTCTTCACATATAGGACATGCATTATGCCCTTTAACTTTATAACCAAACAAATTGCCATACGCCGGAAAATCGTTGATGGTGCAAAACAACATGGAACGCATATTGAACTGTTCACTAGAATACGCATCAAAAACATTCACCCATTCCTCCCACAACACTCTTAAATCATCAATCAGAGGACTTAGATAAACATCTATGTCATTTCCTGGTTGTTTTGGACCCGAAATCATCATCGATAACATAATATATTTACGCTTCATGCACAACCTAGGAGATAGATTGTAAATCATTAGGAGAACAGGCCAAGAAGAATGATTAGTACTTAGATTACCAAACAGATTCATTCCATTAGTAGAAAGTCCAAGTCTAAAGTTTCTCGACTCGTTGCCAAAATTTGGAAACAAGGAATCTATTTTCTTCCACTGCAAAGAATCAGCTACATGGCGAATTTGGCCATCACATTTTCTTTTTTCGGCATGCCATCTAAGATTCTTTGCGTCATTTGCATTAGCGAATAGTCTCTTGAACCTTGAAATTATTGGTAGGTACCATACCACTTTCGCGGGAGGACCTTTTTTGACCACCTCATCATCACTAGAATCACCATCTTTCTTTTTGTAGCGTGACAACTTGCACTTCAGACAATGATTATATTTTACATAATCTTTTATGTATAATATGCAATCATTTGGGCATGCATGTATCTTTTCATACTTCAAACCCATCGGACACAATATCTTTTTCGCCTCGTAATAATGATTTGGCATTACGTTACCTTCTGGAACCATCCGTGTCAACAATTCAATCAATTCGGTAAAACTTTTGTCAGTCCACCCATTATTTGCCTTCAAATTAAACAATTTTAACACGGCTGACAAACGTGTAAAATTTGTGCATCCCGGGTACAAAGGTTTATCCTTGTCACTGCATAAAGTATCATACGCATATGCCTTCTTAAACGAATCTTGTCCAATATCACGCATCATGTCTTCCAGACGATCATCCATTTCTACACTAACATTATCTTTTTGGGACACATTTGACTTTGCTACTACCTCACCGTGCCATATCCATTGTGTATAACTTTGACAAATCCCATGAAAAATTAGATGATCCATGATTATTTTCTTTTTAAGTTCTGGTTCGCGATTTGCACAACGAACACATGGACAGAGAAAAAACACATCAACACTTTTTTCATCATTACTTTTAGGAGGACGAAGATTTTTTTTAGCATTGCTTTCAGCAAACTGTAGAAATTCCTTCACTCCATGTTCGTACTCGGCATTAATCGATTAGCTCTCATCCAACTACGATTCATTGAGACGCCTACAATAGTCCCTCTCTTGGACATTAAACAATTCTTAATATTGATTATTTTAAAAAAAATCTAATATATATATATATATATATATATATATATATATATATATATATATATATATATATATATATATATATAAAATAAGTAAATTGAGATATAATAAGTAAATTTCATTTACCTCAATTAACTCTTGAGAAGGCGTGAGTGTATCGGTTTTATAGGATTCAACTCCTACATAAAGCAAGTTCCAAGTTATAAGGCATGAAAATAAAATAAAAAACATAACAAGAGATCATGGTACCAAAAACAGTGTTAGGCATCAACAATAATTTATACTTTGCAAAATTAAGTTCCAATTTAATAATATATCTCTGTTCTGAATGACTTGTTTACATAAAGATCAAAATATAGAAAACACTTCATAAGTTCAAGATGATGACAAAATTTAGAATGACTTGTTTACATCTCAATTTTGAATGACTTGTTTACAAAATTTAGAAAACACTTCATAAGATAACTTCAAAATTTAGAAAACACTTAAAAGTTTAGAAAACACTTCAAAAGTCAAAATTTAAAATATGTCGTACAACATAAGTAAATTGAATATGGATTATTATTCTATGGTCACAAGAACAAGTAAATTTCTAGACATATTCCAATTCAATAAGATACCTTGTGTTTTTTTATATTATTCTAATGTTGATTGAGTTATTGCATTGAAGAGGGAAAATCATCCTAATGTTTCTAATGTTAACATTCAACAAGAAGATGAAATCAACATTCAATAATAACATAATTTAAAGAAAAAATCAGAAGAAGAAAAATAAGAAACCTTAAGTTACCTAACAGATGACGGTTGCGCCGGAGAGGGGAGGCAGGGCGGTCGACGGAGAGGGGAGGCAGGGCGGTCGATGTAAAAGGCTTTATATCAATTTTTTTTTAATATTTACGATACTGCCACCGTGTTACTATTTAACAAAAAATTGAGATATTACATCGGTTTAAACCAATAACCGATGTAAAATGTCTGATGTAAAATCATTTAACCAAATATCTTTTTTCTAGTAGTGTAAATAGGCTTTTAAAAAAAGCCTAAGTCTGACATTTTTATTTAAAAAAATTTGGTCTGACATGGACTTAAGTAGATTAGGTTATAGACCCCTGTAGGTCGATCTGGTATATTTTCACCCCTGCAACTTTCTTCTCCTCAGTGGCCTTGTATGTCACCATTAACATCTACACTTCATAAGAGATAAAATTTTATTCATTATTACAAGAGAGGAATTTTTATTCATTATTACAAAATTTTATAAATCTAACTTCATTGATTTAAACGTTAAAACATTAATCTTAAATACACACATGTACACCCTCATTTTATCGTGTAAGAGATTAACATCGTGGAATTTTTTTTTAGAATAACATAGTTTAATAATTAATTTTCTAAAATAATCTAGTTTTGGATGTATTTACGAAAATGACGTAGTTTAAAGTGTATTCGCCAATTTGAATGGCGAAAGCTTGAAAATTTTATCAAAAAAAGACATACATTCGCCAATTGAAATGACTAATGTGTCAAATCAATTTTTTTTTCTTTTTCCTATACACTAATTCGCCAATTGGAATGACGAAAGTATTTAATAATTTTCCTTATTCGCCATCTCAATTGGCGACACCATGTTAAATTAAAAAAATAATTTTCACTCATTCGCCATCTCAATTGGCAACACCATGTTAAATTAAAAGAATAATTTTCACTCATTCGTCATCTCAATTGACGACTAAGTGTAAAATAAATACAAAAAAATAACTAACACGCATGAACCATCTCAATTGGCGAATATGTGAAGAAAAAAAATTATTGCTTTGTTCTCATTCACTAAATGGTTTGACGAATTAATTTTTAAACTACATTAGAATGATAATAAATATGAACACTAGATTATTTTAGCAAATTATTTATTAAACTATGTTATTTTAAAAAACATTCTAACATAATCGATATTACAATTTTCTACTCACTAATTTAATTTTGATAAACACGTGCATGCCATATAGCATGTTTGTACGTACCTTGAAAGTTGAAACCCCAATCTAGGTGTGATAATTAAAAGCCAGCAAGAAAAACTTACCCTCACGTTTTGTTATGCCCCGAAAATACGTGTTATATGAGGAAGACTCGTACACATTAAATTCCACAAACACAGATAGATTGCCAACATTATAGTATAATAAAATCTCTATAACATAACATATGAACATAGTTTTCTTGACCCAAAGAAAAAGGTTACATAATTTTGGTGTACGTCTACAATTACATCGTCCTAAAAGAGGCATATGGTGGCAATTTAGAAGATGCATTCTCTTTTTAAAAGACTCATAGAAAAACAAGTCAAAGAACATCTTCATCTTTTTATCTTTTATTCATTAATTATTTGGGAAAAATGCTATCTACTCCCATAATTATAATTTTAATATTGTATTTTATAAAAGTTTTGTTTATGGCGTTACTTTTCTTGAAAGCAAGGGAAATAATTGCTTGCAAACACTTGGTGATGATTAGACTTGCTTAAGAAGGGAAATAATATAGGAAACAATGGGCAAAATATCTATCTAATTAACACTATTGTGCAAAGACTCCTTTACCTTTTTTGCTTTTGCTTACTAACTTGGTCGGAAACTACAATTATTTATCCAAAATAAAATAAGATTGCAAGTATTAGAAGCTTATGTTGTTAAAATATATTGTAAACATAAACCACTTTTATATATATATATTTGAATGTGAACTCTCGCGACACTATCCTTTAGAAAAGGCGCATGACTAAGTTGAGGTGTATATGTATCCAAATTTAGATCTTTTCAATTTGTCAAAACAAAAAAGATCTAAATGTCTAAATTTCCTATGTTGAGAGCATTTATAAATGGGTTTATCTACTACTTCTCAATTTTCTTGATAAGTAGAGATAAACAGACTATTGATTACAATTTCCCATAATTCAAGATCAATATTTTGAATAAAGATTATAAATCTAGCATTCCATATTTCAAACCTATCCCCATTAATCGGTGGAGGTGTGTTTAGAACAGGTATATTGTTTAAACATGTGTTGGATGTCATCTTACTCTCGAGATGATTAGTTCTTAAACAGGAGGTTGACTCTAATGTCACTTGTTGGACATATTACTCCACACATAAGGGGGTTAATTGTGTGTTTTATAAAAACAGTAGATTGAAAAACTTTCAGGATCATTTTAAGAGTTTAAAAACATTTTAAAATCGTTTGAGAAATTTGGAGCGGAAAGTAAATATGTTAAAAGTAAAGAGTTAAAGGACAGAGAAATAACACCAGTAATTATATAGGTTCGATAAAAAAGAAATAACCTAATGATCTCCCAAATAATTGTTCTTGAGAGTATATAGTAAATCTTAAGAGTTTTTAGTAGGTTCAACTCTCAAACCCCCTTATATAAGGAAAATGAAGTTTTTGGCTAACTTCCAACCAAACAACGAAGAATGGAGAAAACCGTTAGTATTCCTTCCAAACATCAACTTGAATAGTTAATCCCCAAGATAAACTGATACTTCCACACTTCCTCTCTTTCATTGTTTGAAGCTTAAGAATATTCAAATTATCCAATCATATAGACATTTTCTTGAATTCTTCTTGGAGATAAGGGTTAAGATTTATTCTTTGTCGAATGCCATCGTTAGACAACTTATGTAGTGATCATTAAACCTCGGCTTAGTCTACTTGCATCTTTAATCACTCTTTATGCTTGTGTTTTAGTTTGTCCTTATCAAAAACTAGTTGCCATCATCAATAGCATGTTCATTCTCAAGAGCATGTTGTTTAGAGCTTATTTGATTACTAAACATGCAAAACATAGTTCGGCAAAAAGGGGAACACATTAACTTGAATGTGCCTCATAACTTTAAGGAATAAATAAAAATATTGATCTTTGAAGTTCTTGGAGAAGTCAATAAAAACATCAACAATTTTCTTCACTTGACATAACAAAAATAACCCTTTCATTTGTCAATTCCTATATTCCCACCAACATTGAAATACCTTTACATATGCCTAACTCACTGGATGCAATTGAGAACGAGCAATCTTTAGGTGATATTAAACTCCAACTTTAAGTCATTTAAGGGAATACTAAAATGCGTCCTATAGAATAGACACTCGTGAAAAAGCAACAAACATTTGTTGAAAGAGCTACACAAACTCATACCAGGCTCTATGTGAGAGACGAACCAAACAAAGGGTGAGCCAACCTCACAATGAACGTTTTACAACCCACATGCCTTAAGAAAAACATAGGTTGCCCCCAACATTTCCCACTTCATCCATCTTCTTGTCATTGTCAAACAAACAAAAAATCATGTCCATGAGTTCTAGAGTATGCACAAGATACGACTTAACCTTATTGTCATTAGCTTCTCGACCATTCAGAGTCCTAAAGGATTTAACATATACATGAGTCCTCAGGCCACCCTGGTAATTCTCAACCATATCCAAGTTCACCATGGGTACTTTAGGGAAAGTGAAATTGTGGCAAACTTCCCTAAGGTCAAGCCTAAATGGGTTAGTCACCCCCTTGCGGTTCTTGGCCATTTAGGTTCCTAAAACTTTAACATATACACGAGTCCTCAAGTCACCTCAGTAATCCTCAACCATTTCAGGGTTCACCATGGGTACTTTATAGAAAGTTAAATTGTGGTCAACTTCCCTAATATCAATCATAAATGGGTAGCCCCCACCCCATTACGTGAACCCAATTTAGAGCACCATTAAGTATGTTGAAAGATAAGGTGGAACATCATTAGAGAGTCAGACACCTAACCCTAGCAACTCAAGCATCGCCTGTTATGAGATTTAATCAAAATATTATCCGCATCAGAAGTCGGGTTAGAAGATGGTGGTTTAACGACCTATCATATACTACCTCTAGTCCTATATATTAAAGAAATTTTATTATTTAGGTTCATTAAATAATCAATGTATTTGGACTGTATCATGGACTATATACATTGATTGTTCAATGAATCTAAAAAGTTCTTTCTCTTATAAATAGGACCAGAAGGAGCATAAATCTTGTCATATGATATTTACAGATATTATCTCTCTCATTCTCGAACTATATCTCTCTGATTTTATTGATTTGAATATTATAATGATAATTTTGCAGATCCATTTCACCCTATTTTATTTAAAGCTCTCAATGTTGCATCGAAAGGGTTTGTTCTCCTGTCATCTCCTTTTTTTTTGTTCACAAAACACTTGGTAAATAAAAAGTTAATATTAAGTATTTTAAAATATTAAAGTTAAAATAAGTATAACCTAATAAATTTTATTTATTTTAAAATGATAATATGTAATCCAACAATATTTATTATAAAATCTAATATAATAATAATAATAATAATAATAATAATAATAATAATAATAATAATAAAAATATTATTATTATTATTTTAAAAGTTGTATAGTCAATTCTATAAGATCTAAAATACATTATTGTAAACAGAGTTTTTTATTTTTTTATTCTTCAATAAGAATGTTATGGGCATTTTGTTTGCATTACATATATGTTTCAAATGATCAATTTGAATATAATTTTAAAAAAAATTAAATTAAAATTATTATAAAAATCAAAATGGAATAAAAGTTTATAAGAACTAAAACTAAAAGTAACATATTTACTTAGACAAATTATATATTTAAAACTAATTAAAATAAAAAAGCAACAATGGATTTTCCATATAAATAATTTACTAAAGGGGGAATCTAGAGAGAAGGAGGCTGGTTAGGTTGTTGAGTTCTGTGGGCTGCGGCAGTGTTATGAAATTCCTAATGTGATATATGATACTACCAATAACATACTAATATTCTGCAAATTGTTACGGAGACACACTATCGACATATATTTATCTTACCATATCGTCATCCTTACCCCACAAATATATCACCAAAACATTCTCTCTTTTTTTACCATAAATATTTTATGTTTCATGGGTTTTTTTCCCTCATCTTACAAGATTTTAAAAAACGATTTGATATTATTATTTTTATGTTATCTGAACGGTTATGTGACCTGAACACAAGGTACGTGATCTCAACGCAATAATTATTATGTGATTTCAATGCGATAATTATTATGTGACTTCAACGCGATCTGATTAGGTATATGACCTGTGACCTCAACGCGATAACTATTATGTGACTTCAACGCGATCTGATTAGGTACATGACATGTGACCTCAACGCGATAACTATTGTGTGACTTCAACGCGATCTGATTAGGTACATGACCTGTGACCTCAACGCGATAACTATTATGTGACTTCAACGCGATCTGATTAGGTACATGACATGTGACCTCAACGCGATAATTATTATGTGATTTCAACGCGATCTGATTAGGTACATGACCTCAACACAATCGTATTTCATCATTTTTATTATTATCTGCTCAAGTATGTGCCTTAACACGAATTAGCCGTATTCATCATTTTTATCGTTATCTGGTCAGGTACGTGACCTCAACACGATAATTATTATGAGACCTCAATGCAACCTGGTCCATGACCCCAATACAACCCTAGTCTCTTATGTGACTTCAACGCGATAATTATTATGAGACTTCAATGCAACCTGGTCCATGACCCCAACACAACCCTGGTCTATTATGTGACCTCAATGCAACCTGTCTATTATGTGACCTCAATGCAACCTGGTCCATGACCGCAATTATGAAATTCTTTATTCATCTCATTTTGATATCATTATTCACAATTTTTGCGGCCGACTAACACCTAACCCCAATTGTGCGACCTCAACGCAATTTAACCCTGATTGTAAAAGTGTTTATGCAACCTCAACGCAATTTGTACCATCACAGTCGCGAAATGACCTTAATTATGAAAGTTTTTATGCAACGTCAGAAAGTTTTTATACAACCTCAACACAATTTCATACAACTTTTTCCTATCATAAATTTTTGTCTAAAGCTTTACACGTAACCTTCTTATCGCACTGGCACCTCCACATCTAAACTCAATTCCCTAAAATCACAAATTTGTTAATATATCTACTACCTGCTATGTCCTTCTTTTTTTCAGAAAATTTCCAAAGTTAGTCTGAAAATGAAACAAAATGAAAACTAAAATGAATATTACTAGTAGCTAACAAACCTTCCATTCATCCTCAAAATTTACATTCCCGAAATATTAATGTACAGTTGTACTTTGTTTGTAAGTACATAAAAAAAACACAAGGATCTAAATCTAACTAAAATTCTAAACCAATCACAGAACATGCAAATCGATGGACACAAGTTTTGTTTCTTAAACATTCTCATCTGTTGTTGTTTCTGTTGTTGTTCTTCCAACACCAGTTTCTTGTTTCACACTTGAATCAGCAGCACCATCATGGTTATCGGCATCATCATTCAATTTCTGGTTCTGGTCACAAGTACAAGTACTAGAGTTATCACCGAAAGACGAGGATCTACTTGTTCCTATACTGGATGAAGACATGCTTGGTGTTGCTAAGAATGTTGGTTTCTCTTGTCCAGCCATAATCACCAAGATTTTCTCCTCGTAAGGCTTGTGAGGTTTTTCATCTGTGTCGTTAGTTGCTTGTCCGGCTTCGAGGTCTCGTTCGGAATCGGCGTTGCCTTCGAGGTAACCGGAGAGTTTCCAATAAGAGCATGCAAGTATTAAGAGAGCGAAAGCTATTAGGCCTAGCATGGCGGCTAAACCTCCGAAGAGGTAAGGAACTGGTGAATGCCAGGGGGAGTGTGGGGTTTGGGGGGAGGTTGGTGCTCTTTCGGTTAGGCTCATTGGTTCTCTGTATGCTGCCATTTTTGGTCTCCAAGACAGAGGAAAGAGAGGAAGGGAAAGTTTTTTTTTTTTTTGTTTTGTTTAGAAGGAAGGTTTTTGGGTTGTGAAGTGGGTGATGGGTTGGAAACCTATTTATAGAGGGACTTAAGAAATGGGTTTTCATTGTTTTTTCGGATTATGGATTTTGTGTGTGAAACAAGGTAAGAAAATGTTTTTTTTTTTTAATAATTATTTCAAGTATATAAATAGTTAGTTGGATTAATGGTTGTTAACTTTGGATTCAGTAAAGATAATTATGGTTCGATTGTCCACGATTACGATTGAAAATATCGGAATTAAAATTGATTTTTAACTTAGATTAATCGATTTAATGGATCGAATATTGAAATCTTATAAATAATTATTGCAGGTAACAACTATAATATGGTGGATCAATAGTTCAATTAATTTTACAACAAAATTCAACAAGACTTCTTGCTTCTTTTTGTATATTATGACTTCAATTAGACTTCTTGCTTTTTTTTTTATAGATTAATTTTACAATTGTAAGCAAATGATTTTTAATATTCTACCAAACTACTTCATTGTTACTTTTTCATTATATGAGAAAGATAAATTTATAAAATCAAAGGGAAAAATAATAAATATTTAAGATATTAAATCAAACTCTTTACAATAAAATAAATTGAAGAATCACACTCTTAAATAAAAGAGAGGTGATTTATGTTTGTCATTTTAATTTAATGAATTGATTAATTAAAGTAGTGGGGTCTATAACCCTGATAATTTAGTAATTATTTATTTATTTACTTTCTGAGTTACTCAATTTAGGATAGGATTAGTGGCAAGTGATGCGCACTCACAAGGACCCTACTATAGTCATATCAAAATCATTTCCTAGACTAAGAGGAGAGAATATGATCCTTTTGCATGTTTGGCAACAAGCAAACTCCAAATATTTATTCTTGTAAACAAAAAAATTCACATTATTTGAGAACATTGAATACATTCTGGAACAAAATTAATAGATATAATATACCTTTGGATACATTCTCAAATCTCTATTTTATAAAGTCAGACTCAAAGTATCTACTGTATAAGAATATTACTAATTTATTCATACATATATGATTCTAAATGCATGTGTTGCCACATTATAATTTTAAATTAATAAAGGAAATGCATGTATGATTCATGAGATTGGATTAATGGAATCTATAAAGATTATGTACTATTTTTAAAAAATTAATATAGAGTGAAAATGCTCTAGTGGCTGTGTATCTTAGTTTTATTTAAGTTTTTCATATCTTAATTATAAATTATAATTCAAGATAATTAATTATAATTTGGATAAGAGATACCGACTTGCTAATCATCTTATTTGTTTCTCGAAAACTAAATATTTTAATTGGAATAATAAAATATGGAAAAAGAGATTCCTCTCCTAGAATGCTTTGGATACCTCTCCTCTTACTTTCATTTTATTCTAGTGTGAAACTTATACTATTTTTTTAACTGAGTAGGTAGAGATGTCTGGTATGGTTTAAATGATTTTTGATAGAAAAAAGTATTAAACTTATGGATAAAATTATTTATATTTCTTTTTATGAATAAAATTATTTATTTTTACTACTTTTTATGATTAATTAAAAAAATATTACTAATTCAATAATTTTTATTTTATATATATTTAATATTTAAAATATATCTTTTCTTTTATTATATTTACTATATTTTTATTATTAATATTAATATTATATAAATTATGGTTATATGGTTTCATTTGTTTTTTTTAAATTTATGTATTAGTGTAAAAAAGTTTTTTTTCTTAATCCACTTATTTTAAAATCTGAAATTATGATTTTTATTTTTATTATTTAGATTTTTGATCCCGTTTAAAACAAACTTAAAATAGGGGGAAAATAGAGGACGGAAATTTCAAATTTAAAATGAGAATAAAAAATATTTTAAAAAATTGAAATCGGCGAATCAAAATTCTAGATTTTTAATTTAGGGGATTAAAACTAAAAAAATGAAAATAAGATGACCAAAAATTACAATTATGTAATAATTATGTTTAAAACTTGTTAAGTACAAATATTTCAATAACGATTACGTAATAATTATGTTTAAATATTGTTAAGTACAAATAATTTCAATAAGAAGACATTGTTAAATATTACTAGTAAAAAAATCAATATAACAACATGTCCAATTTCAAAACTAATCCCTCTGATCACTCATTCTGTTTCTTTTGTTGACATGCTATTGTTTGTTTAATTTTAAAATAAAATACAAAAAACATCAATGGAACATAGGACGATAAGACCACGTGACATCATATTTAGACTATGGGTCCATTCTATGTAGACCACCTGACCAGCACATAACTCATGTATATGTACTCTTGTGATGAGATTCCGTTAGATTTCATTTTAACTGATCATGCATGCCGTGACGGAAGTTTATGGTATGCTCATTTCTCACGGCAAGTTTATCTTCTACATTCTTTCTTTATTTGTTGGTTTGTGATGAAAGCAAGAATATAAGTGTTTACCATTTTTTTAATCAAGTAGGTGGGAAACTGGTGGAAACCATTTCTATTTTTTTCAAAAGGTTGCTGACTTAAAACACATATAAATATAAACAGAATGTATGCAATAAATAATTATTATATCTCTTCTTTTTTTAATTAGCTAAACTATTTTTAATTAAGAATCAGTTTTTTTTTAGCTTTGTGTTATCTAGTAGTTTTTACTATTTATGTCATAACCATTACAATTAAATTATGCATCTAAAAATGGATTTTATATATATATATATATATATATATATATATATATATATATATATATATATATATATATATATATATATATATATATATATATATATATATATATATATATATATATATATATATATATATATATATATATATATATATATATATATAATTACAATAGAAGAAAATTCTAAATAATAGAATGTAAATGATGAATTTACATAGTTGATTTGGATCAATATTGTTTTGCATATAAAAATATTTTAATGAATTTTTACAATATCCGGTTTTGCGAATATCACACGTATGTTTTAAATAAAATCTATATACTGTTAATCATAAAAAATATTACTTTATTGTTTGAAATAGTAATATATCTATATATTATTGTACTGTCATAAAATTATTAAATAAATATTGTACAAATTAAATTATGAATTTGATTGATATGTAGCAAGATACATGACAGTGATTGATTGACAATATTTTACTTTAAACTGTCAATAATGTATATTTCATTTTCTCTTAAATTATATTACAATTGTTTAATAATATAAATAATTGATAATTATGGTATGATTATAAAAATGAAATTATTATATAATTATATATTTCTATTTTTAATTGATTTATGAGTTATATAATTGTAAACAATTTATAAGTTAATTAAATTAAAAGTGAAAAATACTTATAAATTAAAAAAAAAAAGAATTTATAGACAAAATTTGTAATCTAAGAAAAAAGATAAAATTATAAATATAATATGTGTAAAACTTTAAAACGACAATTAATAAAAAAAGAGTGATAAATATCACATAAAATTTTATAATAATATTTAATATGCACATTTTTATTAAGATAATTGTACACAAATTTTATAAAATAATATCATAACTGAAATATCTTTAATAATAGATATAATATGAATTGTATTTTATATTTGTTAAATACATAAGTAATGCATGATATATATTATCTTAAAATCATATGATAATATAAATCATTCATATATATATATATATATATATATATATATATATATATATATATATATATATATATATATATATATATATATATATATATATAGCATATCTAGTGAGAATGACATTTTTATATGAGAACATGAGAATGAATTTGAACCATTAGATTTTAAAACTAATGGTTGAGATTATGTTTCATTTATTTCTCTCTCCATCATTATTAAAATAAATGAATTAAATTAAAATATTATAATAAATGACAAATAATCTCAACCATTAATTTTAAAATCTAATGGTTCAGATTCATTCTCATGTTCTCATATAAAAATGTCATTCTCACTATATATATATATATATATATATATATATATATATATATATATATATATATATATATAATAATAATAATAATAATAATAATAATAATAATAATATAATGGTGAAAAAAATGTAAATTAAGAAACAAAATGTAGAGATATTATAAAATTATTATTTAGTATGATAAAATAAGTAGTCAATAAAAAATGGAGTGCATGTGGTAACTCAATTGATATGTGCTAGTTGAATTAAATGAGTGTAGCTTATTTGTTTAGGATTCAACCACTCTCATACAAATAAGAAGCAAATTTCATCAATTATTATAATAAATAAAAAAATAAGCATTGACTAATTTATCTGTATATGAATTTTCCTCTATAAAAATGTGAGATATTTTGAATCTAAATGAACTATTGTGTGTAAATTATGTGTAATGTCCTATTTTGCAAAGTTCTAGATCAGGGTGCGTATCGCCATAAATAAGTCGTTCAGACACAATACAGTGGAGCCACTCGCGCGGTCTGTTCAATGTAAGGTTGAGGAAGAAAGAATCATTGTTAACTCTAGAGATACAGAGGATCAACGAACACCCTAAAACGGGGAAAGCAGACGAGACCACGTCTAGAGGGATTTCAAACCCCTAGCCCTGAGGAATCCCTATAAATACCTCATTACCACCCAATACTGCTCATAGAACATTTCGCTTTTAACAATCCTAACACTGGTCATTAACTGTTCGCCGACAACCTAGCAGTGTCGGCCGCCAACAAGGCCTCTCACCTCACATGTTGTGGTCCCCTAAAAAACCTTAAAAATCACCATACCTGGCTACTCGCCATCGTGAGCTAGCCCTCATCTCATTCGTGTAATATACTTATTAGGGTTTTTGAGTCTCCCGGCCCTTGCAATGGGAACATGCACATACCCAATACACTTTTGGATAGTACAGCGGCGCCAACCGTGGGCCCTAGTAAAACTAACTTGGGCTACACCTCTTGTAACACCCAAAATACTTCCCATGAAATTTTTAATTTAAATCAGAGTAATTTAATATACAAAATATTTTGAGTGCTACATTCACCTCAAAACACGGCTTAAACTGATACGTATTACAATATATTTTACTTGTAGCGGTAATTTAAAAATAAAATCATAAAATAAAGATTCAATGGCAACATGTTTTTCTTAATTAAATAAACAACATAAAAACGATCATCGCCCCGACACCCCAAAGTACGTATCAGAGCCGACTCCTCTAACTGCGAAGTACATCGACTTCACCTACCACCAACTCTACTAATCCTGATCACCTGCACGTTACCAACATAAGGGTAACATTCAAACAGGATGGGTGAGATACTTACATCAACAAAAGGAAAAAAATAATAAGAACAAAAGCAAGTATCATCAAATAGTCACCACTTCTCACCAACAACGATTACACAAATACACCACAACATAATATTAATATTATGTACACCAACAAATAACTATGCAATGAGACTCTACCAACTCTATGCAGGTGGTACCATATATCGATCTCTGTTTCAAGATCTAATTCCCGTCGGAATTCTCGACCCCTATTTCATGGTCCAGTATGATCCTTATTTCATGATCACACCCTCGATCCCTGTTTCATGGTCACGTACGATCCCTATTTCATGATTGCACCAACAAAACAACGATCCCTTTTGGGATTCGAATGGATATACCCTACCTTGGTACACCATTCCTAACTATGCACATTCCATGCACCCTTAATGACAATATGCAATGTCTACATCATTTACCTTATGCAACAACATCATCAACATCATACAACAACCTCATACAACAACATTATCAACAACATACAACAACATCAACATCAACAACATACAACAACTACCTCATGCAACAACATCTTCAACAACATACAACAACAATTACTTCATACAACAACATCATCAACAGCATACAACAACAACATCAATAATATATAACAACTACCTCATGCAGCAACATCTTCAACAACATACAACAACAACTACTTCATACAACAACATCATCATCAACTACATACATCAATAACTACTTCATGCAACATCATCATCAACAACTTACAATAACAACATACAACAAAAATTACCTCATGCAATAGCATCACCAACAACATACTACAACAATTATCTCATGCAATAGCATCACCAACAACATATAACAACAATTATCGCATGCAATAACATCACCAACAACATACATCAACAACAATTATCTCATGCAATAGCATCACCAACAACATATAAAAAAAATTATCTCATGCAATAGCATCACCATTAACATATAACAACAATTATCTCATGCAATATCATCACCAACAACATACATCAACAACAATTATCTCATGCAATATCATCACCAACAACATATAAGAATAATTATCTCATGCAATAGCATCACCAACAACATATAAAAACAATTATCTCATGCAATAGCATCACCATTAACATATAACAACAATTATCTCATGCAATATCATCACCAACAACATACATCAACAACAATTATCTCATGTAATAGCATCACCAACAACATATAACAACAATTATCTCATGCAATAGCATCATTCTCAACTCTATCCGAAATCTGATACAGACCAATAAAACGAGGAGTAAGCTTCTTAGATTTCAATGTTATCCCAACACCTAACACAGGCGTAACTCTTAAGAATACATGATCACCCGCTTGGAATTCTAAATTATTCCTTCGTTTATCATGATAACTTTTTTGTCGACTTTGAGAATCTTTGATCTTCTCTCGAATCAACTTCACCTTCTCGGTAGTCTCTCGAACTATCTATGGTCCCAACACCATGCTCTCACCAGATTCATACCAACATAACAGAGTCCTACATCTCCAACCATACAACACCTCAAAGGGTGCCATTTCGATACTAGAATGGTAACTGTTATTATACGTGAACTCGATCAATGGAAGATAAGTATCCCACGAACCTCCTTGCTCCAGTACACAAGCTTTTAACAAATCCTCCAACAACTGAATCGTCCTCTTAGTTTGACCATCTGTCTGGGGATGATATGTTGAACTCAACCTTAACTTAGAACCCAACGCTTCTTGCAGACTCTTACAAAACTCAGAAGTAAACCTCGGATCTCAATCTGACACAATACACTAAGGAACACCATACAACTTCACAATCACTCTGACATAAATCTCAACCAACTTTGATATTAGAAAACTGATGTTAATAGGAATAAAATGAGTCGACTTTGTAAGCCTATCAACAATCACCCAAATTGAATTATGTCCTCTTGAAATATTAGGCAATCCCGTTACAAAGTCCAAAGAAATGCTATCCCATTTCCATTCTGGAATTTCCAATGGTTGCATCAGACCAACAGGCTTCTCATATTCAACTTTCGACTTCTGACAAGTCAAACAGGCATACACAAAGCGTGCCACATCATTCTTCATCCCAAGCCACCAAAATAACTTCTTTAAATCTTGATACATCTGAGTTTCTCCTGGATGAATACTCAAAATACTTCTATGACTTTCCTCCAGAATCATTCTTTTCATTTCCGCATCATCAGGAATACAAATTCGATCATGTAATCTCAAAACACTATGTGCATCCAACTTAAAATCATTCTTCTCTGATTCACCATAATCAACTACGATATCTACTAGTTTCACATCCAATTTCTGAGATTCTCTAATATTGTCCAGAAAATCATTATTAATCTTCAGCATACCTAGCATAACACTTTTCGGCGTCACTTCACAAACTAAACTCATATCTCGGAACTGCTCAATCAACTCTAACTCCTTTACCATCATTGCCGACATATGCAACATCTTCCAACTCAAAACCTCTGCTATAACATTAGCTTTTCCTAGGTGATAATTCAAACCAAAATCGTAATCTTTTAACAGTTCTAACCACCTTCGTTGCCTTATATTCAACTCTTTCTAATCAAACAGATATTTTAAACTCTTATGGTCACTAAACACTTCAAATCTAGAACCATAAAGATAATGCCTCCAGATCTTTAATACAAAAACAACTGCAGCAAGTTCCAAATCATGTCTAGGATAGTTCTTTTCATGAACCCTCAATTGTCTCAACGCATAAGAAATCACCTTACCATTCTGCATAAGAACACCTCTCAAACCCATCAATGAAGCATCACAATATACAACAAACGGTTCCTCTGAATTTGGTAACATCAAAACCGGAGCCGACGTCAAACTCTTCTTCAACTCCGCAAAGCTTTCTTCATATTGGACATCCCACACAAAAGCTTTACTCTTACAAGTCAACCGAGTCAACGGAAGTGGCAACTTAGAAAATTCGTCAATGAACCTTCGGTAATAACTGACCAATCCCAAGAAACTTCTAATCTCAGTAGCAGACTTTGGAGTTTCCCATTGCAACACAACATTTATCTAAGAAGGATCCACAACAATACCACTACCTGAAATCACATGACCAAGAAAACTGACTTCTTTCAACCAAAATTCACACTTGGACAACTTCGCATACAACTTCTTATCATTCAAAACTTCTAATAATGTTCTCAAATGTTCTGCATGCTCTTCTTCTGACTTAGAATAAACCCAAATATCATCTATAAACACAACTACAAAACGATCCAGATAAGCATAAAAAATATGATTCATATACTTCATGAATACTCCCGGCGCATTAGTCACACCGAAAGGCATCACAAAATACTCGTAATGTCCATACCGTGTTCTGAACGTCATCTTCTGAATATCCTCATCTTTCACCTTAATTTGATGATACTCCGATCTTAAATCGATATTTCTAAACACACGAGTACCTACCAACTAATCCATCAAATCATTTATTCTTGGTAACGGATACTTGTTCTTAATTGTCACCTTGCTCAACTATCTATAATCCACACAAAGCCTCATACTTCCATCTTTCTTCTTAACTAACAAAATTGGGGCTCTCCACGGCGATACACTTGGTCTTACAAACTTTTTCTCAAGCAACTCTTCCAATTGCTTCTTTAATTCAGCCAACTCAGATGCACACATCTTGTACAGTGCCTTGGAAATAGGTCTAGTACCAGGTACAAGATCAATTGCAAACTCAACTTCTCTCTCAGGTGGTACATCAGGAATTTCATCAGGGAAAACCTCAGGAAATTCGTTCACTACTTGTAACTCTTTAATCTTAGCTATACTCTCTACAGATAACAACGCCATCAACGAAAACATTTGGGCTTCCTCTTTCATCAACTTCTGCAACTCTCTAAACGACAACAACCCAATTCCTTTCTCTTCTGGAGTAGAAAACCTCACTGACTTACGAAAGAAATTAATATGAACATAGTTATACTCTAACTAGTTCATACCTAGGATTACATCCATCCTAGTCAACGATAAACATACCAAATCAACATAAAAGTCTCTAACAAAGATAGACAACGGGCAACTAAAACACACTAGAGAAGTAATCACTTATCCCTTAGCCGAAATCTCTATGACCATTTCTCATTTCATCGCAGACAACCCAAGACCCAACCTCTTAACACAGTCAGCAGCAATAAAACAATGGGTAGCACCCGTATCAATAATACTAATTAAAGGAATACTATTAATGAAACATGTACCTCTTACGAGCTTGTCCTCATTAGCTATCTGAGTCCTAGCTAAAGCAAACATTTTCCCTCCAGACTTTTCTTTCTTTGGCTCCTGGCACTGGCTACCAGTATGTCCTTTTCATCGCAGTTAAAACAAATCATCTCTTTATGCATGCAATCATATTTCGCATGCCCAACTTTTCCATAATGGAAACAACATTTCACCTCAGCAGTACACACATTACTCTTATGTCCAGCTTGCCCACACTTGAAAAAAATGATACCAAAAGGAGCATCTCCCCCACTAGTTCTCTGACTCGAAGCAACATTCTGCTTACCCTTACCAGCTGGAGTATCATAAGTTTTGCCAAGGTTTTATTGATTCTTTTCGCTTCTATCAGTAACAATCTTGTAGTGAGCATTGTTATCTTCCTCGAAGATCCTGCAACTATCAACCATATCAGCAAAAACACGAATCTTCTGATACCCTACCGCTTTCTTAATCTTTGAACACAACCCGTTCTCAAACTTGATGCACTTCAAAAGCTCAGCAGTTGATGCATCATGGTGCGTATAGAACTTCGAAAATTCCATATACCTTACAGCATAATCTGCCACTAATATATTCCATTGTTTCAGCGCAAGGAATCCAATCTCTTTCTTACCACACACATCTTTAGGGTAATAGTTCCTCATAAACTCTCTACAAAAAACAACCCAAGTGATCTCTTCACATGCAGCTTCCAACCTTTCTCTGGTTTCCAACCACCAATCATCAGCCTCAAATGCCAACTTGTGAGTTCCATAACGAACCTTTTGTGCTGGAGTGCAATCCATCACACGGAAAATTCTCTCAATTTCTTTCAACCGGACCAATGCAGTATCAGGGTCATACTTGCCATTGAAGGTATGCAGATTCTCTCTCTGAAAAGTCGCAAAAATACGAGACTCATCATTCCCTCCAGCATTTGGTAAATTCTACACAGCTTGAGCCATTGCTTGCATTACAGTAGCCATCGCATCATCATTTCTTCCAGCCATCTCAACTTAACACTACAACACAACAAAAGTTAGAACCACATAACAATACTCGATAATTAGATAATTACGACTCGATAACTTGGTCAGACAAACCAACCTGCTCTTATACAACTAATGTAACACCCCATTCTACCCGACATTATAATTTAAATCAGAGTTGTATAAAAATTCACCAAAACATGGGATATCACATTTTTCAACTTAAACTACTTATCATAAACTTCATTAATAAAATATTGCGAAAACAACGCAACATATTCAACATATTACAACTTTAAAATAACATCAATGCTTGCAACTTTAAACTACTTCAACATGGTTTTCAACATGAAACAACTAAAACAAATCTTTCAACTGAATAGAAATCCAACATAAAATAAAACATGCGTTCATCCCCTCTGAAGTGCTACATATCAAAGTGACAAACACCAACTCGAAGCTACTAAGTACTTGACTCCTGGTTACCTGTACGTTACCAACAAAGGACAACATTCAAACAGAAGGGGTGAGATATCGAATAACATAAACAGGAGTATGATAATCAATACGTAAGCAAGAAATCATACAATCACACACTTCACACAACTAGCAACATCAACGTACAACTTGAAACCAACAACCAATAATAACATAGATAAAATGCGACTCAAATGTGACTAAACTTATATATGCATGTGGTACCATTTGGAGTAAACTCCCAACTTGAAATATTGTCAGTTTATCGATGCATCAACAACTTATTTGCCAAACCAGGCGAACTTGATTTGAGCATCCACCCCAACTTGAAAATATGCACATGTATGCAACTTATGAATGACATACAACGACAACAACATAAACAACAACTAAACAAATTAGCAACATATATCAACGTTGGTCAAAAGACCTGCAACTTAATAATTTCCCCAAGACCGGGACAACACAACTTACAACAACTTAATACAACCTCAACACGGAAAAACGACTAATTATGACTTAATTAATTAATTAATTAATTAGACTTCTGAATTAATCATTTTTAATCCTCAAATCTACTGTACTCAACTTATTTTATCTCTATTTAAATTCCAAGATCAACTAAACTCGAAACGGATGCGAAAATAGGACGAATCGCCAAAAATTGCACTTTCTGCACACCACTCTACCGATACGCGTAACACACAATCCCTTACGCGTAACACCTCATGCCTAACTTGCACATACGCGTAAAGTCTTCCAATACGCGTAACATACCTTTTCTTGCCCATCCTTATGTGTAATGGCATATGCCATTACGCGTAACACCTGCATAAAAGCCTCTGATACGTGTAACTCAAATCTGTTACGCAAAATCCTGTTCTTCACACCAGTTCATTTTTTTGCTACTGGTTCATCAGTTCTCACTCTGATTCAAGCCTAAATGGGTTTCTACATCGATTTTAGACCTCAAATTTTCTGTATCTATTCATCTACTAATTTCTACGACTGATTTTACGAATCCTAATCTCCTTCTCAGCACGATTTTCCTGCAACAACCAGTCCAACAAATACAACAACAAGAACAACTTCCATGACAACAACACAACAAGAACATCATATTATACATATCAGATTCATATGAATTCCATCAACAAATCATACGAAAACACAACAATAATTATACGAAACCTCAACCTACATACAAATTATCTAATCCCGGTTATGGAATCTGAACCCCACCCTTACCTTGGATTGAAGGCAGCTCGAATCTACTGACCAAAATCTCTACGAAAATCCAACCTAGCCTCTTGTTCTTCCTCAAGACTTGTTCTCTTCTTACAAAATTCTGATTAACCTTCTAATTAAGTTTTTCAACCTATTATCTTTAAAACCTAACTAATCAACTAATTTCTTATGGGCCTAAAATAGCACCCCCAACTTTACTACTCTCACACTGTAACTAAGCCCAACTTAATATTATATCATTAAAAATTATTTTATTATTCGACTTAACAACACCTAACAACAATTAATTTGGGAAAAATATGCAATAATATTTAATTAAACTAATTAATTAAATACGAGCGTTACACAATGCACTCCACAACCAACTCAAGACATAAAAAAATCTAGTTACGAACACACAAGTTCACTCTTGAACCGGACACAACACAATAGTTACAATCATCTTAGGTAGCACCTCCCTAATTCCCCGTCGTAGGAATTAGATACACCCCCGAAACCATCACCATAGGCAACAGGAAACAACAAAGATAAGAACACCAGATCCCTAACACGGCATCACCATAATTAAGCTACCAACTTTGTTATCACAGGACTTTAAAACAACCATTCTACGATTTACTAGTCGAACACGTATCCAGTACACCCATATGCCTAGTAATACAAAATTAGCAACTAAACTTTTTGCCATCTCACTTCCATCTTGGAACATCCAATGGTCTCATTATTCCCGTGAGTTCTATCGCCAACCTTCGAATTCTTACAATTTATACCAATATGAACAAACTATGCTATCTCGCGCTCCCGTTGTGCACTCTGATTACTTGCAACTATTCAATACACCAAGTTCACATCCAACTTCTGACACTTTCTAGCAATCACCAGGCATCCTTATTCACGTTCAACATACCCAACCTTTCTACCCACTGGTTTTTCTCTCAAACTAGACACAAAGTTCTGAACTGCTAACTCAATTCCAACTTCCTCTAACCACCAGATCATACTTATGAAAATACTTTTGACTTAACTTTTCAGGAACTCCAATCCTCTTTGTCGTCTCATACTTCATTCGTTTAGACCAAACAATCATCATATACTTTTGTGATCATTAAACACTCTGAATTCTAGATAAAAAACCATTCCTAATCATTCAACACACTCACTTCCGCAACCCAATCCAAATCTTGAGCAGGATGGATCCCTTCCTGAATCCTCTGTTGTCGCAAATCATAGACTATGGCTTTACCATCTTGTATTCATTCCCTACCAACTCGTCACCCACAAATATCAACGCTCCACAAATGGTGAATTAAGATTAGACCAAATCAAAATGGAACTATAGTTGACTTCGGAGCTTCCTCGTTGTAGGAATACGTCTGCTCTTATGGATTTACAACAATACCTTCATCTTAATTGACATAACCAAGAAAATTCACCTCTACCAACCAAAAATCACTCTTCGACAACTTATCATACAACTTTACTTCCTTCAATCAATACCTATAATCCAACTTCCACACTTCCCACGCCTTCTATTTACTCCCTCATTGGGTCACCTTGATAATTATTTAAATCTTATGTCCCACATATTCTCGATTCATGAATTTCATAAAAGACAATGGTTGCATACTTTACATTTTATATTCGTCTTATCCATCCAAGGTATATAACCATACTTCTATCTTACCATTACAGTTCCGCATAGTTTAACTGTTGCTAATTCCAATTACCACACTTCATACTCATTCTTCACCTCATAGCCACATTAATACCATCAGGGAACTTCAACCTATTTGTGATTTATCATGCTTCAAATCTCAAGTTATCTCGGACATAACTCTGAATTCCATATTATTCACCTACCAACACACAACCTCGGGCCATCATTCTCTTCTTCACCAATCATACCGAAATTCTCCATGACTGCACTCTTGATTTCATAATTTATCTTTTTGTTAAATCCTCCGACTACTCTTTTCTATCACACCGACATCTTGTACAATACCCTAGAATCCAGTACCAGGAACGAGACTAAAATAGAACTCCATCTCCCTCTCATAACAGAACATCTGATACTTTCTTCCGAAACAACTCTGAAATTTACGCACAACTGATAGTTCATCGTTGTGACCTTATTTCTAATTCCCATAACATTATCTTTTCATCCATGGAAAACCTCATATCCTTGAATCTGTCTCACCTCCAGATATAGGAATTTACATCTACTAATCCAAACACTCTGCAAGCACCTGGCTTAACTCCGTACCATTCACTGTACATGTTATCCTACCTTAGAAAGTCATTTTTATCCCATCCAACATGATATCGTATGTTATCAACAAGATATTATGGGTGATCAGTTCCTCAATTTGTTTATATACATCTGACAATCATAATGGGGCATAAACCATCCTCACCAAGTCATAATAGCGTTCAATGATACAATACACCATCCTCTCAATGATTTCCAAATATACGGTTTATCTCCATCCATCCATCCCAAGAATAATGTCGCCTTGTTCCAACTTAAAGATAAATGTGTACCTCCTAAGGAAACACGTCGGGATACTTCACACATCACCAGCTTACAACTGGCCTAAAACATCGCCTTCCCTCTTCACAAGGAAGTAAACACCCAAAGCACTTGACTGCCTTCCATTTGAGGGTAGCACCATTCTCTAAATAGTTGAACAATCCATACATCACTCCCTTATACAGCGACATGATAACCCATCTCTTAACACCGGGAATATCCAAGAGAAACAGACGCTTCACCCCCATTTGCTTCATTCCCAACATCGAAAAACAAAGAGTGAAAATCACTGATCACATGCCATCTAATTTTTTATAAATCTTCTTGTTTCATACAGAGCACTTACTCCAAGAGGATGATTGGTGCTTCTTCATAAGTTTAAGGCACATAAATTGAAGATTAATGAAAAAGATATTGATTGTGTGTAGGAGACAGATTATGATAAGATAAAAAATCAGAGATGGGATACTTACAGTTAGAAGACGATTGAGTGGCGGTAGAATTGGAAAATGGAATTGTATTCTCAATAAGGTTGCAATGATAATCTTTAAGGTAATCAGGAGGTTTACTATTTCTAGTAGATTTTGTTAAAGAAGGATTAGGATTAGATGTAATAGTAGGGAGATGATGAGATGATGAAGAACTATCAGAAATGTTAGGATAAGGTGTAGCATTAGAGGGACATATTAGTGTTGGCTCAGGTGATGAAGAATGTGATGGAGTAACTTGTGGTGTATCAGATTCAACAATGTAAGGAAAATCAAAAAATGTATCAGGGTTTGAGGGATGTGTTGAAGAAATGTGTTTGACAGAGGAGGGCATAAAATGTTTGTATGGAAAAATAGTTTCAAAGAAAATGACATCTTTGGATAAGAAGAGTTCCTTGGAATGTAAGTCAAATAGAACATGACCTTTGACTCCAATTTTGAAACCAAGATAAAGACATTTCTTGAATCCGATGTCAAGTTTCATCCAATGTGTTGGTAATATAGCAGCAAAACACAGACAACCAAATACTCTAAGAGAGTTAAGATTGGGAAGACATTCATGGAGCAATTGAAAAGGTGATTTTTGGTTCAAAAATGGTGTAGGAAGTCTATTTATGAGGTGAGTAGCATGACTGGCAGCATAGGACCAAAACATTTTGGGGAGTTGAGCTTGAAACAAAAGAGCTCTAGTTATGGCAAGGAGGTGTTAGTGTTTCCTCTCAACAATCCCATTTTGTTTAGGAGTGCCAACTCATGAGTTTTGGTGTGTAATCCCTTTGGATCTGTAATAATCAACTAACAAAAACTTATTACCATTGTCAGTTCTAATACACTTAATGGTTTTGTTATGATGAGTTAAGGCCATAGACATAAAGGCTTTTAGTAGGTTACTAGTTTCTGATTTGTGTTTCATGAAAAAAAATCCATGTAAAACGACTCTTATCATCAACCACAGTTAATAAATATCTATGACCATTAATTGATGGAATGGATAATGGTCCCTAAATATCCATGTTGACTAAATCAAAAATATCTTTGGACTTGTGATTACTATCAGGGAAGGGTAATTGTTTTTGTTTGGCATAAAAACAAATATCACTAGGTGTATTGGAAGGTGTAACATTCACAAAAGGAAAACTCCTCTTTATTTCAATCAACTTGGCATTGGAAAGATGACCAAGCCTCCAATGCCAAATGTTACAATCAAAGATGCGGTCAGAATTTACAGAGGTTTTGACTGAGCTATCTAAAGTATTGATAGATGGAAGTGAAATGTATGATTATAACCATAACTCACTATGTGTTTCTTAAACTCATCAAGTAATTTGCGTATTGGATGCTAACCTTGTAGGTCCACCCTTGCACTACTGTATCGAAAGTTTAATTCACCTCTCCAAATCTTCATCAGATTAATCATTTCTAGTTCTTAAGCGAAATACAATTTTTCAGCAAACCAAATGACATAAGTCAATGAATATAATCAACTTGAAAATTTCCATTCAATCGTTCTAAAATAATCAGTTAAATATCCAAGAGCACTTGGATGAGATGATAAGATCTCTTCCAACTTAATCAGATGTCTAGAATTCGAAGTCAGTCCTACATAATATTGTTAACTCTTAAGAAATAACTTTTCCACCTATTATGACCCTACGCGATTCGAGGAATTAATCTCTTCAGTTGTATGAAAAATATCAATGTATAAAAAAAACAATTAAATAGATTTGTCAGACAAATCCTATTCCCTATACCACATTCTTTGTTGCGCAAATAGATCTTTGTTTGCTCTTATGTCTTCATTAATCAACCTTGTTGGATAAAAGGATTTACTTGAGATTAGTCTTCGTTAATGAACCTTTTGATATTTCGAGATTGTCCTGGATTTACTTGTTTCACACGTATGAAACCTGAGCTGGTTTTAGTTACTAAATGAAATGACCTGAACTATTTTTTTTTTTTTGCCTACATTTATTTATGCATGCATCTACTTAAGGAATGTACTATACCAACTACTAGTACAATTAATGAATTCACATCCATATAACCGAAACCTGACATCACTGATGATATAATTTTCACTTATTAAAATTGAATTAGCTAGATAAATAGTGCAAAGAATTACGACGACTCAGATGAAAGGTCCTTCACAAGGAGCACCAAACTCCTTTAATGGTTGGCAACAATTAGAGACCTCTTTTCTTGGAGGGACATAGTTAAACAAATAAATCCCAACAATATTCATGTGCACCCCTCCACTATTATATGCTTCACTCGAGTACATTTTATGATTGATCACTTTAATAAATGTTGTACTGTTGAATGACATAAAATATCAACCATACTTGTGCTTCTTCAAACCTTATCCACCATCTCTTAAAGGTAGAGTTATCTTTGAGGACTTACATATAATTTAAAAGATAGTAAGTGAAACAAGTGAAAATGTAAATGGGACCCAAAAAAAGTAGTGTCCTTGGAGTCGTCACCTTCCACCACCCAACGTACACGCCAAGGACAATATTCATTTCCCATATACTACAAAAACAACACCATACCTCTTACTCGACACATCATCGTTTTTCATGTGTAGGTTCCACACATATTTAACTATTTCTTTTCTTGTTTTTATTTAATTACTTACTCATCTTCCACTAATCTTATTCTTCTGCTACTCACCACCAATAAGATAACAAGAGAAACAAACAAATGCGCTCGGAATAGATTTTGATTTCATTCACAAATTCAAACCAAATCCCACTTATTATCATTTATTTAATCACTAAGTGTAATTTTTTTTATATGGTTATGATTAAGTGAACTACACGTATGGCAATTTCCTCTAATGGGTTGTCCTTTATTTTATATTTTTCTTTTCTATTTTATTTTGGAAGGAAGTGGGACTATTAGGATTTGGACTATTTTCGCCACTTAAATCAGATATTTTATGGACTCTATCAAAATTAAGAAAAATTATTTATTTCATTTAATATAATACGTCTTACAAATATCAATGATAGATATTATTTTATTTGCAAAGTAATATTGTAACATTCTTAATTTAGGGGAAAATCGTCTACATTAACATCCAATAAATTGTTAAGAGAAAAATTTGAGTGAAATTTAATATAACATTTTCTCAATTCATTATCATCCAATGACTTTAACTTTTGTGAATCATAGAAAAATTTGAGTGAAATTTAAGATAACATTTTCTCAATTCATCATCATCCAATTTCCAATGACTTTAACTTTCGTGAATCATATAAAAAATTAGATAATTTCAAATCATTTCAATTTTTCAAATCAATTTTTCAAAGTAATTGTCATATCAATAACAATAAAAACTTTCTAAAGTTTCTCTAATTTATTGACAAATTTATCTGTCTAGGGATTTCGCTCCAACCTCTTTCTAAAAAGGGTTAGGGCACGACACAACTACCATAATCGGTGGGACATCTCACGGCGAGGAAGAATGGACATAGGTGAAGAATAGAAGATTCAAGTTGTGGGTTCCTTGTTGGGACTCGTTTCCAGTTGATAAGAGATTCACGAATGAAGAACAACCGTGTTTAACTTCAATTTATTTTTCGGAGTTCCCTAATAGCAACATGGCAAAGGACTTCTTTGAGATATTTGGATGTATTGGTCAGATAGTCGAGGTTGCAATTTCTCCTAGAAGAAATAAGATCGGGAAGAAGTTCGGTTTTGCTAAGTTTAAGAAGGTGGAAGATGCTAGGGGATTAGCTGTAAAGCTCGATAATGTTCATATTGAAGGAAAGAAGATTCAAGTGAATGTTCCTAGATTCACGAGAAACTTTGGGCAGGAATGCGCTAAGGTTAGGGTGGTGTCGAAAGCAGGGGAGAAGAAGGTAGCTTGTGTAGAAGCATGCTTCAATCACACAAGTATTTTGATGAAGACAACAAGTCTCTATGCAACACATGAAAGCAAAAAGGCAAGAGAATCAAATGGCATCAAGCAACAAAGATGATCAAAGCTTCATATGCAAGTCAACAACATTGCAATTATTGAACAACTTCAAATGTACATCAAAATTCACTTAAAATATCTATACAAGTGTTCAAATACTCCATCTTACATAACATATTGCATATGAACCTTTTCCAAACTTTTCTTTGTGGTATACATACACACTTTAAAATAATTATTTTCTGTTTTTTCTACAGTGTTAACCGGTTAATGGGTCAGATTTTTTAATTATGAGTTAACGTTGCATAGCGTTAACCGGTTAACCCATATAGTTAACTGGTTAACCATATGGTTAACCGGTTAATCCTGTAGCATTTTGTGAAATTTGAACACTTTTCATAAAAATATGTTTTAAATTCTTGTGTCTTTTGAAAGCTTTTGCTGTATAAAAATTATACCCCTTTGAAAAGGTGTTTTACACAATATAAATTATGACTTTTTCAAATTACAAATTACCTCCAAGAATTTCATAAAAATTATAATCACTCATTCTCATAACCTTTCAAATTTTGTTAAAAGTGTTCATACATATTTTGAGAAGAAACCTTCATATTTTTCATATTCATTGTTTCATCTCATCCTTTTAAGTGAACACTTGTATACTATCTTGAGTGACATCTTAATTCAAGGATAAGATCAATCAAGAAGCTTGATAGCACCATATTATCAAATCATTAAACTTTGTCAAGAAATTTTTTTCTTTGTACTCTTGTGATCCAAGATTGTTGGATACAAGTTAAGTGTGTGAAGAGGATTGTTCTTCAACACTTAGTCATATAGCTTTAGATAGTAAGCTTTACCGGTTTGGTGTGAATAGGCTTGTACGAGAATTCTAAAACTATAGTGAAAATATCTTACGTGTTGTAATGGGACTGGAGTACTCTTAGTCTGTGAGGGGAACCGATATAAATCTTTGTATTCTTTATTTTTCTGCATTTACCACTTTCATCACTTAGAAACCTTAGGCAATAAAAATCAACTACCGTCAAAAATACCAAAAGTTTATAAGTCCTAATTCACCTCCCCCCCTTTTAGGAACTCGTTTTACTTACAACCTGGAGAGGTGATGAAGGGTCAATGTTGAGGAGAGGTCTTAGATCATTTGCGGATGTTGTTGGAGAAAACGATAATTGTGTGGTTGCAGAAGAGGTAGAATGGTTCCAATTTTCATCCAAGGTTGAGGATAAAAATAGATTGATTAAAGCTTATGTGGGTCAAGTTATTGTTCCTGGATAAGCTTACAACATTCAAACGTATCTTGAGACGAAGGGTTTTTTTGCAATCAAAGTTGTTCCGTTGGACGCTAACCTATGTCTTCTTGAGGAAACAAAAGAAGGTAATTTTGAAGAGTTGACATGGGAGGGTGGCACTTGGTGGAAGCATTGGTTCAAGGAGATTAGGAGATGGAGTGAGGTTGAGGTAAATGATGGAAGGATGGTATGGATTAGAGTTTTCAGAATTCCTTCTCATGCTTGGAATTGCGACTTTTTCATTGAGTTGGCAAATTCTTTTGGTTCGTTCGCAAGTGTCGATGATAATATAGCAAACAAATGTGTTCTTGATGTTACGAGAATCCATGTTAGAGTTCCTTTGGAAATTAAGATTCCTGATTTTATGCGCGTTTCAATTGATGGCCAAAGTGTTACATTGGTAATCAGAGAAGAAGCTTACAATTCACCTAGCGTCATTACAGGTAATTCTGAAACTCAAATTACTGGAGGTACCTCTTCTTATTCAGAAAAGGGTTGGTCTAACGATTCTTTCGTAGAAAAACTCAATTCTGGAAAAGATTATACAAATGATAGTATTGAGGAATTCTCCCCTCATATTTTTACTTCGGGTGAGATTTCTAATAAGGGAGGCAAGAAGAATGATCTTGATTTGGCATAATGTAATGTGGATCGTCAAGACATTATTTCGGTTAATTTCGTTTGCGTGCTTAGTTTGGGCCCAGGGAGTTAGGCAACCTTATTTAAGGAGAAGGCAAGAAGAAGGATTGTGTTATGGCTAATTGCAGTAGGAAACATAAGGTTCTCGATTCTGTTGATTTTGGTTTTATCAGTTCTTATTTTGGAAAACAAGTTTGTGTGCTCATTTCTGGCCCAGGGAGTCAGGCAGGTTTATTTAAGGAGAATGGAAAAGAAGGAGGATTGTGTTATGGCTAGTTGCATTAGGAGACATGATTGTACTCAATTATGTTAATTCTGGTTTTGGGAAACAGGTTGGCTCGTTCGATCGTGCATTATCTTTGGAAAGAGGGAGCAAACATAATTCGGGTGTTGGGGCATAATTTGTTAAGCAAAAGGAAAATGAGGGTTGTCTGGGGAGCGAGTTTTCTGCATATTCGATAGTCAACTGCTCGATGGAGGTATCGGTTAAGAGGAAAAGGTGTAAAAAACTGAAATTTCTTAATATTAAGGATGTTCATAATGTTTTCATTAAGAAAGCTCCAAGTTATAATAGGTGCGTAAAGAGAAATAATAGGGTCGCGCTAAAACATAAGGGCTTAGCTTTGTCATAGGCAACAACGAGTAAATAGAACGGGGCGGATAACATACAATCTTTTTCTCGGAGCCTATTCTTAAAGTAAGCAGTAGAAGTTCTATTCTACACGGGGAACAATCCTAAAATTCTGATATACTCAGGAATAATGGCAGACAATGGGATTTCATGGTGTGTAAAGTCGGAAGCAAACTTTGGTCAGCTATAGAGGCGTTGGGTGTGGTGGAAGGCGGAGGCTACAAAGATTGAGCGGTTAGAAATGTTTCATTGAGTAAGGAAGTTAGAGACAAGAGGAGGTTCGGTTGGAGAATTTAACCAATTTTCAATGATTATTGGTTCTTTGAACATAAGAGGGGTGATAATGCTATTAAAAGGAGGAAAATTAGTTTTTTTTATTAATAAGGGTAAGGCAAATATTTTCTTGATCCAAGAATCGAAACTATCTAATATGCAAGAGTCTTTGGCCTAAAGTTTTTAGAATAATTCCGATATTGGGTACTCGTTTTCTAATGTGTATGGTATGTCGGGGGGTCTTTTAACTCTTTGGAGGGAAGGAGTCGGGGATGTTTTGCTCAGTTTCAGAGGTGATAGTTTCTTAGGCATTAAGATGCTTTGGAAATACGATATTTATTACATGGTCAATGTGTATTCTTCTTGCGCTTTTGTTCAGAAGAAGTTACTTTGGAAAAAGGTTGTTGGATTTAAAGGAGTTATATAACGACGAAGAATGGATTATAGGGGGGACTTTAACACAGTTAAAAGTATGAGGGAAAGTAAAGGGAGAGTGTCAGTGGGAAACAACATTGAAATGAGTTCTTTTGCGGAATTCATATAAGATAGCTTATTGGTGGATGTTATGTGTAAAGGGGAGAAATTTATGTGGTATAGTGGTGATGGTAAGTCTATGATTATAATCGACCGATTCATTTTTTCGAATGTTAATTTTAATAGATGGGGTGTAATTGGACAATTCATTGGTTCCAGAGACTTGTCGGACCAATGTCCAATTTGGTTGACAATAGATAAAATCAATTGGGGGCCTAAATATTTCAAGTTTAAGAATGAATGGTTTACCTTTAATTCCTTTATTCCTTTTATGGAGAAGAAGTGGAAAGAGTTCAAGATAGAATGTAGATGAGATTTTGTTTTAAAAGAGAAATTTATACTTCTTAAAGAAAAGCTTAAATGATGAAATATGGAAGTGTTTAGGAGGATTGATTTGGAGGTGGAATGGGGAGTTGGTGATTTTAACCTTAGCGTCAAGAGGGTGGAGGTTGAAGATGTCAGATTAAATCCCGATATCATATCTCATCAGAAGGAAGCAACAACTCGGTTTTAGAGAAATTTGAGGATAAAATAAAATATGTTTTTCCAAAAATCGAGATTGAAGTGGATTAAGGAGGGAGATAGTTATAGTAGGTTTTTCCATAAGGTTATGAAGGATAGAAGAAGACATAATCACTTGGGCCCAATAACCACTTGTAAAGGAGTAGTGGAGTCAGTTAAGGAGATTAAGAAGGAGGTTCAGAGTCACTTTTCTAACAAAATTGTTGAAACAGTGAGAGAGAGGCCTTTATTAGAGGGTATTCCTTTTAAAAGTATTAGTATGGAGGAGAGGT
Source organism: Lathyrus aphaca (assembly GCA_963966055.1). NCBI lineage: Eukaryota > Viridiplantae > Streptophyta > Magnoliopsida > Fabales > Fabaceae > Lathyrus > Lathyrus aphaca. The sequence continues at coordinate 559,645,935 of OZ014522.1, forward strand.
TGGCTCTTGAAAGTTCTTTCAAAAAGGAAGAGATTAAGGAGGCTATTTGGGGTTGTGGTGGATCTAAAAGTCCGGGGTCAGATGGTTTTTTCTTCTTATTTATTAAGAAATGTTGGTACTTTCTTAAAGAAGATTTCATTCAATTTTGCAATAGTTTTCATGAAGGTAACAAACTTTCTAAGTCAATTACTTCATCTTTCTTAACTTTGGAATCCTCTTTTGTTGAAGATGAAGAAGCGATTAATGGGGGGATTATTTTCTCAATCTTGGAGGTAATATCACTCTCTTGAAGTCTATTTTATGTTCTTTAACTATTTTTACTTTGTCTTTTTACAAGATATCGGTGAAAGTAGTTACAGAATTCACTAAGATTCAAAGTAATTTTCTTTGGGGCGGTGTGGAGGAGCAAAGGAAGAATCATTTGGTTAGTTGGAAGGATGTGTGCCTTCCTCATGAGAAAGGGGGGTTAAGTATTAAAAATATGGATGATTTTAATTTATCCCTACTTAACAAGTGGAGATGGAGAATTCTTCAAAACCCAAATGCCTTTTGGTTCAATTTGTTGAGAGCTCATTACAGAGATATTGCTACTAAGGTCATTTGTTGCGAAGACACCAAAAAAAATCCTTTTTCTATGTATTTTTGGTGGAAGGACATTTCTTCAATTTGTAATAAATTTTCCTTTGATCCTATTGTTGAGTGTAGTAGGTTCAAGGTAGGAAAAGGTTATACAATTCCTTTTTGGGAAGCTATATGGTTGGATGATGTTATTTTGAAGGACGCGTATCCAGATTTATTTGCAGAAACTCATTTGAAAAGGGTCTCGATTGCGGCTATGGGGTGTAGCGGTAAAAACATGAGTGTAAGCTATTGGTTAACTTAACTCAAAGTAAACAGAGTCGCCACCGCGCTTTTATTTTATTCCAAGAGGAAAAGGAAAAAAGAGTTAAAAAATCCTAATGAATCTAAAAGCAAAAAGCTAAAGAAACACAATAGAGAAACAGGTAAGGGGATAGGTTACAAAATGGTTAGGTTTTACACACCCAAAATGTCCATGGTACTCCACAGGAGCCCTTTGAAAAATTTACTGCTTTTGGTTTGAAAATGGTTTGTAAAATGTGAGTGAATGGATGAGAAAAGAATTATTTTTAATATTTTTGTGTTTGGAGAGGTTTACCACCTCATGCCTACGTACCCACAAAGTGCAATGCAAGATCAAAACCCCGTAGTTCGTGGTACAAATAGTGAAAAGGGTGGGTTATGATTCATTTTATTAAGTGAAGAGAATTTGTCATCTTCAAGTGGATGACCAAACAAACTACCATGAGAATGAAGGCATGAACTTATACATCATTGTGGAGAGGGCGCCAACTCGGATAAAATCAACGAGTATGCCACTAAACCCCCACAAATGACAAGAGAATCAATTACATCAAACTACACCCATGGAGATTGAGAGACTTGCACCCGACTAAAGAATAATGACTCATAATCGGCACTCTTTAAAAGAAAATAAACAAAAGTGCACAAAGGCACAAAACAACTTGAATGAGTTTGATTCTTTTTATTTTTTGAATTAAGGTCAACATGATTAGATTCATTGATTTTTAAAAGAAAATAAAAAAGTAAAATCCACTTGACAAAAGTCAAGGTTTTTGGTTATTAAAGAGGTGATGATTTAAAAAGAAGAAATCCTTTGAAAAAGGGAGAAGGTTTTGAAAATTAAAAAATGGGAGGAGATGAAAGGACTATCCTAAAAAAAAAAAATAAGAAGATAAGGGAAGAAAGATCTAACCAAACTTGATGACATACCAAATTATGAGCATAAGAGTTCCATCCTTATGAGCTAGAAAATGGCCAAATAAAACTAATTCCAACTCCATGAAAATCAAGGCAAAGGAAGTGTCTTAAGAATCTAAGTTCAACTCTTCATTCCAATGCCAAGGATAGTAACCAAAAGTCCACAAATTAAAGTCACAAGTTTTTGTAGAGGTTTAATCCTTTATTAATTTTTTGGTATCCAAATGGACAAAAGGAAAATCAACAATTAAAATAATAAGAACAAATAATAAACATGATATGGATGAATAAAGCAAAATAGAATAAAGGCAATAAAAGTGCAAGAAATTAAATGTTAGTAACAAAAAGAAATTAAAGTGCAAGAATCTAAAATATTAATAATAAAAGTATAATAATATTTACATAATAATGGTATGGTGAACTTAATCAACCACAACCAAAAAAAGTAACCAAAACCGAAAGGCAACCGGATCCGCTTAGCATCTTACACTATAGCGATTAATCAAGGCAAACCGAATCGAATTCAATGAAATTTGAAAGGCGATTGGGAGACCGAAAGCACCTACGCATCAAATATTCATAAGTCTCGATTCTTAATGCAATATGATTAACCACTTTGGGATTACGCGATCAACAAGAGATCTGGTCTGCGAAAATGCAAGTACCCAATTAGATTTTTATTCCGAAATCGGGACACATTTAGGTCTATATTAAGCAATCGCCGAGTAATTTACGAAGTAATTACCCTACAAATGAGGCCGCCCACCACCAATTAAGGTGCATAATGTTAGTGCTAATGCATGCGAGATAAACGATATGTAAATCGTTATCCGGACGCGATACCGCACAAAACTAAAGTTGAATACCAAATTGAGCCGCACTTATGGTATTCTTCCATCCTTAAGTTCAATCACTCTTCTTGGTGGATTCAAGCATGAAAATGTATGACTAATGCAAAGTACCTTAAATGAATTGAATAATCCACTTAAAGGTAGTTTTGAATTAATGAACATTAACTACTCTAATCTACACCCAAATTTCATTGAAATTAAAGAGAAATCACTCCCAAAAATGTTTCCCAAGGTAAAAATAAAAAGGAGGAAGAAGAAGAAATAGAAACCAAAAAGGGGCTTGAAACAAGCCAAAAACACCATTCTGACTTGTGTTAACCGGTTAACCAATTGGTTAACCGGTTAACGCAAGCATATTTTAAATAATTTACGCTATTTTGAAACTGGTTAACCGGTTAACCAAATGGTTAACCGGTTAACGCTGTACCAGAAGCTGAAAAATGCAGAAAATTCAGCATGATCTATTTTGAAATCTTTTCTCAAACATTGGATGGTCATGATCTGAATTTGCACAAATTTTAAAACCAAAATACAGTGGAATACCTGCAATCAAACAACAAATAAAGATCCAAAGGATCTAGAAACAAAGACACCAAGAATCTACATCTTGAATGTTGATGGTGAATATGGGTTTATGGAGTGAGAGGAATTACCAAAGTCACTTCTTCAAATTGGACCAACACAAGCTTAGATTTACTGAAATTGATGAACAAAAGAATGAAAGGATGAAGGTTTAGCTCAAGTTAATCAAGAATTCAATGTGAATTCTTGATAACTTCAAAAGAAAGAAAGTGAGCTTTTGAGAATTTTGGTGTTGGAGGAGTATTTTGCAAGAGGTTTTGTGGCTATCAAAAGCTTGTGGAATGAATGAAATTGTGGTCCTATTTAAAGGCCTTAGGTATGGAAATTTGGTGGAATGGACTTGCTTTGGTAATTTGAATTTAGGTTTGGTAATTGAAAATTTGGTGGAAAATGGAAAAAAGTGGTGATTAGTGAGGGTTTATGGTAGGAAATGATCAAAGTGATGTAGAGAAATCAGAAACCAATGAATCTAGAATATTCCAATTAAATCAATGATCTAAGGGTGCTGAATTTGAATAAAAAATTCAAATTTCGCACTGGTTAACCGGTTAACCATTTGGTTAACCGGTTAACCAAGCTGAAATTTGAATTTTTTTTATTCAAACATGGTTGCTTGGTTGTTTCGGCCCGATTCTTGTTGTGCGTCGAAGAAATGAACACATGAACCTTGGAAATACTTTGAATGAATCAATTTACTTGGGAAATCCTTGATCAGATACAAATTTGAATTATTTGCATATCAACTTCGACTTTTGTCTGTGAAATTTCGCTCGAGCTGCAGGACTGCTATTTTTGACATTTTCAATGGTTCCTCTTCCCGAAAAAGGTTAGCAAAAGGAAACAAAATATTTTTTTTTTATTTTGATTAATGGTTAGTAAACATAAAAAATTAAATTAATTAAAGACAACGGTGACCCCTGCGAGGAATAAATCTAACCCGAGAATAACCGAGTAACCAGTGCGATCTTGTTCGTATGCAAGATGCAGATGACAATGCAAAGAAAACTTAGGGAAAAATTAGGGTGCAACATGGGGGTGGCGTGATGGTGTTTGTATTTGGAGGGATTTTGGCGTAAGCGGACGGTGGTTAATGAACCGAACATAAGGGCCAATTTGGTGTCTTTGAAGGAGAGGGTTTTAGATCATGGAATTTCGGTTTTGTGATAGTATTTCTTGGGATCTAAAACCCAAAGTTGGTTTTCGGTGGCTTCATGCTATGCTTTTTATCGTATTCCTTTTGGTCCTTTTAATATGTATGGTGAAACCTTGAGTTTAATTTGGAAGATGGAGGTTTCGTGGAGACTTCTTGTGAATAGACTTCCTAATAGACTTACAAATTGATTCTTTGAATTGTGTATTTTGTAGGGTTGCTCCGAAAATACGAATCATTCCTTTTTTGCTTGTAATGTGGTTAAGTCGATATGGAGGAAAATAACCACATGGATAAGTAAATTAGATGTGTTGGAGGAAGACTATCTTCCGAATTTTATGAATTGATACTCGTTTTGTCGTGTAAAAAAAAGTAAAAGAGGGCAAATTAGGAATTGTTTGGTTAGCAATTGTTTGGAGTTTATTGGTTTTAAGGATTGATGTTTGTTTCCGAATGGAGGAGTGAAATTTTAACAATACGGTGTGGGGTATAAAATATTTTTTTGGAAGTGTTCTTTTTGTGGAGAAATTACTCATTCCAATTGTAGTTTTTATGAATTTAGTAAATATCATTTACTATTTATGTTAGGGGTGTAAGTGGATTAAAAAAAAACAATTAAATCGATGGTCCAAACCAAACCAATCCGAAAAAACCGAGTTTTTTTTGTTCAGTTTAAAAACCAAACCGAACTGATGTAAATCGAAGTGGTTTGGTTTGATTGTCGATTTACGAATCGTTGAACCGAACCAATGTTTATAATTTTTATTTTAATCTTTTATTTATTTCACCATTAAGCTCAATTTTTACACTGAGCCCAACTATTCTTCATATCTTTTTAAAAGAGCCAACAAATAACAACTAAACTCGAAATCACACACTAATATTCTTCTAGCTAGCCGCAACCGATTCTTCACTTCTACTGTCTTGCCTTCTCATATTTCAAGATTTTTGGTTTATTTTATTATGATTAATAATAATATAATATTGAGTATATGAGAAAGAAAAGTTGAATTTGTCTGCAAATTGTTAATCACTAGCTTTTGTATATGTATTCTAAACGCTTGTTTTTGTGAATTGCAAGTTAAATTTGTTTGCAATTTGTTTTCATATGTATATGTATATCGTAAAAGTTACTTTTTCTAATTTATGTTTTCCTCAGTTAAATCCATGAATGTCATATGAATGTAGCTTCATTATTATATTCATTATAGAGGCATTATATATATGTCATTGTTAAATAATGTGTGAATTAGTACTATACTACAATTCATCGTATCATAAGTATAAGTGATATAGGCATTCCAACATGAATATAAACAATCACATATTATTTAATTATATCACACATTATAATATTCATACATATAGACAATCAATTATATATATATATATATATATATATATATATATATATATATATATATATATATATATATATATATATATATATATATATATATATATATATATATATATAATTCAATAATATCTAGGCATGTTAGTATAGAAAATAATTTTATATTTTAGTAATATTTTTAGATCACATATTTAAGTAAAATATAAAAAATAAATTTATAAAAAGTGATTTTACTCTTAGTAGTTTATAATTTTGTATTGATTATTTTAATCTTGTATTTATCGTATTAAGTTTTTCTATATGTAATTTAAAACTTAGGTAAATGACAAGTGAAAGTGTCACAAGAAGCAACACCACAAGTTGATTCTTCTGTAATAAGTGGATTGATCCCTCCTCCTATAAATGGAATTATTTCAACACAAATAGAACAACAATAACCTCAAGCTCAAACACCAACACAACTAGAAACAACTGAAGGTACAATTTCAGAAGATGCACAGGTACTAAAGAGAAAACCTAGTAGACCCTCTTCTAATGCTTGGTTATACTTCACAAGGGACAATGATAAGGCTACATGTGTATTTTGTAGCAAAGTTTATGCTTGCAATAGTTCTAAGAATGAAAATACTAACTTGAACAAACATCTTTTAAAGTGTCCTTAAAACCTAAATAGGGAATCTGATAAGAGACAAAAAACAATTTCTTTTGGGAAAGATAATGAAGATGAGCCTAATAGCAGTGTTAGTTTTAAACTTGTCGAATTTAGTCAAGAATTAACACGATTATCCCTTTCAAAGATGATAATTATGGATGAGCTTAGTTTTAAACATGCCGAGAATAAATGATTTATGTTTTTTGTTAATGTGGCTTGTCCTAGATTTTAAGTTCCTACTCGTGTCATTGTTACTAAAGATTGCATGCTTTTGTATAATGATGAGAAAGAAAAGTTGAAGAGCATATTGTCTGCAAATAAACAAATGGTTTCTCTTACCACTAATTGTTGGACATCTATACAAAATTTGAATTACATGTGTGTAATTGGTCATTACATTGATGAGGGGTGGAAGTTGAATAAAAAATATTGTGTTTTAATCAGATTTCATATCACAAGGGGGAAACAATTGGTAAGAACTTAAGGGCATGCTTGAAAGAATGGGGGATTAAAAGAGTTTGTTGTGTAACTATTGATAATGCAAGTGCTAATAATGTTGCACTCACATATCTAATTAGAGGAATGAGTGATTGGAATGATCATACATTGTTAAGAGGAGAGTACATGCATATGAGGTGCACAACACACATTTTAAACGTGATTGTTGGTGATGGGATGAAAAAAATTGATGAATCAATTAACAATGTAAGTGCTTCTTGTAAGTATGTTAAGTTATCTCTAACTAGATTAGCTTCTTTTAGAATATGTGCACATGAGTGTAACATAGATAGTAAGACAATGATAGCCTTTGATGTGACAACAAGGTGGAATTCCACATATTTGATGTTAGAGGTTGCTGTCAAATATGAAAAGACATTTAATCGACTTCGTTATCAAGAGAGTTCATTTAGTTTGTTTCTTGCAGGAGAAGGAATGGGTGTTCCTATGAATATTGATTGGGAACGTGCTCGTGTTTTTGTGAAATTTTTGAAGGTATTTTATGATGTAACTCTTTCATTTTTTGGTTCATTGCATGTTACTATTAATACTTTTTTCAAAAAGTTATGCGATATTGAGAACTCATTACATAAATATGGTCAAATAGTGATGATGATGCATTAAGATCGATGACTACAAATATGCAATTGAAGCTTAATAAGTATTAGGATAGGGATGCTATCAACTATCTATTGTTTGTAGTTGTTGTCTTAGATCCTCGTTATAAATATGATTACATAGAATTTTGTTTTAATAAGATGTATGGTAGTGCAAAGGGAAAAGATATGCTGAAAACATTGAAAGAACTTGTCCAAAAATTGTTTGAGTATTATGAGGTTGAGTATCATGTTCCAATTGTGTCTAGTAGTGCATCCTCAAGATATTCTACACAAACTAACACAAGTCAATATATTGCTGAAGATGATGATGATGTTGATTGGGATGATGTTTTTAGTTTGAAAATGAAGCAAATACATGTTGATGTAAAAAAGAGTGAGTTAGATAGATATGTTGGGGCTGAAAATGAAGATTGCAATTATTTTTCATTTGATATTTTGGGTTGGTGGAAAGAAAAATCTACAAAATATTATGTTCTTTCTCGCATGGCGTGAGATATATTACCTATACAAGTGTTTACTGTTTCCTCTGAGTCAACTTTTAGTACGGGTGGTCGGGTACTTAATCAATTTCGTAGTTGTTTGAATTCCAATATTGTTGAAGCATTGAGATGTACCCAAAATTGGGTAAGAAAGGACAAGGAGTTTGAATTACGAGAACAAATGGATGAAGTGCAACAACTTGAAGAAGGTATGAAAATTTAAAATCTTTTTACTGTTTACTTTATTAATTACATTGTCAAGCTAATCTTTTATAGTTTGTGTGTATGTTTTAATTCTTAGAAATTGTTGGAATACTTCTAACTAGTGTTGAGGTTACCAGTGATGAAGTGGCGACCTAATATGAATGAAGTAATCTAAAGGTTGAATTTAATTTAATATGTTCAAATTGAAAATTATTTCAATGTTCTAATTCTAAATTTTTATTTATTTGAATTTATTTTAGGATGGTGAATTGACGATTCAAGTGGGAAAGGAATTGAAATTTTATTTTAGTTTTACTTGGTGAACTAATAAACTTAGTTGTATTTTGCATTTGATATGATGGTGAACTTATTTTGGTTGTATTAGTCATTGCCAAGGGCTAACTTTTGAATTTGATGATCAACATTTTTTGGTTGTATTAGTCAATTCAAAGTGACAATTTTAATATGTGATGATGACATTATTTTGGTTTAAAAAAATAATAGCAAAAAATACATCGAAAAAATGAGCGAAAAATACATATGAATATAATGTTTGGAAAACAAATTTTATAAACCGATCATCCAAACCAAACTAAACCGATTAGTTTGGTTCGATTTCAATTTTGAAAAACATTAAAACCGAACCAAACAAACCAATGGAAGTATTTATGTATAAAAATATATAAAAAAATTAATTTTAATAAAAAAATAAAAAAAATAATTATTTTTTAATAAAAATATTTCTATAAATGAGCTTTTTAACTTGTCCCTAGACACAAGTTAGCATTACTCTTTAATTATAAATCCAAATTCAAATGTTCAATCATCACATTATAATTTTAGAAATTAATGCTTATTGACTCGTTATTAGTTTCATCACAAAACCTCTACATTAATTATTATAAATGATTATATGGGAAGTTGGCAACTTGATTAATTATGTTTCAATACATAAGTAGAGTTTAAGACGTGCAAATATTCAATTTAATAACTAATTGGAAGAGATCCGTCTCTCAAAAATTAAATCTAATGGTCCAATATTGTAGAACTGGACTCATTGCACGTTCACAATAATATTTATATAAAAACATAAATAAGAAATTAATTTCCCTAATAAAACTTGAAAGAAACCTAAAATTAGAAATGGCTAGTGTCACATTATATCACTTTTTCTTTTTAAGTATCAAAGAACATAACACAATCTATTATCAATTACAAGAGGTTTTGTTAATCACGCATATTCTTACCTAAAATCATTTATTAAAACAAAATAGCCTAAATCTAGGTTGCACCTAATGAACCCTTTTTTGAATACGTAATTAATTATGAGATTATGACATTCTAATTCAAAACTATTAAGTCCAAAGCCAATAATTATTTGCACTCTAATTAACAAATTACAAAGAAAGTTACATTTGTGTACCCTATCCAAAATTGGTGGTGGGAGTTAAAAGTGGAAGGATTAATTTTTAGGATTATATAGGATCCACAAATATATACAGCTATTAATAGCTAATTATTGGGTTAATTTGGATTTATTATTTTATATGTGTAGTGGGATTACACCAAAAACTGATGCCTTCATGTCACATCATCTTTATTTATTTTAAGCAAAGGAAAATATAATTACAAAAAACAAACTTGTGATATAACCTAATTCAGGAACCATATATTAATCCTAAATAAATAATATAATAAACAAAAAATATTATATAAACAAATTCAAGAAAAAATCCAATGTGATACAACCCAATAAATTCAATGCAGGACTTTTATTTTCTTTTTTAAAAAGCCATTGATATATGAGAATATAAAAGGGATATTCTAACTTATTACAAAATAGAAAAATTCTCCACCAACTCACAACCTAGATATGATTTATGCAAAAATCATAGAAAGGTGAGTTGGAATAGAGAATGTCTCCAATACAATCCTGTACATAAAGGATTCAGACAGATCTTCGTGACCTTCAGTTGGGATTGTGAGGAGAAATGGGTGGTGTACCTGCAAGGTATTTCAACGCTCAAGTACGTTTCAGTGTGAGACAAACCAAAGCGTGAGAAAATGAGGGTTAGAATCGAATACCTGACCCTCCAAAGATGGATGATTTTTATAAGGGCACATGCCCGAAGGTTGCGGGTGTGTAGTCTCTGAATGAGCATAACTGGGCTCTTGTAAACCTGGAGGGAAGTTGGTCGCGTGAAAGGCGTTATGGCGCGTGAGGGGGAGGTCCCCAGCGGCTTTTTTCCCTCATATTCTCGTTAATCTCTTAATGGGCTTATACCCAGTTGAATTCTGGATTGGGCCTCAATTTGGCGTAGGGCATATGCTAGGCCAGTCCAGAATAGGAGCCCCCCAAGTCGTTGTGCTCGAGCGGGGATAGTGACTTAAGGTGCCGAGGATCATGGTCGTCGTGACGTTCTCGTAGGTGTCACTACAAATTTCCTTTAAATTGTGTCGGGCACATGCCCGTTCGAGGAAGTTAAACAGACTGCAAAAGATTCTCTTTTGATAAGACAGAACGTTTGAGCTTTAACGACACGTGTAGAGGAGTGTCGTTTTACATTTATAACACCTAGGAGCTAGCCCTAAAGTAATAATTATTTGGCTTTTGTGATTCCCCACGCGAGCTTGAGACATTATAAAAGGGGGAGGAGGAGATTCATTTATTCATTTCGCACGAATTCTTCCTCTCGTCGTGAAATTCTGTCTGCAACTTCTTCGTCGGATTCTCATCGTCGCCACCGTACAAACCCATAAACCACCATGGATCAAGGTAAATCTTCATCCCTTCCCCTCTTTCTGCAGTTTTGTTTGATGAACATTCCTCAATCTCCTATGAACTTCATATGATCTTCATAATTTCTGGGAATTCTGATGAATGTTCATCAGATGAGTATGAGTGTTCATGAAGATTTAGGGTTAGCTTTTAGGATATAAACAAGTTGGAGTTAGATCCATAATAGATCATAGTTGTGATAACTTAGTGTTGACCAACCGAGAATAGGGTCGTGTAGGGGCTTATCCCCGGTGGCTCAGTTCGAGAGTGGCGAGGTTGAGCTTAATGCATCGGCCCCACCCTCGTAATATTTTCCTTGGTTAAGGGGCTAACCCGGGGTACGTCCCCGATCCTTGTCGAAGCCCTTTCACTTGACTCGCAGTGGAAGGGTGGATTCGAGATCGGCGAATTCACTTTGTTTCCTCATCTTTTCAGGTGAAAGGAGTAAAAAAGATGCTCAAGAGGTCGAGGAGATCCTCGCTGCTGACGTCACATATGTTCATGCTTCTGACTACCTTGGATTATGGATGAGCCGCTTGAGATGGCCTCTCAATTCGTAGTGGGTGCTTCAGACGCGTGGGGAAGAATTGAGAAGAGGAGAAAGGGAGTACCTGCAAACTTGAGGGTATTACTGTCGCTCCCGGGATTTTTATCCTAGTACAAACGCGAAAGTGGCGCGGAAAAGGTAGAGTCGCCAGCCAGACATTTTTATCCCGACTGAAAGGGAAAGGTAATGCTACACAAACCGAAGAGAAAAGGAAAGGACAAGGTCCTGTGAACCAAAGATCTAGGTTAGAGAGTTGGTTACGACCTGGGAAGGTATTAGCACCCCAAACCGTCCGCCATACCCGATGGGATCCACACTTGTTTGTCTGTTTCAAAGGGTAAAATAAATAAGTTGCTGCTGAACAAAAACCGCTACTTGAACTGGAATGAGAAAGGGAACTGAAAAAAGATCGAAAAGGGAGAAATGTAGGGAAAATAAAGAGTGTGCTCGAATGGGCCCTACCCCGCTACCTACGTACCTCATCGGGAAAACGAGGATCAGAGTCGACGTAGTTTGCCTAACTAAGGCGAAAACTTTGTGTTTTTTATAGCTGAAATGCTTATGCCTATGCTCAGGTATTGTAGGCTTGCCTTGAACGAGTGTGTAACCGTCTTGCAAATGAGGTAAGTCTTAGCAAGTTCACGTTGAGAGTGAGTGAGAGAAGAAATCCCGCAGGAAAAGACGAGTGTTGTTTGTTAAAGTCTTTTAAAGAAGTGTTTTCTGAGTTTGTTTTTTGTGAGACATTCTCATACTAAGACTTGTTCATCGTGGTAGATGCCTTACACCTCGCCCCGAAATGGGACGCGCATAAGTTACCCACAGCAAAGTCTTATGACGTACGAGAAGATCAACCTTTATTGTCATGCATGGATGAACCTAGGTTAGTGTGGCTTTCTAATCCTAATGAGAAAAGGGAAAGAAAAGAAAGGAATTAGAAATCAACTTACTTCCTAAGGAAGCTAAGTCATTTCTAAAGGGGATTAGCATGAAGTTGTACAAACTAAACACCAAAATGCTAAAGCAAACACACTTTGAAAGCATAAAGTATTTAAAAAGGAAAAAGTTGTGTGAACTTACCTCCACCTCCCTACAAAACAAAGGTTAGTAGGATAAAGCATAATAGGAATGAATGTAAACAAGTACCAAACAAATCCTAATGCATCTATGGCCTAATCTAGACTCAATCCTAAGTCTAAGGGACCTAAAAACTAGGCAAAGCAAAAAGTCAGCAACTACAACAACTATCAAACACACAACAAGCTACTAAAAGCAACAAGTAATGCAAACAACCTATTACAACTACCAAATAACATGCAAAATAGGTGTAAAAGATCAAACACTGCATGAATGCAGCATGTTTTTACAACTTCTATTTCAAAATGCAGCTATGAAACACAAGGCAGATTTCAATTATTTTTCAGATGCACAAAACATGAATTTTAATGTAAATCATGTAATGCAAAAATTATGCAAGTTAATGCAATAACATGCAATGGATTGTTAACAATGGAATGCAACATCTACATGCAATTAAATGATGCGAACCAAATGATTTTTTGGATTTTTTTTACATTATGCAATTTTCATTTATGCACATGATTTAAGGCATATATCACAAAGTACAACAACAACATATTCATCACGACAAGAATCACACCCCAACTACACATCTACGACAAACACATCAACAACATATATATCTACACCATACACATCAACAACAATGCATGCAAATGAGACCCAACCATAGACTCAATGCATGTGGTACCAAGAATCGATCCCTATTTCATGATCCAGTTTTCGTCGAAACTCTCGACTCCTTTTCCATGATCCAGTGCAACCCCTTTTTTCATGATTACACCCTCTACCCCTATTTTATGGTCCAGTGTGACCCTTATTTCATGATCAAACTCTACACCATGATTGTACACAATCACCTCACCAACAACGACAACATGCAACAATGACGACAATATGCAACAAAAACAAAACTTCATGCATATTGTTTCTCATACTAACTACTTTCAGTCAACAACACATACACAATAAACATATATCATGCATTCAAATGTTTCACATAACAACATTCAACATCGTCAAGGTACACATACACCCTCTCTAAACTTGCTCACACCACCTCATCAACACACCAACCTTCCTAAAACATAAAAAAAATTTTTTCATGAATTTTAATTAATTAAAAATACTTTATCCCCCTTCCAGGTCTCGCTAAACGGCCCCTTACTCGTTAAGTGTGTAAGCTACTGACTTGAAGAGTCTAAAATTTCCAACTGCTCGATAAGCGACCAAAGCGATTTTGACAGAAAACCCCGCAATTTCGGCACTTCTCCCATGCGTTCTCATCCTAAAATAGTGTATAAAACCAGTCTCAATCCTTATTTTTCACCAGAAATTCACATCTAATGCTACCAACATAAACATATAATCCAGCATCATGAATTCATCACTTTCATACTACATTCATCAATTTATCAATCACCCAATCCCACTAATATACCTAAGGACATCTACCTTAACATTCATATCATAATACCCTTAAAATATGAAATAGATCTCACCCTTACCTTAATTCGATGAAAAATCTCTTCCTTTCTCACGAAATCCTTGCCTTTAGCCATTCTCCTTTTCTCTGTTCTTCACGTTCTCCTAATTCCACAATTAGTTTCTATGAGAATTGCCTTCTCCTTTTCCCAATTCCCAACATAACCCTTGGACGCCTAATATGGAATCCCCACATTGCTCTCATTATTCCCTCGTCCAATTACCAACCCACCCTTTCACTTAATATTCCAATATTTATTTCAATATAATATAAATTATTTAAACTTATATAAATTAAAATAACACCATCCCTTTACTCAACACACCACCAAACTTCACAATTCACACAACACACAATAATTTTCCAATTATTTAAATTAAATAATTAAATAAATAAATCTGGGTGTTACAACTCTTCCCCACTTGAATATTTTCGTCCTCGAAAATTACCTGCCACAAACAGATTCATATAAGAGTCCCGCATCTTACTTTCCAATTCCCAAGTTATGTTCCCACCAGCAACACCTCCCCATACCACCTTCCCGAGGACAATCTCTTTTCCTCTCAATTGCTTCACTTTGTAATCATTGATATGCTCAGGTAAAGCCTTAACCGTAACATTATCCCTTACTTCCACCTCATCCATCGGTATCACATGTGATGGATCTGAAACATACTTTCAAAGCTGCGAAACATGGAATACATCATGCAAATTTGACAACTGCGGTGCCAATGCCACTATATAAGCAACTAACCCAACTCTTGTTGAAATCTGATACAGACCAATGAATTTCGGAGTAAGCTTCTTCGACTTCAAAGCACGTCCTGTTAGACGATGGCACAAATCTAGAAGGGGAGGGGGTCGAATAGATCCCTTTTAAAATATTTTCACCTTTCAAAGATTAATTGAAAATATTTGTCGGAAGATACCCGAAAAATTCACGTCTAAATTATTTTAAGTCACCGGTGATCGGATATGCGTTATCAAACCAAATGGTATAATGAAGATGAATTAACTAATCAATATCAATCAAATTAATCACTTAAATTTGACACACTTGATTAAACTACTACCAACAATGTATGGAGAGAAGAAATAGGTACAATGACCAATAAATAATGTGTTTTGAATTTTATTAAACACTTGGTGTGCACACCACACCTAGTGTGTTTTGCCTTATAGTGTAGTGCATAATTTTTCTAAAGTTGCTATACAATTTTGATAACAACAATTTCACAAACACTTCGTGTGCACTAAACTATGCAAATCTAAAGTTTCAAAAACAACACTATTTCAACTTCTGCAGAAAATTTACCGAAAGAAAAAGGAAAAGGACACATAAATTTGTTTAGGTAGCTCTCCTACCGTCCTCGCTAAGGGTACCTCTGTCCCCAATTCAAAAATCGAATTGGGACTTTTTATTGAAATTACAATGTTTATACAAAGAGAAATTAGAAACAACAAACCAATCCTAATTGTTGTTGTAGCTATGTTTCTCTTTTCCCCTTGATTCAAGTTGAATCAAGTTCTTCACACGTGTCGAATAAACCTCTGATTTTGCAAGAATCCACGATTCTCCAAACTTCGAGCACGATCGCTTTGATTCAATATATGTGAACCCATGTCGTTCTTCGCAATCCTCCAGTTACAGTGATATGGTTGAACAATAACCTTGATCTTCAAACCTCTTCACTCGGCTGAATCTACGAACAAATGATGTGTGCAAAAACCCCAATTCACAATGATCTTGAAGGATAAACCCTCAAGGTTTATTCAAGAAAAACCCACAAATCTCTCAACTCAAATTGAAATTGAAATTCCACCTTTTGAACGTTATCACCTTGAATCTTGCACTTTGATCAACAAAAATGATTGTGTGTAGTTGTTGATGAATTCTAGAGAAGGAGAAGATGGTGAGAGCACTTGTGTATATCTTTCACTTTCCTTGTTGCCATGACAAAAAAATTCCAGCTATTTATACTTGTTAGCAAAAAATAAAGGAAACACTCAAAATTAAGTAAGAGAGAGAAATTTGGAGAAAAGCGCCTCTTGTCAGGTTTGCTTCGACCTGTCTGAAGGTTTGCGTCGACCTAAAATTTGGCCCCAGTCAGCCTGTTCGGACCCGTGAGTTCCAAAGAATTTTGGCCTTCATTTGAGTCGACCTAAATCATCAAATGAGTCGACTCAAATTTTCTTAACTTAATGAGTCGACATGTTCTTGTTGATGAGTCGACTCATTCACTTTGGATCAGTAGAAAAACACTTCCTGGTGTTTTGATGTGCCATCATCTTGTGATCCAATTTGCTTTCCTGAATCACACTAGTTTTGACATCATTAAAACAACCAATATTATCACAACTCCCCCTTTTTGATGATGGCAAAACTTATTACAATTACAAGAGCATCACATACACTAACATGCTCCCCCTGAATATATGCCACAACATAAAATTCCTTTACTTAATCACATTTCCCCCTTTGACAACATCAAAAAGAGAAAACAAATTAGATGTGAACAAAAATAGCAGGAAAAATTTAAAGTCATACAATGCAATTTGCATCAAACATCACCATACACACAATAAGAGATGAATGAAAAGAATTAGAAAAATAAACAAAATGATATAAAGCTTAGCAAGCCATCATATAGAAATAAAATTAACGATAACATTGTCATTTAGAAAATACAAATAAAAGAAAGCACCATATGCATATGAAAATGACATGAAATGAAATGCAACAAGAGCTCAATGTCTTGGACCCTTTTGCAAAGGATGGCGACAATGATAAACATTCGGTTGACGATCTTCTTCATATCGGGTGGTGAAGTGGATGAAATTGGTGTTAAGCGTGTTGAAAGAATTTACAAGCGCAGTGTGAGAACCATTTATTGTATTTAGCCGTGCCAATGAATTTGATGTAAAAGCATCAAAATTCTCACTTTGCGTTTGGAGCTGACCTTGCAAAGAAGTATAATGCTCATCTTGAACAACCATATAGGAGGCAAAAGTAGTGTCTTGCTCCACAATTCACTGCTCCAATGCACAATATCTTTCAGGTTGAGCCTCATAAAAACCTTGCTATTCCAACTACATGTTTTGAAGCATTTCAAGGATACCTGCATTGTTGTCTTGATGAGGTGGTGGATGCGCTGGAGACGGAGGTGTGAATGATGTTGCATTATAAGTCCATCAAGTATATTACCATTCACCCCAACCTTGGTTTTCATATGGAGCTGAATCTTCAGAAGCAACTTGGTGCCAATCTTCATTATCCACCTGTATTTCATCAGTATCCATTTGCTCGACATTTGGAGTAATTTCAAGATCCGGACCCTCTTCTTAGTTTGGATTGCCTTCGGCATCACCTTCATCATCATGATCATCACCATAACCGTCTCGAACAATATACCGATAACGTTTCTCTCTAGAGTCCCACATGTGACCCATCAAGCTAAGAGTTTTCTGTTGAAAAAGGTTAATATCGGAGATAGAGGTAAAGGGAATACCTTCAACAACAATTTTGGCTTCGTTGATAATTGATTGAACAAGGGATGGATAAGCTAAAGCAACTCCCTTCTTCTCCTTGTGGGCGAATATTCAACTATCAAAATAATGAGGCCATTTCACTTTTACCTTGTTCCAAAGAATATAGATGAGTTGAACCTCCGAAATATCGGTACGAGAAAAACCACCCTTCTTTGGACGAAGGTTGTGGGAGACAATCCAATGAAGAATATGATCGGTAGGATTAACTTTGGCTGTGGTGGTGGAAACCGGAAATAATCCAGTATTAACAACAAACTCAATAAATGGTTCTTTGAGTATGCCATTCAATTCCCTTCAAAACTCATATCCATCAACCTGATCAGAATCAGACATCAAAATACCAAAAGATGCAGGATCAATTCTGAATAAATCCTTCCAAATTTGAGCATTGACAACATACATTTTATCTCCCATTCTAAAATGGAATTCAAAACTCTTAAACTTACCAACCAGACCAACATAAAACATTCGAACCATGTCCTCATTGTACTCAACTTCACAAGCCAAAAATGGGTTAATTTCTTGAAAATAAACCAGTTCAACAATATGTGAGATGTTCATTTAACAAGCAATTCTCTTGAAGTAAATATATTGGTTGATAACTTTTCTATTTTTGAATTTCTTATCATAAATCTCCCTAAGATCATAAGGAACAAGAGATAAAGCATTTACTAGAAGTGTTGATTGAGAAGAAGAGCCCCTCAATGTTCTCTTTCCAGTAACCCTTGAAGCCATGGATGATATTTGATAAGAAATGAGTTTTTAGGGTTTTGGAGAGAATTTGTGTGTTCTTGAGGTGAAGAATGAATATGAAATGAAATTATGTGATGAGGAATGGCATATAAAATGATTAAGAAAAATAAAAGTCATTTAAAAGCAAACATTATAGCATGAGAAAGTGGGATGTGTCGGCCTAGGGGAGTCAAAAAGACTGCAAAACGCGTTTTCCAACATGTGTTGGTCAGCGTGAAACAATAATGCGTCGACCTAAAGTTATAATTGAGTCTACTCATTGATCGCGACTTTCTGAGTCTAACGGTTACTAACTGCAAGTGCACAGTCTATCGTGTAGTAATAAAAGATATTGATTCCACAAAGACTCGATAATCAACCTAGCACTATTGGGTGTTACTATGTTTAGCTAAGGCGAGTGATATTTTAGTTTTAAAGGGCGATAAAATAATAATTCTAGATTAAATTAAATTAATGATAAGGATATCAGTACGTAATTGGTTCGCCTTCGTGAATTCAATAAAGGGTTGGCTTATTAAGGTTTGTTAAGTTATCTTTTCGTAGAAACTATCGGTTTAAAATTCGTTAACTCACACTCTCATGGTATTGCCTATTACTATACTTCTAAGTTCATTTGAACACTCTCGCTGTGTCAATTCAAGTTAAGAATACTTTTTGGAAACCTAGAGGTTCTAATTGGTTTTAAAGTGCTTCCGCTGTATTTAAAACAATGCCTGATTTCAGCAATCCGATTACGATCTCACACTCTCGTGGTCTTAATACTAACCTTTTATACTTTCTTACTCTCGTAACAAAAGTAGTTTATATTAAGAAATCGAAACCAAAAAGTAACTTAATTTAAAGTCTTAGCCTAGTTCTATTGAATTCGTTCCGGTTAGACAATCACATACCGATTAACAGTTTAGCCAGACATATTAAATAAATACGAAGAAAGGTAGAAGAAGAATTGCATAAAAATAAATGACATAATAATTAAATTGTAAAGCATTAAATATAGAAACCTGGTTGCAATGTTCTTGATCAACCAAACTTGAAAAAACTAAAACGAATATGTAGTGGCTAGAAAAAATTAAATGGTGATAGCTTCCTAATGATGGAGGCTATCACTTTGGTTTGGTAATGGAAAAGTTAATAAACAATACTGAAAATAAAATCTGAACTTTGAATGAGAATCTGACAACAATTTGGTACGAAAACGAAGCTCTCTTTGCAATTGGTGGATACTACTATTTATAGCTTCCACAACTTAGGTTTGTTGAGAAATTGACGGAGTAAACTTTGCTTGGGCTTGACTATTGAAGTTGGACAGAAGTTGAGTAGGGTAGAGGAAATTTATCAGTTGAATGAGAAGAAAGTATGCAGAGGCTATCTATTTTGACTGAACTGATGTGTATTTAGGATTCTGAAAATATGCTTGTGACGATCAACTTGGATTTGGAACGGTCATGTTGGATGTGTGACGGTCGTCCCACATATAAAATCATAGAAACTTCATTTCTTCTTCTGTTTTCTTCTGTTTTTCCTCATTTCTTGTCCTACAAGTCTCATTTTTATTATTTGCTTCCAAAAGTCAAGTGTAAGTGAATATCTGCAAAACAAACATAAAATTCACATAATATCGTTTGAAATAATTAAATTAATAACTTAAATGATCGGAAACTATACTAAATAATTGATACAAATTCGATTTATCAAACTCCCCAGACTTGAATCTTTGCTTGTCCTCAAGCAAACAATTAAATAGGTTTTTGAAAAATATCCTTTATATGCAGACATGAAACACATCAAATATTCATATGTGGTTGTGCGGCTTTATGCTAAATGAACTAATAGTGACTCAAACACTAAAGATACACTAGTGACACTAAAACGTATAATGTTCATAAACCCAATATAAAAACCAGTCTGAATCATGCTATCATATCTCAACCTAATGCTCCTGTTTCTCTTTCACCTGGTTTCATTCTAACGCAATCACATTAAGCCTTTTACCTTTACATGCGCATAATGGTGTAACCTGTTAGTTAATTTGATCTTTTTCTAATATGGAGTCTGGTACACAAGTGTGGTAACCCTTTAACATACTGAGTGCAAGTTATGGGGGATCGAATAATAATTCTCCCTACCGAGTTCAGAACCAGATTCTTCTGAACCAACTAACATCAGACTTTTGTTGCCTTTTTCTCATATTTTTGCATTCTTAGAATATGTGCAGCTTGATTGTTTTACCAATGGCTTGCATAATCTTAAGATTCTTCTTTTTCTTCTTTTTGGCATTTTTACGATCAAACACTTATTTGCATCGGTTCTCCATGTAGCTTGTGCTTCAGGCGGTACTGACTGCTAGTATAAACTACTCGGGGCTAATTTAGAACTAACGCTTCAGATTTCGGTATAAAAGGAATCCAAACCGATATCGCATATCTAAGGGTCTAAGCTTCCATGACTTTATCAATTTTGTTAAGTCTTTTCTCAGTTTTCTAACAAAGCCTATCAACGTATATACTCGTAGGGTATGTTAAATGAAAGCATTCTAAAAGGAATACAATTTTCGTTATGGCTAAAAATACTAGAAAGAATTTAAATAACTAAATACTTCGATTAATAATAATAAAGTTTTGTACAAGGAAAGGGAAATCTAATACCTTTCTCCCACAATATCTCAGACATTTTCCTCAATGTTGTGAGATATAGGTAAGCTACTAAACAACAAAAACAACAAAAACAATAAAAAGAAAACTAAACTAAACTAAACTACTGTTACGGTGGCCTTTGTCCTCTTCCTCTGGCTCTACCTCTCACGACTCTCTGCCTGTGTATCACAATATGATCCGATATACCCACATGATGGATATAGTCATACAACGCCTGGATTTCTTGTGTCGCAGCACCTAAATCTTCTGTAGCAGTAGTGATTCTCCATCCTTGTGTTGTCTGCTCAAGCTCGATCCGTCTCATCCTCTCCATCATCTCAGTGTAATGCCTCTGATGTTGCTCATTGTTCTGAATGATTGCCACCATTTATGTCGTCCATAGATGCGGGTTGTTGATTCCTACAGAAGCGTCTGTTGGAGGTACTTGTGCTGGAAAAATCAGTAGCCGACGTATTAGCCGCTTCTTCGTCGTCCATGGCCTGCTGCATCTCATATATACTTGCATCTGGTTGCTCTTTTGGAGCAGCAACGCCTAGTGAAAGGGCATCGAGATAATAAAGCAAGTTGGCTCTGATCCTCGCATCTATGCGGGTATGACAGGGTATGATGATGCTACGAACAACCCGGTTGTGTACGACCAAGTTGTACCTATTATCCCTCATTTGCTTGATGAGGTGACTATTCTTGCAGTAATCCATATCGAGGTACAAGGCAGGAGTGACTCGTAATTGACCAAGATGATCACTTAGACCTAGCTTCAGTACGATGTCGGTGATCATCCCGCTAAAACAGAAAGGATCCTTCCCTCTTGTACAGGTATGTTGGATGTTGGACAAAATAAATGCCACTGAGTTCACAGGGATGGAGAAGAAAGCACATCGGTTCAAGAACAGCTCCCTCTAGTTCACCTTGTGATTGTTGTATTTTCCAAAAACAATGTTTCTCAAAACCCTCTGAAAATACCGAACGACGGGGTTATGGATGTGAGAGGCGTAGAGCTCATCCCACACCGAGTGTCGTACTCCTGATATATCCTCCCAAAGCTGAAAAGCTTATGCCTTCTGGTATGCGTCTCTAGGAAGGCAAAGGCGCACACTGTCACCTTGTTGGAATCTGAACCACTCACTGAATTGTTCCTGAGTATTAAAAGATATCAATCCCACAGAGACTCGATAATCAACCTAGCGCTATCGGGTGTTACTATGTTTAGCTAAGGCGAGTGATATTTTAGTTTTAAAGGGTGAGAAAATAATAATTCTAGATTAAATTAAATTAATGATAAGGGTATCAATACGTAATTGGTTCGCCTTCGCGAATTCAATAAATGGTCGGCTTATTAATGTTTGTTAAGTTATCTTTCTGTAGAAACTGTCGGTTTAAAAGTCGTTAACTCACACTCTCGTGGTCTTGCCTATTACTATACTCCTAAGTTCAATTGAGCGCTCTCGCTGTGTCAATTCAAGTTAGGAATACTTTTTGGAAACCTAGAGGTTCTAATTTGTTTTAAAGTGTTTCCGCTGTATTTAAAAAATGTCCGATTTCAACTATCTGATTACGACCTCACACTCCTGTGGTCTTAATCCTAACCTGTTATACTTTCTTACTCTCGTAAAAAAGTTCCTTTATATTAAGAAATCGAAACCAAAAAGTAACTTAATTTAAAGTCTTAGCCTAGTTCTATTGAATTCGTTTTGGTTAGACAATCACATACCGATTAACTATTTAGCCAGACATATTAAATAAATGCGAAGAAATGTAGAAGAAGAATTACATAAAAATAAATGACATAATAATTAAATGGTAAAACATTAAATATAGAAAGCTGGTTGCAATGTTCTTGATCAACCAAACTTGAAGAAACTAAAAACTAAAACAAATATGCAGTGGCTAGAAAGAATTAAATGGTGATAGCTTCATAATGATGAAGGCTATCACTTTGGTTTGATAATGGAAAAGTAAATAACCAATACTGAAAATAAAACCTGAACTTCGAATGAGAATCTGGTAGCAATTTGGTACAAAAACGAAGCTCTCTTTGCAATTGGTGGATACTTCTATTTATAGCTTCCACAACTTAGGTTTGTTGAGAAATTGACGGAGTAAACTTTGCTTGGGCCTTGACTATTGAAGTTGGACTGAAGTTGAGTAGGGTAGAAGAAATTTCTCTGTTGAATGAGAAGAAAGCGTGCAACGACTACCTGTTTTAACTGAACTGATGCGTATTTAGGTTTCTGGAAAATATGCTTGTGACGATCAACTTGGCTTTGGGACGATCATCTTGGAAGTGTGACGGTCGTCCCACAAATAAAATCACAGAAACTTCATTTCTTCTTCTGTGTTCTTCTGTTTTTCCTCATTTCTTGTCCTACAAGTCTCATTTTCATTATTTGCTTCCAAAAGTCATGTGTAAGTGAATATCTGCAAAACAAACATAAAACTCACATAATCTTTTTAACTTACTTCATAATCGTAGTTTTTAAATTAGATTCAATCCAATAGTTATAAGTATAAATGTTAATTTAACCATTGATTAAATTTAATTTAAGAACTACGATTATGAAGTAAGTTAAAAAGATTTACTCTTGGAGTAAGTTGATCTTGACTTTTATATATATATATATATATATATATATATATATATATATATATATATATATATATATATATATATATATATATATATATATATATATATATATATATATATATATATATATATATATATATATATATATATATATATATATATATATATATATATATATATATATATATATCACGTTGAATTATTATTAATGAAATACCACGATTCTCACTGTGTTTATCTCTAATTCTCTTCCTCTCTATTATTCTTTTGTTTATTATTTTATCTCGTGGCTGAGAAGTTTTCCCCATAGTATGATGTGTTCTTTTGTTTATTATTTTATCTGGTGGCTGAGAGGTTTCCCCATAGTTTGATGTGTTGGTAGTATAGTTAAATTAACCCTTTCTTTTTAAATGATCATGATAAATAAACGATTAGCATGACAACGCACTTGATTGTGGAAGCTAAAGTCCGTAATTAAGTGCTTCATGCCTAACATATAAAGGTGCATATATATTGCTTTAAATATATATTTCAACTATTAATATATTTGACAAAAGAAATTTTGAAACATATTCCTGAGGTATGGGTTCAAATTCGTGATATCAATCACTTTAAAAATAATAATTTCAACTATTAATATATTTGACAAAAGAATTTTAATTTATAGTTTCATTTTTATTAAATAAATAATTTTTGAAAAATTACAAATATGATTTGTAATATAGGAGATAGTAATAATATATATAACCAATACAATTTTATGATACCTTTTTTATATTTTCTAACATACACGTCTTCTATATTTTAATAAAATATAACAAGATATCACACCAATATACAACACGACTACCATGTCGAGTTCATTAGAAATAGGAATGGAAAGAGTTGGGCTAAAAGTTGGAAAATAAATATAAATATATAATGAGTATATATAGGGAAGAAAGAGATGTCCACAAAATTGTGAACCATGAGATTAATATATAAATTCAAATTCTTCAATGCCTTTATAATTAATTAGACGCATGAATTCCAAATCATATACTTTCAATAATGAATCATTATATGTTCCATCTGTCTCATAATAGCAACAATTGTCTGCAACAATTCATTATATGTTCCATCTGTCTCATAATAGCAACAATTGTCTGCAACAATTGGCTGTATTATGTTAAAGTGATAGTAGTATTTGTCCAAATCAAACATTGGAAGCAAGAAAAAAAAAGTTAAATATTAGTATTGTTAGAATAAAATTACGCATATTCCTTTAATTTTGATGATAACAAAAGTATTTAGAGAATAAATAAATATATTAATATATGTTCAAGTGTGCAGGATCATAAATTAATAATTCATCATAAATTAATCATGTTGAGAGCTTGTGAAGAAACACTGTTACTCAGATTAAGAATGATAAGAATCCGGTAACTCTGAACATGTTCATCAACATCTGAAGGTCCAGACTTTGGTATATTGTTTCAGTCTCTTGTGATAACTCAAACCTCGAAGGTTTAACGTGTGTCTGATTCGTACTCTACACTAACACTGACAAGTCTTGTCAAAGTGACAAATTTTTGGAGAGAGTCAACTTGTGTTTGGTTTTGCAAGGCTCAAGGACTGTGATGTGACCTCTTCAGTTTGTTCTACCATTTGGTAGATATCTAGTTATTCGAAAAGGTGATGTGGACAATGCCTTTATTCACTGGTTTCTGACCGAATACAACTCTCCAACGTCTCTCTTGGTAGTCATGTTCACTAAGTTTGTTGTTGTTCAAACCTCCAAAGACTCTTTCTTTACCTCTATAAAAGGAAGTTGAAGATTTGAAGGAATGTTACAACATCACTGTAAACACCCCAAATTTGCCCTCACCCATTCACACCATGGCTTGTGATCATTTTCATATACATAAGCACAATCATATCATCTCATTTTTTTTTTTGATTCACTGCATAGCTTCTAAGGCATCTGCACCTAGGGTTTGTGATCTGAGCAATCCCAAAGCATCTTGAGCTATTCCAAAGGCCACCAATCAACTCAAAGGGGTCCATGTGTGTTCTTATATCATATTTCATCTCCTCAAAGTCAAAAGTGCAGAGGAATCACAAGAGCTAGGGTTTGAGTGGATGCAGAGCCAGGATGAACTGCACAGTTGACTGAAAATTAGGGTTTTGGTTTCAGAGGCCATAACTCCAAATTTTTTGGTCATTCTTGTTTCCATTGATCTCTATATTGTATAGGGAGTATGCATATCAATTTTCATGAAGAAATTCCATGGGGAAGTCATCTGATCAAGAGTTGACTTTTCAGACAAGTCAGTGCAAAATCAGGGCATCTGAGGCCCCCAATGACCCAACCAATGGGTGATCTTCATCATTTTGAGTGTATATGATCTTTATTTGATCATGGAAGAAGATTGAAGTTCATAAAAATCAAGAATTTAGGGTTTTTGCAAATGTTGACTTTTTGGGCATAGTTGACTTTTCAAGAATGCATCATTTTAGGTCATTTTTCAAGCCTTGATTCATGATCCAAAAAGGCTTCAAATGGAAAAACTTTGGTCATAAAAGTTGTAGATCTCATCTTTCCCTTTTCAAAAAGTACAAGAACATGATCAAACTCTTCTTGGATCAAAAGTTATGGCAATGCAAAGTTGGCAAAAATCATTGTTTTTCAAGTTATGCACCAAATGAAAATCTTGCAAAGTCTTGAACCAAAGCCAAATGCAGCCTCTAGCCCACTTCAAACCAGCATGTGAACATTCTCTAAGTTACAAAAATCAGAAAATGGACCTAGTTTGCCCATGGTTTGGTTTGGGTAACAAGGCATTCACATGTGAACCAAAAGCTAGCCAACTTGCAAAACACTCATGATCACTTCCTACAACTTGGTGCATTGGCTGCTGAGCTTTGCTAGGCCTCTCCCTCACCTTTGCTGCGCCAGCCATGCCTTGTACTTGCCTAGACCTTGCCCATGCCCTATCTTACACAAAGTTGACCTTTTATGCAAAAGCAAACTTACCTATCACAGCTGCACAAGTCACATCCTCTGGCCACTTGGATTAAAATATGTTATCAATTTGCAAGCAAAAACACTCAAGAGGCAAGGCTGAAACACACATTTTCATCACATTCACACAAACACTCCTAACTGCAGCTTGCTTCGAATCCTTTAACACAGCCATCAAACACTAAAACTTCCTTCATCATTCAACTCCACACACTTCATAGACCATCCAGCACCCAAAGCCCAAGCCTGAAACAGCCAAGAAACCCCACTGCCATTTCTCACTTCAGTTTGCAAAAACTTTCGAATCTTCCATCCTAGCTCACAAACACACAAACCAACACCACAGATCTTCTCTACACATTGTATGGACCTCAAACAACCCATCACCATGATCTGAAAGTGCCAAAATCACCATAGCCATTGTTGACTGAGCTTGAAGCAGTTCCATTCGAATCTTCTTCTCCAGCCAACACAAACTCATTTTGAGCATTCAAGCATCTTTGGGGGATCAAGTGGAGTGGTTTTCACAAAGAGAGGTGGCCAGAAAGTTCCTAGACTGAAAGCTTCAAATCTCAGGTAACCTGAAATTAATTTTTCCAGAAGTGACTTTTATTGTTACAAACTTGTTCTTCATGCTTGCCTGATCATTCTGGTACCTTTGGTTTCGAAAATGGTGTTGATTCGAGTGTTTAATTCGTGACTGAAGCTTGCGTGACCTAGAACTTTCCCTCTTCGATTCAGCTTGTTTAGGTAATATAAATTTGTTTTAGGTTAGGGGTTTGATTCGTGAGGAGGAGAGGAACATTTCTCTGGTCTTAGATTTCATTTATGTTACGTTTTTAGGAAGTTTGAGGATTCTCAGGTGAGGGCTGGCCGGAGAAGACGACCGGAAGTCTTCTCCGGCAGCCTGAAAGTGATTAGGGTTAAGTGTAATTAATTAGGGCAAAGTTCAAACGTGGACCATTGGATCATCTTTCCCGCGCGCGTGTGTGTGGTCTGGATTGCATCATTAATTCATAATCAGGTTTAATTAAATTAATTAATTAAGTTTTAGAAGTTTGAATCTAGGCCTTTCATTCTGGCGCGCAGTCAATGCCTTTGAACTCAGGAGCAATCTCATCCATCCATCCTGTTTACTTTTATTTTAATTCCTTTTTAATTCATTTTCTTTCATTTATTTTGCACAATTAATTTAAAATAGGTAAAAATTCATAAAAATTATGAAACTTTTTCCTTAAGGTTTTATTAATTTTTATGACACAAAAATATTTTTGTTTTATTTTTTATCATTAAAAAAGTATCTTTAAATATTTAAAAGATTATTTTTAATTGATTAATGGGAATTAATTAATTAAAAATACTTTTAGGTATTTAAAAATTACAAAAAAAATTCATGAAATGTTCTAAGACATTTAGAAACATTGTCCAACCTTCAAACCAAATTTCTTTTTTGATCTTGATGCATTTTAAGAATTTTTCATTGAATTAAATCATTTTTTATGCATTATTTTGATCACATGTTTGAAAATTCATTTCTGCCTATTGGTGAAGGTTGTGACATTGATTCTTTTTGCTCTGTCTTGTGTTTAACATGTATTTTCAAGGATAAAAAGGCCATGAATTGTTCTTGCATTTTCAAATTGTTTGGCATTTGTTTTGTTAAGAACCCTAAAAAACCCTAATATCTTGTAAAATTCATATCTTGAGTTTGGTTGAGAGTTGAGAGCTCCCCTTTGGGCAGTGGTTCATCATAGGCCTAGGGTTTCTTTGGGTGCCATTTTCCATTTTTTTATCATGAGGTTTGCTTCTGTTTTGGGTTTTTGTTTGGTGTTTGTTCCATGAACCCTAATTTGGGCTTTCTTTTGCATCTTTCTTGCATTCCCTTGCATAACATGACTTGTCTTTGCATTTTGTGCATGCTTATGATTCATTTGACATCTTAAGACATGTAGAAAGCATCATTGATCATTGCATTACATATTTGCCATGTCATTTGTCTTGTATGATTCATAACTTTTCATGCTTGTTCATGCTCCTTAACTTGCATCATTTGCATTCATAACCTTGTATGAGCATCTCCACATGCTGCCTCATGTTTGTAGCATCTCATAACATCATTAGCATCATGTACATGCTCCTGGTTTTGTTTGGCATCATCCCATTTCATCTCATCTTTCATTGCATTGCATTTCTTTCTAACATTGCAGGTGGTAAGTAAACTGGGAAGTGAATTTGCCTTCACTTCTCATACTTTTCTTTTCATCTCTCTTGCATCCATTGCTGCATTTCTATTTGTGTTTGAGATTGAGCTTGCTCATTCTTGTTCCTCCCACCTTCTTTCTTCAAGTGACTTGACTTCTTGAATGAAGCAAGTCATTTTGCTTCTCTTGATCCTGTTCATCTGCTTCCTGGTGGTTCCTTTGAAGACTGTTCTTGTTTAACCTCACAAACCTTAGGATCAACCTAGCATGATAATGAATTAGGGTTTTGATTAGTCTCCCCTCATAGTTTTTACCTTTGTGTCTCTCTTTGAGTCTTCTCTTCTCACCTCATAATCAGGGACTAAACCCTAAAGGCTTTAAGACTTTGTGATTAAGCTTATGCCTGCATCCTTCTCTTAGGATGGAGTGTATAACTTTAATCCTAAGTCCTGAACCCTTTATGTGTTTAAATCTCTTAATCAATTCACTTAATAAGTATCAAGACATCACTTGTAACTTGGGCCTTGCATTAGGGTTCTAATTCTTCCTTAAGTGGTTAAGAAGGACTAACCCTAGTGTTAATGGACAAGTCCCCCTCAAGTTGTCTTACAAATCATAAAATTCACTTCATCATCATATCATTAATCTAAAATCCATTTAATCAAAGGCTTGTTTTGTCATGGGTTTAATCCCTAATCATGGATTAAGTTGAGGAGTTTTTCTCAACTTAAACATTCTCATCTATTATCCTTCTTTTAGGATGGTGTAATGAGTCTGTTTAATCCTTGATTATGGCTTAACCTCATTACTCAACACTAAACCAAAATCACAAAAACATCTAAATAATCACGAGTAGGTTAATGATCTTAATCCTACACCAAAGGTGATTAAGTGTGAGAATCTGACTTCACACTTAAGGTACTCTCATTACCCCTGATCAGAGGGAAGATGTGATGAGTTTACTAACCCATTGGTTTAGACTTAAGCTCATTATCCTATGACAAACTTCCAAAAACAATAAAAGACTGAAAACACAAAAACAAACAATAATCGTCTCCTCCGGGATTCTTCTCTCATCATCTTCACTCACAAACGAGAACTTGCTTCTTCCGTCTGATGCAAGACAGTTAGCACCTGAGCCAGACAGGTCATACACTTGAGCATAGACAAGCAAGCAGTTCACAAGTCAATTCATTTTTCAGTCTCTTTGGGTCGAACTACGGTGTTCTGACTTCCTCATTGCACGAGAGGATACGTAGGCATAACTTAACAGTTATCGAACAAAAGTCTCTGTATATCCCCCCTCTTTCTAGCTTCATTCTTTAAGCCTCATGATCTTGAGCATCCTATTCTTGTTCTTACACTGACACATCACTTATACATATTACACTTCACTTCTTTACACTGACACCTGTACATCTCTTTCCAGCTATTTCACACACAGATTGCACTGACACTACCCCTTTAAAACACAAATCTTTTAAGCGTGGATCCCGTCGAGTACGACGGACAATCTGGGTGCTAATACCTTCCCAGGTTGTAACCAACCCCCTTTCTCAGTCTCTCTGGTTCGCAAACCGTCTTATCCATCTTTTTCTAGGCCTATGCAGCATTGCCTTTCCTCCGGGATAAAAATGCCTAGCTGGCGACTCTATTCATTCTCCAGTGAGTTCACGGCTGTGTGTTCTCACTGTTCCCTTCGCCGACCGTTCGCGTCTGTACCTTCATCTGACCCCGGTGTCACTTGTCGGGAGCGACAATCACATTTATAAGATTTTGGCATAACTCTGAACTGCTATTGTAAATATTATAGCATAAGATCTTAATATTTTTTTATCTTAGTCTATCTAGAAATCTTAGAAAGGTTGAGAACCTTTGTGATTGTTGCACAACTGTTATACTTCTGATTGTGTATCAAAGTATATTACTTACCATTTCTACTAAACTATTTGTTTAAAGTAAATGAAGTCTCTTTCCAACGTGCTTGAGCATTGAAATCTCTTTCTAGGTTGTTTGAGCATAAGTCACTTGCAAGTTTGTTTGAGCAGAAGTCTCTTTCAAGGTTGTTTGAGCAGAAATATATATGCTTGAGCAATTATAATTTGTTTGGTTATAGTGAAAATCTCTTGTAGAGGCAAAGAGATTTGACTACTCTCAATTGAGGAGAGGAACCAGGTTAAACATTTTGTGTTGCTTGCATTTACTTCTGAACATTATATTTTCGTTGCTATTACTAATTTTTATATCAAACTTTGAACGTGGTTCAAATTCTGAAGCTTAAGTTTCAGAAGTGAAACGAGTTTTTGGCATACACAATTCAACTTCCTTGTGTATTTTTTCACCTTCAATTGACATCATAACACGGTCTGTGCTAAACATTTAATAGTGGTACAATTAATCGATCCTGAGAAAAATTCTTGCTTTACCATTACAGGTATTGTTGTTTCCTATGACTATAATTCTAATGAGAAAAGTCATTATTCTGCTAAACCACATTCAATCAGTGGTAATTCCACTCAGTTTGAATGGGGGAATAGAAAAATGTGTACTTACATTATTGGCCTAGATGATGAGTTATGAGACATACTCGAGGACGACATTGACATAGCTGTTGATGGTGTTAGGATGGTGAAAGACAGAAAAACTCTTATACCAGCCCAAAAGAAAGTTTATAGAAAACACCACAGAGCAAAGGGTATTTTGACTGAGGCTTTACCTCACTCTGAATATATTAAAATCATTGATAAGTCTACAACTAAGACTGTCTTTGAATCGTTGACTTCCACTTATGAAGGGAATTAACAAGTAAAAGAAGTGAATGTTAATCTTTTTATTCAATACAAATAGTTGTTCAGGATGAACAATGATAAGGACATTGAAACCATGTTTTGTAGGTTTCAAACTCTTGTAACAAGTCTTTAGATCCTGATAAAAAGTTACACTATTGTTGACCATATAAAGAAGATCTTGTGGAGTCTTCCAGTTAAGTATAAACCTAAGGTCACAACTATTCAGGAGACTAAAGACCTGAATACTATGAATCTTGAAAGTCTAATTAGCAACCTCCAGAGCCAGAAATGGGACTGAATGAGGATGGACCAATGGTAAAATCTATAACATTGTTATTAAAGTCTATTGCTGGAAGATCTGGTGGTAAATCTATCAGATCCTCCAAGGTCATAAAATCCGAAGAAGGTTCAAATGAATAAGTTTTTGTTGGTGATTTTGATGAGGAGGAAATGGACTTTATCATCAAGAGGTTTCAACAATTGGCGAGTAGGAACAAAAATTCTATGGTAAAAGCAATAACTTTAGAGGGTATAGTTCTAAGGATAATGCAGATGATCAGAAGAGTTGTTTCAATTGCAATAAGTCTGGTCACTTCAGGGCTAAGTATCCTGACCTGCAAAAAGAAAGGCAAAAGAAAGGAAGCCTTCAAAAGGAAAGTTTCAGAAGAAAAAAAACTCAAAAATAGTATCATAGGAACATGGAATGAGCTTGATAATGAAAGCGACCCATACAAAGACGGGGGAGAGCAAAATATTTCCCTAATGGCTTTCATACCCTTAGATACAAAATATGAATCAAGCTTTGATTCAAAATCTGATGGAGAAGACGAGGTATTTTCTAACTTATCTCGTTATGATTTAATCTCTTTTGTTCAAGAACTCATGTGTCATTGTCAAGATAAAGCAAGGCATATGAAGACCTTAAAAAAAACATGGTATTTGTTGCACCCCAAAATTTGCCCTCACAATATAAGACTTTGTGTGCTATGAGGTTCACAAGACACCTTATGAGGTTCACAAGATTCACAAGACATCTTATGAGGTTCACAAGGTTCAAAAGACATCTTATGAGGTTCACAAGGTTCACAAGACACCTTATGAGGTTCACAAGGTTCACAAGACCTCTCATGAGGTTCATGAAGTTTACAAGACACCTTATGAGGTTCACAAGACCTCTCATGAGGTTCATGAAGTTTACAAGACATCTTATGAGGTTCACAAGATTCACAAAACCTCTTATGAGGTTCACAAGACCTCTTATAAGGTTCACAAGGTTCACAAGACCTCTTATGAGGTTCACAAGGTTCACAAAGTTCACACATAGTCAGAAAGTTTGACAATTCTCTCAAACAATGCCTCCTCCTAAGCAGGGCATCCAAAACTAGGGTTTTGACTTTAATCAGGCTAAATGGACTTCCAAGACTTTAATTGAGCTTCATAACATCTTATATGTGTTTAAGAATCCCCATGACAAGTTTCAGAACTTTTCTCTCAAAGGTTTGCTCAGTCAGATGATCAAATAGGTCAAAATCAGTCAAAGTAGTTAAAAAGTCAAACTGAGGTCAATTGTGGTCAAACAAAAGTCAAACTTCATGATTTTTTTGTCAACATCAAGTATATGAGGTAAAATTCATCATTTGCTCAAGGGTTGATCATGATTCATCAAGGATATTTCAGATCATCAAGAATCAGAGGTTTCTAAATTAGGGTTTCCTCAGGAAAAGTCAACTGAACTTTGACCAGCCATTACTTTCACATGCTTCATCAAATTTTTCCCATCCAAAGCTCATTTTTAAGTAAATTGAATTCTCTACAACTTTGCGTCTCACAAGCCAAGCCCAAAAATGCTTCATTTGGAAGGTATGAGCTAAGACATTATAGGTCATTTTGAAAGTCAACAAAAAGTCAACAACTTCAAAAGGGCATAACTTGAGAATGGTAAATGATATGGACATGAAACCAATGGGGTTGGTTAGAGGACTCTTTAAGCTTTGCAAAATGTCCAAGAACACCCCTATATCATTAAAATTGAAGGATGTGTGCCCTTGCAAAGTTGGGAAATTTTTGGATGGTGTATGAAGAAAATAGGGTCTTAAAACCAAATTCTTTCAAATGGGCTGAACTTTTTGTGACCCAAGTTGTTCCATGACATCATGCACGAAATTTATTTGATATTTTCATAATTTTTATTTTATTTATTTTATTTATTATGATTTTTTATGTTAAAAATCATTTTAAATTTAAATAAAATATCAAATATGAAAATTTAAAATATATTTTGGTTCTAGAAGGTCATTAACATGAATTGGATCAAATTGATATACAATTGATGATGATTGTCTTGAAATAGAAAGGTCTCATTCAAAAAATATATGAAATTTAAGTCATAATCTTTTTCAATCTCTAAAAATCAAAAAGTCCAAACAATGATCCAATTTTTTGACCTAGCTTCACTCAACTATAAGTATACAAACCTAATACAATGCCAAGGGACGAATTTTCTGCCTCAAGAGTAAGTGTTCAATTTTCCAAAACTCACCAAAAACACAATTCGGATTTCATAATTCAGGCTCTTTCAAGGCAATTTGAAGGTTGATACATGTTCTATGGACATCATTGAACCTATTCCAATCATTAAAAGCATCAAAAACATGACATAGTGCATAACCCGAATCAAACTTTTCATGCCTTGATGATTTTTTCGTTTTCTTATATTTGTGTGTTATAAATGAGATTTGACCATTGTTTCATGTTTGTATTGAGTTGTTGATCGTTTCTGGATTGTTTAATTGGAGTTTCGTTACAGGTTTAAGGAATTGCCAGGGCTAGGGTTTCGGCCAAGCAATTAGGGTTTCACACTAAACCTAATATAAATGAATTTGGAAAACATAGGATGATTGTGTAAGCTCTGGGGATCACAACGCCCTAATTAATTGAAGAAAATTGTACTGTTTGCTTGCTGGTTGAGTTTCGCAGGTCCTGTATGTGTTTGAAATCGCAGGAAAGTTCATAGGGAAATTCGCAGCAAAAAACGCAAGGCCAGAGGAGGAAGACGAAGTTCTTGGCGCCATCTGGAAGATTCAAAATTGGGTTTAATATTTTTAGAGTTGTTTTTTGTTTTGTTTCAACTGATGCATGTTAGCCCCGTGGTAAGGATTGCGCGTATGGATTGCATAAGGCCTTGGTTCGATCCTTGGATGCAACATTTTTTTTTCCATTTAATCACAGGACTTAATATATTATAACTTGTTGTGGATTGTATATCAGTTGCGCCCTTCTGGCTGGATGGTAAGAGTGTTTGCTTATTGTGTGAGGGTCCTGGGTTCGAATCCCCCCCCCAGGCCCTTTTGTGCTATTTTTTTTTGTTTTTGTCATGGTTCTCACAGGATTTGAAACAAAACCAAATGGAGTGTCTTCCATATCACTGGCGCGCGCAGCCCAGTGGCTGGCTTGCTGGTCTTGGAGGTTGCATTGTCCAGGGACTGTGTTCGAATCCCAGCCTAGGTAAGTTTTTTTTTATTCTTTTTGTTTTCTTATTTAATTAGTTTATATTATAGTTAAATAAATTTAAATAATAAAAATAGAATGTTTATATTATTATTTTCTTTACTACAATTTAGAACTCAATTTTTTAAAATTAAATCTTATTAGAAAAATTATTTAATATTTATTTTTGTATACTATTAATATTGTATAATTTTGTATAATTATTAATTAATCCTGATTTATTTTTTCTAATATTTTCTAAAACCCTAAAATATTTTTTATAAAACCTAATTTTTTTTACAAACCCTAATTTTCTTTTTATATAAAATTTAATTATAACTTTTAATTTATTTATTTATAAGCTTTAATCATGTATATATTTTTTTTTATAATTTGTTTATAATTATTATTGAATATAATTCTTGCATGTAAATAATTTTAGATTATGCTTAAAATAATTAAAAACTCCTAATTTAATTTTGTAAATATAATTTATTTTTATAATATGTTTATTTAATTATAATTAACCTTATTTTCATAACATGTATATATAATTTAAAATAGGTAAAAATTCATAAAAATTATGAAACTTTTTCCTTAAGGTTTTATTAATTTTTATGACACAAAAATATTTTTGTTTTATTTTTTATCATTAAAAAAGTATCTTTAAATATTTAAAAGATTATTTTTAATTGATTAATGGGAATTAATTAATTAAAAATACTTTTAGGTATTTAAAAATTACAAAAAAAATTCATGAAATGTTCTAAGACATTTAGAAACATTGTCCAACCTTCAAACCAAATTTCTTTTTTGATCTTGATGCATTTTAAGAATTTTTCATTGAATTAAATCATTTTTTATGCATTATTTTGATCACATGTTTGAAAATTCATTTCTGCCTATTGGTGAAGGTTGTGACATTGATTCTTTTTGCTCTGTCTTGTGTTTAACATGTATTTTCAAGGATAAAAAGGCCATGAATTGTTCTTGCATTTTCAAATTGTTTGGCATTTGTTTTGTTAAGAACCCTAAAAAACCCTAATATCTTGTAAAATTCATATCTTGAGTTTGGTTGAGAGTTGAGAGCTCCCCTTTGGGCAGTGGTTCATCATAGGCCTAGGGTTTCTTTGGGTGCCATTTTCCATTTTTTTATCATGAGGTTTGCTTCTGTTTTGGGTTTTTGTTTGGTGTTTGTTCCATGAACCCTAATTTGGGCTTTCTTTTGCATCTTTCTTGCATTCCCTTGCATAACATGACTTGTCTTTGCATTTTGTGCATGCTTATGATTCATTTGACATCTTAAGACATGTAGAAAGCATCATTGATCATTGCATTACATATTTGCCATGTCATTTGTCTTGTATGATTCATAACTTTTCATGCTTGTTCATGCTCCTTAACTTGCATCATTTGCATTCATAACCTTGTATGAGCATCTCCACATGCTGCCTCATGTTTGTAGCATCTCATAACATCATTAGCATCATGTACATGCTCCTGGTTTTGTTTGGCATCATCCCATTTCATCTCATCTTTCATTGCATTGCATTTCTTTCTAACATTGCAGGTGGTAAGTAAACTGGGAAGTGAATTTGCCTTCACTTCTCATACTTTTCTTTTCATCTCTCTTGCATCCATTGCTGCATTTCTATTTGTGTTTGAGATTGAGCTTGCTCATTCTTGTTCCTCCCACCTTCTTTCTTCAAGTGACTTGACTTCTTGAATGAAGCAAGTCATTTTGCTTCTCTTGATCCTGTTCATCTGCTTCCTGGTGGTTCCTTTGAAGACTGTTCTTGTTTAACCTCACAAACCTTAGGATCAACCTAGCATGATAATGAATTAGGGTTTTGATTAGTCTCCCCTCATAGTTTTTACCTTTGTGTCTCTCTTTGAGTCTTCTCTTCTCACCTCATAATCAGGGACTAAACCCTAAAGGCTTTAAGACTTTGTGATTAAGCTTATGCCTGCATCCTTCTCTTAGGATGGAGTGTATAACTTTAATCCTAAGTCCTGAACCCTTTATGTGTTTAAATCTCTTAATCAATTCACTTAATAAGTATCAAGACATCACTTGTAACTTGGGCCTTGCATTAGGGTTCTAATTCTTCCTTAAGTGGTTAAGAAGGACTAACCCTAGTGTTAATGGACAAGTCCCCCTCAAGTTGTCTTACAAATCATAAAATTCACTTCATCATCATATCATTAATCTAAAATCCATTTAATCAAAGGCTTGTTTTGTCATGGGTTTAATCCCTAATCATGGATTAAGTTGAGGAGTTTTTCTCAACTTAAACATTCTCATCTATTATCCTTCTTTTAGGATGGTGTAATGAGTCTGTTTAATCCTTGATTATGGCTTAACCTCATTACTCAACACTAAACCAAAATCACAAAAACATCTAAATAATCACGAGTAGGTTAATGATCTTAATCCTACACCAAAGGTGATTAAGTGTGAGAATCTGACTTCACACTTAAGGTACTCTCATTACCCCTGATCAGAGGGAAGATGTGATGAGTTTACTAACCCATTGGTTTAGACTTAAGCTCATTATCCTATGACAAACTTCCAAAAACAATAAAAGACTGAAAACACAAAAACAAACAATAATCGTCTCCTCCGGGATTCTTCTCTCATCATCTTCACTCACAAACGAGAACTTGCTTCTTCCGTCTGATGCAAGACAGTTAGCACCTGAGCCAGACAGGTCATACACTTGAGCATAGACAAGCAAGCAGTTCACAAGTCAATTCATTTTTCAGTCTCTTTGGGTCGAACTACGGTGTTCTGACTTCCTCATTGCACGAGAGGATACGTAGGCATAACTTAACAGTTATCGAACAAAAGTCTCTGTATATCCCCCCTCTTTCTAGCTTCATTCTTTAAGCCTCATGATCTTGAGCATCCTATTCTTGTTCTTACACTGACACATCACTTATACATATTACACTTCACTTCTTTACACTGACACCTGTACATCTCTTTCCAGCTATTTCACACACAGATTGCACTGACACTACCCCTTTAAAACACAAATCTTTTAAGCGTGGATCCCGTCGAGTACGACGGACAATCTGGGTGCTAATACCTTCCCAGGTTGTAACCAACCCCCTTTCTCAGTCTCTCTGGTTCGCAAACCGTCTTATCCATCTTTTTCTAGGCCTATGCAGCATTGCCTTTCCTCCGGGATAAAAATGCCTAGCTGGCGACTCTATTCATTCTCCAGTGAGTTCACGGCTGTGTGTTCTCACTGTTCCCTTCGCCGACCGTTCGCGTCTGTACCTTCATCTGACCCCGGTGTCACTTGTCGGGAGCGACAGCTTGGCGACTCTGCTGGGGACCTTATATTGCAACCAGGGCTTCTGGTTCTTTTTGTGGGTTCCTCCTAGCGCTTGTTTGATTTGTGTTTACTGGGGTGTTATGTGCTTGTTTGTGCTTATATTTATTTTTATTTATTGCTTTCTGTACAGCTTTATTTACTGCTTTCTTTATTGCATTTATATATATCATACTGTCATTGCTGCTGGTTGGATCTGGTTGTTTGCTTTGGTGGGTGGGTGATTCATTGAGAGTTAAGGTCCTATACCTGGGACCTGAGTGACACCTAGGCTAGAGTGAATCATATTCTTTCCCATTCCATTTCGGTCTGGTGCGGGAATATGAAACACGGTTCAGATATGGGTTTCTTCTTGAGAACTCTGTGTTGCAGATTTCCTGCAATGCTAGGGCTATCTGGGAAGCCTGCTAAGTCTGGATGACCTTTTAGTATTGACCTTCAGAAACTGAGGTGAATTAGAGGAGGAATTGTTATGGTTATTGTAAACACTGTACCTCCGGGTTAGAAGTGTTTACACTTCTCATAACTGATCCAAGTCTGAGGATCCTTGTTCTAGATCACTACCTGTGAGGGGGTCGGGCTGTTTACAGGTTTGCAGGTACCTTGACCTCAGAACACCCAGTTACTTTGACTTTGTTAAGAATGCTCCATGTTGGATAGTTCTTGTGATTCTAAAACCCTGGACTTGTGGCTCTTTATTTGAGTCCCCCACCCTGGTTACTGGATTTTTAGACCTCCATCTGGAATTCTTGAACACACATGGATCTATACCAAGGCAGTTAATCAGATCCAGCTCAGTCACAAACCCTTGCATTTCATTTGCATACATACTCATTGCATCATATTAACATTTGCTTATTTGTGTTTCAGGGTATCCGCCTTCATCTGGTTTTGGTTTTGACCCCATCTGCAGTTTTGACCTATCTCCACCAGCACTTGCTTCAGTTTGTCAGCCATATACTTCAGTTACTTGCACTAGCCAGTCAGTGGCCCTCTCCTCAGCATCTTCATCAGCAATTACTCTACTCAGTCTTCAGCATCATGGCTCCAAAGAAAAGCAATATCACTTATCATTTCTTCCAACCAGACTTGTCAGACATCAGGAGGATCCAAACCCTGATCACTCCAGATCACATACCCTTGTTCAGGGAGAGTTATGGAGATATACTGGACATGGTCATGGATCTGGACCCATCTCAGAGAAGCCTCATCCACACCTGCATTCAGTTTTAGGATCCTCCATTAAGATGTTTCACCTTTCAAGACTTTCAGTTGGGTCCTCTTTTGGAAGAATACTCATATTTGGTTGGCTTGCCCATCAAAAGAGAAATCCCTTTCAACCCTGAAATGGTCTTTCCTAGCAATGGAGAGATAGCAAAAGCTTTGCACCTGGAACTTGTATTGATTGAACAACACTTGACCTCTAAAGCTGGGATCCCTGGATTTCATCTGGACTTCCTGATTTCTCAGGCTAGTTTGAAGGCCTCCTTGGGGGAGTGGAAAGCTGTTTGTGCTCTATTGGCCTTAAGTGTATATGGAATTGTGTTGTTTGCAGATGA
This sequence comes from Lathyrus aphaca, assembly GCA_963966055.1. Classification (NCBI taxonomy): domain Eukaryota; kingdom Viridiplantae; phylum Streptophyta; class Magnoliopsida; order Fabales; family Fabaceae; genus Lathyrus; species Lathyrus aphaca. The sequence continues at coordinate 559,685,940 of OZ014522.1, forward strand.
GCCTCGATTCATCAGCAAGAATGCAATCCACTTGTTCATCCTGAAGAACCCTGTGCCAACTTTACTGGGTGATCTCTATTACTCAGTCCATCAGAGAAATGAGAAGCAGAGGGGAAGGTTAGTGAGGATTTGTGCTCCATTATTTCATGCTTGGCTTCTCAGGCATCTACCCAGGACAGATGCATTTCTCAATCCTCATCAGCAAAGCAACTGGGCTAAGAGACTCACTACTCTCACTTCAGCAGATATCAGATGGTGTACTCAAAGCACCAAGGGCAGAGATATGATCACCAGCTGTGGGCACTTTCCCAATGTGCCCTTAATAGGAGTTAAGGGAAGTATCAACTACAACCCTCTGCTGTTCAGAAGGCAATTAGGCTATGCACTGGTTCATACTCCTAGGGAACAAGATTTGGTGGAGACCCTCTACTGTGAGAACAAGATTAGTTTGACTGTTGTTAGGCAGGCTGCCTGGGCCTGGGATCATGTTCAAACTAAGGGAATTACCATTCTGGGTAAGTGCAATAATGTGGCATCAGTCCAGTATTATGAGTGGTCCCATGCTAGGGCCCAATTCTCTGGAATGCCCTTTACCATAGGAGACACGCCTGAGTCATCTTCAGCACCACCCCCTGCCACTATCAGTTTGGAGGAGTTTGAGAGCTTGAAGGAAAGAAATGAGAAGTTAACTCAAGCCTTGCAGAAGACCCTCCGGGAGAGGAGTGAAGGTGTGAGGGAGATTGAGAGATTGGAGAAATTGAGAGTGGAACACTTGACTAAGATTGAGAAATCTGGAGATTATATCAACAAGTCTAAAGCTGGTGAACAGATTCTGAAGAACGCTTGTAAAGAAGCCCAGTTCCAAAGAGCAAGAACAGACTTGTATTTGAAAGAAAGTCAGGCCAGGTGGGTCCGGATCACTGAGGCCCGTACTCTAGAAGACAAGAGAGCTCAAGACAAGATGGAGCAGATGGAAAAAGCCCTGGCGGCAGCCCAGGAGGAGATATCAGAGCTGAAAATCAAAGCAGGATTGAAGAGGTCGAAGGACCAAAGTCAGAGCAGGAAGTTGACTGCAGCTGTTGCAACAAGGAACCTTCTCATTAGAAGTCTCACGGAGCATCCGGCTGATCCTGTGACCGAAGCACTTCTCAAGGAAGTTCGTGAGGATGAGTTTGGCCTTGGAGTTTGATCATTTGCTTGTTGTTGTTCCTTTTCCATGTACTTTTGCTTTTTGTGATGTATTTTGGCCCCTTTGAGGGTTTGTGTTGTAAAATGAACAAATTGTATTATTTTCACCTTTGTAATATATTTGTGTTGGGGTTCACATCAAAAGCAACTTCAACAGCATCATCTTCAAGGGTCTGGAAGGGTCAAAACTGAAGGCCAAACCGGATACCTTGAGAACAAATAAGCATAACTGCATTGCATGCTAACCCTTTTGTTTGTTTTGTAGGTTTTTATTTCGTTGTTGCTAACCTCTGTTGTGAATCTCAGGAATTATTGCTCGCCGCCGGGTATTTCCTCTCAACAGGCCACACAGGTACCCAACTAGAAACAACCTTCCAGGAATTCAGATGGATCAGATGCAACAAGACCTTACGGAGGTCAGAAACCAGATGGCAAACGAAAGGTTAGAGATGAGAACGCAGATGACGCAGTTCATGGAAGTTATGAACAACATGGCTCAGAGCCAGGAGAGACTGAGGGCCATGGTGGAGAGGCAAAATCAAGAGGAGCCTCATGTAGGAACTGCAGGCACCAGTAACAATGAAAGGGTGCAACCACATGTTACCCCCCCTGTGTTTGGTCCACATCTACATCCTGAGGTCAATATTCCTGCAAACGTTCAAGGGACAGCCACAGCAGCCAGAGTACTTCAAGAAGATCCTCAGGAGGACCAGTATACAGTGATGGGTGCTGGAGAGGAAACTTATGATAGACGATTGGAAGAAATAGCTGAGAAGTTGAGGTCCTTAGAATCTCAAAACTCTTTGGGGTTCGACGTTATGGACATGGGTTTGGTAGAAGGGGTCAGGATCCCCCACAAGTTCAAGCCTCCTTGTTTCGAAAAGTATAATGGGACTTCATGCCCCCGGACTCATTTGCAATCATTTCTGGGAAGGCTGAAGGCCTATACAATGGATGAGAAACTGTGGATGTTCTATTTTGAAGATAGCTTGACTGGAGCATCGAGGGAATGGTATTCCCATTTGACAAGGGCAACTATAAGATGCTGGAAGGACCTGGCAGAGGCCTTCATCAGACAGTATCAGTATAATCTAGATATGGCACCCAACAGGACCCTCCTAATGGGAATGTCACAGTCTTCGAGGGAGAGCTTCAGAGAATATGCTCAGAGATGGAGGCAACTGGCTGCTGCTGTTCAACCGCCAATGTCTGAGAGAGAAATGGCAGACATGTTTATGAACACTCTTCAGGGAACCTATATTGACAGGTTGGCTGCTTTCTCTTCCACCAGCTTTGCGGATGTTGTTATAGCCGGGGAGAGAATTGAAAGCCTGTTAAAAATGGGAAAGATCTCAGACAACGGTGCAAGCTCGTCCAGTAGTACAAGAAAGCCTTTTGCAGGCTCGAGAAGAACTGGCGAGACCAATGCCATTCACACCAACAGGGGTAGGCCCCAATATGCTCAGAGATCAATAGCAGCAGTCACTATCCCTGCTCCAGCTCATCCTCAGCCAGTCTATCAACCTCCTCAACAAAACTTCCAACACCAACCTCAGTATCAGCAGAATCAGTATCCTCCAAGAAACTTCAACAACAACTCCAACAACAACAATCAACAGAGGCCATTCCAACAAAGGCCATCCCAAGCTAACAGAGTGATCGACCCGATCCCGATGCCATATGCTGCCTTGCTGCCACAACTTCTGAAACTCAACCTAGTTGAGCTAAGAACGTTGGCACCTCCGGATCCCAACAGTTTACCAAGAAACTATGACTCCAATGCTAGGTGTGCTTTCCATTCAAACGCACCTGGTCACAGTACAGAAAAATGCAGATCTCTGCATATGAAGGTACAAGACTTGGTAGACTCCAAGGCTCTGAATTTTGCACCGCCGCCCAATGTCAACAAAAACCCAATGCCAAACCATGGTGGTCCTCGAATTAACGCAATTGAAGAAGACACACCGTCTTATTTCATAACCAGTGTGGATCAGATCAGGACACCATTGGTGGAAATCAAAGCTCAACTCCGTGAAAACAATATATTTCCGGGGTGTGAACTAGGATGTCCATACTGCAATATTTCATGGAATGGGTGCGAGGACCTGAGGAACGGCATTGACAGCCTTATTCAGAATGGCCTACTGCAGATCACTACATCATTTCCGGCAAATCAAGCAACTTCATCAACGGTTTCAGACCCTCCTACAACTGCAGCAACTATTGTTCCCGACAATTCATCAGCACCATCAACAAGTACTTCACCGGTCCTTCCAATTGATCAGTTTTCAACAGTTTCCCCTGCTACAACTTCAGCTTCATTCCATTTCGACTCTCCATCAACAACAACAACAGTCCTTCCAACGGAACCTCCTACAACACCAGCAACCAATCACGAAGATGTCTCTACTGTTACCATATTTTATGATCCTGAAAATAACTCCGCTTACCATTCAGAAGGTGCTGCTCCTGCCAGAGCACCAGTTACAATCTTTTATGATCCACAAACAATAACAGTCCCTTCAGCAGCAGCAATCAGTCCAGTCACTGTCACGGTGCCTGGACCAATACCATACGAAAGCAATAGGGCCATCCCTTGGCACTATGGCTCTGACGTGTACTGTGAAGGGAAAAGAATCACTCTGGAAACAACAACACCTGCACCACAAGTAGATAATGTGGGGGGAGGCGGAGGCTTCACTCGAAGCGGACGTCTCTTCGCCTCACAAGTTCAAAAACCTACTGCCGAAGCAGAAGCTGCTGCCAAGGCAAAAGGAAAAGGCCCGGTGCAGGAAGATCCAGCTGCCCAAGAAGCCCTGAAGACTCCATTCGATCAGGAAGTTGATGAGTTTATGAGGATCATCAAAAAGAGTGATTACAAAATTGTGGATCAACTTCACCAGACGCCATCCAAAATCTCCATCCTCTCACTGCTTATGTGCTCCGAAGCCCATCGGAATGCACTACTTAAAGTCCTGCACGCAGCTTACGTGCCGGAGGAGATTACTGTCAACCAATTGGAAACCGTGGTTGGAAATGTTACTGCTAGCAATGGGCTAGGGTTTACCAATTCTGACTTGACAGCGGATGGCCGTAACCACAACAAAGCCTTGCACATAACCCTGGAATGCAAAGGAGCTGTCCTTTCTCATGTGCTGGTGGACACAGGTTCTTCCCTGAATGTCTTACCAAAGAAGGCTCTGGTGAAGTTAGAATATGATGGATTGGCATTGAGACCCAGCAACCTGGTGGTGCGAGCCTTTGATGGTTCGAAGAGATCGGTTCTGGGAGAGATTGAGCTGCCCGTGACAATTGGCCCGCAGACCTTTAAAACTATCTTTTATGTGATGGACATTCAGCCCGCCTACAGCTGTTTGTTGGGTAGACCCTGGATTCACGCCGCCGGCGCAATAACGTCTACCCTTCACCAAAAGTTAAAATTTGAGTGGGAAGGTCAAGTTGTCACAATCTGTGGAGAGGAGGACATTTTTGTCAGCCACCTGGCAACCTATAAGTACATTGAAATGGATGGAGAGATCCATGAAACAATGAGCCAAGGTTTTGAAGCCTTGAATGTGAATGAAGCATCTGCTGTATCTGGTACTCCAATGTCATCTTACCAACAAGCCCGGAAGGTTGTTGAAGAAGGAACTGCCCTAGGCTGGGGCAAGGTACTAGCTGTGGAGGAGAAGAAGGACAAATTTGGGTTGGGTTACAGACCAACTCAACATCAAGCAAAGGCTGCTGCAGAGCCTGGTTTTGTCAGTGGGGGGATGCTTACCCCCGATGCTATCAACTGTTTGGAAGACGAGCTGGAAGAGGAGCGCAATCTGGAGAATTGGATTCGTCCGAAGATCCCGGGGAGCAGTGTCTCGAACTGGTCTTCCCAGGAAATTATAAGCGTTACTCGAGCAGAGTAATTATTATTTCCTGTATTTTTTTATAGCATGCATCCAAGTCTTGCATCTTGCCCAAGATGACAAGACTCATTTTGTAACCAGGGCCATCTGTACTTTTGTGCAAACAAGATTAAATTAATGAAATATCAGACGTCTTTTTGCAAACGAGTCTTTTTCTTTTATGCTCACTGTTTTTCCATTTTTCTTTTTGTACAAAAATAAATGGCGGTGTTTTCAAAATGATAACTTCTTTTCACTTTTCTAAAGCAAGACTAAAATCAATCACTAAAATGAACAAACTTAACCCTTGCAGAGAGTGCCTTCCTGACAGCACCGACAACAGCACGGCTATGACATCGTATGACTTTGACAACCCAATCAATCAAGCTGATGAAGGGGTTGATGAAGAATATGAGCTTCCTGAAGAGCTAGCCAGGTTGTTGAGACAAGAGGAAAAGGTCATTACTCCTCACCAGGAGGAGATTGAAGTGATTAATCTTGGTACTGACGAAGATGTGAAAGAAGTTAAAATCGGGGCCTGCCTGCAAGACTCAGTGAAGAGACAGCTGATAGATCTGCTTCAAGAGTATGTTGATGTGTTTGCTTGGTCGTATCAAGATATGCCAGGGTTGGATACCGACATTGTTGTGCACAAGCTGCCTCTAAGGGAAGAATGCCCACCAGTTAAACAGAAACTGCGCCGAACTCGCCCAGACATGGCTATGAAAATCAAGGAAGAGGTACAAAAGCAATGGGACGCCGGGTTCCTTGCTGTAACTAGCTATCCACCGTGGGTTGCTAATATTGTGCCTGTGCCAAAGAAGGACGGCAAAGTAAGAATGTGTGTTGATTACCGGGATCTGAACAGAGCCAGCCCGAAAGATGACTTCCCATTACCTCACATTGATGTATTGGTGGATAACACGGCTCAGTTCTCGGTATTTTCCTTCATGGACGGATTTTCAGGATATAATCAGATCAAGATGTCACCTGAAGACATGGAGAAGACAACATTCATCACACCTTGGGGCACGTTCTGTTACAAAGTGATGCCATTCGGACTGAAGAATGCTGGTGCCACATATCAACGGGCTATGGTGACATTGTTCCACGATATGATCCACAAGGAAATAGAATGTTATGTGGATGATATGATCGCCAAGTCCCTTACAGAGGAAGATCATCTGGTAAATCTGCTCAAGTTATTCAAGCGTCTGAGGAAATACCAATTGAAGTTGAACCCCAACAAATGCACATTTGGGGTGCGGTCTGGTAAGCTGCTGGGCTTTATTGTAAGCGAAAAAGGGATTGAGGTTGACCCTGATAAAGTCAAAGCTATTCAAGAAATGCCTGCACCGAAAACTGAGAAAGAAGTTCGAGGGTTCTTAGGTCGATTGAACTACATCTCCCGGTTCATATCTCACCTCACAGCGACCTGTGAACCTTTGTTTAAGTTGTTAAGAAAAGAACAAACGGTCAGGTGGAACGACGATTGCCAGAAGGCTTTTGACAAGATCAAGGAATATCTGCAAGAACCTCCAATCCTTATGCCTCCAGTTGAAGGAAGACCTCTGATTATGTACTTAACAGTATTAGAAGAGTCAATGGGGTGTGTGCTGGGCCAGCATGACGAGTCCGGTCGAAAAGAGTATGCAATATACTACCTAAGCAAAAAGTTTACCGACTGTGAACAGCGTTATTCACTGCTCGAGAAAACTTGCTGTGCTTTAGCGTGGGCTGCTCGCCGACTGAGACAGTATATGTTGACCCACACTACCTTATTAATCTCAAAAATGGATCCAGTTAAGTACATTTTCGAGAAGCCAGCTCTTACCGGACGGGTTGCAAGATGGCAGATGATTCTCACAGAATACGACATACAGTACACATCTCAGAAAGCCATCAAGGGCAGTGTACTATCTGAATATCTGGCTGAGCAACCCATTGATGACTACCAGCCTATGAGGTTTGACTTTCCTGATGAAGACATCATGTTCATTAAAGCAAAAGATCATGAGGAGCCTATTCACACTGAAGGGCCTGACCCGGAGGAAGAATGGACCATGATGTTTGATGGGGCTGTTAACATGAATGGCCGTGGTGTTGGTGCGGTACTCATTACACCTAAAGGAGTTCACATGCCTTTCTCGGCAAAACTCACTTTCAACTGCACTAACAACGAAGCTGAATACGAAGCTTGCATTATGGGTCTTGAGGAAGCCATTGACCTCAGGATCAAGACATTGACCGTATTCGGAGATTCAGCTTTGGTAGTCAATCAAACCAACGGGAAATGGTACACCCACCAGGATCATCTGATACCTTACAGGGATTATACGAGAAGGTTATTGACTTTCTTCACAACAGTCAAGCTTGAGTATATCCCTCGAGACGAGAATCAGTTTGCAGATGCTCTTGCTACCATTTCATCCATGATCAAAGTTCAAGCTGCTAACTTTGTACCTCAGATTTCAGTGTCAAGACTTGATAGACCAACATATGTATTTGCAGCAGATGTTGTAAAAGATGATAAGCCTTGGTTCCATGACATTAAGTGCTTCTTGGAGGATCAAACATACCCACCTGGGGCATCTTCCAATGATAAGAAGACTTTGAGAAGGCTTGCTGGTAGTTTCTTCCTGAATGCTGATGGGTCTTTATACAAGAGGAACTTTGATATGGTACTCCTCAGATGTGTTGACAAGACGGAAGCAGATTTGTTGATGCATGAAGTGCACGAAGGATCTTTTGGTACTCACGCAGGAGGGCATGCCATGGCTAAGAAATTGCTAAGATCAGGCTATTACTGGATCACGATGGATGCAGACTGTTGTGCCTACGCCAGAAAATGTCACAAATGCCAGATCTACGCAGACAAGGTGCATGTGCCTCCCAATCCTTTGAACATCATGTCTTCACCATGGCCCTTCGCTATGTGGGGCATCGATATGATTGGCAAGATTGAGCCAACTGCCTCAAATGGCCACAGATTCATCTTGGTCGCCATTGATTATTTCACCAAGTGGGTCGAAGCAGCTTCCTATGCAAATGTTACCAGGCAAGTGGTAGCCAGATTTCTGAAAAGAGATATCATCTGTCGGTATGGAGTTCCCGAGCGAATCATTACTGATAATGGTTCCAATTTAAACAACAAAATGATGGCAGAACTGTGCCGGGACTTCAAGATCCAACATCACAATTCTTCTCCTTACAGGCCAAAGATGAACGGCGCTGTTGAGGCGGCAAATAAGAATATCAAGAAGATTGTGCAGAAGATGGTAATCACCTACAAAGACTGGCACGAAATGCTGCCATTTGCCTTGCATGGGTACCGCACATCAATCAGAACATCCACTGGGGCAACACCGTATCAGCTTGTATATGGTATGGAAGCAGTCCTGCCTGTTGAGTTGAATTACCCTCCTTACGGGTATTGATGGATGTTAAACTGAGTGAAGCAGAATGGGTTCGGTCCCGATTCGAACAACTGAGTCTGATCGAAGAGAAAAGATTGGCTGCAATCTGCCACGGGCAGTTATATCAGAAGAGAATGAAGAAAGCCTTTGATCAGAAAGTCAGGCATCGAGAGTACCAAGTAGGGGATCTTGTGCTGAAAAGAATCCTCCCTCCTCATACAGACCACAGGGGCAAATGGACTCCAAACTATGAAGGACCATTCGTGGTAAAGAAAGTTTTCTCCGGTGGGGCATTGATGCTCAGCACCATGGATGGTGAAGATTTCCCGTCCCCTGTGAATTCAGATGCAGTTAAAAAATACTTCGCATAAAATGACCCGCTGGACATAAAAACAGAATGTAAGTCCAGGCAAAAATAGGGCATCCCGGCGAGTCAAAAACAGAATAAAAGACTCGGGCAAAAATAAGGGAAATAAATGAAAAAATGTACACCCGCTGAGTTGAAAAGCCGCATTGGACAGCTCAGGCAAAAATGGGTATCCCGATGGGTTGAAAACCCGAAAGGGCGATCCATGCAAAATAAGGGAGTGAGCGAACAACTGCATTCTGAGTTCGTCTGTATCACCTACAACTTGGTAAGCTTCAAAGGATCAAGCTTCAATCAGAATCAACTCTCTCCAGAAAGCAAGACGAGAAGAACGCCATTGTCATACGAGTCATAGCAGAAGAGGAAGCTTCTTAAAGCGCCGTCAGCATCGCCAGCACTTTATTTCTCAATTTGTAACAATCTCCTCATTTCAGGAGATATGTTTCTTTGACTGTATCTCGCCAATTCAGGGCACAGGAATTAATAAAATCAGATTTTCAGTCATGTTTCGTTTTTACATTTATGTTTTGCAAAGAGTTGTCTGATATCTCTAAAAACACAATTGCATAAGTACAGATGCTTTTCTCTAGAAAAATAAAACACATGCTTACAGGGAATATACTTACTCTCGAAAGCACTTATCTCCTACGACGGAATCCAGTAAAGGATACCTCGGGACCTTTTTGTGCGTTTCCTTATCTTTGCAGGATTGCAGGTATCCAAAACGCAACCTGGGGCATGCAAGTTACGTCTCAGCAAACTGGCGAATCATTATCAACTCACATGGCACTAGGGGGTGCCCACTTCCCCAGCAAGGTTGCCAAATCAAGATATCAGCATCCGAAATGCTCTATCCCCAGCTGATTTGCTTCTTGTTGCTATCCCCAGCTGAGTTGCATCCCATGGTTCCCCAGCTGAGTTGACCACTCATTACTTATCCCCATCAGAACGGGCAGGTATCACAGAAGATGCCCATATCCCTGGCGGAGTCAAGAAGTCACCGTAACAGAATTTCTAGGGAGGCCTTTCAGTGATGCCTCTCTCTTTCCCCAGCCGAGCTGCCATTTCATCCTCAGCTGATTGTAGGAGTCAGGGAATCGTCTCCCCACAGAGCTTCAAGCCTCTATTCAGAAGAGCAACGCGCGAGGAGGTCACGACAGAGTACAGAAAGCTTCTACAAACCCCAGCTGGGTCCCGTATTGTAAGGATATGTCAATCAGTGACCTATGTCCCCAAGCAAATATCATCATTAGATCCACCAATGATCTTATCCCCAGCTGGGATGTCTTCCTCAGCAGATCGACCAGAGATCTTCGCGGCAACGGGATCCGGCTCCCGGATATGCCCTTTTGCATAATCATAACATTCGCATCATATTATACCCTCAAAGCGTAGCATTCCGTCTAATACGGAGCATTACGGCAAAAATCAAACGCATAGCATAATCATAAGTCATGTTGTGAATTGAACACTTGTAAATATTGACAATCTGTCATTATACAGAATACTTCCCCCAAGATCCCACAGAGTCCCAGCAAAAACAGTTGCCTCTCAAATCACAAACACTACCATGTGCACCCTTTTGGCACCCGTCCGTGTCATCACTCCCCAGTAAAGTCGCCTGAACACTCTTTACAAACAAAACCACCCGTATTACAGATACTTCCTGACACCCGTCCGTGTCAAATCACCAGCAGAAAGCCAAAGACACCCTCTTTGCACTCACATATACTTATATACACTTTCCTGACACCCGTCCGTGTCATATCCCCAGCGCAGTCGCCTAGACTTTGTATAGCAGATACTTGTTCATATTACACTCTTCTCTCTTGGCACCCGTCCGTGTCACTATCCCCAGCAGATAAACACTCATCATCAATACAATACTCACTACTCATGGTACGCTTATACAGATACTCGTCCGTATCTTGTATACGTCATCACTCATAACCCCACAGATTCGGCAGTAGTCCTTGTTCTTTGTTAACCAGTTGGTACTCGTCCGTACCATCATCTCAGAACATTGCGTCTAGTGTTTGTTTCTACATGATACTCGTCCGTATCATAGTCTTAAGGATGCTTGTCCGCATCTTTAATCCATACACCGTGTCAAACACTTATGTCTTCTTGAATATAGATACTCGTCCGTGTCTATTATTCCCCAGAAGAATCCTTTCAGGATCAACACTCGTCCGTGTTCCTTGTTAACCAGTTGGTACTCGTCCGTACCATCATCTCAGAACATTGCGTCTAGTGTTTGTTTCTACATGATACTCGTCCGTATCATAGTCTTAAGGATGCTCGTCCGCATCTTTAATCTATACACAATACCAAACACTTATACCTTTTGTTTCTTGGATGTAAACGCTCGTCCGTGTTTACTTTATCCCCAGTAGATCGCCAACAAAACAAATTTCCTTTTTATCTAACACTCGTCCTGTGTTATGATAACCCTGAGAGCAGCCGTACCCTGCTGAGTGGTCGTCCTCCACTTCTTGATGGTCGTCCTCCATCATGCTCATCCGATGGCCGTCCCCATCGTTGATTTTAGCAGCCGTCCCCTGCTAGGTGGTCGTCCTCCACCTCTTGATGATCGTCCTTCATCATTTTATCCAATGGCCGTCCCCATTGTTGATTTTTTTGGTTATCTAACACTCGTCCTGTGTTATGATAAACCTTGAGAGCAGCCGTACCCTGCTGAGTGGTCGTCCTCCACTTCTTGATGGTCGTCCTCCATCTTGCTCGTCCGATGGCCGTCCCCATCGTTGACCTTTTTTATCCGATGGCCGTCCCCATCGTTGATATTTTCGGCAGCCGTACCCTGCCAGGTGGTCGTCCTCCACCTTTGATGGCCGTCCCCATCATATTTCTTTTATACCCAACAGAGCAGCCGTCCCCTGCTAGGTGATCGTCCTTCACCTTTGATGGCCGTACCCCATCATCTGTTTATTTCATTCATTCTTTAACCCGATGGCCGTCCCCGTCGTGGTCCCTTTTCCTTTTTTAGCCCGATGGCCGTCCCCATCGTGGGTTACTTTACCTTTATGAACTTGATGGCCGTCCCCGTCATGTTTCATTAATCCTCAGAATTTTGCAGCTTTATCTTGATGGCCGTCCCCATCATGATATTTTATTTTCCCCAGCTAGTCGGCCGTCCCCGTCTTAGCTTTACCTTTTATCCCCAGCATGTCGGCCGTCCCCGTCATTGCTTTATACACTTTACCAGCATGTCGGCCGTCCCCGTCATCGCTTTATTTTCATACACTTTCCCCAGCATGTCGGCCGTCCCCGTCATTGCTCTTTACCCAGCAGTCGTCCTCTGCTCGACGGTCGTCCTCCGTCGCCCATACTTTACAATATACTTTATTTTCCTTTACAATCTGTATCCCTTTTCCTCTTCATTCTGTGAGTGCAAATTTTGGACTGTCTTTGGTATTCAACCACAAGTTATCTTGTTTGCCTATTAAGCCATAGCTTACATCCTGCACAGCTAACTCATGTTTGAATAGGGGCAGCTGTAAACACCCCAAATTTGCCCTCACCCATTCACACCATGGCTTGTGATCATTTTCATATACATAAGCACAATCATATCATCTCATTTTTTTTTTTTGATTCACTGCATAGCTTCTAAGGCATCTGCACCTAGGGTTTGTGATCTGAGCAATCCCAAAGCATCTTGAGCTATTCCAAAGGCCACCAATCAACTCAAAGGGGTCCATGTGTGTTCTTATATCATATTTCATCTCCTCAAAGTCAAAAGTGCAGAGGAATCACAAGAGCTAGGGTTTGAGTGGATGCAGAGCCAGGATGAACTACACAGTTGACTGAAAATTAGGGTTTTGGTTTCAGAGGCCATAACTCCAAATTTTTTGGTCATTCTTGTTTCCATTGATCTCTATATTGTATAGGGAGTATGCATATCAATTTTCATGAAGAAATTCCATGGGGAAGTCATCTGATCAAGAGTTGACTTTTCAGACAAGTCAGTGCAAAATCAGGGCATCTGAGGCCCCCAATGACCCAACCAATGGGTGATCTTCATCATTTTGAGTGTATATGATCTTTATTTGATCATGGAAGAAGATTGAAGTTCATAAAAATCAAGAATTTAGGGTTTTTGCAAATGTTGACTTTTTGGGCATAGTTGACTTTTCAAGAATGCATCATTTTAGGTCATTTTTCAAGCCTTGATTCATGATCCAAAAAGGCTTCAAATGGAAAAACTTTGGTCATAAAAGTTGTAGATCTCATCTTTCCCTTTTCAAAAAGTACAAGAACATGATCAAACTCTTCTTGGATCAAAAGTTATGGCAATGCAAAGTTGGCAAAAATCATTGTTTTTCAAGTTATGCACCAAATGAAAATCTTGCAAAGTCTTGAACCAAAGCCAAATGCAGCCTCTAGCCCACTTCAAACCAGCATGTGAACATTCTCTAAGTTACAAAAATCAGAAAATGGACCTAGTTTGCCCATGGTTTGGTTTGGGTAACAAGGCATTCACATGTGAACCAAAAGCTAGCCAACTTGCAAAACACTCATGATCACTTCCTACAACTTGGTGCATTGGCTGCTGAGCTTTGCTAGGCCTCTCCCTCACCTTTGCTGCGCCAGCCATGCCTTGTACTTGCCTAGACCTTGCCCATGCCCTATCTTACACAAAGTTGACCTTTTATGCAAAAGCAAACTTACCTATCACAGCTGCACAAGTCACATCCTCTGGCCACTTGGATTAAAATATGTTATCAATTTGCAAGCAAAAACACTCAAGAGGCAAGGCTGAAACACACATTTTCATCACATTCACACAAACACTCCTAACTGCAGCTTGCTTCGAATCCTTTAACACAGCCATCAAACACTAAAACTTCCTTCATCATTCAACTCCACACACTTCATAGACCATCCAGCACCCAAAGCCCAAGCCTGAAACAGCCAAGAAACCCCACTGCCATTTCTCACTTCAGTTTGCAAAAACTTTCGAATCTTCCATCCTAGCTCACAAACACACAAACCAACACCACAGATCTTCTCTACACATTGTATGGACCTCAAACAACCCATCACCATGACCTGAAAGTGCCAAAATCACCATAGCCATTGTTGACTGAGCTTGAAGCAGTTCCATTCGAATCTTCTTCTCCAGCCAACACAAACTCATTTTGAGCATTCAAGCATCTTTGGGGGATCAAGTGGAGTGGTTTTCACAAAGAGAGGTGGCCAGAAAGTTCCTAGACTGAAAGCTTCAAATCTCAGGTAACCTGAAATTAATTTTTCCAGAAGTGACTTTTATTGTTACAAACTTGTTCTTCATGCTTGCCTGATCATTCTGGTACCTTTGGTTTCGAAAATGGTGTTGATTCGAGTGTTTAATTCGTGACTGAAGCTTGCGTGACCTAGAACTTTCCCTCTTCGATTCAGCTTGTTTAGGTAATATAAATTTGTTTTAGGTTAGGGGTTTGATTCGTGAGGAGGAGAGGAACATTTCTCTGGTCTTAGATTTCATTTATGTTACGTTTTTAGGAAGTTTGAGGATTCTCAGGTGAGGGCTGGCCGGAGAAGACGACCGGAAGTCTTCTCCGGCAGCCTGAAAGTGATTAGGGTTAAGTGTAATTAATTAGGGCAAAGTTCAAACGTGGACCATTGGATCATCTTTCCCGCGCGCGTGTGTGTGGTCTGGATTGCATCATTAATTCATAATCAGGTTTAATTAAATTAATTAATTAAGTTTTAGAAGTTTGAATCTAGGCCTTTCATTCTGGCGCGCAGTCAATGCCTTTGAACTCAGGAGCAATCTCATCCATCCATCCTGTTTACTTTTATTTTAATTCCTTTTTAATTCATTTTCTTTCATTTATTTTGCACAATTAATTTAAAATAGGTAAAAATTCATAAAAATTATGAAACTTTTTCCTTAAGGTTTTATTAATTTTTATGACACAAAAATATTTTTGTTTTATTTTTTATCATTAAAAAAGTATCTTTAAATATTTAAAAGATTATTTTTAATTGATTAATGGGAATTAATTAATTAAAAATACTTTTAGGTATTTAAAAATTACAAAAAAAATTCATGAAATGTTCTAAGACATTTAGAAACATTGTCCAACCTTCAAACCAAATTTCTTTTTTGATCTTGATGCATTTTAAGAATTTTTCATTGAATTAAATCATTTTTTATGCATTATTTTGATCACATGTTTGAAAATTCATTTCTGCCTATTGGTGAAGGTTGTGACATTGATTCTTTTTGCTTTGTCTTGTGTTTAACATGTATTTTCAAGGATAAAAAGGCCATGAATTGTTCTTGCATTTTCAAATTGTTTGGCATTTGTTTTGTTAAGAACCCTAAAAAACCCTAATATCTTGTAAAATTCATATCTTGAGTTTGGTTGAGAGTTGAGAGCTCCCCTTTGGGCAGTGGTTCATCATAGGCCTAGGGTTTCTTTTGGTGCCATTTTCCATTTTTTTATCATGAGGTTTGCTTCTGTTTTGGGTTTTTGTTTGGTGTTTGTTCCATGAACCCTAATTTGGGCTTTCTTTTGCATCTTTCTTGCATTCCCTTGCATAACATGACTTGTCTTTGCATTTTGTGCATGCTTATGATTCATTTGACATCTTAAGACATGTAGAAAGCATCATTGATCATTGCATTACATATTTGCCATGTCATTTGTCTTGTATGATTCATAACTTTTCATGCTTGTTCATGCTCCTTAACTTGCATCATTTGCATTCATAACCTTGTATGAGCATCTCCACATGCTGCCTCATGTTTGTAGCATCTCATAACATCATTAGCATCATGTACATGCTCCTGGTTTTGTTTGGCATCATCCCATTTCATCTCATCTTTCATTGCATTGCATTTCTTTCTAACATTGCAGGTGGTAAGTAAACTGGGAAGTGAATTTGCCTTCACTTCTCATACTTTTCTTTTCATCTCTCTTGCATCCATTGCTGCATTTCTATTTGTGTTTGAGATTGAGCTTGCTCATTCTTGTTCCTCCCACCTTCTTTCTTCAAGTGACTTGACTTCTTGAATGAAGCAAGTCATTTTGCTTCTCTTGATCCTGTTCATCTGCTTCCTGGTGGTTCCTTTGAAGACTGTTCTTGTTTAACCTCACAAACCTTAGGATCAACCTAGCATGATAATGAATTAGGGTTTTGATTAGTCTCCCCTCATAGTTTTTACCTTTGTGTCTCTCTTTGAGTCTTCTCTTCTCACCTCATAATCAGGGACTAAACCCTAAAGGCTTTAAGACTTTGTGATTAAGCTTATGCCTGCATCCTTCTCTTAGGATGGAGTGTATAACTTTAATCCTAAGTCCTGAACCCTTTATGTGTTTAAATCTCTTAATCAATTCACTTAATAAGTATCAAGACATCACTTGTAACTTGGGCCTTGCATTAGGGTTCTAATT
Source organism: Lathyrus aphaca (assembly GCA_963966055.1). Classification (NCBI taxonomy): domain Eukaryota; kingdom Viridiplantae; phylum Streptophyta; class Magnoliopsida; order Fabales; family Fabaceae; genus Lathyrus; species Lathyrus aphaca. The sequence continues at coordinate 559,702,234 of OZ014522.1, forward strand.
CTTCCTTAAGTGGTTAAGAAGGACTAACCCTAGTGTTAATGGACAAGTCCCCCTCAAGTTGTCTTACAAATCATAAAATTCACTTCATCATCATATCATTAATCTAAAATCCATTTAATCAAAGGCTTGTTTTGTCATGGGTTTAATCCCTAATCATGGATTAAGTTGAGGAGTTTTTCTCAACTTAAACATTCTCATCTATTATCCTTCTTTTAGGATGGTGTAATGAGTCTGTTTAATCCTTGATTATGGCTTAACCTCATTACTCAACACTAAACCAAAATCACAAAAACATCTAAATAATCACGAGTAGGTTAATGATCTTAATCCTACACCAAAGGTGATTAAGTGTGAGAATCTGACTTCACACTTAAGGTACTCTCATTACCCCTGATCAGAGGGAAGATGTGATGAGTTTACTAACCCATTGGTTTAGACTTAAGCTCATTATCCTATGACAAACTTCCAAAAACAATAAAAGACTGAAAACACAAAAACAAACAATAATCGTCTCCTCCGGGATTCTTCTCTCATCATCTTCACTCACAAACGAGAACTTGCTTCTTCCGTCTGATGCAAGACAGTTAGCACCTGAGCCAGACAGGTCATACACTTGAGCATAGACAAGCAAGCAGTTCACAAGTCAATTCATTTTTCAGTCTCTTTGGGTCGAACTACGGTGTTCTGACTTCCTCATTGCACGAGAGGATACGTAGGCATAACTTAACAGTTATCGAACAAAAGTCTCTGTATATCCCCCCTCTTTCTAGCTTCATTCTTTAAGCCTCATGATCTTGAGCATCCTATTCTTGTTCTTACACTGACACATCACTTATACATATTACACTTCACTTCTTTACACTGACACCTGTACATCTCTTTCCAGCTATTTCACACACAGATTGCACTGACACTACCCCTTTAAAACACAAATCTTTTAAGCGTGGATCCCGTCGAGTACGACGGACAATCTGGGTGCTAATACCTTCCCAGGTTGTAACCAACCCCCTTTCTCAGTCTCTCTGGTTCGCAAACCGTCTTATCCATCTTTTTCTAGGCCTATGCAGCATTGCCTTTCCTCCGGGATAAAAATGCCTAGCTGGCGACTCTATTCATTCTCCAGTGAGTTCACGGCTGTGTGTTCTCACTGTTCCCTTCGCCGACCGTTCGCGTCTGTACCTTCATCTGACCCCGGTGTCACTTGTCGGGAGCGACAATCACATTTATAAGATTTTGGCATAACTCTGAACTGCTATTGTAAATATTATAGCATAAGATCTTAATATTTTTTTATCTTAGTCTATCTAGAAATCTTAGAAAGGTTGAGAACCTTTGTGATTGTTGCACAACTGTTATACTTCTGATTGTGTATCAAAGTATATTACTTACCATTTCTACTAAACTATTTGTTTAAAGTAAATGAAGTCTCTTTCCAACGTGCTTGAGCATTGAAATCTCTTTCTAGGTTGTTTGAGCATAAGTCACTTGCAAGTTTGTTTGAGCAGAAGTCTCTTTCAAGGTTGTTTGAGCAGAAATATATATGCTTGAGCAATTATAATTTGTTTGGTTATAGTGAAAATCTCTTGTAGAGGCAAAGAGATTTGACTACTCTCAATTGAGGAGAGGAACCAGGTTAAACATTTTGTGTTGCTTGCATTTACTTCTGAACATTATATTTTCGTTGCTATTACTAATTTTTATATCAAACTTTGAACGTGGTTCAAATTCTGAAGCTTAAGTTTCAGAAGTGAAACGAGTTTTTGGCATACACAATTCAACTTCCTTCTTGTGTATTTTTTCACCTTCAATTGACATCATAACACGGTCTGTGCTAAACATTTAATAGTGGTACAATTAATCGATCCTGAGAAAAATTCTTGCTTTACCATTACAGGTATTGTTGTTTCCTATGACTATAATTCTAATGAGAAAAGTCATTATTCTGCTAAACCACATTCAATCAGTGGTAATTCCACTCAGTTTGAATGGGGGAATAGAAAAATGTGTACTTACATTATTGGCCTAGATGATGAGTTATGAGACATACTCGAGGACGACATTGACATAGCTGTTGATGGTGTTAGGATGGTGAAAGACAGAAAAACTCTTATACCAGCCCAAAAGAAAGTTTATAGAAAACACCACAGAGCAAAGGGTATTTTGACTGAGGCTTTACCTCACTCTGAATATATTAAAATCATTGATAAGTCTACAACTAAGACTGTCTTTGAATCGTTGACTTCCACTTATGAAGGGAATTAACAAGTAAAAGAAGTGAATGTTAATCTTTTTATTCAATACAAATAGTTGTTCAGGATGAACAATGATAAGGACATTGAAACCATGTTTTGTAGGTTTCAAACTCTTGTAACAAGTCTTTAGATCCTGATAAAAAGTTACACTATTGTTGACCATATAAAGAAGATCTTGTGGAGTCTTCCAGTTAAGTATAAACCTAAGGTCACAACTATTCAGGAGACTAAAGACCTGAATACTATGAATCTTGAAAGTCTAATTAGCAACCTCCAGAGCCAGAAATGGGACTGAATGAGGATGGACCAATGGTAAAATCTATAACATTGTTATTAAAGTCTATTGCTGGAAGATCTGGTGGTAAATCTATCAGATCCTCCAAGGTCATAAAATCCGAAGAAGGTTCAAATGAATAAGTTTTTGTTGGTGATTTTGATGAGGAGGAAATGGACTTTATCATCAAGAGGTTTCAACAATTGGCGAGTAGGAACAAAAATTCTATGGTAAAAGCAATAACTTTAGAGGGTATAGTTCTAAGGATAATGCAGATGATCAGAAGAGTTGTTTCAATTGCAATAAGTCTGGTCACTTCAGGGCTAAGTATCCTGACCTGCAAAAAGAAAGGCAAAAGAAAGGAAGCCTTCAAAAGGAAAGTTTCAGAAGAAAAAAAACTCAAAAATAGTATCATAGGAACATGGAATGAGCTTGATAATGAAAGCGACCCATACAAAGACGGGGGAGAGCAAAATATTTCCCTAATGGCTTTCATACCCTTAGATACAAAATATGAATCAAGCTTTGATTCAAAATCTGATGGAGAAGACGAGGTATTTTCTAACTTATCTCGTTATGATTTAATCTCTTTTGTTCAAGAACTCATGTGTCATTGTCAAGATAAAGCAAGGCATATGAAGACCTTAAAAAAAACATGGTATTTGTTGCACCCCAAAATTTGCCCTCACAATATAAGACTTTGTGTGCTATGAGGTTCACAAGACACCTTATGAGGTTCACAAGATTCACAAGACATCTTATGAGGTTCACAAGGTTCAAAAGACATCTTATGAGGTTCACAAGGTTCACAAGACACCTTATGAGGTTCACAAGGTTCACAAGACCTCTCATGAGGTTCATGAAGTTTACAAGACACCTTATGAGGTTCACAAGACCTCTCATGAGGTTCATGAAGTTTACAAGACATCTTATGAGGTTCACAAGATTCACAAAACCTCTTATGAGGTTCACAAGACCTCTTATAAGGTTCACAAGGTTCACAAGACCTCTTATGAGGTTCACAAGGTTCACAAAGTTCACACATAGTCAGAAAGTTTGACAATTCTCTCAAACAATGCCTCCTCCTAAGCAGGGCATCCAAAACTAGGGTTTTGACTTTAATCAGGCTAAATGGACTTCCAAGACTTTAATTGAGCTTCATAACATCTTATATGTGTTTAAGAATCCCCATGACAAGTTTCAGAACTTTTCTCTCAAAGGTTTGCTCAGTCAGATGATCAAATAGGTCAAAATCAGTCAAAGTAGTTAAAAAGTCAAACTGAGGTCAATTGTGGTCAAACAAAAGTCAAACTTCATGATTTTTTTGTCAACATCAAGTATATGAGGTAAAATTCATCATTTGCTCAAGGGTTGATCATGATTCATCAAGGATATTTCAGATCATCAAGAATCAGAGGTTTCTAAATTAGGGTTTCCTCAGGAAAAGTCAACTGAACTTTGACCAGCCATTACTTTCACATGCTTCATCAAATTTTTCCCATCCAAAGCTCATTTTTAAGTAAATTGAATTCTCTACAACTTTGCGTCTCACAAGCCAAGCCCAAAAATGCTTCATTTGGAAGGTATGAGCTAAGACATTATAGGTCATTTTGAAAGTCAACAAAAAGTCAACAACTTCAAAAGGGCATAACTTGAGAATGGTAAATGATATGGACATGAAACCAATGGGGTTGGTTAGAGGACTCTTTAAGCTTTGCAAAATGTCCAAGAACACCCCTATATCATTAAAATTGAAGGATGTGTGCCCTTGCAAAGTTGGGAAATTTTTGGATGGTGTATGAAGAAAATAGGGTCTTAAAACCAAATTCTTTCAAATGGGCTGAACTTTTTGTGACCCAAGTTGTTCCATGACATCATGCACGAAATTTATTTGATATTTTCATAATTTTTATTTTATTTATTTTATTTATTATGATTTTTTATGTTAAAAATCATTTTAAATTTAAATAAAATATCAAATATGAAAATTTAAAATATATTTTGGTTCTAGAAGGTCATTAACATGAATTGGATCAAATTGATATACAATTGATGATGATTGTCTTGAAATAGAAAGGTCTCATTCAAAAAATATATGAAATTTAAGTCATAATCTTTTTCAATCTCTAAAAATCAAAAAGTCCAAACAATGATCCAATTTTTTGACCTAGCTTCACTCAACTATAAGTATACAAACCTAATACAATGCCAAGGGACGAATTTTCTGCCTCAAGAGTAAGTGTTCAATTTTCCAAAACTCACCAAAAACACAATTCGGATTTCATAATTCAGGCTCTTTCAAGGCAATTTGAAGGTTGATACATGTTCTATGGACATCATTGAACCTATTCCAATCATTAAAAGCATCAAAAACATGACATAGTGCATAACCCGAATCAAACTTTTCATGCCTTGATGATTTTTTCGTTTTCTTATATTTGTGTGTTATAAATGAGATTTGACCATTGTTTCATGTTTGTATTGAGTTGTTGATCGTTTCTGGATTGTTTAATTGGAGTTTCGTTACAGGTTTAAGGAATTGCCAGGGCTAGGGTTTCGGCCAAGCAATTAGGGTTTCACACTAAACCTAATATAAATGAATTTGGAAAACATAGGATGATTGTGTAAGCTCTGGGGATCACAACGCCCTAATTAATTGAAGAAAATTGTACTGTTTGCTTGCTGGTTGAGTTTCGCAGGTCCTGTATGTGTTTGAAATCGCAGGAAAGTTCATAGGGAAATTCGCAGCAAAAAACGCAAGGCCAGAGGAGGAAGACGAAGTTCTTGGCGCCATCTGGAAGATTCAAAATTGGGTTTAATATTTTTAGAGTTGTTTTTTGTTTTGTTTCAACTGATGCATGTTAGCCCCGTGGTAAGGATTGCGCGTATGGATTGCATAAGGCCTTGGTTCGATCCTTGGATGCAACATTTTTTTTTCCATTTAATCACAGGACTTAATATATTATAACTTGTTGTGGATTGTATATCAGTTGCGCCCTTCTGGCTGGATGGTAAGAGTGTTTGCTTATTGTGTGAGGGTCCTGGGTTCGAATCCCCCCCCAGGCCCTTTTGTGCTATTTTTTTTTGTTTTTGTCATGGTTCTCACAGGATTTGAAACAAAACCAAATGGAGTGTCTTCCATATCATTGGCGCGCGCAGCCCAGTGGCTGGCTTGCTGGTCTTGGAGGTTGCATTGTCCAGGGACTGTGTTCGAATCCCAGCCTAGGTAAGTTTTTTTTTATTCTTTTTGTTTTCTTATTTAATTAGTTTATATTATAGTTAAATAAATTTAAATAATAAAAATAGAATGTTTATATTATTATTTTCTTTACTACAATTTAGAACTCAATTTTTTAAAATTAAATCTTATTAGAAAAATTATTTAATATTTATTTTTGTATACTATTAATATTGTATAATTTTGTATAATTATTAATTAATCCTGATTTATTTTTTCTAATATTTTCTAAAACCCTAAAATATTTTTTATAAAACCTAATTTTTTTTACAAACCCTAATTTTCTTTTTATATAAAATTTAATTATAACTTTTAATTTATTTATTTATAAGCTTTAATCATGTATATATTTTTTTTTATAATTTGTTTATAATTATTATTGAATATAATTCTTGCATGTAAATAATTTTAGATTATGCTTAAAATAATTAAAAACTCCTAATTTAATTTTGTAAATATAATTTATTTTTATAATATGTTTATTTAATTATAATTAACCTTATTTTCATAACATGTATATATAATTCAAATTTTTATAATAATTAGTATATAATATGAATTGTTTATTTTTCTTCTTAAAAATCTTAAAAAATAATTGTTTATTAAAATTGAACTTTTAATTTATTATGCTAATTTCTTTATTCTTGTTTATTTTATTACCAATTCTATTTATTCTCATATGATATTTATTTTATTTTATTATTATTAACCCAATTTATTTATATATTATTTTATTATTATTATTATTGTTACTAACCCAATTATTTATTATTACTTATTTTGCTTATTTATTTAATTTGTTTTAATTATTATTATTATGTAATTGTATCTTTTATGTAATATTTTAGTAGTAATGTTTAATATTTATTTTTAAATGTTATGGTTAGTAAAATAGGGAGTGAAATATGTTTGTATTTAAAAATTAATTTAGCTCATTAAATTCAAAGATAAATATTTAAATTGGTACACTCACACACGTAAGTCGATCTTTGATCGCCATCTCACTTCTTAAGGGTTACCTCTCAAAACAAAAGGTCAAGTAGGGTGTATAAAGCAAAGTCCCTCATCTCACATCATCTAGTCCCTAAACAGATAAAAAGATCAAGTCCCTTCGAATGTTGCCTTCGTAATGATCTTATCCCTTTCGAATAAAGATGATAAGTCCCTTCGAATTGCTTATACACCCCCACAATTTCCTAAATAACAGATGTCCCTTCACTTGTCCCTCACATCCAAGGTAATGACTACCTATTCCTTAATAATAGGGATAGTCTTACCATTTAAATAATATTCAAGAACAGAAAAGACTTAACTTAGGGTAGGTTCCTCTTAGAAATTTGCTCACTCTTCAAAACATTTCAAACACTTCATACATTTCAAACAATTTTCAAAACAAAAGTTTTATATATATATATCCGTACATGGATCATTATAAAATACTTAAGAAAATTTTTATTCACACACTTCACATTTCAAAAAACATTTTAAAGTGAGCTAAGTAACTAAGAGCCCATGGATAACCATGGATGTAAAGGGTGCTAACACCTTCCCTTTACATAACCTACCCCCCGGACCCAAAAATCTTTTAAAAGGTCTTTCCTGTTCTTTTATGCCTTTCCTTTGGATAAAATAAAAGTCAGTGGCGACTCTTGCTATCCGCAACATAACTAAAGTCAGTTCTCCCACCGTGTTACAGAACTGGCGACTCTGCTGGGGATTTAATATTAAAGAGGGGTACCCTTAGGAATTAGATCACTTTAAACTTGTTTGCTTTGTTTGCTTTACTTTACTTGTTGGGTGCTCTTATGTGTGAAAGATCCTAACCCGGATCTAGTGTACCTTAGGTAAATGGAAATAGACCAAGGAAACTGTACGGCGTATACCGATATGGTTGATCTGGTGGCCATAGTTAGTGTGACTTCTTGGTTGGTGCTTATGTTCCTTAAGTCAAGTTGAGGATAATATGAGGCTGCCATATGTTGTCAATGCACTAACTAACTTTTAGAACCCTAGTTATCCCATCTTAGCCTTTAGAAAGTAGTGAGATAATCGGCTTTGGTGCAGACTGAAGTTGGTTGATACTCGATACTACGCTCATTGAGATTCTAAACTTGGAGGGTTTTGGTTGGCAAGTAAGTTGCCTACTGAACAACCACCCTTGTGAAGGATCAATGATATTGAGATCCCTTAGAACCTGGTTACTTTTGTAGGACAGGATGAACCAACTAAACTTCAGGGGAGGGTACTTACCTTTGAACCTCATGCAAGCCTTTAAACCTAGGGCTATTGTGTGACTTGTTTGTGTGTGCCACATGTTTGTGATTGAGCATAACATCATGACATCATCATGCATCATAAGCATAGCATTCTCACTAACCATTTCAAGGACCAAAGGATTTATCTTTGTTCTTTGTTGCAGGTCATGGCTTCTGCTAGTAGAAACACTATCAGGGTCAACTTTGTAGGCATACCTCCTAAGCTTAAGGAATTGGTTTCTCAAGTTTCTGAAAGCTCCCAGTTCATCAAGAGACATGGTCACCTATTGGATCTAGTCACCTCAGGATTCAGTGAAGACATGATGAGTGTTCTGTTTCAGTTCTTTGATCCTAAACACCACTGCTTCACATTCCCTGACTATCAGCTGGTTCCTACAATGGAAGAGTTCTCTAAACTTCTGGGTATACATGTTCTTGATCAAAGACCCTTCACAGGCTTGGAGAAAGAGCTTAAACCAGAGGTTATTGCTGCAGCTCTACATTTGAAGAAGTCAGACATTGTTCTAGAAACAAGAAGTGGAGTTAAGGGTATTCTTGCTAAAGTGTTGATGGAGAAGGCTCAAATATTCTTGAAAGCTATGAGCTATGATGCTTTTGAGGAGATCTTACCCTTGTTGATTTATGGCTTAGTGTTGTTCCCCAATCCAGATCAGTTCATAGACGTTCATGCCATCAACATATTTCTGAGTCACAATCCAGTGCCTACATTGCTTGGAGACATTCTGCACTCTTTTCATACTCGTACTACGAAGGCACGAGGAACTCTGATGTGTTGCATACCTTTGCTATCCAGGTGGTTTATTTCTCACCTTCCTCGCTCAGTAATGAAGAATGAACAAGGGTTCAGATGGTCTAAAAGGATCATGTCACTCTCTCATTCAGATATCCATTGGTGCTCCAGATCTATGGAGAACGTTACTATCATTGACCGTTGTGGGGAGTTTCCTAATGTGCCACTTCTAGGCATAATAGGAGGCATTACTTACAACCCTTCTTTAGCTTTACGACAGTTTGGTTACGCTCGGAGCGATGGTCCACATGACATGTTGATTCAGGGTATTGTGTTTGACTACGACAACGATCTTCAAGGTTACCGTCAGAGATTCATACGAGCATGGGGAAAAGTGAACAAAGTTGACAACAAGACTCTAGAGCCTAAGTACACTATTCCTATGGAAGCTTATCTCAGATGGGTGCGATCTCGTGCTCAGACTCTCATGATGCCATATCCTGCTATCCTGCCAGTTACCATGGAACCTGTTGCTGAAGGAGATACTTCTTATACCATCCTTCACCCAGACATGCCTACTGACATGGAAGATTTACAGAGGTCCTGGATCCAGTTGAAGGAGCAAAGGGATACCTTCGAGGCTCATTACAAAGCAAGCCAAGAAAGAATCCTGGAACTAACAAAGCAACTTCACGAGGAATAGAATCTCAACTCATACCTCAACACAAAGAGGAAGCGTCCATGGGAGACTTAAAACCCCATCTCTTGTATTTATTTCATTTCATTTTCTGTAAGCCCAAGAGGCAAAACAAATTTGTTACTAATAAAAGTTCACCTTCTTGTTTGTTTAAGCAAATTTAAATCTTGCGGTCCTTGAAAACATTGCATACGCATTCACATATCATATCATTGCATCACAGGTTTATTGTGCACAGGTTTCTTATCTTCTCGCTGTTTATTTCAGCAATGGCTCTTGAGCAAACAGTTAAGGATCTCTAGGCACAAAATGCACAGTTCCAAGAGCTAATCCTGAACTTGTCCAAGGGGCAGGATGAATTGAAGACACTGCTGGCCAAGAAGACTAAGAAGACTAGAAGGTTAGGTGGCCTGATCAACATGGGAAGAAGGTTCAGGGGTCCTGTCAAGACCAAAGAACAGGTTGAATATTATGAGTCTGAAGAGTCTGATAAAGAGGGAGGCAGTCTCCATAACACAATGGGGGATTCTGATTCTGAAGCTAACTATTATCATGAGCCTAATGAAGATAAGTTCAAGATGCTGGTGGATAGAATGGATGCTATGGAATTGCAAAAGTCTTCTGGGCTGGATTTTGAAGACCTGAGTTTGATATCTGGGGTGGTTATACCCATTGGTTTCAAGGTTCCTACTTTCGTAGTTTATGATGGTGTCTCTTGTCCCAAGTTGCATCTGAGATCTTATGTCAGGAGAATCCAACCTCATACTGCTGACAAGAAGTTGTGGATCCATTTCTTCCAAGAGAGCTTATCTGGAGCTCAATTGGAATGGTACTATCAGTTGGAAAGTGTCAACATCCGTGATTGGAATGATCTTGCTGAAGCCTTCTATAAGTAATACCAATACAATGCTGATTTAGCCCCTACTCGCATGCAACTTCAGAGCATGTCTATGGGTGCTAAAGATAGCTTCAAGGAGTATGCTCAGAAGTGGAGAGACTTGGCTGGAAGAGTGAAACCACCTCTAACTGACAGGGAGTTAGTTGATATGTTCATGTGTACGTTGAATGGTCCTTTTTACAGTCATCTCATTGGAAGCTCATCGTCTGGCTTCACTGAGTTGATAATGACAGGAGATCGCGTAGAAAGTGGTATAAGAAGTGGCAAGATTCAAGTGAGTGCTTCTTCATCCAGTACTACAAAGAAGTCCCCTAGTGGGAAGAAAGAGTCAAATGTTGTTTATTGTCAACCTGATCGTAATAGAAGGCATCAGTCTGTGAGTGCAGTTCATATCTCCAATCCAACTCCTACAACACCAGAGCAGCCACAGGGAAATCAACAGAGGGCTAGAAGGCAGTTCACTAAGATCAACATGTCAATGGCCCAAGCTTTGCTACACTTGTTGAAGGCTGAACTTATCACTTTGAAAGATCCTCCTCAGAATCCTAATGTTACCTCTCCCAGGTACAATCCTAATGCACGATGTGCATATCATTCGAATTGTCAGGGACATGATACCAATAGTTGCTGGGTATTGAAGAACAAAATTCAAGATATGATTGATGCTGGAGAGATTGAGTTTGACCCTCCGGGTACTCCAAATGTGATTACTGCTCCCATGCCAAATCATGAGAAGACTGTCAATGCCATTGATGAAGATTCACATATTTCCTCAGTTGCAGATTTGACTACACCATTGTCTGTTATCAAGAAGAAGTTAGTACAAGTTGGGTTCTTTCCAGATTGTCGTGAAGATTGTGTCTATTGTGCTTATAAGCCGGATAGTTGCTGGAGGTTGAAGGACGGAATTCAACGCCTCATGAATAATTACACCATAGTATTTGAGAGGACTCCACCTTCTGTGGAAAGTATGGTTGATCATATAGCTAAAGGTGCGAAGATTGAAGAGGTAGATATGGTTGATAAAATGCCGGTAAGGATTACTTCTAAGGGACCTGTCAAAATCACTCATAAGGGTCCAATTAAGATTACTGCTGAAGGCCCTGTGAAGATTGTTGCCGAAGCTAGAGTGGATCCTATGATTATTACCACTCCTGGTCCTATTCCGTATACTTCTGATAAAGCTGTGCCTTGGCATTATGGGTCCGATGTTTATATCCATGGTGTTAAGCAGGAACCCTTAGCTGATACGCCTGTTGTGGATGCGAACCTTGATATTGATAATATTGTTGGATCTAGTAAGATCACACGAAGTGGAAGAGTTTTCTCTCCTCCAGTTACCTCCAGGAATACAGTTACTCCAGCTACTACCTCCACCACTGATGCTCGGGGCAAAGGTCTTGTTATTGAACCTATACCAACTGATGTACCAGCTGCTGATTATCTTTCTAAGCAGATGGAAGAAGTATTGAAAATCATTCGCAAGAGTGATTATGACATTGTTGATCAATTGGGGCATACTCCCTCCAAGATTTCTATGTTGTCTTTATTGTTGTGCTCTGAGGCTCATGCCAAGGCCTTGATTAAATTTCTGAAGACTGCTCATGTACCAAATGAAATTTCTGTTGACCAGTTTGAAAATTGTGTCGCACACTTGACCTATGATAATGGGTTAGGTTTCTCCGATGCTGATTTGACTCCTGCCAAGAGGGATCATAACAGGGCTCTACATATCTCTATTGAATGCAGGGGTACCACCCTGTCACATGTGTTAATAGACAATGGTTCCTCGCTGAATGTATTGCCCAAAGAAGTTCTGAATAAGCTTAGTCCTAAAGATGCTGTGCTGAAACCTAGTAATATAGTGGTGAAGGCTTTTGATGGCTCGAGAAGAGTGGTGCATGGAGAAATTGATCTCCCAATCAAAGTTGGTTCTCAGGTTTTCAATGCTACCTTTTATGTAACGGATATTCGTCCGTCGTATTCTTGTTTGCTTGGGCGTCCCTGGATCCATGGGGCAGGTGCTGTAACCTCTACATTACATCAAAAGCTGAGGTATCCAGTAGAGGGGAAGGTTGTTATTGTTTACGGAGAGGAAGGGTATATGATTAGCCATGTGAACACCTTTAAATATCTTGAAGTGGAAGGTGAATATGTTGAAACTCCGTGTCAGACATTTGAAGTGGTTCCTTGGATTGTTAATGATTATGAAGCTCCTCCTGTTGTCAAGAAAGTTCCTGTGGTCACCAGAGTACCTCCTACAATGGCCTCCCTTAAAGATGCTAGAGCTGTGGTGGATGAAGGTGGTTGTACTATTTGGGGTCAGCTTCCTGACATTCCTTACAAGTCTGACAAATTTGGTTTGGGTTTCACTGCAGAGTCCCAAAAGGCTATTCGTCGTGCTCGTGCTGTTCGTATCACCAATCAGGGGATTATGAAAGATCAGATTAATGTTGTGGGTGACTATGATGAAGACTACAACTTGGATGCTTGGATTTTCCCTACTGTGGGTGCTGGGCTCAATAACTGGAAGGCTGAAGATGTTATTCCTATCTCCTTTAGTCAGGAGGTAATACTATTACTGTGTTATTACCTTTAAAGTTTGTAATTTTTGAACAATTAAAACTCTTAAGCCTTGTGCCTTACCCGGGGCACAATGGTGTGCTTGTTAAGGGATGTCATTTCATTTGCATACTTCATTCAATAAAAATCAGTGGACGTTTCGTTTTCGTATATATTGTGTTCCTTGTCTTTCTTTTCTTTTATTTTTATTTTGTCAGCTATGTGTTCTTACACACACCCACATCACTAAAATGCAGATCCTTATCCACTCTGGATCCTGTTGATAACAGTTCTACTATTGCCAATTATAATTTCGAGAATCCGATCTATCAAGCTGAAGACGGAAATGAGGACGATTGTGAAGTACCTGTAGAGCTTGCTAGGTTGTTACAACAAGAAGAGAAAGCTATACAGCCACATGAAGAGCCAGTCGAAGTTGTGAATCTGGGAACTGAAGAAAACAGGAAAGAGGTCAAGATAGGGGCTGAATTAGAGGATAATGTTAAGATCAGATTGATTCATATGTTACATGATTATGTGGAGATCTTTGCTTGGTCTTATGAAGATATGCCAGGATTGGATACAGACATTGTGGTTCACCGTTTACCAGTAAAAGAAGATTGTCGTCCAAAGAAGCAGAAGGTTCGTCGCATGCGTCCTGAAATGTCAGAGAAAATTAAGGCAGAGGTAATGAAACAGTTTGATGCAGGGTTCTTAGCTGTGACTTCTTATCCTCAATGGGTTGCAAATGTGGTTCCGGTACCTAAGAAAGATGGTAAGGTACGTATGTGTGTAGACTACAGGGATTTGAACAAGGCCATCCCCAAAGATGACTTTCCACTTCCTCATATTGATGTTCTGGTAGACAATACTGCTCAACATAAGGTATTCTCTTTTATGGATGGTTTCTCTGGTTACAATCAAATCAAGATGGCACCTGAAGATATGGAAAAGACAACATTTGTTACACAGTGGGACACCTTTTGCTATAAAGTGATGCCATTTGGTTTGAAGAATGCAGGGGCAACATATCAGCGTGCTATGGTGGCTTTGTTTCATGATATGATTCATCATGAGATAGAGGTATATGTGGATGATATGATAGCCATGTCCCAGAATGAAGAGCAACATCTTGATCATCTACATAAGTTGTTTGAGAGGTTGAAGAAATACAAGTTGAGATTGAACCCAAACAAGTGTACTTTTGGAGTTAGGTCTGGTAAACTCCTGGGTTTCATTGTCAGTGGAAAAGGTATTGAAGTAGATCCCGCAAAAGTGAAAGCTATACAAGAGATGCCAGCTCCCCGTACTGAGAAGGAGGTTAGAGGTTTCTTGGGACGATTGAATTACATTGCAAGATTTATTTCCCAATTAACAGCTACCTGTGAGCCAATCTTCAAGTTGTTGAAGAAAGATCAGGTAATGGAGTGGAATGATGAGTGCCAGACTGCATTTGATGAAATTAAGAAATATTTGTTAGAACCTCCAATTTTGATGCCACCAGTTGATGGAAGACCTTTGATTATGTACTTAACAGTATTAGACAACTCAATGGGGTGTGTATTGGGGCAACATGACGAGTCTGGTCGAAAAGAGCAGGCAATATACTACCTTAGCAAAAAGTTTACCGACTGTGAAACAAGATACTCACTGCTCGAGAAAACTTGCTGCGCTTTGGCATGGGATGCTCGCCGACTAAGACAGTATATGTTGACCCATACTACCTTGTTGATTTCGAAGATGGATCCAATCAAGTACATATTCGAGAAACCTGCTCTCTCCGGAAGAATAGCAAGATGGCAAATGATCTTGACAGAATATGACATACAGTATACTACTCAGAAAGCTATTAAAGGAAGTGTTGTAGCTGATCATTTGGCTCATCAAGCAGTGGATGATTACCAGTCAATGAGTTTTGAGTTCCCCGATGAAGACATTATGATTATTACCAAAGAACCTGGACAATATGACGGACCTGAACAAGGATCCCGATGGACTATGGTTTTTGATGGAGCTTCTAATGCACTAGGTAATGGTGTTGGTGTTGTGATCAGTTCCCCTGAAGGTTGTCATACCCCGATTACTGCCAGACTTTGTTTCTATTGTACCAATAATATGGCTGAGTATGAGGCATGTATCCTGGGTATTAAAGTTGCCATTGATATGAAGATTCAGTTCTTAGACGTGTATGGAGATTCAGCCCTGGTAGTAAGTCAGATCAAAGGAGATTGGGATACCAAGCATGATAATCTCATTCCATACAGAGAGCATGTATTGTCTTTGATCCCACATTTCAAAGAGATTACCTTTGGACATATTCCACGAAGAGAAAATCAGTTAGCAGATGCACTAGCCACCATGGCATCCATGTTTGAGATCAGCTGGGATAATGAAGCTCCCAAGATTACTATTGATAGATTTGAGAAGCCTGCATACTGCAATGAAATTGACACTGAAGAAGCAGAAGAGAAACCTTGGTTCTATGAAGTGAAAAGATATATTGAAACTCAGGAGTTCCCTGAAGGGGCATCTGTCAAAGATAGGAAGTTTCTGAGGAGGTTTTCTGCTAAGTTCTTTTTGATTAATGGGATTTTGTATAAGCGCAATCATGATTCAACTATGCTTCGTTGTGTGGACAAAAAGGAAGCAACTGAGATTATGGAAGATATGCATGATGGGATCTTTGTCACTCATTTTAGTGGTCATACTATGGCAAAGAAGATATTGAGAGCAGGTTACTATTGGTCTACCATGGAAGCTGATTGCTATCAACACTCCAGAACATGTCACAAGTGTCAAATTTATGCTGATAAAGTCCATATACCTCCATCACCATTGAATGTGTTGACTGCTCCTTGGTCTTTTGCCATGTGGGGCATTGATATGATTGGTGAAATCAAACATACTGCTTCTAATGGGCATCGTTTCATCCTGGTTGCTATTGATTACTTCACGAAGTGGGTAGAGGCAGCTTCATTTGCATCTGTTACTAAGAATGTGGTGGCTCGATTCATTAAGAATAATCTCATATGTAGGTATGGCATCCCTGAAAGGATTATTACTGACAATGGCTCTAATTTGAACAACACTATGATTACTGATCTCTGCATGCAGTTCAAGATTAAGCATCACAACTCTTCTCCGTATCGTCCAAAGATGAATGGGGCAGTTGAAGCTGCTAATAAGAACATTAAGAAGATTATACAGAAGATGACTGTCACTTATAAGGATTGGCATGAGATGTTACCGTTTGCTCTTCATGGTTATCGTACTACAATACGTACTTCAACAGGGGCAACCCCATTCTCTTTAGTATATGGTATGGAAGCAGTTCTACCCATTGAAGTTCAAATTCCCTCCTTAAGAATTATGAAGGATGCAGGTTTGGATGAAGATGAGTGGATTCAGACTCGACTTGACCAGATAAATTTGATTGAAGAGAAGAGGTTAGCAGCTGTGTGTCATGGTCAGATGTACCAGAAACGAATGATCAAGGCTTTCAACAAGAAGGTTAAGCCAAAGGTATATCAGGCTGGTGACTTGGTAATTAAGCGTATCATATTACCACAGGGTGATCCTAGAGGCAAGTGGACTCCTACATATGAAGGACCATTTGTGGTCAAAACAGTGTTTTCAGGAGGTGCCATGATACTTACTACTATGGATGGTGAAGACTTCCCGCAGCCTGTAAACGCAGACATAGTTAAAAAATACTACGCATAAAAAGAGACCCGCTAGGTTGACTGGCCTAGGCAAAAATAAGGGCATCCCGGCGAACCAAAAGGATTCGGGCAAAAATTAGGGATATATATATATAAAAATGTACACCCGGCAAGTCGAAAACCTGAAAAGGCGGCTTGGGGAAAAAAGGGTATCCCGGTGGATTGAAAACCTGAAAGGGCAATCCAGGAAAAAGTTAGGGATTAAAGCGTATGACTATGTCTCGTTTGGATCACCCATGAAACTACAACCAGTTGTGCTACTTACTCAAGCTCAAACAGATAAAGCTCAATCCAATCGTTTCCGTCTCGACAACAGAAGATGAGGTACTTGAAGATAATGGCAATAGTAGAATTGAAACTCAATAGGATTATTTCCCACATAGCTGATCTTCCTTGTGTTGTAAAAAAAAATTATTATGACAAATTCCTCTTACTAGGATTTCTGTCTCCTTATACAAACTTGCCTATGTATAGGTCACTTTGTGATAAATAAAATTCTATCTTTGAATCCAGATTTACTTTTACCCTATTTACATAAGCGACACGTCCATTGGTTGTGTTTGAATGTATGTATGCTTTTGAATATGATTGATGTTTACCAGAAATGCATAAATGCTTAATATGATTGATGTTTACCAGAAATGCATGAAAATGCAGTAATAGTATTTACTAAGGACGAACGGGGGAAGGTTTTCAACGAAGTTTCGCCGGTTCATTCCCACAAGACAAATCCCCCGGTAGGGCAAATCCATATTCATAAGTACTTCGAGGCACATCTCCCCTGGAAGTTATATCCATCTCTTTTATCCTCATACGGATGGTCGGGAATTTATTATTCCAATAGGAGTATGACGAACGAAGACGGGAGGTTATGTATACCTTACTATCGAACAAAGACGGGAGGTTATATATACCCTATTATCAAACGAAGACGGGAGGTTATGTATACCTTACTATCGAACGAAGACGGGAGGTTATATATACCCTACTATCAAACGAAGACGGGAGGTTATGTATACTTTACTATCGAACGAAGACGGGAGGTTATATATACTATATTATCAAACAAGACAGGAACAAGTTCCTCATATTCTTCAGCAACAAATTGGGATTTATTTTCCCCGGCCAGCAGTTGTTATACAAAGATATCCGGATGCTTCAGGCTGCATGATGCATACATACATCATTTACATCATACCATAATATACATATCCATAAATACATAATACATTACTTAAGTGCATCATACCATACATGCATACATAATGCATAAACTAATACTATCGTGCAGAATGTTATAATCTTGTTTTTCAGATTAATTCTCCAGCAGGCAAACTTCATCAACAACTTGATACCTTGGGCCGTTGTTTATCTTCCCAAAGGTTACCGCATTATCATGGGACGTCGTTTATCTTCCCGAAGGCTATTTTGAGACGTCGTTTATCTTCTCAAAAGCCATATCATGACTATTGGGCCGTTGTTTATCCTCCCAAAGGTTATGTTTATACCTCAGGACGTTGTTTATCCTCCTGAAAGCTATCATTTCTTTGGGCCGTTGCTTATCCTCCCAAAAGTTATACTTATACCTCAGGACGTTGCTTATCCTCCTGAAAGCTATCATTACCTCAGGACGTTGTTTATCCTCCTGAAAGCTATCATTTCTTTGGGCCGTTGTTTATCTTCCCAAAAGTTATACTTCAGGACGTTATTTATCCTCCTGAAAGCTATCATTTCTTTGGGCCGTTGTTTATCCTCCCAAAAGTTATACTTATACCTCAGGACGTTGCTTATCCTCCTGAAAGCTATCATTACCTCAGGACGTTGTTTATCCTCCTGAAAGCTATCATTTCTTTGGACCGTTGTTTATCTTCCCAAAAGTTATACTTCAGGACGTTATTTATCCTCCTGAAAGCTACCATTTCTTTGGGCCATTGTCCATCCTCCCAAAAAAGCTATATCTTCATATTTTGGACTGCTTTATCCTCCAAGAGATATATTTGAAGAACTTTTCTCCAAGTGGCATCTTTAAGCCCATTCAAAGCATATACAGTTAGTCATCAGTATCACTCTACGCACCGGTGAGTGCAAATTTTTGGGCTTTTATGTTCAATCCCCTTCAACCTTCCAGGTCAAGACTGGCAAATATACCAATCTAACCCCTCAGGTTTCAGAAAATTGAACAGGGGCAGCTGTTGCACCCCAAAATTTGCCCTCACAATATAAGACTTTGTGTGCTATGAGGTTCACAAGACACCTTATGAGGTTCACAAGATTCACAAGACATCTTATGAGGTTCACAAGGTTCACAAGACATCTTATGAGGTTCACAAGGTTCACAAGACACCTTATGAGGTTCACAAGGTTCACAAGACCTCTCATAAGGTTCATGAAGTTTACAAGACACCTTATGAGGTTCACAAGGTTCACAAGACCTCTCATGAGGTTCATGAAGTTTAGAAGACATCTTATGAGGTTCACAAGGTTCACAAAACCTCTTATGAGGTTCACAAGGTTCACAAGACCTCTTATGAGGTTCACAAGGTTCACAAGACCTCTTATGAGGTTCACAAGGTTCACAAAGTTCACACATAGTCAGAAAGTTTGACAATTATCTCAGACAATGCCTCCTCCTAAGCAGGGCATCCAAAACTAGGGTTTTGACTTTAATCAGGCTAAATGGACTTCCAAGACTTTAAGTGAGCTTCATAACATCTTATATGTGTTTAAGAATCCCCATGACAAGTTTCAGAACTTTTCTCAAAGGTTTGCTCAGTCAGATGATCAAATAGGTCAAAATCAGTCAAAGTAGTTAAAAAGTCAAACTGAGGTCAACTGTGGTCAAACAAAAGTCAAACTTCATGATTTTTTTGTCAACATCAAGTATATGAGGTAAAATTCATCATTTGATCAAGGGTTGATCATGATTCACCAAGGATATTTCAGATCATCAAGAATCAGAGGTTTCTAAATTAGGGTTTCCTTAGGAAAAGTCAACTGAACTTTGACCAGCCATAACTTTCACATGCTTCATCAAATTTTTCCCATCCAAAGCTCATTTTGGAGGAAATTGAATTCTCTATAACTTTGCGTCTCACAAGCCAAGCCCAAAAATGCTTCATTTGGAAGGTATGAGCTAAGACATTATAGGTCCTTTTAAAAGTCAACAAAAAATCAACAACTTCAAAAGGGCATAACTTGAGAATAGTAAATGATATGGACATGAAACCAATGGGGTTGGTTATAGGACTCTTTAAGATTTCCAAAATGTCCAAGAACACCCCCATAGCATTAAAATTGAAGGATGTGTGCCCTTGCAAAGTTGGGAAATTTTTGGGTGGTGTATGAAGAAAATAGGGTCTTAAAACCAAATTCTTTCAAATGGGCTGAACTTTTTGTGACCCAAGGTGTTCCATGACATCATGCACGAAATTTATTTGATATTTTCATAACTTTTATTTTATTTATTATGATTTTTTATGTTAAAAATCATTTTAAATTTAAATAAAATATCAAATATGAAAATTTAAAATATATTTTGGTTCTAGAAGGTCATTAACATGAATTGGATCAAATTAATATACAATTGATGATGATTGTCTTGAAATAGAAAGTTCTCATTGAAAAAATATATGAAATTTAAGTCATAATCTTTTTCAATCTCTAAAAATCAAAAAGTCCAAACAATGATCCAATTTTTTGACCTAGCTTCACTCAACTATAAGTATACAAACCTAATACAATGCCAAGGGACGAATTTTCTGCCTCAAGAGTAAGTGTTCAATTTTCCAAAAATTACCAAAAACACAATTCGGATTTCACAATTCAGGCTCTTTCAAGGCAATTTGAAGGTTGATACATGTTCTATGGACATCATTGAACCTATTCCAATCATTAAAAGCATCAAAAACATGACATAGTGCATAACCCGAATCAAACTTTTCATGCCTTGATGATTTTTTTCGTTTTCTTATAATTGTGTGTTATAAATGAGATTTGACCATTGTTTCATGTTTGTATTGAGTTGTTGATCGTTTCTGGATTGTTTAATTGGAGTTTCGTTACAGTTTTAAGGAATTGCCATGGCTAGGGTTTCGGCCAAGCAATTAGGGTTTCACACTAAACCTAATATAAATGAATTTGGAAAACATAGGATGATTGTGTAAGCTCTGGGGATCACAACGCCCTAATTAATTGAAGAAAATTGTACTGTTTGCTTGTTGGTTGAGTTTCGCAGGTCCTGTATGTGTTTGAAATCGCAGGAAAGTTCATAGGGAAATTCGCAGCAAAAAACGCAAGGCCAGAGGAGGAAGACGAAGTTCTTGGCGCCATCTGGAAGATTCAAAATTGGGTTTAATATTTTTAGAGTTGTTTGTTGTTTTGTTTCAACTGATGCAGGTTAGCCCAGTGGTAAGGATTGCACGTATGGATTGCATAAGGCCTTGGTTCGATCCTTGGATGCAGCAGTCTTTTTCTTATTTTTCCATTTAATAACAGGACTTAATATATTATAACTTGTTGTGGATTGTATATCAGTTGCGCCCTTCTGGCTGGATGGTAAGAGTGTTTGCTTGTTGTGTGAGGGTCCTGGGTTCGAATCCCCCCCAGGCCCTTTTGTGCTATTTTTTTTGTTTTTGTCATGGTTCTCACAGGATTTGAAACAAAGCCAAATGGAGTGTCTTCCATATCACTGGCGCGCGCGCAGCCCAGAGGCTGGCTTGCTGGTCTTGGAGGTTGCATTGTCCAGGGTCTGGGTTCGAATCCCAGCCCAGGTAAGTTTTTTTTATTCTTTTTGTTTTCTTATTTAATTAGTTTATATTATAGATAAATAAATTTAAATAATAAAAATAGAATGTTTATATTATTATTTTCTTTACTACAATTTAGAACTCAACTTTTTAAAATTAAATCTTATTAGAAAAATTATTTAATATTTATTTTTGTATACAATTAATATTGTATAATTTTGTATAATTATTAATTAATCCTGATTTATTTTTTCTAATATTTTCTAAAACCCTAAAATATTTTTTATAAAACCTAATTTTTTTTACAAACCCTAATTTTCTTTTTATATAAAATTTAATTATAACTTTTAATTTATTTATTTATAAGCTTTAATCATGTATATATTTTTTTTTATAATTTGTTTATAATTATTATTGAATATAATTCTTGCATGTAAATAATTTTAGATTATGCTTAAAATAATTAAAAACTCCTAATTTAATTTTGTAAATATAATTTATTTTTATAATATGTTTATTTAATTATAATTAACCTTATTTTCATAACATGTATATATAATTCAAATTTTTATAATAATTAGTATATAATATGAATTTTTTATTTTTCTTCTTAAAAATCTTAAAAAATAATTGTTTATTAAAATTGAACTTTTAATTTATTATGCTAATTTCTTTATTCTTGTTTATTTTATTACCAATTCTATTTATTCTCATATGATATTTATTTTATTTTATTATTATTAACCCAATTTATTTGTATATTATTTTATTATTATTATTATTGTTACTAACCCAATTATTTATTATTACTTATTTTGCTTATTTATTTAATTTGTTTTAATTATTATTATTATGTAATTGTATCTTTTATGTAATATTTTAGTAGTAATGTTTAATATTTATTTTTAAATGCTATGGTTAGTAAAATAGGGAGTGAAATATGTTTGTATTTAAAAATTAATTTAGCTCATTAAATTCAAAGATAAATATTTAAATTGGTACACTCACACACGTAAGTCGATCTTTGATCGCCATCTCACTTCTTAAGGGTTACCTCTCAAAACAAAAGGTCAAGTAGGGTGTATAAAGCAAAGTCTCTCATCTCACATCATCTAGTCCCTAAACAGATAAAAAGATCAAGTCCCTTCGAATGTTGCCTTCGTAATGATCTTGTCCCTTTCGAATAAAGATGATAAGTCCCTTCGAATTGCTTATACACCCCACAGTAGCCTAAATAACAGATGTCCCTTCACTTGTCCCTCACATCCAAGGTAATGACTACCTATTCCTTAATAATAGGGATAGTCTTACCATTAAAAGGATATTCAAGAACAGAAAAGACTTAACTTAGGGTAGGTTCCTCTTAGAAACTTGCTCACTCTTCAAAACATTTCAAACACTTCATACATTTCAAACAATTTTCAAAACAAAGGTTTTATATATATCCGTACATGGATCATTATAAAATACTTAAGAAAATTTTTATTCACACACTTCACATTTCAAAAAACATTTTAAAGTGAGCTAAGTAACTAAGAGCCCATGGATAACCATGGATGTAAAGGGTGCTAACACCTTCCCTTTACATAACCTACCCCCCGGACCCAAAAATATTTTTAAAGGTCTTTCCTGTTCTTTTATGCCTTTCCTTTGGATAACATAAAAGTCGGCGGCGACTCTTGCTATCCGCAACATAACTAAAGTCAGTTCTCCCACCGTGTTACAGTATTCTAAAGGAAGAACTTAACATTTCTCCAAATAAAGTTGAATCCTTGGAGAAATGTCACATTATTCAAGTTTACAAAATTTCTGATAAAATATTGAGTAAGAAGGAAATTACTCTTCAGGATTGTACAATGACAGGTCTTGAGAGAACAAAGATTGCCTCCATGACATATAGGGTAAGCAATAACAAAGAAAAATGTCTGAGCAACAATGATAAATATGTTATCTCTAAAGCTCAACTCTTGAAGAACTCAGATGCTTCTTTTTCAAGTAGTGCTCAGACAATACTGCATTTTTCTATGTTTGTCTCTGATAAAGGTAAGAGTTTGAACAAATTAAAGCCCAAGATTATTGAATTAAAGGTTTGAAACAAAACAATACCTAAAATCTCAAAATCAAAGGTAGTGAAAAGATCTAAATCTAACATTTAGAAATCAAAGGTTCTGAAGAATCCTGAACTCAAAAATCCAAAGTTAAAGGTTTTGAAGAGAATAAAACCCAAGACTTATGAACTCAAAGGTTCAAAGGTTCAAAGAGGTTTAAATGTCAAAACTCAAAATAAAAGGAAGCTAGTTGGAACTAACCATATATAGAGGACCCATAGGAGTATGGGTACCTAAATTCCATTTTCTTGCTTTATTTTTTCTTAAGAGGAGAAATAAAGTAACAAGCTTGGTACCTAGACAATGGTTGCTCACATTACATGACAAGATAAATGCTTACATTCCAAACCCTAACTCTGAAGCAATGTGGGGTTTGGAGGAGGAAAAAAAGGGAAGATTATTGGTACTCGTACTATTGGTTACTCTTTAATCTCTATCAATAATGTTTATTTAGTAAGTGGACTTAAACATAACCTACCGAACGTAAGTCAATTTTGTGACAATAGTTATAAAGTTGTGTTTGATAAAAACTTATGTTTTGGAATCAACGAGTCTGGAAAAACCATTTTGTTCAAAGGCAAGAGGAAGGGAATTGTATATAAAATTAACCTTTCTGAATTGACTGACCAAAAGTTTGTTTGCCTTATGTCAGTGAGTGATGAAAAATGGGTCTAACACAAAAGTTTAGGTCATGCTAACTAGAGGTATGTCTTTAAACTTAACAAACTAATTTTTTTAAAGGGCTTCCAAATCTTGATTATCACTCTGATGCTCTATGTGGAGCATGTCAGGTAGTAAATATTAGCAAAACCTCTTTCAAATCCAAAATTATTGTGTCAACCTCTAGACCCTTAGAACTGTTCCATATTGACTTGTTTGGTCTTGTCAGGATTGCTTCAATCAACGGGAAGAAGTATGGTTTTGTTATTGTTGATGATTATAACAGATTGACTTAGGTTAAATTCCTAGGATCCAAGGATGAATCATATAAAGTATTCAGCAACTTATGGACATAACTTTAGTCTGATAAGGAACTAATTTTTTTGAAAGTCAGAAGTGATCATGGTGGTGAATTTGAAAATGATCCCTTTGAAATATTTTATGATCGTACCTGGAGATCAGGATCCGATGCGGCTGGTCTCGAGAGCTGATGGAGATGGTCGTTGAGGAGAAAAAAGGGTTGTACCTGCAAGGCACTCCAATGCCAAAGTCAGCAACCGAGCAAAGAGTGGGCAAGTACAAGTATAAAGGTCAGAGAAATTGAATACCTGACCCTCTCAAATGAGAGGGTTTATATAAGGGACTAACTGAAAGATTATTGGTCCATTCTGCGAGGCGCGGATCGAGGAATCCATGAAAATAAGCAACAGTCAATAATAGCCGTTAGGGAACCTCATCGTGGTCGGACTGTTTGTGGTCGACTGAAGACCACTTTTCATGATTGTGCTCGACGTCGAGCAGGCTTATTGGATTGGTCTTCTTGGCCCAATTGGAGGGATTGGGCCGGTCCAGAACAGGAGCCCCCCAAGTTGTTGCTCGTGCTGTAGAGCAGTGACTTAAGAGTGATGTTGTGCTCGGCGATGCATAATGTTAAGGTCAGGGATCTACACTGTCGATCTTATGGGAACGGGCAGATGATGCGTTGCTCGGCAGAAGAATGTGAAACGAAAAGCTGGAATATCTGGGAATTCGCGCCTATTAATGATTTAACGGCTAGTCTAGGGGCTAGCGTGTAGGGGTCACGCGTGTGTGCACGTGTTCCCCTTCCTATAAATAGGATTCTCAGGGCCCATTTTGACCTTTTCGTTTCATCTTCTTCCATAAGACTCTACTCGCTCAACCGCCACCGTCTCAGCCGTCGACCACCACCTTTCTTTGCCGACCACCATTTTCAGAAGCTTATTTTCTTCAAGAATGTCTTCTCAAGCGCAAGGTACGGCTCTTTTTCTTCTCCCTAGGTGTTTATAGCTTAGATTTTGTAGAAATGTATGTGGTTTAGGATGATTTTAACGGTAGGTTTTAGATTTGGAATCGGTAAACCTTAGGGCTTCCGCCACCGTAGCCGGTCGGTTGCAAACCCTAACTTGGGGTCGACGTAGGTATTAGTCGACTTAGACTTGGGTTTTGATGGATATTAGGTTAGATCCTTGACATATATAATATTGGGCGTAAGCCGTCGCTCCGAGCGATGGTCAGCCAGGGCTACAGCTTGGGGCATAGTCTCTGAGCTGATGCGCGCCCTTTCACTTGTCGAGCGGTGGAAGGATGGATTTGATATTCTTAATCGAATTCACTGACACCTTTCCTCTGCTTTTCAGGTGAAAACTCGCTCGTGAATCCGCTGGACGTGCTTTCTGAGGAGACGTCCTCGGGAGATTCAGGGTCGTCCACGTCCATTCCTTCTGGTTTCGGGAGCTCCTCGGAGAGTTAGGATACAAGCACTACAGGAGCGTCGACCGACTCGCCTCAGTATCCTGACCAGACGAGGGTCTCGCCCGAAGAATGGGTGGTGGAAGATTTGCTGGACAAGGTGTCCTCATTCTCAAGACCTCGAACGGAGCCACTTCTAGTTGTTGGTGATCCTGCTGATTGGGTTGTAACCTGCCCTAGAGACGACGATCGTATCTTCTCAGATTTTCGTGGTCGGGCATTCTCCATGTACGAATATGCGACTTCAGTCCTGGGAGTGACATTGCCTTTTAGCGACCTTGTGAGTGTCGTGCTCGGGCATCTCTGTGTCGCCCCTTCCCAGTTACACCCCAACTTGTATGCATTTCTAAGAGCGTTCGAGATGACGTGTGCCCATCTGGGTGTTGGTGCCACGCTTCCCCTCTTCTTCTGCCTCTTCTCCTTGCAGCGCCAAGTTGGGCGGGGACTGATCGAAAGGGGTTCGTGTCCTTCAAGCAGCGGACCAAGATTTTTAAGGCCCATTCAGAATCCATCCGGGCCTTCAAAACTAACTACTTCCTGATAAAACCCGCGAGCGCGGCGGCCGTGAGAGCTATGAGCTTTCTTGGAATAGACACTGACGAGAATGACGAGCCTAAGCTCGACGACCAAGGTCAGGTGATTCCGAGGAGACTGTGGCTTTTCCCCTTTTCTTGGAGTCATGCTCACTATGAAAAGCCTGTCGGGGAGTTCGTTCAGGTGGGGGACACATTGAATGATGACGATGCGGCCAGTTTCGAGGCCTTCAGAAAATTAATAGCCTCCTTCACTCCGACCCCTCTGTTGGACGGAGATGGGAAGGTTATAGTTGATCAGGATGGGGGGAAGTTGTGGAGCGTCCCTTGATCAACGTTACTGAGTTGCTGGCCTGTCGTAACGGGCAGGAAGTGTCCGACTTCTTTGGTATCCGTTTATTTGCGTTCGTTAAATTTTTGCTTTAATTTTGTTGCTTGTGACTAACTTGATCCTTTTCCTTTTTCAGGCTCCCTGACGAATCCTTTGGACAAAATTCAAGAACATTTGGTCCAGCAGCAGCGGAAACGATCAAGGGTTGTGCAGACCAAGCTGACTGAGACAAGTGGCTTGGGGTCGGGCCCCTTGGTCCAGGGTTCGCCGAGCGCATCGACTGGCTCCTTGATGAAGAAACACAAATCGACGGCCACTGTAGATTTAACGGCCAACGCTCCTCCAAAACCGAAGCATGGGCTACCTCCATGTTTTGTGATGCACAACTTCTTTGAGGGAACAAGCATGGAGGTGGACCGTGCAGATTCTCTGTTCTTGGAAGGCATGGGCCGTCCTGCTCGGCGACTATCTTTGGCTCAGGACGCGAGCGCAGTTATGCGGGTCCTAACAATGGCCTGGCTGACAGCCGAAGGGAGTCCCGGGCTGGAGCGAGAGAATAGCAGGCTTAAGGAGCAGTTGGCTGCTTCTGAGGCTAAGCTGACAGCGGCCACCGAAGAGGCTAAAGCTGCGACTAAGGAGTCAACCGAACGATCTGCCGTTATCGCCAAGTTGGAGGTCGACAAGAAGAGGGTGCTTGAGCAAAATAAGAAGTTGAAGGACGCCTTCTGCCCCAAGGATGACGAGGATGAGGAGACCAAAAATCTGGTGACTAGGGCTCAGCTGCTTGCTCGGATCGACCAAGACATGGAAGATCTGAATTCATCAACTGAGCTCAGCTTTCAGAACGCGATGGACCAGATGAAAGTTCTCCAACCTGACATGACCCTGGACGTTGGTCGCATGAGCTACCTGTACAAGGTCGTGGATGGTCAGATCGTGGTCCCCTCAGACTTGGTGGCAGACGACTCTCAGCCGGGGTCGACTGATCAGCCTGGCCAACCTGAAGCGCAACTGGATCAGGAGGGTGCTCGTGAGGAAGGAGGTCGCCCGGGAGGCGAGGATAATTAATTTATGGCCTTCGTGCCTGGTAATTTATGATGTATTTTGTTTTGGAGGGCGTGGCCCCCTTTGTATGTAATCCTGAACAAGCCGGCCCTTTGGTGTCGCATTTTTAATTTCATGCGTACGACTTTAATGGTCGGTTCCTATGTTTTATTTGCTCGTAACAATGCGTCCGTCGGAGGACATAGTTTACTTGTTATTTTTACTAAGTGTTTGGTATGCATCTTTGCATTAATCGAATGAATACGGGGTGTGTGAGTGATCTGTTGGTTAGGGGGACCAATCAGGTTTAGGAGTCTTACTCCTGGTCGGTGCCCGGGCCAAGATAATGGCCCGGGCTCCGTGGCTTGAACATCCCATCGCGAGCTGGGGTTCTACCTGGTCGTGGTACTTAGGCGACGTCGGACTCGTTCGAGTATCCGACCGTGCAGCAAGCTTCTCTTTTGCTAGAAAGGAGATTTTGCTTGACTTTGTTATATTTGGGCTGTCATGCTCGTACCTAGGCACGCAGTTTTCAGTCGGTTTCCCTTTCTTCTTGCTTGGAAGTTGAGTAAGGTAACTTTGTGATTTAGCTATAGTATTGTTTGAGTTTCTCGGCGTTCCAAGGCTGAGCAAGCTCTTCCCCGTGTAGATTTTCCAAATAATAAGCTCCATTTTAGGTTTTTGCTCGGACGCGATACGGGCCTTCCCAATTGGGCGTTAGTTTTCCCTCACGGGGATCTCTGTGGTTTCTTTTAAGGACAAGGCTGCCTACCTCGAACGTCCGCCTTATGACCCTAGAATCATACCGAGCGGCTATTTTTTGCTTGAGAATGATTTCTCGAAGAGCGGCCTCCGATCGAACTTCTTCGACCATGTCGAGCTCGTCTCTTAAGGCTTCGGAATTGGTATCTTGTTCCATGGGGGATTTTGTGCGCCTCGATCGGACGTGCATTTCTATAGGGATCACCACTTCGGTTCCATATGCTAATCGAAATGGGGATTCTCCGGTTGTTGAGTGGGGTGTGGTCCTATATGCCCATAGTACGCTATGTAGCTCCTCGACCCAGTGCTTCTTATGCTTGTCCAATCTTCGTTTCAAACCTCTAAGGATTACCCTGTTCGCGGCCTCTGCTTGCCCGTTAGTTTGGGGATGCTCGACTGAAGCGAAATGTTGTTTCGTTCCCATTGATGCAACGAATTCTTTGAAGTGTTTGTCTGTGAACTGAGTGCCGTTGTCGGTCACGATGGCGAGAGGCACCCCGAACCGGGCGAGGATGTTTCTCTTGAAGAAACGTAGTATGTTGAACGCAGTGATTTTGTCTAAGGCCTCAGCTTCTATCCACTTGGTGAAATAGTCGACACCTACAATTAAGTATTTATTCTGACCAGACCCGACGACGAATGGTCCTAAGATATCCATCCCCCACCATGCGAACGGCCAGGGTGACGATAATGATTTTAGCTCGGATGGGGGTGCTGCATGCACGTCTCCATGTCATTGGCATTTGTCGCACCTCTTTACATGCTCTTTCGCATCGTGTTGGAGGGTGGGCCAGTAGTATCCTGCCCTTAGGATTTTTCGAGCCAATGACCGTCCGCCAGGATGTTGCGCATTGATTCCTTCGTGGACTTCCCTTAGTACGTGTGGAATGTTTTCTTCCTCTACGCACCTGAGGAGGGGTGTAGAGAATCCTCGACGATACATATGTCCACCTACTAGAGAATATGAGCATGACCTTCGCCGTATAGTAATGGCTTCTTTTGGGTCGGTCGGTAATTCTCCTTTAGTTAGATAGTTGAATACTGGGGTCATCCAACAGCCCGTGTCGCCCACGACGTTAATGTCTACGGGGGCTGATGATTGTCCGATACTTGGTCGGGGAAGCAATTTCTGTACGACGGACTTGTTGTTTCCTTTCCTTTTAGTGCTTGCTAATTTGGACAGGATGTCTGCGCGGGCATTGTTTCCCCGCGGAACGTGTTTGACTTCTACACTTTTGAACCGTTTTAGTTCGCCTTTTACGAGGGCCAAATATTCGGCCATGTTATCATTTTTGGCCTGAAAATCTCCTCGGACCTGGCTTGCGACCAACTGAGAATCCGTGCAGATTGTGATCTCTTCTGCTTCCAGATCGGTCGCGAGCCGTATGCCCGCTAGAAAAGCTTCGTACTCTGCCTGGTTGTTAGAAGTGGGGAAAGATAAGGTTAGGGACACTTCGATGACGTTCCCCTCTTCGTTTTCCAAGATAATGTCGGCTCCGCTACCCGCCGGGCCAGATGCACCGTCCACGAAAATAACCCATCTGGATGAGACTTTTGGGTCTTGCTCGGTGAAGGTAAGTTCAGCCACGAAGTCAGCCAGCGCTTAAGCTTTGAGAGCTTGTCTTCCTTCAAATTTGACGTCAAACTCAGATAGTTCTAATGACCACTTTAGCATTCGTCCGGCCATGTCTGGTCGACCGAGCAACTGTCTTATGGGATGATCGGTTCTTACGATGATGGTGTGAACCAGAAAGTAACGGCGTAGCCTTCTAGCTGCGAGAAGGAGGGCCAAAGCAACCTTTTCTATCTGGAGGTATCGAATTTTTGGGCCATGGAGTGCTTTACTTGTGAAATATACAGGTTTTTGCCCATCGGGTAGGTCGCGCACGAGTGCCGCACTTACTGCTTCGTTTGCAACTGCAAGGTAGAGATACAATATCTCCCCTTCCTCAGGTCTAGATAAGACTGGGGGTTCACTTAGTGCCTTTTTTAGGTGGGACAGTGCTAGCTCGCACTCCACCGTGTCGCACCTCGAAAAATACGATCCTAAAATAAACAACAGAGTCGCCACCTAATTCTATTTATTCTACGAGAGAAAAGGAAGATATAGACACAACCTAAATAAAGGATAAGAATGGTCAACGAAACCACTAATCTAAGTTCGGAAGTCAGTTACGCAAGGGGAAGGTATTAGGCACCCCTCACGTCCGTTGTACTCAACGGGAACCTCTTAGTCTAATTTGCGCTTTAAATGTTAACTTGTTATTATTGTCTTCTTTTAATGATTAAGTATCGATATTTGTTAATTATTTGCTATAGGGAAAGGTTAAGTTTTTTATTATTGTGATGGAGAGATAGTTAATTTTTTATTATTGTGATGGAGACATAGTTAATTTTTTATTATTGTGATGGAGAGATAGTTAATTTTTTATTATTGTGCTCGCGAAGGATAAAAGTCCCCGTGCCTACGTATTCCCTTGAGCAATGGGAAAGTCAGAGCTCTGTAGTTCGTGCGACTACGGTTTGTGTTTTTTATTGAACGATTGTTTGAAAATGATTTCTACGGCTAAGCGTTGGCTTATCTGCTCGCGATAGGAGGCTGAAGCGCTAATTTGTTTGCGAGATAGAAAGATTTAAACAACGTCCGTTTTGAGAAAAGATGTTTGATCTTTGTTAAGGGTGTTTTAAAACGAGAGGGCGAATGAACCACGTCGCGTGGGGCTAGCCCAGGAGCGGTTGCTTTCAAGAACGTGCAAAGTGTTAGACTCCGGAGTTCAGTTACTCATTGATTAATTATGGAAAAATAGTTTATATTGGTTGATAAGTTTTAAATTGTATTTGAAAGAAAGAGACAAGTCGTCATCTTTAAGAGAAGTATCTCCCCTATTCCACCACAAACGTTTGAGAAATGAGAAATCGAAAGAAGCTTTAAACTTGGATATAAGATCGACAAGCAATGCCACATTCTTTCTTTGAGAATAAATAAAATCGAAAGAAGCTTTAAACTTGGATATAAGTATCGACAAGCAATGCCACGTTCTTCCTTTGAAAGTACTTGTTTGTAAGATTTTTGTTTGTGTTTGTGGGGATAGGAGGAACAACTTTCCCATGGAGATGAATCATGCCTGATCCTTTAAGATTGTTGAATTGTTTTGAATACGAATGGTGATTGAACACATCGCGTGGGGCTAGCCCAGTTGCGGTCCAATCCAGAACGTGCGGAATGCTAGACTCCGGAGTTCTATTATCGTAATTTAATTTAAATAAATGATTTGAATATTTTGGTATACGAATGATGATTGAACCATCGCGTGGGGCTAGCCCAGTTGCGGTCCAATCCAGAACATGCAGAATGCTAGACTCCGGAGTTCTGTTTTCGTAATTTAATTTAAATAAATGATTTGAATATTTTGGTATACGAATGATGATAGAACCATCGTGTGGGGCTAGTCCAGTTGCGGTCCAATCCAGAACGTGCAGAATGCTAGACTCCGGAGTTCTGTTTTCGTAATTTAATTTAAATAAATGATTTGAATATTTTGGTATACGAATGATGATTGAACCATCGCGTGGGGCTAGCCCAGTTGCGGTCCAATCCAGAACGTGCAGAATGCTAGACTCCGGAGTTCTGTTTTTCGTATGATTAATTTATGCGATTATTTATTTTGAAATACGGATAGTGATCGTACACATCACGTGGGGCTAGCCCAGTTGCGGTCCAATCCAGAACGTTCGGAATGCTAGACTCCGGAGTTCTGTTTCCGTATGATTAATTTATGCGATTATTTATTTTGAAATACGGATAGTGATTGAACACATCGCGTGTGGCTAGCCCAGTTGCGGTCCAATCCAGAACGTGCAGAATTCTAGACTCCGGAGTTCTGTTTCCGTATTAAATTAATTAAATAAATTGGATAATTGTTTTTTTAGACGTTTTTAGAATGGATGTTTTAAAACAAAGGAGTAAACGAACATTACGCGTGGGGCTAGCCCAGTTGCAGTTCGTTTTAGAACGTGCGGAGTGCTAGACTCCGGAGTTCTATCCCTATGTTAACTTAATTAGTTTTGAAAATTTGGTGAAAATCGCATTTTTTTTGCAAGAGATTTATGATCGGTGAGGTGCAAGCAATCAGAAAAAACGTAAATGTGGCACCAAGACCACAGTGAAGCGTAAGATGGACAATAACGAGTTCTAGTGATACCTAACGGAGCGGGTCCGTTGCCTCTTCTATACACATAGACTATCTCAAGAATAGACATCGAGAATAAACTTCCAACGATCAACCTTCAATTAGTCCTCAAGTATGCATACCAAACTGTACTCAAGATTCAAATATCCAAAACCCAGATTTGATTAGAATCAAACATCAATAATTAAAATATAAAATTTAATCTAAAAGAATAAAATTAATCAACAATGAACAATTAATAAAAAAAACAAATTAATTAACAACAAAAAAAAAACTCAAGAATTTAAAAAGAAACTAATTAAATTCTGAAAAAGACAAATAACAATTCTAATCAAAAGATAACTCAAAAACTGAACAAACATTAACTTTCATAAATTAACTAACAAATTTATACAAAAATATAAACAAATATAAAAAAAAAAACAATTAGAATTAAAAGGAAAAGGAATAGTCAGGAGGTCATGAACAACTCGGAGGGTGGAAAGTAGTAACCCAAGGGCCGATGAGGGCTCAAAGCCTACACTCATTCAACCAAGGTTCCTGGAAAAAAAACTTAACAGAAAATAAATATTGTGAAAACAACAATCAGTAAAAAGGGGGTTTTCGAACAACTCTCACAACAACAGGAATGGTCACATTCTCCGACGTTCTTCTTTGTCACCATGGCGGCCATCACCGTAACCTCTTCTTGATGGCAATAACACGAATCTCTCTTTGCTTGCGATTTGTATTTCTCCGTCTTGATCTCACAGTGGTTCTCTTCTTCTCTTGTCTCTACACGAATCTTCGCTTGTCACCGTCTCATTTGTCTTCGGTTTGCTTCTCCCAATGTGTCGAACTCTCTGTCTCGCTCTTCAGCTCTGTTTTGCGGCAGTGGGTTGAGGTTGTCAGATGGTGGTTCGATTCGGTTTCGGTAAAGGGTGGAAGAGGTTTAGGGTTTGTAGGGTTTCAGATGGCGGTGACGAGATGGTTGAAGGGGGTTATTGGGTTTGCGATTG
Source organism: Lathyrus aphaca (assembly GCA_963966055.1). NCBI lineage: Eukaryota > Viridiplantae > Streptophyta > Magnoliopsida > Fabales > Fabaceae > Lathyrus > Lathyrus aphaca. The sequence goes on from OZ014522.1 coordinate 559,736,024, forward strand.
GTCTCTGGGTGTTTCGAAGGTTTGTTGTTGCTGGGTTGGGAGGCGGAAATCTCCTCACACTGACTTCGCTCGCAGGTCTTGTGATTTCTCTTCCTTTTGCGACACGTCTACCAGATTGGTTGTGCGAATGGTATCCGACGGATTTGAAGGGCTTTGCGGCGGTTTCTGAAGTGGTGGTGGACGGTGTTTTCGTTTTATGGTTTTTTGGTTTGAATGGTTCCGTGGAGGTGATTTGTTTGAGGTGGAAGGGTTTGTGTTCGATTCACCGACAGTGATAATGGTTATCTGGGTTGATGGTCGTCTCTCTTATGCAGGTGGTGGAGTCGTATGACTTTAGCAGGGGAAGTTGAAAAAGTGAGGGCAACGGTGGTGATGGCGAAGTGTTTACGGTAGGTGAGTTATGTTATGTAGAGATGAAGGAGGGTTCTGTGAAGGTGAATGACAAGGTGGTCTTCTGAAAGTTCCTGTGTTGATGTAGGTGACGTTTTGAAGTTTCGGAGCATCCCTTTGCCTCTGGTTCTTGCTTCTGTTGATTTCGATTGGTTTATGATCATGATACAGCTTCTGCTTTTTCTTTTTCTCTGGTTTTGCTTTGTGGCATTAAGTTCCGTTGTTTCTTTTCAGGTGTGTCTCGCGACTTGGTTTTGTGCGGCCGCGGTGATTGTGGGTTGGAGAGAAGTATGGCTTAAATGGAAGGAGGTCTCAACTTGCGGTTGTGGGTGGTTTTACGGTGATTTCCGCGGTGATGAGAAGGTTTCGTCTGCGGTGATGGGTGTTGGCCAAAGGTTGTTTCGTTTTTTTTTCTTTTCTGGTTTTCTGTTGTTTCTGTTTATAGGTAGTTTGATGAAGGCTTGAGTGGTGATAAGTGGTTGGTGGTATGTTTGTTTCAGCGGTTCGGTTATTGAAGGGGTTACAAGGTGAAGGTTGTGGTTCGAAAACAAGAAAAGGGTGGATGCGTTTGGGTTATGGTGAGAGGTTTAGAAGCGGCAAAAGTAGTTTAAGGGTGAGGATATTGGTTTAAGTTTGTAGGAGGAGAAAATAGCCTCATGAACATCCTTTTTTTTTCCAGTTTTTAAGCTTCTCTCAGGTTATCGTTGTGTTTTTTTTTTGTTGATGGTTTATGGCCCCCTTTTTGTTTTTCGGTTTTCCCTCCCCCTCCATGAGTCTTTTCTTCAAAATGTTGTTCTTACTTTTTCATTGCAGGTCTATGGTTGCTCTATTTTGAAGAAAGTATTGCTGTTTTGTGGTCAGAGTAGAGCAGAGTTGTGGAGTAGGAGCAATATTGCAGCAAAGGTTTGTGTGATGCAGTGGTCAATGGCATGAGGGAGACGTTGAGATGTTGTGATGCAGTGATCATGATTTCTCTTAGCATTTTCGCTTGCAGGTTAAAAAAATGCACATTTTGGTGAAAAAACATATGACAACAGCTGGCTAAAGGGTGTTGTGATTGTGCACAGGCTGTGATTTTAGGGACCAAAGTTTATAAACTAATAAAATAAAATAAAACTTAAATTAAAAATAAGAAAAATAAGCTTACAAAAAGTTGACTAAATAACAAAATAAAGAAACAAAAAAAATAATTAAAATAAATTAACTAATTAAAAGATTAGACTAATTAAACTATAAATCTAGACTAATTAAAATATTAAATTGACTAAAAAAATATAAACTAAATCTAAATTAAACTAATTAAAAGTAAACTTAGGGTAGTATAAACTAATTAAATTAGTTAACCAAAAAAATTAAATTGACTAAACATTAAGAATTAGACTAAATAAATTAAACATTAATGAAAAATTAAGCTAAAAAAAAGTAAAGTCTAAATATATTTAAGCTAAGTTAAGAAATGCATTAAACTAAATTAAATAAAAAATTTAAAAGTAAATCTTAAATAATCTAAAATGAATATGTAACCAAAAATTCAAATAAAGATAAATAAATTACAAAGATTGCAAATATAACTTTAAATCGAGATAAATTCTAAAAATCAAGAACAAATTTAAAGTGAATAAAAATGTATAGAAGAATGCAATGATTTAATGAGATGTTAAACTTAAAAAGGCAAAATGAATGATTTTCAACATATCGGCAAAAATGCGTCAAATGAACAAAAATCGAAAAATTTATGGTCATAATCGAAGTCTACTGGAGATCTAACTGCCGAGATGACCAGAGATTCTAAGAATGAGATACCTTCTGCCGAGGTATCAAAATGAACCAAAAATCTACTGCCGAGATCTTGGTAAGAAAACAAATTCTATCGAAATCTGCTGGAGATCTTCTGCCGAGATTACCAGAGAATCTAAGAATGAGATACCTTCTGCCGAGGTATCAACATAAAATTCCTACTGCCGAGGACTAACTGAGGATACACCTGTCGCCAAATCTTCTGCCGAGATTTAACTAAGGGTGCCATCGTCTAGCTTATAAAAGTAAATACCTTCTACCGAGGTAGACTGGAAATCTTCTGCCGAGACTTTCTAGAAATAAAAAGAATCACCTGTTGCTAAATCTTCTGCCAAGATTTAACTAAGGATGCCATTGGATAGAATTCTCATCACACTTATCTTCTTCTGAAAGAGATAGCCATATGATGGAGAACAACTTCACGTTCAAACTTCTCAACTTGTCTGGAAGAGATAGCCATTTGACGGAAATTGGAAAAAATTCAACAAACTTCTCAACTTGTATGGAAGAGATAGCCATTTGTTGGAAAAGGAAAAATTCTCAACAAACTTCTCAACTTGTATGGAAGAGACAACCATTTGATAGAACATTCATCATACTTCCCTTCTTCTGAAAGAGACAGCCATATGACGAAGAACAACTTCACGCTCAAACTTCTCAACTTGTCTGGAAGAGATAGCCATTTGACGGAAATTGGAAAGAATCAACAAACTTCTCAACTTGTCTGGAAGAGATAGCCATTTGTTGGAAAAATAAAATAGATTCATATCAAACTTCTCAACTTGTATGGAAGAGACAACCATTTGATAGAACATTCATCATACTTCCCTTCTTCTGAAAGAGACAGCCATATGATGGAGAACAAACTTCACGCTCAAACTTCTCAACTTGTCTGGAAGAGATAGCCATTTGACGGAAATTGGAAAGAATCAACAAACTTCTCAACTTGTCTGGATGAGATGCCATTTGTTGAAAATTGGAATCACGACAAACTTCCCACCTTGTCTGGATGAGATGCCATTTGCCGAACAAACTTCTCACCTTGTCTGGATGAGATGCCATTTGTTGAAAATCGGAATCACGACAAACTTCCCACCTTGTCTGGATGAGATGCCATTTTCCGAACAAACTTCTCACCTTGTCTGGATGAGATGCCATTTGTTGAAAATTGGAATCACGACAAACTTCCCACCTTGTCTGGATGAGATGCCATTTGCCGAACAAACTTCTCACCTTGTCTGGATGAGATGCCATTTGTTGAAAATATAAATAATCACGACAAACTTCCCACCTTGTCTGGATGAGATGCCATTTGCCGAACAAACTTCTCACCTTGTCTGGATGAGATAGCATTTGTTGAAATTGAAGAATCACGACAAACTTCCCACCTTGTCTGGATGAGATGCCATTTGCCGAATAAACTTCTCACCTTGTCTGGATGAGATGCCATTTGTTGAAAATGAAGAATTCATATCAAAATTCTCAACGTGTATTGGAGAGACGGCCATTTGATAGAACATAAACCTTGCTGAGGATGAACAAACTGCTCGAAAAGAGAATGCCATCTGTTGATTTACTGGGAAATCCATGGATAAGAACAAGCTTCTCCAATAAAGAGACTGCCACTTGTTGTCAGGTGTAAGTATTCCAAGAGAATGTTGCAATAACATTGCTGGAGAGCAAAATTTATCTTCAATGGAAGTCTTCAATAAATTTCTTTTGGGAAACTAAGCATCCGAAGGTGCAAAATGAATTCACTTTCCCTCTGGAATTGCTGGGGATGGAACGACTGCTCGGAAAGAGACCGCCATCTGTTGATTTACTCAAAAGTTCAAAGACAAGACAAGCTTCTCAAATAAGGAGACTGCCACTTGTTGATTCCGACTATAGATCCAAGGATAAGTACAAGCTTCTCCAATAAAGAGACTGCCACTTGTTGACTCCACTTAGAAGTTAAAAGACAAAACAAGCTTCTCGAATAAAGTGACTGCCACTTGTTGTCAGGTATAAATACTCCAAGAGAATGTTGTAACAACACTGCTGGAGAGAAAAATTTGCCTTCACTTGGGAACCTTCAATGAATTCTTCCTGAGAGACAAAGCATTCAAAGGTGCAAAATGGATGCACTTTCCAAATGAAAATTCAATCATCAAATTTGTCTAAGACCGAAATTCAATCCAGGAATGAGCTGGAAAGAAACTGTCAAGCAAGACACTAACCCATGAGGAATGAACTTAAATGGGGTTTTATCCTATCCAAGTGTGGAAAGGATAACTAAAGAAAAAGTCTTCCATGAGGGTAAAATCTCGGTGGGGAATTAGAAAGAATGTACATTTTCTGCCTAAGGCTGACAACTCTATTTTGAGAGAGACATATCACTTGGGGATAAACACGACCAAGGTGAAGGAGGTATGCAATAACGAATGCGACATGAATATGCCTATGAATATGAATTCATATATGATGTACATGTATGTATATGCGTTATGTTTATGCTAACAAACAGAAAAAACAGACACAAGAGATATACTGGTGACGAAATAAATATCACAACAACGGATACTCGACCAATCTCGTCAAAGTGTACGCAATCACTGAAGATAAGGTAAAGAGCCATCCATGGAACAAGTCTTGCTACAAGGCTCAAATCTCTTTGAGGAGAGAAAGATACTTCAATCGGGAAATAAACCCTAGAAAATCTTCTAACTTCAATGTCCATCAGAAGGAAACAACCATACAAACTACGTTTGCTTAGGATGAAGTAAAATTGTACTCCGTTGGGGAGAGAAAATTAGATTCAGCTGGAGAAGCTTGAATCAAGGCTCAAAATGGGGATACTAGACTTAGTATCTCACTGGAAGCACTAAGTAGTAAAAGACATCCACCAGAAAGTACTGAGTCATGCCCCTGACATACCATAGTAACTTGGCGTGAGGACCCCAATATCTGGAAATACTTGCAAGGCAAATCTCAAGAGCGTCTTGCTTAGGAGAACACGTGGTTATGCGCCCACAAAATGGTTTGTGAGAAGAGATCATCTCAAGAGGATTTTATAGAAGACTTGGCATTCAAGATGCCCCAGCGTCCTCAAACTCTTGTAGAGATTCGTCGAATCTCGACGTCACTACCTCAGATTAACTGTGTTTGGCTCAAACGAGTCTTCAATGCTTGTCTTTTAGGGATGGTCAGATTGTGTAAGCACAAATTGGGAAATGACTTGCCCCTGTTTAGCAAAGTCTTCACGCAACATGCCCCTGTCTGGCAAAGTCTTAAAGGAACCTGCCCCTGTCTTCAAAGTATTAAGGCAACTTGCCCCTGGCTGGCTAAGTTTTCAAGGAACTTGCCCCTGACTGGTAAGGTATTAAGACAACTTGCCCCTGGTTGGCTAAGTTTTCAAGTAACTTGCCCCTGTCTAGCAGAGTCTTCAAGCGGAATGCCCCTAGGGATGATCATTCTCTGAAATGGTTGTTCAACTACTCATCAGAGTTTCAAATCTCAAGAGATTAAACTCACCACCAGTACTCATACATAGGCTTCTATGATATCAAGCAAATGCTAACAAGCAAAGAATGTTAATGTTAAGACCACTAATGCAACACACATGTTTGTCTCAAAGCTTTTTGTTTTTTTTTATTTTCACAATAGCCTGTGACCGAATCACTAGCTAGGATGTGATATTCATTTTTTTATAAAGCCAACACAAATTTTGAGCATTGCTCATGGGAGTCGGGAAACACTATCTCATCGAGTGTGCTTTCGAAATAAACCCTACTTCAATTAGGACTTTTGAGGGTTGTAATGTGGTTTGGTTCACGGTTTTAGAAACAAAGGATAAAGGCTCAAAGTTTATTTGGTGCCCACCCACTCTCCGTGATGTTCTCCAATCCTAGGTTCAGCTAAATTGACACATACATTTGTCTTGATAGCGTAGAGATGAAGATCCAAGGTTTGCTTGAAATGACAGTCATCTCATTTGTCCTTTATGGATATCAGTGACCCCTTTGACTTTGGTATGGTGGTCACTAAATCGTAAGCTTGAGGATTGAAAGGCCTCTTCTAACTTGAATTTCTCTTTGGTCCCTGATTTTTGCCTAAGTCTCCTTTTGGGTGCTTGACTTAGCGGGATTTTATTTTCTCTTTTTTTTTAAAATCAATGGGAGGCTGAAAGCTGTGACTGTCAAGTCATTAATTGTAGTGGATTCCCTGATGGGATGTTTCATCTTATGATTTGACTGTGTAACCAGATTAACTGAACACTACCCTGCCCCAGGTTAAGCGTAAGGGTTTTGAAATATCTGAAAGAAACTCCTACTTCTAGGCTCGAAGTGGTTGACTAGGGATTAACTCCTTATTTCTCCAGTGTTTGGGAATTTGAAACAATGCCTATACATCATCAGTAGGATTTTAATCAAAAGCACTCAACTAGAGGATTTGTGTTTTAATTTCATCATCTTCCCCCCAATTCTCTGCCTAGGCAAGAAATGGGATAATATTGGCATTATAAAGTTGAAAAAGCATTATGAGTGAATACGAATGGATTACTTCAAGACAAACATATTCATTGCATTAATCATTTAAAACAAATAAGTTCTTACATGCCAAAACAAATGCATTAACAAACAAAGAAGAATACATATGAAAAGTAGTGAACAAACTAATCATCTGAGAAGACAAACTTCAAAGTATCGAACGATCATGTGCATTCAGGAGTTTGTCCTATGCTCCAGCAACAAATTGACTTGGACAGGACTCTCTTGAGTTTTCATCAGCACAAAAGCACTCCGTCCACAGATGGGATTCCTCCATTGAAGGTCAACACCCCGTAGTCGATCATCTCTTGAACCTTTTCCTGGAAGACTTTGCACTCTTCAATCGGATGCCCTAGTGCTCCATCATGAAACTCACAACTGGTATTTGGATTGATCCCACGGGACCGAGACCTCGTGGCTCTGGTCTTTCTGGGTGTCATTATTGAGTTCCGGGAAAAATGAGACCACAATTGATTGTAAGTCATTGGGATTGGGTAAAACTGATGGGCCGCTCCTTCAGGACTGCTTGGAGACCTCCGCTGATTCTCGCGGCGCTGACGAGTAGAAGTAGAATTTGACCGACGCTGAGAAATGACCAAATTTTTGACCAAAGAAATCAGTCGCCCTCTATCAATCTTCAAGATGTGAATCTCTTATTGGATTTCAATGTTCTCCTGCACAAGGTTGTCTACTATGGTCTTCATTGTAGTCGAGAATATTCCCATATGATTTCTCAAAGTCGTGACTTCACTTCTAAGCTCCCTGTTTTCCTGCTCAAGTTGGTCCATCTTTCTCTGGTGACTGGTCGAGTACAGTTGACTGACGGAGAATAAGACATGGGTGAGTTGGATCGTTGGAAGATGATATGCAATGAAAATGCAAATGCAAATGGTATGCGAATGAATGCAAAGCTCAGAATGCTCAAAATCACAAACATAAACAGCTCCAGAATTGGATATAAAGGCAAGGTGTTAGATCCAAGGTACAAGTAACTCGGAATCTCTTAACTGGTAAGCCTTAAGTGGAGAGTTCTAAATTATTTATCCATAAAGCCCACTCACAGGGTAGCTTCTATGGTGATGGTATAAGGATACTCAAGGTCACGGACGTTTATCGTACTAACACCCCACCGCAGGCTAGCTGCATTGTGACGATAATGACGATAAGGTCTACCTTGAGTGGAGTTCTCATGCTAGGCTAACAAAGGGGCGAGCCCTCGGAGCCTAACATTACACAACTACCAAAATTGAAACAGGTTCTAGGGGGTCCCAGAATCATAGCCCTTTCGTGAATCAGGTCACGCGACAGGCTAGCTGTGTTGTGACAAGATCTACGAAAAGTCTAACTATCTGGGGGAGCTTTCATGCTAGGCGTGCAAGGAGCGAGTCCTTGGAGACTAACACTAATAACATCCAAATCTATACTTAGGTGTTCCCTCTTCTTTTTCAAAACTCAAGTACAAATTCAAACCCGTGATATCCCGAGATCCAACAGGCAGACATAATGAGCAAATCATAAAGAAAGAAGCAATAGACAGAATATCAACAGTAAATAAAGAAGACAATAAAACAAGTCATCAAACAAACGCAAACTATCCTAAGCTAGGCTCGACTCTCTTATGCACAAGGCACTAATTCCCCAGCAGAGTCGCCAGCTGTCGCACCTCGAAAAATACGATCCTAAAATAAACAACAGAGTCGCCACCTAATTCTATTTATTCTACGAGAGAAAAGGAAGATATAGACACAACCTAAATAAAGGATAAGAATGGTCAACGAAACCACTAATCTAAGTTCGGAAGTCAGTTACGCAAGGGGAAGGTATTAGGCACCCCTCACGTCCGTTGTACTCAACGGGAACCTCTTAGTCTAATTTGCGCTTTAAATGTTAACTTGTTATTATTGTCTTCTTTTAATGATTAAGTATCAATATTTGTTAATTATTTGCTATAGGGAAAGGTTAAGTTTTTTATTATTGTGATGGAGAGATAGTTAATTTTTTATTATTGTGATGGAGAGATAGTTAATTTTTTATTATTGTGATGGAGAGATAGTTAATTTTTTATTATTGTGCTCGCGAAGGATAAAAATCCCCGTGCCTACGTATTCCCTTGTGCAATGGGAAAGTCAGAGCTCCGTAGTTCGTGCGACTACGGTTTGTGTTTTTTTTATTGAACGATTGTTTGAAAATGATTTCTACGGCTAAGCGTTGGCTTATCTACTCGAGATAGGAGGCTGAAGCGCTAGCTTGTTTGCGAGATAGAAAGATTTAAACAACGTTCGTTTTGAGAAAAGATGTTTGATCTTTGTTAAGGGTGTTTTAAAACGAGAGGGCGAATGAACCACGTCGCGTGGGGCTAGCCCAGGAGCGGTTGCATTCAAGAACGTGCGGAGTGCTAGACTCCGGAGTTCAGTTACTCATTGATTAATTATGGAAAATAGTTTATATTGGTTGGTAAGTTTTAAATTATATTTGAAAGAAAGAGACAAGTCGTCATCTTTAAGAGAAGTATCTCCCCTATTCCACCACAAACGTTTGAGAAATGAGAAATCGAAAGAAGCTTTAAACATGGATATAAGATCGACAAGCAATGCCACATTCTTTCTTTGAGAATAAATAAAATCGGAAGAAGCTTTAAACTTGGATATAAGTATCGACAAGCAATGCCACGTTCTTCCTTTGAAAGTACTTGTTTGTAAGATTTTTGTTTGTGTTTGTGGGGATAGGAGGAACAACTTTCCCATGGAGATGAATCATGCCTGATCCTTTAAGATTGTTGAATTGTTTTGAATACGAATGGTGATTGAACACATCGCGTGGGGCTAGCCCAGTTGCGGTCCAATCCAGAACGTGCGGAATGCTAGACTCCGGAGTTCTGTTTTCGTAATTTAATTTAAATAAATGATTTGAATATTTTGGTATACGAATGATGATTGAACCATCACGTGGGGCTAGCCCAGTTCCGGTCCAATCCAGAACGTGCAGAATGCTAGACTCCGGAGTTCTGTTTTCGTAATTTAATTTAAATAAATGATTTGAATATTTTGGTATACGAATGATGATTGAACCATCGCGTGGGGCTAGCCCAGTTGCGGTCCAATCCAGAACGTGCAGAATGCTAGACTCCGGAGTTCTATTTTCGTAATTTAATTTAAATAAATGATTTGAATATTTTGGTATACGAATGATGATTGAACCATCGCGTGGGGCTAGCCCAGTTGCGGTCCAATCCAGAACGTGCGGAATGCTAGACTCCGGAGTTCTGTTTTTCGTATGATTAAATTATGCGATTATTTATTTTGAAATACGGATAGTGATCGAACACATCGCGTGGGGCTAGCCCAGTTGCGGTCCAATCCAGAACGTGCGGAATGCTAGACTCCGGAGTTCTGTTTCCGTATGATTAATTTATGCGATTATTTATTTTGAAATACGGATAGTGATTGAACACATCGCGTGGGGCTAGCCCAGTTGCGGTCCAATCCAGATCGTGCGGAATGCTAGACTCCGGAGTTCTGTTTCCGTATTAAATTAATTAAATAAATTGGATAATTGTTTTTTTAGACGTTTTTAGAATGGATGTTTTAAAACAAAGGAGTAAACGAACATTACGCGTGGGGCTAGCCCAGTTGCAGTTCGTTTTAGAACGTGCGGAGTGCTAGACTCCGGAGTTCTATCCCTATGTTAACTTAATTAGTTTTGAAAATTTGGTGAAAATCGCATTTTTTTTTGCAAGAGATTTATGATCGGTGAGGTGCAAGCAATCAGAAAAAACGTAAATGTGGCACCAAGACCACAGTGAAGCGTAAGATGGACAATAACGAGTTCTAGTGATAGATAACGGAGAGGGTCCGTTGCCTCTTCTATACACATAGACTATCTCAAGAATAGACATCGAGAATAAACTTCCAACGATCAACCTTCAATTAGTCCTCAAGTATGCAATACCAAACTGTACTCAAGATTCAAATATCCAAAACCCAGATTTGATTAGAATCAAACATCAACAATTAAAATATAAAATTTAATCTAAAAGAATAAAATTAATCAACAATGAACAATTAATAAAAAAAAAACAAATTAATTAACAACACAAAAAAATCTCAAGAATTTAAAAAGAAACTAATTAAATTCTGAAAAAAGACAAATAATAATTCTAATCAAAAGATAACCCAAAAACTGAACAAACATTAACTATCATAAATTAACTAACAAATTTATACAAAAATATAAACAAATATAAAAAAAAACAATTAGAATTAAAAGGAAAAGGAATAGTCAGGAGGTCATGAACAACTCGGAGGGTGGAAAGTAGTAACCCAAGGGCCGATGAGGGCTCAAAGCCTACACTCATTCAACCAAGGTTCCTGGAAAAAAACTTAACAGAAAATAAATATTGTGAAAACAACAATCAGTAAAAAGGGGGTTTTCGAACAACTCTCACAACAACAGGAACGGTCACATTCTCCGACGTTCTTCTTTGTCACCATGGCGGCCATCACCGTAACCTCTTCTTGCTGGCAACAACACGAATCTCTCTTTGCTTGCGATTTGTCTTTCTCCGTCTTGATCTCACAGTGGTTCTCTTCTTCTCTTGTCTCTACGCGAATCTTCGTTTGTCACCGTCTCATTTGTCTTCGGTTTGCTTCTCCCAATGTGTCGAACTCTCTGTCTCGCTCTTCAGCTCTGTTTTGCGGAGGTGGGTTGAGGTTGTCAGATGGTGGTTCGATTCGGTTTCGGTAAAGGGTGGAAGAGATTTAGGGTTTCAGATGGTGGTGACGAGATGGTTGAAGGGGGTTATTGGGTTTGCGATTGGTCTCTGGGTGTTTCGAAGGTTTGTTGTTGCTGGGTTTGGAGGCGGAAATCTCCTCACACTGACTTCGCTCGCAGGTCTTGTGATTTCTCTTCCGTTTGCGACACGTCTACCAGATTGGTTGTGCGAATGGTATTCGACGGATTTGTAGGGCTTTGCGGCGGTTTCTGAAGTGGTGGTGGACGGTGTTTTCGTTTTATGGTTTTTTGGTTTGAATGGTTCCGTGGAGGTGATTTGTTTGAGGTGGAAGGCTTTGTGTTTGATTCACCGACAGTGATAATGGTTATCTGGGTTGATGGCCGTCTCTCTTATGCAGGTGGTGGAGTCGTATGACTTTAGCAGGGGAAGTTGAAAAAGTGAGGACAACGGTGGTGATGGCGAAGTGTTTACGGTAGGTGAGTTATGTTGTGTAGAGATGAAGGAGGGTTCTGTGAAGGTGAATGACAGGGTGGTCTTATGAAAGTTCCTGTGTTGATGTAGGTGACGTTTTGAAGTCTCGGAGCATCCCTTTGCCTCTGGTTCTTGCTTCTGTTGATTTCGATTGGTTTATGATCATGATACGGCTTCTACTTTTTCTTTTTCTCTGGTTTTGCTTTGTGGCTTTAAGTTCCGTTGTTTCTTTTCAGGTGTATCTCGCGACTTGGTTTTGTGCGGCCGCGGTGATTGTGGGTTGGAGAGAAGTTTGGCTTAAATGGAAGGAGGTCTCAGCTTGCGGTTGTGGGTGGTTTTACGGTGATTTCCGCGATGATGAGAAGGTTTCGTCGGCGGTGATGGGTGTTGGCCGAAGGTTGTTTCGTTTTTTTTTCTTTTCTGGTTTTCTGTTGTTTCTATTTGCAGGTAGTTTGATGAAGGCTTGAGTGGTGATAATTGGTTTGTGGTATGTTTGTTTCAGCGGTTCGGTTATTGAAGGGGTTACAAGGTGAAGGTTGTGGTTCGAAAACAAGAAAAGGGTGGATGCGTTTGGGTTATGGTGAGAGGTTTAGAAGCGGCAAAAGTAGTTTAAGGGTGAGGATATTGGTTTAAGTTTGTAGGAGGAGAAAATAGCCTCATGAACATCCTTTTTTTTTCCAGTTTTTAAGCTTCTCTCAGGTTATCGTTGTGTTTTTTGTTGTTGATGGTTTATGGCCCCCTTTTTGTTTTTCGGTTTCCCCCCCCCCTCCATGAGTCTTTTCTTCAAAATGTTGTTCTTACTTTTTCATTGCAGGTCTATGGTTGCTCTATTTTGAAGAAAGTATTGCTGTTTTGTGGTCAGAGTAGAGCAGAGTTGTGGAGTAGGAGAAATATTGCAGCAGAGGTTTGTGTGATGCAGTGGTCAATGGCATGAGGGAGACGTTGAGATGTCGTGATGCAGTGATCATGATTTCTCTTAGCATTTTCGCTTGCAGGTTAAAAAAATGCACATTTTGGTGAAAAAACATATGGCAACAGCTGGCTAAAGGGTGTTGTGATTGTGCACAGGCTGTGATTTTAGGGACCAAAGTTTATAAACTAATAAAATAAAATAAAACTTAAATTAAAAATAAGAAAAATAAGCTTACAAAAAGTTGACTAAATAACAAAATAAAGAAACAAAAAAAATAATTAAAATAAATTAACTAATTAAAAGATTAGACTAATTAAACTATAAATCTAGACTAATTAAAATATTAAATTGACTAAAAAAAATATAAACTAAATCTAAATTAAACTAATTAAAAGTAAACTTAGGGTAGTATAAACTAATTAAATTAGTTAACCAAAAAAATTAAATTGACTAAACATTAAGAATTAGACTAAATAAATTATACATTAATGAAAAATTAAGCTAAAAAAAAGTAAAGTCTAAATATATTTAAGCTAAGTTAAGAAATGCATTAAACTAAATTAAATAAAAATTTTAAAAGTAAATCTTAAATAATCTAAAATGAATATGTAACCAAAAATTCAAATAAAGATAAATAAATTACAAAGATTGCAAATATAACTTTAAATCGAGATAAATTCTAAAAATCAAGAACAAATTTAAAGTGAATAAAAATGTATAGAAGAATGCAATGATTTAATGAGATGTTAAACTTAAAAAGGCAAAATGAATGATTTTCAACATATCGGCAAAAATGCGTCAAATGAACAAAAATCGAAAAATTTATGGTCAAAATTTAGGGTATGACACACCGTCCACTCGAAAGTTGCCTCTTTGCGGAGGAGTTTGTAAAAAGGGAGAGCGTGTTGAGCGGACTTTGCTAGGAACCGAGCGAGGGAGGTAAGGACCCCGTTTAGTGATTGTATGGATTTTTTAGAAGTGGGAGTTGGGAGCTCTGCGAATGCCCGACATTTGTCAGGGTTGGCCTCGATGCCTCGTTCGGTTAAGTAGAATCCGAGGAATTTTCCTGCTCGGACACCAAACGTGCATTTTTCAGGGTTGAAGCGCATTTTGCACTTTCGTGCTTGATCGAACACTTTTCATAAATGGGACGCGTGGTCCGTTTCTTGTTGAGATTTGACGGTCATGTCGTCCATGTATACTTCGAGCATGTCTCCGATTTCAGCTCGGAAAACCTTATTCATCATGCGCTGATATGTTGCGCCCGCGTTTTTTAGACCGAAGGGCATAACGTTGTAAAAGTAATTGCCTGACTCGGTCATGAAGGCCGTGTATTTTTTGTCAGACACAGCCATGGGTATCTGATTGTACCCTGAATATGCGTCCATGAAGGATAGCAGCTTGAAACCGGACGAATTGTCGATCAATTTATCGATATTAGGTAAAGGGTATGCATCTTTCGGGCATGCCCGATTGAGATCGGTATAATCAACGCACATCCTCCATTTTACACTAGATTTTTTCACAAGTACAACATTCGAGAGCCAGGTCGTATACCTGGCCTCGGTTAGAAATTTAGCCTCTAGGAGGTCTTTAACAGCATATTCAGCTGCTTCGGTCTTCTCGGTCGACTGCTTCCTCCTGCGTTGAGCGACCACCTTGTGTGTTGGGTCAATGGAGAGGTGGTGGCAGGCCGTCTCGGGGTCGAGCCCCGGCATTTCTGCGGCGCTCCAGGCAAATAAGTCTGCGTTCCCTTTGAGGCAAGCTTCCAATTATCGCTTCACCAACTCAGGCATATGTGCTCCGATTTTAACGCACCGAGCTGGGTCTTCTCCCAGAGGAATTAACTCGAAGTCTCCATCTGGTATTGGTCGGGACATCGATTCTATTGGCCTTTGGACGCCCTCGCTGCTGTCCGAAAATCTGCAGTCTAGGTCGATCGAGTCTACCTGAGGGAAAGCCCTGGGAATATCTGGTGAATTTGATGTCGGGGGACTTGGTTGGTATGATATTGAACTGAGACCTTTTGATGCTGCTTCGAAACACCTGCGGGCAGCGTCAACATCTCCGTGCAATGTGGCAACTTTACCTGAGGTAGTGTAATACTTCATCTTTAGGTGGACGGTGGATGGCACAGCGATTAGCTTGGCTAAGGTCGGTCGTCCTAGGATGCATTGGTACAGAGATGGGCAGTCTACGACTAGGAACTGGACCCTGACCGTCCTGGCTGTCTCGTTTGCCCCGAAGGTAACAAATAGGTCGACATATCCCCATGGTCGGGATACTGCTCCGTTGAAACCCTGAAGGTCCGATCCGACGTATGGAGTCTAGTGTGTCTCGTTTAGTTGGAGTGTCGAAAACAGCTGGGAGTACATGATGTCGTAGGAGCTACCTTGGTCCACCAGGATCCTCCTCACATCAAAGTTTGCCATGCGTGCTCGGATGAGCAGAGGGATGCTAGCGTTGGGTGCCCCTCCCAAGAGTTCCTCCCGATAAAATGCAAGGGGTACAGAGCCCTCTCTTGGTGGATCGAGGGTGGCATTTTGCGCGGGTCCTTTAGCAATTAACTGGTCGAATTTCTGTTTCACGGATCCAGCCGTGATTTTGTTGAATCCTCCTCCCGAGATGACCATTGCTGTAGGGAAAGCTTCCCATGGGCTGTGGGAGGACAGGTACCCCGACCCTTCCGCACATTCTGGTGGGAAGAAGTCTTTCGGGCGATAAATGCTTAGAGCGACCTGCATGTTAGCATCTGCAGGGATGGGTACGGCTTCCTCGACTTTCCGGGTCTCCTGTGTTTCCTGTCGAGGAGTGTCTCTGGACTTGGTGAACTGCTTCAGGTGCCCGTCTTTAATGAGGATTTCGATCGCGTCCTTGAGATGGATGCAATCCTCTGTGTTGTGGTCGTGACTCTTGTGGAATCTGCAGTATTTCGTTTTATCCGTGCCGGACTTGCTAGGTTGTTGCCTCGGAAAACGTATCACTGCCTGTTTGAATTCCGAATTGGCGCACTCAGACAAAATTTTCTCTCTGGAGGCCAGGAGAGGTGTGTATTCGTGGAACTGACCAATAGGTCCCCGGTGCTCCCGCGGTTCACGGGAGCGATCATCCTTTCTTTTGTCTCCTCCTCGACGAGATGTCGAAGGTTCATCGACCCGGTGTGATTTGGCGTCTTCATGGCGTCGAGCGTCTCTTACTGAACTGGCCGCTTGCTTTTCTTCATATTGGATGTAGGCTTGGGCTTTCAGTAGGAACGCGTCGAGGGTGGCCAGGGTTTCAATGCCGACCGCCCGATGAAAATCAGTTGAGGGGCGTAGCCCTCGTTCCAGCAAGTACTTTTTCATGTCGTCGGTCGTGGATACTTGGACCGCTTCTTTATTGAACCTCTCGATGTAAGTTCGTAAAGGCTCGTCCCTCCCCTGGATTATTGCTTCGAGCGAAGCCTCTGTCTTTGGGTGTCGTCTTGATGCGGTAAAGTGCCTGGAGAACGTGCGTCCAAGTTGTTTCCATGAGGTGATGGATTCATCCTCAAGGCTTTTGTACCATGTCATCGCTCCTTTCGTCAGCGTTGTAGGAAAGAGTCGACATTTGATCGCCCCTCGTACACCCCGATAGTCGAGCAGTGCATCGATATTCTCGATGTGCTCGTCTGGGTCGGTGGTCCCATCTTACGAGCCTAACGGAGGGGGTTTCTCTAAGCCTCTTGGAAGCTTGGCCGCCATGATTTCAGACGAGAGGGGACCTCGAGCGTCCTCGTCGTCGCTGGAATTGAGCGATGAAGACCTGTGAGCCTGCTTCTTTGTTCGCCGGGGAGAAGCAGATCTTGATTTGCTCCTTCTTGATTTTCTTCGGGGAGAAGCAGACTGAAAAAAACGTTTGTCGCATGTTGATTCGTCGGTGTGCCCTTTCCTCTTCTTCTTAGCAGGAGACGGAGTATGCTCCCTTTGGGGTCGACGAGAATTATCTTCAAGACGGGCGATTTTCTCGCCATGGGTGAGGAGCAGCAAGTTTGTTTGATTCAGGATCTCGGCCAATGCGGCGAAATCTGACCCTGAAGGAGTCGAAGGAAAAAGAGTTTCCGGCGAAGGTGATGTCGCCTTCCCGTCTGGATGGTCTTGCACCGTTTCGTCATGTAGAGGAGGATGGATGTTGCTCTCACGTTGTGTGAGAATCATACCATCGTTCGATCGATTTTCCTGGTTGTCCCGAGCAGCCATGGATCTTGTTAAAACTTTGGTTCTTTGAGGATTTTGAAAGAAGAACGGGGAAATCAGTTTCCCACAGACGGCGCCACCTGATCGTACCTGGAGATCAAGATCCGATGCGGCTGGTCTCGAGAGCTGACGGAGATGGTCGTTGAGGAGAAAAAGGGGTTGTACCTGCAAGGCACTCTAATGCCAAAGTCAGGAACCGAGAAAAGAGTGGGCAAGTACAAGTATAAAGGTCAGAGAAATTGAATACCTGACCCTCTCAAATGAGAGGGTTTATATAAGGGACTAACTGAAAGATTATTGGTCCATTCTGCGAGGCGCGGATCGAGGAATCCGTGAAAATAGGCAACGATCAATAATAGCCGTTAGGGAACCTCATCGTGGTCAGACTGTTTGTGGTCGACTGAAGACCACTTTTCATGATTGTGCTCGACGTCGAGCAGGCTTATTGGATTGGTCTTCTTGGCCCAATTGGAGGGATTGGGCCGGTCCAGAACATTTTATAACAAAAATGGAATTATCCATGAGTTCTCTTCCCCCATAAATCCACGGAAAAATGGGATTGTAGAAAGAAAGAACTAATCATTCAAGAGATGTTTAGTGTGGTACCCTAATTTTTGACCATAAGATTTTCCATACGTTCATATGTATTTTGCATACAAACAAGATCGCCATTGTTATTGTATGCCTTTTATTTGTTTATGTTTACTAACCTTTAATTAAAATCCAAAAATATTTTGTTTTCTTTTATTAACATTTTCAGGGGAAGAACATGCTAAAAATACCAAAAATAGCAGTCCCACAACTCAAATGAATTTCACTGATAAAAAGTTAAAGTTGATTCACGATCATGTTAATTCATCTGATCAAGGATTCATCATGTTTTAATTGATTTATTCAAGGAATTTCAAGGTTCATGTGTTTATTTCCATGCCTTCTTCGACGCGCAAAAGAATCGAGCCGCAATCACAACAATGCACTCAAAAGAAAAAAAAATTCAAATTTTTGGTTGGTTAATCAATTAACCAATCTGTTAATAAATTAACCTGGGCGAATTTTGAAAAAAAAAATTAGCATCATCTCAGCCCTTGATCTCACTTGGAATATTCTAAATGAAATCTAAATGAAATTTTAGAATACAATATATTATTTCACATATAAAATAATATAGTATCTCAAAAACTAGTCCAAATGTGTAACTTCGGACTCACCTCTACAATGATTTTGTTTATTTCACAAAATCAATGACTAGTTCGAAAGTAAATTTCCAGATTTGTCATGCGAGAAATTTAATAAAACATCACCTTGCATATATGTTTCACTCATGATCATACCACCATTTATTCTTTAAACCCTACCAAAATCTCATTCCACATTTAATCTATAAGAACAAGATTTGGTTCTGCATCTATGTTTTGATGATAGCAATACATAGATTCATATAGAACAATTTGTACCATAATTGTTTTTTAAGTGTGCAGATACTAGATACAAGTTATGAATCTGAAGAAGAGACACGTGACATCATCATACTCTAAACCTAGTGCACTCTGACTCTAAGATGTGTGTTCTACAAAGATAATCAAACTCTGGATTACTCTGATCAATGCTTATAAACACCGTTCATCCAAAGCTTCAGACTATGACTCTGACAAGAGAAGCCTTTGACATTGTCATGCTCTGAAGTCTCACACTCAACAATTCTAAAGACCAAACTCTATAGACTTTAAAGACAAGGTTCTAAAGACTCTCTCATACAAACTCAGATTCTTCTCATATGCATGCCATCAACTGTCTATTTGAAGCCAATTGTAATACATTTTGTGTAATCTTTATAATTCATTTGTGTAATTTGCTTTCTTAGAAGCATCTTGTAATACACTTTATATCTAAACTTTTGAATTGTATTTCCTTGAGAAACTATGGTGTAAAAAGAATTTCTCAAGAAGACATTGGTGGTCAGTATTTGTGGTTGTAATCAAGTTTGGTTATAATGGATTAAGTCTTTGTGATAAGGCAAAATCACATTGGCTGGTGGACAAGAGGTAACTTGGTTAACAGCGAACTAGGATAAAAATATTTTTGTTCATTATTTTTATTCTAAGTTCTTTCCTTGTTATTTTGGGTAGCAAAATATTTTCATTCTAGAAACCCAATTCAAATTCCCTTTCTTATGTTTCTGTTACCTTCACAATCAAGTTTTCTACTTCAAAACAACATTTCTATATTTTTTCACATAATAAAAAAGCAAAAAAAAACTAGAATTTGATGTTATGTATATGTATTTACTTCATAACTACTTTCTAGAATATGATTTTTTTGCTTTAAAACTATATTTTTGGAGTTTGCTGAATGGCATACAGAACTGTATTCCAGGATTAGTTAAATGTTGAATTTTGTGTGTTTTTAATTATTTCTATTATGATTAGCCTTAAATATGGTGCACCTTGACATTTTTCCCAAAGATATTGTGTCTATGAATGTTAAATAGGTTGATAACAAGGTAGATGTTGGTAAACAATTTACAAATGAACTAGAATTTGTTGTTCGTGAATATATGCTCCAATGGATCTACATTGAGGATGAATAATTGGGGTTCAATATTGTAATTGGGAGGTTAAATAATGGTTTTGATATGTAATTGGGAAGACAAACATTTGTGACTCTAATATGTGAAAAAAGTGTCAAGTACACAAAATCTATTCGATAGTTGAAACAAGATGACACCAAATCGAGGAGATGTGACTGTCCTTTTAAGTTGCATGAGTACCTTATAGCGAATAATACATGGACATTTAATGTGATTTGTTATATACATAATCAGGACATGTGTTACAAGTTAGTCACTCATCCCATTGCATGTCACCATAATCCTGAACATGGTGCAAGCCAAAAACCTACTTGTAACTTTAAAATGGGAAAGACCTCAAAATGTCTCAAATATCAAACAAGTATACAATGTTTGTGCCCAAAACAATAAGGCGATAAGAGGTCTAAGAACTAAAATTCAACAACTATTGTAGCTTTTAGATGATAACCACTATGTATTGAGGTACATAGTATGCGAGGATGGAGAAATTGTTCGAGATATATTTTGAACTTATCATGATTCTATCCAGATGTTCAACACATTTCCCACTATGATCATTCTTTATTCAACATATAAGACCAACAAGTACATGCTTCTACTTCTAGAAGTTATTGGTGTTACTTCTAGGAAGATGAATTTATCAATTTGGTTTGAATTTTTAAAAAGTAACAAAAAGGACAATGTTACATAGGATTTACAAGTGTGTCGGGCTATGCTGAAGGACCAAGAAAACATGCTAAAGATCATTGTTATCAATTGCGACACCACATTGAGGGATTTAGTTCTAAAGGTGTTTCTTACATCATATGTGTTACTCAGTAGGTATCACGTAACAAAATATGCGATATGTAGACTTAAGCTTGCGGTAGGGACCAAACAAATCAAGGGTAAAGATGGGAAAATGGTCAAAGATGGTATGATATTGGAAAGCATAAAGGATTCCTTGAATTTTATAATAAATTCTTCTTTGGAAGAGTTATATGATGAGTTTGTACTACATTTCAATAAGGTGTGCGAGAAATATCTAAATTTCATGAAATATGTTGAATGTACAATTCAAGATTAGGTGAATGGGAAAATAATATGACTTCTCAAAAACATTTTTTCCACCTTGGATTGGTCCACCACAAATTCCAACCAAACACATTATTTGTATTGAATGGCTTTCAAAACATTACATTTTGTTCAGGTTCATTTGAAACAGGGATGACCTATACAACAAACATCACCAGAGTGGACAACTTATTCCACAAAGGAAGTTGGAATTTGGCTGGATAACTTTTTGGTTAGGATGGAAGAATTCACCAAGTTGAACGAGATTATATATAATAAAATAAGAAAAATTCAAATGTGGAACCTCCAATAGAAATATATTTAGGTAGTGACACATGTTTTGATGTATTTTAGTTTTTTTATCTAATAATGTATTTAGCTGGTGACTCATTTTTATGTATGTAATGTTGGATTGATATTAACAATGTAAAGTGAAAACATTTTGATACATTTAATGTGTATTCCATTTTTCTGACTTTTTCTAGCTTTTGGTGTTTCATAATAGGTTTTGTTTCCATACTAGGTTCTGTAACTACGAGGGATGAATAAAAAATGTACTTTTTGATGCATCTTATTTTCTATAAAAAAATGCTAACTGCAGGGGTAATCCGGAATTACATTTCCATATTCATCCTGATTTACTAAATGTGACATGGTTAATTTTGAAGTACATTTCCAAAATATCCTCTAAGATAAGATTGAATTTTTAAGGTCCATATTGATCTAAAACTTGTATAAATATGGATGTTCCTCGTGTCGTTAGCAAAACCAAACATAATGTCTAAATATTCATATCTCGTTTTTTCTACTTCAACGACAAGAGGTCCGTTCTTGAATTTAGGTTCATAGTAGAGAACACTTGTCTTATCAATCTAAAATTCACACTAGATAATTTGTTGCACTACCCAAACAATCGAAGAGTTGTGGAGTTCTATTATTGTTCACAATAGATTGACAACAAAGGGGATATACAGTTAAACAAGTTTGAGTCGAAGATGAATGAAGATTTAGTTGTTATGTGGAGTACATTTCATCGTTACAAAACAAAGTCTGATAAAGGTGGATGCGAAGGTTGCGAGATCGACCGAAAATTCTAAAGATGTTGAAACGTCCTCAACCATCACTTAATGATGAACTGTAATATTAGATTTACGTTAACAACTATTTATGTAATACTACGTCTTTTTATGTATGTCGTAACATTAATTGATGTTAATTTATATTGTTTTTCCTATTCTGCGCTAGTTTCTGATTTCCTAAAAACAGTCGTTTACAAAAATATATCTGAATTTATCCTAATACATCTACATATTATAATTTTTCGTCATACTAATATTTTTTTACGTCCGAAAATATATCTATATATTATAGTTTTTTATTTATTTAATTTTTCACAAAAATACACAATCATTGTTAGAAATGCAACGAGGAATTCTCAAACACTAATAAGAGACTAATGATCCAACAAATGAAGCTACGCATGGTCCTAATTTAAGGTCCACATTCCGTGTAGACCAATCTATCATCTTTTTGAACTAACCCCACACGTTTATTTAGATTTTCATTTATGATCTAATTTATTAAAGCATAAAAGGATAAGATTTCAACAAAAAAGTAGAAATGTAATTTAGACAAGAAAGAAAAAACCAGCTAGCTTAACATCTTCCATTTGCCACATTATGATATCGACATCTTAAAAAATATGAATATGAACGAACCATACAAATTTGAGAGTCCTTCTGTCATGTTCTATAAAGATAGTTTATTGACAGTCACAAAGAAATTAAACAGACAGAACTCATAAAGTGTACATTACAAACCGTACATACACCTTATTCTAGTTGCGTGAATCACTTCTATATATTAAAGGGAAAGAGATAAAGGTTGATTAATCAGCAGAAGGAGGTGATTTATGGTCTTCTTCTTCTCTTTATCAAGACATTTTAGAAAACAAATGAGATAGAATTTGACGTTTTCAAAGATATTTTTCCCTTAAATTTTAATATACTTCATTTTCTCTCTATGTCTCACTTTCATTCGGTGCAATAAAGTGATCCGTTAGAATCACTCATTTTCACTCTTGTGTTACGCCAACTCATTTATCACATCATAAATAATGGTAAAATTATTTTTCTTATAAGATATGTTGATGACGAAACTATCATATGAGTTTTAGAGGATGTGGTTCAAAATTAGGTCTCAAATTGAATATTTGTAAAATTGATTTTTATTTTTTTTTACCTTTGTGTGATTATAATATATTTTGTGGAGAGTTGTTTCCTTTGGACATTGTGAGGCTGATGTAGTGGATGAAGTTGCTTTGAGGGAATGTTAGTCGAGATGAAGGCATTAATGATGCGTCCGCAAGCGCACAGATTTATCGAAGTAATATAAAATATTGTCGAACCACATAGACCAATATCAACCTATCGTTACTTTGTAAAGCTAAGGCTAATGATATTTAATCTAAGGGAAATTAGAACTAAAACTAAAATAGAACTAAGAAAATATAATAAAAGAACGAGGTCAAGATATGGTTTCCGCGCTCCTAAGGGACTCGTAGAATGAGGTGCTAATTACGACTATACTCCTATTCCGTAGAATATACCAACTTAAAGGCTTTGTCTCACGCTCTCGCGGTCTTAACTTAAATCATACTTCCTAATCTCAAGATTTTGCTCTCGCTCGCCCGGTAACTAGGAAACACTCTTTGAAAGCTAATAATATCCTAAACGTTTCTAAAGCGCTCTCGTTGTATTTAGATAAGTTGCCTAATTTCTACTATCTGATTCGCTCCTCACGCTCTCGCAGATCTCGGCTCAAACCTTTATATGCCTCTCACTCTCATGACAAAACAATGTTAACTAACATCTCACTCTCATGATAATGCTAATTAAATTACGCATCGAAATTATAACCAAAACATAATTGTAGTTATTAATTCACACCTATTATTTTCTACCGAGTCCCGTCGGTAACGACGGTCCTCATACGTCGGACTCTAAACTAATTAGCAAGACATATAATTAAATGGAAACGACATAAACATAAAGATTGCAATTAAGAACAACATAATTTAACAATTAAGAGATGCAGTAACAATAATAATAATAAAGTGATAAAATAAAGAACCTGTAATAAACTTGAATTAAATGCTGGAAATAGAGAAACTGAAATGCAAGATTATTGATCCAAGCATTACAGGCCTAATACTAATGGTGTGGTAGTTTCTCAATGTGAGAAACTACCACTTTTACATAAGTGATTTCTGTCTAAAAACTATGAACAGCGCTTCCGCGCATAAGAACTTGGATGCTCCTAAAAACTACGAAGACTCCTATTTATAGAGTGAAATTTCCTCTGTAACTTGCCTGTAGCATAATGAGTGGTGGAGAAATTAGGAGTAGTGGGCTATTGAGAAATTTGAGGAGGAAGTGGGATGACTTAGTTTGCCTCCTTTAAGTTAAGGTTGAGAGAATTTAGGAAAATATAATGAACTTTCGTTGCTTCTGTTTTCCACGTTTTCACGTTCAGTATAAACTGATTTTCAAACACTTACGAGCATCATGGGGCTATGACGAGCGTTTCCTCTATTATGGACGCGTGATGATCGTAAGGTGTCTGTTATGATCGTCACACGCTTATTATGCATGACGCTCGTCATGAGGCTGTGATGACCGTCACAAATGCAAATTATGCAGAACTTCAGTTTGCTTGTTTCTTCTGGTTTTTCATGTTGGTTTTCTTCATTTCTTATTTTTGCATGTTGTTGACTTGAGAAACATAATTCCTGCGGAAAACATGAAAACTCGGGGAAAATCGGGAGTTAAGTCTATAAAAATCATAATGAAATGGAGACAAGATGTAGCAAATATATGATACGATTTCACGTTATCAAACTACCCTACACTTAAACCTTTGCTTGTCCTCAAGCAAAACCATGACTCGTAAGAAGAATAATGCATACGGATACTCATCCTAGGCTACCAACTCTAATTCAGTTAGATTTGATAGGTACTTGCTGACACACTAAGGATGCTGTAACAACATAATTCCGCTTTTTGCGGTCATCAGCCTCCTTCCTATAGAAACCAATCGGAATCATGTCATTATACCTAAGTCTAACTCACTCATCCTCCTTTCGTCCCTTTTCATTCGGGTGCAATCACATTAAGCCCGTTATCCTCTCACACTCATGGTAGGATTGCTTGTTAGTGAATATGATCTCATTATCATCAAAAAATTTCCTTTTGCACATATCAATAAAATAAAGAATTTTACACCGTTGGGCTAAATGATCGGGTAAGGACCACCTAACTTAGAAGGAGGATTTCTTTTCATTCATTCATTTTTCTCTTGATTTATTATTTTAACTTTGAGATCATACACTTATTTGCATCAACTTCCTACTTAGTGTGTGCTTAGGATGGTGTTGACTGCTAAATAAACTAATTAGGGACTACTAAAGGGTGAGAACTTAAGGCTACAACATACAAGTACTCAAATTGATTTCCATAATTGGGAGGCTCACGGTGTTAAAACGATATCGATCTTGCGGAATTTTCTCAAGTCTCACAATCTAACCTTAATTTTGTCTGTAGCCTCAGATTTTCAAAAGAAACACTATTTTTGTAATTCAGAATTTTTCAAATTATTTGGTACGACTAAAAAATAAGGGGATATCGATAAACATAAAATCACGCATAAAGACTCGAAAGCACGTGCAAAGACGCAACAAAATACTAAAATTGAAAAAACTAAAAATCATGCTGGAAAACATTAAATCTAACTAGAAAAACGGTAAAATGGAAGCGATAGAGTTCCTCCCCCACACTTAAACCAAACATTGTCCTCAATATTTTGATAAAAGGTGGAAAATGAATGATAGAACCTGTACAGATGCCTTTGTTTGCTATTACAACCAAATTCACTATGATTCTTCCCTTGTTGTCCATGTCTTTGCTGATCACTTCTTCTCCGGCGTCTTGTACTACGAGATATATGAATCTGCTGAAACTTCACTTTCATGAAGCCGCTCATCATATTGCATATTTCTGGAATAAGTACCTGCAAAACATGTTATGCAAATACTATGTGGTGTGTGCAGGTGGAGCCAGACCATGCAAAAAGCAAGGATAAGGTGAGTGACCGACGGGAGAGACATGCCATCTCCCATCATACTCAACATCGGTGTCACCACCAGCAGCGACATTCAAAAGAATGTGTGTGGGCACCATCTCATCTTGAGGGATTGTCATCTAGATACCTTTCGCCTAAATGCAGCTGAGACTTGACAAGTGATACATTTCTTTATTTTCTGCAAACAAAAACAATAAAAGGAAACTATTAAATTGAAAACTCATGGGTTACCACCCACGCGGAGTTTTGTTTAACGTCAATAGCTCGACGGTTAAGAGTGTTATTCTCCGGTTTCCATGGCCATTCATCAAGCCATCTCATATATCCCTCACCTTTCCTTTTCTTCTTTCTGTGGGGTGGTTCATTCTTTTGAACTTGTGGTGGTAGTTCTGTATCTATGCTAAGTATTAGACTTTCTTGTTTGGTCTTAGTCATTTCATCCATCACCTTAAAGTCAAACTTTACCCTCTTAACATTAATGGTTTCCTTAGTTTGGTCTTCAAAATTTCTTTTTTATGCAAGACCTCAGACAAGGGTGTGTGGATAATTTTCCATACATGCACATATGTTTTAGAGTTTGCAAACTTATTCGGAAAAGGATATGATGGGGTATATGGAGGGTGGTCAACAGTTCATGCTTCATTCTCTACCTCTTTGACAACCTCGTTTGTGGATGGTGTTGGTGAATTTGACTCAATCTCAACTCTTTCCTCACCATAACTCTCATCAACCTCATTATCACTCTCCTCAGGATCTTCGATTTGGTTTTCAATGCTGGTTGTTATAACATAAACATTCTCCTTAAGGGAGGGACCTATAGGTGTCAGTGCAAGTAGTAAGGTTTGAATCTCCAATGCATCAGTGTGAGTCATGAGGGACTCGACCATCGTGTTCAGCCGCCTAAGGGTTTCATGATTATCGATATGTTATCTTTTAAGTTCTTCATTCTGGATAGTTTGTGCGTCCACAAAGTGCTCCATCATAGATTCTATTCTAGCATTGGTCGATGTTTCAATGAAATCCTCCATAAATGTTTCGAGGTTGGACTGAACTGATTCTTGCAGTTCTTCAAAATATTGAGAGTGGTAATTTGGGCGGAAATGAGATAGCGTCGTGTAGAAATCTTCCATTAGTATTTTGAGATTGGAATTGTACGACTCTTGGGGTTCCTTGAAATATTGGGAATGGTAATCATCAGGAAGATTTGGGTGCGATTCCTCAAGGTATTGGGAGTCCTGCTGTTGGTAATTGTAGAAAGAATTAGGGTGCAGTTCCTCAAAATTTTGGGGTTGATAGGTGCAGAGGTAATTTGAGTGAGAATGATTTAACGAAGCATTGAAATTCTCCATTTTTATTTCAAATTCGGGATTATGGGATCCTTGTGATTCCTCGAAATACTGGGAGTGGGGATTGTAGAATAAGTTTGTGTGAAACATAGTTAAAGAAATAAGAAAGGAAAGTGCCTTAGTCTATACGGTGCAACGACTGAATCACAATATTGAATGTTGGTCCCCGACAACGACGCCACAAACTTGATGCGTCTGCAAGCGCACATATTTATCGAAGTAATATAAAAGATTGTCGAACCACAGAGACCAATATCAACCTATTGTTATCTATCGTTACTTTATAAAGCTAAGGATAATGATATTTGATTAAAGGGAAATTATAACTAAAACTAAAATAGAACTAAGAAAATATAATAAAAGAACGAGGTCGGGATATGGTTTCCGCGCTCCTAAGGGACTCGTAGAATGAGGTGCTAATTACAACTATACTCTTATTCCTTAGAATATACCAACTTAAAGAATTTGTCTCACGCTCTCGCGGTCTTAACTAAAATCATACTTCCTAATCCCAAGATTTTGCTCTCACTCGCCCGGTAACTAGTAAACACTCTTTGAAAGCTAATAATATCCTTAACGTCTCTAAAGCGTTCTCGCTGTATTTAGATAAGTTGCCTAATTTCTACTATCTGGTTCGCTTCTCACGCTCTCGCGGATCTCGACTCAAACCTTATATGCCTCTCACTCTCATGACAAAGCAATGTTAACTAACATCTCACTCTCATGATAATGCTAATTAAATTACGCATAGAAATTATAACCAAAACATAACTGTAGTTATTAATTCGCACCTATTATTTTCTATCGAGTCCCATCGGTAACGACGGTCCTCATACGCCGAACACTAAACTAATTAGCAAGACATATAATTAAATGAAAATGACATAAACATAAAGATTGCAATTAAGAACAACATACTTTAACAATTAAGAGATGCACTAACAATAATAATAATAAAGCGATAAAATAAAGAACCTGTAATAAACTTGAATTAAATGCTGGAAATAGAGAAACTGAAATGCAAGATTGTTGATCAAAGCGTTACACAAATTATAGGCATAATACTAATGGTGTGGTAGTTTCTCAATGTGAGAAACTACCACTTTTACATAAGTGATTTTTGCCTAAAAACTATGAACAACGCTTACGCGCATAAAAAACTTGGATGCTCTTAAAAACTACAAAGACTCCTATTTATAGAGTGAAATTCCCTCTTTAACTTCCCTGTAGCATAATGAGTGGTGGAGAAAGTGGGAGTAGTGGGCGGTTGAGAAATTTGAGGAGGAAATGGGATTACTCAATTTGCCTCCTTTAAGTTGAGGTTGAGAGAATTTAGGAAAATATAACGAACTTCCGATGCTTCTGTTTTCCATGTTTTCACCTTCAGTATAAACTGATTTTGAAACACTTACGAGCGTCATGGGGTTATGACGAGCGTTTCCTCTATTCTGGACACGTGAAGATCGTAAGGTGTGCATGACGGTCGTCACACGCTAACTATGCATGACGTTTGTCATGAGGCTATGACGACCGTCACAACTGCAAATTATGCAGAACTCCAGTTTGCTTGTTTCTTCTGGTTTTTCATGTTGGTTTTCTACATTTCTTCTTTTTGCACGTTGTTGACTTGAGAAACATAATACCTGCGGAAAACATGAAAACTTGGGGAAAATCGGGAGTTAAGTCTATAAAAATCATAATGAAATGGAGACAAGATGTAGCAAATATATGATACGATTTCACGTTATCAATTAACGAGGGGTTCAATACTACAAATAGTATATTTTAGGCAAGATACTCAAATTGGTCATTTAAGTTTACCTCGGGGTCCAATTTGGTCCCTTAATTTTAAAAAGTTCTAAAGTGATCCTTTAAGTTTTTAAATGGTGCCACCTTAGTCCTTACCGTTAATACCGTTCATCAAAGTCATTGGGATTGTACAATTGGCTTGCACGTGTTGCTGATGTCTGATTATAGTTGCCATGTGGTCTATGAAAACTTAAAAAAAAAGGTCAACTGAAACAAAGTCATTTTTCATTGAAGGCAAAGAAGAGTAACCCTAGCACAACCATTGTTTCATGTTAAATGTGGTTCAACTGCGATTTGACGCAATCTACAATCATCAAGTTGAAATAAAAAACAACCATATATGACTTTAACTATTTAAAGTGAAAATTTGTTACTTTGTTCGTTTTAGGGATTTTATAGTTTTAGGGTTTTATTGAAATCCGTCTTTTTCGTGTGTTTCTTCTTAGGATATAGGAAGTAAGTTGTAATGGATGAGCATTTGAACCTAAAAATCCACCACATCGATAAATTTATTGACGACGAAATGAGTGTGTACGAAGGGGTGAGGCTGCTGAGTTGAGAATAAATGCAGATATATGTAGTTTTTTTGAATTGTTAGAATATTTTAAGGACTTAGGTTACAATTCGATTGAGAAAATATATTACAGGGATCCAACATTTAGGATGAACTTATTGGTTGATGACAAATATGCCCTAGAGATTGCTGATCTCTATAAGGTTCATCTTAGTGTTGACATCTATATTCAACACACATTGTCACAACCTGATTACTATGATAATCATCTTAATAAAATAGTAGCAGAGCATAATGTAATTATGGATGAGAATGAAAAAGTCCTTGATGCAATGTGTAAGGAAGCAAGGGAAGTTGTTGGTAGTCGTAAGAATAGTGTAAGGGAAAAGGTTGTTAGTGAAAATGTTGTTATTGAAAATGCTTCTAGGGAAAAAGAGGTAATTGAAACTGATGTTAATGATGATAACGGGCATGGTGCTGGCGAGTTTAATGATGGAATTAGTTCTGATGATAGTGAGGATGAAAGCTTCAATTACGACAATGCAATAGATGTAGTATTTAAGGATGAATAAGATAAGTATGGTGATGATTTGGATGAGAATGAAGGGGATAATTTAATTGACTATGTGCATAAAGATGATGACCAAGAGGGGAAAAAAGGTATAAAAAAAAGTGGGAGAAAACAAATATGAGTTTAAAGGTAATGATAATGAAAGTGAGGATTTATAAAGTGAGTGTGATAATTATGATAATAGTGGAGTTAGGAGAAAAAAAGTACCCTATGTTCAAGCTACAAAAAGACATGTCCAATTACAAATGGGAGGTTGGAATGTACTTTATTACCAAAGTTGATTTCAAGGAAGTTATAACCTCATATGTAGTCCAATCTAGAAAGAACTTGAAGTACACTAAAAATGACTAGGTTAGGGTGAGGGTGAGGTGTAAAGAAGGATGTGAGTGAGAAACTTATTGTGCTAAGTTACCTAATGATGATTCTTGGAAATTAAGGAAGATAATATACAATCATAGTTGCAGTAAAGAGTACAATGTGAAGATGGTGAGTACCAAATGGTTAAGAAAAATGATACAAAATTAATTGAAAACTAACCATAGATTGAAACTTACAGACACAAAGGAGAAGACACAAAAGAATTGGAATATAGGGACCAATAAGACTAAGGCCATAAGAGCTAGATTTTCTGCTAGAGATATGGTTGATGGTTCTTTCCTAGGGGATTATACAAGGATTTATGACTACTGCCATGAGTTATTGAGATCCAACCCAGGGTTTACTGTGAAATCAAATGTCCAATGTGCACAAAAGGTTATTGATAATCAAAGACCCCATTTTACTGCTTGTAAGGAGAGCTTCAAATTATGCAGAAATTTCATTGGCCTTGATGGATGTTTTTTGAAAGGTCTGTGTGGAGGTCAAATCTTGGCAATCATAGCAAGAGATCTAAACGATCAAATGCTACAAATAACATTTGCAATTGTGGAAAGTGAAAAATAAGATAGTTGGGCATGGTTCTTGGAGCTTCTGATTGATGATCTTGGTAAGAGAGAAAATTGCCTCACATAGACTTTTATATCTGATCAAAAAAATGTATACTTATTGTCTTAATTGTTGAAGATGTGTTAGATGTTGAAGTGTTGCCAAACATAAGGAGGAAAGTTGAAAAAAACAGCACATACACAAACCTTTGGCTTGTCAGGTAATATACATGAACTTAACATGTCTTTAATACAAATGTCAAAGTACTATCTATGATGATCATGTATTTATATTTTAGGAAGTCTAATGAGCATATCTTTAAGGTTAGGCACCTTGAGAACCAAGCTGACAAGTTTTCAATAAACTTGTAGGAGCATATTAGTTCATGCAGAAGATGGGAACTCACATGCCTACCACGTGTTCATACAATGTCAGCTTTGAAGAGTAGGAACTATAATATTGATGAATACATTCCATATTATTACAGAAAAAGAAGATATATGGAAGTGTATACACATGTTATTTTTCTAGTCAATGGCTCAAATTTATGGGTAAGGACTGAGTATCCAGATGTCCAACCACATAAGTATAAAAAGATGTATGTAAGGCCAAAAAAAGAGAAGGAATCTAGATTTAAAACTATTCTCACAAGGCTTAAGGTTCTGGACAAAGGGCATTCTACTGCTGAACATGTCAAAATGATCATCAGAAGCATACCTAAGCGTTGGAAACCTATGGTAACAACTCTGAAGTTATCAAAAGACCTCAATAACACCTTTCTTGAAGAACTAGTTAATTTTTTAAGAAGTCATGAGATTGAGCTCAAGGAAGATGGGCCTAAGAGAAAGAGAAAAACTCTTGCTCTAAAGACTTTAGGAAGATCTGAGAAGACAAAAGCTCTTCAGGATGACACTGATGTAGAATCAGAAGAAGAATCATAAGAAGATGATGAATTGTATCTTCTCTCCAGATGCGTGAATCAACTATGGAATAAAAGGCTAGACAAATTCAAAGGACAAAATGCTTAAGCTGAAGATTCTGAAGAACAAAGTGTTGAAGACTCCGAAGGCCAAATTTTGAGGAACAATGTCAAGAATCTGAAGAATGTAATTCTAAATACTTTCAACGTGCCCTTGACTCTTCTATGCATGCTTCAACAATATTTTATCAGAAGTCTCTAAAGATTAGAAGATCAGATTAAGCTGTTTTAAGAGAGATAAATAATACATCATATTAAATCAAAATATTCTTTCTACTACATAGATTTCGTGAAATAAGGACATTTATTGTGTATGATTTTATCTCCCACCATTGACGACGGTTATTCAAGGAGCCAACTCATACATGAAGATTCCCATTATACCCTCAAATGGATCTTTCTTTTGGCTATATAAGGAAGACTTGGACGAAGAATCAGGATGCCACCTTGCTACATATTCACACGTTGCTGCATTATTTTTCTGATAACATTATTTTTGTGAATATTTTATAAACACAATTAGAACTTTTGTTCATATTGTGTGATTGAGTCACTGTACTTAAACATTGTGTTAATAAACTTACTAGAAGCAATCTTTGTAAACACATACTGTAA
Organism: Lathyrus aphaca; assembly: GCA_963966055.1. Classification (NCBI taxonomy): domain Eukaryota; kingdom Viridiplantae; phylum Streptophyta; class Magnoliopsida; order Fabales; family Fabaceae; genus Lathyrus; species Lathyrus aphaca. The sequence goes on from OZ014522.1 coordinate 559,768,607, forward strand.
ATCTCAAATCTATTTGAGTGATTACCTTGAGTGACTAGGGTTTAGTTTGTATACTCGAGAAGAAAAGGAATATTTTCTTTGTGGTGTCTTTAATCTGGTTGATAATAGTGGATTAAGTCTTTATCGAGAAGGCAAAATCACTTTGGCGGGTGGACTGGAGATAATTTTGTTAATAACGAATCAGGATAAGAATAACTTGTTATTTTTAGGCAAAATATCCTTTTTAGTCCTGTATCTTAACCTCAAGTTTCATTTTGGTCTCTTAACTTTAAGAAGGTTCGTATTGGTCCCTAACTTTTCAAAACATTCCATATTAGTCCTTTATGTCTTATTAGTGACAAATTTAGTGCCTAGTTTTTGAAGATTTCTTCACTTATAAGATAAAATGGACTAATATGGAACTTTTTGAAGAGTTATGGATTTTTTTAAAGTTAAGGGATCAAAATGAACTCTGAGGTTAAGATGAATGACTAAAAAGGGTATTAAACCTTATTTTTATTGTTTGTGTTGTGAATCAGATGCCCTAGGAACAAAGTACAATTGGTTTCTTTAAGATCAAGAAACTCACAAGGGTTAGGGTTTATAGAAACAATAAAGATAACAACAAGAATTGGTTATAAAGTGTTATTTTTTCCTTTCTCTATCAAACAAGGTTACAAGTATAAAAGAATAACAAATAACCTCTCTCACTTGAATTAGGATTTTATCTTTTCCTTTTTCAAGATGAAAGACTAGTATGTTATTTATAAGAAAACAAACACACTAACTTAATGATATTTTTAACAATTACCCATTATAAGTTAACTTAAACAATTGGGCTTACAAGCAAGGTCCAATTCAACATGTTAACAAACCTAGAAATATTAACTAATGCATGTTAGAATAAACTTCGACATAACACGCATTACTTCGACATTAACAAGTGAGCAAACTTCGATGACATGCTAAAACTAGAGTTATATCCAATATCTCACAGTTTGTTTTCTCTTTTGTTTGATTGGTTTTGAAAAAACATTAATTTTTTGAAACTCAATTCAAACCGCTTTTTTCTTGTGTTTCTCGTAACCTTCGATTACTTCTTTACTATCTTCTTTCAAGACTCCACCATAAATTAGGACTCTGTCCAGAGATCCATTTATGTACATTAGAATCCACTTCAATGCTTTCTAGTGAGCCTTTCCAGGATTCACCATGTACCTGCTTACAAGACTTATTGTATATGCTATGTCGGGTCTAGTACAAACCATATCATACATCAAAAAACCTATTATATTAGCATATGGAATGCTATCCATATAAGTTCTTTCAATATCAGTATTGGGATACTAATCAATCTTAAGCTTGAATTGAGGGTTTGTCGAAGTCACAACATGATTTGAATTCGACATTCCAAAATTGAGAATTTTTTGTAGGTATGCGTCTTGATATAAGTATAATTTCGATTGATTTCTATCTCTTCGGATGCCAATCCCAAGAATCCTGGATGCAACTCACAGATCCTTCATGTCAAACTCCTTATTGAGTTCATCCTTTACCTTCCTTACATCTTCGACATTGTTGCTTGCTATTAGAATATCATCCACATAGAGCAACAAAATGACAAATGAATTACTAGGTCAAAATCAGAAGTAAACATAGTGTTCGAACTGGCTTCTGATGAAAGTTATGCATGCCATGAACTTTTTGAATATCCTATTCCACTATTGAGGATATAAAGATATCTTCAGTTTTCACACATACTCTTCCTTCCCCCTTTCTGACATACCCTTTAGGCTACCTCATCATAATTGTTTCAACTAGATCACCATTTAAGAACACAGTCTTCAATCCATCTATTCCAGTTCGAGGTCGAACTGTGCCACCATGGAAAGCAACATTTGAATGGAATTGTACTTCATAACAGGAGAGAAAACATCATTGAAGTCGACACATTCTTTCTGAGTGAAACCTCTAGCAACCAATCTTTCCTTGTATCTCTTCGACGTGACTTCTTCGATTCCTTCCTTAACTTTGAAAATCCACTTACAACTGAATAACTTGGCTGCAACATATTTCTTGATCAGCTCCCCTGTGTTGTTATCACGAAGAGATTTCATCTCATCATCCATGGCCTTCAACCATTCAGTCTTATTTAAACTCCTCATAAATTCCTTATAGTCTCTAGGTTCTTCGTCTAGAACCTCACTTATAGAGATTAAGGCATAAGCTATAAGATCTGCATAATTAAGACTCTTAGGTGGCTTGATGACTCTTCTAGGCCTATCTCTTTCCAGTAGGTAGTCATCGACAGTTACCTCATTCTCTTCAGCGTCTTGCTTTTCTCCTTCGAATTCATCTGGGTTATGCGCTTCAACATCACTATACTCCACCTCAACAGGAATCTCTCCTTGTTCCAGCTCTTCGTCAGCATCATCATTTTTCTTGAAAGCCAACTCATCTTCATTGAAAACTACATCTCGACTAGTGATACACCTCATGTGACCTGGCTCTAGGAACCATAACCTATAAGCTTTATCTCCTTCAGGGTATCCCATGAACATGCATTTAAGAGCTTTAGGTTCGAACTTATCATGCCTAATGTGAGCATAGGCCACGTAGCCAAATACTCTTAGTTTATTGAGATTTGGTGGATGTCCCAACCAAATTTCTTCAAGTGTCTTCATAACGAACGCAATTGAAAGACATATGTTTATCAGATATGTTGTTGTTGAAACAACCTCAGTCCAAAACACCTTTTTTAATCCAACACTAGTCAGCATACATCTATCTCTTTCCAAAATAGTTCAATTAAACCTTTCTGCCAAACCATTTTGCTATGGAGAACCTGTAGTAGTTCTGTGCCTTGGAATACCCGAGGCAAAACAAAAACTGTCAAATGCCTCATTGCAAAATTCAAGGCCATTGTCGGTTCTCAGCCTTTTGACATTTCTGCCAATCTGATTCTCAACCAAATTCTTCCGACTTTTGAAATTCTCAAAAGTTTTATCCTTAGTCTTCTGGATGAATACCCCTAACTTTCTGGAATAATCATCAACTATGGATAGGAAATACCTTGCTCTTAAATATGATGGACACCTTGTAGACCCCCAAAGATCATCATGGATGTAATCATGGGAGCCATGTGTTCTTTGTTTGCCTTTGTTGAACTTCACTCTGCAAGATTTTTCAAATACACATGGTTCACAAAATTTCATCTTTTCGACTTTGTCTCCACCAAGAAGATTTTGTTTCCTTAATTTGACCAGACCATTTTCACTGACATGAACCAATCTCATGTGCCAAATATTTATCTTCAACAACTGTTTCATGAAGGCAACATTTGTCGAACCACTTACAACTTCAACCTAAAGGGTATACAAGTCTTGTTTCTTCATGCCTCTCAAGACTTCCTTCGACCCCTCCATGACTCTTATGATATTTTTCTCTCCTTGAAAGACATATCTCTTTTTGTCGAATTCACCAAGAGAAATCAAATTTCTCTTTAAATTGGGTATATACTTGACTTTAGTTAATAACCTTATTGACACATCATGGAGCTTGCATCTAACAGATCAAATAACTGCAATTTTGCAACCTTTGTTGTTTCCCGACAGCACTGGTCCACCATCTTGATCACATAATTCCTCGAACAAATCTTTGTTTGGAGTAATGTGCCAAGTGCAACCTGAATCCATAATCCACCCGTTTCTTGAGTCGCCACTTAAAACCACAAGAACATCAGATGAGTCGAAATTATCTTGATCAATGGTTGCATTGCCATTATCCTTACCTCCATGATTTTTCAGGGTATACTTTGTTTGTATGACCCTCCTTCTTAAAATAATAACATCGAATGCAAGAGGTGTCATCAATATAAGACTTTTGCTGGCTTCTCCCATTCTTCTTGTCGAACTTACCATCCTTTCGCAATAATTTTCCTTTAATAGTCAAACCTTCACCAACCATCGAAGGTTTATGCTCCTTTCGTTCGTTCAAGTCCTTAGAGTATAAGGCAGATTGAAAATCTTCAAAGGTCAACGATTCTCTTCCATACAAGAGTGTTTCTTTGAAGTGAGCATGTGTTTTGGGTAAATCGCACAATAACAACAAAGCTTGATCTTCATCATCGATCTTCACATCAATATTTTCAAGATCAAGAATCAGCTTGTTGAACATATCCAACTTTCCAGCCAACACTTTTTCTTCACTTATCTAGAATGAATACAAAGCTTGCTTCAGGTAGAGTCCATTCACCGGCGATTTGGCCATGAACAAACTTTCAAGTTTTAACCATAATCCTAATGTCGTCGTCTCCTTTGATTCTTGTCGAAGAACTTTATCACCAAGGCTCAACAATTTTGCGTTGTGTGTTTTCTTAATCATTATCGTCTTTTCAGTTTCCATCAATACAGCGTTCATGACAACCTCTCCCTTCAACGCTTCCAAACAATCCTATTGAACCAGTAGGGCTTTCATCTTCAAGCACCATAGATCAAAATTGTTCACTCCGCTGAACTTTTTAGTCTCATACATTCTTGAAGGCATCTTCTTCACGCTCACTGCACATATTTGTTATGAATCGGATACCCTAGGAACAAAGTATAATCGGATTCTTTAAGATAAAAAAACTCACAAGGGTTTGAGTTTATAGAAACAACGAGGATAACAACAAGAATTGGTTATAAACTATTATTCTTTCCTTTCTCTATTAAACAAAATTACAAGCATACAAGAATAACAAATAACCTCTCTCACTTGAATTAGGATTTTATCTTCCTATTTTTCCTTATTCAAGATGAGAGACTAGTATGTTATTTATAAGAAAACTAACACACTAACCTAATGGACTTTTTAACGATTACCCGTTAGAAGTTAACTTAAACAATTGGGCTTACAAGTAAGGCTCAATTCAACATGCAAACAAACCTAACAATACTGACTAATGCATGTTAGAACAAACTTCAACTACAACACATATTACTTCTGTAACACCCCAAATTTTCCCTCTTATTTTTAAGCATCATCATTATACCATAATCATCATAAGCATATCATATCCTTGGCATCTTTGCATGGAAAGATGAGGCATAACATTCTCATGACCCAACATTAGGCATATGATCATCCGTGGAGGGGTTTGAAACATCACATGCTATAACAAGAGGCCCATTGGATTTGTCCAAGTCCTATAAGGGGTTTACATTGCATTCACAAGTTCAAGATCATTCACAAAAGCCCAAGAGGTTGGGAGATCATCAGGGAATTCAAGCTAGGGCAAGCTCCTACACAATGATCCCAAATTAGGGTTTCACTTTCAAGCATGAAAACTTTGTGACTTTGGCTATTTCATCTGGGCAAAGTCTCTCATATGACAAGAGGATCTTAAGGATGAAGTTTGATGAGAAAATTCCTTAGGGAAGTCAGTTATTTCATCAGAAGTTCCAAAATGCAACTTTTCTCCTGTATGAGGAAATCCTGATTAGGGTTTTGGGCCAGATACTCATATCTTCTGAATTTTGACCTTTTCTTGAGGTCAAAGGCTTTTATTTGGTCTGCATGGCTAATGTGTGAAGTTTGAGGCAAAAATTCACTGAAGAAGTCAAGGTTTGGTTCAGTTGCTTGAAGGTGAAGCAATAAAGTCAATTGTGCAGTCAGAAAAGTCAACATGAAGATTTCAGAGTTTTTTTAGTCAAGATTATCAATTTTGAGGTCATATCATGTCAAGGAGTATTTCAGTTGAGCTTACATGTCAAAAATCGGGAGTATGCAAAGAGTTACTAAATTTGGAAGTTTCCATTTTCGGAAATTATTTTGTCCCGAAACTTCAAGCTATTATTTCATGTGCGAAAAAGCTCCGAATGATTTTTCGGTGAACATGAAAGTTGTAGAGCACGATTTTCCCTTTCCGAAAAGTTGTAGACCGCTTTCATAGCATTTTTAGAACTCAAGTTATGATTTTTTGAAGTTTGGAGCATTTTTAGGGTTTTTGTGGACACGTGTCATTTGGTCATTGGTTTATTATTTAAAATTAGGTTATGTGTGGCATGCCACGAGTAGTTTGTTCACATTTATTTTAGTGAGCCCATTGTATTATTTGTGTGACCAAATATATAAAATAATCCAAAAATAGTAATACTTGGTGATGGTGTACGAAGAAGTAGTGTGAAGAGCAGCATTTTGAGCCAACCACCCTTTGCTTGCCACATATCCCTTGGAGTCACGATTTTCTTCACTCTCATACACTTATTCTCACGCGGATGCCACAGATAGAAGAGAAAGAAGGAATTCGCGTGACCAAGCAGCATGCACCCCATGCACTACACCCAGTCAACCAATCCTAACCCTTCTCTCATTCTTATCATCCAATGATGATCCAACAACACTCACACACCACCATAACACTCTACACCATCATACACATGATTGATTTCAAATTTGAAAACTGAAAGGAAAAAGACAAGAGAGTCACGCAGGCTGCAACATAACTGAATTGGTTCTCACACTCCAAAGGGGACCTCACACCCTGCATCATATATAAGGTTGCATTTAGGGCAAAGAGTGAAAACACACATTGCAAATCACACGCCTCTCTTTCTCTCTTTTCATTGTGCTCTCTAGCTGCACATAACAAAGCATTTCCAGATTTGTTTCCTTACTCTCTCATCTCATTCTTCATCTTCAACACCTTTGCATCCTTACATTCATCTTCACATCACATATATAAGGAGTTTTGGAGCTTCGGGCAAGAAAAAGTTTAATCACTCTTTCTGTTTTTGCTCATTCTTCCATCTGCAAGCCTTTATATCGCTCAAGCAAGGCAAATGAGTTCATAAGGAAGCTTGGTTGATCTCTGGATTTCTGAAGATCTCAAGAAAAACTCAAGTGCAGGTTTGAATATTCACTCTTCTTCATTTTGGATTTGGTGTGTTTTCATTTGTTTTGACTTGCTAAGGTTAGATTTAAGATGACTAAAGTGTTTGAGTTCTTTGATTGAGCTTAAATTTGAGATTTACAGTTTTTATAATTGAATGTTATGCTGTTCGATCTGCTTTGGTTATAGCTTGTTTTTAAAATATGATAGCATATTCATGATCCTTGTATGTTGGACTCCATTTTTGGCTTTTACACCTTTGATTTTCATGGAAAGATGGAGGAGTTGTGGTGCTATGAAATGTGGTTGTTGATGCTGCAGTTTGCCCTGTTTTTCCTGCTTCTGTTCGAATTTTTCATGAGCCAGGGAAGAAGATGAGGACATGGTGATGGCTGAGTGGTTGCTTTGTGTTTTTGTCATCTTGTGACTTAACCTAATATTGACCAGTTGATTTCATGTTACATGTTTTTTGTTATTTCATTTTTAATAAATATGTCACAAGTAAATATTAACAATAATTAATCCTGATTATTAAGTTGGTTAGTGGATTTTCGTGTGGGCTTTGACTAGAGTTACTAATCGCACCTCCACTTTGGCCCCAGATTTTTAATGAACTGATTTCGTTTGCTGAGTGCACCCTTGGCCTGGTTTCTTTTATTTTATTTCTTTTTATTTCTTATTTTATTTTCAGTTTGAATTTTAATTTTTAAAAATAGAAATAGGTCTTCAAAAATTATAAAAAAAATTAATGAAAGATCTTTTTAGTTTTCTCTAATTTTTGGCATTTTTATTTTTCATTTATTTTTAATTGCCACGCTGGAATTAATTGTTTCTTTTAATTAATTATTTTTATCTCGTTTTGAAGCATGATGGCTTGTTCATTTTCTATATTGATCATTATTTTGAATTTTGAGATATTCTTTTTGCTCTGGATTCATGATGGGATGTAGTTTATTGATGATTTTTGTTCTGATTTTTAGAAGTTTGCTTAAGTGATTTTGGTCTCTAACTTGTGCATGAAGCTTTCTAACCCTAATCCATGTTTGAACCCTCATTTGAGTGGCTAAGCTTCTGATTTTGATCCTCTCCTTCTGGTATGTTGATATTGTATGATTGAAGATTATTTGTGCAAGTTTGTGGAATTTTTGGATGTATACTTGGATTGATGTGAATTTTTTGTTCCTTACTTGTCCCCTTTTGCTTCTTTTGGGTCATATGGTCACTCCTTAGGTTAAAAGGGCAATTGTGCCAACTTCTTTAAGTTGTTTAGAGCCTTCCTAGATTGTGGATACCTCTCTGGTCTTGAGTTGATGCTTGTGCTTTGAGAAAGTTTGTGTTTGGTTGCTTTTATAGTTCATTCACTCTTATGCATGCTCACTTCACTTCCTTTGCTTCTTTACTCCTCATGATGTAAATACTTGACTTTGTGTGCTTCTTCTCTTCATCTTACATGACCCTTAGGCACTTTCTTAACATGTTAGGGTTCTGGTTTGGCACTTTGTGGTTTTGCTTTGATTATTTTGCTTTGTATTCTCTCATGTTTACTTTGTTTTGTCATGGTGACTCATAATGCTTCATGTTGAGTTGTGTGGTTCTCTTCTCATTCTTATGCTTTGAGTTTGCATTTGGCATTTGTGATTAAGACTTCACTTCTGGTTGTGTGACTTTGATTTGACATTATGTTTGTTTTGTGTTGCTTTCATTCTTGTGTCACTAACCATTTCAGGGGCTTTGGTAAGTGAGAGGTGTGGATGTGATTCCCACACCTCCAAGTTTTATCTCTTATCTTTTCTTCATTGATACTATTGTTGTGATTGTTAGGGCTTAGGCCTTACTTCCTCCTTCTTCTCTTTCTTTTCTTCTTTCTTCTCTTCCTTTAGGATAGTAAACCTCACTAACTTAGGATTACCTTGCATGATAACAATAAGGATTCATTAGTCCCCCATTAGACTCTTACCTTTGAGATCCTTTTGTTTCTCTTCTCTTCTCATCTCAAAACCCTAAAGACACTTAATAAAGATTGAAGTGATATCTTGAGCAATAGCCTTATCCCATGAGACACTTGTAGTCTTCCCATCTTGGGATAGTACAAGTTTGTCTTGTGATGCACAAGTCTGATCAAGATACTATCTTCACCAAGAAAATCATAAAACACACTTCTTCATTGTAAATACAAAAACACTTAATAAGTTTAATGAGTTAGTGAGCCTAAGCCCTAATCTCTGGAATCAAGTTTTTGGGATCTTCTCCTTACTTGAGTGTGCTTGTTTTATTATTCCATCTTGGAATGTAGTGACAAGTGCACATTCCATGGAAAAGAGCTTGAGTTCACTTCCTTGTGACACACTCCAAAAAGCTTCTAAAAACACAAACAAACAATAAGCGTCTCTCCTTCGGGACTTCTTTTCTCATCCCACTCACTCCTTACGTACGAACTTGCTACTACTTGTCACTTTGCAAGACGATAACGCACTCGTCGTCCGAGCCTGCAACACCTGAGCATTGACATAGGCTGTTCAAGCCTTAAGACACAAGCAATCCTTTCCACCCCTAGTTAGGGGAACTACGGCGACTCTGATCCTCATTGTCCAGATGAGGTACGTAGGAAGCAGGGTAGGGCCCGTTCGAGCACAATCTTTATTTTTCCTTCATTTTTCCTTTTCATTTCTTTCTCAGTTCCCTTTTCGTTTCTTTTATCTAGTTCAGTTCCTTTTCTTTGCAGCAGCTTTCTTTCCGTCACTCTTTGAAACAGTTTCTTTGCAAGCGTGGATCCCGTCGGGTACGGCGGACGATCTGGGTGATAATACCTTCCCAGGTCGTAACCGACTCCCGAACTCAGTCTCTTTGGTTCGCATGACCCGTGTCCCTCCTCTTATTTTCTTCTGGTTTGTGCAGCATTACCATTCTCGTTCCTTCGGGATAAAAATGTCTGGCTGACGACTCTACCTTTTCCGCGCCACTTTCGCGTTTGTATCAGGATGGAAATCCGAGGAGCGACAACTTCGACATCAGCATGTGAGCACACTTCGATGACATACTAAAACTAGAATTTGATCCAATATCTCACAATTTGTTTTATTGTTTGTTTGATTAGTTTTGAAAAAAACTGATTTTTTAAAACTCAATTCAAACCCTCTCTTTCTTGTGTTTCTCGTAACTCTCAGTGTGAAAAATCATTATATATGTAAGTTCAATGCTTAATGTAATGATCTCCCGATTGTCTCATAACCCAACATTAAGCCATTAATAAGTACAACACAAAAATAAAACAGGGTCTCAGACTAGCTTAAATACTATACTCTTACAAGATTGTCTTGTCCTCAATCACATTGGCCACCATACAATGTAAAACCAAATTCACAAAAGATATGAAATAGTTTACATCCGGGAGATTTTCATGTGGCTCAAATTAAAAAGAACAAACACTTTATAGTAGTTTAGTACTCTTGGTTAATCCTTGTCCATATGGAGGCCTAAATAGAAACATACATGGCACAAAGTAAAGCATAATTACAAGGGTGCAAAAGTCCACTACTATGACTAAACATTGCTCAACACGATGCTCTCATTCTTTTTCTTCCCATAGATTGCAACAAAATCCCAATGAGTTCAAAACGTAAGCAAAACTAATGATTGATAGCAATATAATTTGGTGGCAAGAACCATCTTTGGGCCAATCAAAACACTTATTTACTTAGTTATAAGCTGAGTATGAAGAGCACTAGTATTTCCATTGGTGGTAATTTTGCCACGGCTATGATTCCAAAGTTGACTATATAGTTAATGGGAGCTAGGTGGGGTAAGGATCAACACATTGGCTGTTTTTTACTTTTTTAATTTTGTATCCCACTCAATCTAATCATATAATGCATTATGATCCATTTATAACTTGATAATCAATTTGTAGCATTTCATGTTAATTACTGTTTGGTAAAAGGTTTCATACTCCAATTGGTTTGTCTTTGGAGAGTGGAAACGACAATGATATTCTTGTTGTATATACTAAAACTCTCTTGAATGAACCATTTTGTAATTTTTTGTGTGGACATGATGAGACATATTAAGATTGGGAATGACATATAAGTAAAAATTGATTGATGCTTAGTGGTCACTCTTTATTTTTCACTTTTGACCTCTTACCCAAATGATAAAAGATTTTTTTAAATAAAAAATTGAAATAAACAACCAAATGTTTTAGAAGTTGTAGGAGTCAACCAATTATTGACTTAAAATTTAGAATGGTCATGTGATGTATAATAAGGGAATTTGGTCACGTTGACAAATGTCATTATATGATTTTTATAAAGAAATTTAGATAAATTTGAAAGAATGATAAAAAAAAAAAAAAAAGCTATATTAAAGTGTAGAAAATTTAGCAAAAAGTCAATACCATAAATATACAAAGACTTAGTGAAAATGGTTAAGAAAAGCGAGAGAAAATGTGTGATCTGCTTCAAGAATTCTCGCTCGTGCGATGCATCCCATCGCAACTTGATGCTAGTTGTTGCATATGTGATGTGATGCTAGTTGTTGCAGATGTGATGCTGGTTTTGCAACTGACCAATTTTTCTATTAAAAACAAGCAGTTTTGAAGGGTTCCAAATTCCAAGACTAAGAGTGACGACACATGGCGATTTTTGGTGCTTTTGGAGACTATTGGAGAGCATTTCCTTCGGTGTTTTTTCATGTACACTTAATCTAAACTCATGGTATATTTATTTTACACTATGAGTAGCTAGATTTCCTTTAGGTTAGGTCTTTTTGTATGATGAAACTACTTTTATTCTATTGGGACATATAAGTGGATGATGTTAATGTTGTTGTTTTGACATATTGTTATTAATCAATTATCACTTGTGTTCGTTGCTTATTGTATGTTACGACACACAATTTGATTTAGGTAAGTAGTGACATATTCATCGTAGGGTTGCTTATCGGAAATAAGATAATTGTCCGGTTCTCTAATTAACTAGGATAGTCTAATTAGGAATTGTGATTTAGGAATTAATGTGCTCTAGTGCCTAGTATGACTTTTCAATTGGCCAGAGGGATCATTGGATTAACGCTTAGGCTAATGAGCTAAACACCAAGGAATTGGGTGCAGTGGCAAGATTAATCTTTCGTGTAACTCATATGTCTCCGCATGTCTGTGAATGCACATTTCATCAATAGAATAGAAATAAGGGATTCTAACGAAAAGACCTAATCTTCTTAATCATTGTATCTTTTTCAAAGTTAATTTTCTCTTGTTTTCGGATCAAAACAACAATTTTCAAACAAATCCCTCCCTTTGGTTACAGTAAATCGCACTCATTTTCCTTGTTAAAATCCAATCATCTTGTAGACGAATCCTTTTTTATTACTTCAATACATACTAATCAACTTTCTTGTTTTGTCATCATTGCATGAATGCAAAAGGCTCTATATATTGAATATGTAAAGATTAATCAATAAAATTCTCAATTTTAAGGATGGAGCATGAATAAATAGTTTCTTAGGAAAGATATAAGGGGAAACATAAATTTATCCTACTTTCCCAACGAGCACGTGAGAGTAGGGAATGACTGGTTCTTCCTCCTAAGTTTAAGGGACAATTTCCTTCCATTCTGCTATGGTCCAACTGAATATATCCTGAGCATTTAGTCGGCCACGTATGGGTGAGATGTATAAGGTGGTAAACACGAATCTAGATCGGATGACCCAAGTTACAGTGGGACGACCCAGGGTGACGCCCGCCCATTCTCTCCAGATCCTTTGAACTACTTCTTTGAAAATGCAATAAAATCATCTCAGACATTAAATTTCAAAATAAACCCAAGAATTATTAGGGTGTAATCCAAATTCAGATTAGTTACATTTATATTTAATTCGAATTTCATTTTAGTGGCTCTAATAGTATATAAGTTTATGTTGTAACAAATTTTTAGAGTAATCAATTTTCTTATTTAAATCCAAAAAGTTAGTTAAAGTTTTTCTCTCTCTTTCTCTTCCACCATCTTCAACCTTGTGCACCAACAACGGCGAAGGCTACGTGGGACACAGTAATACGATGTTACATCGATGATGCATCATTGAAGAAGGTAAAACTTCAAAGTCTATGTAATCAGTATGAGAATCTCAATATGAAGAATAATGAGAAGGTACCTGATTACATCTCCAGAGTAATTCTGTTCACAAATGAGATGAAATCTTGTGGAAAGAATCTCCTTAAACAAGTAATATTTGAAAAGGTATTGAGATCACTTACTTCTCAGTCTGATTACATTTTTGTAGCAATTGAACACTCTAAGGACCTTAGAACCATGATAATTGAAGAACTGCAAAATAGTCTAGAAGCACAAGAGTTGCGTGTGACTAAGTGAACCTATAAAAGAGAGGTGGAGAAGGAACTGAAGGCGTCTTCTGGTAAGAAGAATCATAAGCAGTCTTGATTAGAGGCAAAGAATTAGTCAGATGCCGAGAATTAGTCAGAGGCCAAGAATTGGTTAAAGGCCAAGAAGAGACATGGTGGTGGTTATTATAAATCTGAAATCTCAAACTCTGATAAGAAGAAACATCATAATGAAAATGAGGAGTTTGACAAGAAGAAGGTTTAATGCTACTGTTGTAAGATGTTTTGTCATTTTGTTGTTGATTGTTGGTCAAATAAGGAAAGAAAACCAGAAGAAGCAAACACAGCTAGAGGAGAGTCTGATGATATACTTATGCCATTGATGGCTTCTAAGTCTGATGATGGATATTTGGTAGATTGGTGGAATATGGACACTAGCTGCTCAAATCACTTAACTAGAAACAAACAATGGATGATTAATTTTCACTTTAGGAAGAGGAAAAAATCATATGTGATGATGATAAGTATCTGAATGCTGAAGGAATGAGAAATGTCAAGGTCACAGTGAAAAATGGAAAAAGTGTTCTGATTAAAGATGTGAGGTATATTAGTGGTATGAAGAGCAATTTAATGAATGTAGGTTAGCTAATTGAGAAAGGTCTCCCAGTTACTATGAAGGATAATCATTTGAATTTGTATGATTCTGATTAGAAGTTGATTATGCAGTTTGACCAGGGAAGCAATAGAACATTCAAGGTGAATGTGGAAATAGTTGAAGCTAAATGCCTTATTACAAAAGGTGTTAAAGGTAACAGTGAGATGTGGCACAAGATATTGGGGAATCAGAAATTTAGAAGCTTAGGCCATTTGAGTTCTAGGAAGCTAGTACATGTCATTCCTAATTTTGTTAAGCCCGAGAAGTCATGTGAGATATGCATGAAAGGAAAGCTACCAAGATTTCCATTTGCATTAGAAGTGGCTCCATGAGCAAAACATTCTTTATGAGTAATGTATCATGATGTATGTGGAGTACTTGAAGTACCTTCATTTGGAGGAAACAATTACTTTGTGTCTGTTGTGGATGAGTTAACAAGAATGATATGGGTAGAGTTCATCAAGTTTAAGCATGAGGTATTTGTTGAGTTTCAGAAGTTCAAGGTGAAGACTGAAAAACAGAGTTGTCAGAAGCTGAAAAATTCTCATAACTAATGATGGAGGTTAGTTCAATTCATTATAATTTAGAAGGTTCTATGAGGATAATGGATTTGAGGATGAGGTTATTGTTTCATACACTCCTAAAAAATGGTCTAGTTGATAGAAGAAATAAAACTTTGCTTGATATGACAATGAGCTTGCGGAAGGAAAAAGAGCTCCCTCGCACCTTGTGGGAAAAAGTTGTTAACACTACAACATATATGGTAAATAAATGTCCAACAAAGAATCTAAATGGAGTAGTTCTTATTCAAAAATGGATTGGAAACAAGAAAAGTGTGAGCCATTTGAAGGTGTCTGGTTCTCTTTGTTATAAACATGTAGTAAATGTTAAGAGAAATAAGTTAGATGATATAAGAAAAGTCATGTTGCTTCTAGGCTACCATAATACAAGGGCTTATAAGCTCCATTGTCCTGGCACCAATAAATTTTAATTCAACATATATGTTATTATGAAGGAAACAAAAATATGGGATTAGAACAAGTCTCAATCCAACTATGATGTAGTGTTTACACCTGAGTTAACTTCTAAAGATATTTCAGATTCTGAAAGAGAATCTGCCTCTAAAGAAGATTCTGAGTTTGAAGGTGAGTATGACTATGAAGGTGAATCTGATTCTGATCGAGATTCTAATGATAACCCAAACTCTGGTGGTAATTATGCCTCTGAAGGTAGTCCAACATCTGATACTTTTTCCAGCAACTGAAGAAGATTATGAACAAATACAGAGATAAAAAAAATCAGACAAATAATAAGAAGATTTGTAAAGTATGACATGTTGCAAGATATTGAGATAGACTCTAAAGTGGAATGCATTTAGTGTTCCATGTTGATAGACTTTGAACCAGTTAGTACTGAAGAAACTCTTAAGAAGAAAGTATGGTTGAAGGTCATGAAAGTATGGTTGAGTGAGCTTCCAAAGAACAAGAAAGTCATCAGTTTGATATCGGTTTACTAGTTGAAACTAAAGTCAGATGGATCAATTAGAAAACACAAAGCAAATATAATAGTTAGAGGATTTCTACAGATATGTGGTTTAGATTGTTTTGAAGTGTTTGCACCTGTAGCTAGACATGAAACAATCAGATTGGTGATTTTTATAGTCGCTAATAGAAATTGACCTCTAATGCATTTGGATGTGAAATATGCATTTCTGAATGGTCCTTTACAAGAGGAGGTTTACGTATCACAACCTCCTAGATTTGTGAAAAAGAATCAGAAAGGGATGGTGTACAAGTTGCATAAAGCCTTGTATGGACTAAAACAAGCTCCTTAAGCTTGGAATTTGATTCATTCTTCAAGCTTCAAGGATTCAGAAAATGTGAGATGGAGTATGGTGTTTATGTTCAACATACATTTGATACCAATATGATTCTGGTGTGTTTCTATGTTGAGGACATATTGCTAACAAGGAGTTGTTCAGATGAGATAACTAAGTTCAAGAAGGTGTTGATGAATGAGTTTGAGGTGAATAATCTAGGAAATATGGAATTTTTTTAGAGATTGAGATTTAGTACTCTGATAAGGGTATAATTTTATATCAACTGAAGTATCAAGTTGAGCTTCTAAAGAGATTTAAGCTAATAAATTGCAAGTCTGAAATCACACTCTCTGAAACAAATCACAATCTGGATTATGATGTTGAGGATGATGATGTAAATGCTACAATTTTTAAATAGTTGATGGGCTCATTGATATATCTCTGTAATACAAGACCTGAGATTTGCTATACAATTGGTATGGTGAGTAGATTTATGAATAGACAAAATTGGTCACATTACCAATATATTGTCAAGATACTAAGTACATTAAGGGAAATTTGAAGTATGTAGTTTTGTTTCCCTCTGATGCTAAATTTGACTCAGAGCTGATATGATATTCGAACTATGATTGTTGTGGAGACAAAGTTTACAAAATAAGTACTTCTAGATATTTTTCAAGTATTTGAGAGGTCTCATTTCTTGGTTCTCCAAGAAGCAACCAATGGTTTCATTGTTAACTTGTGAAGCTGCGTACATTGCATGTACTTTGTGTGCTTGTTAAGATGTTTGGATTCTGAACTTGTTGCAAGTTAGATCAAGGTATATAAGCATGTGAAACTGATGACTGACAAAAAATATGCTATAACTCTTGCAAAGAATCCAGAGTTGCATGGAAGAAACAAGCACATTGTAACACGGTGAGAGAACTGACTTTCTATAAATGTTGCAGATAGCAAGAGTCGCCACTGACTTTTATTTTATCCAAGTGGAAAGGACATAAAAGAACAGGAAAAATCTATTTTTTTAAAAGACATGGGTTCGGGGGTTAGGTTATATAAAGGGAAGGTGTTAGCACCCTTTATATCCATGGTTATCCATGGGCTCTTAGTTACTTAGCCCACTTTAATTGTTTTGAAAAGTGTAGTGTGTGATTAGAAATTTTCTAAGTACTTTATAATGATCCTCGTATGAATGTATACAAAACCTTGTTTGAAAATGTTTGAAAATAGTGAGGTGTGAAAAGTATTTTTGAAATGTGAGCAAGTAACTTAGAGGTATCTACCCTAGACTAAGTCTTTCATGTTCTTGTATGTTCTTTCAAGGGTAATACTGTCCCTATTATTAAGGAATAGGTAGTCATTACCTTGGATTTTATTAAGGGACGGGCATAGGGTCATTGTATGGTCAATAAAGTCAACTTGAAGGGCGTCTTTAGCAATTGGGAGGGACTATCATCTTTTAAACCGAAGGGACAAGATCATTTATCATAGGCAACCTCGTAGGGACTTGATCTTTTAGAAATCTAGGAGGGACATAAATGATTTATTTTATGGAGGGACTTTGCTTAAGAAACTCTACTTTCGAGGGACTTGACCGTATTAAAAGGCAACTTAAGAGGAATACCCTAGGAGGTGCAGACAGCGATCTTAGATCGACTTACGTGTGTGAATATCTATTTTCAGATATTTTATCTTTTTTTAATTAATTTTCTAAGTCCAATTAATTACAATTATGTTTTCACTCCCTATTTACTAACCATGCAAATTAAATTAAATAAATAAAAATGCGAAAAAAACAGTAAATTCTACGCTATTACATCGCTTTGGGGCAGATACATAATTATCGGACGGAAAATAAATTACAATAATTACATTTAATATGATAATAAAAATTAAATGAAGGAAATAAAAGCAAAATAAATTAATGAAAATAGAAATTAAAATTTGAAATTAAAAATTATGTTACAGTTTTAATTGAGAAAGATTATATTTAGGTTAGACATATTAGGGTTAGAAAAAATAAATTAGGTTTTTTAGGTTAAGTTTGGATTTTCTATTAAAGAGAAATAGATTAATTATTAATTATATACAAATAAAATCAATATTAATTTATGAAAATATAAATACAAATTAATTATGTACTCAATTATAATTAGAAATTTAATTAGAATAAAATAAAGTTATTATACATTTTTTAGAAAATATTAACTAAATTATTATTTCATTTACAAATAAAAAAATTATTATTATTAACATTAAAAAAAATATTTTATACAAAGTTAATAAAAGTTTTAATTTTGTTAGAAAAAGATTTTTATAATAACTCATAATTAAGTTAGCTTAATTGTATTATTATTATTTGTAAAGAAATCAATTAAAAAACATAAAAAGAAGAAAATATATAAAAAAAGGAAGAGTTGCTCAAAAAGAAAGGACTTGGGAATCGAACCCAGGTCATGTACCTTCAAGAAGTGTAACCTTAACCAACTGAGCTGCGTGCGCATGTTGATATTCAATGGCCAGCATACATAATATATTAATCATGTGAAATATAATGAAATTAAAACAAAAAACAAAAAACCTGGGAATCGAACCCATGTCAAAGAGCTTCCAAGCGCACGTCCTCACCATCTAAGCCACTATACATTTTGTGAATTATATCATAAACAATACATAATAAAATAAGATCAAAATTTGAAATTTAAGTTTCGCGCGCGCTGGTCGTCTCCTACCTCCAGCCCTGCAACTTTTCCTACGAAAATTCCTATAATATTACCTGCGATTTTGTTTACATAGGAAAACCTGCGAATTTCAAACATCATATAACACACAACAATTCTTGAAATTGATTATACCAAAATGATCACCACAACCTGTACGATTCAATCATGTCAACAAAAATCATTTAATTAGCTTATATTAGGGAACCCTAATTTGGAGGTAAAATCCTAATAATGGTGTTTTATGGATTAGTCCACGATTCTTTAATCTAATTACCCAGAATCCATCCATGAGTCCTTACAAACAACAAAACAAGATCAACATCCATTAGAAACGCAATAATAATTGAAATCGAAAAATTGAAATTTAAGAGAAAAGATAATTCAGTTTATGCATAAGGCATGTTTGGCATGCGAATGAGGGTTGGGACAACATCAATGATGTTCAAGGATCGTGTTTAAACCTTCAAAACGTGTTGAAAGGGCCTGAATAATAGAAACCGAATTTCAACTTTGGTATGAAATTTTGAAACTTGAATGGACCTCTCTTGTCTGAATTTTTTCGTCCCTATGCTTGCAGTATGTTTGTGTATATGTAGGGAAAGGAATTAGGTCAAAATAGTTGGGCTTTATTCATGGATTTTGGTTGCTTGCTCAAGAAGAAATAATCATCCATAAATGTAAAAAAAATCAAATGATTTCTTTCTATTTGGACTGTGTACGAAATTGGAGAGTCTCAATTAGTCTTTAATGTTTTTTAAGAGCTTCTAGAACAAGAATCACATCCAAATATTGAGTTTTATATTTTATTTTGATTTAAATTGAATTTTAATAAATAAAATTCAAATAAATAATAAATAAATTATAAAAATCAGAAATAATTGGAATTGGGCCGTGCTTGATGTTATTGTGAAGATTGGATTGCAATTTCATAAGCCCATTTGGAAAAAGAAATGGATTTGAAACCCTTTTTGCTCAATGCACCCTTTGAAACTTTCCCAAATTTGACAAGGCATAACTCCCTCATTTTTAATGCTATGAAGATGATCTTGGACATTTTGTAAAGCTTAAATAGTCCTATAACAAACATCTTTGGTCTCATATCCATATCATTTACCATTTTCAAATTATGCTCTTTGGAAAAAGTTGACTTTTGTTGACTTTTAGAATGACCTATAATGTTTTAGCTCATACCTTCCAAATGAAGCATTTTTAGGCTTGGCTTGTGAGACACAAAGTTGTAGATAATTCAATTTCCTTCAAAATGATCTTTTGATGGGAAATTTATGATGAAGTATGTGAAAGGTATGGCTGGTCAAAGTTCGGTTGACTTTTTCTAGGAAACCCTAATTTAGAAACTTCCTGATTCTTGATGATCTGAGATCTCCTTGATGAATCATGATCAAAACTTGATCAAATGATGAATTTTACTTCATAATCTTGATGTTGGCAAAAAATCTTGAAGTTTGACTTTAGTTTGACCACAGTTGACCTCAGTTTATCTTTTTAACCATTTTGATTGATTTTGCATATCTGATCATCTGACTGGTCAAACTTATTGGGAAAGCTCTGAAACTTGACATAGGGATTCTTGAAGTTGTCGCTCCCCGGATTTCCATCCCGGTACAAATGCGAAAGTGGCGCGGAAAAGGGTTGAGTCGCCAGCCAGGCATTTTTATCCTGAAGGAACGGGAATGGTAATGCTGCACAAACCAGAAGAAAAGAAAAGGAAGGACACGGATCCTGCGAACCAAAGAGACTGAGTTCGGGAGTCGGTTATAACCTGGGAAGGTATTACCACCCAGATCGTCCTCCGTACCCGACGGGATCCACGCTTACAAAGAAATATGTTTCAAAGGGTGAGGAAATGAAAGCTGGTGCGAAGAAAAGGAACTGAACTGGATAAAAGAAAAGAAAATGGGGAAAATGTAGGGAAAATAAAAGAGTATGCTCGAACGGGCCCTACCCCGCTGCCTACGTACCTCATATGGACAATGAGGACCAGAGACGCCGTAGTTCCCCTAACTAGGGGTGGAAAGGATTGCTTGTGTCTTAAGGCTTGAACTGCCTATGTCAATGCTCAGGTGTTGCAGGCTCGAATGACGAGTGCGTTACCATCTTGCATTGTGACAAGTACGAGCAAGTTCGCGTACAGAGCGAAGGAGATGAGAAAAGAATTCCCGAAGGAAAGACGCTTATTGCTTATTTTGTTTTTTTTATGAAGCTTTTTTGAGTGTGGCACAAGGAGGTGAACTCAAGCTCTTTTCCATGGAATGTGCACTTGTCACTACATTCCAAGATGAAATAATAGAACAATCACACTCAAGTAAGGAGAAGATCCCCAAAACTTGAATCCATAGATTAGGGCTTAAGTTCACTAACTCATTAACTTATTAAGTGTTTTTGTATTTACAATGAAGAAGTGTGTTTTATGATTTTCTTGGTGAAGATGATATCCTGATCATACTTGTACATCACAAGACAAGCTTGTACTATCCCAAGATGGGAAGACTACAAGTGTCTCATGGGATAAGGATATTGCTCAAGATATCACTTCAATCTTTATTAAGTGTCTTATTTAGGGTTTTGAGATGAGAAGAGAAGAGTAACAAAAGGATCACAAAGGTAAAAGTCTAATGAGGGACTAATGAATCCTAAAGTTATCATGCAAAGGTAATCATAGGTTAGTGAGGTTTACTATCCTAAAGAAGAAAGAAAGAAAGAAGAAGAGAAAGAGAAGAAAGAAGAATAGAAGAGGGAGGAAGTAAGGCCTAAGCCCAACAAACACAAGGTTAGAAAAAAATAAGGAGAAGAGAAGAGATAAGATTTGGAGATGTGGGAATCACATCCACACCTCTCACTTACCAAAGCCCCTGAAATGGTTAGTGACACAAGCATAAATGCAATACAAAATGAACATAATGTCAAACTAAAGTCACACAACCAGAAGTGAAGTCATAAACACAAATGCCAAGTGCGAACTCAAGGCACAAGAATGAGAAGGGAACCACACAACTCAACATGAAGCAAATGAATCACTATGGCAAAACAAAATGAACATAAGAAGATACAAAGAAAAATAGTCAAAGCAACACCATCAAGTTCAAGACCAGAACCCTAATCATGTTAGAAAAGTGTCTAAGGATCACATGAGATGAAGAGAAGAAGTGCGCATAGTCAATTATTCACATCATGAGAAGAAAGAAGCAAAGGAAGTGAGGTGAGCATGCATAAGAATGAAAGGATTTCAAAAGCAACCAAACACAAACTTTCTAGAGGTACAAACCACAACTCAAGATCAGAGAGGTATTAACAACCTAAGATGGCCCTAAACAACTTGAAGAAGTTGGCACAAGTGCCCTTCTAAGCTAAGGAGAGAACAAATGATCTAAAAGAAGCAAAAAGAGACAAGCAAGGAACAAAAATTCAAAACAATTCAAATGAGCATTCAAAAATTCCACAAACTTTCCCAAATGATCTTCAATCAAACCATATTAACATGCCAAAAGGAGGGAATAAGAATCAAAAGCTAAGCAAGTCAAATGAGGGTTCAAACATGGATTAGGGTTAGAAAGCTTCATTCACAAGTTAGAGACCAAAATCAACTAAACAAAATTCTAAAAATCAGAACAAAAATCACCAATAAACTTCACCTTATCATGAATCCAGAGCAAAACGAATCACTTAAAAATTCCAAATAATGATCAAGATAAAAAATGAACAAGTCAGCATGGTTCAAAATGAAATAAAACCAAATAATTAAAAGAAACAATTAATTTCCACGTGACAATTAAAAATAAATGAAAAAATAAAAATACCAAAAATTAAAGAAAACTAAAAGACACACTCCTGATTTTTTTTATAATTTTTAATGACCTAAAACTATTTTTAAAAAATGAAAAGCAAACTGAAAATGAAATGAAAATAAAAAGAAATAAGAATAAAAGAAAATAGGCCAGGGGTGCGTATATCAATTAATCCAGTTCATTTTCATTGGGCTCATACGTAGGGGGGGTGAATAGCAAGGGGAGGCCCAAAGGCTCAGCGCAGGTTCATAGCAATTGTAATGGATATTCAAATAATTCAGGAAAAATGGAAAACCAATGGATCAATTTACGCATCTCATGAAGTCAATAAATTCAACAGGTCAAACCAATCAGCAAACCCTAGCACACGCACACCATAACTAATGTGAACTGGCAAACACACATCATTATTGTTCAAAACAGAAACACGTGAGGGACACCCTCTCTTTTTAATGCGTTGGCACGTTTTCCTCCCTCCAGATCTCAGATCCAATGGCTGCGCTATCATCTTCTTCAAACAAACTCAGGTGAACAAAATGCAGAATCCGGTGACCGGAGTTAGGGCTCCGGCACCGGAAAATTCAAACTAAGAACAAATCATCATGTAAATGCATCAAATTCTCCAGATCAAGTAAACAAGTCATGCTGAAACCAAATAAGCTCATGAAATTCACAATGGATCACAAAATAAGCTGGATCGAAGACAAACAGGTTTATGCATCAAATTTCAGATCAATAATACAAGCTCAATATTCATCCATTTTCAAATCCAATCATCACAGAATCATCAGCATATCACACAGATCACAATGCATACATCTAAAACCATTTCTAGATCCATGAATTTAGTGAGTTACCTGAACTTGCAGAGCACGAATTAGGTCAAGATAAGCCTCCAAATGCTGCAGATCTACCTCCTTTAACCTCTCCTTGCAAAATAAATGCAAGAGAGAGCTTGAATTGCTCTAGATCTTGAAGTTTGAGAGCAACTGCACTTGAATGGAACCTCTTGAAATATGAAGTTTCAGCTTGAATGAGTGGTGGATTAATGATCCTCAAGGTTCAAGGAAGAAGAATATGAAGTTTGTTTGATGAATGAGTGAGTGTAGAGAGTGATTCGAAGAGAAATGCTTGAGGTGCAAAAACTCTAGAGTGATGAAAATGTGATGATTCTGAGCAAATGAAAACCCTAATTCTCTTTTATATCATGCCAATGCTCAATGCTGAAAGAATGAAGAGAAATGCACGTGAAAGGAGAGTGTGAGGATGATTTTGCAAAAAATGCAAGATTGGTATGAAGTGGTTATTTGCTCGTGCATCCTTCTCTTTCCTTGCACATGTTCAATCACAATCCAGCCCTTGGTTCAAAACTGAAAGCATCTTGGCCCTTGGATGTGAGGGTCATGCATTTCCCATGATCATGCAAATTTGCTTCTTGTGTGGTATACTTCACTCCTTGCACGAAATTGGTAATATTTTTGGAGAAAAACCAACTTTATGCAATGCTTTGTAAGTATGGGACCCTATTTGGTTCATGAAATAACTTAAAAATGAGTTTCACAAGTTCTTGCATTTGGAGGAAGCTTGAATTTCATGCCATGCCCTAAAATTTAGGCAACTTTCGAAGGGCATATCTCCAAAACCATGAGGGCTATGATAATGCTCTTGTACTTTTTAAAAATGGGAGACTTTAATCTTCAACTTTCATGTTTGATGGAAATCCATTTGAAGCTTTTTTCACCAAGTTATGTACACTTGAAAATTAGGGCAAAAGGTTACTAAAAATGGCAATTTCCATGACCAATCCCATGCAAAAAATGCAAAACACCTCAAAACCTCTTGATTCTTGATTTTTGACTTTTCCAAACCTCTTATAAGGTTATAAGAACATCCCTTGACTTGAACAACAAGGTTGGACCTTTTGAAATCTCACAGTTGACTTCTAGAATGCACAGTTGACCAATTTCTTCATTTACAAGCAAGTGAAGAAATATCTGACTTCCACAAGGAATTTTCTCACCAAATCTCACAGTTGACTTCCACAAGGAATTTTCTCACCAAATGAAATGGCCAAAGTCTCAAAGTTTCCATGCTTGAAACTCAAACCCTAATTTGGGATCATTGTGTAAGAGTTTGCCCTAGCTTGAATCCTCTGATGATCCTCCAACCTCCTGGACTTTTGTGAATGATCTTAAGCTTGTAAATGCAATGTAGACCCCTCATAAGACTTGAACAAATCCATTGGGCCCCTTGTTATAGCTTGTAATGCTTCAAATCCCTCCACAGATGATCATATGCCTAATGCTAGGTCATGAGAATGTTATGCCTCATATTTCCATGCTAAGATGCCAAGAATATGACATGCTTATGATGAATATGATGTGGTGATGATGCTTAAAAGAAGATGGAAAATTTGGGGTATTACAGAAGTCACATGGGATGTTATGAAGCTCACTTGAGGCCTTGGAAGTCCATTTTGCTTGGAGAAAAACAAAACCATAGTTCTGGATCCTTTGCTTAGGAGGAGGATTTGTCTGAAGAAACTCTCAAACTTTCTGACCAATTGGGGACCTTGAGAACTTTATGATCATTGAGAAATCTTGAGAGAAATTTCCTTGATTGTGGGAGGGAAAATTTTGGGGTACAACACACATTAACACAAAGTTCCATTTACAGCAACCAGATTCAAAGTGAAGAGTTTGAAGTTGTTCATTATAGAACTCAAAAGCAACTGAGATATGTTCTGACCAAAGCAATCAAGATTGGGCACTATATCCATTTGAGGGATGAAATTAGTGTTGTTGATTTTAGTCTTGAATATGGATTAAGAGATGATATTATTGTGTAATCGAAACTCATATTAATTGCATTTAGATTTAATTTGAATTTGACTTCAGTGGCATTGATAGTTTATAAGTTTCAATTGTAACATATTTTTAGAGTAATCAATTTTCTATTTTGCATCCAAAAAGTAAATTAGTGTTTTTTCTTTCTCTTTCTCTCGCATCATCTTTTTCATCTTTAACCTTGTGCACAAAAATGAATAAGTCATTTCTTAGTACAATAATATTGAATTTCATATTTTGATATCATTGAGACATTAATTGAACTCTAATTTTCACTTTCGATTTTTCTCCAATTTTATTTCTTCCGTTATCTCTATTTACTTGAAAAGTTATAATGTTAATCCTAAAATGTCACATAACACTTTGAAAAAGAAATTCAGTAAATTTATATATTTAGTTTATGTTTGGATATTTTAAAATAAATGAAATAGAGTGAAAGAAACCGATAAAGCATAATTATTTTGCTATTTTAAGACGGAACAAAGACATGTTCTCATTCTCCTCAAATAATGATATGTGATAGAATGAGATGCAATGCATTCTTTCATGTTGAGTTCCATTTCATATTTTTTTAATCAATTCAAACTATAAAATATAAACTTATTTCATTTTATTTCACTTATTTCCATCAATCCAAGGATTTTTATACTGTTCTACCCCATATCTGAAAAAAATACCAATATACCCTATTTGGGAATTTTTTTTCCAAATTACCCCACTTCCAGTTAGTGCTCGGCCACTCAGATGCCAAGCATATGAAGAAATTTTTTCCCTTCACGTGCTCGCCCATTAGGATGCCAAGCACACTAATATTATATTATTTTTTCGTTTTTCTGTTTCTTAAGTGTGTCTAATTATTATTTTTTTTTATAATTTTAATTATAATAATCATTTATAATTGAATATATATTATAATTAATTTTTTTGTAAAAAAAATATTTATTTATTTTATAACTAAACTATTTATTTTTTACAAAAAATACTCGGCCATTGAACAACGAGCAGTAAAAGTTGCTCGGCCATTGAATACCCGAACAATAAAAGTTGTTCGGTCATTGAATAACCGAGTTATCATGTAATATTTGATTATAAATAGTCTGATACATTTCACTAAAAATCACCACCAGTATCAATTTGTATTTTTAGAAATGTCAGTTTGGGCTGTTGCATTCTACGGGTAAGACAAAAGAATTAGTGTTTACCTAGATCCGCAATGGAATTTTAGAACACTGATTGCAGTCATCAACACGGGTCTTCGACAGGTAGGAGGTCGTCGCTTGAAGGTGAGATAAGTTGAGTATTATTGTCCATACATAACGTTGACTGATGCTAGCCCTGATGGTATGTACATGTATTACATGGATCGTGTCGAAAATGATGATGTCCAATGTATGTTTTCAGCACACAGTGGTGAAGTCAACAGAGGAGTTGATAACCCACTTACATTGGTTGTTGTTGTTGATTAGTTTGTTAAGTTGATGATGTATGAACAAGATATTATGTTGATGGTTGTTTTCTCCTAGGCATGTTTAAATGTTTAATTGTTATTTTATTTATTGTCTTGTTGTTTTGTTGTTGTATGTTTAAAATTGTTAGTCAAATATTGAATTAAAAGGAGACATACGAAAGGTAAATCCATTACTAAAAGATTGAAAAGAAACAAACAAACTAAACTACATGTGTCTGTTAGACGGACCAACGACGTTTGGACATTTTCGACGCATATGGCCAATTTCTCGACAAAGCCCACATCTTCTCTTTTCTTTTTCGATGTCATCCATTTCAGTTCTAATCCATGTACTATTTGGTCGTCCATTATTCTTTCTTCTCATCGATTCGTCGTGACAAAGAGTAAATCCTTCATAACGTGGCCAGTTTTCCTCGTGGGGTAGTCCTAGGAAGCTTTCCTTGTAGACGTTGAATACGTTATAAATTTTGAAGACGTCTGGAATGTGAATGGTGTAGTATTGGTGTATACTTGAACATGTTGCAATGGCGTGGGAGCAAGGCAAGTGAAATGCCTGAAATTTCCCACAATCACACCACTGCTTCTGTAGATCAACGCGGAAAGTAGCACTAGTCCTACTGTCATTCAGATTAATTTTTTAATTGACCATGAAATAGAAATTCACGATCAAATTGCATGACATTGTGGGTGTTAGCTTTAGCCACTTCTTTAGCCATGCCCTTATTGCAACCATCCGTGAAAATCTGACCAGAAGGCAACTTTTTTGTCCACATGTGTCCTCTTTTACCAAAGAGCAATCCCGATCGATAGTACGTAGACTAGACCAATGCAGTGATAGGAAGGTTTCTAGTTTCCTTGAGTACCGCATTCATTGCTTCTTCCAAGTTGGTTGTCATGTGTCCCCAACATTTCCCACCATCATATGCTCTTGCCCACTTCTCCTTTGGGATGTTGTCTATCCAACGTGAAGCCACAATGTTTGTGCTTCAAATTTCCCCGCGATAGTATTTAAAGGTAGCCTTCGTTAATGCATAACCTGTAATAGAAATGTTATTAAAATGTATAATACAAAATTTACCAAGTATCAAAGTAACCTAAAACTATGTTCTTACCCATGTTAACAAGTTTTTTGCGTAGATCCTTGTCTTTAATCTCACGCATGAAGTTCTGTGCAATGTGTCTAATATAATATACATGTGAAGATGGGGGATCATGCCATACATTTTCAGGATTGTTATATGCACTCTTTATTGATTCATGTTTGTCTGAGATTACACACAAACCTGCCTGCGGTGTCACATGTTGTCTCAAGTTCTTAAGAAAGAAACCCCAAGCCTCCTTTGTCTCGCCTTCAACCAATGCAAACGCTATCGGGAAAATGTTTTCGTTTCCATCTTGTGCAACGACCATCAATAAAGTACCTCTATATTTTCCATATAACCATGTTCCGTCAACTTGTACAATAGGTTTACAGTAGGCGAAACCATGGATACATGGTCGAAACGTCCAAAAGAGATGATGGAAGATCCGCACATCAGCTATTTAGGCGAAACCGTTGTTGTATTAATTATTTTTTTAGATGGATTTCCGGTTCCGAGTCCATGTACATGCACATATTCAACCGAGAGCTGAAATTATCCCTTATTTGCAAGTAGCTGGTTTTGTGAATATCGCAAAAATTATGAATTTACCATTGGACTCTAGTCTAATCGTAGCTCTATTAGAGAGATGGAGACCAGAGATACATACGTTTCATCTACCTACTGGTGAATGCACAATAACACTGGAGGATGTTAATATGTTATTTGGTATCCGTATTAATGGTAAATGTGTAAATGGCCCCACAGAAGTGTACCCAGAAATTTTCATGGACCATTTAGGGGTACAACCTACAGAGGATGACATGAATAAATGCTATGTCCGAATTGTTTGGATAGTGCGTCTTTTTTCCAAGTTAAATGAAAAAGCTTCCCCAACTGAGGAAGAAAATATTTTATGTGCCAAACTGTAGATTTTGCGCATCATTGCTACTTTGTTGTGCCCAGACAAAAGTCACAACCTGTTGCATGCATCTTGGATACCTATGGTGGGTGATTTGTGAACTTGCGGCAAATATAGTTGGGGGTCGGCTTGCTTGGATACATTGTACAAAAATATGTGCAAGGCATCCAAGAACAATGTTAAAAGCATGGGGGTGCGTATTACTACTTCAAATCTGGGCATTCACGCATATACCTTTGCTTTCTCCCATTACTACCGTGAATCCATAATTTCCATACGCTCAAAGGTATTCCTAATATGTAAATACATTTTAAGCTTCTTATTAAATTATACACAACATTTATTAAATTATACCTAACATTCTTTTTTTTAAATGCAATATGGTGTCATCGAAGAATGAATTATAGAAATAATCCCCGCCATAATCTTCGTGGATATCGAATCGTAATAGATCACATGGAGGTACGCGATGTAATTGTGAAACAATACAACCTATATATTTTCCATTACTTCTTATTTATAATCTAACTTTAATATTATTTTTTCCAGTTTCTTTGGAGGCATTACCTTGAATTCTCGGTGTCAGATCTTAGAGATTCACAAGTCTGGAGTGCAACAACTCATATCGTATGCTTCTTTATTGTTGAGATGCATCAGACAGATAGAGTTAAACTCCAGTTTGAGTTTGAACAACCGATCCCTTCACAACCAAGGTGTCTAAGGGAACAACACGAAATGAATATGAAAAAGGCCCAAAAAGTCCATTGGCAGCAACTCAACATAGAGGAAGTGAGTGAATGGAGAAATAGAAAGTATTTAGTATTGCATGGTACGGTGGTAGTGGGTGAGCATAAGCCAAGTCAAGATTATTTGAATTTGTTACATTCAATTCCATATTTCCATGTTGCTCCCGACCAATTTCTGAACAACCCCGCCAACAAACCTCCAAACTCAACACACTACCGAGTCTCAATATGAAGATGTTCCACCAGTGTATACATCCCAATTTGGGGGGGACAAGCAACTTCATCCATACAACAGACATACCATCACACACAACACTTTTTACGCAACCACATCCCAACATCAAACTCCCTACACTCCATTCCATCAACCAAACTACTCCTACAACCAACAATTCCAACAACAATCCACCCATCGACCACCCTTACAGTTTACTCCAATTCCTCCATCGAACTTCGAACACTCAAACCCACAATCCCAACAACACACATCCAACACAACATACTCCCAACCCATGTCCATGTTCACCACTAATAATGTCTATTACCCACCAATGCAAGAGGCCCAACCTGAAACCTTCTCACAACAAACAAATTCATTCCAAAAAATTTTGCTCACGAATGACCAACTTTTGAATATGCCAAATTATAACATTGAAGATCTTATGGCAAATGTGGACCCCCCTGTAACACATCACAATGAAGATATGTCATCTGATTCATCTCCTCCTCCATCACCACCTCAAAGAGACCCGACCAGACCAAAACGAATCATAAGAAAATCTGGTTGTGGAACAGACAACCATAAATAATCAATGAAATATAATCAATGATGTTGTATTATTTATATTGTCTCAATGAAAATTTATTTCATCTACTTTATATTTTTTTATCGCATAATTATAAATATTTAAAAAAGCTTAATTTAGTTATAAAATAAATAAATATTTTTTTAAAAAAAAATTAAATTTTAATATATATTAAATTATAAATATTTATTATAATTAAAATTATTAAAAAAACTATTTAAAAACACTTAAAAAAATAAAAACGAAAAAATAAAAAAAAAATGGGTGCTTGGTAACTCAAAGGCCGAACACACACAAGGATTTTTCTCCTTCATGTGCTTGACATCTGCATGGTCGAGCATACCCTAAAAATGAGGTACTTTGGAAAAAAAAAATCATAATGAGATATATTGGTATTTATTTTTGAAATATAGGACCCTTTGGAAAAAAATCTTCAATCCAAACGCAAATTTAAAAAATCAATCAAAATATCAAATACAACCAATGTAACATTTTACTGTTGAAATGACACATTTGTTTTCACGTAGCCACTCAGGTTTTTCAATCATGAACTGGACAGTAGACTAACTTTCCAGATCTAACCAAAACCTACGTATAACATTTGCTATAGATTATAAGGAATAATTACAACGCAGTAAAGACAGAAAGAAAGAAACAAAGATTGAGCATATTTGTATGTTGAAGTAATGAGGCACAGGATATGATATGTGTGGAGTATGAGTAGATGATCAGTAAGAGTAGTGGTTAGAAAATAACAAAGATTGAAAAGCACACATGTTTGGTCATGGGGAGACATTTTACTCATGTTGCTGCATCAAGGGCCTTAACCAAGGGCCCTTTCATTAATACATTTTTTAACTCCAGCTTCAACTTCAAATTGTCCAAGGATAATACCTACCCTACTCATACCATTCTCATCAAACCTCTCTTGCTCTCCAACCAAATATTCATTACCATTGCCTCACTTTTATTATCTTTTAGTTGCTTCAATTTCATTATACTAAAGACTATTATTAAATGGAAAATTGTTATTTTAGCATCACATTTTAAATAAAACTTTAATTATTTTATACCTATCAATTATTTTCAAAATACAAACCACTTTATGCTACAAAAACCAAGTTGATTATGGTGAAAAGTCATTATTAGTATAAAAGTACTCTAAAATTATAAGTCACGTACATTGAAATATATCTTAATACTCTTTGTGAATTTTATGATTTTTAAGGAGTTTTTTTTAAGAATTTATCGAATTTTTTGGAGGATGTATTAGCTTTTACCTGATTTTTGAAAACCAGGTGTAAAAAAAGACTTTTTACAATTGTTTTGAAAAAAGAGATGTTAAATCATATATTTAATACAGGTTTCTTTAAAAAAGCCGATATAAAATCATATTGTTTTACATTGATTTTTTCAAAAAATTCTATATAAAATTAGTCTTACGAAAATAAAATATGATTTTTATTTGTTATTCGATAACTACAAAATATATTGGATATTTCAAAAAATCGATAGTGTTAATTTTTTTGGCCTATCGATTTTTTTTAAAATCCGAAAAACTACAAAATATATCGTATTTTTCAGAAAATATGGTACTGTTAATTTATTTTTATCAAATATGTACTACTACTGATTTTTTCAAAAATCCAAAATATTACAAAATATACTGGATTTATCCAAAAAATCAAAAGAGTTAAATTCATTTGTTTAAATAGGTAAAAATGCAAACTGAACCTTGTAAATACATTGTCGGATTTTTTAATTCATATTATATTTTTTAGATTAATTGATATACACTGACAGCGTAAAATATTTTACACTATCAATTCACCACCATCATCTGTTTACTATATTTTATAAATTTTTAAAATAAAAATCAAACTTATTATAACATCCGACGGTTTATACTGTCAGTGAATATCAATTAAATCATATATATTTAACTTGTTTTACTGGATTTTTCAATTAAATCATATATTTTTAACTTGTTTTACTGGATTTTTCGTAGGCATTTTATTTTCTAAAATTTTAAGGAGGTGTATGTTAAATTTAAGAGGTGGCAGGATAAGTTCTATTGACCCATTGTTTTTTGTTAAAAAGAATCAATGGCCCATTTTCTTTAAAAAGAGCATTGGTTAAAATCATCATCCCAAAAGACAAGCATTTTTCATGGCACCCCCTCCACGTATTTTAAAAATGCAATTGATGTAACCAAAAAAATAAAAATGTAAATTGTGATTCTCTTATAATTTACCTCTCACAGATTTTTCACGTTTTAAAAAAAAAATACTCTTCATGGATCAATAGAATTAGCATGAACATACTGTATTTATATATAAAATAAAATAAAATAAAATAAAATATCAGATAGAATTAGCATGAACATACTGTATTTATATAAAATTCTTAAGGAAATAATCTACCGAATTTTGCTAAAATTCTAAATAACATGAATTAACATGAACACTGTATTTATATCAAATTTGATGTGCCAACTTTTTCTAACACCCTTGAAAATTCGGTAGACTATTTTTCTTTTCATGTGCATTAAATGGAAGGAGATGAGTTACTATTAACTTATTTTATATTATAATAAATTGATATTTACGTCTCTACTAGAAGTATTATTATGAACACTAACTATTAAACAACAATATGGTGTTATTCTAGACATCATTCACTCTGAAATATCAATAGTGTATGACGCAGACACATCAAACTAATTACTGATTATGAAAGAGGAAGAAACTATAAGAACAAAGGATATATGAATGTTACTTGTTGTAAAATGGTCCAATATTCTTTTTGTCGAAATTTGTGTCAACTGGTTATGGTTGAAACATATAGGTTAAATGTGATATTCAAAACCATGACCTAGCAATGAATTTAGACTATCATGATATACTCGACAATTTAAAAATCGATGAAAGACAATACTCTCTTTTGAATGATACGATGAAATATCACATGACGCTAACACTACAAAAATATTATCATTTTCCTACGAAGATATTACGTGATAATCTTATCAACATGTGAAATTTTTTGAAAACCAATATCTGAAACATATTTCTTGACAAATAACATGTAGTTGGAGTTCGATATACTAAAAGTACCACTAATCCCAGTTTCACCAAACACACTATTATATTTTTGGTTAATCAAAACTCCAAACATATGAGAATGAGCTCCAAATAGGGAGAGTTATTCCATACTCACTATTCTTATTTAGATTCTTCTTCTAAACCACTACCAGTTGTTCAATGTTGGGAGGACCTCCAACCTTACCATTAGTCTTCCTTTCAGTAAAAACTCCTTGTTTGAGTCTCATAAATTCCATATGTGGTAATTCAAAAGTATGAGTAAGATGTTGAACAATCTTGGTTTGCTTCTCAAGTTGGAAATCTTCATAACTACTTCCTTCTTCAGCGTCGAGACCAGTACACATATGACAACTTTCTCTGTAACAACCCTTCAATTTATGTTCATCAGTCTGCAAAACATCTTTTATGCCTTTAATGGTTGCAACGTTGTTTGCTTGATTAGATTAACCTTTTTCATCATTTGTGACATTGAAGATTCTCCTTTGTTTTCTTAGGAAAATTGTGCATTCATCTTGAATATGTCCAAAATCTTTGCAATTAAGATATTGGATCCTTTTGCATCTATAGGAACAATTAAGATTTGTCTTTCCCCATCCATTTCTTTATGTTGAATGTTCTTGAAATTGGTAGAGACTTTCTTCCCAGATCTCTTGTCAAGTTTTCTTATGACTTTACTAAAGATCTTAGCAAGCATGAAATTCTCTCCAAAATTACATTCTGGTTGGACATCACAATCTTCCTAATTGTAAACAATATTTGGAAGATTCTTAGCACCATAGAAAGCTTTGGTTTATAAACAGTTCCTCCTTCTTTTAAGTTCTCCATCTTGAACATAATAAGAACCTTGCAACTCATCCAAATAGAACATGGTTCCTGCTCTAGTGCCAATTGAAATTATTTTCCTGAGGGGATAGATGTCAGACATGATGTTGTGATAAGTGGTCCAACATGATATATCAGTATGACAACAATGTATAATGTCTTACCTTATACAAAATGATGAAACACAAAAGGAATAAAGTGAACACAAGAAATTGGTAACCTAGTTCAATGAAACCATACCTATGTTTGGTGGGCGCTGGACCCAAGAAAGGAAACTCACAACTTTGAATTAGAACAATTAATCTTATAAGAACCTCAATCCCTATGAAGTTTTATGCCTCTCCCTAATTCTAGTGACTTTCTATTTAAGTCTCCCCCTAAATATGTGAACCCATTTACTTTCTTCAAAGATTAATCCCTAATGATCAGTCTCAATAACAACTCCATTGGTTGTGAATTTATGACTCAACTAATACAAACAAACAATATGCCAAGTTATTGAAACATAGAGTGGTGTACACGAAGATTCAAAATTAATCCTTATTATGACATTGCAATACAAGAAACACTTTGTTCTCAATATCATAAACTTAGTGTCTTGGGGGTTGAAACTCAAAAGTGAGGGTTGAAACTCTTTAAATAGAAATGCAATTCTTCTTTGATCCCTAAAAAAATCCAAATATTTTCAAGTTAATTTTGGATTAACACCACAAACTTCTTTTTAAAAGCAGACCTAAGCATCTTTTGAAAAAGTAAACACCATAACTCTTCTGAAGGACATCTGAAGAAAGTCGGAATCCAAACCTTAAGATTATTGCTTAACTGATTCTTTCAAGCAATTTAGATAAATATTTATTTCTTAATTGGTTCTGTCAAACACTTCAGCTAAGCAACTATTCTTAGCAACAAACACTATTACACTAAGATGTTGGAGAACATGCTGAAACATCTTAATTATTCTTCATGATGCCTAAAATACATCTTGTATATATATTGTTTTTACCTAATGCAATCAAATAAAAGAAACTACAATACAAGTTCATGTAACTTGAGCCTTTATTGATATAATGTCGTTACTGCTAAAAACATCATTCCTTTTAAGTGTTGATTGTCATGATCTTGGCTTAGAATATTTTTTGCTTTATTATGTGTGTAATTTATATTTTGATGTTTTTAATTAATTTAACTTGCATTTATAATGTGGTTGAAAATCCACATTAGATAATTGAAATGAAAGAGTAGTCTTGGTGCATTAGGACATGTGTAGCTGATGAAGGTTTAGAATAAGATGAAACAACATCCAAGTATTTCTCTTTAAGCTGATTTTTTGTTGTGATTTGGATTTCAATAAGATGAAACACTAAGAATTTTTGATATTAAGCTATGAACTTTTTTCACTGGTCATACTATTTTATAACTACAAATATTATAATGTTCCATCACGCCCTGTATATTCTAGTATATAGTTCATGATGGACAAGTAAAGTCTAAGTTGATGAGAAAAATCCATAATATGCTTTATCACTTCCATGGATATCATTAATCCAATATGAAATCCAGGCACACAAATCCCAGATATCGAGATAGATGTCACAATACTTGGATCAAAAATAGAATTGACAGCGACACAAACAATAATGCAGAAAATAAAATGCTGGAACTAAATAATACAATCAATTATTAACCCAGTTTGTTGTACAATAACACCTACGTCTGTGGGCTACCAAGACAGGAAGGAAATCCACTAAATAGTATTAGTTTAAATCTCCAATGTAAACAACCTCTGACGTACAATCTTCGCACCTAATCACTATACTTTTACCTAAGACTCACCTAGGTATGAGACCCTTCTCACTTCCCTTGAAATCACAACGTGACACACACACACACACACACACACTCAATGCTTAAAAGCTTAAAAGTGATTGACAATAACTTAAAACTCAAAAGAAATAGTCCTACTCTTATATCAAGATGATATTAAAATGGCTTGCAATTAACACAAACCCTAGAAAATCACTAAATTCCAATGTACATTCTCTCTATTTTAATTAGGTTTAGGAAGTTCTTATTTATAGACTCCTGTAGAATGGGCTTAGACTATTCAAATCCAATATTCCAATTTCAAACTTTCTACATAATCTTTTCCACAAAAATAAGAAGTGTTCTGGACTGACCCAATTACCAGAATTGGGCCCTATCTATCTCGCGGCCCCAATGGCCCAATGACTCTTCGACGCTCGGAACCCTAAGGACCAACCGCTCGACATACCCCTTGCTCGGTACAAAGGTCACCTGACCAGGTACCAAGTCGAGCAGATCTAATCTTGCCCCAACGGCTAATTCCTAACAGTTACCGGTTATTACGGAATCCGCGATCCAGACCCAACAATATGGACCAATAACCATCCACTAGGACCAATATAAAAACCCTCTCACTCGAGAGGGTCAGGTATTAAAATCTTGACCCTAAGAATTTCGTACTTGCTCACTCGTTGCTCGCTCTCTGACTTTGACATCGGAGTGCCTTTGCAGGTATGATCAGGTGGTGCCGTCTGTGGGAACCAACTTCCCCATTCTTCTTCATCAAAGAATCTCAAGAACCAAAGTTTACTATCCAAAAATATCCACGGCCGCTAACGACGTCCCGTGCGAAGCCCGTACTGCTGATGGTATCCTCATTACCCAATGTGGGAGCAACCTTTTCACCCCCTCACACGAAGAAACCGTCCAAGATCACCAGGACGGAAAGACAACTTCACCCTCTTCTGAGCGCGACCAACTGCTCGAGAGCCAACCCAAGGCCATACCTTCCATGGCCGCGCCCGACGGGTCAGACTTCGCCGCGCTGGTTGAAACGCTCAACCAAACCTACCTCTTGCTCCCAGTGCACAGTTCGAAGATAGTCCGTCTCGAAGAAACCGGTCGTCGATCATCTCGATCTCCTAAAAGGCACCTGAGACAGTGCAACCCATCCCCCTAAGAAAGAATGATAAAGGCCACCATGACGAATCTTCTATTTGGAATCAAAGTCGTTCGCCTCCTCGAAGACGTCGCTCGCCTGTACTACCCAAGACTCGTCAAGGTTTGCAGGACGATGATCGTCGTTCCCCTCCTCAGAAAGGGCGACGATCCCGATCACCATCTCCAAAACAATCAAGAAAGAACAGGTCGAGCTCTCCGTCCCCGCGACGAAACATAAAACGCCGTTCAAGATCCCCTTCGCTCACCTCCAGTGACGACGACAATATCAGAGGACCCCTCTCATCTAAGATTATGGCTACCAAATTATCGAAGGGCTCGAGAAACCCTCACCCCTAAGTTCATATGATGGAACAACTGATCCCGACGAACATATTGAGAACATCGACACCCTACTTGATTACAGGGGCGTCCGAGGAGCAATCAAATGTCACCTCTTTCCGATCACCTTAAGGAAATGAGCGATGACTTGGTACAAAAGTCTTGAGCCTGAATCCATCACTTCCTGGAGGAAGCTCGATCGGACTTTCTCCAGGCATTTCACCGCTTCCAGACGCCATCCCAGGACGGAGGCATCACTTGAAGCCACTATCCAGGGCAAAGACGAGCCCCTCATAACCTATATCGAAAGGTTCAATAAATAAGTTGTCCAGGTCTCGACCATGGACGACATGAAAAGGTATTTGCTGGAGCACGGATTACGCACGTCCACCGATCAGTGGGCATTGAGACGCCCGCCACTCTGGACGTTTTCCTCTTGAAAGCTCAAGCGTACATCCAATATGAAGAGAAGCAAGCGGCCAACTCCGTTCGTGATGCCCGGCGTAGAGAAGACGCCAACCCTTCCAAATCTGACGAACCTTCAACATCTCGTCGGGGAGGTGACAAAAGAAAGGAAGATCGCCCCCGTGAACCACGGGAGCAAAGAAGACCAGTGGGCTGATTTCGTGAGTATACATTTCTATTGGTGTCGAGGGAGAAAATACTATCCGAATGTGCTAATTCAGAGTTCCGTCAAGCGGGGGTTCGCTTTCCCAAGAAGTTGCACGCCAAACCGTCGAGGGAGAAAATACAAGTGGTATGTGTCACA
Source organism: Lathyrus aphaca (assembly GCA_963966055.1). Lineage (NCBI taxonomy): Eukaryota > Viridiplantae > Streptophyta > Magnoliopsida > Fabales > Fabaceae > Lathyrus > Lathyrus aphaca. The sequence goes on from OZ014522.1 coordinate 559,806,653, forward strand.
TACTTGGGAATGCACTAGTGTTGTGGGCATGCAAGAAACAAGTGTGTGCCACACTTAGTACGGCCGAAGCAGAGTATATTACAATTGGTAGTTGTTATGCACAAATTTTGTGGCTTAAACAACAACTTCTTGATTATGGTTTAGATCTCGGATGCATTCCTCTATGATGCAACAACACAAGTGCCATCAACATCACAAAAAACCCAGTCATGCATTCAAGAACAAAGCACATAGATATTCGACACCATTTTATTTTTGATCATGTACTTAACGGAGATGTAGACGTCACCTTTGTGGATACTCATCATCAACTTACCGACATCTTCACAAAACTATTGGCTAAAGATCAATTCTTCAAAATTCGGCGAGAACTTGGTATTCTCAATGAAGGTGACATCTAAACTTGTCTAAAATTACTTTGTATATAGTAAAATATCATGAAAGTTCATTTATTTTACTTTATTTGCATAAAATGATATGACTTATTTTTTGTCGGATTCCGTTTTTCTCACTTTCTCACATTCAAAATGTATCGGTTACAAAAAAAAATTTGATCAAAAGTTGCGTCATGTTATATGCTAACACTTTCTAAAAAACAATTATCCAAAAAACTCACCAATTTTTCTGTGCAAAGCTGCTGGATTTTTGATTTTTTTTGGTTTTCTGGCAGAAGTAACCAGTTACCCTATTGGTAGTAACTGGTTACCAGTTAAATTTTTGGCCTATCTGCGCAACTTTTGAACGTGTAACTGGTTACTCCTCTGGTAGTAATCGGTTACCACTGATGTTTTTTGAAATTTTTTTTCTCGTTTTAATAAAAATCCAGAACCTTTGCTTGATATGCTTAAATGCTTTTAAAAGTTTTTATGTGTATTAAAAAGCTTTTTTGAAACATAAGCTAGGTCAAAAGCTCATTGAAACTCATTCTTCCTTCATTCTCTCATCTTTCCAACTTACCCTTTTGACTCATTTTAAACTCCGTTATCAAACCTTATCATCTTTATATAATCCCATCACTCAAACTCCATTTCCATATCTCTCTCACACTCTAAAAATCCAAAAATCCCAAAAACCCTAACCCCTCATACTCATCCATGGCATCAAGAAGGAGAGAAAAACAAGGGGTTGTTGAGAGCTCTGACTCAGACACTGCTCCAGAGCAATTTTTGAAACCTCAAAAACAGAGACGTTTGAATATCGATGTTCAGGCAACAAAGTTTATGAGTGTCAAGTATGTCAAATTTGAAGCCTTTCCTGCTCACAACTTTCACTTTGAGCCTCTACTTGATGCTTCTGGTGTGAAAGACCTTGCATTTGAAGTTGGCAACATTTACCCAGATTTGGTAAGCCAATTTTTTCACTCTGTTATTTTTAGACATGATGATTTTGGTGATGACCAACTGACTGCTATAGTTAACAAGCATAAAATTTCTGCTACCATAGAGGAACTAGGCCAAATTTTAGGAGTCCCTTATGAGGGAGATGTCTTTAAAATGGGTTTTATTCTTGATACTGCACGGTGGAAATTTTTTGAATCCTTGGATTATTTTGTTCACCAGTATAGAGGAACTCATGTAGATCTTATGGGTAGGAAGGTTCAATCTTCTAGAGTTATAAAATATGTTAAGTCCCTATCTATCAGTGACCACATGCTTCACTATATACTGGCTTATGTCCTGGTTCCAAAAACTTCTAACTTTGCACAGGTCAGTGAACTGGAAATTAATTTGTTCAGGTCAATCAAAGAGTCATGGCATATAAATTGGGCGTATGTCATTTACCATCATATAAAACATCAGAAGAAACTTGATACTGGTCTTCCGTATGTCAGGTTTGTCTCCAAAATTCTGGAACACTTCAAAATTACAAGTTCACGGGAACCACATTATGAAATGACAACATTGAAAACTAAAATCAACATTACTACGACAACAAAGAACACAGACATCATAATAGGTCCAAATGGTTTATACAGGTACAAGGATGACATTGCTGCTGAAGCCGCTGAAGCCGCTCCTAAAGATGGTTATACAAATGAGTTTCTTTACAATGAGATTGTTAGTTTAAAAACAACCATGAACTCCAACCACCAAAAGACCACCCGTAGCATCAACAAACTCATGAAAATGTTCAGAAAATTCACACCAAGTCAATCATCAAACACTGAAGTTTCGGAAGATGACGGTGATGAGATGGAAGAAGATAGTTCTGGGAGTGAATGATTGCTAGTGGCTGCCTTTATGCTTTTATTTTCTTGTTTTTACCTTCAAAACTTCTAAGTTTCTATGTTATGTTCAAATACATTAGTTTTTCGTTTTGGTCTCGTTTTATGTATGTTTTGTATGCTAACAATTGCTACGTGTTTTTGTTTACTTATGTGTTCATGGTGTTTATGTTTATGATGTTTTCCCATCCTTTTTGAGGATGAAAAAGGGGGATAAGTATTGCAAAATTTTCTTTTCTCCTAAGTATCACATTAAGGGGGAGCACCTTCGTAGGGGAGTCCTTAGAGAATCAAAGAATCAAAGATCATTTTCACAATTTCTTAGTTGTCATCATCAAAAAGGGGGAGATTGTAAAAACAAGCTTCTCAAAGTCAATTTTGATGATAATAACTTCTACATCAAAGTCTTGATTGCTCGGAAAGGATCGTTTAAAGTCAAGTCAAAGAAAGTATTTTTTTGAAGATTCAAGTTTTTAATTGAAAGCTATAAAGATCATTTTTCTCATGCAACAAAATTATATTTATAAGTGTTCATATCTATGATGCATATGTATGTTAAAATTGCAAAAACAATATAAGTTTTCATCTCTGTTGCTACTGGTTTTAAAAGAATTTTTTTCATATTTTTCTTCAAGTAACCGGTTACCTTGTTGGTAATAACCGGTTACTTCAACTCATTTTCAAATTCATTGTTACGTTAACAACGCGTAACCGGTTGCCCCCTGGGTAGTAACCGGTTACCACTGTTCAAATTTGAAAAATTACACATTTTCATTTTAAAATTCATACTTCAATTTTTGTTCAAATGAAAACATCCTTTCATAAAATTTTATGACTTTCTAAAAGGGTGTCTCATCTCATATAAATATTTTATGAATAGGAATTTTTCTTCACCTCCTAATATTTTTACATAACAAATTTTTCTTACTCATACTTCTATATTTTCATATCACAAAGTTAGAGAACACTTATACATATGTTTGTGAGTGAAAAAAATACATAAAAGGATAAGATAAACTTTGTTTGATAATTCAAGACTACAAATTTCAAAATATACACTACAACTTATCAAAAATTATTTCTTTGTATTGTATTATTATCCAGGATTCTTGGATATAAGTGAAGTGTTTAGAAGAGGATTGTTCTTCTACACTTAGTATTCAATAGCTTTAGATAGTAGGCTTCACCGGTTGGTGTGAATAGGCTTGTATGATAATTCTAAAACTATAGTGAAAATCTCTTACGTGTTGTAAGGGGATTGGAGTACTCTCGGTCTGTGAGGGGAACCGATATAAATCTTTGTGTTCTTTATTTTCTACTTTTACCGCTTTCATCACACATAAACCTTAGGCAAATAAAAATTCAACCAAAGTAAAAAAAAATCTAAGTCTTAATTCCCCCCTCTTAGGCACTCTTTCTACTTACAGTCCTTGCTAAGGGTACCTCTGCCCCCAATTCAAAAATCAAATTGGGATATGTATTAAAATTGCAATGTTTTTACAAAGAGAATTAGAAACGACAAACCAATCCTAATTGTTGTAGAAGCTATGTTTCTCTTTGATTCAAGTCCTTCACGGGTGTCAAACAAACCTCTGAATGTTGCTCCCTTCTTGCAAGAATCCTTGATTCTTCAAACTTTGAGCATGACCGCTTTGAGTTGATATGAGTGAACCCACGCCTTCCTTCACGATCCTCCGATTACTGTGATATGGTTGAACAATCTCTTCAATCTTCAAACCTCTTCATTTGGCTGAATTTATGAACCAATGGTGTGTGCAAAAACCCCCAAATCACAATTATCTTGGAGGATAGACCCTCAAGGTTTATTCAAGAACAACCCACAAATCTCTCAACCCAAACCGAATTCACAATTCCAAAGTTTGAACGTTATCACCTCAAATCTTGCACTTTGATCAACAAAAATGATTGTGTGTAATTGTTGATGAATGTTAGAGAAGGTGAAGATGATGAAAGCAAAATGTGTATCTATTTCACTTTTCTTATTGTCATGAAAAAATAACGCTCCAGCTATTTATAATACTACATGAGACAAAGAGTAATGGGTAAAATAAGATAGGAGAGATGATTAAGTGATTTTGGCGCATGGTCCCAGAATGAGTCGACCTGCTGAAGCTTTGAGTTGACCTAATGGTTGTTTTGAGTCGACCTGTTTTAGGTCTTTAGTCAGCCTGTTGAGACCCGTAGGAAACAATAAATTATTCAATTGATTGAGTCGGCCTATTTGACTAAGTGAGTCGACTCATTTGCTTTGAGTCGATCTGTTTTTGTGCCTTCACTAAGCCTGTTGAGACCCGTAGTAATCAAGAAGGTTTTCGACTGAATGAGTCGACCTGTTTGACTGAATGAGTCGACTCATTTACCTTCAATCTTCAGAAAGCTGCCAATTTCTTCTGAATCAAGATATCTCCTAGAATCACAAAAGTTTTAACATCATTAAAAACACATGTACCTCTCACAAATATAACTAATCAAATATAAATAAATTTATTAATATTTAATTTAATTACTTTTAACCTAATTGATTATTATTTAAGTTGAATTAATAAATACCTTAAAAAATTAATTAATTAATTAATTTGAATTAGTTAAATATTTTAATAATTAATTGAATTATTATTCAATTAGTTGATTATTATTTATTTTTAATTAATTCGAAATAAGTAAATATTTTTATGTTATTTAAAATAAGTCATTATTCTAGATTAGGGCACCCCGTTTAGGTCCGCTCTGGAAAAGTCCACGAAAAAATAGGGCGGGGCGGGACAGTCAAATTGAGGATGCGGGTCTAAAACCTAAGCCATCCCCGCAAAAAAGTAAGGGCGATGTGGGGAAATTCCAAACGCATTGCACTTTTTAAGCCCAAAAATACAAAAATTTAAGTAAATGTGCATGCCCGCAAAAGCCCGCGACGAAAACGGGGCGATATAGGGCGGACACTTTAGAGGGTGAGAGTCTAAAATTTTGGCCCATCCTACACTAAAGTGCGGGTAAAACGGGCATGCCCAACGGACGGGGCCTGTTTTGCCACCCCTATTCTGAATTCTTAAGTTAAGAATTTATCATTAGAAATATTAATAATAGAAACTAATTGGTCTAGTGGTGAAATGACTTATATTTAACTTAATGGTACCAGTGTTGAGGATCCTATTGACGCATATATATATATATATATATATATATATATATATATATATATATATATATATATATATATATATATATATATATATATATATTGATCGTTCCTGGAGATCAAAATCTGAAGTAGGCCACAGACGTTGATGATGATACTCGGTCGTCGAGAAGAAAAAAAATGGTGTACTTGTAAGTCACTCTGATGCCAAAGTAAGTTATGACAGAAGAATGAGCAAGTACGAGAAAGTGAGTTATGAGAGTGAATATTGGATCCCTGGTCCTCTTGTGTGAGAGGCTTTATATAAAGCCCACAACGCTTGGTTATTGGTCCATATTTTGGGTCTAGATCGTGGATTCCCCAAAAATAGGTAACTCCCAAAAACTAGCCGTTGGGACGAGCAGACCTGCTCTTGGATGTGGTGCCAACCGGTCAGAAGGTTAACCGAACAGGAGTTGTCCTTGGTTGAATCTGGATGACTTCTCCCAGGTGTCAGACATAAGTTTAGAAGGGGCAGAAGAGTCCGACCACGGGAAACCTTGGTTGGCGCGGCCTCCTCGGCCGAGGGACATTAAGCTAGTGGATCCCTTTGACATTAGGCTATTGGGTCATTCTGGATGCATGAGTGGATTGAGTCAAGCTTAGTCATTGAACCAGTCAAGAATATATATATATATATATATATATATATATATATATATATATATATATATATATATATATATATATATATATATATATATATATATATATATATATATATAGTTTTAAATTCATAATTGTTTAATATTATTTCAAATCATGAGAATTATCTGAGACATAAGATTAAGGGTGACAAAATGGGTTGTAGTCCGTTGGGCCGACAAACGCACTCGTTAAAAATTGATAGATTGGATTGAGATTTTACCCGCTTAGCCCGTCCGGCCTTAATACCGTTAAAAAAAAGGGGGGAAAAAAGACTAGTTATCAACCACACAAAATATTTATTTCAGATGGTTAAAGGTTAAAATTTAAAATATAGTTTTGGAATACTTGTTGATGATTCTATTTTATACATATATTTGTGAATATATGTAATATTTTTTAAGTGAAATTTAATAAAAGATGATCTAGAAAAAATTATTCTAAAAAATAAGTGAAAAATCTAATTGAAATATAAATATAAAGTTATTAATCTATTTAAAAAATAAAAAAATAAATAAACAAATAAAAAATAGACAGATTTACACCTTAACGAAACATGTTAGACTTTTAATTTTAAATTCAATTTTACTTAACGTATCCGCTCCGTTCCTTATGTAAAATAATACTAGGCATGACACTTCAGGTTCAAAAATAAAAGAAAATATTAATTTAAAAAAATATAAAAGAAAGATTAATATAACACGGTTAAATTTTGTAAGAGAATAAATAGTCTTACGTTTTCTTGGGGATTAAATTGAGTTTTATAATTTTTGTAAGAGAATAAAATGAATCTTTGACTCTTATATTATATGAATCAAGATTCAGAATAAGAAAAAGTGACTTGTAATATTGTTTATAAAGGTTGAAATTCAAGAACATTAGTACCCTGTAAATAAATACATCATCGTAAGCAAATACGTTATATCAGCAAACTAGACTAACCGACCAACAAACATCGTTGAACATTTATGTCTTTCAAAAAATGTTGATTTATAATTATGTTTTTCATAAAATTGTTGAACATTTATAATTTATATATCTGTATCTTGTAAAAGTTGTTCGATTGATAAAGACTAGTTAGGATGGTTTAGTGAGGTCACTAGGGTTGTGTATAGATATTAAGAAGAGATTATTCTATTGATCTTCTTACATTGCCATGCTTACTTCACATTAAGTTCTTAAAAATTATATTATTATGTCTAAACAATTATTCTATCCAATCCACAACCTCTGACTTATGAGAAATTTTTCATTCCACCTTCTTGGAAGCATCATGTTAATTTCGAGGTAATTCTTCTTAATTTTTCAAGAATAATAAACTGAAATGTTCAATGCATTAAGAACTGAAATGTTCAATGCATCTTGTTAATCTGACTTATGTGAAAATTTTCAAGAATAACAAACTGAAATGTTCAATTCATTAAAAAAAATCTCTGACTCAACGATAGAAAATGTTCTATGATAGAGAAATATAATTGAGACATATAGGATAAAAAGATTGTTTCAGTCAGATAGTTTGAAGTTTAAAGCAATTTTTATGATAAATTTTAAAATTAAACTCTAGAGGGAAAGAAAATGAAGGATATGAAATATTGAGTCTTACTAACTAAAAGAAATAAATATTTATAATTAATTTCTCCATTATATTTTTATAGTTATATTAAAATTTTAAAATTCTTTTTAATTTTAAATTTTAGGAATTAAAATACTAGTATAGACACTTTAACGAGCCATGTTTCTCATGTACTATAATAATAATAATAATAATAATAATAATAATAATAATAATAATAATAATAATAATGTTCCGGCCCGGCCCAATTCTTCCTATTGGGCCAAAAAGACTGATCCACTTACCTCGCTCGACGCCGAGCATAATCTTGAAAAGTGGTCCTCAGTCGACCACCAGCGATCCGGTCCTAAAGAGACTCTCTAACGGCTAGTATTGACCGTTTCTTATCTTCACGGACCCCTCGATTCGCACCTCACCTAATGAACCAATAGTATTCTAGCTGGTCCCTTATAAAAACCCTCTCATTTGAGAGGGGCAGGTATTCAATTCTCAACCCTAATACTAGTACTTGCTCACTCTTGCTCGAATACTTACTTTAGCATCGGAGTGCCTTGCAGGTACACCCCTTTTTCTCTTCAAACGACCACATCCGTCCGCTCTCGAGACCAGCCGCATCGGATCCTGATCTCCAGGTACGATCAAATAATATATGAATCCCGGTAATGTTAGCGATACTTGATTTATCCTCTGTAATTATTTTTAAAAGAGACATTGTATTGTACAGATTTCATCAAAATACTCCCTGGGCAATTCATATTCCATTTTAATTTGAACTGACAACCTAGTTGGATTTTGTTTACGTTTTTTTTATTTTTATATTTTTATTATGGGTCATGTCATTAAGCTGGTGCCACTTGAATTTTTTTTCTCTAATTGCCACATGAGAATTTTGTATTTCAATGAATAAAATTAATTGGGCTGGATGCCCTTTATATCATTGCATTGGGCCATTACACTCATATAAGTTATTCAATACATGTTAATGTAACTTTTAATATATACATTATTTCATGAACTCCCACAACCAATGTGAGACTAAGTTGCATGACATTATGCTGCATGATCTGCAACCATTTTCATCTTTATGATCTTCATCACACGATTAGGTGCAAAAATGAAAATGGAAAATGGAGTGCAAAAATGAAAAGTGACGAAAGAGAGAGCTTGTAGAGAGAGTTTTTGTGAAAAATGGAAAATGGAGTGCAAAAATGAAAAGTGACGAAAATGGGTGTAACTAACTTGGTTATGGTTGTTAGAGGGTTTAAGTATCCATGATTAGGTGCTAACTCTAGTTAGAAAGATGTTAGAACCATGGTTAATTGATTTTTATGAGGTTTTGCATAATTGGCAAAAATAATGGAATGTCATGATCATGTGTGCATGGAGGTATAAAGTAGCTATGATGAACTTCCTTATAGATGTGTTGATCATTCATAAATGGAAAAATCAGTTTGAATGAATGGTAATGATGAAATCATGCTTTGTCTTATTTCATGGAAGTATTGAAAATGTGTTTGAAAAATGTAAATTTGCTTGGTTATTTAAGGCAAATTATGATTAAAATGTGGTATGTTACACATGTGAGAGGATTTTGTGATGAGAAACATTCTTTTTGTGGAAAAATTCTATGATTCAAATTTTGGAAAAACCTTTGACTTCATAAATTTGAATGAGGATAACTTGATGATTCCTTAACATAAGAACATGATTCTTGAAGTTTTGTAAAGATGAAACACCATACAACAATATTTATGTTTGACAATGGATCAATAGAAGCATTGAAACATGAGAAAATTTTGATTAAAGTGAGCACCATAATCTTGCATTTTGACACCTTAGAAAAATTTCTAAGTTATAGAAATGTCAACTTTTATGGTACCCACTTTGACCTATCATAACTTTTGATTCAAACCTTCAAATGAAAAATGGTTTACATGCTTGGAAATATGAGAAGAAGTTCTTCAACTTTCATATTTGCAAAAAATCCATTTGGATGAGCCATCTTGCTTGAAATCAACTTCAAAGTTGGAATAAAAATCATTGAAAACTTTCTCAAAATGGAAAGTTTCACTTATAGATCATTTTCCTCTTTTGGAAACTTTTGCAATAATTCTTGATTCCTGATTATTTGATCATCTCACGATCAAATTCCATGAAATAAACACCTTGGAAATTTCCTAGGGCTTTGTGACTTCAAAAAGTCAGGAGTTGACTTTTGGTTGACTTTTTCCCCAATTTTTTGATTTTCAATCAACTAATTAATTGAATCCCTTTTGAAATAAACCAGTGGGCTATCTTCCATCCTTAGACACTTGATAGAATATGGAACACCATGAGACCAAGTTTTGGCCCAAGAATCAGAAATAAACTGATCTTGGGCTAAACCCTAATTTTGATTATTCTGCTAGGAGGTGATGCAATGTCCAATTTCTTGGTGAATTCTCATCTTCAAATGACTTGATGGATCCACATGAGATGACATGGGTGAAAGATACCCTAGAGGCTTGTTTGATGACACTTGTCTCTTGTTCCCTTGCTTTGAATGATCTAAGCTTTAAAATCAACTGATCACACGCCTTATGCACAACCAATGATGTATGCTTTACTTTTGTATGACTTGAATACAATACAATTCTTGAGAGTATGAACTAAATGATGTATGAAATGAGAGGGAAAATTTTGAGGTATTACACCTATACCCTCGATTGTCTATTGGTCGAGGTGTAAGTTTCGTCATAAAAAGCGCTATTTGTAGTAATGGAAGTATTATACTACCACATGTTGTAGTTTTTTTAGTAGTTGATTCGTAAGTATCAACAAGTTGTTTACATTAGTATATAATGAAAAATACAAATAAATGTTATTTCTATAGAATGAACTCTCAGTCAACAATTTATATCATGTACTCTCTTAGATCTATTCAATAAATTATTAAAAAGTAAAACTTTTCTTATAACATGGAAGGGATGGAGTAGTCATTTTTGTGTTGAATTATTATCAATTAGATTAACACGTATTGTAGGAGGTGGTGAGTGAAATAAATATCGTCGAGTGTACTCTTTAATTATTGAAATGGATCTTTTCCAAAACATAGAGTTTCATATGATGTTGCTCGGGCATGAAGGTTTTAAAAAGCTTTCTATTGAAGATAGTAAGTATTTAGAGCAACAAGTCGGTCTTGAGGAGATTAGGCGAGTATTTTTCAACTGTAGTGGTGGTAAAACTCCAGATCCTGACAGATTTAATTTTGACTTCTTAAAACATTGTTGGGAGATAGTTGGTGAAGACTTTACTAAATGTGTTTTGGAATTCTTCGATATTGGTTGTCTTCCTAAGGTTTTAAATTCTTTTTTCCTTCCTTTCATTCCCAAGAATGACAATCCTAAATCTCTTGATGATTATAGACCCATTTGTTTGATTGGATGTGTGTATAAGGTGGTTTCCAATTTTTTTGCAGATAGGATCAAAAAGGTTACGGGTAATATTATTTCCATCTCTCAAACCGCATTCATTGAAGAGAGAAGCTTACTTGATGGAGTTATAGCTTTAAATGAAACAGTGACTTCACTAAGAGAAATAAGAGGAAAGCCTTGTCATTGAAGGTGGATTTTGAAAAAGCATACGATTGTGTAGATTTGTATTATCTTTGTAAGGTAATGGTTTATATGGGTTTTGGTGATAAGTGTATTTCTTGGATTAAATGGGGTGTTATGCAGAGCTTTATGTCCATTCTTGTTAATGGTAGTCCTACTAATGATTTTATTGTTTCGAGAGGTCTTCGAAAGGGAGATCCCCTTTCTTCGTTTATCTTTGCTATTGCGGTTGAAGGTTTAGCGGTTCTTTTGAAAAGGGCGGTGTCTAGAGGGGCTTTTAAAGGCATTATTCATAATCAAGATATTTCTTTCAATTTATTGGAATATGCAGATGATACGGTGATTCTTGGAGAATGCTCTTGTAACAATATTTGGTCTTTAAAGATTATTTTGAAGGGTTTCCAACTTTGTTCGGGCTTAGACATCAACTTTGGCAAAAGTTCCATTATTGGTTTTGGGTTGGATAAAGTCTTCATGGTAGCGGCGAAAAGGTTCCTTTCGTGGAAGATTAGTTGGTGTCCTTTCAAGTTCCTTGGCATCATGGTTGGAGGTAATCATAGACTAATTAGTTTTTGGTAGCCGGTAATTGATAAGATTAAGATTAGATTAACTTCTTGGAAAGGTCGACTTATGTCCATGGGAGGTAGATCTACTCTTATTAAATTGGTTTTATCTAATTTTCCTATTCATTACATGTCTTTCTTTATTATGCCTTCAAAAGTTATAAATATCATTGCCACAATTCAAAGAAGGTTTTTTTTTGCAATGGTTCAATTTTTAAAAGAGGAATTTCGTGGATCATTTGGAAGTTGATTTGCAAGAGTAAAATTGAGGGTGGTCTTGGCATTAAAGACATTCGGAATTTTAATGTGGCTTTAATGGAGAAATGGGTGTGGAAGATAGTTGGTTCCAAAGATTTTTTATGGCAGAATATTTTGAGATATTGATATAATGATTATGTCTTCCCTTTGATAATAGGAAAAATGCCAAAATATAACTTGGTGTCATCACTTTGGTGGAGAGATATTTTTAAGATAATCTCTAAGTTTGGTGACAAACAATTTGGTGGCATTTTACATGGTAAATCGAATAATGGCAAAAAGTTGTATTTTTTGAGAATCTAGATGGATTGAAAATGAGACTCTTTCTTCTTTATTTCCGTCTCTTTGGGAGGCATCATCTTTGAAATAAGGTTACATTGTGGAATTCACGGGTTGGTATGATAACATTTGGATATGACATGTTGATTCATTTGTGCCAAACTTTACCCTTAGAGCGGACGACGACAACTTGAAGTTAGAGTTTGAGGAGCATCATCTCTTACTTAATTCGGTTGAGATTAAACCGAATGGTTTTAATGAATACTATTGGCCTTTTGATTCTTCACGAAAGTATTCGGTAAAGTCCAGATATGATTGGTTGTTTTCTCTAGATGATTCGATACAATCCAATGGCCTATTCACGAATGCATTTAAGCTTTTATGGGGTGATTTGTCGCCTCTAAAAACAATAATTTTTTGATGTAGGATTTTTCATAATAGAATTTCGACGAGGGATAATTTAAAGGTGCATGGTATCATCTCCAATTCTCATGATTTAGTTTGTCCTTTATGTTTCATGGAGGAAGAATCTCTTTTTCATACCTTATTTGGGTGTTGCAAAAGTCAAAAAGTTTGAAAATTTATGTATTCTTGGTTGGGAATTGAGGTGGATATTTACAATCATATTTATGATCATTTTTTTAATTGGATAAATGTTTTGAGGTTGAAGAAAATTGTTCTCAAGATTAGTGTGACTTTTTGGTTGGTTATTGGTTGGAATATTTGGCTTTGTAGGAATTCAATTCTATTCAATGATGAATTTCGTGAAGAAGAACAAATGATACAAAATATTATTTTGTCTTCTTGGTGGTGGATTGGAAAGAAGCATAGAAAGAAGTTTAGTTGTAATTATTATGATTAGTTTCCACATCCTTCATAATTATTGTTATAGTTTCCGGGGATTTGGGGGCTAATTGTTTGTGATTATACGGGTCAAATACCCCTTTGTATTCTCAATATATAATATTCTTTTGCTTATTAAAAAAACTCCAATAAGATAGTAATGAAAGTGATTAAGAACAACCATGCAAATCTATGAAAGGTAAGACATGATGAAACTGAAGATATTTGTGATGACTATTGTCGTAAACCACTTAAATGTTTTTGAAGCCTCTATCACTTTATAAAATTGCCAAAATAATGTTTTAAATGTTCTGGACTGGGCCCAGGGCCACCTTGGGCCTTGGCCCAGTTACGTCGGGTAGGTGCCCATCTGCACGAGCGGCAGTTTTGTCTTGGCGAGCATCAAAACAAGGTGTCGAGCACAGTGATGCCGCACAGGCAGTAAGCAGGTCCTCCATCTTGCCTACCACATCACCCCAACTGCCCACGAATATCTCCTGAGATATAGGGGCTGTTGGACTAGGGCAATGACCTAATAACTGGTCATACACGCTCCTACGCGTTCCGGACTGGGCCGCAAGAATGTATAGGGCCACGGCCCAGTACATGTCGAGCAAGGGCCCATATGCTCGAGCAGGAGAACCTCTTGGACAAATCACCTGCTTATGCGACGGGCATACACTAAGGACGGGCAGAGAGTATGTCTGCCAGCTCATCCACCACGTCACCCAACTGCCCTTTATTATCTCCTGAAAGATAGGAGCAGTTGGACCAAGGGGCAGACCTTTTGTCTAGGTCTTCACACTTCTTACGCGTCCCTTGGCAGTTCCTCCATGGGCCTAGCCAGATTAAGCCCATTGAGGGGCCTTGGCCCAGCGCTGGGGGCACATTATAAATACCCTTTCTTAGCAAAGGGTCAGGTATTCTCATTCATGCTAAACTCTCATTGCTATTACCATACTGTACCTCTCTAACTTTGGCATCGGAGTGCCTTGCAGGTACACCCCCCTCCATTCCATCCATCCATCAACTTTGCTACGTTCGACCGACCAAGGAAAGGCCCTCCTGATCATGTAAGATTAGTAAGACATGATGAAACTGAAGATATTTGTGATGACTATTGTCGTAAACCACTTAAATGTTTTTGAAGCCTCTATCACTTTATAAAATTGCCAAAATAATGTTTTATACACATACCTAACGATTTAAGGACTCAATTAATTAATTAATTAGGAGTATTGCTTACATTGGTAAATCAATTATTACATTAGGGTTAATTTATTAACAGATTTGTGACGTCTCCTAATCGATTAACAAGAAATCGATTGACACATTTGTAACGTCTCCCAAGCGCAAAGAAGAAGATGAAATAAATATTTTTTATGGATCAATCACAAGAAATTTACGATAAATCAACTAAGATTGCAAATGATATCTTATTATTATTTAACAAACATTCTTGAAGTTAAAGAAAGAAAGAATGCAACAATAAATTTCTCTTAGATTCATCATGGCACAAATTGATGTTATATACATGTTATTAGTGAATTATTAAGAACACTAAGCACACTTAAGGTTATAATACATAATGGTTGTTACTTGTGAAACAAGTAACTACAAAAGTAACTAACTAACTTCTTAACCTCATAGCTAGCTAGCTCTTTAACTATCTAACCAATCAATATATTTAACAATATATACATTAATTATCCAATGATTTTAAAAGGTAAGACTTTTCTTATAATAAGGACGAGAGGGAGTAGTCATTTGTTGATTGATTTCTTGAGTAGAAGGTGGTGAATGAAAGAAATATCTCCGACAATATTCTTTGATCATTGAAATGAATCTTTTCCAAAAACAAAATGTTTCTGATACAAATAACGCCAATAAGGTAGAAATGACAGTGATTAAAAAGAGCCCTGCAAAGCTGTGAAAGGTAAGACTTTGTGAAACTAAAGATATTTGTGAAGATTGCTGCTGTAGCCCCTCAATACTCTTTCCGAAATATTTTTTCTCGATCTTTTCCATAAATTCATGATCTTGGGTCACATTCAATATTGCTCTTGAAAAGTGAGCAGTAAGATTAGAATTTAAAGGAAATGCCTGAAAAATTATCAATAACACATACATAATTACTATAAAGAAAATGATCATTGACTGAAATTTGATTGGAGGGAGAAAGAAGAAAGTACTTACAAAACCAAATCCACCATTTCTATAGGTAGGACCCGTTATGATGTAATTGGATTTAACCTTTTGAAGAAACACATTAAGGTAGGGTACTTCTCCAAAAATAGTTGTGACACCTCCATTTTTGCTTCCAAGCTTTAAAGCACGGTGATAGCTAGAAATGTTGCTATATGCTTTCAACTTCAATGGATTAAACTTCAATTGTTGTACTAATAAGTTATAAACGAAAGAACCATCTTGATATCCAACATAATGATCTCCTTTTCTTAGATCATTGACATCCAGAAAACTAGGTTGTAACTGATCTAAGGTCAGTATTGATGTCAAGTTTGCAGTATAACTTTGCATTAGGACAAACGCCAACAACAACCAAACCATCAACACAAATATTGAGCAGTTATTAGCAACCACTTTTCCTAAAAATTCAAAATTAGTTTTCAATCAATAAAAGATATTTCTTTTTAAATCAACAAAAATATTAATCAATACTTTAGCAAATTTAATTACTTTCGGGAAGAACGGCTTGTGATAAGGGAAACCATAGCATGGTTATTGCAGAGAGCTGTTTTTTAAATGACAAATGCTCGTCGTGATGGTCATTGGGTAGGGTTTTTCTGTTTCTTTCCATGATGAGTAAGACAGATCCTATAAGCATGGAGATTAATAGTATGCTCAACCAAAGTTGCCAGCTGAAGGGTCGCACAAAAATCCACATGTTTTGATACCTTCCATGTTGAGCTGAAACTAACATTCTAACTCCAGATTCTGTAAATGGTAGTGTGAAATCTACAAACTGTGAACGATTCGCCACGATTGTTACGTCCCCCACCACTACATCATACTGTAGTTAGCATATAGAAAGGAAAATCGTTAACCTAAAAAATAAAATAATTTTGGCTAACTTTTTCATGTAAGTTGGTAAGTTTTTGTTTTCATCCATATATATTTTTCCTTAAAATAACCGTTAAATTTTTTTCTGATATTCGTCCATAAAATTAAAATTCGTGAAAAATTTCATAAAAAATTAGCGGATTTTCCTGTAAATTTTAACTTTAAGAATAATTTATATGGCCGAAAACCAAAAAGTCAATAAGACGATGTTAAGCACATTGGAATTGATTGGAGAAATACCTTTGCCGGGACTTGTTGGATAAGTGAATCATATGATCCAGCACTGTGTTTGAATTGATTAACATAAGGTTCAATTTGTAGAGAAACCTTGAAAGTTAACTTGCTTACAGCAGCATTGAAAATATCCATGCAAAATCCAGATACGTTATACTTGTTTTCACGAGAATTCCAAACTACTTTTACAAATTGTGTAAAACCGTCTTTCTTAGGAACTCCAACTCTCAACTTAATCATTTCTTCCTTTGACGCAGGACTCACCTTTTGCATCTGTACAGCCAGAAGGAAAATTATTACTAAACATGAAAAACTCAAAGACTTGCTCATCTTGGAATTTTATCTGCGATATTAATTGTTCCAAGAAAAATAATGTACTCTAAACTTGATTTTCTTCTCTTTAATTTATACATAACATGTATTTGAATGAGTATTGCTTACATAGTTAATCAATAATTAATAAGAAGCACCACAGATTCTTCCATATATATATATATATATATATATATATATATATATATATATATATATATATATATATATATATATATATGATTTTGGAGAATTCAATAAATCAATCAAAATTCAAAATAAGTAGAAAATAATCCTAAGTAAATTCATCATTTACAATTTTTTAGAGTCGTGCACAAAAAAAAATCCAAGAATACGTTCAAAATACAATAGAGTCGTCATCAAAATTTATTTTTTTAAAGAAAAAGCATCGATAAAACCCTAAAAGAATGAAAATATGATTATTACAACCAAATTCAGGTTTGAAAGTCGATTATGCATAGGAAAGATACACTATTATAGAAAATACATTTCACAATGGTTGATAAAGGGTTATCATCACGGTTGACCAACCGTTATGAAGTAGGATGTGATTGTAAGTGTGTAGTTTACAACCACAGTCTATCACCTATTATAGTAAACTGGAAAGCGTGCTACTTATAACATCGGTTGTACTAATCAACAATTGTGAAATTATTTATATTATTTATATGTCATTGTAGTAAATTCAAAAGTGCTCTACTTATAACTACAATTGTACTAAACAACAATTGTGAAATTATTTATACGTCACGAGTTCGATAACTAACAACGTCACATTTGGACATTCAAAGTATGAAAGAAGTAATGTCAAAGAATGAAATGATTGAAGATGATTAATAAGTATTTTTAGAGTTAGGTTAAAACAATCTTATTGTTGTATGCTCTCAATATAAATATTGTTTCAATTAAGTTTTTTGAGGGTTGTAACATGGCGTGGTTCAGAGTTTTTGAACAAAAGAATATAAGGTTCAAACTTCAATTTGCACCCACCACTTTCTCCTTCTGACGATCTTTAGTCCTACATTCAATTAACTCGACACACGCATTCAACTTCTAAGAAGATTTTGAAGGTGGAGATGAAGATATGGTTGTTCGAGAACTAATGAGATTTTTTTTTCTTGAGGTGGAAGTCACCCACTTTTTTGTTTGTTTCATTCTTTTTTCTAATATTGTAGTGAGTTGATTTTTTTTTGTTTATATATTATTTCTAAGAATTTTTGACATTTTTTTTATTTTTTTATCTCTAATTTTTTATTGGACCACTCTTTTGAATTTGAAGTCCACTGGAATGCGATAATTTTCAACTAATTTGTTTTTTCAGGTTCCCGACTTAGTAGTTTTTTTTCATTTATGGGAATAATTCCACGAAATTTATTCTTTCGGTGAAAAGGTTGTGATTGTCATGTGAATGGTTGGTATAAGGAACAACCACTATAAACTTTTTGCCGTCTCTCCTCCGTCATACGACCCTCACACGACCTCGCGGTCTTCGCTGTCATTGCCATCGCGCGCGTGGACCCCACTTCCAAACTCGATTTTTTATTTTTGGTCAAAAACACTTAATTTTTTTAAAATTAGGTTTTTATGACTTTTGGAGAAAATTAGGATCACACAGTTTTACAAAATCCAGTATTCCAAAATATCTCAATTTCACAGAAATACAGATCATCAAATTCATCATAGACATAACAAACTCATATTGGTTTATCAATAACAAACCATAATACAATGACCATAGGAGATTTATTTCAAATTTCATTTGGTCATCACAGTAACACAAAGAAACAAATTATTTATTTGATTAAGTGGTATGAAAATAATTAAGTGCAATCAAAAATATATCAGTCATACTTTTTTAAATATTCAAAATGTGAGAAAGATGATATAGAAATTATCCTAAAGAATCAAATTATTACAAAAAAAATAATTAATGGACCAACTTGTTAAAAAAATAACTTAAAGGATCTCTGGTGTAAATTTTCCTTTTAATTATATAAAATAACTACAATTCTAATCACTAAAATTATTATTAAATAATTAAAAATATCTAATTATCTCTAATAATTTAAATAAATCTTATTTTATTTCTCCACTTTGAAACACTGTATTCCTAATAATTATTAAATTACTAAAATATCCTAGTTCCCCCATATCAGCAAAATAATATAAACACATCAAACCATACACACATAAACACTCCGATAGTTGAATAAATTATTAATTTAAAAATCGAGGTGTTACATAAGTCGCCTGTCATGGGAATGAGTGACATGTCCCCCTCTTGTAACGATAAAGAGAAAATTGTGAAAGAAGTGGAGTACGTTCCCCTAAATATCTGGAGGAAAACTATTCACTCCTTAAGTAGTTGTTATTTCTACTACAACAAATAAGATACTTTATGATGAAACTTTCACCTCGAACATTTAAAAACCAAGATAATATATCTTAGGAGTGCCATATTCTTTTTTTTGTTTATTAAATTACACATATAACTTATTCACTCAATTTTCTTGAAAACCGAGGGAATATAGGTATAAGGGAGTTCGCTTCAAATATCTGTTATTGCATTTTATGTTTTTTCAATGGTTTGATCTTTCTTTTTTTTTCTTCCAGTTGGTGCCTTTTCAGCTTCCCTTTTTTTTCTTTGTTAATATTTTTTTCTTCATTTTTTATTAGTATTAATTAACCACAATTACATGGTATAACCGAAAGACGATATATTTTGCATTAATTTTTTCATATCAATTTTTTCAAAAGATGTTTTTATTTTTTTTATTTTATATATTCAAATTCCTCGGTATTTTTAAAAAATTTGACGTGATAGATATTTTAAATGTATTCCCAGAATATGGCGCTATGATAATTTTTTAAAATATATTTGTATACTTTTAATTAAAACATACACATCAATTTTATTTGAAAAACTGGCGTGATTTCTCTTTTGCATGAAATACTTTAGAGAGTTAGACTATAACTTTTCATTACCTATCAACGCTCTAACTTTATATCATCATTCTCTTCGCAAAAAGCCTAGGTGATTTTCATCGTAACTCTCATCAAAACTCTGAAAACAGTTCACATTCATAAACACTCGAACATCAAAATTCATCACGTTTGAGGTACATTTGTTCTTCTTTTCCACATTTGTTCTTCTTCACTAGGTTTATATCACTGAAATGTATTTCATATTGTATGTGTTTTTTTTCACTTGCATTTATTTCGCTGAAATGACTTTAGTATCACTAAAATGGCTTTAGTATCACTAAAATGACTTTAGTTTCTCTTGATCATATGTTTTTCCATTTTGATCACTGAAAAGTTGTTAGTTAGTATGTTTCTACATGTTGTTTATTACTGAAATGTTGTTTGTTAGTATGTTTCTTTATATAGATAGTCATGGTCGATTCGACAAACACCTCCTATACAACAATTGATGCAATCTCTGTTAATACAAAATTAACTAAAATAAAAACTAGAGGTGCCACGATGTATACCAAAGTGAAAAGCTTACAAAAAGGGTATTCGCTATCCGGTTCCATTTGATGTTGCAACCAGAAAGGCTTATGGTGAAAATGTTGAGGACTTTTTAAGTTACATTTCGTTACAAGGTATAACTAAAGTCGGTATTTGATAGATAGTTAGCACGACACTGACGACGATTTGAAAAATAACATATAAATCGATATTACGGTTTTTATTTTGAATTTTAGGATTTTTTTTACAAGTATATATGATCATTTTTTTGTTTAATACTAATAACAATTGTATTGTGTAAACATAAGAGGAATTTGATTTCACTCCAGATGATAGTATTGTGAAAAAGAAATTTCTTACATATCATGGTTAGCGTTTGAGGGGCTTTAAGACACATCTCACCTGTGATTATATTACTCATCCAAGAGATGAAGATAACCTTGAATATAAGCCTCCACACTTGATGTATTCATTTATTGATTAAGATGTTTGCGATAAATTTGTAAAGTCTCACACCACTCATGAATCATTGGTTAAGAGCCAAAAAGTATTGTATTATAGAAATAGAAATATTTATCCACATAGGTTGTCTCGTGGAGGATATGAAAAACCTTAAAAGAATATGATTGAAGAAAAAAGAAAACAAAGGGAATTGGAGCTAAGATATTCTATAAGTCTTGATCACACTCCATCTCCACCAATACGCCATGAGAAATGGAAGAGGGAATGCCAAAGAAAAGACAGTGAGTTCACATCAGAGGCTACACGCAAAGTGGCTGAAAAGATTGTAAGTAGATACATTTTTCAATAATATTTATTTTAGTTAAATCAATTTGGTAAAGAATATATTTTATGTGTTAAAGGATGTATTATTTGAACAATCCAAAGTCGGCCTCTTCGTTCCACAAGACTGTCATGACATCTTAGTAGAAGTGATTGAAACCAAGGAGCATCATGGGCGTCTTTGTGGTCTTGGAAGAGGCGTTGACTTCAAGTCACATTTTGGATCATATAAATCATATAGACAAGTAAATCGTATGAGAGATATTGAAGAAGTTGTTGTTGTGAGATCGGGGAGGAGAGAGAAATGGATTCGGAAGGAAAGGAAAAGTTTGTTGCAGCATGTGTGGGAGATTGTCCAGAAGGAGCGAGAGAGGTTGATGAGAATAATTTAAATTTGTGCAATTAAAATGATCTGATTCTGGTTCTGCCAATATTTTGTTTCTGTGTAAAAAATGATATAGATCCGTCAAAATGAGCTTTAAAACAAATTAAATATGGCAGTAGATTAGATTTAACCCCTCAGTTATCAACTAAAACTGACGTACCAACCTAACTTATTACCTCATAATTTAAATAAAACCAAGAGGTAAAGTGGCTTGCGCTTCATAGTTTTGAAAATAAAAATATATTGTTGGTAGGGACCGAACCAATGATTTTTTTCATTATAACCTCGGTTTTTCCATAATCGGAGATAAAGTAGCTAATTTTAATATTAACATTTGTTACCTCGACTATTTATAATAGTATTACTAGGAGGGCTTGGATTTGGGCTTTAGAAAGATATAGATATCTTATCATCATGGTTGAGAAAGAGAGACATAACTACAACACAAAATAAAACACATATACACGTTGTCTCATCCCATGTAAAGTAATTTTCAATCTCACAACAACCTTAAAACCATTAACATTCCTTTTATATATATATATATATATATATATATATATATATATATATATATATATATATATATATATATATATATATATATATATATATATATATATATATATATATATATATATCATTCTTGATTGGCCAGTGAGATTTTGAAGAATTACCTCGAAATTTACAAGATGCTTCCAAGAAGGTGGAACAAAAAATGTCTCTCAAGTCAGAGGTTTTGGATTGGATAGAATAATTCTTTAGACGTAATAAGAAATTTTAAGAATGTAATATGAAGTAAACAGTGAGCTCACTAAACCATCCCAGTCTTTATGAACCGCTTGCTTGATTATCCGAATGTTTACCAAATTAAATTATAAATGTTCAACGTATTTTTGAAAGACATAAATGTTCAACAATGTTTGTTGGTAGGTTAGTCTAGTTTGCTGATAACCTATTTATTTACGATATGTATTTATTTATAGAGAATTATTGTTCTTGAACTTCAACCTTTAAACAATATTACAAGTCACTTTATCGATTTTTCTTCTTATGTAGAGTCCCAGTTTTAGAAGAAAAAAAAATCAAAATGTCCTATTTTAATTTATTTATTTTACCAAACTATCCCATTTTTAGGATGTGCTCAGCCATTGAAATGGCGAGCATGTGAAGCACTTTCGTACATGTGTGCTCGACTAATGAATCGGTGAGTATTTGAAGATGTATTATTTTCATTTTCACTATTAAATTTAGGTTAAATTACAATTTTGATTCTTCTATTTTATCAAACTCACGAAATTAGTCTTCCTATTTATTTTTTAAATTATTTTGATCTCCCATAGTAATTTTTTATCCAAAAAAAAAAATTGTGTACTACTTGTTAGATACAAGACATACTATTATTAACTTTGAATAAGAAAGATTAATTATTCGTTGCATTTTCGATGATGTTTTAATGTTTCAGTCGTCTTCTCTGATCGTCTTCTTCTTTCTCTCTCGGCTTGTTCATTCGCCTTCTTTGTTCACCAAAAAATACTTTATATATTCTCACTCGTTCAGAAAGTATGTCACGTATACAAAATCAGCATTTTTTAGAGAGAAAATGGACATGGAGACCAAAAAAACTGTTTAAAAAATAAATAAGAAGACTAATTTAATGAATTGAACAAATAGGTATATATATATATATATATATATATATATATATATATATATATATATATATATATATATATATATATATATATATATATATATATATATATATATATATATATATATATATATATATATATATATATTAGATTTGTTTGATAAATTTATATAGTGTTTGTTAAAAAAAAAATTATTTTTTCTTAATATATTATTTTAATAGAATATTTATACTAACATAATATCTTGATATATATTTTTTTAAAAAGAACAAACATAATATATATTAAATAGTTATAAAAAAAGAAATAGAATATATGAACTAGTATTATTATTTTTCCGAATTTAATATATTATTAGATTTATTTAATATTTTATAAAATATAAAATATATTAAACATAATATATTAAGTTATAAATAAAAAAATTATTTAGTAAGTATTATTTTTATATAAGTAAATTATTTTTCAGAATATATTTATTAATTAACATATATATATATATATATATATATATATATATATATATATATATATATATATATATATATATATATATATATATATATATATATATAAGTAAATTATTTTTCAGAAATCAGTAAAAGTTATTTCATTTCATTGTTATTTCAAGTCTCGTAATTTATTTCTAGCTTTACAAGTTTTTATCGCATTGTTTATTATTATTGTGTATCGCATTCTTAAAATTAATTATCTTGATGTTATTAATTGCAATTATAATTTTTAGTATGTTTATGATTAATTTCATGTCTATCTAAATTGTCTTAAGTCCGGTATGTGAGGACTTTCGTTTCTGACGGGACTCGTTAACGAAATTGGCTTAAATTTTGCATAAAATTCTATTTTGGTTTTAGCTTTCCAAGTTTAATTAAAAAAAATCACGAGAGTGAAAATTAACTAAGGTTTGAGCCAGTACTGTAAGAGCGTGAGAGTCGAACAAGATAGTGGAAACTGGACATCGATCATAAATACTGTGAGAGCGCTTTAAGTATCGATTAGGACTTATTCAGTTTTCAAAATACGTTTCTTAATTAAAATGGGCGAAGGAGAGCAAAATTTCATGGTTAGGGAGCGTGGCTTTATTCAATAGTGTGAGAGTGTGAAGTTTAGTCTTTAAAATGGTATTTTCTACAAAATATAATTTAACCGTAAGTTGAGGCCAATAAATTACAGAGTCCCTGAGATACACGAAATCCACATTCCGACCTCTCTTTATTATTATATTTTACTAATTTTAATTTAGATTACATTCTAATTCTGTTAAATCTTAGAAATCACTAGTTTTAGCTTTGCATGTCATCAATTAATAACATTAGTTTGATTATTAGTCCTTGTGGGTTCGATATCTTTTAATACAACGCAATAGACCGTGCTCTTGTAGTTAGGTAATCCGACGGATTCATAAAGTCGCGATCAGTGAACCCAAAAATGAATTTGTACATGGTTTGATAACCCAAGTAAATTTAACACTTTGAAAACCAAATACAAGTTGGCCCACAAATGAAGTCACTCTAAAGGATACATGAATAAGCAAATGCAAATATATACCTAAGGTATGGTTAAGTGACAATGCAATGCGACCTAAAGAGATCTAACCTTTGACTTTTATCACTTTATTTCAATTTCTACTAATTTACCTAATGCAAATTAATGAATGGTTATGAGAGTCCATGACCAAATGAAATGGTCATGATGCAATTATGTAGATGAGGACTCTTCAAATAGGCGAGTATGTTAACGGTTTAAAATAAATTGATACCAAGAAGTAAATCACAACCATTTTAGTATCCAATAAGTAATTATGGTTTAGTATGGCATGCTAAATTGGTGATTGGCTTCGAGAGTTTCAAAGATTAGAAACAAAAACACACATAATGTTTGAAATTCTATAATTCTCGTTATAAAAGCACATAACTTTGTTAGGGTCTAATCACAAATTTGTATTCACTTCAACATTCGTTTGATTCAAAATTAATACATCTTTTGAGCAATTTGTACTCATATTGTTCTCGAGGCTCTTACAGTCTATGAAGAAACTTCTGATCAGGGGATCAAATCCTCTGAATATATTCCTTTAAAATCTCTTCCTCATGCGCTGAAGTTACAGAAAAAGATTAAGAAGAAGAAAAATAAGAACAAAAGTGATTTATTTCGTTTCTGATCAGATAGGAGAAGTGAATTTGGATGGGAAATACTCTTTCCACACTTAGGTAAACTAAGAATGATTAGGGTTAATGTTTGTCGCTCCCGGGATTTTCATCCTAGTACAAACGCGAAAGTGGCGCGGAAAATGTAGAGTCGCCAGTCAGGCATTTTTATCCCGAATTTATGGGAAAGGTAATGTTGCACAAATCCGAGGAAGAAGAAAATGACAAGGTCATGTGAACCAAAGATCTGGGTTCGGGAGTCGGTTACGACCTGGGAAGGTATTAGCACTTCAGATCGTATGTCGTACCCGACGGGATGCACACTTGTAAGTCTGTTTCAAAGGGTGGGCAATAAGATGTTGTTGAACAAAAGAACTGGAACTGAAACTAGAACTGAAATGAGAATGGAAATTGGAAAAGAGAGAACAAAAAGAAAGAATGGGGAAAATGTAGGGAAAATAAAGAATGTGCTCGAACGGGCCTTACCTCGCTGCCTACGTACCTCATCGGGAAAATGAGGATCAGAGTCGACGTAGTTCACCTAACTAAGGCGGGAACAATTTGTTTGTGTTTTTTATAATTGGAACTAATTATGTCTATGCTCAGGTGTTGCAGACTCACCTTGAACGAATGCGTTTACCGTATTGCAAATGAGACAAGTTGTCGCAAGTTCGTGTTTAGAGTGAGTGAGATGAGAAGAGAATTCCCGCAGGAAAGTCGCTTACTGTTTGTTGTTTGATTTTTAAGAGTTTTCTATGAATTTGGCACAAGGGAGTGAATTCAAACTCTTTTTCTTGGAATGTGTACTTGCTACTACATTCCAATATGGAATTTGGACAGGCGTAAAGGCTTCTTTGTGGCCTCCTTTTACAAATGCTTGATTTTACTTGATTTCCCATATTTACAGGATGAGATTAATTTAAATTCCTGGAGAAGGTGTGGAGGTATGATATTCCTCCGAAAATCCAAGTGTTTGTGTGGCAGTTAGACCTCGATAGATTTCCCCCTATGGAGAACTTGGTTAAGAGAAACATTGCGGTTAATGTTCATGAGAAATATTGCATTTTTTGCTTCCAAGTTCTAGAAGATTCTTCTCATCTTTTCTTCTCTTGCTTTAAGTCTAAGGTGGTTTGGATTAAGATTTGCGAATGGGTGGACATTGATGTTATTTCGGAGTTGGAGTGTGGCCTCCACGTCAAGGCTTGGGAATCGCGAAATTGTGGTCGGTACAAATCGCATAATATTAACTCTGTTTGATTTATAACTTGTTGGAACCTATGGAGATGTAGGAATAATATTCTCTTTAATGATGGTTTTTGCGTCGTTGACGATATTGTGGTAGCTATTATTATGTCTTCTTGGGTTTGGTTAATCTTGGGTCGTAGTAATAGTAAGAAATGTAGCTTATACGATTGGTTTAAATTCCCTTTTGATTTCTTGTAATGTTGTAAGTTGTGGTCCAGGTTGTATTTGTTGGTTTTGAGATTTCCTTAATCTCCTTATTGAATTTGCTTATTAAAAAAAAAATTCAAACTCTCTCAAATTTCTTTTCTACAACAAGTCAAAATTTATTCAACAAGGCTCAATGAAACATCAATCATCGTCTCTAACATCAGAAACAACATAAAAAACATCAATTTCTACTAAGTTTTTTTAATTTTCTATAAAAAAAATATTTTTGTGTAAATGAGTAGAAATCAATTATTAGATGTTTGTTAGCTGAAAAATGATAATAATTTTTTTTTTTTGAGATTATATGGAATACATTGATATGTAATCTTTGAATTTTTGAAAATTTTGAAAATATCTCTCTGAAAATTAAAAATAATAATAATTTTGTATGGTGACCATGAAGTATTAAGAATGCATTGAAAAATGCTCTAATTCTTTAGATATAATAATAGAATTTTTAAGAATGTAATGTGAAGTAAGCATTGGTCATGTGAGAATCTCGTTAGAATAATCTCTTCTTAATATCTTACACAACCCCTTGCTTGATTATCAAGTTCAATCGAATAGCTTTTACAAGCTATAGACCAATTCTACAATACTTAAGTTTACCCGAATAAATTATAAATGTTCTAACATTTGTTCAAGATTGCTTGTTGGTTGGTTAGTCTAGTTTGTTTGATAATGTGTTTATTTAATTTTCTTTTACATTTGATAGTGCATAATGTATTTATTTATTAGGAATCCTTATTCTTGAATTTTAAACTTTGAGCAATATTACAAGTCATTTTTTCTTATTTAGAATATAATAATCACTTGTGTTCCCTCGATATCAATGAATATATGCAAATAAACATAAATATATATTTTATGTGATATAAAGGTGCACTACAAAGTATTTTTAATAAAGAAGCAAAATTATTAATTCATATCTAACATTGTAGGAAATTTTTTAATGCAATTTATGTATTACTAGACACTATATGAAAATACATAAATGTTTTAAGAATTTGAAGATGCATCACCCTAAGTCAATAAAAATCTGACTTTATGTAAAAATAAAATAAAAATCACGTAGATATATCTTTGTAAATATTATGGAGATATATCTCCAGATGTTACTTGTACATAACGCGTTAGAACCTTTCTTCTTCCTCACTTGTTAAAAAACAATTTTCTTTCTAAAATTCTCTCAAAATAACGTTGTCTCAAAATCAATCAACCAACATCAAAGCTTCTTCAATCAACACCAACTACATCAAAGAGTTCATTCAACTAACTTTAAAGATTCCTCACTTCTTGTAAGTTTTTTTTTATTATTGTAAACTTTTTTTTAGTTTTAAGTAGAAATTTTGTAGAAATTGATTATTAGATATTAAAACACATAGTTTATGCATGTTTGATACTTGATACATTATGAGAAATATGTTTCATAGTTAAAATTAATGATCAGTTCATTATTTATGGGGTCTTAGTGGTCTGCATTAGTGCCATTATTTTCCATAGCTCTTACATGACATTGGTCACTCAGACGAACACGACCAAGTGAGCTTTCACACGTCATCTCTTTCACCATTTAGAAGCTTCAAGTCTTGGCACCATCATCTTTGACTTTAGCATCGCAGAAGAACCATGAATCTTTTAGCTTGATGAGATTTGATATATCTTCAAATTGATTACCATCATCAGAGAGTTAAGAGATTGAACTTACGGAGTAATCTTAAAACAAAAATCTTTACTTGAACATCGTTGGATGTCAAGTGTTGACTTCAAAGAGAAGACTAGATCTTCAAGAGCATCTTCAATATGATAGCATGATAAAACATCTTGAATATATTTGATCACTTTAGCTATCTTATAGATATAAAGACGTTATTAGATATTGTTGGATTTCAGGTGTTGTCATCATAAAAATCAATCCGTTAATTGCAGTTTTGCTATTAGCAAACTTCGTCACTTTGTATTGCCTATCCACATAAATAATTACTTCTATGCATAATTATAAACAATTGAAGAGTATGTTTTAAATGATAAAAATTATTACAATGTTTATAACATCTAAACGTCATTCCCAGACAACGACATCATTTTGTTGAGTAGTCATAATAAAAATAAGTATTTTCTTGTGTACCGTATCTAGAGGGACTAGTGCAATATTAAAGGCGTTCAATAATATTTATAATTTTAAGAGAAGTACTTAGAAAAGTTGTTTAATTTGTTTATCGAACTAAATTGAAATTACGGTAAATAGAAATAAGGTTAACAATTGAAGTGATATTGTTAGGGTAAGAGATCATTATCTTATCCTTAATGTACTTTTGTGATCAGTAATATAGGTTTTTAGTCAATAATTAATATTATCATCTATCTCTATGTGTATTTTTTATGTTTAAACAACACCGTGAAATCAATCGTATTTATTAACTAATGATCACTCATCTAGTTAACCGATATTATAATATTAAGTTTGACAATATGTGTGAATGCTAAACCTAAATCCATCTCCAGAGTTTTAGTATTTAATAGATGAAAATCTTTGATCTAGTTATGAAAAATATTTTTCAATATCAATTTAAATTTATTATAACAAATCATAATTAGTTAGGTTATAACAAGCATTAAGAACAAAGATATTCAACAATTTTAATTTTGAAATCTATAATCGATAATACTAATGAATAACTAGAATATATATAACTCAATGATCAAGATGAGTACTTGAGTATTTGGACAATTACATCTAACTCCAACAAAAGAAATTTTATCTACCCTTACTCATCGTATTTTTACAATGATCATAAAGAAGAAAGAAATGGAAAACATCAGTGGTGATTTCTCTGACTGAAGTTTTCATCTTCAATCTTTAACACATCCCTTGAGATTTCTCCCTATCAATCCTCTATATTCTCTTTCTCTCTTGTTCTCAATTATATTGGAATGAATTTAATTTTTGAATGGTTGTAACCAGGGGCGGATCCAGACATTATATTTTAGTGTGACTAAACATAAAAGAAATTACATACTAAATCATATTAAAAATGAAAAATAATATTGTTTAATGTAATACATTACAATGAAAATCATCTATCATTTATTTCTTGAAAATAAGCTAAAATAACATCATTGTTAATTGTTCCAAGAACATCTCTTTCTATAAAAGTTATAAGACAAACATTTAACCACTGATCACTCATTTTGTTACATAGTTGACTCTTCACAAATTTCATAGCTGAAAAAACGCGTTCCACGCTTGTAGTTGCTACCGGTAAGACTAAAGTCAATTCAGAAGCTTATAAACCATATCAAATGTGTTGGACTTATTTGTTTCCACAATGTCACACCCCAAATTTTACCCCTAATCGCTCATATCATCATCATACTTTTATCGCATTTTTGCAGGATTTTTTTCCGATTTATTTTCTGTTGCTTTCTTCTCATTTTCTAGCTTCCATTTTAATTTAATTTATTTATGACCTTTTTTAATTCATTTTCGTATTTTTAATTTTAATTTCTATTTTCGTTCTATTTGTAAATTCCTATTTTTTAAATTTTATTTCAATTTCTATTTTTTTAATTTTTTTAGTTCAATTTTTAAAATTTTCTAAACTTATTTGTTATTTCTTTTCATTATCAAGTCCTCATTCCTAAATTAATTTTTATTTCATTTTCAAATTTTAGTTTCTAAATTCATTTTCTATTCTTCAACTTTTAATTTTATCTCATTTTCAAGTTTCTATTTCCAATCTAATTTCAATTTCCAATTTATTTTTAGTTTATTCTAATTTGATTTCAATTTCTAATTTATTTTTAATTTACTTTTCTTTTTAAGATTTCATTTTTAATTTAATTCCAATTTCTTTTTTTATTATTATTCATTTTAGTTCCAAGTTTATTTATTTAAGTTTATAAGTTATTTTTAATTTTTAAATTTAATTCTTTTTCATTCCATTTCTAATTTAAGTATTATATTTAGATTCTAATTTAAAACTTTCATTTTCAATATTAAGTGCCAAGTATAAATCATAACTTAGTGTAAATAATCAACCTTTATTTCATATCTATTGTTTTTATTACAATTACATAAAAAAAATGTACAAAATTCTGCACTACAATACAAATGCAGCCTGCTCCAAATCAGCCCCACAGCAAGCATGCAGCCACCAACAGCTGCATTTTCCTGCTCCACCCACTGCTGCAAATTCAGCATGTGTCTCCCTTCCTCCAACCCTTCATTGGCAAGCAACAAGGACAACAAAAATCAGCCCTGTTACAACTACATAACACACTGTTACATACAAATTCAACCTACAAAAACTCAGCACTCTTTTACACACAAAACAGTTCCAAAAACAACTCACAAACATTCAAAAATACAGCATCAAACAGCCCCATTTTCAACCTCAAACAACCCTCAAAACCAGTCATAAATCAAACACAAAACAGCCCCCAAATACTACAGTTCAGCCTCACAAAACTCTCAAAAAACAGTCCAAAAACACAAAAAATCCAGCTTACTTAAACTTCAAAAAGAGGAAGAAAAGAGAGAACAATTTCAAAAAAAAACAGTCATACAACAAGCAACAATCAGGAGTAGGAAGCTCACCACTTGGGATTCTTCACCCCGATAACGTTCGGGCGGTAATCTTTCTCTTTTCCTTTCCTTCACTTTTTTTAGCATGTGTCCATGATTAATTTTTCTTCTTGGCTTTATTTCTAACCTGCATTCACAAAGCAAAAAAATAACATTTAAAAAATTTCAAAAAAAGAAAAAAAACTTGAAACCAAAGGCAGCCACCAAAACAAAAATCATATTCAAATTTCAGCCACCACAATCACAACCGTGAACAATCCTAACCCTGCAAATCTGAACCTAATTTAAGCAAATCATCACCATATCAGTCCTCCATCTCCACCTTCAGTTTCCTTCCATCATCACCATTCAAACAACAGACAAAAAACAGAATAACATCAACTTCAAAAAATGAAAGGCCTGTGAAAAAAAAAATGAAAAAGAGACACTCAACACATACCCTGTAAACACATTAACCACTAACCTCTTCTATTCAACATCACCAGAAAACTAACATAAAAAAAAAACCTTCCTTTTAGTCCTCTCCAAACAAACTGCCTTGCCTCACCCAGACTGCTTACAATCATCACCCTTCACAAACTCTTCAGACCACCCTCCGCCAACAACCCTCAAACCGAATCCAGAAACCAACCATCAATAACCTTCATAACTTCCCCTTTCTCACCACTTACTGAAACCTATCTCATAAACACAAACAGCATCACCATTCCGCCTTCACCCTTCCGCCATACCATCCGAAAACAACAACACAACTTTCCCTGCAAGCAAAAAAAACCAAAAACAGAAAGGAGTGTGATGAAGAGTGTTTGAGGGTGAAAGTGAATAAAAAAAAAGCAGAAACAAACATAAATCTTGCAATACATTACCGTGAGAATAGAGAGCTGGAACCAAACCTCAAATCACAGAAACGCAGCAAAAAAAACTATGAACTCGTCACCCTCCTCATAAACCAGCCACAGCCGAACCACCCTCTTCACCTTTATCAAAACACCAAGCCATCAAAAAAAATTCGAGACAGAGACCGAGAGAATACTTTCGAACCATGAGAGACTTCCGCCATGTTATGAAATCACCAAGCTGAAACCGTCACCATCACGGCACTGTCAAATCGAGTAGCAAACAAAGCCGTCCGCCTTCACCATCCAAAACACCCAATCAACCGAAACACTACAAACACAAACAAACTCTCAACCGTCTCCAACTTATTTTTTTCGGCGAAACTCAAACCAAATCAAAACCGAAAGCCTCGACATCCATCTTCCGGCCAACATATCAGACCCCCAATCTCGCCGTCAAAACCCCCTCAACCAAACATTCATTCTGTTTATGAAAACAAATTCACCTCAATTTTATTAATCTCCCAAACACAAACCTTGAAGCTCCATCACCACCATTTCTGAGACCTGAAACGCAAACCAAAAAACTCACCAAACTATCCTTTGAAATCAGCCACAGCCCAATAGCTTTGAGCCTCACTCCTCGGACCGGCATCTCATTTCGCCAACACACCTAAACCAGTTTCCTGTTATAACCACCATCTTTTCCCCTTTCACAAACCTGAAAAAGAAACAAAGTTTACTCAACAACCAGAAAAAAACCACATCAAAAACAGATCCAGGAACTTGAACCGAAATCAAAACAACCACCCCCTTTCGTCAATCACAAACTCACCCCCGTGACAACCACCTTCAACTTTCTCCGAAACCCTCTTTTGTTCATCACAACCCAGACTCATCTCCAAAATTACCGGCCACCATCCACAAACCCTTTGCAAACTTCAAACCTCACAGCCAAAACAATCCAGCCAATCATACCAAACCTGTACACAAACAGAACAAAAAACACAAAATTCAGAAACAAAAAACTAGAGAAACGCTTGATTGAAAGATCAGAAGAACAACGCCATTCACGAACAACCTTTGAGCACAAAATCAAAAAACTCAAGCAACCAAAACAACCATCAAAACCTTACTCACAATCGAACCAACTCAACCATCTTCAAACAGCAAACCCGTGAAACCCCTTCCACTTTCAAAACCTGCGACTCCGCCGAACCTCAGCTTCACATCACCAGCCGCCCATCTTCAAACCCGCATAAACCTCCTCACCAACATCAACCCTTCACAAACCGCAACCGAGAGTTAAACCAAAGCCAGAACCACTCAAATCCGGACAATGAGAAATCGGAGCAGTGAAAAGCACAAAAAAACAGAGGAAGATGAAGAAGATTTGAGCGAAAAAATGAACTTACCCTCACCGCGAGCGAAGCCGTAACCCGCTTAACCCCACCATCACAGAGACATTCAACCTTTTCCTCTTCACAAAAACCAGCCGAAACCCTTTTCCTCTTCGTGAACTCACCGCCGGCCCATTACCTCCACCATAACCCACCGTAACCCTTGCCTTCCACCGCCATGAAAACCAAACGCCCAATCATCACCGCGATTGAGACGGTGAGGGAGACGGAGAGAGTGAGCGCTTGAGAGAGAGACTTGAGAGAATGGAGCAGCGACCGATGAAACTCAGGTTGAGTTTTGTTTTTCGAAACTGAGTTCTGAGAGGAGAAAGACATCTGATTTTTTTTGGGAAACGTGTTTGGTTGGATCTGTGTGTTTCAATTTGTGTTTCCCATTCTGCGTTTTTTTTTTTGACATAGGGGATACTGAGTTTTTTTCTCTTTTCCTTTATTTATTTATCTTGCTTTTTATAAGTTTTATTATTTTATTTCTTTACCAACTTATTAGATTTTGGGCTAGCCCAAGTAAATTTGATTTGTTGTTTATCACACCACCCTCTGTTCATTAGAAGTCAGTCCTTTATTTTGTTTCTACGTTTCATAAAAAAATCTAATTCATTTTAATACTTTTATTTAATTAGGATAATTTTTTTATTTGGTTAATTTATTTTTTCATACAAGTAAATAAAACCGTTTTTCCTATTATCAATTAGTTAGAATACTATATAAAACAAAAAATATATTTTAATTTTAGATTTTTTTCTCTTTTCTATTATTTTCATTATAGGTAGTTAAAAATAATATGTATATATAATTTCTTGATTTTATTTTCGGGGCCGATGATATTACAAAAATCACGATAAATCATTTTCGATTGATCGTGACCAATATGAGGCCATGTTTTTTTATTATTCTTTTCATTCCATTTAATTCATTTATTTATTCTACTTAGTTTATTTAATTTATTTATTTCTATTTCATAACTCATTTCATTTATTATTAATTATTTATTTTTCACGTCTTTACACCATATTAATTTAATTTCAAAATAATAATTCCATGGTCCAACGCCAAGTTTCACTTCACATACACTCACACACGTAAGTCGGTCGTTTACGATCGCCGTCTGCACATTCCTTACACTGCACAGCTTTTTTTAACTTAAACAATTTGTCGCACTGCGCTTGTTTTTCACCCCCGCATTCTCGATCCATATATCGAGCCATAGCCAGTTACTAAGCCTTTGTCTTTTATTTCCATTTACTTTATTCGATTTATTTATTTGCAAGTAGCAACCTTTGCCTAGTCTTAGGAGCTTGCACCTTTTTATTTACTTGCTTTTCAATCCAAAAGGGAAAGACTCCTGCAGTTGACTCAATGTCATAGGAAGTTTAGCCATCCCTCATCCTTAGGTCCTTAGCCATTAGGTCCTTAGCTTTTCATTTTATAACTCTTTTTGTGACTTTGTTAAGTCATGTGAGTGTTTGCCATAACACTTACCTTCCCCGCGAACCTTGAGCGTAACCAAGTGTTCGTTAATCCTTAGGAGAACTACGAGTGCTCTGATTCTATACCCGATACGTAGGCATCGATGCGATGTTGTGCGAGCACCATTAGAAATAAAAACCTTAGGTTCCCTTAGTTTTAGCAAGCAATAAACAACAATAATACAAATATTAACAAGAGGTTCCCGTAGGATACTGCGGATGCTTAGGATGCTAACACCTTCCCTAGGTATAATCAACCCCCGAACCTAGTTTCTCCTCATTTAGGGTTTTTACGATCTTTTTCCCTTTTCCCTTTGGATTAAATTAAAGTCGGTGGTGAACATAAATGTTTTGCGATTCAAGCTCACTTAATAGCTTGGTATCCGATTCTCACCGCGACAGAAATGGCGACTTCACTGGGGACACTATTCTTGAGGGTTAAGCCCACCTCGTATATTTGTATATTTGTTGTTGTATTGCTTGTTATTATTTTGGATTTTTGGGTGTTCCATGTGTGGTGAGATAAGTCCTAACCCGGACTTGAGTGCAAATAAGTTAGGACGGTGGTATATTCAAGAAGGCTTGTAGGGAGTTGAGTCCCGACCAAGTTGACTTGAGACACCACCACTCAGCGGAGGCCTCCTTGGATGTAGTTTTGTTGATCGAGTTCAGTCGTGAAAACATCACTATATTCGACCTGAGAGCCATTAATGCTGAGGACCTTAGAACATTTACCCCCACTTGGCCTTTTTAGGGATGTAGTGCGATGACTATGAGGGTGCAAATCCAAAATAGTTGATACGCGATACTGCACTCGGATGAGACTCTCTTGAGAATATTACTGATTACCAAGTCGAGTTGGGAAGTCGGTAATATCCGAAAGATGGGACAGTGATTCTGGGAACTTTTAGAACCCGTTGTACAGGTACAAATAAACCCATAGTACATACCTTTTGGGAGGGTTGAACCTTTGACCTCATGCAAGCTTTGAACCTAAGCCTTGTTTGTGTGTGTTTGTTGCATTCACGCATCATGAAGCATCATTTTTACCATTTTTATTCAAGGAACTCAGAAACTCTATCTTTGCAAATATCATAGGTATCATCATGGATTTTGGAAGAAGAAAAACTGTCAAGTACACATTCAAAACTCCCAAACTCGAAGACCTAAGGAAATTAAGAGATTTGGTTTTGGATCAAGAAGCCTTCATGGAGAAGCATAGGAGACTTTTAGCTTTGCTTAAGACTGATTGGGATGGAAGGTTGCTCTCTGTGATGCTCCAGTTTTATGATCCTCTCTACCACTGTTTTACGTTCCCTGATTACCAATTGGCGCCTACTTTGGAAGAGTATTCAGTTCTGGTGGGATCACGTGTTAAGGATGAGTTTCCATTCCCTGTTCTAGAGAAGGACCCTGAAGAAGCAGAGATTGCAAAGGCGACATATTTGAGTGTTCCTGAGGTCAAGGCAAATATGACCTATAAAGGAAAGATTTTTGGATTCCCTACAAAGTTTCTGATAGAAAAGGCCAAGAATTTTGTTGATGTGAAGGATATGAAAGCTTTTGAGGCGACCTTTATTCTGATAATATATGGAGTGTTACTTTTCCCAAGCTTTGAAGACTTTGTCGACCTGAACGCCATCAAGATCTTTCTGAAGAAGAACCCGGTCCCTACTTTGCTCGGAGACACCTACCATTCCATCCATCTGAGGAATCACCATAAGGGAGGGATGATTACTTGTTGTGTATCATTGTTGTACGAGTGGTTTATTTCGCACTTGCCTAAGTCATCTTCATTTTGGAACCTTAAGGATGGTTTGTGGTGGTCACAAAGGATCATGTCTCTTACCCACTCTGACATTAGCTGGTACAATCGCGCTTATGATGGAATATTGATTATTGATAGCTGTGGTGATTTTGCTAATGTGCCTCTTCTGGGCACCAAGGGAGGAATCAGCTATAATCCGGTTTTGGCTCGCCGCCAACTCGGGTATCCGTTGAAGGACAAGCCTAAGAGTGTTGAAGTGGAAGGAATTTTCTTTAAGGATGACGAAGAACCAGAACTCAAGAAACAGATTATGCAAGCTTGGAAGTGCATTCATAGGAAGGGGAGGAGTAGTTTGGGAAAGCCGAATTGTGTTTCTATGGAACCCTATCTCCAATGGGTACGAGATAGGGCAATCATTCTGAAGATGCCTTACCCTCGCCAGGATCCTATGACCTTCAAGAAACCCATTCTGGTCTTTATGGATGATGCGGAGAAACTGAAGATTGATTTGGAGAAAGAGATTCGAGAGAAGAATGCATGGAAGAATCGACATCAGATCATCAGCAGTGAGAATGAGGAACTTAGAAGACAACTGAAGATGAAGGAAGAAGAAGAGCTCTCCAGCAAGAAAAGGAAAGCACCAGAGGATTTATTTTCCTCCAGCACTCAAGAAGACACTTCTTGGAAGTCGATCGCGGATCAACTTATGCTTGAAAGGGCTCAGATGAAGGCACAAATCGAGAAGCTCAACTTGAGGCTTTTAGGAGAATCTCCTTAGGACTTTGTCTTTATCTTTATTAAACTTTGTTTGGGATTTTTGAAAGTGTACTCAAGACTTTGTATCACTTTTTGAATTTAATGAAATCATATCCCTTGATTATTATGTGTTCCTTGGTATTTGCAAATTGTTTCTTAAGTTCCTTGAATAAAATTTCATTTTTGCATTGCACTCATACATTTGGCATTGCATTTGCATTTTTTTTCATGAAACTCATTCCCGTCATCTGCTCTCAATTCAGCTTTCACACTGAGGCTCTCACGCAAATACTACACTCGAGCTCAAGCCAGAAAGAGGATGGCTGAAAGAGACGTAGAGATGGACAGAGTTAACGAAGAGCTTTCTGATATTCGTGGAGATATGGGTCAGATGATGGAAATGTTGCAAGTCATTCGAGCGAAGATGGATACCCAACGGACTGTGGTGTCAGAAATTGTTACTGCAACGACTGAAGTTATCACTGCAACGACCGAGCCTACCCCTGTGACCTGGTCTTCTTTTGGGTTCCCTCCTGGTTTTTTTCCTCCTTCTCAAGGTTTTGCTGCTCAGAGTGCTATTCCCTCTTCTTCAGGATTTGCTGCTCAGTGTTTCTTCCCTCCTTCTCAAGGTTTTGCTTCTCAGAGTATTATTCCTTCTTCCCAAGGATTTGCTACTCAGGGTTTTATTCCTTCCTCCCAAGGATTTGCTGCTCAAGGCTTTGTGCCTCCTCCTCATGTATTTGCTACTCAGAGTTTTATACCTCCTTCACAAGGGTTTGCTACTCAAAGTTTTATTCCTCCTTCCCAAGGATTTGCTGCTCAGGGTTTCTTTCCTTCGTCCCAAGGTTTAGCTTCTCGAAGTTTCGCACCTCCCTCTCAGGGTATGGCATTTCCTTTCCAAGGTTTTGTGCCTCCTCCTCAGGGATTTGCTGCTCAACAAACTGTTCCTGTGACTAATGAAGAAAATCATGCAGTTGCTAATTTTACACAGGACATTGTGCACACCCGTGCCCAACCGTATTTTAATGACCATCAGGGGTATGAAGCGCCAGATATGTCTGAAAACGGAGATGAGAAGCACGTGAAGATGCAGGAGAATTTTGATACCCTTGAAAAAAGATTAAGAGCGATTGAAGGTGACCAGATCTTTGGTGCTGCTGCCAGAGAAATGTGCCTGGTGTCTGGATTGGTAATACCTCCGAAGTTCAAGATACCCACGTTTGATATGTATGAGGGTGCAACTTGTCCCAAAAACCATCTCCTGATGTACTATCGAAGAATGGCTGCTCAGGTAGACAATGATAAGTTAATGATCCACTGTTTTCAAGACAGTCTGAAGGGAATCTCCTCTAAATGGTATTTGACGCTTGACCAGTCAAAGATTCGCAGTTTCCAGGACTTGGCAGATGCTTTCATCCAGCAATATAAATACAACATGGACCTCGCTCCCGATAGGAGGCAATTGCTAAGCATGTCCCAGAAAGAGTCTGAATCCTTTAAAGAGTATGCTCAAAGGTGGAGAGGAACCGCTTCTCAAGTAGAGCCCCCATTGACTGAAAAAGAATTAGCTGACTGGTTTGTTGACACTGTGCGACCAGAATTCTATGAGAGAATGGTGGGGAGTATAACTGCTAGTTTCTCTGATTTAGTGGCTGTGGGAATCAAGGTAGAACTCGGTTTGAAAAGTGGAAAGATGAGTAGTGCATCTGGCAGTTCTAGCACTGGCAGTGGAAATATTGGTAAGAAATTTACCGGCAATTTTCACAAGAAGAAGGAAGGTGAGACAAATGCGATAATGGCAGGTCAAAGAAGGAGTCCGCTTTGGCAGAGACCTTCACCTATGGCTCAACAGCAGTATGCTCGTCAACAGCAGTATGCTCATCAACAACAGTATGCCCAACATCCTTATGTAGCGGCGGTTCAACCAGCATTTAATCCACAAGTCCCCATGTATCGGCCAGCTCAAGCAGCACCGATGTACCAACAGGCGGCTCCAATGACTCAACCTTATCAACCAATGATCAACAATCCGGGCTATCAACAAGCACCCAATGCTTCAGCCTACCAGCAGAGGACTCCAGCTCCTCATTCAAATCCCAATTTTCAGAACAGAAGACCAGGTGGAAGGCCTCCTAATCCTCGAATCCCTATAACTTATACTGAGTTATATCCTTCACTGCTGAAGAAGGGTTTGGTTACTCCAAGGCCTTTAGGTCCTCCACCAAGTCCGCTCCCACCAAATTACGACCCAAATGCTCACTGTTTATTCCATGAAGGTGCTCCAGGGCACGATTTGGAGGGTTGTTATGCTTTGAAGTACATAGTGAAAGATTTGATGGAGAAGAATATTCTGTCGTTTGGGAATACTGGTCCGAATGTCAAAGATAATCCTTTACCCAAGCATGGGTCTATAAATGCTATTGTTGATGAGTCCGAAGAAGGTTTGATTTTCAATGCCACCGAGATCAAGACCCCGCTCAGAGACTTCCATGCGAAGTTAGTAGAGGCGGGTATACTAAAGAGTTGTCATCAGAATTGTGAAGGTTGTGTTGATAGTCCGAAGGGATGTGAATCGGTCTTGAAAGATGTTCAAGATTTGATTGATGAAGGTGTCTTACAAGTGAGCAGTCATATGAAGAAGAATGAAGTGGCAGTAATTGAACCAATTTTCAACTTGCCGGAATCTAATTCTACTTGGGTGCCAGTGTTCAACCTGCCTGAATCTTCAGGAGTTCAACCTGTCTTCAATACTCCAGAATCTGTGGTGCCAATTTTCAACATACCTGAGCCAAGATTTGAACAAAGGAGTAACTCTTCCCGCTATGAAGACACTAAAGCAGTTCCATGGAGGTACGATACAGGGAAAGTTCATCAGAAGATTGATAAAGCTAGCCAGAAGGAAGGTTCAAAAGTTGCAAGTACTGATATAGCGGGTGCAGGTCGTTTGACCCGTAGTGGTCGTGTTTATACCCAGCAAGCCAATACGGCTCCGCCTAAAGAAGTCATACCAGCTGTGGTCAACAAAGATAAAGAGGTAGTCTTGGGAGAAGAGGATGCAGAGTTCCTCAGAATCATAAAGAAGAGTGATTATAAGGTGATTGATCAGCTACATCAAACGCCTTCCAAAATATCTATCCTATCACTGCTTATGCATTCTCCGGCTCATCGAAGTGCGCTTCAGAAGTTGCTAGCTCAAGCACATGTTACACATGATATAACAGTGAATCAGTTTGATGGTGTCATTGCCAATATCACTGCGTGTAACAACCTCAGTTTCAGTATGGAGGATCTTCCAAAGGAGGGCTTGGACCACAACCGTGCGCTCCACATATCAGTGAAATGTCAAGAGGATACTTTAGCAAGAGTTCTTGTGGATACAGGATCTTCATTGAACGTTCTGCCGAAAAGAACACTTGCTAAAATATCTTATCAAGGGGCAGAGATGAGGCCCAGTGCACTGATTGTAAAAGCCTTTGATGGGTCAAGAAGGACTGTCATTGGAGAAGTAGACCTACCAATCCTGATCGGGCCACAGGTCTTCAAAATCACTTTCCAGGTTATGGACATCAATCCTAACTACAGTTGCTTGCTGGGAAGACCTTGGATCCATGCGGCTGGGGCAGTCACTTCTACCCTGCATCAAAAGATGAAGTTTGTAGTCAATAACAAGCTGGTAACCGTATCTGGGGAAGAAGACCTCATGGTTAGCAACCTTTCATCCTTCAGTTATATTGAGGCTGATGAAGATGCTTTGGAAACTTCTTTCCAAGCTCTTGAGATAGCCAATGCTGTCCTTCTGGAAGTAGAGGAACCAAAAGGGAAGGGTATCCCATCTTTTGCATCGCTGAAGAGTACCATTTCCACCATTGAAGAAAGAAGCTATGAAGGTTGGGGTGATGTCATCGAGGTCAAACAGAAGCTAGATCGATGCGGGTTGGGTTACAAACCAACTCATGTGAAGGAAGGAGCATCAACCTCCGCTAAAGGACGTCTGAAGACCATCCAAGAAGTGTTTTCCAGTGCTGGTTATCAGATCAACGCAATTGATGGAGTTTCTGAAGATGAAGATGTGAATCACTTGGTGTATCAGTGTGAAGAAGCCTTGGACAATTGGGAGGCAGTTGAGATCCCAGAGTTTTTTCCTTTGTCAAAGTAATTTGTTGTTTTTTAAGTATTTTCAAAGTTCCCTAGCTCTGCCCAAGGCTATGGGAGTATTTTGTAGGGCCCTTTCTCATTTTTAAAGTTATTATCAATGAAGGCATTTTGTTAAACTCTTATTTTGATCATTTACTGTTTTTCTCTCTTTTCACTTTTAAAAGAAAAAATGGCAAGCTTTCAAAACCAAGAAAAAGCTTTTTCTCTTGCATTTCTCTATTTTCCACTTTTAATAAAAGCAAATCATTATCATATGCAGAATAAACGAAAACCCTGTTGAATCCAATGACTCTACATTCTCTCCTAACTTTGATTCGCCCATATACCAAGCGGAAGATGAAAGTGAGGAAGATTGTCACATTCCCGAAGAACTGGCAAGATTGGTTGAGAATGAACACACAGATCTTCAGCCACACAAGGAGCAGGTTGAGACCATCAACCTTGGCACCGAGGAAGATACAAAAGAAGTCAAAATTGGTACAACACTTGGGGCAGATGTCAGAGAAAGATTGGTCAAGCTTCTCAGAGAATATGTAGATGTGTTTGCATGGTCGTATCAAGATATGCCCGGATTAGACACAGACATAGTGGTCCACAAGTTACCTCTTTGACCAGATTGTCCTCCTGTAAAGCAAAAGCTTCGAAG
Source organism: Lathyrus aphaca (assembly GCA_963966055.1). Lineage (NCBI taxonomy): Eukaryota > Viridiplantae > Streptophyta > Magnoliopsida > Fabales > Fabaceae > Lathyrus > Lathyrus aphaca. Next base: position 559,849,022 of record OZ014522.1, read on the forward strand.
AACAAGACCAGACATGGCTCTGAAGATTCGAGAAGAAGTCAAAAGACAGTTTGATGCTGGATTCCTTGCAGTTGCAAAGTACCCTGAGTGGGTAGCTAATATTGTGCCAGTCCCTAAAAAAGATGGCAAAGTCAGGATGTGTGTGGACTATAGGGATTTGAACAAAGCCAGTCCGAAGGACGATTTCCCTCTTCCGCATATTGACACTTTGGTTGACAACACTGCTAAATTTGCTATTTTCTCCTTCATGGATGGGTTTTCAGGATACAACCAGATCAAGATGGATCCTGACGATATGGAAAAGACTACATTCATCACACCATGGGGCACTTATTGTTACAAGGTTATGCCATTTGGTCTCAGGAATGCAGGAGCCACCTATCAGAGGGCAATGGTCACCCTATTCCATGATATGATGCATAAAGAGATAGAAGTCTATGTGGATGATATGATTGCCAAATCACAGAGTGAGGAGGATCATTTGAATCATCTCTTGAAGTTATTTGAGCGTCTCAGGAAGTTCCAACTGCGCCTGAATCCAGCTAAGTGTACTTTTGGTGTCCGATCAGGGAAGTTACTCGGTTTTATTGTTAGTCAGCAAGGTATTGAAGTAGATCCGGACAAGGTCAGAGCAATTCAAGAGATGCCAGCTCCCAAGACAGAAAAGCAAGTCAGAGGCTTCCTCGGAAGATTGAACTACATCTCCAGATTCATCTCCAACATGACAGCTACTTGTGAGCCTTTATTCAAGTTACTCCGGAAGAATCAAGCAATTGAGTGGAGTCCTGATTGTCAACTGGCTTTTGAGAAGATTAAGGTTTATCTGCAAGAACCTCCTATCTTGATCCCACCTACTCCTGGGAAGCCTCTTTTCATGTACCTGACTGTACTCGAGGGATCTATGGGTTGCGTATTAGGCCAACAGGACGAAACTGGTCGTAAGGAGCACGCCATTTATTACTTAAGCAAGAAGTTCACAGACTGTGAGAGCAGATACTCACTTTTAGAGAAAACTTGCTGTGCCTTGGCATGGGCGGCCAGACGCCTCAGGCAGTACATGATTTGTCACACTACTTTGTTGATCTCGAAAATGGATCCAATAAAGTACATCTTTGAGAAGCCTGCTTTGACTGGAAGACTCTCCCGTTGGCACATGTTGTTATCCGAATACGACATCCAATATGTAACCCAGAAGTCTATCAAGGGCAGTGTTTTGTCTGAATACCTTGCTGATCATCCTGTTGAAGATTATGAACCTTTGAAATTCGATTTCCCGGACGAGGACATTATGTTGATAAAGGACTGCAAAGTTCCAGATCCAGATGAAGGTCCTGAGCCAGGGTCTCGTTGGAAGATGATGTTTGATGGTTCCTCTAACTACATGGGGCATGGTGTGGGAGTTGTTTTGATGAATCCTGATGGTGGATATACTCCCTTCACAGCCAGATTATGTTTCGAATGTACAAACAACATCGCAGAGTATGAAGCATGTGTTTTGGGTATCGAAGCTGCAATCGATACCAGAATCAAGATTCTGGATGTATATGGAGACTCAGCCTTAGTAATTTACCAAGTCAAAGGTGAATGGGAGACCCGTGATGAGAAATTGATCCCATACCGTGCCCACATTGTGGAATTGATCAAATACTTTGATGAGGTTACTTTCCATCATGTTCCAAGGGCAGAAAATCAAATTGCAGATGCTTTGGCTATGTTGGCATCTATGTTTCAAGTCAGGTTTCTTAATGAAGCTCCACTCATTACAATTGAGCGACGAACTGCACCAGCCTACTGTCTACTGGTCGAAGAAGAAACTGATGAGAAACCGTGGTTCTACGACATCAAGAACTACTTGCAAAATCAGGAGTACCCAGCGGATGCAACAAACTTAGACAAGAAGACTTTAAGAAGATTGGCATCCAAGTTCTTCCTCAGCAACAATGTGCTTTACAAGAGAAATCATGATATGGTTCTGCTCAGATGTGTGGACAAGCGCGAAGCAGACTTATTGATCAGGGAAATCCATGAGGGATCATTTGGAACACATGCCAATGGACATGCCATGTCCAGGAAGATTTTGAGAGCTGGATACTTCTGGTTGACCATGGAGTCAGATTGTTTCAAGTATGCCAGGAGGTGTCATAAATGCCAGATTTATGCCGACAAGGTGCACGTACCTCCAACACTTTTGAATGTTCTGTCATCGCCTTGGCCTTTCTCAATGTGGGGCATTGACATGATAGGGGCAATTGAGCCTAAAGCTTCCAATGGTCACCGGTTTATCTTGGTCGCAATTGATTACTTCACCAAGTGGGTAGAAGCAGCTTCCTACGCCAATGTGACAAAGCAAGTGGTTGCCCGTTTCATCAAGAACCAAATTATCTGCCGCTATGGGATCCCAAGCCGAATCATCACAGATAATGGGACCAATTTGAACAACAAAACAATGAAAGAGTTGTGTGAGACATTCAAGATTGAGCATCATAACTCTTCTCCGTACCGTCCGAAGATGAATGGAGCTGTTGAAGCTGCAAACAAGAACATCAAAAAGATTTTGCAGAAGATGGTAAAAACTTACAAAGATTGGCACGAGATGTTACCGTATGCTTTACACGGATACAGAACATCAGTTCGCACTTCAACAGGGGCAACCCCTTTCTCTCTGGTGTATGGGATGGATGCAGTTCTCCCCATTGAAGTAGAGATACCATCTTTGAGAATCTTGATGGAAACCAAACTGGAGGAAGCTGAGTGGGTCCAAAGCAGGTTTGACCAACTGAACCTCATTGATGAGAAGAGAGTGACCGCCATGTGCCATGGCCAGATGTACCAAAAGCGCATCAAGAGAGCATTTGACAAGAAAGTCCGCATCCGAGAATTCAAAGAAGGAGATCTTGTACTCAAGAAAATCTTGCCAGTTCACAAAGACATGCGTGGAAAATGGAGTCCTAACTATGAAGGCCCATATGTTGTGAAGATGGCATTCTCCGGAGGTTCCTTAATCCTTACAACTATGGATGGTGAACAGTTGAAGCACCCGGTGAATTCTGATGCAGTCAAAAAATATTATGCCTAAATAAAACCCGATAGGTCGAAAACCAGAAATGGCGACCTATGCAAAAATGGGTATCCCGGTGGATCAAAACCTATGAAGGAGATCCAGGCAAAAGTTAGGGATAAAAAAATGAAAAATAAGAGCTCGCTAAGTTGAAAACCCGAAAGGGCGGCTTAGGCAAAAAAGAGCGTCCCGGTGGATTGAAAACCCGAAAGGGCGATCCAGGCAAAAGTTAGGGACAAAGGCATTTGACTGTACCAGATGGTGTTTACCATTACTGAAGAATCATACTGGAAGACCAACCCAATTGCTCTTGTCAGAAGCAAGGTGTCGGGCAGTCTTAGTTATTAGGGATTGTGGTGGTCGTTGGATTCAATGTAGACCTTTTCCCCATTGCCATTTTCAAACTGTAATTTCCCATGGAGTTTTTGCCATTGGCAAGCTACCATTCTTGAATAAAATACAAACTTTGCCTATGAATTTTGTTCAGCTTCTTATTTTCTTTTGTTATGCAAAATGCCATCACTTGATTACAATTTAACTTTGAAAATGACAAGTTTTTTTAAAGGAAATGTTTTTGAAAACACACTGAAAAACTTTTAAGTTTCTTTGACTTTGGAAAATTGGAAAAAGCTTCTGTTTCCCCAAGAAGTCCTGGTTTGCAATAACACCATTATGCTATTACTACAGAAATCTCCATAGCAGTTCAAAACTGATAACACTCTTGGATGGATCCTTGGACCAGGCATGATTTCCAAGTTCGATGACATCTCCTCAGTGTTTTTCATATGGCTCGCCTGAGTATTGGTGTTGAGAGCCTACTCCTCTTTGAGTCTTGTCAAAACTCTTTGTCTCTTTTGAGTCAACATTTGCATATCATGATCATTCGCATCATGCTCAATCATGCGCATTTGACATTAGCATTTGTCTTTCCCCAGTTGGCGTCTGTCTAACTCCAAGTCCCTATATCGCTAGCGTTCAATTTGAGAATTCATTGTTGTTGGTACCCGAGGTGGTTTACCATTTGTTTTGTCCCCAGTAATTGCGGGTGTCCCTAGTGGACTTCTATTTGTGTTTGGCTTTTGTCTTTATGACCCCCGTGTCTCCTTGAAGTCCAATTGTCATTGGCACAAATCTTTTAAGCAGATCCTGAAACCTTTTGTTTGAAATCCAAGTCAATTTGATTTTGTACATACTTGTACCTTTCTCCTGATGGTTCCTGAAGGAATTTCCAGAGGCTGGATGTCTTATTTTATTTGAATACTCCAACATATTTTTTTTTTGCTGTTATTTCTTTGCGTTAGCCGGTCGCTTAGAGCCGTTGATTCATCTTTGGGTGATCTCCATTCTATCCCCAATGCTAGCTGGTCGCATAGAGCCGCTACTAAATCACTGTGATTTCCTTCCTTATCCTCGGTGTCAGCAGTTACATTTGAACCTGCTAATTTACCATTTTAATACTTTGACTACTTTGCCTTTATCATTCTTAGTGTCAACCGGTTTTTTAACTTGTTGCGCATTCACTTTGAGTGTATCTTGGCTTTCTTTTGTAGTGTCAATAGGTTTCGAACCTATGGCGCTTCCATTTCGATTATGTTGTTGTATTCTTGGTGTCAGTTGGTCGCATCGAGCCGCTGCGCATTCACCTTGAATGAGCTTGTTGTCATTCCCAGTGCCAGTTGGTCGCATCGGGCCACTGGGCATTCACTTTGAATGTTTATTTTGTTGATTATTCTCGGTGACAGTTGGTCGCATCGGGCCGCTTTGCATTCACTTTGAATGTTTATTTTGTTGATTATTCTCGGTGACAGTTGGTCGCATTGGACCGCTGCACATTCCCTTCGAATGTTTATTTTTGTTGGTTATTCATGGTGTCAGTTGGTCGCATCGAGCCGCTGCGCATTCACCTTGAATAAGCTTGTTGTTATTCTTAGTGTCAGTTGGTCGCATCGAGCCGCTGCGCATTCACTTTGAATATTATGATTTTTATTTCTGGTGTCAGTTGGTCGCATCGAGCTGCTGCACATTCTATTTGAATGTTTATTTTGTTGTATTCTTGGTGTCAGTTGGTCGCATCGAGCCGCTGCGCATTCACCTTGAATTTTGTGTCATTCCTATTTCCCCGTGACAGTTGGTCGCATTGAGCCACTGCACTTTCTTTTTGAATGTTTATTTTGTTGTATTCTTAGTGTCAGTTGGTCGCATTGAGCCACTGCACATTTCTCTCTGAATATTTTTGCTGTTATTCATAGTGTCAGTTGGTCGCATCGAGCCGTTGCGCATTCACTTTGAATATTACGTTTATCGTTTCCAGTGACAGTTGGTCGCATCGATCCACTGCACATTCTCTTTGATTTTTGAGTCCTATTGCTATTCTTGGTGTCAGTTGGTCGCATCGAGCCGCTGCGCATTCACCTTGAATAGGCCTTTTGTTATTCTTAGTGTCAGTTGGTCGCATAGAGCCGCTGCGCATTCACTTTGAATATTATGTTTATCATTTCCAATGCTAGTTGGTCGCATAGAGCCACTGCATTTTCTCTTTGAGTGTTTATCTTATTTGTATTCATGGTGTCAGTTGGTTGCATTGAGCCGCTGCGCATTCACTTTGAATAGGTTTGTTGTCATTCTCAGTGTCAGTTGGTCGCATTGAGCCACTGCACATTCTATTTGAATATTTTTGTTGATTATTCTTAGTGTCAGTTGGTCGCATCGGGCCGCTGCGCATTCATTTCGAATATTATGTTTTCATTTCCGATGACAGTTGGTCGCATCGAGCCGCTGTGCATTCACTTTGAATTTGTTGCCTTTTATTTCTCAAAGTCATTTGGTCGCATAGAGCCATTGGTCAACCATTTCGATCTATTCCTTTGTCATTTTATTCTTAGTGTCAGGTGGTCGCATTGAGCCACCGTGCAGTCACTTTGAATTTTATTCTGTTTTGTCTGTGTTCGTTTGATCCAGCGTTTTTGATTTCTTTTTTGTTCCCGTCTTCTGTTATTCTTAGTGTCAACAGTTACACTTGAACATGTTGATTTATCACTTTGAATATTCCCCGTTTTCGTTTGTCATCCCCAGTGTCTGTCGTCCCCAGTGTTTGCCATCCCCAGTGAGTCTTGGTTTGTGGTCGTCGACATTCTCATTCTAATCATTCATACCATAATCATCATTTCATTGCATAAGAGTTGCAGGTTTAGATAGATTTGTAGTCCAGCATAACATTGCATTTAGGGGCAAAATTTCCGGCTATTTCTGTATTTAAATACCTTTCACCATGATCTCATGGGTGCCTACCGGCATTCATGCCATCTGGTCAAGTTATTTAAATAGGGGCAACTGTCACACCCCAAATTTTACCCCTAATCGCTCATATCATCATCATACTTTTATCGCATTTTTGCAGGATTTTTTTCCGATTTATTTTCTGTTGCTTTCTTCTCATTTTCTAGCTTCCATTTTAATTTAATTTATTTATGACCTTTTTTAATTCATTTTCGTATTTTTAATTTTAATTTCTATTTTCGTTCTATTTGTAAATTCCTATTTTTTAAATTTTATTTCAATTTCTATTTTTTTAATTTTTTTAGTTCAATTTTTAAAATTTTCTAAACTTATTTGTTATTTCTTTTCATTATCAAGTCCTCATTCCTAAATTAATTTTTATTTCATTTTCAAATTTTAGTTTCTAAATTCATTTTCTATTCTTCAACTTTTAATTTTATCTCATTTTCAAGTTTCTATTTCCAATCTAATTTCAATTTCCAATTTATTTTTAGTTTATTCTAATTTGATTTCAATTTCTAATTTATTTTTAATTTACTTTTCTTTTTAAGATTTCATTTTTAATTTAATTCCAATTTCTTTTTTTATTATTATTCATTTTAGTTCCAAGTTTATTTATTTAAGTTTATAAGTTATTTTTAATTTTTAAATTTAATTCTTTTTCATTCCATTTCTAATTTAAGTATTATATTTAGATTCTAATTTAAAACTTTCATTTTCAATATTAAGTGCCAAGTATAAATCATAACTTAGTGTAAATAATCAACCTTTATTTCATATCTATTGTTTTTATTACAATTACATAAAAAAAATGTACAAAATTCTGCACTACAATACAAATGCAGCCTGCTCCAAATCAGCCCCACAGCAAGCATGCAGCCACCAACAGCTGCATTTTCCTGCTCCACCCACTGCTGCAAATTCAGCATGTGTCTCCCTTCCTCCAACCCTTCATTGGCAAGCAACAAGGACAACAAAAATCAGCCCTGTTACAACTACATAACACACTGTTACATACAAATTCAACCTACAAAAACTCAGCACTCTTTTACACACAAAACAGTTCCAAAAACAACTCACAAACATTCAAAAATACAGCATCAAACAGCCCCATTTTCAACCTCAAACAACCCTCAAAACCAGTCATAAATCAAACACAAAACAGCCCCCAAATACTACAGTTCAGCCTCACAAAACTCTCAAAAAACAGTCCAAAAACACAAAAAATCCAGCTTACTTAAACTTCAAAAAGAGGAAGAAAAGAGAGAACAATTTCAAAAAAAAACAGTCATACAACAAGCAACAATCAGGAGTAGGAAGCTCACCACTTGGGATTCTTCACCCCGATAACGTTCGGGCGGTAATCTTTCTCTTTTCCTTTCCTTCACTTTTTTTAGCATGTGTCCATGATTAATTTTTCTTCTTGGCTTTATTTCTAACCTGCATTCACAAAGCAAAAAAATAACATTTAAAAAATTTCAAAAAAAGAAAAAAAACTTGAAACCAAAGGCAGCCACCAAAACAAAAATCATATTCAAATTTCAGCCACCACAATCACAACCGTGAACAATCCTAACCCTGCAAATCTGAACCTAATTTAAGCAAATCATCACCATATCAGTCCTCCATCTCCACCTTCAGTTTCCTTCCATCATCACCATTCAAACAACAGACAAAAAACAGAATAACATCAACTTCAAAAAATGAGAGGCCTGTGAAAAAAAAAATGAAAAAGAGACACTCAACACATACCCTGTAAACACATTAACCACTAACCTCTTCTATTCAACATCACCAGAAAACTAACATAAAAAAAAAACCTTCCTTTTAGTCCTCTCCAAACAAACTGCCTTGCCTCACCCAGACTGCTTACAATCATCACCCTTCACAAACTCTTCAGACCACCCTCCGCCAACAACCCTCAAACCGAATCCAGAAACCAACCATCAATAACCTTCATAACTTCCCCTTTCTCACCACTTACTGAAACCTATCTCATAAACACAAACAACATCACCATTCCGCCTTCACCCTTCCGCCATACCATCCGAAAACAACAACACAACTTTCCCTGCAAGCAAAAAAAACCAAAAACAGAAAGGAGTGTGATGAAGAGTGTTTGAGGGTGAAAGTGAATAAAAAAAAAGCAGAAACAAACATAAATCTTGCAATACATTACCGTGAGAATAGAGAGCTGGAACCAAACCTCAAATCACAGAAACGCAGCAAAAAAAACTATGAACTCGTCACCCTCCTCATAAACCAGCCACAGCCGAACCACCCTCTTCACCTTTATCAAAACACCAAGCCATCAAAAAAAATTCGAGACAGAGACCGAGAGAATACTTTCGAACCATGAGAGACTTCCGCCATGTTATGAAATCACCAAGCTGAAACCGTCACCATCACGGCACTGTCAAATCGAGTAGCAAACAAAGTCGTCCGCCTTCACCATCCAAAACACCCAATCAACCGAAACACTACAAACACAAACAAACTCTCAACCGTCTCCAACTTATTTTTTTCGGCGAAACTCAAACCAAATCAAAACCGAAAGCCTCGACATCCATCTTCCGGCCAACATATCAGACCCCCAATCTCGCCGTCAAAACCCCCTCAACCAAACATTCATTCTGTTTATGAAAACAAATTCACCTCAATTTTATTAATCTCCCAAACACAAACCTTGAAGCTCCATCACCACCATTTCTGAGACCTGAAACGCAAACCAAAAAACTCACCAAACTATCCTTTGAAATCAGCCACAGCCCAATAGCTTTGAGCCTCACTCCTCGGACCGGCATCTCATTTCGCCAACACACCTAAACCAGTTTCCTGTTATAACCACCATCTTTTCCCCTTTCACAAACCTGAAAAAGAAACAAAGTTTACTCAACAACCAGAAAAAAACCACATCAAAAACAGATCCAGGAACTTGAACCGAAATCAAAACAACCACCCCCTTTCGTCAATCACAAACTCACCCCCGTGACAACCACCTTCAACTTTCTCCGAAACCCTCTTTTGTTCATCACAACCCAGACTCATCTCCAAAATTACCGGCCACCATCCACAAACCCTTTGCAAACTTCAAACCTCACAGCCAAAACAATCCAGCCAATCATACCAAACCTGTACACAAACAGAACAAAAAACACAAAATTCAGAAACAAAAAACTAGAGAAACGCTTGATTGAAAGATCAGAAGAACAACGCCATTCACGAACAACCTTTGAGCACAAAATCAAAAAACTCAAGCAACCAAAACAACCATCAAAACCTTACTCACAATCGAACCAACTCAACCATCTTCAAACAGCAAACCCGTGAAACCCCTTCCACTTTCAAAACCTGCGACTCCGCCGAACCTCAGCTTCACATCACCAGCCGCCCATCTTCAAACCCGCATAAACCTCCTCACCAACATCAACCCTTCACAAACCGCAACCGAGAGTTAAACCAAAGCCAGAACCACTCAAATCCGGACAATGAGAAATCGGAGCAGTGAAAAGCACAAAAAAACAGAGGAAGATGAAGAAGATTTGAGCGAAAAAATGAACTTACCCTCACCGCGAGCGAAGCCGTAACCCGCTTAACCCCACCATCACAGAGACATTCAACCTTTTCCTCTTCACAAAAACCAGCCGAAACCCTTTTCCTCTTCGTGAACTCACCGCCGGCCCATTACCTCCACCATAACCCACCGTAACCCTTGCCTTCCACCGCCATGAAAACCAAACGCCCAATCATCACCGCGATTGAGACGGTGAGGGAGACGGAGAGAGTGAGCGCTTGAGAGAGAGACTTGAGAGAATGGAGCAGCGACCGATGAAACTCAGGTTGAGTTTTGTTTTTCGAAACTGAGTTCTGAGAGGAGAAAGACATCTGATTTTTTTTGGGAAACGTGTTTGGTTGGATCTGTGTGTTTCAATTTGTGTTTCCCATTCTGCGTTTTTTTTTTTGACATAGGGGATACTGAGTTTTTTTCTCTTTTCCTTTATTTATTTATCTTGCTTTTTATAAGTTTTATTATTTTATTTCTTTACCAACTTATTAGATTTTGGGCTAGCCCAAGTAAATTTGATTTGTTGTTTATCACACCACCCTCTGTTCATTAGAAGTCAGTCCTTTATTTTGTTTCTACGTTTCATAAAAAAATCTAATTCATTTTAATACTTTTATTTAATTAGGATAATTTTTTTATTTGGTTAATTTATTTTTTCATACAAGTAAATAAAACCGTTTTTCCTATTATCAATTAGTTAGAATACTATATAAAACAAAAAATATATTTTAATTTTAGATTTTTTTCTCTTTTCTATTATTTTCATTATAGGTAGTTAAAAATAATATGTATATATAATTTCTTGATTTTATTTTCGGGGCCGATGATATTACAAAAATCACGATAAATCATTTTCGATTGATCGTGACCAATATGAGGCCATGTTTTTTTATTATTCTTTTCATTCCATTTAATTCATTTATTTATTCTACTTAGTTTATTTAATTTATTTATTTCTATTTCATAACTCATTTCATTTATTATTAATTATTTATTTTTCACGTCTTTACACCATATTAATTTAATTTCAAAATAATAATTCCATGGTCCAACGCCAAGTTTCACTTCACATACACTCACACACGTAAGTCGGTCGTTTACGATCGCCGTCTGCACATTCCTTACACTGCACAGCTTTTTTTAACTTAAACAATTTGTCGCACTGCGCTTGTTTTTCACCCCCGCATTCTCGATCCATATATCGAGCCATAGCCAGTTACTAAGCCTTTGTCTTTTATTTCCATTTACTTTATTCGATTTATTTATTTGCAAGTAGCAACCTTTGCCTAGTCTTAGGAGCTTGCACCTTTTTATTTACTTGCTTTTCAATCCAAAAGGGAAAGACTCCTGCAGTTGACTCAATGTCATAGGAAGTTTAGCCATCCCTCATCCTTAGGTCCTTAGCCATTAGGTCCTTAGCTTTTCATTTTATAACTCTTTTTGTGACTTTGTTAAGTCATGTGAGTGTTTGCCATAACACTTACCTTCCCCGCGAACCTTGAGCGTAACCAAGTGTTCGTTAATCCTTAGGAGAACTACGAGTGCTCTGATTCTATACCCGATACGTAGGCATCGATGCGATGTTGTGCGAGCACCATTAGAAATAAAAACCTTAGGTTCCCTTAGTTTTAGCAAGCAATAAACAACAATAATACAAATATTAACAAGAGGTTCCCGTAGGATACTGCGGATGCTTAGGATGCTAACACCTTCCCTAGGTATAATCAACCCCCGAACCTAGTTTCTCCTCATTTAGGGTTTTTACGATCTTTTTCCCTTTTCCCTTTGGATTAAATTAAAGTCGGTGGTGAACATAAATGTTTTGCGATTCAAGCTCACTTAATAGCTTGGTATCCGATTCTCACCGCGACACACAAGTTTTACACAAAGATCTGAAAGTCCTTTTAAATTTGCAAATTTTGGGTCACATCAAACATTTCTAACATAATTCTGAAGTTGATGTCGCAATACCACTTCCGGCACGTCTACAAAATCATTTGGATAAAGTTCAACCATCCTTAATAATTTTTTCACATCAAAAGCTGCAAATGACGATGAAGGACTCAAACATGAAACACATTCTAAAAGTTCAGTATTTTCTTCATCAAACCTAGCATTGAGTTCGTGCAACTGCAAATCTAAAACATTAAACAAACAATCATTGCTTATAATGATGCAAATTTAGAAACACTAGAAGTTGTAGCATGTCGCCTAGGTTTCTTCCCTTGCACATACGGTGTATCCATATTCGGCACATCAATATCATGCTTATTGCAAATTTCCATACCCTTAGATATAAGTTCTTCCCATCCATCATTCCTCATTTCTTGTAATTCTTGTTTGGTAGCATTGACAAGTGACAAAGCATTCAAAAGATCTTGATCACGCTTTTGTAACGCTACACTCAAATCATTTGTAAATCCTAAAATCTCAACCATCATATATAACATGAAAATAAAATCAAAGGATTGAAGTACATCTAACAAAAACATAGTTTCACCATATTTTTCAAATGACATATCATTCTTAACATCTTCAAGTACCTTAATAATGACACCATATAAAGTCATCAAACTAGTGAGTATCCTAAAGTGGGAACCCCAACGAGTGTCACCCGCTCTAGCAATAGATGATTCTTGATTTAATCCACTACCAGTCTCTATTTGGCCCTCTTCAATCAATTTAGAAAACTGAGTTATTTGTTTGTCCCGAAGCAATTCTTGTCTCTTGTTAGAAGATCGTATGAAATTAACAAGCATACACTAACATCTTTGTGAGTCTTAGCACATGCAACAAGTGCCAATTGAAGGTGATGAGCGAAACAATGCACATAATAAGCAGATGGATTCTCATTTTGGATTAAAGTTCTCAAACCACCAAACTTACCTCTCATATTGCTAGCTTCGTCTTACCCTTGCCCCCTAATGCTAGATATACTCAAGCCATTAATAGACAACAACTTCTCAAGTGCCTCCTTAAGTGACTTAGCACTTGTTTCTTTAACGCTTACAATGCCAAGAAACCTTTCTTTTACCAAACCTTCATTATTAACATAGCGAATTACAATAGCCATTTGTTCTTTACCAGCAACATCACCAGATTCATCAATCAAAACACATCATCCGCAATATCACATATAATTTGTTGAGTTATTTCACATGCACAAGCAGCCGCAATATCCTTTTGAATCTTAGGCGCAGTCATAAGGTTATTTTTTGGAGCACAATCTATTACACTAACTATCTCTGGGTTAATTTCCTTTAAAATGTCCACCAACTCAAGAAACGGCCCCTTAAATAAATAGTTAAAGGACTCATCACTCCCTCTAAATGGCATGCCACACCTCAAAAGAAACTTAGTGGCTATAAGGGATGTGTTTACACGAATACGATATTCGGCATTCATTTGCTTAGTTTGATTAACAAATGCGACCTTAATACTTTGGTTCGGGTTCATGAGAGCATAACCCATATGCACACAATCAACATGACTATTAGAAGAAGTAGCATGATTAGCCAATCTTTGAGCATTCTTCCAATCACCAAAACTGTCTCCCACAAAGTGATCCCCCCATACTTAGAGACATTTTTAAACAAAAAACATGGCAAACAATATGTTAGGTCCTTAGATTCACTATAATCAATCCAATCATACAAATGAAACTAATTTTTGCAAAATCGACGTTTTTGTTTACCTTGAACAGACCAATGGTAAACAAAATTGTGAGGAGGTTGATGACGACCTATTTTTAAATAAGTTTTTCGTACCTCATTTAGGATGTCAGGATGATAGCTTGAAATCGGAGGCCTAATTCCTGGATATGTTTCCAATAATTCATAATCAACAATTTTGATATTCTCATTTTGATTTTGAGTTTCCGATGCTTCTAAATTAGTCGAAGAAAAAGCTTTGTCTCTAGAAAGTACCGGAAAAAATTTCTTCATCCTATAAAGAGAACAATGAAACCAATTTATTAGAAATAAAATAATTTATGAGAAAATAAGAAAATTAAATACTTAATAAATTGGGGTTTTAGGGTTCAACTCAAAATGGAGAAAAGATTGAGGGAAATCTAAAATACTCACTTTACCTTTGATTTTCAATCACCCACAAATAAATGCAATCAAGAAAATTGAAAAAATTAGAGTAAAAAATGAACAATGGTGGTGTTTGATTTGAGAAGATGGTGGGGTTTGATTTGAGAAGAAGAGAAAGGAAGAATGTTACTGTGAGAGAGAGAAAGAGAAAAGTAAAAAAAAAGTGATATTGAAAGAGAGAGAATATTGATGGAGTTTAGTTTGATGTTGTGTGTTATTTTTCTTTAATTAATAATAATAAAATAATAATAATAATAATAATAATAATAATAATAATATTTAGTGTTAATATAAAAAAAAAATTGGAAAATCTAGTGTGGTTATAGCCACACCATGCCTTGGTGTAGATCCATCCTTGGTTGTAACCTTTATTTATAGGGGTCAGAGTAGCCATTTTTTTCCAATGAGGTAATTAGCTCGCCCATCGAATCTATTTTTCTTCACCCAACAAATCATGTCCAGCTCATCAAAGTGAACTATGACCGCCTCTTTTTGTTCAACGAGCCTCTATTTTACCCCAATGAACAAACCCTTTCAGCCAGTACGACTTATTTTCACTCAACAAGCTTTAACTTTGTCCAATGATCTATGAAGCACAGACACCTCTAAGAGTAGGTGTTTGTCGCGGTGCCCGACATTTGTATGACATTTGTATGACACTTGTACGACACGTGTAAGAAAAGTCAAAGAAGTGTCGGAAAAATTAGACAAGTGTCCGTTAAAAAATAGTTTTTTTCTTTGTTTCGACACTTTTGAATCAATTGTTGACACACATATGACACTCATAACACATATGTCAGACAATTCAGACAAGTGTTTCAAATAAAAATTTATTTTTTTCTCAGCTTCAGCACACCTTTATACATATTTTGGACAAATTTCACACAAATTTAAAGTTGTTAAAAATGTTTTTAAGTTATGTTATCAATAAAAAATTAAAGACATTAATTTTGATTAGAATATTTTTAACTTTTTTAATAGCGGTGTCGATATATAGCATTGTCGATATATATCCTATATTTTAACATTATCTGTATCGGAATGTCCGTGTCGTGTCGTATCTCAATGTCCGTGTCGGAGTCTGCTTGAGAGCCAATGATTCCCTGCTACTCAACCTCTTGGTCTTATGATTTTCTTTAACATATTCACATGTAATTGTGAATGGAACATTTAAAGTGTGAAATATAGATGTTTATCTACTTGTTACGATGAATCGGAGGCTTTTCATATGATTTCTTGTTATATATAAGCTACTAAGTGCTTTTGTTAAACAAGTAACTTTGATACTTATCAGCATATCAACATTCTTTTGTTGTCTTGAATACGATTATCTCTATCCTTATATTCTCTTGTATATGACTAGAATTTATGTCCTTGAACATAAATATTCTAGAAAACTCTGGCTGCATAGTGAAACTCATAAAATGAATATTAAGGTCGAGAGTAAAAAGTGCAACTAATTAATTATATTGAAATCTAAATCCTTTTATATAATTTCGTAAAAACAAGGCGTATCTCCTTAGCAAAACGCCATATTTGCTGGCTATAACATGTTGTGTCTAAAATCCAATGTGAAAGGGAATTCTTGAATTAAATATCAAATAAGGAGACAGCATGCATGTGTATAAATTAAAGAGACGAAATCAAGATTATGACAGATAAAATTCCAAGATGAGCAAGTCTTTGAGTTTTTCATGTTTAGTAATAATTTTCCTTCTGGCTGTACAGATGCAAAAGGTGAGTCCTGCGTCAAAGGAAGAAATGATTAAGTTGAGAGTTGGAGTTCCTAAGAAAGACGGTTTTACACAATTTGTAAAAGTAGTTTGGAATTCTCGTGAAAACAAGTATAACGTATCTGGATTTTGCATGGATATTTTCAATGCTGCTGTAAGCAAGTTAACTTTCAAGGTTTCTCTACAAATTGAACCTTATGTTAATCAATTCAAACACAGTGCTGGATCATATGATTCACTTATCCAACAAGTCCCGGCAAAGGTATTTCTCCAATCAATTCCAATGTGCTTAACATCGTCTTATTGACTTTTTGGTTTTCGGCCATATAAATTATTCTTAAAGTTAAAATTTACAGGAAAATCCGCTAATTTTTTATGAAATTTTTCACGAATTTTAATTTTATGGACGAATATCAGAAAAAAATTTAACGGTTATTTTAAGGAAAAATATATATGGATGAAAACAAAAACTTACCAACTTACATGAAAAAGTTAGCCAAAATTATTTTATTTTTAATGTTAATGACTTTACTTTCTATATGTTAATCACAGTATGATGTAGTGGTTGGGGACGTAACAATCGTAGCGAATCGTTCACAGTTTGTAGATTTCACACTACCATTTACAGAATCTGGAGTTAGAATGTTAGTTTCAACTCAACATGGAAGATACCAAACCATGTGGATATTTGTGCGACCCTTCAGCTGGCAACTTTGGTTGAGCATACTATTAATCTCCATGCTCATAGGATCTGTCTTACTCATCATGAAAAGAAATGTAAAAACCATACTCGATGATCAACACAATGAGTGTTTGTCGTTTAAAAAACAACTCAATGCAATAACCATGTTATGGTTTCCCTTATCACAAGCTGTTCTTCCCGAAAGTAATTAAATTTCCTAAAGTATTGATAAATATTTTTGATGAGTTAAAAAGAAATATGTTTTGTTGATTTAAATCTAATTTGGAATTTTAGGAAAAGTAGTTGCCAATAACTGCTCAATATTTGTGTTGATGGTTTGGCTGTTGTTGGCGTTTGTCCTAATGCAAAGTTATACTGCAAACTTGACATCAATATTGACCTTAGATAAGTTGCAACCTAGTTTTCTGGACGTCATGGATCTAAGGAAAGGAGATCATTATGTTGGTTATCAAGTTGGTTCTTTCGTTCACAACTTATTAGTACAACAATTGAACTTTAATCCATTGAAGTTGAAAGCATATAGCAACATTTCTAGCTATCACCATGCTTTAAATCTTGGAAGCAAAAATGGAGGTGTCACAGCTATATTTGGTGAAGTACCCTACCTTAATGTGTTTCTTCAAAAGGTTAAATCCAATTACATCATAACTGGTCCTACCTATAGAACTGGTGGATTTGGTTTTGTAAGTACTTTCTTCTTTCTCCCTCCAATCAAATTTCAGTCTATGATCAATTTTTTACAATAATTATGTATGCATTATTGAATATTTTTCAGGTGTTCCCTTTAAATTCCAATCTTACTGCTCACTTTTCAAGAGCAATATTGAATGTGACACAAAATCACGAATTTATGGAAAATATCGAGAAAAAATATTTTGGAAAGAGTATTGAAGGGCTACAACAACAATCTTCACAAATGTCTTTAGTTTCACAAAGTCTTACATTTCACAGCTTTGCAGGACTCTTCTTAATCACTGTCATTTCTACCTTATTGGCGTTATTTGTATCTGAAACTTTTTGTTTTTGGCAAAGATCCATTTCAATTATCAAAGAGTATTGTCAGAGATATTTCTTTCATTCACCACCTCTTACTCAAGAAATCAATCAACAAATGACTACTCCCTCCCGTCCTTATTATAAGAAAAGTTTTACTTTTTAAATTTATTGAATAATTATTGTATCCACTGCCAAATATATTAATTGGTTAGGTAGTTAATTGGTTAGGTAGTTAAAGAGTTGGTTATGAGATTTAGAAGTCAATTAGTTACTTTTATAGTTACTTGTTTCACAGATAGCTACCATTATTTATGATGTATTGTAACCATAAGTGTGATTGGTGTGCTTAATCATTCACTAATAACCATGTATACAAGATCATTTTGTGCCATAATGAATTTAAGAGAAATTCATCATCGCGATCTTTCTTCAAACTTCAAGAATGATCTGAGTTTGTTAATTCATGATATCGTATCAGTCACAATCTTCTTTGGTTTATCTTCAATTTCTTGTCATTGATCCAAAACATCTTCATTTCATCTTCTTCTTTACGCCTGGTAGGCATTGCAAATGTGTCAATTGATTTCTTGCTAATCGATTGGGATGTGTTACAAATATGTTAATTGATTAACCGAAATAAACAACATTCTTAATTTATTAAATGAGTACTTATACATTAGGCATGTGTATAAACTATTTTTAGGGGAGTTTATAAAGTTATAGAGGCTTCAAATACATTTGAGTGGTCTACGACAATAGTCTTCACAAATATCTTCAGTTTCACTTAGTCTTACCTTTCACAGATTTGCATGGTTGTTCTTAATCACTGTCATTTCTACCTTATTGGTGTTATTTCTCTTTGAAACTCCCTGCTTTTGGCAAAGATCCATTTTAATAGTTATCTCATTTGAATATGGAATTTATTGAATCTGATAGTGAGGATGTTTGGGCTTGGGCGATAGATAGAGATTAGGGATTTACGGTCAAGTCCGCCTAAAATTGGAAGGTGGATAATGGGGAAATGTTGAACCTGGATAGTTCTGCTAATATAACAATGAAGATTATGTGGGAGACGAAAATTACATTCAAATTTCATATATTCTCGTGGAGGTTAATCCATAATAGACTTCCAACGCGTGCGGATATTGTGGCAAGAGGTATAATAGCTAATCAACATGAAAATGTGTGTGTGTTGTGTTTTAATGATGAGGAAGACTTGAATCATTTAATATGCACATGCAATAAAGTTGTTCTGGCGTGGAATTTAGTTTGCGACTGGGTTGACATTGATCCGTTTGCAGATTCGAACTGTTGTAGCCATATGTTGTCTTGGCATTCTAGGTTAAACGGTAGAAGTTACGCCAAAACCATATCTTCCATCTGGTTTATAACATGATGGAATTTATGGAGGGTGTGAAACAATATTTTGTTCAATGACGAGATAGCTGATGTGGATTCGATATTCTACAGTATCGTTGTGTCATCGTGGAATTTGTTAGTGGTAGGGAAGTTTAGTAAGATGAAATGTAGTATATACGATTGGAGTAAATTCCCTTTCGATTTCTTATAGGGTTTCGATACTACATATCAATTTTTTTCTCTCTTTTATTGATTATATTTATTTGGGGCTGAGATCCTCTTAATCTCTCCTTATTGAATTTGATTATAAAAAATAGTTAATGAGCACACTCGAAGATATTTTTTTTATTCACCACGACCTATAATACGTATTAATCTGATTGAGATTAATTTAACACAAGAAATGACAACTCCATCCCATCATTGTTATAAGAAAAGGTTTACTTTTAATATTATATATATATATATATATATATATATATATATATATATATATATATATATATATATATCTTACCTGATCAGAAGGGCCTTCCAACTGTTGGGTTGCGAAAGTCACGGTTGATAGAAAGATGGAGGGGGTGTACCTGCAAGGCACTCTGATGCTTAAGTGAGTATAGGTACAGAAATACGGTAAGTGGTGATAAGTTCAGAATACCTGACCCTTTAGTGGAAAAGGGTATTTATATGTGCCCCCATCGCTGGGCCAAGGTTCTTCTTTGGGTTGGATTAGCTAGGCCGAAGGAAGAATTGCCAAGGTATGTGTAGAAATGTGTAAGACCTAGCACGTGGTCTTTTCCTTGGTCCAACTGTCCCTACTTTTGAGGAGAGAATGGTGGACAGTTGGGTGACGTGGCATATGGTAGGGAGACGCAGTCTCCCTAGCATAAGCTAGGTGGACCGTATGCTTCGCCTGATGGTATAGATTGCTGCCCACCGTGTAGGGTATCTTCCTAACCAATGGATCATTTTCTCGACTGATTGGGCCTTTGCTCGACGAGTTTGGGCCTATGTCCCATAGAGACTTAGAGGCCTAATCTAGAACAGGAGCCCCCCAAGTTGAGACTCTGGGTCGGAGTGTTGAGTTAAGGATAATGTTGTCGGGCACGGCAGGTTTGTCGGGGAATGAATGCATGTATGGTCGGTGGGGACGAAGATTTTCCCGTAAAATTAAGGACTGAGTTCGAGAAACATGGCCGGCGAGGTCGGGGGTATGCATCAGATAGTGTTGGAAATTACACGAGCACCGATTAACATCGGGGAGAATCAATAAACATCTTATGGGTTATACGTCGGGGGAGACCGCACGTGCTCGACGTTATTTGAAGTTCCCCAGAGTGACGTGTCAAGGAACATAATGTGTGATGCTTTGTTTCTCGCGTTACGATGCATTAACTATGGCCGACCTAGGGAATCTAGGTAATGATTGCCTAGGCGCGTGCCCCCACGCACCCCGGTTATATAAAAAGGGTGAGGGACCACCTCATTTCCCTTTTTTCGCTCTCCTCTTACGGTTATCCGCACTTGCAACTTCTCTCCCACAGACGCAACCGCCGCTATTTCCGCCGTATGCCGCCGTCAGATCCTCGCCAACACTATGACAGGTAACTCCTTGAATATGTCTTTTCTGGTAATTTTTAAGCTTAGTAGTCAGTTATAGTGGCGAATTTCTCGCTAAAGTAAGTAAAATGTCTATCTTTAGGCGATTTTTAGGGTTTTACGTATGAAAGCCCCAGGCATCTTATGAGTATGTCGGGCACTTAGATCAAACTTAGATGAATATCTCGGGTAGTGTGTGAACACGCGGGGCAACATTAGGTAATTCTTTTAAACATCGCGAGGATCCTATGAATGCCTTTAGTGAAATCCTCATGATTTCCTTGAATGTCTCGGGCATTCTATGAATACCGCGGGTGATGTTAGTACAACTAGGTCGGGCATTTTGCCTTTTCACATTTTCACTTGGACTACGGTGGAAGGGTGAATTTGATGCGACGTCGAATTCACTTGTTCCTTCTGCTTTCCAGGTAACCCAGACCGAAGACATCCCATGGAAGGGAGCGGAGCCTCCTCGTCGAGTAACGACGATCTCTCGTGGGTGGCCGATGAGCCGATGGAGACTGAGTCTATCTTTGTCGAGGAACACTATTCTACATATACTTTAGTCGAAGAAATACCTCCTCGAGATAGGGCTCCTGCCCGGAAGTGAACTCAGCAGGGCAGTCGGGATAGAACCTCCCTGCACCCTGAACGAGCTCCTGCACAAAGCCCAAGCTTACATTAGATATGAGGAAGAATAGGTCGCCCACAACGCTCGAAGCAGTCGCAACATCGGGGAGACTGACCATCTTAAGCGCGACGACACCAACGCTTCCCGCCGCAACGGAGATAGGTGGATGAAGGAAAAGCCCCGCGAGCCTCGCGAAGGAAGAGGACCCGCGGGCTGCTATAGCGAGTATACATTGTTGACGGCTCCCCGCAAGCGCATCCTCGCCTAGTGCATCAACTCCGACTTCAAACAGGGCAGGGTGAGGTTCCCCGAACCTTCTGCACCCAAAGCCCCACACAGACAAATCCAAATACTGCAGATTTCACAGAAGCCATGGGCACGTGACTGAACACTGCGTCCACCTGAAGGATGCAATAAAGATCTTGATCCAAGAGGGCCATCTCAAACAGTACACTAAGAAGAACGAAACTCCCAAGCATGAAGAGCAAGAAAAGAAGAGGCCTCATGAGGACACACCGCCCGACGACTCTTCTTATCAAGTGGCCATGTGCATATCACGCCCGGAGGACTTCATCTTCCCCGACTCATCACCAGAAGGGCGAATCATAGACCTCAGTCCCTGGGAAGACTTCCTAACCGCTCTCGTTATATCAGGGGGGATGAACAACGAAAACGCTGCCCTTTCAGTAAAACGCAAGTTCGACGAACTCCTGCTGACCACGCCCGAGCAAAAGGCGACATTGATAAAGTACCGAGGCAAGTCCAATCAAGTATCTTTTTTCCTAGAGGAGCTTCCGGGCGGTTCCCCCAACTCTGGAATCCCTCTACTGATAAGAGCCAAGATGGCACACTTTGATGTTCGACGCATCCTGGTCGACCAAGGCAGTTCGATGGACAATCATGTACGTCCACCTATTCAAGACCCTAAAGCTGGACAAGACCAATCTATCTCCATACGTCGGATCCGACCTCCAAGGATTCAATGGGGCCACAACAAAGCTGTGTGGTTATGTCAAGCTCCTCGTCACCTTCGGAGAGCAAGAAACAACCAGAGAAGTCAAGATCCAGTTCCTGGTAATAGAGTGCCCCTCCCTTTACAACTGCATTCTAGGTCGCCCAACCCTGGCTGAATTGACTGCGGTCCCTTCCACCGTTCACCTAAAGATGAAATACTACACCAAACTGGGCCGCATGGTCACAATTCATGGCGACATCGAGGCCGTTCGGAGATGTTATGATGCTGCAGTAAAAGGACATGCCATAATCAACACCAAGAATAACAAGAAACCTGGGGTCGTAGAGCCTCCCCTTGGGGAATCAACACCATCGATCTCGACAACCGCATCGACGAGGACGAAGCTGAAGAGTAGGGACCCATCAACGAGCAAGCCTCAACGCACCCATTCCTCCTTGTCCTAGACGAAGAGTTCGAGCTCGTCCCACAAGGCAACGACCCCGACAGAGCAGTGAAGATAGGTACGGGTCTTCCCGATGAAACGAGGAAGCAGCTCGCAATTTGCCTCAATGAGAACGCTAACCTTTTCGCAAGGAACTCCGCAAAGATGCCCGGCCTCGAACCTGAGGTCGCCTGTCATCAGTTAGCTTTAGACCAGGCGGTTAAGCCCATAGCATAGTGTAGGCGTAAATAGTCTCCCGAGAAAGCAGAGGCTGCCGAGCGAGCTATAAAAGACCTCTTAGCGGCATATTTTATTTCTGAAGCCCAGTACACAACTTGGCTCTCTAATGTAGTCCTTGTTAAGAAAAATAATGGAAAATTGCGTATGTGTGTTGACTATACCGATCTTAATATGGCTTGTCCCAAAGATGCTTTTCCTCTCCCTAACATAGATAAACTGGTCGACAACTCTGCAGGTTTCAAACTCTTGTCCTTCATGGACGCATATAGTGGGTACAACCAAATTCTTATATCGGACATGGACAAGAGACATACGGCATTCATGACCCCGACGGGAAACTACTATTACAACGTAATTCCCTTTGGGCTAAAGAACGTCAGGGCCACGTACCAACGCATGATGAACAAAGTCTTCCAAGGAGAAATTGGGGACATACTCGAAGTATACATGGACGACATGATCATAAAATCTCACGAGGAGATCGACCACGCGCGACACTTCCGCAAGGTTTTCAAGCAGGTGAGACAATGCAAAATGAGGTTTAACCCTGAAAAGTGCATGTTCGGTGTCCGGGCAGGAAAGTTCCTCGGCTTCTACCTCACCGAGCGGGGGATCAAGGTCAACCCCGATAAATGTCGGGCATTCTCGGAAGTCCCAACCCTGAAGTCGAACAAAACCATTCAATCGCTCAACGGAGTGCTCGCCTCACTTTCCCGCTTCGTCGCCAAGTCCGCCCAGCATGTCTTTCCTTTCTTCAAACTACTTCGGAAAGAAGCCACCTTCGAGTGGACCGACGAATGCGAGCAGGCACTGCTCCACCTAAAGAAAGCACTCTCCGAGCCACCGGTCCTGTCCCGACCACTGGAAAAGGAGACCCTGTACATGTACCTGTCAGTGGCAACCGAGGCCGTTAGCGTCGTTCTCATCAGAGAAACCGACGAAGGAAAAAAGCATATATACTTCAAGAGCAAAGTGCTCCAAGGCCCCGAGCTCAGATACCAACAAATCGAGAAGGTCGCGTTAGCCCTTATTAATTCCGCGAGGAGACTACGGCACTACTTCCTCACCCATACAATCAAAGTGAGAACCGACCAACCGATAAAACAGCTCCTCAGTCGACCAGATATTGTCGGCTGAATGCTGAAGTGGTCGCTGGAACTCTCTGAATTCGACATCCAATACGAGAACAGGAAAGCTCTGAAAGCTCAGGTCCTGGCCGACTTCGTCGCAGAAATGACGCACAACACGAACTCAGTTGACGATGCCCACAAATGGACGATCTTCGTCGACGGTGCCTCCAGCCCGGCGGGAAGCGACGCAGGAATCATCCTCGAAAACGAGGACGGTATCCTGATCGAGGTCTCGTTGGAATTAGCCTTCCCGACTTACAACAACCAAGATGAGTATGAAGCTTTCCTCGCAGGTCTAAGATTATCCGAAGACCTAGGGGCAAAGGAAGTAAAGATATCAACAGACTCTCAACTTGTAGCATCATAGGTACGAGGAGAATACCAAGCTAAGAACGACAACCTCATCGAATACTTAGCCTATGTAAGAGAAAGGCTCGAAAAATTCAAGAAGTGAGAGGTCAAACACGTGTCGTGCGAACACAACATGCGGGCTGACATCGTGTCAAAACTCGCGAGCACGAGAAAGAAGGGCGGAAACAAGTCAGTAATCCAGGAAATCCTTCCTCGACCGAGTACCGAACGACCACCACCTTCGCTTGAGGTAAACGTGATCGGTAACGATCATTGTTGGATGACACCCATCTAGAACTATCTCACAAATGATGAACTCCCCGCAGATCCCAAAGAGGCAACCGCGACCAAAAGGAGGGTGTGCTCGTACGTCCTCCTCGAGGGAAAGCTCTACCGAAGGGGACTCTCTATCCCGTTACTCAAATGCGTCGAGGAGGAAAAGGTCCCCGACATATTAGGGCAAATACATCGGGGAATCAACACCCAGCATCCCGGCGAAAGGTCGTTGGCGCGCAAGGCCCTACGAGCAGGCTACTATTGGCCAACGATGAAGCACGACTAAAAGGAGCACATCAAAAAATGCGACAGGAGCCAACGACACGCCGACATGCATCTCGCGCCTCCCAACGAACTAAAAACGCTCTCCTCCCATTAGCCTTTGGCCTGGTGGGGAATGGACATCCTCGGCCTATTCGTGACCGGTTCTTATCAAAACAAATATCTCATTGTAGGGGTAGACTACTTCACCAAGTGGATCGAAGCAGAAGCCTTGGCCAAAATAAAGGCACAGAACATTCTTCGGTTTTTCAAAAGAAACATCCTCGCACGCTTCGGCATACCTCAAGTCCTCATCACCGACAATGGAACACAGTTCACGGACAGAGGATTCCAGGACTTCGTCGCCAGCTTAGGCACCAAACAGCACTTCATGTCTGTCGAGCACCTTCAAACCAACGGACAGGCTGAGGAAACCAACAGAGTAATCCTGCGTGGACTGAAGCTCCGACTCAGCAAGGAAAAGAGGGAGTGGGTCGAGGAACTACATAGCATCCTTTGGGAGTACCGCACAATACTACACTCCACGACTGGGGAGACTCTGTTCATATTAACGTACGACATCGAAACGGTCATCCCGGTGGAAATACGAGAACCGACGAGGCGCGTAGAAGCACCCCTCGACGAGGAGCTGAACGACGAAGCACTTCGAGCTGAGCTGGATCTCGTCGATGAAATTCGCTCCGAAGAATCCCTTAAGGAAACCTCCCTCAAGTAGAAAATAGCTTTGCGCCATGATGCAAAAGTCGTAAAAAGAGAGTTCCAGGTGGGCAGCCTGGTCCTCAAACGAAACCAGAAAAACCCACGGGAAGGCAAACTGGCCACCAATTAGGAAGACCCGTACCGTGTCCGAGACAGGACGAACAACGGGGCTTATTATTTGGAAAACCTACAAGGCGAAGAACTTGCTCGACCATGGAACGCAGAAAAACTTAGACAATATTATAGCTAAAGGCAATCTGGGGAGACATGGAAGGTACAACCATGCTCTTCACCACTAAACAAAAAGGAGGATAACGCCCCCTCAGAGGCGAACACAACCCTCCCCGACGTCGGGAACCTCAAAACGAGCCCCAACGTCGTAGTACCACACCGGCAGGGCACCCAACTCACGATTGGAAGGCCTAAGCCCCGAGGTTAGTTTTTGATCGCAAACCCTACCTCGACTAAGGGCGGGCATAAAACCCGTCACCTCGTCGGTTCCTTAAACCGACGAGCCCAACTAGGTCGAGCGAAAACAGTTCAAAAATAAATAATGGAAACAATCAAACACGATGAAAATGACAAGTAGATAGAAACGACCAAAACCGACCAATAAAACTTCATTAAAAGGGGGCACGAAGGCCAATATCAAAACAGAGGCACAAAGGCCATTACAAAAATACGGGTACGCAGGCCCAACAAAAAATCTAACAAAGTTTCCGCCCGGAGCTACTCCTCACCACCCTCATTCTCTTCCAATTCCTCCTCAGCCTAAAAAAGACACACGATTTCGCCGTCGGCCACACAGTAGTTATGAGCCGACCTCTCAGTCACAAGCCCCGGGTTCAATACTTTGAGCTGCTTGGTAGCATTGTCGAACCCATCCTTGAACATCACAAATAGTTCCTTGTTATGTTCACAGATATGAACGACCAATTCGCCCTGGATGCAAAGGGCAAGCTCCTCTTCGGTCTCATCGTCCTGTACGGACTGTACCTTCCAGCAATGCAACTCGGGCACGAAGTTGCACATTTTCCTCGGCCTCCTTCTTGAGCTCGACGGCTTGATCTTCAAAACCTTGTTTCTCAGCCTTCAAGGTGTCCCGCTCAAACTTCATCTCCTCCATCTTTGACTACATCCCTGTTTGAAGCTTGTGCTCTTCCTTGTAATCGTATAAATCCTTGGATAATTTATCCTTCTCAGCCCGAACAGCCACGAGGGAATCCTCCAATGTAGATGTGGAGACAGCAGTCTCTAACAGGACCATGGTTGTTTCCATCACTCGGATGATGGCAGCTAAATCCCCGACCAGGTCTTTCCGCATATCGATCGCATCTTGATTGAGAATGGCCCTCGCCTCGGGCGCCGCCACCACGACAGAACCCTCGGACTTAAAGAAGTCCCGCTCCATATAGCAAGAAGGCAACAGATAACTCCTAGGGGAACCAAATTCGCTGCCTCCCACAACAACAGATCGGGAAAGAGCTCCGTCCAGACGCTTGCATTTCAGAAGAGGAGAGGTGGAGGCCGGAGGACTATCCCGTACCTGTATCAGGGAGGTTTGCTGAGAAGCGGCCTGAGGAGAGTTGGTGGTCGAACTGGAGGTACCATAAATGCCGACCCCGAGCTCCGTAGCTACCTCCTGGACACGGGTCACCACTTTCTTTTTCTTTTTTGGGACTCTGTCCGGGGTCCTGGCTTGGTTGGCTAGCTTCAAGACTCGTTCACGATAGGCGGGCATAGTTCCTGCAAAACAAAAACAAGTAAACATCAATTAAACGGGCATGAAACCAAGAAATAAAATAGGCCAAAAGGACCTACACAACAACTCTACGGCCTCCTCATCTGTGTCACACGCGAGCAGAGCCCTGGTATTTATGAGGCAGATTTCGTGGATAGGCATCCCAGCATCGTCGACATAGGGTTTGTTTTGTCGGTCCACCCAGACCGCCAAGCTGAAGCTCTGAACATACTCCACAGCCTCTTGTAGGCCAGTCTATCCTCGACCCCCATGCTCGAATATTTGACCCGGTAATGGCTGGTCGACAGGTTGAAATGGTCGTGCTGCCATCTCAAGGGGATCCTCGACATGAGTTTTTCCTCACCAGCGTCATCGCGCTTGTAATAATAAAGGGAGTTGAGGGAAAATCGAGTGAGCGGCTTCACCGTATACCACCGCCCCTTAAATTTTTGGGCAGAATCGTCGAACGTCTTGAATAGCCTCATTGGCTATTTTAGAGACACCCATCTGTGACGCCCCCGAGCACCTGACCACTGCAGATGGAAGATATGAAGGGAAAAAAAGGGCAGAGTGCACCTGATGCCAAGGAACCGGCAGACTAGTTCAAACGCCTGGACGAAAGCGATGGCATTCGGATGCAGCTGTGAGGGCACCAACCTGAGCCACCTGAAGACCCCCATCTAGAAATCGTTAAAGGGGTGCCTAACCTTGCTTCTCGGAAGGCGAATTCATACATGGCGAACTGTTTCCCCGGGAAACGATGACATATCCGATTCGTTTCCCGAGGAGCAAGACATTGCTAGTTCGCAGGATCCTCGGGGCCAATGTCCTCGACCACGACGTATGTGGTGCTCGCCTCGTCCGTGAAGTACGGCTCTTCTTCTAACAGCTCATCTGCGATCCACGACAGGTTGTTACGCCCAGACGAGGAGACATGCTCGTTTCCCTCTTCGGTCTCTCCTTCCTCGACTTGCCGATGCTCGGCCGTACCTGAAAAGCATACAAGAAAAGTGAATTCGACATTGCATCAAATTCACCCTTCCAACGCAATTCAAGTCAAAGGGCGAAAGGTTGAACGCCCGAAATCAAACTAGACTATCATAAAATGAACGAATGGACAATCCTCGCATCCACTCGAGCACGTACAAAACCCTTAAAAAAACCTAGAAAACCAAGAGATTTTGCCCGACAAACGCATCGAACGCTCGCGTTCTTCATCGTCCATATGAAGATTATGGCCGATGCATTCATACATATATGAATTTTACGCCCGTGACATGCTAATCCTGCCCGGGACATTCATATCCAAAACCTAAAAACTAACCTAAAACAGAGATTTGCCTACTCTAAATGAAGATTCGCCTACTCTAAACAGGAAAATCATGCATTTCACTACTTATCAAACAGAAAAATACGTAAAAAGAGAGGTTTTAGGATGTTACCTGACATGATGAAGACGGGGAGAAGACGGTTGTGTGCGGGCAAAAAGCGGCGGTGCTGGCGGTGGAGACGGGCGAAGGAAGATTTCTTCTCAGAGCTTCTAGTTAAACGTGAGAGCGAAAAGTTGAAATGAAGTGGACTAACCCCCTTATATAATAAAAGAGCGTGTGGACGAACGCGCTAGATAATCATTACCTAGACCCTATGTCGGCGTTATCATGAGATATAAAGCGATGCACCACTAATGCTTGAGACACGTCAATATAAGAGAATCCTGAACGACGTTGAGCGACTGCAAATCTCCCCGACTACAAAGAGGCATCCTCGACCTCTGTGAATACCACATGCCCGACGACCTAAACAGCGCCTGCGGAGGTTTGACAAATGGCACGTTTGACACGGGTATGTGCCCGACATCTAAACACGACACCTTCCTCGACGCATATGCGCCCGACTCTTTTGTAATTACCACTCCGGCTCGGACCGGCTCGGAGACTCGAGTTGGGGGCTCCTATTCCGGACTGGGCCTCTAGACTGTATTGGGTTACGGCCCAACACGTCAAGCAGGTGCCGATACGCTCGGGCAAGTACACTTGTTGGATGGGCGGAGTTGCTTAACGGTCGGGCATACGTTCCACGTGTCGGGCACACACTTAGAACGGGCAAAGAACAGGTCTGTCAGTTTACTTGCCACGTCATCCAACTGTCCCCCATTATCTCCTGAAAGATAGGGGCAGTTGGACCAAGGACCAGACCACTTAGCTAGGTCTTCACGCTTCTCACACGTTCCTTGGCAGTTCTTCCTTGGGCCTAGCTGATCCAACCCAAAGAAGGACCTTAGCCCAACGCTGGGGGCTCACTATAAATACCCTATTTCACTAAAGGGTCAGGTACTCTGATTTTAACTTCTTCTAGCTTACCACTTTTTGTACCTCTATTAACTTTGACATCGGAGCACCTTGCAGGTACACCCCCTCCATTCCATCAACATTGTTGTTCACATCCAATTGTTGGAAGGTCCTCCTGATCAGGTTAGATCAGTGGCGCCGTCTGTGGGAAACTAGCTATCCCCTTCTTCCACAGCAGAAGATCAAAGCTCAAAACTACTACATCCTTCTAGTATGGCCGGAGAACAACCCAACGACCGTAACCGTCCCCTCGTCGACTACACGATAGAGGATAATCTGAATTACCATGAAGCTGACGCCCGAGACGGGCATCCCTCCACCCCGTCTCCTGAACCCGAAAACAATTGGAACCAACAACCTCAGCCTCAAAACCCACCGGTCACTACATTCTAGTCCATCCTCGTGCCCGTCAAATGAGACGCTACCATGATTGCTATGGTGAACACCCTCAATCAGGCCAGCTCCATGCTCTACCAGCAGCACGAGAGGATCGCCCTTGAGGTTGACCGATAGGAGGACCGACCTCAGCAAGAATGAAGGACGCTACAATGTCCAGAAGCTGCGAAGAAGCGAGGACGCTCTCCTTCGCATCGAGGACAACGCTCCCCCGAGCCCAACAAAAGTAGGTTAAGGGTGCGCCGTGAGACTGGTCAATTAGGGGCCTCACTGAGACACGACCAGAGCCCTGGCAATGATGAACTCTCCCCATTGAGGAACGACGAGAAGGACCCATATTTCCCCCTCTCACGGGCAATTATGGAGGCTTCACTCCCTAAGGGAATGGAGAAGCCCCCGAATATGGCCATCTACGACGGGACCACTGACCCCGACGATCACGTCGACAACGTTAATGCAATGCTCGACTATCGCAACGACATCATCGGGCATCTCAAGTGCAGGCTGTTTTCAATAACTCTCAGGAAAGGAGTCATGGCCTGGTACAAAAGTCTGGCCTCGGATATCAAGTGCATGTTGTTTTTTGGCATAGTGTCTCTTATTACCTTATCATGATTCAAATGATAATCAGATATCATTGTAATTATTCCCTTACTTTGTTGGTATTCATCGCAAGAACCTCCACCTTGAACAAAGTCTTATCCGCCATAGTTTCTATTACCTTCATCTCAAGATCTTTATTATGAAGTTGCATTCATTTTCCTCATAAAGGTGTATGTTTTGATTGAATGTGTTTTAAATAATGGTTTTGATCATATCGTTATTGAGTCTCCTCGCACGATAGAGCACCTTAGGATTGAGTTTCAAATCTATTTTTACGCATGCATAAATCAAAATATTTAATTCTAGTTTAAGAAATATACTTCATGTCAATTCATTGTTTTGAAATAAGAACCACATTTGAGAATGGTGCAAGTCATGAGAATGTTAGAATCTCAAAAACAATTCACATTTTGTAAAAACTAAGATTCTTGAAGTGTAATTTAATTTACACTATTGTTTGACTCAAGTGATCGTCACAATGTCAAGGAATTTTTTTCATATTGCCATGATACAAATCTTAACATTCATGATTTGAATCAAAATTTTCTCGGATCTTGATTCAAATCACTTTATCCTTTGGATCGAATCATACTATTTTCTTATGACTCGAATAAAACACTATTTTTTACTCATTTTTGTTCAATATATCTAGCATATATATATATATATATATATATATATATATATATATATATATATATATATATATATATATATATATATATATATATATATAATTTTCCTCAAAACCTTTCACAATGTTGGAAAACATACACTTACATCAATGGTTTGAAAATCCACAACACACTTGATCTATCAAATTTCAAAAGAGTTTTAAATCTGATTTTGAGTGCTTGCAAACAAATTATTTCATTTTCTACCCATTTCTTTATCCATTTTTGTTTGGATCTAAGTTTCATCTTTGAGGTACGAGATCTATGAGGAGGTTTGTTATTGTGATTAACATTTATTTGAGGATTTCTTGAAATTTAAGAGCATTGAAAATTATGTGTGTGTGATATGGCAGGTTTTGACAAATTCAGCAAAAAGAAAGAGATTCTTATCTTCATAAATACTTTAGTAGTGTTGCATGGAAGCCTACATACAAAGTAGGAGTTCTTCTCAATCTTCCGACATTCCAAGGATCAAGATACCGGTAGGATCGAGTAGAGTTTGTTGTGGAACACATACTTTGGAGCAGAATTTCTAGAAGCTAAAAGATTCAAATCAATTTGAGTAAATATTTTACAAAATTTTAGTTGTAGATATCATGTACGAGTCAAAGAGGATTCAGATCGAAGAATTTATATTTTCAACATTATTCGGAATATGATTGTAGTGAAAATTTTGTAACTTTTATCAAACTCATAATGGAATATCAAAATATTTCAATGAGAAATCATTGGAGAGTGGATTTGGCATAGGAAGGACGAATGTTGAACCATTATACATTATGCATGTTTAGGTTATTTTTAGGAAAAATACCTTTTTTGGTCCCTTAACTATACAATTGGGTTCATATTGGTCCCTTAATTTGTTTTTCATGTCAGATTGGTCCCTTAACTTTCAAAATGTGTTATATTAGTCCTTTTTGTCTAATTAGCGACGGAAAAATTCAAAAATCAGTCGCTAAATTTGTCGCTAATTATACAAAAAGGACTAAAATGACACGTTTAAAGAGATAAGGGACTAATGTGACACGAAAGAAAATTAAGGGACCAATTTGAACCTAAGGTATAGTTAAGGGACAAAAAAGTGTACCTTAGCTTGTTTCTATCACTTACTAAGAATCACATGTTGTTAGATTTTATGCCTTGGTAGTGATTTACTGTATAAACATAGGTTTTTTAATTGGTACTACAAATTTCTTTTATTGTTGTATAAGACTCAAAACCGTAATTTTAGAATTCTCACTGTTTTGAAATTGTAAATCTTAAACTTCTCGGGTAAGAAGCTCATAATATAATATATATATATATATATATATATATATATATATATATATATATATATATATATATATATATATATATATATATATAATGAATTGTTTGGTTATTTGTTTGATCAAATATTTGTACTTGTATACTTATTAAAGTGTTAAGTATATATGATATAGTAAACATAATCAATTGTATATGTACTATGTTTTCGCTCACCAAACCACTTTTAAACTCTGATACAATTTTTCTATATCGTTGTATTTTTGTAGTTTCTCCTAACATATTATTCCCTCCTCACTAGACATACTAAAAGTAACACATCTTCTTATGATGAACGTTGATTCCCATGTTCCACTTCCCTCATCTCATAACCCTTGAAAACACACTTCGCAACTTTCCCATCAAGTAGGAATAGCTTAATATGCACATTCAACAAAACTATGACAACCTTAAAATAAAATTAGTCCATGTATTTCCTACTATAAACCTCTATAATTGCATGGAAGTATATATTATGAATAACTATCAATTAGGTAGTTCCTTTGGCACTAGTCTTACCCCGATATGGATGGAAATAGAAATTTGAAGGTGCAATTGTCAAAAGTTTGAAATGTAGAATTTGGGTCCAACAAAGAAGATTCTTGGAATGCAAATCACAAGAGATAAGCAAAGAGGAATTTTGCAGTTATGTGTTTTGCAAACATTAAACCTGGGAAAATCAAAGTCGGTTAGCACACCGTTTGACAATCATTTTATCATATCCATGGGAAATTTGATGTAAACAATGGTTTGTATTATGTTACACATTGGTCATGCAGTGCGAGTTGTAAGCATTTTATGGCAAATAAAATAAAAAGATCTTTGGGAAGCATTAAATTGGATTTTGAGGTATCTATGAGGAACCACAAATAAGTGCCTCTACTTTGAAAAAGTAGAATTAAAAGTAAAAGGCTAGATAGATGAAGCCTTCAAAGGTGAAGTTGATCATCGAAGAAGTACCATCAATAACATTTTTATTGTTAGTATTTCAACGATCAGTTGGATGTTGCGGATACAAAATATTGTTTCTTTGTCCATTACAAAAGCTAAGTTTATAGCTATAAAAGAAGCCAGTAAGGAGTTGATATTACTTTAAAAAAAAATTAATATCGATGTTATTCATCCTAGAGAATAGTGTTTTGCATAGTGACAGTCTGAGTGTAATTCATCTAACAAAGAATACAACATTTCACTCTAGGACAAAACACATTGATATATGTTACAACTTGATCAAGTCCTTTCTTGAAGATGAGATGCTAACATTGAGGAAGATTGTAGGAAGGAAGAACCCATCAGGTATGTTAACAAAGGTGGTGACCTTTAACATACTAAAGGTGTGTTCAACTTCAGTTGCCGAGTTAGAATAACAGACTGAGAATGAATATTGTATAATCAATGAGTGAAGTCTGATAACATATAAATTGCACCATTTATTTAGCTCGATTCACACTTATTTTAAAATAAATTCATGCATTTTTGTGATTTTATGCTGGTATTATGTCTATATTTCAGGTACTAATCATTAAGGGGCCTTTGCACGAAGAAACTACAAAATTGTAGATGTTTAGAATTGGCAGAATTTTTGACCAACAAGAAGTTATGAATTTAGTTCAGGATGTCACACCAGATGTTGTGACATTATCAAACAAAGTATAAGTAAATGAACTGAATCCAGGATGTCACACCAGATGTTGTGACATTGTATCAGTTAATGAAGTAAGTTCAGTTTACAGGATGTCACACCAGATGTTGTGACATTGTATCAGTAAATGAAGTAAGTTCAGTTTTCAGGATGTCATACCAGATGTTGTGACATCTCAAACCTGCTACCAGAATTAGTTAATGATTAACAGAACTGAGAAAATTCAGGGAAGTTATCTGGAATTAATTATGGTTGGATAAAACAGAAGAAGGCGCATCTGTAGGGAGATTTGTTATGTGACTTCAGCATAATCAGAAGAACTGAATCACCTAGAATCTAGGAAGTAACAAACCCTAATTCAAGGTGATGGCAGCATGCGTATCAGGATTGGATAAACCTACAGAAAGCCCAAAATCCAAACACCTATTTAAGCAACAGAAACTCTCAGAATAGAGTACGAAATTAAGAAGACCAAATAGGGTGTTTTGTGTTTTAATAGCAGGTTGTTTTATGTGTACCACTTTATGAGCTTTTAAGCAAAAGTGTATTTGTGTCTTGATTGAAACTGTGAAGTAAGATCAAGCTGTTTTGTTTGAAGTATGACTTCAATTTTATTAAACTTGTAAACATATCACTGTGTGATTGAGGGGGAGTGAGTTGGTACTCATATCTAAGTTGTGTCTTAGGTAGAAATTGCCTTGGGTAGATATTAAGTGAAAGATTAAACTGAGTGGTTTAAGTCTAGAATTAATATTACTTATATTGGATTTCCTTCCTTGCTTGGTAGCCCCCAGATGTAAGTGTGGTTATACACTGAACTGGGTTAACAATTTCCTGTGTTGTTTAATTTTCCTGCACTTTAAGTTTTGGTCAAGTTGTCAAGTGTTTAAACATCTCATTCGACATCACGTACCTGATCACAGAATTTCAATTGGCATCAGAGCAGGCACCCTGCCTGTTTAACTGGGTGAGATCTAGGGACTGCAAATTCTGGAAACATGGACAGAGATGTAGGATTTGTAAACAGACCACCTATATTGGATGGATATAATTATGACTACTGGAAGCCAAGAATGGTAGCATTCTTAAGATCACTTGACAATAGGGCCTGGAAAGCAGTCAACAATGGATGGGAGCACCCTGTCCAAGACACCAAAGATGGAGCAAAAGTGTTGAAACCTGAAGAAGAATGGAGTAAGGAGGAAGAAGATTCAGCACTTGGCAACTCCAAGGCCTTAAATGCTTTATTCAATGGCATTGATAGGAACATCTTTAGACTTGTGCATCACTGTGAGCTGGCCAAAGATGTTTGGGACACTCTCAAAACAACTCATGAAGGAACATCAAAGGTGAAGATGTCAAGACTTCAACTTCTCACCACCAAGTTTGAAAACTTGAGAATGAAGGAAGATGAGACAATTCATGAGTTCTACATGAACATCTTAGAAATAGCCAATACTTCTGGAGCTTTGGGAGAAAAGATGACTGATGAAAAGCTTGTAAGAAAAATTCTCAGATCTTTGCCAAAAAGATTTGACATGAAGGTCACAGCAATAGAAGAAGCTCAAGACATATGCACAATGAAAGTTGAAGAGCTCATTGGTTCCCTTCAAACATTTGAGATGGGAATGAATGACACAATTGTAAAGAAGAACAAAAGCATAGCCTTGGTGTCAAATACTGATAAAGAAGAAGAAAATAATGAATCAGAACCTGAAGAAAATTTATCAAAAAACATTGCTATGCTTGGAAGACAATTCAAAAAGATTCTCAGAAAGATGGAAGACAAGTCCAGACCAAGTGGAAGATACACAAACTCTTCTGAGAACAAAAGACCTTATGATGCTAATAGAAGGTCAAATTATGATGAAAAGACCAGTCAAGAAAAAAGGATTAAATGTCATGGATGTGAAGGATATGGACACATCAGAAATGAATGTCCTACCTATTTAAAAAGGCAAAAGAAAGGTCTCTCTGTAACCTGGTCTGATGAAGACTCAGGATGTGATTCAGAAGAAGAATCAGCTAAGCATATCACTGCTCTAGTTGGATTATGTGAATTTGAAAGTGAATCCAGTGATGGGGAGCTTACTTTTGAAGAGCTTGAGCAATCATACAGAGAACTGGTTAAAAGGAGCACTGAAATATGCATGGAGAGTATAAAGCAAAAGAAGCAGATTGAGGCACTAAAGGATAAAAAAACAAGTGATCTAGAGATCATTGACACCTTGAAAAGTGAAGTAAGTCTTATCAACTCCAAGTTGGAGCATATGTCCAAATCTGTTAGAATGCTGAACAGTAGCTCAAGCACACTGGATGTTATTCTCAACAACAATAAGCATTCAGGGGATAGAAGTGGACTGGGATTTAACAAAGTTCATAAGGTTGAAGCTAGCACCAGCAAAACTACTTCAAATTCCATACAGTCAAACAAGATGTCCCAACAGATGCTTCAACATCATGAAAAGAACACAAAGTCAAACATAATGTTCCAACAGATGTCTCAACATCATGAAAAGAACATAATGAAGAAGAAGTATCAAAGATGGAGATGTCATCATTGTGGAAGGTTTGGACATATCAAACCTCATTGCTACAAGTTGCATGGATATCCAAATCAGATGTATCAGCAACCTCCTAAGCAGAAGATAGAGGTTACCAAGAAAGTGATGCATAGACATCAACATCAAAGATATCAATAACCCCCTAAGCAGAAGACAGGGGTCATCAAGAAAGTATGGGTACCTAAAGCTAGTCTTCATGCTGATCAAAGCTACATGCCCAAGAACAAGTTCAACAAACAACCTTGGAGCTCTACCAATGGACACTGCACAGGGCAGAGGTATCAAAAGAAACCTCAATACAAATGGTCAAATAAGGGTGTTGCATATATAGCTCATACATCCCTAAGAGTATCACCTAAAGAAGACTGGTACTTTGACAGTGGATGTTCAAGACACATGACTGGATTGAAGAATCTGCTAGTAAACTTAAAGTCATATTCATCCAGATATGTAACATTTGGAGATGGAGCTAAAGGTGAAATCAAGGGAGTTGGGACCTTGGACTGTTCAGATGTACCAAGACTAGATGATGTGCTGCTGGTAAAAGGATTGACTGCTCACTTGATCAGCATAAGTCAATTATGTGATCAAGGTTACAGTGTAAACTTTACCAAAACTGAATGCATAGTGTCTAATAAAGAACAGAAGGTTGTCATGAAAGGAGCCAGATCTAAAGACAATTGTTACATGTGGGAACCTCAAGATTTCAGTCTCACTTCAACTTGCTCTTTAGCCAAAGAAGAAGAAGTGAAACTATGGCACCAAAGACTGGGTCATCTTCATTTCAGAGGCATAAAGAAAATCATATCTATGGAAGCTGTGAGAGGTATTCCTAAACTGAAGATTGATGATGGCAAAATATGTGGTGAATGTCAAATAGGCAAGCAAACCAAGATGTCCCATCCAAAGCTCCAACATCTGACAACTTCCAAAGTTTTGGAATTGTTGCATATGGATCTTATGGGACCTATGCAGGTTGAGAGCCTTGGTGGTAAGAGGTATGCTTATGTGGTGGTTGATGACTTTTCAAGGTATACATGGATAAATTTTATCAAAGAAAAGTCTGATGTATTTGATGTATTCAAAGATTTATGCCAAAGAATACAAAGAGAAAAAGCCAGATGTGTGGTCAGAATAAGAAGTGACCATGGAAAGGAGTTTGAGAACCAAAAATTCTTAGATTTCTGTTCTTCAGAAGAAATCAATCATGAATACTCTTCACCAATCACTCCTCAACAGAATGGGATTGTTGAGAGGAAGAATAGAACTATCCAAGAATCAGCAAGAGCTATGATCCATGCTAAAAAGTTACCACTGTATTTCTGGGCTGAAGCTATGAACACAGCTTGTTACATTCATAATAGAGTCACTCTAAGTAAAGGAACCTTGTCCACAATCTATGAAGTCTGGAAGGGCAGAAAACCCACAGTTAAGTACTTCCATGTTTTTGGAAGTAATTGTTATATTCTGGCTGATAGAGAGCAAAGAAGAAAAATGGATCCTAAAAGTGATGAAGGGATTTTCCTTGGATATTCTATAAACAGCAGAGCCTATAGAGTATTTAACTCTAGAACCAAGGTTATCATGGAGTCCGTAAATGTAATAATTGATGATGCTCCTGCAGATGTTACAGAAGATGTTGGAACATCTGCTGACAGCCAAACTGAAGCTGAAGAAAAGAGTGATCATCCTGACTCCACTCAAACTGATG
Source organism: Lathyrus aphaca (assembly GCA_963966055.1). Lineage (NCBI taxonomy): Eukaryota > Viridiplantae > Streptophyta > Magnoliopsida > Fabales > Fabaceae > Lathyrus > Lathyrus aphaca. Next base: position 559,887,401 of record OZ014522.1, read on the forward strand.
CAAGGACAAAACAATCCAGCAAACCTCCCTCCATCAGAATCCAGAAGGATCATCCCAAAGATTTGATAATTGGGGATCCCAACAGAGGTGTAAGCACTAGATCAAGAGAGGTGATTTCAGGTTCCTGTTTTGTCTCAAAAATAGAACCTAAAAACATCAAGGAAGATCTTACTGATGAGTACTGGATTTGTGCTATGCAAGATGAATTAGGTCAATTCACAAGGAATGAAGTGTGGGATCTTGTTCCTAGACCTGATGACATAAATGTGATTGGCATTAAATGGGTGTATAAGAACAAGTCAAACGAGCAGGGAGTTGTTACAAAAAACAAAGCTAGACTTGTAGCTCAAGGATACACACAAATTGAGGGAGTAGACTTTGATGAAACCTTTGCACCAGTAGCAAGGCTTGAATCAATCAGACTACTTTTGGGAATTGCTTGCATCTTGAAGTTCAAGCTATTTCAAATGGATGTGAAAAGTGCCTTTCTAAATGGATATCTTAATGAAGAGGTATATGTAGAACAGCCTAAGGGATTTGTTGATCCAAGTTGTCCAAATCATGTGTACAAACTAAGGAAGGCTCTTTATGGATTGAAGCAAGCTCCAAGAGCATGGTATGAAAGGCTGACTACTTTTCTTATCAAGCAAGGGTACAGGAAAGGTGGAATAGACAAAACCTTGTTTGTTAAAGATGAAGAAGGAAATGTCATGATTGCTCAAATATATGTAGATGACATTGTTTTTGGTGGGATGTCAGACAGGATGGTTAAACATTTTGTCACTCAAATGGAATCTGAATTTGAGATGAGCCTAGTAGGAGAATTAACCTACTTTCTTGGACTGCAAATAAAGCAAATGGAGGACTCCATGTTCATTTCACAAAGCAAGTATGCTAAGAACATTGTCAAGAAATTTGGGATGGACAATGCTACTCATAAGAGAACTCCTGCCCCCACACACTTAAAGCTGACTAAAGATGACAAGGGTGAGAATGTAGACCAAAGCCTATACAGAAGTATGATTGGAAGCTTATTATATCTGACTGCTAGCAGACCAGACATAGCCTTTACAGTAGGTGTATGTGCAAGATATCAAGCTGATCCAAAAGTTAGTCATCTAAACCAAGTCAAGAGAATTCTGAAATATGTCAATGGTACTTGTGACTATGGAATAATGTACTTTCATGGATGCAAACCAATTTTCACTGGCTTCTGTGATGCTGATTGGGCTGGAAGTGCTGATGACAGAAAAAGCACATCAGGAGGATGCTTCTTTCTAGGAAACAATTTGATTTCTTGGTTCAGTAAGAAACAAAATTGTGTATCCTTATCTACTGCTGAAGCTGAATATATTGCAGCTGGAAGCAGTTGTTCACAGTTGGTTTGGATGAAGCAAATGCTCACTGAGTACAATGTCCCACAAGATGTCATGACATTGTACTGTGACAACTTAAGTGCTATTAACATATCAAAGAATCCTATTCAACATAGCAGGACCAAGCATATTGATATCAGGCATCATTTCATCAGAGATCTTGTGGAAGAGAAAGTGATCTCATTGGAACATGTAGCTACAAATCTGCAATTGGCTGATATATTTACTAAAGCTTTGGATGCTACCCAATTTGAAAACCTAAGGGGTAAATTGGGAATCTGTTTATGTGAAATATAACAGTTATGGAGATGTGCCAACATGTCATATGACATCGTGTGGCATGATCACCAGATGGCAACACCAGTCTGGTCAATGACTCTGGGTATTCCACTCCTAAAATTTCTCCAAGTAACGGCTACTTATAAAAATATCAGCTTGTTCTCAGTTATCCATCTTCTCATCATCCTCTCAAAACGAATTGCATTCTCTAACTGCTTTTTCAGAACTCATCAAAATCATTCAAACCTAAACTCTTCATCCACCTCTTTCGAAAATGTCTCAACATCAAAACCCTAATCTCTCTGAAGAAATTCTCAACCAAGAAGATGTGGTGCATGCAACCCCCATCTCTGTAGTACCCATGGATTCAACTCCAATAGATGAAATCAAAGGAAGTGTTCCTCTTGCTCAAAAGCCAAGAACTCCTACTGTAAGAAGGGCAAAGGAACCTGTATTTAGCAAAGCCAAAGGCATGCCTTCATCCTCAAACACTACTCCAAAAGCTTCTGAATATGTGGATGATTCTATAAAGGAACTGGTGAACAGGATTTTGTCTGAGCAAAGAGTTGTGAGTGGCATATCTATCCCTCTGAACACCATGCCAACTCCACAAGAAGAACAACAAAATCAGGCTGAAAAGGACACTTCTGCTCAACAGGATGTCCCAATAGATGTTGAAACATCTGAGGACCAGCAGAAGGCCTCCACTAATGATGCTGATGAAACATCTAAGGACCAGTAAAAGGCATCCACTGATGGTGATGATGAAACATCTGAGGTCCAGCACAAGGCCTCCACTGAAGATCAAGCCTCTGTTGATCCACCTGCTGAAGAGGAGACTGCTCAACCTCCTCCTGTTGTAAACATAGAGCATGATTCTGACACAGAAATCATTGCTTCTGTAAACCCTAGCATGGCCAAAAGGCTTAGGACTAGGAAGGAAAAGAAGACTGCAGGACATGCAACTCCTGAGAAGAAGCAACCTACACCAAAGAAGGATAAAGCTAAAGTTGCTTTTGGTCCTACCAAACAATGGAGCAAGGTGAATACACAGAAGAGGAAAGCTGTCACCCCTCCAGATTCAGATGTTGAAGAGGATGTCCCAACATCCCCACCAAAGAAGAAACCAGCTCCCTCAAGGTCCTCCTATGCTGTTCCAGAAGCTCCTCTGGACAACATCTCTTTCCATCATGTGTCAAGTGTGAACAGATGGAAATTTGTCTATCAAAGAAGGGTAGCACTTGAAAGAGAGCTGAGCAGTAATGCACTTGAGTGCACAGAGGTAATTGATCTCATCTCTTCTGCTGGCTTGTTCAAAACAGTGTTAAGCTTCTCTCCTTGCTATGAGCTGCTAGTTAAGGAATTCATTGTAAACCTTCAAGAAGACTATGCTGATGGTAAGTCAGTTGACTTCAGAAAAGTATATGTAAGAGGGAGATGTGTGGAATTCTCTCCTAGGGTTATCAACCACTATCTAGGGAGAGAATCTGATGGTACTAATGAGTTAGGGAAGACTGATAACCAGGTTTGCAAGGTCATCACTGCTAATCAGGTCAAAACTTGGCCAGTCAAGGGGAAGCTTTCTGTTAGCTTGCTGACAAGGAAGTATGCAATGCTGCATAGGATTGGCACTGCAAACTGGGTCCCTACCAACCATACCTCCTCAATAGCAACTGGATTGGGCAGGTTTATATATGCTGTGGGCACCCAAACAAAGCTGGATTTTGGGGCTTATATTTTTGATCAGACATTGAAGCATGTTGGATCATCTGCAACAAAGTTGCCTATTGCCTTCCCTTCTCTGCTGTGTGGAATAATACTCAGCCAGTATCCAGGTATCCTCACTGAAAAGGATTCAATCTGCAAAAGAGAGAGTCCCCTGGCCTTCCACTACATGCTGTTCTTGAGTCATCATGCAGCTGATGTTGAAGCTCCCTCTGGGACATCTGCTGGATCTTCAAAGGCAAAAACTCCAATCTCCAAAGCTGCTTTGATTGCTGAGCTAAAGAACACATGCAAATAACTGGATGCCAGGACGCAGAAGCTTGAGGAGATTATCCAAAGGCTGGAGATTGAAGAGAATTCTCAGAAAGCTGCTACTTCTGATGAAGAAACTGAAGAAGAGGAAGACACTGAATATGAGGATTCTGAGTGAAACTTGTATGTGAGGAATATGTAATGTCTGCTTCTGCATTGTAATTTTGAATCAGTAACTTTGGCCCCAATTTATGTCTAACAAGGGGGAGAAGAGAACTGAACAACAACAACAATGTATGATGCTGCTTACTGATTAATGAAAAACCTCTGTTTGCTTCTGAACTAAAGTTGTTGTTTTTTTAAAATATTATGTTGCAACAAGTCTGAACACATGTAGGTTTGAGGGGGAGTAAACTCTCACATGACTCAACAGAAAAGAACTGTTGTACTCTGATATAAGAAATTCTGCTGCACTCTGATAAAACAGAAAAGTATGTTAGCCAAAAATTAGCCAAACGGGGAGTTTGTAGATGTTTAGAATTGGCAGAATTTTTGACCAACAAGAAGTTATGAATTTAGTTCAGGATGTCACACCAGATGTTGTGACATTATCAAACAAAGTATAAATAAATGAACTGAATCCAGGATGTCACACCAGATGTTGTGACATTGTATCAGTTAATGAAGTAAGTTCAGTTTACAGGATGTCACACCAGATGTTGTGACATTGTATCAGTAAATGAAGTAAGTTCAGTTTTCAGGATGTCATACCAGATGTTGTGACATCTCAAACCTGCTACCAGAATTAGTTAATGATTAATAGAACTGAGAAAATTCAGGGAAGTTATCTGGAATTAATTATGGTTGGATAAAACAGAAGAAGGCGCATCTGTAGGGAGATTTGTTATGTGACTTCAGCATAATCAGAAGAACTGAATCACCTAGAATCTAGGAAGTAACAAACCCTAATTCAAGGTGATGGCAGCATGCGTATCAGGATTGGATAAACCTACAGAAAGCCCAAAATCCAAACACCTATTTAAGCAACAGAAACTCTCAGAATAGAGTACGAAATTAAGAAGACCAAATAGGGTGTTTTGTGTTTTAATAGCAGGTTGTTTTATGTGTACCACTTTATGAGCTTTTAAGCAAAAGTGTATTTGTGTCTTGATTGAAACTGTGAAGTAAGATCAAGCTGTTTTGTTTGAAGTATGACTTCAATTTTATTAAACTTGTAAACATATCATTTTGTGATTGAGGGAGAGTGAGTTGGTACTCATATCTAAGTTGTGTCTTAGGTAGAAATTGCCTTGGGTAGATATTAAGTGAAAGATTAAACTGAGTGGTTTAAGTCTAGAATTAATATTACTTATATTGGATTTCCTTCCTGGCTTGGTAGCCCCCTGATGTAAGTGTGGTTATACACTGAACTGGGTTAACAATTTCCTGTGTTGTTTAATTTTCCTGCACTTTAAGTTTTGATCAAGTTGTCAAGTGTTTAAACATCTCATTCGACATCACGTACCTGATCACAGAATTTCAGAAATATTGTGAAGATGGCCCTTTATTCTAAGCTTTCTGTTGTCGTGATGGATGTCATACTACTTACACCCTCAGCTCCGAAAGTCAAAGGAACTAGGAGCGCAAGTCAATAAGCCATGACGGGAAGATCGTCAACCAAACTGACGACTGTCATGGACCCACAATGGAGAATTTGAATGAAGAAGTCATGACGGACAGATCGTCAACCCAACTGACGCCCGTAATGACATTAGTGCCACAAAAATAACACCAGTATCAACAGTTACTCCCCTAATTTCTCCCACTTACTTTGCATGTTTTCTGTATTTCCTGTACGAGTTTTACACTATAAATAGGATCCTAGTTCACTAATTTATGATCCAAACTTTATTATAGAGAAATATTATATTATGTAAAAGTATAAACAACTCAGATTGAGGTTAAAAGCAATTTTTAAAATAGGAAAAATTGCTTTTAAGTTATTTTAAATTAATAAGTTAGTCCCTTAAGTTTGTTTTGTAACAATTTGATCTTTTTTTCTAAAAATCTCTATTACAACAAATTGCAAATTCATATACCATTTGAACTGGTTTTTCACGCTGATCACAAATATGTAATTAGTTTTGCATTTGATTGTGTATTTTGGTCGGATCGACGATTTTTCATTATATATTTCGTCCTTTTTTACCTGATTCGCATGAACCGTAACTTGTTTGATAAGTTTAATTGAATATTCGTGATCAGTGCGAAAAATCAGTTCAAATGGTATATGAGTTTGTAACATAGATTTTTAAAAAAAAAAGGACCAAATCGTTACAAAACAAACTTAAGAGACTAACTTGTTAATTTAAAATAACTTAAAGGACTCAACCGTTACAAAAAAAAATTATCTTAAAGGACCTAAGTTGTACTGTTAAATAACTTAAAGGACTAAAACATGTATTTTGTCTTTAAAATAATAATGGAATTTTTTTGTCGCCCAAAGGGGTAAAGAAATACAAAGGTCTGGTACAGGAAAATCAAAGATATTAGTGAAAATCAAATATATTGGTGTTCATACATACATGTGTGTGTGTGTGTGTGTGTGTGTGTGTGTGTGTGTGTGTGTTGTTTCTCTTATCTATGATTCCATAGGCAAAAATATTTTACTGACTAATTTTATTCAAGCAACAAATTTACTTTGAATACTGTGTAAAAATTTGTTTTAAATATTGTTATAGCTAGCTAGCATGTAATTGATACCTAACTAAACTTTGAAAATTACTACTATATCTATATCCTCCAAGTTATAGAAAGTATTTAAATATTATTTCGTTCATGCTTGTTGTTCGATTATTTTATTCGAAAAATATTACTATATCCCCATGCACCACTAACTTATATCCCAATGCAAATTGGTGAAACTGATATAGCTAGTTGCAAAAATCATGGCAAAAATAATCGTTTTATAATTAATCAAAGAATAACTAACTTGTTCACTATTTACAGCATCTTGTTTATTTACACATGTATAATATGAAGAAGATTTCTCATGACATGATAAATCACTTATTACGAATAATGTTTACACATGTAACCTTAAAGATGAAGACAACAAATCAAAAAGAATTTTATACATGTTAAAGCACTTATTAAGAATAATTGTTTACAGGAGTGCTTGACTAGATAATTTCGCTTTAGGGTTTGAACTAATAAATCAAAATATTTAGATTTATCATTTGTTAAAAAAACGTCATTTTGGTAGATTATGACAGTTGAAACCGCCTCAATAACACTATTTAAAACCGCCACAATAACACTAATTAAAATTAATAAAAAATTAAAAAAAAATCTATGTGGAATTTAAAATTAAATAAAAAAATTCTACGTGGCAAAAATATTGCTTATGTGTCATTTAAAATAAATGAAAAAAAAATCACTCATCATGATGCATAAGCATTTGTCATGTGTCAGATTTCATGAAGGTCTAAAATGATGGAATCTTGATATGGCAAGAGAGTATTTGCAAAATAAATTATAGAGAATAAACCGGTTATCGCCTATATGGCAGGAGTAAAATGATATTAACTTAATGATATTAAGAATAGGATGAGCGAACTCAGACTCACACATTTTTTAAAAAACTTTTTATTATTATAAATAAATTCAATGAAATTTTATTTTTATTTTAATTTTAATGGTTGAATATCTTTATGTTTAAAAAAATTATTATAAAAATTGCTTTTTACTTCAAAATATCATACTGAGACAATTTTTTTATCTTATATGTCTCAATTATATTTCTCTATCATGGAACATTTTCTTTTTCAGTTTGTTATCCTTGAAAAATTAAGAAGAATTACCTCGAAATTAACAAGATGCTTCCAAGAAGGTAGAACAGAAAATTTCACATAAGTCAGAGGTTTTGGATTGGATAGAATAATTGTTTTAAACATAATAATAATAATATTTTTAAGAACGTGAAGTAAGCATGTGGCATGTAAGGAGCACGATATATAGAATAATCTCTTAATATCTATACACAATCCCTTGCTTGACTATCAAGTTCAATCGAACAGCTTTTACAAGCCATAGACCAATTCTACAATACCTAAGTTTACCCGAATAAATTATAAATGTTCAACAGTGCATGTTGGTTGGTTAGTCTAGTTTATTTACATTTCTTTTACATTTGATAGTGCATAATGTATTCATTTACTAGCTAGGAATCCTTATTCTTGAATGTTAAAATTTTAACAATATTACAAGTCATTTTTTCTTATTTAGAATATAATATTCACTTGTGTTCCCTCACTATCAATATGCAAGAAAAAAATATATAAATATATATTTGATGTGATATAAAGGTGCACTACAAAGTATTTTTAATAAAGAAGAAAAACTATTATAACTAATTTTTAAAATAATAATGGAAGCTTTTTTTACTGCCAAAGGGGCAAAGAAATACGAAGGCCCAGCATGGGAAAATCAAGGATATTAAGAATAAGATGAGTGAAAATTTCTCGGAATCACAGATCTCTATTGTCTAGATCTATTCAATGGATATAGGTGTTTTACACTTACATTCATATTTTAACTACCAACAAGTTTCTTTTATAAAACAAAATATTTTTTTTCCTTAATCATATGTCATGGTTCACTTTGGTCTCTTATCTTTTTTCGTGTTAAATTGATTATTTAATTTTTAAAACAACGCATTGACCAACTCTGTTAATCAAAGTCTGTTAAAAAATCAAGAGATTTAAATAAAAATTAATTCCGTCACAATAGTTAATCAAATATACCACGTAGATTTTTAACAGACTTTTGTTGTTCCACCACCAAACCCGAAAGACATGGACAATACAATGAACTTCCCAACTTCCTCTAGCCTTACTGCATGCTCCATCATTCCATCATCATCATCATCTAATGCATTGAACATTTCAGTTTGTTATTCTTGAAAAAAATAAGAAGAATTACCTTGTAACTAAGTGGATGGCTGAAACATAAGTCAGAGGTTTTGGATTGGATAGAATAATTGTTTAGACATAATAATATAATTTTTAAAAATGTAATATGTGAAGTAAGCATGGGACACGTAAGAAACTCGATAGAATAATCTCTTCTTAATATCTATACACAACCTTAATGAGCTCACTAAACCATCCCAGTCTTTATCAATCGAACCAACTTTTACAAGATAAAGATGAATACTACAGTACCAACGTTTAACCCAATAAATTATAAATATTCAACATTCATTATTGATCGGTTACTTTAGTTTGTTTGAAAATATATTTATTTACTTTTCTTTTACATTTGATAGTGTATAATGTACTACTAGGAATCCTTATTCTTGAGTTTTAAACATTGAACAATATTTAGTCCCAAAAATAACATTGAACAATATTACAAGTCATTTTTTCTTATTTAAAATATAATATTCCTTTGTGTTCCCTCACTAATCCACAAATAAATATAAATATATATTGGATCTGATATAAAGGTGTACTACAAAATAATTTTAATAAAGGTTAAATATTGTTTATCTCATGTCATATGAGCGAGATTTGATTTATCCCCCTTAAAAAATTCATTTTTGATCCTCCATCAACTTACTAAGATTCCCTTTTGGGTCACCCTTATTTGCATATTGGACTACTTGAGCTTATTTGGCACGTTGACTGTGTATATAATTGTCACGCATGAAATATTTTAGGTTAAGAAGTCAGATGGATGCAACTTCATCTCCTCCTACGTTGTTCATCTTCGTCCTCAAGTTCCAACTCTTTTTTCGTTTCTGCAACTTTCTTCTTCTTCCAAAATGGATGCAACTCAAAGTTCTGAAAGCAACAATTTGTACGAAACTTCACCCGTTTCGTTGTGTGGTTGTCGTCGTCCTATGAAGATGTGGGTTGCGAAAACGGTACGAAATCGCAACCAGAAATTCTGGAATTGTCAAAATTCTAGGGTAATTGCTTGAAACCGAATCCATTTTAGTGTTTAGGGGTTATTTTAGGGTTTAAGGATTATGTTGTATCTAATTATCTTGATTTTGCAGATGGGGAATAGTTGCGATCTTTTCATCTGGGATGACATAGCTGCTTAGTCTATGGTGGAATCGTCCAAGGTTGATTTTTTTTTTTTGCAAAAACTGTGAAGTGGCAATGGTGAAGTTTGATCTTACAAAAAAGAAGATTGGAAAAGCCAAGTTGAAGATAGTTGAGTTGAAGAGAAAATATTTCCAATGGAAGATGACATTTTTCTTGTCTTGTATTATGTTTGCATTAGTGTATAAGTACATGTAATTGGTAAAACCAATGTGTAAAGAAGTTTATGTAGGTCTTGGTTTAAGTTCAGTGTTTTTGGTTTAAGTTAGATTTCTTTGTTTTAGTTGTTGGAACATGAAATTGTGATGTAATTGTTAAAGGAATATGAAATATGATTTGATCCAATTTGTTGAAACTTTGATGTCATTAATTATAGATCATAACACATACAATCATTAAGTAGAATACGGTCATTAAACATAATTGACAATATCATTAATCAATGGTATCAACCACAAAACACAGTTGCCATCAAACATTGGCATAAGTCATAACAAATACATAATTCTCAGTACATTGGCATAAGTCAATAATTAAAGGTTCCAAACTAATACATAACAACATATAGATATCACAACAATTGAACTATTTCTTCATTTTCTTCTTGGCACGAGTAGAGGTAGATCCTTCTTGTGTCAAAACTCCTTCATCTTCTTTTGGCAGAAGTATTGGTTGGTCAATGTTTGAACTTGGCCCAATTACAGGTTTTTGAAACCACTTCAGCTTGATTTTCTCACTTGACCTCTTCCTGACTGGCTTGACCTCTTTTCTCTTCATTACTGGCCTGACCTCAACTTCAGCTGCAACAACATCAGGAAGGTTGGATATGAGGTCATCAGTTATGTCTCCAGTAAGCAAATGTTTGATCTACAATAACAGTTGGTTGTGTTGGCTCTTGTTGTAGAACTTGACTTGCTTGTGTTGCTTCTTCAGGTGCTTGTGTTGTTTCTTCTTCTTGTTGAATTGTTTCATATGTTCCTTGTGTTGTTTCATTAGTTGGCGGTAGTACATCAGTTGGCATGGTTGCATTGAGTTTCACCTTATTCTGTCACAATATCAACATATTAATATCATACCAAACAAACACAATAGATTAGTTCAATAAGCACATCTCATCATATCATACCTTTCTCTTCAATCCATTTGGATCTTGTGTTGTGCTTTTACAATTTTGAGCATTGTAACCAAACTTGTCACACTTTGTACACCTGGAAGACACACCTGGTAGTCTTCTCCTAGCCCCATCTTCACCATTCTCCCTAATCTTGAGCTTCTTAGGCCTACCAGGTCCTTTTTCGTACATTGGATGCAATAGTTCTTCTGTCTCAATATCAGGCCACATCTCCTGACCATTAATAAGACTCACAGGAAAACCATAACATTGTGCATATTCCTCTCTAGAATAACATGCATCTACAGAATCTTTAGGGTTCCATTGCCTAAAACCTAAAGTTGTTATAGCATGCATATAGGGTATACCAACCAACTCCCAGGTAGGCAGCCAATAGCCACTCAAAACAACCTCATTATCAAGTCTTTTCCTAGGAATTGGCATGATCTTGTGAGGCCATTTCTCAAGTTTCAAGGCAGATGTGGAACACATATTCATAAGGTACTTCCTAATCCACTCACACATTATTAAAATTGGCTTATCCTAGAAGCTAAGATGGTTGCATTAAAAGATTCAATAATATTATTCATGAGCACGTCACATTTGGGATAAAAGCTAAAACCATACTTACACCAAATTTTTGTATAAACACTCATTAGCCAAGCCCATGCCCTTTGATCAACTTGTTTTAGTTCATTCATCTTCTGTAACCATCCTTGATAGTATGTTGCTTTAGCAGCACCCATCCTCATATCTCTAATCAAAGAGCCAGTCCCAAACATTTTCTTGAAATTTGCATATATGTATCTAAGACACAACCTATGTTCTATCCTTTCATACATTTCCTCAAAAATAGCTACCAATCCCTGCAACATATATATTGACACAAATAAATACATAATCTTCTACTCTTGAAAGATGATATGAACACAATAAAATACTATAAAAAAAACACCTTTTGTTGATCAGAAATAAATACAAAGTTCTTGTCTTGTCCAATATCACTCCTCAGTAGCTCAAGAAACTACTTCCAGCTTTCTTTAGTTTCATTCTCAACCACTCCAATAGCTAATGGAAATACTGATCATTGGGGTCCCTACCCACAACAATTAATAACTAACCTCTATATTTTGTTTTCAAGAGGCATCCATCTACTCCAATAAAGGATCTGCAACAATTTATGAAACCCTTTTTGCAACAAACAAAGCAAAAGTAAAAAATCACCAAATCTAGGTTGAATTAAAGGATTTAGTCTGTCAACAGTTATAGACAAATTATTACCAGTATTAACTCTATGTAATTTTGTTTCATAACTCCTTAGATTTGAATATTGTTTGTCAACATCTCCTTCCAAGATCTTTTTTGCAATTCATTTTTCCTTCCATTCCATATCCATAATGATTCCCACAGAAATGTTTTGTCTCAGATCATGTATGATGTCACATTGTCTGACATTTTGTCATGTTTACATCTTCTTCAGTACAATCTTAGCCACCCACCTTGAGTTTTCCTACTTGTTATCCAAAACCCTAGCACATGTGTGTTGGTCTTGTATGGTTTTCATAGCATAATTGTGCTCATGGCCCACTTTAGAGAAAAGCCTTAAAAAAACCACATTTGGCCATACATTCAACCCTAATTCTATAAGATTCATTTTTAACAAAATTAAATTTCCTACCATTCAAAACAGACCATTCATGTATTGCTTCCCTAAAGTCATCTAGGGATTTGAACTCCATACCCCACACAAACCTAAAATTCTTATTCAAATGTTCTTTTTTAAACTTTTCAAATTTAGAACCTTTCTCGTCATCAAAATTATCAGGATCTGAAGACAAAAGTTCATCACTCCAATACTCATCATCTTCCAAATTCTTCATTTTTCCTCCACTTAAACAACCACTCAAAGTGGGTGCCTGTCTTATAGGAATAGTGACATCAATATCTTCAAAATCATCAACCATTGCAGTTGCATGCTCATCTTCACTATCATTCAATGATTCTACACCATCATCCTCACAAACCTCCAAATCAATATTGTCATTCACACATCTAGGACTCCTAACTGACTCTCCAATATCGCTCACATTATGCTCCACAAACATCTCCCCTTCGACTTGGGTGGCACAATTATACGCAGCAAAGTCGTAACAGTCATCATCCCTTTTGATTTGGAAAAAAAAATCATCAACTTCTACTATCTTAGTCCACGTTATATACGTCCCTCGCAAGTGCCCCCAAGAAGTTACTAAACTATGAACACTACCCATTGTAAACTTATCAATCTAGAGCCCAGAAAAAAGTATTGATACACTACCCCTGTAAATGGTAACCCCATCACTCAACACTACAAATTTCCCCTTCGAGATGAAAAACAACATCAAACATTTACAAGTTATGAAATAAATCAAAAACAAACTTTAACCTAACATACAGGTGTCATTATCGCATAAGAAATGAAACCAAACAAACCTTTTTCGCTTCAGCATTGCGTGTTGATTCTTCTTCCTCTTGCTTATTCGGTTGCTCACATTGCATTGAGGAAGTAACTTCATTCGACTGTCTCTTCGTCGTGTTTCCCTTCTTCTTCGACTGCCTTTTGATTTTCTTCTTCATCGCTAAGTTCGTCCCTTTTTTTTATTTGTATGAACCTTAGATTTGTTAGGGGGTAATATGAAGAAGAATTTTCCAACTGATACTATTATAGCTAAAACATTTCTTGCATGGAAATTATATACACAGTCAGCGTACCAAATAAGCTCAAGTAGTCCACATATGCAAATAAGGGTGACCCAAAAGGGAATCTTAGTAAGTTGAGGGGGCGTCAAAAAATATTTCTTCAAGGGGGTAAACCAAATCTCGCTCATATGGAAGGGGGTAAACAACATTTAACCCTTTTAATAAAGAGGCAAAACTATTAACTAATTTTTAAAATAAGAATTTTTTAATGCACATATGTATTATGTGAAAATGTAAAAATATCTTCAGAATTTGTTCACAGAATCTGAAAATACATCACCATAAGTCAATGGAAATCTAACTTTCTGTGAAAAATTACAGAGATGTATTTTCGTAAATATTACATAGATATATCCCGGACGATGCTTGTACATAACACACCATAATCATTATTCTCTCTCAAAATCACATTGTCTCAAAATCAATCAAGCAACATCAAAGCTTCTTCAATCAACACCAACTACATCAAAGAGATCATTCCACAAAATTAAAATATAACAGGTGCTTCATTTTGTTCATAACACATAAGGGTGTCCTGGTGAACGAGATGACAGTGATAGAAAAATCTTTACCATCTTCATTCATTTATGGAAATGAAATCATCATCCTTTTTTATTTATGTTACATTACCATTTTATTTCAATCTCTTTGACGCTTCTGAATGTTTATGTTCTTCACTAGGGTTATTTACCATTCCCTATCTCTGACATTTCTGAATGTTTATGTTCTTCACTTGGGTTACTGGTTTCTTCTTTTAATAGATAATTGATGTTGGATTTTGTTGAATTTCATGAATCAACGCTTCCGGCATTGACATTGTCATGTGTATTGTTCATGTTGCCATGTTCATGTTTTATTTAGAATTTTTTAATATGCTTTAGGTTATGGTGTTGGATATGCATATGTATGTGATAATATTAGAATGTTGTAGGCGTAGCATTAGTGTGTCATTCACATTAGTCTTTTGATATAAATTTCAGAATTTATAATGGATCATAGTTGGATGAAAGCTGATAGATTAGGTCTAGTGTATGAGAAAGGAGATCTTGAATTCCTTGAATTCGTCTTTAGAATGTTCTCGATAATAATGATATATTTTATTGTCCTTGTGTTATTTGCAGGAATAATAAAAAATTGTCAAACAAAGAAATATCACATCACCTTTGTTGTGATGAAATATGTCAAAATTATACAAAATGGACATGGTATGAAGAAATGGATAATAATTGAAAGGCGGCATCACATATGGATGAAGATGATGAAGATATGGATTATCGACTAGAAGATATGATTTATGATATTGAAGAATTGTCTTATATGAAAGCTCATATTTATAATACTTTATGTATCAATAAAAAGCACTTTTATATAAGGGGTGCACTAGTTTTACATAATTGTCTGTGTTGTTACAATTGTTTAATCTGAAGTCAAAAGGTAGGTGGTCGAATAAAAGTTTCACAGAATTACTTGATTTGTTGAAACAAATGCTACCAGAAAATAACAATTTGTCAGATCGTTGTTATGAGGTCAAGAAGATATTGTGTCCATTGAGTTTGAAGTATGTCAAAATACATGCATGCCCTAATGATTCATATTATACAGTAAATAGTATGAAAATTTGGATCAACTTCCAGAATATGGTGAGTTGAGCTACAAGTTGAAGAACAACAATAGTGATGACAATGACAGTGTTAGTAAGAAGCGTCCTTCTCACGATTTACAACCTATCTCCTTAGTTGAGCATGAAGCGCAAGTATATGATGTTAAGTATGATGATTTCTAGATCAAGATAATCTGGAGACAACATAGATGTTTATTTATGTCCATTAATTAGGGATTTAAAACATTTGTGAGATAAATGTGTTGACGTTGATGATGCATATCTGATGAAAGCTTTAAGATGTGTGCAATGTTATTTTGCACAATCAATGACTTTCCTGCATATGATAATTTGGTTGGATATATTATCAAAGGACATAAAGTGTGTCCTATATGTGAATTTAATACTTGTTTTCACTAGCTTGAGTTTGGAAAAAAAATCGTTTATCTTGGGCATCAGAAACTTGTAAAATTCAATCATTCTTATCATAGATTGCAGTAGGCGTTTAACGGAGAACAGGATCTTGAAATCACTTCTAAACCTTTAACTGACGATGAAGTTTATCAACGACAAGAACACTTTACTGTTCTCAAAGAAATTTTACTATAAAAGTTTTGATATTCCTACCATTCCTTCTTATACAACACAAATATCTATTTTATATGAAGAAGTTTATAGAGATTGTGTACATGTTATTTGTAACGATCGTTAAAAAGACATATGGGAAGATTAACAAGTAAGTATTTTATATTCTTCATTCATAATTTATTATATGTTATAATTTAATTCTAATGATGTTATTTTCTAACAATTATTATTTAAAATTATAGGTGTTTAAAGTCAAGACACCAAGATACAAGACTCCAAGACAACAAGATAGTATTATTTGATGCAATGATGTGTACATTGCAGATTGTTTTGTACAATTTTGGTTTTGATCTAATATACAATTTTTGGTTCCTATTGAAATTGTGTCATTGATGTAATGCAATTTTTGGTCTGATTAAATTCAGAAATTTGTGTATTGTTTTTCTGGTATGATACGATTCAGAAATATATAGGTTAAAAATTTGAGAATACTATAAAATTGAAAAATATATATTTTAAAAAAGATTAAATATATTTTTTGTCCCTATAAATATCTCACATTTCATTTTTAGTCCCTATAAGAAACAAAACACATATTTTGGTCCCTACAAAAATTGTATGCATGGGATTTTAGTCCTTCTTATTTTCTAACATTTTGAAAATTATTTAATTATCCCTAATCTTTTAAATTTTTGAATAATTTTTTTTCATATGTGTTCAGATTACTATCAAATATTTCTTTACCAAATTATATAATTTTTTAAAATAAGAAGAATTAAATAATTCTTTTTTTTTAATTTCACAAGATAATGATAAAAGTAATTGAAATCTTGATTTATAAATCAAATTTTGAGTTCTTTTTTTCGAAGAACTTTTTATAACGTTCTAAACATATCTGTAAAATAATAATTCAAAAATATGCATTGGTTTAATAATAGGGACTAAAATTTCATGCATAATTATTTTATAATGAACATAACACGCTATTTTTTTATAGGAACCAAAAACAAAATTTGATAATTTTATAGAGATCAAAAATATATTTAACCTTAAAAAAATAAATAAATAAATAAATAAATAAATAAAAATAATAATAATAATAATAATAAAAATAATAATAATAATAATAATAATAATAAAAATAATAATAATAATAATAATAATAATAATAACAATAATAATAATAACAATAATAATAATAATAATAATAATAATAATAACAATAATAATAATAATAATAATAATAATAATAATAATAATAATAATAATAATAATAATAATAATAATAATAATAATAATAATAATAATAATAATAATAATAATAATAATAATACTAATAATAATAATAATAATAATAATAATAATAATAATAATAATAATAATAATAATAATAATAATAATAATAATAATAATAATAATAATAATAATAATAATAATAATAATAATACAAGGATTTTTAATTTAACCGTTGTAATAAGTAGAGTGTTATCCTAAATAATAAAATGCAAAAATGTCGTTGTTGGAATTTGAACCGTCATTATATATATTTTACAACTGTTAGATATATCTGTTTTTTTAAATAATAAAATGATAAATTTATTAAGGAACATTTCACACTAATACACATTAAATACTAAAATTATCTATATAATGATAGGCTAAATTTATTTTCTACTTATTGGGAATCTGCGGTTTCTTCTCGAATTAATTATTGATTAATTATGTAAGCAAATACTCGTTCAAACACAGCATGCATTTATAAGTATAAATTAAAGAGAAGAAAATCAAGTATAGAGTACACTATTTTTCTTGTAACAATTAATTATTGCAGATAAAATTCCAAGATGAGCAAGTCTTTGTGTTTTTCATGTTTACTAGTAATTTTCCTTTTGGTTGTTCATATGCAAAAGGTGAGTCCTGCGTCAAACGAAACAGTGATTAAGTTGAGAGTTGGCGTTCCAATGAAAGACGGTTTTACTCAATTTGTAAAAGTAGTTTGGAGTTCTCGTGAAAACAAGTATTACGTGTCTGGAATTTGCATGGATATTTTCAAAGCCGTTGTAAGCAAGTTAACTTTCAAGGTTTCTCTACAAATTGAACCTTATGTTGATGAATTCAAATCCAGTGCTGGATCATATGATGAACTTATCCTACAAGTCCCAGCAAAGGTATCTAATCTGTTCACTCCATTCCAATGTGCTTAAAATTGTTGGTTTAAATGGTTAAAATTGTTATAGTAACTTATTGAGTTTTAAATTTTCGTTCATGTAAATTATTGAATCCTAAAGTTAAAATTTGCATAAAAATCTATATATTTTTTGCAAATTTTTTTTTGGATTTTAACTTTATAGATGAATACCAAAAAAATTTTAACATTCAATGATTTAGCCAAAATTATTTTATTTTTTAGGTTAACGATTTTCCTTTCTATATGTTAATTACAGTATGATGTAGTGGTGGGGGACGTAACAATCGTGGCGAATCGTTCACAGTTTGTAGATTTCACACTACCATTTACAGAATCTGGAGTTAGAATGTTAGTTTCAGCTCAACATGGAAGGTACCAAACCATGTGGATTTTTGTGCGACCCTTCAGCTGGCAACTTTGGTTGAGCATCCTATTAATCTCCATGCTTATAGGATCTGTCTTACTCATCATGGAAAGAAATGTAAAAACCCTACCCGATGAGCATCACGACGAGTCTTCGTCATTTAAAAAGCAGCTCAATGCGATAACCATGATATGGTTTCCCTTATCACAAGTTGTTCTTCCCGAAAGTAATTATATTTGCTAAAGTATTGATAAATATTTTTGCTGATTTAAAAAGAAATATCTTTTATTGATTGAAAACTAATTTTGAATTTTTAGGAAAAGTGGTTGCCAATAACTGCTCAATATTTGTGTTGATGGTTTGGTTGTTGTTGGCGTTTGTCCTAATGCAAAGTTATACTGCAAACTTGACATCAATATTGACCTTAGATCAGTTGAAACCTAGTTTTCTAGATGTTAATGATCTAAGAAAAGGAGATCATTATGTTGGATATCAAGATGGTTCTTTCGTTTATAACTTATTAGTACAGCAATTGAAGTTTGATCCATTGAAGTTGAAAGCATATAGCAACATTTCTAGCTATCACCATGTTTTAAAGCTTGGAAGCAAAAATGGAGGTGTCACAGCTATATTTGATGAAGTGCCCTACCTTAATGTGTTTCTTCAAAAGGTTAAATCCAATTACATTATAACTGGTCCTACTTATAGAACTGGTGGATTTGGTTTTGTAAGTACTTTCTTCTTTCTCCCTTCAATCAACTTTCAGTTTACGATCTTTTTTTTATGGTATTATTGAATATTTTCAGGTATTTCCTTTAAATTCCAATCTTACAGCTCACATTTCTAGAGCAATATTGAATGTGACTCAAAATCATGAATTTATGGAAAAAATCGAGAAAAAATATTTTGGAAAGAGTGTAGAAGAGCTAGAGCCACAATCTTCACAAATATCTTTAGTTTCACAAAGTCTTACCCTTCACAGCTTTGCAGGACTCTTCTTAATCATTGTCATTTCTACCTTATTGGCGTTATTTGTATTTGAGACTTTTTATTTTTGGCAAAGATCCATTTCAATGATCAAAGAGTATTGTCGGAGATATTTTTTTCACTCACCACCTCCTACTCAATAAATAAACCCATCAACAAATGATTACTGCCTCCCGTCCTTATTATCAGAAGTTTTAATTTTTAAATTTAGTGAATAATTAATGTATATATTGTCAAATACATTAATTGTTTATGTATTTAAAGAGAAATAGTTATGAGGTTAAGAAGTTAGTTAATTACTTTTATAGTTACTTGTTTCACAAGTAACAAGCCATTAGTTATGATGTATTATACTCATAAGTGTGCTTGATGTGCTTAATCATTCACTAATAACCATGTATATAAGATCAGTTTGGGCTATAATGAATCTAAGAAATTCATTGTTTCTTTCTTCTTAGTTTTATCTTCAATTTCTTGCTATTGATCCAATAAAATCTTCATTTCATCTTCTTCTTTGCGCTTGGGAGGCAATACAAATGTGTTAATCGATTTCTTGCTAATCAATTGTGAGGTGTTACAACTATGTTAATAGATTAACCCTAATGTAATAATTGAATCACCACTACTACAAAACGCTAAAACAACAATGTCAGGCTTACAACTCATCTTTTTACAAGATGGATATCAGTCTTTTAATGACAGTTGAATAAAATCACCGTTGAAATAAATAAAATGTAGGGTTAAATAGTGTTTACCCCTTACCATATAGGCGTGTTTTGGTTGACCCCCCCTTAAGAAAAAAAAATTATTCACCTCAACTTTTCCAAATATTCTATTTACAAAGACCCATGATGCACCATGGGTTGGGTCAAAGATTTTGTGACGTGTTGACTGGGAAATGAATAGCCACGTGTAATTTCTTACTATTGATCTAATAAAATCTTCATTTTATCTTCTTTTTTGCGCTTGGGAGGCATTACAAATGTGTTAATCGATTTCTTGTTATTCGATTGTAAGGTGTTATAACTATGTTAATAGATTAACCCTAATGTAATAATTGAATCACCACTACTACAAAACGCTAAAACAATTGTTGTAATAAATAAAATGTAGGGTTAAATAGTGTTTACCCCCTGCCATATAGGCGTGTTTTGGTTGACCCCCCTTAATAAAAAAAAAATGTATTCCCCTTAACTTTTCCAAATTCTATTTACAAAGACCATCACTACTACAAAACTCTAAAACAACAACGTCAGTCTTACAACGCATCCTTTTACAGGATGAATATCAGTTTTTTAATGAGGGTTAAATAAAACCATCGTTGTACAACGCATCCTTTTACAGGATGAATATCAGTCTTTTAATGAGGGTTGAATAAAACCACCGTTGTAATAAATAAAATGTAGGTTTCCACCAAATTCTATTTACAAAGACCGGTGATGCACCCATGGGTTGGGTTCAAGATTTTGTGACATGTTGACTGGGAAATGAATAGCCACGTGTAATTTTTTCAATTATGATTTAAATATTTATTTAATTTTTAATTTTTTTATATATTTTTTTCTTTTTAATTTTGTTTTTAATTAATTAATTATTCATTTTTCTTTTATTTATTATTTTTTAATTTCGTTTTTTAATTAATTATTTTTCTTTATTATTAAGAAAGTATTTTTTAAAATATTTCAATTGGGCCATTTTCGCACACCTCACATACCCATTAATCCAATGTCTTCACCACTTTTAGCCCATTTATGATTTCATTTATAAATGATATGTACAAGTTACTATATAAACATTAAAATAATTTTTAAATTAATCGATGTGGGACATAAAGTTGCATCCTCTGTTTCTCTATCTCCACTGCCTGCTGCAACTTCAATGTCATGAAGGTTAATATTAGAGTAGAAGCTTCATCATATCAATGCATCCATTGCAAAAAATATTGACCTGAGTGGGAACCTGGTATTTTGGATGATCGTGGTTTATGTTATGAACACTTTAAAGCAAAGGAGACAATTATGGAGAGATATTGCTAGCCACCCTAACTGCATACCTGGCCCTTGGTGCATTCTAGGGGACTATAACAATGTGCTCAAAAGTAAAGATAGAATTGGTGGGCGCTTGGTTACTGAAAATGAGATCAAAGACCTCTAACACATGATGGATAATTGGAATTTGGCAAAGATGGACACCCAAGGTGACTACTACACTTGGCATAATAAGCATAGTATTGACCATATAGACTCTAGAATAAATAGAGTTAGGGAATATTTCTTGGTTTCAAAACATGCAATATCAACTCAAGCATCTTCCCCCAAGTGTGTCAACTCATGTGATGCTTTACTTGTACAACCAGAATCAAGACAGTCCTAGAAAGAGGAGCTTCAAATTCATATATTGTACCATTGAGATTGAAGGCTTTTATGATGTTGTAGCTACTAGTTGGTTTGAACATATAGCTGACAGCCCCCCTTATGTGCTTTGGGAGAAACTTAAAAGGATGAGGCCTATCATTGAGAATTTAAGTAAGCCCCTAGCTGATATTAATAGAACCATCACATCTATCAGAGATGATTTAGATAATTGGCAGACTAAATTGGTAAATACCATTATTCAGAAGATCAAAGAGAAGACAAAAGAGCTTATCAAATGGCAAGAGATAGAGGAAAAAGTTCTGCAGCAAAAGGCCAACGTTGATTGGATCAGACTTGGTGATGGAAACAATCAATACTTCCATGCTACTTTAAAAGCCAAAAACCATGCCAAGAAAATGATGATTGTTTGTAGAGAGGATGGCACTGATTTAGTTACAACCAAAGACATTGAAATTGTTGTTCTCAATTACTATGAAAATCTTATGGGAAAAGAAGATAGAGTTTTGTAGCAGATGGATATGAATGTCATAAAGAATAAAACTCAGTTGAATTATATCCAAAGGTAAGATCTGGTTGCCGCTGTGAGTGAAAAAGAAATATATGATGCTTTACATGACATTGGTGACTTAAAGGCCCCTGGCCTAGATGGATACAGTGCCAAATTTTTCAAAAGATGTTGGAATATTGTTAAACATGACCTCATTAGTGTAACACCCACTTTTTCCCATTTCAAAATTATATAAACTATTCATAAAATCAGAGTTTAATCAACAAAAGTGAGCTGCTACATCGACAACCAAATATCTTTTCATTTATTCTAAAACAAGCAGCGGAAATAATTGTTTTAACATCAAATTGCCCAAAGACATTACAGTTCAATCAAAGTACGGTTTATTAACTCAATACTTAATCATAAGGAAGTTTGCTAAAAATCAAAAGAAATGTGATAAAAATCCCCGTTCCCGTTACATATCAGAGCTCCTAGGACACTGACATCAACATCAAGCACTCCTCAAGTACCTGAATTATCTGTACTTCCGAAGAAGCACAGACGCAACAAAACAAACAAAAGGGGGTGAGAAATAGTTTCATAACATAGCGGTGCAAATAACACCTCAAAGGATAATCATAAATCTATACACATCAATTAACACAATCAATCCAACAAACAGATGCAATGTGACTCACTGACACAATGCAACAATGCGGTACCGACTTTCAACAATGGTTCATTAATTCGAACCCGGATGTATCGCTTACGCTCCACCGAGACATGATCATCCCTGCACCAACGATTCGCAATGAATCCGAATGATCACTTACGCTCCACCGAGACATGATCATTCCACCAAATGTGTATGCATATGCAGACTCAAACACATACACCATAATACAATTACGCATGAAAACATTCATGCCTTCACGATCCACATGATCCCACCAGTATTAATCACATCAGTATATCATTCATGTTAAGCATATACCATAATCGCATGATTCAATAATTCATTACATTAAAGTTTGGTTATCAAGTCCTATAATTAGCACTAAACCTCAAGTTATCGTATTAGAATACTCATAGGAACTTATATTAAACTAATGGATAGTAAAACATGTCAAGATTTCACAAAATTCCAAGATACAGGGGCCTGACACGGCCACCTGTGTCCCCTGACACAGCCACCCGTGTCCCCTGACACGGCCACCCGTGTCCCCTGACACGGCCACCCGTGTCCCCTGACACGGCCCGTGTCAGGTGCTCTGAACACGCCCCTCTCAAACAACAAAATCAACCAAGACCAGGGGGCTGACACGGGTGCATGTGTCGTGTGACACGGCCCGTGTCACATTTACTGTTGCCCATTCTCCAAAATTCTTCCCCTCATCCTCTTTCAGTGGCCTGACACGGCCACCCGTGTCATATGACACGGCCCGTGCCAGGTGGCTACGTGAATTCTCCAACTTTTTCCAAAAATCTTCCTTTTCTTTCCCCTCTCACTCCAAACCAAAGCCAGATCATTTTAACTTGATATTAGCATCCCTAAATGTCAAATTTCAATACTTTATACCACCACACACTCATAACCTCAATTATTCCTCTTCTCCATAACAACTATTCCTCAATTCACATAGCACACATTCAAGAACGGTTTGTAAACACCCCAAATTTGCCCTCACCCATTCACACCATGGCTTGTGATCATTTCATATGCATAAACACGATCATATCACCTCATATTACATTTTTGATCCATTGCATAGGTTCTAAGTCATCTGCACCTAGGGTTTGTGATCTGAGCAATCCAAGAGCTTCTTGAGCCACTCCAAAGGCCACCAGTCACTTCAAAGGGGTCCATGTGTGTTCTTATATCATGTTACATCCTCTCAAAGTCAAAAATGCAAGAGGATCACAAGAACTGGGATTGGTGTGGATGCAGAGCCAGGTTTAACTGCACAGTTGACCTAAAATTAGGGTTTTGGTTTCAGAGGCCATAACTCCAAATTTTTTGGTCATTCTTGTTTCCATTGGTCTCTATATGGTATAGGGAGTATGCATATCAATTTTCATGAAGAAATTCCATGGGGAAGTCATCTGATCAAGAGTTGACTTTTCAGACAAGTCAGTGCAAAATCAGGGCATCTGAGGCCCCCAATGACCCAACCAAGGGTGTAAACACCCCAAATTTGCCCTCACCCATTCACACCATGGCTTATGATCATTCTCATATGCATAAACACAATCATATCATCTCACATCTCATTTTTGATTCACTGGATGGTTTCTAAGGCATCTGCACCTAGGGTTTGTGATCTGAGCAATCCCAAAGCATCCTGAGCCACTCCAAAGGCCACTAATCAACTCAAAGGGGTCCATGTGTGTTCTTATATCATATTCCATCTCCTCAAAGTCAAAAATGCAGAGGAATCACAAGAACTAGGGTTTGAGTGGATGCAGAGCCAGGTTGAACTGCACAGTTGACTGAAAATTAGGGTTTTGGTTTCAGAGGCCATAACTCCAATTTTTTTGGTCATTCTTGTTTCCATTGATCTTTATATGGTATAGGGAGTATGCATATCAATTTTCATGAAGAAATTCCATGGGGAAGTCATCTGATCAAGAGTTGACTTTTCAGACAAGTCAGTGTAAAATCAGGGCATCTGAGGCCCCCAATGACCCAACCAATGGGTGATCTTCATCATTTTGAGTGTATATGGTCTTTATTTGATCATGGAAGAAGATTGAAGTTCATAGAAATCAAGAATTTAGGGTTTTTGCAAATGTTGACTTTTTTGGGCATAGTTGACTTTTCAAGAATGCCTCATTTTAGGTCAATTTTCAAGCCTTGATTTATGATCCAAAAAGGCTTCAAATGGAAAAACTTTGGTCATGAAAGTTGTAGATCTCATCTTTCCCTTTTCAAAAAGTACAAGAACATGATCAAACTCTTCTTGGATCAAAAGTTATGGCAATGCAAAGTTGGCAAAAATCATTGTTTTTCAAGTTAGGCACCAAAGGGAAACTTTGCAAAAACTTGAACTAATGCATATTGTGACCTCTAATCCACTCCAAACCAGCATGTAAGCATTCTCTAAGTCCTAAAAATCAGATTTGAACCAAGTTTGCCTATGGTTTCATGTTTGGTTATGCAAAAGATCACATGTGAAACATAAGCTAACCAAGTTGCAAAAACTCATGATCACCTCTCACCAACTTGATGCATTGGCTGCTGAGCTTTGCTAGGCCTCTCCCTCACCTTTGCTGCGCCAGCCATGCCTTGTACTTGCCTAGACCTTGCCCATGCCCTATCTTACACAAAGTTGACCTTTTATGCAAAAGCAAACTTACCTATCATAGCAGGCCATGTCACATCACAAAACCAATCAGATTTGTTTATGTGTACAACTTGCAAGCAAAACATATCAGAGGCCAAGGCAGAAACTCTCTCATTCACAACTTACACAAAAACCTCCCATTTTTTGCAACTTGCTTCGAATCCCTTCACACAGCAAGCAAACACTTCAACCACCTTCATCATTCAACTCAGCACACTTCATAGATCAAAAACCACCCAAAGCCCAAGCCTGAAACAGCCAGAAACTCTCACTGCCATCTCTCACCTCAGTTTGCAGTTTCACTTGAAACTATCACCATAGCTCACAAACACACAAACAAACACCATAGACCTTCTCCATTCATCCTCAGGATCACAAACAATCACTCACCATGACCTGAATGTACCTGAAACACCATGGCCATTGTTGATTGAGCTTGAAGCAGTTCCATTCGAATCTCCTTCTCCAGCCAACACAAACTCATTTTGAGCATTCAAGCATCTTTGGGGGATCAAGTGGAGTGGTTTGCACAAAGAAAGGTGGCCAGAAAGTTCCTAAACTGAAAGCTTCAAATCTCAGGTAGCTTGAAATTAATTTTTCCAGAAATGACTTTTATTGTTACAAACTTGTTCTTCATGCTTGCCTGATCATTCTGGTACCACTGGTTTTGGAAATGGTTGTGATTTGAGCATTTAATTTGTGTTTGAAGCTTACGAACCCTAGTTTTTCTTTCTTTCGATTCAGCTTATTTAGGTAGAATAAATTTGTTTTGAGAGAGGGGTTTGGTTCGTGAGAGGATAAGGATCATTTCCCTGGTCTTAGATTTCATTTTTGTAACGTTTTGAGGAAGTTGGGTGATTCTCAGGTGAGAGCTGGCCGGAGAAGACGACCGGAGGTCTTCTCCGGCCACCTGAAAGTCATTAGGGCTAATTGTCATTAATTAAGCCAGTTTGAATTCAGGCCATAGGATCCGTTGACTCCCTTGACTTCGCGCGCATGTGGATGGCCCAGATGTGCTCATTATGCCCTAATCCACGTGTTTTATCTAATTAATCATATTTTAATCAGAAACAATCCTGGCCACAAGATCACGCGCCAGTCAACACATTTAAACCCTGGACGCATCCTGACCATCCCTTCTGTTTACTTTTTATTTTATTTAATTTTAATTCATTTTCTCTTCATTTAATTTGCATAATTATTTTAAAATAGCAAAAAATTCTTAAAAATTATGAAACTTTTTCTTTAAAGTTTCATTAATTTTTAAGACCCAAAAATATTTTTATTTTATTTTTTATCATTAAAAAAGTATTTTTAAATATTTAAAAGATTATTTTTAATTGATTAATGGGAATTAATTAATAAAAAATACTTTTAGGTATTTAAAAATTACAAAAAATTTCATGAAATGTTCTAAGACATTTAGAAACATTGTCCCACCTTCAAACCAAATTTCTTTTTTGATCTTGATGCATTTTAAGAATTTTTCCTTGAATTAAATCATATTTTGTGCATTATTTGGATCATAAGTTCAAAAATTCATTTCTGTCAATTGGTGAAGGTTGAGACATTGATTCTTCTTGCATTGTTTTGTGTTTAGCATGTATTTTCAAGGATAAAAAGGCCATGAATTGTTCTTGCATTTTCAAAATTGTTTGGCATTTGTTTTGTTAAGAACCCTAAAAAACCCTAATAACTTAGAAAAATCATATCTTGAGTTTGGTTGAGAGTTGAGAGCTCCCCTTTGGGCAGTGGTTCATTATAGGTCTAGGGTTTCCTTGGGTATCATTTTCCATTTTTACTTTAGGGTTTTGCTTCTGTTTTTGGTTTGTGTTTGATGTTTGATCCATGAACCCTAATTTGGGCTTTCTTTTGCATCCTCCTTGCATTCCCTTGCATAACATGACTTGTCATTGCATTTTGTGCATTCTTATGATCCATTTGACATCTTAAGACATGTATAAAGCCTCTTTGATCATTGCATCTCATGTTTGCCATGTCATTTGTCTTGTATATTTCATAACATTTCATGCTTGTTCATGCTCCTTAGCTTGCATCATTTACATTCATAATCTTGTATGAGCATCCCCATTGCTTTGCCTCATGTTTGCAGCACCTCATAACATCATAATCATCATCAACATGCTTCTGGTTTTGCTTTGTATCATATCATTTCATCTCATCTTGCATTGCATTGCATTTTCTTTCTAACATTGCAGGTGGTAAGTAAACTTGAGAAGTGGATTTGCCTTCACTTCTCATAACTTTTCTTTTCATCTCTCTTGCATCCATTGCTGCATTCTTATTTGTGTTTGAGTTTGAGCTTGCTCATTCTTCTTCTTCCCACTTTCTTTCTTCAAGTGACTTGACTTCTTGAATGAAGCAAGTTACTTTGCTTCTCTTGATCCTGTTCATTTGCTTCCTGGTGGCTCCTCTGAAGATTGTTCTTGCAAACCTCACAAACCTTAGGATCATCCAAGCATGACAATGAATTAGGGTTTTGATTAGTCCCCCCATAGTTTTACCTTTGTGTCTCTCCTTGAGTCCTCTCTTCTCACCTCATAATCAGGGACTAAACCCTAAAGGCTTTAAGACTTTGTGATTAAGCTTATGCATGCATCCTTCTCTTAGGATGGAGTGTATAACTTTAATCCTAAGTCTTGAACCCTTTATGTGTTTAAATCTCTTAATCAATTCACTTAATAAGTATCAAGACATCACTTGTAACTTGGGCCTTGCATTAGGGTTCTAATTCTTCCTTAAGTGGTTAAGAAGGACTAACCCTAGTGTTAATGGACAAGTCCCCCTCAAGTTGTCTTACAAATCATAAAATTCACTTCATCATCATATCATTAATCTAAAATCCATTTAATCAAAGGCTTGTTTTGTCATGGGTTTAATCCCTAATCATGGATTAAGTTGAGGAGTTTTTCTCAACTTAAACATTCTCATCTATTATCCTTCTTTTAGGATGGTGTAATGAGTCTGTTTAATCCTTGATTATGGCTTAACCTCATTACTCAACACTAAACCAAAATCACAAAAACATCTAAATAATCACGAGTAGGTTAATGATCTTAATCCTACACCAAAGGTGATTAAGTGTGAGAATCTGACTTCACACTTAAGGTACTCTCATTACCCCTGATCAGAGGGAAGATGTGATGAGTTTACTAACCCATTGGTTTAGACTTAAGCTCATTATCCTATGACAAACTTCCAAAAACAATAAAAGACTGAAAACACAAAAACAAACAATAATCGTCTCCTCCGGGATTCTTCTCTCATCATCTTCACTCACAAACGAGAACTTGCTTCTTCCGTCTGATGCAAGACAGTTAGCACCTGAGCCAGACAGGTCATACACTTGAGCATAGACAAGCAAGCAGTTCACAAGTCAATTCATTTTTCAGTCTCTTTGGGTCGAACTACGGTGTTCTGACTTCCTCATTGCACGAGAGGATACGTAGGCATAACTTAACAGTTATCGAACAAAAGTCTCTGTATATCCCCCCTCTTTCCAGCTTTATTCTCTTAGCCTCATATTCTTGAGCACTTCATTCTTGTTCTCACACTGACACTGTACATTTATACACATCACATTTCTTTACACTGACACCTGTACATCCTTTTCCAGCTCTTTTACACACAAACTGCACTGACACTACCCCTTTAAAACACAAATCTTTAAGCGTGGATCCCGTCGAGTACGACGGACAATCTGGGTGCTAATACCTTCCCAGGTTGTAACCAACCCCCTTTCTCAGTCTCTCTGGTTCGCAAACCGTCTTATCCATCTTTTTCTAGGTCTATGCAGCATTGCCTTTCCTCCGGGATAAAAATGCCTAGCTGGCGACTCTTTTCATCTCCAGTGAGTTCACGGCTGTGTGTTCTCACTGTTCCCCTCGCCGACCGTTCGCGTCTGTACCTTCATATGACCCTGTTTCATTTGTCGGGAGCGACAGCTTGGCGACTCTGCTGGGGAACTTATATTGCAACCAGGGCTTCTGGTTCTTTTTGTGGGTTCCTCCTAGCGCTTGTCTGATTTGTGTTTACTGGGGTGTTATGTGCTTGTGTGTGCTTGTATTTATTTTTGTTTATTGCTTTATGTACAGTTGATTTATTGCTTTCTTTATAGCTTTATATTTTTCATACTGTCATACTGTGCTGGCTGGATCTGGTTTTTCTTTGGTGGGTGGGTATTTCATTGAGAGTTAAGGTCCTATACCTGGGACCTGAGTGACACCTAGGCTAGAGTGAATCATATTCTTTCCCATTCCATTTCGGTCTGGTGCGGGAATATGAAACACGGTTCAGATATGGGTTTCTTCTTGAGAACTCTGTGTTGCAGATTTCCTGCAATGCTAGGGCTATCTGGGAAGCCTGCTAAGTCTGGATGACCTTTTAGTATTGACCTTCAGAAACTGAGGTGAATTAGAGGAGGAATTGTTATGGTTATTGTAAACACTGTACCTCCGGGTTAGAAGTGTTTACACTTCTCATAACTGATCCAAGTCTGAGGATCCTTGTTCTAGATCACCACCTGTGAGGGGGTTGGGTTGTTTACAGGTTTGCAGGTACCTTGACCTCAGAATACCCTGTTACTTTGACTTTGTTAAGAATACTCCATGTTGGACAGTTCTTGTGATTCTAAAACCCTGGACTTGTGGCTCTTTATTTGAGTCCCCCACCCTGGTTACTGGATTTTTAGACCTCCATCTGGAATTCTTGAACACACATGGATCTATACCAAGGCAGTTAATCAGATCCAGCTCAGTCACAAACCCTTGCACATCATTTGCATACATACTCATTGCATCATATTAACATTTGCTTATTTGTGTTTCAGGGTATCCGCCTTCATCTGGTTTTGGTTTTGACCCCATCTGTAGTTTTGACCTATCTCCACCAGCACTTACATCAGCCAGCCAGTGGCCCACTCCTCAGCATCTTCATCAGCACCCATCCTACTCAGTCTCAACATCATGGCTCCAAAGAAAAGCAACATCACCTATCATTTCTTCCAACCAGACTTGTCAGACATCAGGAGGATCCAAACCCTGATCACTCCAGATCACATACCCTTGTTCAGGGAGAGTTATGGAGATATATTGGACATGGTCATGGATCTGGACCCATCTCAGAGGAGTTTGATCCACACCTGCATTCAGTTTTATGACCCCCCATTGAGATGTTTCACCTTTCAAGACTTTCAGTTGGGGCCTCTTCTAGAAGAATACTCATCATTGACTGGTCTGCCCATCAAAAGAGAAATCCCATTCAACCCTGAAATGGTCTTTCCCAGCAATGGAGAGATAGCAAAAGCTTTGTATCTGGAGCCTGCTTTGATTGAACAACACTTGACCTCTAAAGCTGGGATCCCTGGATTTCATCTGGACTTCCTGATTTCTCAAGCTAGTTTGAAGGCCTCCTTGGGGGAGTGGAAAGCTGTTTGTGCTCTATTGTCCTTAAGTGTATATGGAATTGTGTTGTTTGCAGATGAGCCTCGATTCATCAGCAAGAATGCAATCCACTTGTTCATCCTGAAGAACCCTGTGCCAACTTTACTGGGTGATCTCTATTACTCAGTCCATCAGAGAAATGAGAAGCAGAGGGGAAGATTAGTGAGGATTTGTGCTCCATTATTCCATGTTTGGCTCCTCAGGCATCTACCCAGGACAGATGCATTTCTCAATCCTCATCAGCAAAGCAACTGGGCTAAGAGACTCACTGTCCTGACCTCAGCAAATATCAGATGGTGTACACAGAGCACCAAGGGCCGAGATATGATCACCAGCTGTGGGCACTTTCCCAATGTGCCTTTGATAGGAGTTAAGGGAAGTATCAACTACAACCCTCTGCTGTTCAGGAGACAGTTGGGCTATGCACTGGTTCATACTCCTAGGGAACAAGATTTGGTGGAGACCCTCTACTGTGAGAACAAGATTAGTTTGACTGTTGCTAAGCAGGCTGCCTGGGCCTGGGATCATGTTCAAACCAAGGGAATCACCATTCTGGGGAAGTGCAATAATGTGGCATCAGTCCAATATTATGAGTGGTCCCATGCTAGGGCCCAATTCTCTGGAATGCCCTTCACCATAGAAAATATGCCTGAGTCATCTTCAGCACCACCCCCTGCCACTATCAGTTTGGAAGAGTTTGAAAGCTTGAAGGAAAGGAATGAGAAGTTAACTCAAGCCTTGCAGAAGACCCTCAGGGAGAGGAGTGAAGGTGTGAGGGAGATTGAGAGATTGGAGAAATTGAGAGTAGAACACTTGACTAAGATTGAGAAGTCTGGGGAGTATATCAACAAGTCTAAAGCTGGTGAGCAGATTTTGAAGAATGCTTGTAAAGAAGCCCAGTTCCAAAGAGCAAGAACAGACTTGTACTTGAAGGAGAGTCAAGCCAGGTGGGTCCGGATCACTGAGGCCCGTACTCTAGAAGACAAGAGAGTTCAGAACAAGATGGAGCAGATGGAAAAAGCCCTGGCAGCAGCCCAGGAAGAAATATCAGAGCTGAAAATCAAAGCAGGATTGAAGAGGTCAAAGGACCAAAATCAGAATAAGAAATTGGCTACAGCAGTTGCAACAAGAAACCTTCTCATTAGAAGTCTCACGGAGCATCCGGCTGATCCTGTGACCGAAGCACTTCTCAAGGAAGTTCGTGAGGATGAGTTTGGCCTTGGAGTTTGATCATTTGCTTGTTGTTGTTCCTTTTCCATGTACTTTTGCTTTTTGTGATGTATTTTGGCCCCTTTGAGGGTTTGTGTTGTAAAATGAACAAATTGTATTATTTCACCTTTGTAATATATTTGTGTTGGGGTTCACATCAAAAGCAACTTCAACAGCATCATCATTCAAGGGTCTGGAAGGGTCAAAACTGGAGACCAAACCGGATACCTTGATAGCAAATAAGCATAACTGCATTGCATGCTAACCATTTTGTTTGTTTTGTAGGTCTTTTGTTTTGTTGTTGCTAACCTCTGTTGTGAATCTCAGGAATTATTGCTCGCCGCCGGGTATTTCCTCTCAACAGGCCTCACAGGTACCCAACTAGAAACAACCTTTCGGGAATTCAGATGGATCAGATGCAGCAGGACCTTACGGAGGTCAGAAACCAGATGGCAAATGAAAGGTTAGAGATGAGAACGCAGATGACGCAGTTCATGGAAGTTATGAACAACATGGCTCAGAGCCAGGAGAGACTGAGGGCCATGGTGGAGAGGCAAAATCAAGAGGAGCCTCATGTAGGAACTGCAGGCACCAGTAATAATGAAAGGGCGCAACCACATGTTGCCCCCCCTGTGTTTGGCCCACATCTCCATCCTGAGGTTAACATCCCTGCAAATGTTCAAGGAACAGCCACTGCAGCCAGGGTACTTCAAGAAGATCCTCAGGAGGACCAGTATACAGTAATGGGTGCCGGAGAAGAAACTTATGATAGACGATTGGAAGAAATAGCTGAAAAATTGAGGTCCTTAGAATCTCAAAACTCTTTGGGGTTTGACGTCATGGACATGGGTTTGGTAGAAGGGGTCAGGATTCCCCACAAGTTCAAGCCTCCATGTTTCGAAAAGTATAATGGGACTTCATGCCCCCGAACTCATTTGCAATCATTTCTGGGAAGGCTGAAGGCCTATACAATGGATGAGAAACTGTGGATGTTCTATTTTGAAGATAGCTTGACTGGAGCTTCGAGGGAGTGGTATTCCCATCTGACAAGAGCAACAATTAGATGCTGGAAGGACCTGGCAGAGGCCTTCATCAGACAATATCAGTATAATCTAGATATGGCACCCAACAGGACCCTCCTAATGGGAATGTCACAGTCTTCAAGGGAGAGCTTCAGAGAATATGCTCAAAGATGGAGACAATTGGCTGCTGCCGTTCAACCACCAATGTCTGAGAGAGAAATGGCAGACATGTTTATGAACACTCTTCAGGGAACGTATATTGACAGGTTGGCTGCTTTCTCTTCCACCAGCTTCGCAGATGTTGTCATAGCTGGGGAGAGAATTGAAAGCCTGTTAAAGATGGGTAAGATCTCAGACAATGGTGCAAGCTCGTCCAGTGGTACAAGAAAGCCTTTTGCAGGCCCGAGAAGAACTGGCGAGACCAATGCCATTCACACCAACAGGGGTAGGCCCCAATATGCTCAGAGGTCAATAGCAGCAGTCACTATCCCTGCTCCAGCTCATCCTCAGCCAATCTATCAACCTCCTCAACAAAACTTCCAACAACAACCTCAGTATCAGCAGAATCAGTATCCTCCAAGGAACTACAACAACAACTCCAACAACAACAATCAACAGAGGCCATTCCAACAAAGGCCATCCCAAGCTAACCGAGTGATCGACCCGATCCCAATGCCGTATGCTGCTTTGCTGCCACAACTTCTGAAACTCAACCTAGTTGAGCTAAGAACGTTGGCACCTCCGGATCCCAACAGTCTACCAAGGAACTATGACCCCAATGCTAGGTGTGCTTTTCATTCAAACGCACCTGGTCACGGTACAGAAAAATGCAGGGCTCTGCATATGAAGGTACAAGACTTGGTAGACTCCAAGGCTCTGAATTTTGCACCTCCACCCAATGTCAATAAAAACCCAATGCCAAACCATGGTGGTCCTCGAATTAATGCTATTGAAGAAGACCAACCGTCTTATTTAATAACAAGGGTGGATCAGATCCGGACGCCATTGGTGGAAATCAAAGCTCAACTCCGTGAAAACAATATATTCCCGGGGTGTGAACTAGGATGTCCATACTGCAATATTTCATGGAATGGGTGTGAAGATTTAAGGAATGGCATTGACAGCCTTATTCAGAGTGGCTTGCTACAGATCACTACATCATTCCCGACAAATCCGGCAACGTCATCAACAACGGTTTCAGATCCTCCTACAAATGCAGCAACTATTGTTCCCGACAATTCATCAGCACCATCAACAAGTACTTCACCTGTCCTCCCAAACGATCAGTTTTCAATAGTTTCTCCTGCTACAACTTCAGCTTCAGTCCATTTCGAATCTCCATCAACAACAACAACAGTCCTTCCAACAGAACCTCCTACAACACCAGCGATCAATCATGAAGATGTCTCTACCGTCACCATATTCTACGATCCTGAAAATAACTCCGCTTACCATTCAGAAGGTGCCGCTCCCACCAGAGCACCAGTTACAATCTTTTATGATCCACAAACAATTACAGTCCCTTCAGCAGCAGCAATCAGTCCAATCACTGTCACGGTGCCTGGACCAGTACCATATGAAAGCAATAGGGCCATCCCTTGGCACTATGGCTCTGACGTGTACTGCGAAGGAAAAAGAATCACTCTTGAAACATCAACACCTGCACCACAAATAGATAATGTGGGGGGAGGCGGAGGCTTCACTCGAAGCGGACGTCTCTTTGCTTCACAAGTTCAAAGACCTACTGCCGAAGCAGAAGCTGCTGCCAAGGCAAAAGGAAAGAGCCCGGTGCAGGAAGATCAAGCTGCCAAAGAAGCCCTGAAGACTCCATTTGATCAGGAAGTTGATGAGTTTATGAGAATCATCAAAAAGAGTGATTACAAAATTGTGGATCAGCTTCACCAGACGCCATCCAAAATCTCTATCCTCTCACTGCTTATGTGCTCCGAAGCCCATCGGAATGCACTACTTAAGGTCTTGCACGCAGCTTACGTGCCTGAAGAGATTACTGTCAACCAATTGGAAACCGTGGTTGGAAATGTTACTGCTAGCAATGGGCTAGGGTTTACCAATTCTGACTTGACAGCGGATGGCCGCAACCACAACAAAGCCTTGCACATAACCATGGAATGCAAAGGAGCTGTCCTTTCTCATGTGCTGGTGGACACAGGTTCTTCCCTGAATGTCTTACCGAAGAAGGCTCTGGTGAAGCTTGAATATGATGGATTGGCATTGAGACCCAGCAACCTGGTAGTAAGAGCCTTTGATGGTTCTAAGAGATCGGTTCTGGGAGAGATTGACCTGCCTGTGACAATTGGCCCGCAGACCTTTAAAACTATCTTTTATGTGATGGACATTCAGCCCGCCTACAGCTGTTTGTTGGGTAGACCCTGGATTCACGCCGCCGGCGCAATAACGTCTACCCTTCACCAAAAGTTAAAATTTGAGTGGGAAGGTCAAGTTGTCACAATCTGTGGAGAGGAGGACATTTTTGTTAGCCACCTGGCTGCTTATAAGTACATTGAGATGGATGGAGAGATCCATGAAACAATGAGCCAGGGGTTTGAAGCTTTGAATGTGAATGAAGCATCTGTTGTATCTGGTACTCCAATGTCGTCTTACCAACAAGCCCGGAAGGTTGTTGAAGAAGGAACTGCCCTAGGCTGGGGCAAGGTCTTAGCTGTGGAGGAGAAGAAGGACAAATTCGGGTTGGGTTACAAACCAACTCAACATCAAGCAAAGGCTGCTGCAGAGCCTGGTTTTGTCAGTGGGGGGATGCTTACCCCCGATGCTATCAACTGTTTGGAAGACGAGCTGGAAGAGGAGCGCAATCTGGAGAATTGGATTCGTCCGAAGATCCCGGGGAGCAGTGTCTCGAACTGGTCTTCCCAGGAAATTATAAGCGTTACTCGAGCAGAGTAATTATTATTTCCTGTATTTTTATATAGCATGCATCCAAGTCTTGCATCTTGCCCAAGATGACAAGACTCATTTTGTAACCAGGGCCATCTGTACTTTTGTGCAAACAAGATTAAATTAATGAAATATCAGACATCTTTTTGCAAACGAGTCTTTTCCTTTTATGCTCACTGTTTTTCCATTTTTCTTTTTGTACAAAAATAAATGGCGGTGTTTTCAAAATGATAACTTCTTTTCACTTTTCTAAAGCAAGACTAAAATCAATCACTAAAATGAACAAACTTAACCCTTGCAGAGAGTGCCTTCCTGACAGCACCGACAACAGCACGGCTATGACATCGTATGACTTTGACAACCCAATCAATCAAGCTGATGAAGGGGTTGAAGAAGAATATGAGCTTCCTGAAGAGCTAGCCAGGTTGTTGAGACAAGAGGAAAAGGTCATTACTCCTCACCAGGAGGAGATTGAAGTGATTAATCTTGGTACTGACGAAGATGTGAAAGAAGTTAAAATCGGGGCCTGCCTGCAAGACTCAGTGAAGAGACAGCTGATAGATCTGCTTCAAGAGTATGTTGATGTGTTTGCTTGGTCGTATCAAGATATGCCAGGGTTGGATACCGACATTGTTGTGCACAAGCTGCCTTTGAGGGAAGAATGCCCACCAGTTAAACAGAAACTGCGCCGAACTCGCCCAGACATGGCTATGAAAATCAAAGAAGAGGTACAAAAGCAATGGGACGCCGGGTTCCTTGCTGTGACTAGCTATCCGCCGTGGGTTGCTAACATAGTACCTGTGCCTAAGAAAGACGGCAAAGTAAGAATGTGTGTTGACTACCGGGATCTGAACAGAGCCAGCCCGAAAGATGACTTCCCATTACCTCACATTGACGTATTGGTGGATAACACGGCTCAGTTCTCGGTATTCTCCTTCATGGATGGATTTTCAGGATATAATCAGATCAAGATGTCGCCTGAAGACATGGAGAAGACAACATTCATTACACCTTGGGGCACTTTCTGTTACAAAGTAATGCCATTCGGACTGAAGAATGCTGGTGCAACATATCAACGGGCTATGGTGACATTATTCCACGATATGATCCACAAGGAAATAGAATGCTATGTGGATGATATGATCGCCAAGTCCCTTACAGAGGAAGATCACCTGGTAAATCTGCTCAAGTTATTCAAGCGTCTGAGGAAATACCAATTGAAGTTGAACCCCAACAAATGCACATTCGGGGTGCGATCCGGTAAGTTGCTGGGCTTTATTGTAAGCGAGAAAGGGATTGAAGTTGACCCTGATAAAGTCAAAGCTATTCAAGAAATGCCTGCGCCGAAAACTGAGAAAGAAGTTCGAGGGTTCTTAGGTCGATTGAACTACATCTCACGGTTCATATCTCACCTTACAGCAACTTGTGAACCCTTGTTCAAGCTGCTAAGAAAGGAACAAACGGTCAGGTGGAACGAAGATTGCCAGAAGGCTTTTGATAAGATCAAGGAATATCTGCAGGAACCTCCAATCCTCATGCCGCCAGTTGAAGGAAGACCTCTGATCATGTACTTGACAGTGTTAGAAGAGTCGATGGGGTGTGTGCTGGGCCAGCATGACGAGTCTGGTCGAAAAGAGTATGCAATATACTACCTAAGCAAAAAGTTTACCGACTGTGAACAGCGTTATTCACTGCTCGAGAAAACTTGCTGTGCTTTAGCGTGGGCTGCTCGCCGACTGAGACAGTATATGTTGACCCACACTACCTTGTTAATCTCAAAAATGGATCCAGTTAAGTACATTTTCGAGAAGCCAGCTCTTACCGGACGGGTCGCAAGATGGCAGATGATTCTCACGGAATACGACATACAGTACACATCTCAGAAAGCCATCAAGGGCAGTGTACTATCTGAATATCTTGCTGAGCAACCTATAGATGACTACCAGCCTATGAGGTTTGACTTCCCTGATGAAGACATCATGTTCATTAAAGCAAAAGATCACGAAGAGCCTATTCACACTGAAGGGCCTGACCCGGAGGAAGAATGGACCATGATGTTTGATGGGGCTGTTAACATGAATGGCCGTGGTGTTGGTGCAGTACTCATTTCACCAAAGGGGGTTCACATGCCTTTCTCGGCAAAACTCACTTTCAACTGCACTAACAACGAAGCTGAATACGAAGCTTGCATTATGGGTCTTGAGGAAGCCATTGACCTCAGGATCAAGACATTGACCGTATTCGGAGATTCAGCTCTGGTAGTCAATCAAACCAACGGGAAATGGTACACCCACCAGGATCATCTGATACCTTACAGGGATTATACAAGGAGGTTACTGACTTTCTTCACAACAGTCAAGCTTGAGTATATCCCACGGGACGAGAATCAGTTTGCAGATGCTCTTGCTACCATTTCATCCATGATCAAAGTTCAAACGGCTAACTTTGTACCCCAGATTTCAGTGTCTAGACTGGATAGACCAGCATATGTATTTGCAGCGGAAGTTGTCAAAGATAATAAGCCTTGGTTCCATGACATTAAGTGCTTCTTGGAGGATCAAACATACCCACCTGGGGCATCTTCCAATGATAAGAAGACCTTGAGAAGGCTTGCTGGAAGTTTCTTTCTGAACACTGATGGGTCTTTATACAAGAGGAACTTTGACATGGTACTCCTCAGATGTGTTGACAAGACGGAAGCAGATTTGCTGATGCATGAAGTGCACGAAGGATCCTTTGGTACCCATGCTGGAGGACATGCAATGGCTAAGAAATTGCTAAGATCAGGCTATTACTGGATCACAATGGATGCAGACTGTTGTGCTTACGCCAGAAAATGTCATAAATGCCAGATTTATGCAGACAAGGTGCATGTGCCTCCCAATCCTTTGAACATCATGTCTTCACCTTGGCCCTTTGCTATGTGGGGTATTGATATGATTGGCAAGATTGAGCCGACTGCTTCAAATGGTCACAGATTTATCCTGGTCGCCATTGACTATTTTACCAAGTGGGTTGAAGCAGCCTCATATGCAAATGTTACAAGACAAGTGGTAGCCCGATTCCTGAAGAGAGACATCATCTGTCGGTATGGAGTGCCCGAGCGAATCATTACTGATAATGGTTCCAATTTAAACAACAAAATGATGGCAGAACTGTGCCGGGACTTCAAGATCCAACATCACAATTCTTCTCCTTACAGGCCAAAGATGAATGGCGTTGTTGAGGCAGCTAACAAGAATATTAAGAAGATTGTGCAGAAGATGGTAGTCACATACAAAGACTGGCATGAAATGCTACCGTTTGCCTTGCATGGGTACCGCACATCAATCAGAACATCCACTGGGGCAACACCGTATCAGCTTGTATATGGTACGGAAGCAGTCCTGCCTGTTGAAGTTGAGTTACCCTCCTTACGGGTATTGATGGATGTTAAACTGAGTGAAGCAGAATGGGTTCGGTCCCGATTCGAACAACTGAGTCTGATCGAAGAGAAAAGATTGGCTGCAATCTGCCACGGGCAGTTATATCAGAAGAGAATGAAGAAAGCCTTTGATCAGAAAGTCAGGCATCGAGAGTACCAAGTAGGGGATCTTGTGCTGAAAAGAATCCTCCCTCCTCATACAGACCACAGGGGCAAATGGACTCCGAATTATGAAGGACCATTCGTTGTAAAGAAAGTTTTCTCTGGCGGAGCACTGATGCTCAGCACCATGGATGGTGAAGACTTCCCATCCCCTGTGAATTCAGATGCAGTTAAAAAATACTTCGCATAAAATGACCCGCTGGACATAAAAACAGAATGTAAGTCCAGGCAAAAATAGGGCATCCCGGCGAGTCAAAAACAGAATAAAAGACTCGGGCAAAAGTAAGGGAAAATAAATGAAAAATGTACACCCGCTGAGTTGAAAAGCCGCATTGGACAACTCAGGCAAAAATGGGTATCCCGATGGATTGAAAACCCGAAAGGGCGATCCATGCAAAATAAGGGAGTAAGCGAACAACTGCATTCTGAGTTCGTCTGTATCACCTACAACTTGGTAAGCTTCCAAAGGATCAAGCTTCAATCAGAATCAACTCTCTCCAGAAAGCAAGACGAGAAGAACGTCATTGTCATGCGAGTCATAGCAGAAGAGGAAGCTCCTTGAAAGCGTCGTCAACACCGCCAGCATTTTATTTCTCAATTTGTAACAATCTCCTCATTTCAGGAGATTTGTTTCTTCGACTGTATCTTTGCCAATTCAGGGCACATGAATTAATAAAATCAGATTTTCAGTCATGTCTCGTTTTACATTTATGTTTTGCAAAGAGTCGTCTGATATCTCTAAAAATACAATTGCATAAGTACAGATGCCTTTCTCTAAAAATAAAAACACATGCTTACAGGGAATGTGATTATTCTCGAAAGTACTTGACTCCTATGACGGAATCCAGTGAGGGATACCTCGGGACCTTTTGTACGTTCCATTATCTTTGCAGGATTGCAGGTATCCAGAACGCAACCTGGAGCATGCAGGTTACGTCTCAGCAAGTAGGCGAATCATTACCAACTCGGTCTATCTTCCACATGGCGCTAGAAGGTGCCCATTTCCCCGGCAAGCTGGCTAATCAACAAAAGATACCAGCATCCAAGATGCTCTATCCCCAGCTGAGTTGCTCCCCCATTGCTTCCCCCAGCAAAGCTGCCAAATCAGCAAACAGGCTTAACACTCAGGATGTTATATCCCCAGCTGAGTTGCCTCTCACTTCCCCAGCTGAGTTGCCTCTCACTTCCCCAGCCGGGTTGCCATTCTTCCTCAACAGAATACAGGAATCAGGGAATCATCTCCCCACAGAGCTCCAGCCTCTATTCAGAAGAGCGGCGCATGAAGGATCACAACAGAGTACAGGAAGCTTCTACAAACCCCAGCTGGGTCACATATTATAAGGATATGTCAATCAGTGACATATATCCCCAAGCAGATACTTCATTAGATCTACCAGTGATCTCATACCCAGCTGGGATGTCCATTTCAAGCAGATCGACCCGAGATCTTCGCGGCAATGGGATCCGAATCCCAGATCTGTGCCTCTTTGCATAATCATGGCATCCGCATCATATTCACCTCCCCCAGAGCGTAGCATTCCGTCTAATACGGAGCATTA
The DNA here is from genome assembly GCA_963966055.1 of Lathyrus aphaca. Taxonomy (NCBI): domain Eukaryota; kingdom Viridiplantae; phylum Streptophyta; class Magnoliopsida; order Fabales; family Fabaceae; genus Lathyrus; species Lathyrus aphaca. The sequence goes on from OZ014522.1 coordinate 559,928,683, forward strand.
CGGCAAAAAATCAAACGCATAGCATAATCATAAGTCATGTTGTGAATTAAACGCTGGTGAATACAGATTACCTTCCCCAAGGATCCCCATCAGAGTCCCAGCAAAAGCAGTTGCCTCATATTCACAAACACCAGTATATACACCTTTTGGCACCCGTCCGTGTCATCACTTCCCCAAACAGGTCACCTGAACACCCTTTACAAACAAAATCACCCTCATTACAGATACATTCTGGCACCCGTCCGTGTCATAACTCCCAGCAGAAAGCCAAAGACATCCTTTTTGCATTCACATACCTTATATGCACCCCTTTTTGACACCCGTCCGTGTCATATCCCCAGCGCAGTCGCGTACACCTTCATCACCCATACACTTGTTAATATTTTTCTCTCTTGACACTCGTCCGTGTCACTTTCCCAGCAATTAAAACACTCATCTATACAATACAATACTCAATACTCATGGTACGCTTATACAGATACTCGCCCGTATCTTGTATACATCATCACTCGTAACCCCACAGATTCGACAGTAGTCCTTGTTCTTTGTTAACCAGTTGGTACTCGTCCGCACCATCATCTCAGAACATTGCGTCTAATGTTTGTTTCTACATGATACTCGTCTGTATCACAGTCTTAAGGATGCTCGTCCGCATCTTTAATCCATACACCGTGTCAAACACCTTTGTCTTCTTGAATATAGATACTCGTCCGTGTCTATTACTCCCCAGAAGAATCCTTTCAGATGCAACACTTGTTCGTGTTCTTAGTTAACCAGTTGATACTCGTCTGTATCATCATCTCTGAGCATGTGTCAGTTTGTTTCTACATGATACTCGTCCGTATCATAGTCTTAAGGATGCTCGTCCGCATCTTTAATCTATACACAATACCAAACACTTATACCTTTTGTTTCTTGGGTGTAAACGCTCGTCCGTGTTTACTATCTCCCCAGTAGATTGCCAACAAATTTTCTTTTTTATCTAACACTCGTCCTGTGTTATGATACCTTCGAGAGCAGCCGTACCCTGCTGAGTGGTCGTCCTCCACTTCTTGATGGTCGTCCTCCATCATGCTCATCTGATGGCCGTCCCCATCGTTGTTTTTAGCAGCCGTCCCCTGCTAGGTGGTCGTCCTCCACCTTTTGATGATCGTCCTTCATCACTTTATCCAATGGCCGTCCCCATTGTTGATTTTGGTTATCTAACACTCGTCCTGTGTTATGATAAACCTCGAGAGCAGTCGTCCCCTGCTGAGTGGTCGTCCTCCACTTCTTGATGGTCGTCCTCCATCTTGCTCGTCCGATGGCCGTCCCCATCGTTGACCTTTTCTATCCGATGGCCGTCCCCATCGTTGATATTTTCGGCAGCCGTACCCTGCCAGGTGGTCGTCCTCCACCTTTGATGGCCGTCCCCATCATTTTTTATACCCAACAGAGCAGCCGTCCCCTGCTAGGTGATCGTCCTTCACCTTTGATGGTCGTCCCCCATCATCTGTTATTTCATTTATTCTTTAACCCGATGGCCGTCCCCGTCGTGGTCCCTTTTCCGTCTAACCCGATGGCCGTCCCCGTCGTCGTCCCTTTTCCTTCTAGCCGATGGCCGTCCCCATCGTTGGTTACTTGACCTTTATGAACTTGATGGCCGTCCCCGTCATGTTTCATTAATCCCCAGAGAATTTTACAGTTTTATCGTGATGGCCGTCCCCATCATGATTTTATTTTCCCCAGCTAGTCGGCCGTCCCCGTCTTAGCTTTACCTTTTATCCCCAGCATGTCGGCCGTCCCCGTCATCGCTTTATTTTCAGCACTTTACCAGCATGTCGGCCGTCCCCGTCATCGCTCTTTACCCAGCAGTCGTCCTCTGCTCGACGGTCGTCCTCCGTCGCCCATACTTTACAATATACTTTATTTTGCTTTTACAATCCATATTCCTTTTCATTCTGTGAGTGCAAATTTTGGACTGTCTTTGGTATTCAACCACAAGTTATCTTGTTTGCCTGTTAAGCCGTCGCTTACAACCTGCACAGCTAACTCATGTTTGAATAGGGGCAGCTGTAAACACCCCAAATTTGCCCTCACCCATTCACACCATGGCTTATGATCATTCTCATATGCATAAACACAATCATATCATCTCACATCTCATTTTTGATTCACTGGATGGTTTCTAAGGCATCTGCACCTAGGGTTTGTGATCTGAGCAATCCCAAAGCATCCTGAGCCACTCCAAAGGCCACTAATCAACTCAAAGGGGTCCATGTGTGTTCTTATATCATATTCCATCTCCTCAAAGTCAAAAATGCAGAGGAATCACAAGAACTAGGGTTTGAGTGGATGCAGAGCCAGGTTGAACTGCACAGTTGACTGAAAATTAGGGTTTTGGTTTCAGAGGCCATAACTCCAATTTTTTTGGTCATTCTTGTTTCCATTGATCTTTATATGGTATAGGGAGTATGCATATCAATTTTCATGAAGAAATTCCATGGGGAAGTCATCTGATCAAGAGTTGACTTTTCAGACAAGTCAGTGTAAAATCAGGGCATCTGAGGCCCCCAATGACCCAACCAATGGGTGATCTTCATCATTTTGAGTGTATATGGTCTTTATTTGATCATGGAAGAAGATTGAAGTTCATAGAAATCAAGAATTTAGGGTTTTTGCAAATGTTGACTTTTTTGGGCATAGTTGACTTTTCAAGAATGCCTCATTTTAGGTCAATTTTCAAGCCTTGATTTATGATCCAAAAAGGCTTCAAATGGAAAAACTTTGGTCATGAAAGTTGTAGATCTCATCTTTCCCTTTTCAAAAAGTACAAGAACATGATCAAACTCTTCTTGGATCAAAAGTTATGGCAATGCAAAGTTGGCAAAAATCATTGTTTTTCAAGTTAGGCACCAAAGGGAAACTTTGCAAAAACTTGAACTAATGCATATTGTGACCTCTAATCCACTCCAAACCAGCATGTAAGCATTCTCTAAGTCCTAAAAATCAGATTTGAACCAAGTTTGCCTATGGTTTCATGTTTGGTTATGCAAAAGATCACATGTGAAACATAAGCTAACCAAGTTGCAAAAACTCATGATCACCTCTCACCAACTTGATGCATTGGCTGCTGAGCTTTGCTAGGCCTCTCCCTCACCTTTGCTGCGCCAGCCATGCCTTGTACTTGCCTAGACCTTGCCCATGCCCTATCTTACACAAAGTTGACCTTTTATGCAAAAGCAAACTTACCTATCATAGCAGGCCATGTCACATCACAAAACCAATCAGATTTGTTTATGTGTACAACTTGCAAGCAAAACATATCAGAGGCCAAGGCAGAAACTCTCTCATTCACAACTTACACAAAAACCTCCCATTTTTTGCAACTTGCTTCGAATCCCTTCACACAGCAAGCAAACACTTCAACCACCTTCATCATTCAACTCAGCACACTTCATAGATCAAAAACCACCCAAAGCCCAAGCCTGAAACAGCCAGAAACTCTCACTGCCATCTCTCACCTCAGTTTGCAGTTTCACTTGAAACTATCACCATAGCTCACAAACACACAAACAAACACCATAGACCTTCTCCATTCATCCTCAGGATCACAAACAATCACTCACCATGACCTGAATGTACCTGAAACACCATGGCCATTGTTGATTGAGCTTGAAGCAGTTCCATTCGAATCTCCTTCTCCAGCCAACACAAACTCATTTTGAGCATTCAAGCATCTTTGGGGGATCAAGTGGAGTGGTTTGCACAAAGAAAGGTGGCCAGAAAGTTCCTAAACTGAAAGCTTCAAATCTCAGGTAGCTTGAAATTAATTTTTCCAGAAATGACTTTTATTGTTACAAACTTGTTCTTCATGCTTGCCTGATCATTCTGGTACCACTGGTTTTGGAAATGGTTGTGATTTGAGCATTTAATTTGTGTTTGAAGCTTACGAACCCTAGTTTTTCTTTCTTTCGATTCAGCTTATTTAGGTAGAATAAATTTGTTTTGAGAGAGGGGTTTGGTTCGTGAGAGGATAAGGATCATTTCCCTGGTCTTAGATTTCATTTTTGTAACGTTTTGAGGAAGTTGGGTGATTCTCAGGTGAGAGCTGGCCGGAGAAGACGACCGGAGGTCTTCTCCGGCCACCTGAAAGTCATTAGGGCTAATTGTCATTAATTAAGCCAGTTTGAATTCAGGCCATAGGATCCGTTGACTCCCTTGACTTCGCGCGCATGTGGATGGCCCAGATGTGCTCATTATGCCCTAATCCACGTGTTTTATCTAATTAATCATATTTTAATCAGAAACAATCCTGGCCACAAGATCACGCGCCAGTCAACACATTTAAACCCTGGACGCATCCTGACCATCCCTTCTGTTTACTTTTTATTTTATTTAATTTTAATTCATTTTCTCTTCATTTAATTTGCATAATTATTTTAAAATAGCAAAAAATTCTTAAAAATTATGAAACTTTTTCTTTAAAGTTTCATTAATTTTTAAGACCCAAAAATATTTTTATTTTATTTTTTATCATTAAAAAAGTATTTTTAAATATTTAAAAGATTATTTTTAATTGATTAATGGGAATTAATTAATAAAAAATACTTTTAGGTATTTAAAAATTACAAAAAAATTCATGAAATGTTCTAAGACATTTAGAAACATTGTCCCACCTTCAAACCAAATTTCTTTTTTGATCTTGATGCATTTTAAGAATTTTTCCTTGAATTAAATCATATTTTGTGCATTATTTGGATCATAAGTTCAAAAATTCATTTTTGTCAATTGGTGAAGGTTGAGACATTGATTCTTCTTGCATTGTTTTGTGTTTAGCATGTATTTTCAAGGATAAAAAGGCCATGAATTGTTCTTGCATTTTCAAAATTGTTTGGCATTTGTTTTGTTAAGAACCCTAAAAAACCCTAATAACTTAGAAAAATCATATCTTGAGTTTGGTTGAGAGTTGAGAGCTCCCCTTTGGGCAGTGGTTCATTATAGGTCTAGGGTTTCCTTGGGTATCATTTTCCATTTTTACTTTAGGGTTTTGCTTCTGTTTTTGGTTTGTGTTTGATGTTTGATCCATGAACCCTAATTTGGGCTTTCTTTTGCATCCTCCTTGCATTCCCTTGCATAACATGACTTGTCATTGCATTTTGTGCATTCTTATGATCCATTTGACATCTTAAGACATGTATAAAGCCTCTTTGATCATTGCATCTCATGTTTGCCATGTCATTTGTCTTGTATATTTCATAACATTTCATGCTTGTTCATGCTCCTTAGCTTGCATCATTTACATTCATAATCTTGTATGAGCATCCCCATTGCTTTGCCTCATGTTTGCAGCACCTCATAACATCATAATCATCATCAACATGCTTCTGGTTTTGCTTTGTATCATATCATTTCATCTCATCTTGCATTGCATTGCATTTTCTTTCTAACATTGCAGGTGGTAAGTAAACTTGAGAAGTGGATTTGCCTTCACTTCTCATAACTTTTCTTTTCATCTCTCTTGCATCCATTGCTGCATTCTTATTTGTGTTTGAGTTTGAGCTTGCTCATTCTTCTTCTTCCCACTTTCTTTCTTCAAGTGACTTGACTTCTTGAATGAAGCAAGTTACTTTGCTTCTCTTGATCCTGTTCATTTGCTTCCTGGTGGCTCCTCTGAAGATTGTTCTTGCAAACCTCACAAACCTTAGGATCATCCAAGCATGACAATGAATTAGGGTTTTGATTAGTCCCCCCATAGTTTTACCTTTGTGTCTCTCCTTGAGTCCTCTCTTCTCACCTCATAATCAGGGACTAAACCCTAAAGGCTTTAAGACTTTGTGATTAAGCTTATGCATGCATCCTTCTCTTAGGATGGAGTGTATAACTTTAATCCTAAGTCTTGAACCCTTTATGTGTTTAAATCTCTTAATCAATTCACTTAATAAGTATCAAGACATCACTTGTAACTTGGGCCTTGCATTAGGGTTCTAATTCTTCCTTAAGTGGTTAAGAAGGACTAACCCTAGTGTTAATGGACAAGTCCCCCTCAAGTTGTCTTACAAATCATAAAATTCACTTCATCATCATATCATTAATCTAAAATCCATTTAATCAAAGGCTTGTTTTGTCATGGGTTTAATCCCTAATCATGGATTAAGTTGAGGAGTTTTTCTCAACTTAAACATTCTCATCTATTATCCTTCTTTTAGGATGGTGTAATGAGTCTGTTTAATCCTTGATTATGGCTTAACCTCATTACTCAACACTAAACCAAAATCACAAAAACATCTAAATAATCACGAGTAGGTTAATGATCTTAATCCTACACCAAAGGTGATTAAGTGTGAGAATCTGACTTCACACTTAAGGTACTCTCATTACCCCTGATCAGAGGGAAGATGTGATGAGTTTACTAACCCATTGGTTTAGACTTAAGCTCATTATCCTATGACAAACTTCCAAAAACAATAAAAGACTGAAAACACAAAAACAAACAATAATCGTCTCCTCCGGGATTCTTCTCTCATCATCTTCACTCACAAACGAGAACTTGCTTCTTCCGTCTGATGCAAGACAGTTAGCACCTGAGCCAGACAGGTCATACACTTGAGCATAGACAAGCAAGCAGTTCACAAGTCAATTCATTTTTCAGTCTCTTTGGGTCGAACTACGGTGTTCTGACTTCCTCATTGCACGAGAGGATACGTAGGCATAACTTAACAGTTATCGAACAAAAGTCTCTGTATATCCCCCCTCTTTCCAGCTTTATTCTCTTAGCCTCATATTCTTGAGCACTTCATTCTTGTTCTCACACTGACACTGTACATTTATACACATCACATTTCTTTACACTGACACCTGTACATCCTTTTCCAGCTCTTTTACACACAAACTGCACTGACACTACCCCTTTAAAACACAAATCTTTAAGCGTGGATCCCGTCGAGTACGACGGACAATCTGGGTGCTAATACCTTCCCAGGTTGTAACCAACCCCCTTTCTCAGTCTCTCTGGTTCGCAAACCGTCTTATCCATCTTTTTCTAGGTCTATGCAGCATTGCCTTTCCTCCGGGATAAAAATGCCTAGCTGGCGACTCTTTTCATCTCCAGTGAGTTCACGGCTGTGTGTTCTCACTGTTCCCCTCGCCGACCGTTCGCGTCTGTACCTTCATATGACCCTGTTTCATTTGTCGGGAGCGACAAAGGGGTGATCTTCATCATTTTGAGTGTATATGATCTTTATTTGATCATGGAAGAAGGTTGAATTTCACAAAATTCAAGAATTTGAAGTTTTTGCAAAGTTGACTTTTTAGGGCATTGTTGACTTTTAAGGAATTTGTCAATTTAGGTCATTTTTCAAACCCTACTTTTTGATCCAAAAATGTTTCAAATGAAAAAACTTTGGTCATGAAAGTTGTAGAATACATTTTTCCCTTTTCAAAAAGTACAAGAACATGACCTAATTCATTTTGGATCAAAAGTTATGGTGTGACAAAGTTGGCAAAAATCACTAATTTTCAAGATATGCCTCAAATGAGAAATTTGCAAAATCATGTACCAAAGGCATTTGTAACTTCTAGTTCACTTCAAACCAATGTACAAACATCACATGTGACCTAGAAGTCAGAATTGAACCAAAGTCTCTCATGTTCATGGTTTGTATGGCAAGACATTTTCATGAAGTTTCAAAAGTAACCAACTTGCAAAACTCATGATCACACTTCACCAACTTGTTACATTGGATGCTGAACCATGCTAGCTTCCCTCACACAACATGTTGCGCCAGCCCATGTACTTGTGCTAGCCTAGGGTTCAACCCATGCCTCTCTTACAACAAAGTGGACTTTTTGCAAAAGTAAACATCCCAATCACAGCAGGCCAAGTCACATCCTCTGGCCATTTGGAATTGTTTATACTATCCATTTGCAAGCTAAACACAGAATGAAGCCAAGCTGAAACAGACCCTAGCATCACATTCACAAACTCACTCCATTTTGCATTTTCCTTCGAATCTGTCTCCATAGGCCTCAAACACTAAAACCAATTCCACATATCAACTCACCTTGCCTCATTGAGCAAAAACCAACAAGATTCAGGCTTGAACTGAGCAAGAACATAGCTTCACCATTTTCCACCCCAGTCTGCATTTTCCTTCGAATCACCTTCCACAGCCATCAAACATCCAAACTCTTTTCACCAACAAGTCAAACACATCAAAAGGAACCAGAACCAACCATTAACAGAGCTTGAAACCACTCACACACAAACTCCATTTTCTGCTACACCAGAACTGGATTTCTCAAAGCAGCTTGTCTAAGCTCATTCCAAGCCTTCCATTAGCATCAGGGGAGCCTAAGAAGTCCATTTGCACGCAAAGGAGGCTCTGGAAGCTCAGTTTTGAAGCTTTCCAGCTCAGGTATGATCATGAACATTTTCTTCCAAAGCTTGCATTTTAAGTCATAAACTGGTTGCTCATGTCTTGCTGATCATGGGGATGGTTTTAAAATTGAAAATGAGTGAGAGATGAGTTTGTATGATCACTCTGAAATTTCACCCGTGGATTTTGTTTCTTTCGATTTACATGATTCTTGGGGTTTAAATGATGTTTGAGGGTGGATTCATGACCTATGTTGTTAGAGGATCATTTGGCTGTGCTTAATTTGATGTTTAGATGCCTGAATCATGTTTTAGGGTTTTGATACCGCCGGAGAAGATGACCGGAGCTTCCCTCCGGTCACCTGAAAGTGCTTTGCCCTAATCTCAGGTCATTAGTGCCATTTGAATATTGAGCGTAGGATTGCCTTGACCAGTTGACTTCCCGCGCGCATGAAGGGCTCAGATCCTTTTGCTTTGCCCTAATCCACTTTAATTAATTAAATAAATCATAATTAGGTTAATTAAATCAGAACCAACCATGGCCCTTGGATTCGCGCGCCAGTCAACTATCCCAAACCCAGTTCAAATCTCCACCATTGGATCTGCTTACTTTCTTTTATTTCATTTTTTATTTCATTTTTTGTCATTTAACTTCTACAATTTATTTAAAATAGCAAAATTGTTTTAAAAATTATGAAACTTTTTCTCAAGAGTTTTATTAATTTCTAAGACACAAAAAATTTTTAATTTTCATTTTTAGCATTTAAAAAGTATTTTAAAATATTTAAAAGTTTATTTTTAATTGATTAATGGAAATTAATTTATTAAAAATACTTTTAAGTATTTAAAAATCACAAAAAAATTCATGAAATGTTCTAAGACATTTAGAAACATTGTCCAACCTTCAAACCAAATTTATTTTTTGATCTTGATGCATTTTGAGAATTTTTCATTGAATTAAAATCATTTTTGTGCATTATTTTGATCCAAAGTTCAAAAAATCATTTCTGCCTATTCATGAAGAGTTGGACATTGATTATTTTTGCATTGCATTGTGTTTAGCATGTAGTTTGTGAGATTAAATGGCCTTGATTTGATTTTTCATTTTCAATTTGTTTGACATTTCTTTTGTTTAGGAACCCTAAAACCCTAGCAAACTTGTGAAAATCATAACTTGGAATTGGTTAGGAGTTGAGACCTCTCCTTTGGGCATTGGGTTATTATAGGATTAGGGGTCCTTTGAGTGCATTTTAAATTTTTTGTAGTGTTGTTAGCTTCTGATTTTGGTTTTTGTTTGATATATTGTTCATAAACCCTAATTTGGGTTTCCCATATGCATCCATCTTGCATCTTCTTGCATAATATGACTTGCCATGACATTTCAAGCATCCATTTGATTCATTTGACACCATAAGACATATGGAAAGTATGTTTGATCATTGCATCATGTATTAGCCATGTTATATGCCATATGTACTTCATAACTTTTCATGTTTATTCATGGTTCCTAACTTGCTTCATTTGCATTCATGAACTTGTATGATCATTTCCATGTGCTGCCTCATGTTTGTAGCATCTCCTAACATCATTAACATCACATATGTGCTTCTGGTTTTGGGTTTGCATCATGTCATCTCATCCCATTTTGCATTGCATTGCATTTCTTTTCTAACCTTTCAGGTGGTAAGTAATCTTGAGAAGTGAATTTGCCTTCACTTCTCATAACTTCTCTTCATCTCTCTCTTGCATCCATGCTGCATTTTTTTATGTGTGTTTGAATTTGGGCTTGCTCATTCTTCTTCTTCCCACTTTCTCTCTTCAAGTGACTTGACTTCTTAAGTGAAGCAAGTTATTTTGCTTCTCCTGATCCTTTTCATCTGCTTCTTGGTGGTTCCATTGAAGACTTGTTCTTGAAAACCTCACAAACCTTAGGAACAACCAAGCATGACAATGATTAGGGTTTTGATTAGTCTCCCCTATTACTTTTCACCTTTGTGTCTCTTTTGAGTCTTCTCTTCTCATCTCATAATCAGGGACTAAACCCTAAAGGCTTTAAGGCTTTGTGATTAAGTTTATGCCTGCATCCTTCTCTTAGGATGGAGTGTATAACTTTAATCCTAAGTGTTAAACCCTTAATGTGTTTAAATCTCTTAATCAACCCACATAATAATCATCAAGACTTCACACTTGTAACTTGGGCCTTGCATTAGGGTTCTAATTCTTCCTTAAATGGTTAAGAAGGACTAACCCTAGTGTTAATGGACAAGTCCCCCTCAACTTGTCTTACAAATCATAAAAAACACTTCATCATCACATCATTAAATAAAATCCACTTAATCAAAGGCTTGTTTTGTCATGAGTTTAATCCCTAATCATGGATTAAGTTGAGGAGCTTTCCTCAGCTTAAACATTCTCATCTATTATCCTTCTATTAGGATGGTGTAATGAGTCTATTTAATCCTTGATTATGGCTTAACCTCATTACTTGACACTAAACAAAAACACCAAAAACATCTAAATAATCACAAGTAGGTTAATGACCTTAATCCTACACCATAGGTGATTAAGTGTGAGAATCTGACTTCGCACTTAAGGCATTCTCATTACCCCTAATCAGAGGGAAGATGTGATGAGTTTACCAAATCCATTGGTTTAGACTTAAGATCATCAACTTATGACAAAAATCCAAAGAGGAATAAAAGACTGAAAACACAAAAACAAACAATAATCGTCTCCTTCGGGATTCTTTTCTCATCACCTTCACTCACAAACGAGAGCTCGCTTCTTCCGTCTAATGCAAGACAGTTAGCATCTGCGCCAGACAGATCATACACTTGAGCATAGGCAAGTAAGCAGTTCACAAGTCAATTCATCTTTCAGTCTCTTTGGGTCGAACTACGGTGTTCTGACTTCCTCATTGCACGAGAGGATACGTAGGCATAACTTAACAGTTATCGAACAAAAGTCTCTGTATATTCCCCCTCTTTCTAGCCTCATTCTTTTAGCCTCATGATCTTGAGCATTTCACTCCTGTTCTTACACTGACACTTCACTTATATACTTCACTTTTCTCTTACACTGACACCTGTACATTTTGTTTCCAGCTCTTTTACACACAAATTGCACTGACACTACCCCTTTAAAACACAAATCTTTCAAGCGTGGATCCCGTCGAGTACGACGGACAATCTGGGTGCTAATACCTTCCCAGGTTGTAACCAACCCCCTTTCTCAGTCTCTCTGGTTCGCAAACCGTCTTATCCATCTCTTTCTAGGTCTATGCAGCATTGCCTTTCCTCCGGGATAAAAATGCCTAGCTGGCGACTCTATTCATTCTCCAGTGAGTTCACGGCTGTGTGTTCTCATTGTCCCTTTCGCCGACCGTTCGCGTCTGTACCTTTATCTGGGCCTGGTCCCACTTATCGGGAGCGACAGCTTGGCGACTCTGCTGGGGACCCTTATACTGCAACCAGGGCTTCTGGTTCTTTTTGTGGGTTCCTCCTAGCGCTTGCTTGATTTGTGTTTACTGGGGTGTTATGTGCTTATTTGTGTTTGTATATTTGTATTTATTTTTGCTTTATGTACAGTTTTGTTTATTGCTTTCTTTATAGCTTTATGCATATATTATCATATTGTCATACTGTGCTGCTGGCTGGATCTATTGTTTGCTTTGGTGGGTGGGTGTTCTATTGAGAGTTGAGGTCCTATACCTGGGACCTGAGTGACACCTAGGCTAGAGTGAATCATATTCTTTCCCATTCCATCTCGGTCTGGTGCGGGAATATGAAACACGGTTCAGATATGGGTTTCTTCTTGAGAACTCTGTGTTGCAGATCTCCTGCAATACTAGGGCTATCTGGGAAGCCTGCTAAGTCTAGATGACCTTTTAGTATTGACCTTCAGAAACTGAGGTGAATTAGAGGAGGATTTTTTATGGTTATTGTAAACACTGTACCTCCGGGTTAGAAGTGTTTACACTTCTCATAACTGATCCAAGTCTGAGGATCCTTGTTTTAGAACACCACCTGTGAGAGGGTTGGGATGTTTACAGGTTTGCAGGTACCTTGACCTCAGAACACCCTGTTACTTTGACTTGATTAAGAATACTCCATGTTGGAACAGTTCTTGTGATTCTAAAACCCTGGACATGTGGCTCTTTATTTGAGTCCCCCACCTTGGTTACTGGATTTATAGACCTCCATCTGGAATTCTTGAACATACTTGGACCTATATCAGAGTTTTTGATCAGATCCAGCTCAGTCACAAACCCTTGCATATCATTTGCATACATAAACATTGCATCATATTGACATTTGCTTATTTGTGTTTCAGGGTATCCATCTTCACTTGGTTTTGGTTTTGACCCCATCTTCAGTATTGACCCGTCTTCATCAGCATCTGCTTCAGTTACCAGTTATCTACTCCAGTCACCTGCACCAGCCAATCAGTGGCTCATTCTTCAGTGTTATCATCAGCGCCTGTCTCTACTCATCTTCAGCATCATGGCTCCTAAAAAGAGCAACATCACCTACCACTTCTTCCAGCCAGAGCTATCTGACATCAGGAGGATTCAGACCCTGATCACTCCAGATCACATACCATTGTTCAGGGAACATTATGGAGATATACTTGATATGGTTATGGATCTGGACCCTTCACAGAGAAGCTTGATCCACACTTGCCTTCAGTTTTATGATCCCCCATTGAGGTGTTTTACTTTTCAGGACTTTCAGCTAGGCCCTCTATTGGAAGAATACTCATCATTGGTTGGTATACCTATCAGGGGTGGAATCCCTTTCAACCCTGAGATGGTCTTCCCTGGTAATGGAGAAGTAGCAAAGGCTTGCATCTGGAACCTGCCCTGATTGAACAGCATATGACTTCTAAAGCTGGAATCCCTGGCTTCCATCTGGATTTCTTGATCTCTCAAGCTACCCTGAAAGCTTCTTTAGGAGAGTGGAAAGCTGTCTGTGCTTTATTGGCCTTGAGTATATATGGAATTGTATTGTTTGCAGATGAGCCTCGATTCATTAGCAAGAATGCAATCCATCTTTTCATCCTGAAGAACCCAGTGCCCACTTTATTGGGGGATCTCTATTACTCAGTGCATCAGAGGAATGAAAAGCAGAGGGGAAGATTAGTGAGGTGTTGTGCTCCATTGTTCCACACTTGGCTTCTCAGGCACCTACCCAGGACAGATGCATTTTTGAATCCTCATCAGCAGAAAAACTGGGCTAAGAGACTCACTGCTCTAACTTCAGCAGATATCAGATGGTGCACCCAAAGCACCAAGGGCAGGGATATCATCACCAGCTGTGGGCATTTTCCCAATGTGCCCCTAATAGGAGTTAAGGGTAGTATCAATTACAATCCCCTGCTGTTCAGAAGGCAACTGGGCTATGCACTGGTCCACACTCCTAAGGCACAGGACTTGGTTGAGACACTTTATTGTGAGAACAAGCCTAATCTGGCTATTGTTAGGCAGGCAGCCTGGGCCTGGGATAATGTTCAAACATAGGGAATAACCATTCTGGGGAAGTGCAACAACGTGGCATCAGCACAATATTATGAGTGGTCCCATGCCAGGGCTCAATTCTCTGGAATGCCCTTTACCATAGAAGATATGCCTGAGTCATCTTCAGCACCACCCCCTGCCACCATCAGTTTGGAGGAGTTTGAGAGCTTGAAGAAAAGAAATGAGAAGTTAACCCAGGCTTTGCAGAAGACCCTCCGAGAGAGGAGTGATGGTAGGTTGGAGATTGAGAGGCTAGAGAGGCTGAGAGTGGAGCATCTGGTTAAGATTGAGAAGTCTGGGGATTATATCAAAAAGTCTAAAGCTGGAGAACAAATTCTGAAGAATGCTTGCAAGGAAGCCCAGTTCCAGAGAGCAAGAACAGACTTGTATCTGAAGGAGAGTCAGGCTAGGTGGGTCAGAATCACCGAAGCTCGAACTCTGGAAGACAAGAGAGTTCAAGACAAGATGGAGCAACTGGAAGCTAGTGCAAAAAGAGCAACAAGAAGCCCTGGCAGCAGCCCAGAGGGAGATATCAGAGCTAAAGATCAAAGCTGGAGTGAAGAGGTCCAAGGACTAAAGTCAGCACAAGAAGCTAACAGCAGCTGTTACAACCCGGAACCTCCTCATCAGGAATCTCACGGAGCGTCCAGCTGATCCTGCGACCGAAGCACTTCTCAAGGAAGTTCGTGAGGATGAGTTTGGTCTTGGAGTTTGACCATTTGTTTGTTGTTGCTTTCATTCCATGTACTTTTATTTTCCTGTAATGTATTTTGACCCCTCAGAGGGCTTGTATTTGTAAACAAACTATGTACCATTTTGCTTTTGTAATGTATGTTTTAGTTTGCTCTATCCAAGTTTCACTTCAAAAGCAACATCAGCAGCATCTTCAAGGGTCTGGAAGGGTCAAAACTGAATGCCAAACCGGATACCTTGAGAACAAATAAGCATAACTGCATTGCATGCTAACACTTTTGTTTGTTTTGTAGGTTTTTGATTTATTGCCACTAACCCTGTTGTGATGTTCAGGAACTATTGCTCGGCGCCGAGTATTTCCCCTCAACCGTCCGCACCGTTATCCGACCCGTAACAATCTTCCGGGCATTCAAATGGATCAGATGCAGCAGGACCTTACTGAGGTCAGAAATCAAATGGCAAATGAAAGGCTAGAAATGAGGAATCAAATGACTCAGTTTATGGAAGTGATGAACAACATGGCTCAGAGCCAGGAAAGATTGAGGGCCATGGTGGAAAGGCAGAATCAAGAAGATCCACATATAGGGACTGCCGGCACCAGCAACAATGAAAGGGTCCAACCTCATGTTAACCCCCCTGTATTTGGCCCCCGCCTCCATCCTGAGGTCAACATCCCTGCAAATGTTCAAGGGACTGCCACTGCGGCCAGGGTACTTCAAGAAGACCCCCAAGAGGATCAATTCACGGTAATGGGTGCTGGGGAAGAAGCTTATGATAGAAGGCTGGATGAGATAGCTGAGAAATTGAGGTCCTTAGAGTCTCAAAACTCTTTGGGTTTCGATGTCATGGACATGGGCTTGGTAGACGGGGTCAGGATCCCCCATAAGTTTAAGCCTCCTTGTTTTGAAAAATATAACGGGACTTCATGCCCCCGGACTCATTTACAGTCATTTCTGGGAAGGCTGAAGGCCTATACTATGGATGAGAAGCTCTGGATGTTCTATTTCGAGGATAGCTTAACTGGAGCGTCAAGAGAATGGTATTCTCACTTGACAATGGCAACTATTAGATGCTGGAAGGACCTGGCAGAGGCCTTCATCAGACAGTATCAATACAACTTAGATATGGCGCCCAACAGGACTCTCCTAATGGGAATGTCACAGTCGTCAAGGGAAAGTTTCCGAGAATATGCCCAGAGATGGAGGCAATTGGCTGCTGCTGTTCAGCCACCTATGTCTGAAAGGGAAATGGCAGACATGTTTATGAACACCCTTCAGGGGACTTACATTGATAGGCTAGCTGCCTTCTCATCTACCAGCTTTGCAGATGTTGTCATAGCCGGGGAGAGAATTGAGAGCCTATTGAAGATGGGTAAGATCTCAGACAACGGTGCAAGCTCGTCCAGTAGTACAAGAAAGCCTTTTGCAGGCCCAAGAAGAACTGGCGAGACCAATGCCATCCACACCAACAGGGGCAGGCCCCAATATGTTCACAGATTAGTGGCGGCAGTCACCATTCCCGCTCTAGCTCATCCTCAACCAGTTTATCAACCTCCGCAACAAAACTATCAACAACAACCTCAGTACCATCAACAGAATCAGTATCCTCCGAGAAATTACAACAACAGCAACACCAACAACAATAATCAGCCAAGGCCATTCCAACAGAGGCCTTCTCAAGCCAACCGAGTAATCGATCCGATCCCTATGCCATATGCTACATTGCTGCCACAACTCCTGAAACTCAACCTAGTTGAGCTAAGGACGCTGGCACCTCCAGATCCCAACAGTCTACCCAGGAATTATGACTCCAACGCCAGATGTGCTTTTCATTCAAATGCACCTGGCCACAGTACAGAAAAGCGCAGAGCTTTGCACATGAAGGTACAAGACCTGGTGGACTCAAAAGCTCTGAATTTCGCACCACCACCTAATGTCAACAAAAACCCCATGCCAAACCACGGTGGTCCCAGAATTAACGTTATTGAAGAAGACAAACTGTCTTATTTAATAACCAGTGTGGGTCAGATCTGGACACCGTTGGTAGAAATCAAGGCTCAACTCCTCGAATGTCAAATGTTCCCGGGGTGTGAGTTAGGGTGTGCCTACTGCAATATCTCAGTCAATGGGTGCGATAACTTGAGGAATGGCATAGACGGTCTCATTCAGAGCGGCCAACTCCAGATCACCACATCATTTCCTACAAATCCAGCAATCTCACCAGCAGCAATTCCGGAACCTCCTACAACGGCAACAACCATTGTTCCCGACAATTCTTCGGCTTCATCAACAAGTACTTCATCTATTATCTCAACTGATCATTCATCAACAAATTTTTCTTCTACAACTCCAGCATCACTCCATTTTGAAACTCCTACAACAACAACATCCATCCTTCCACCAATGTCTCCTACAACACCAGCAACAAATCATGAAGATGTCTCAACTGTCACAATATTTTATGATCCTGAAAACAACTCTGCTTACAACTCAGAAAGTGTTGCTCCCATCAGAGCACCAGTTACAATTTATTATGATCCGCAAACTATCACAGTTCCTTCCGCAGCTGCAATCAGTCCAGTCACTATCACGGTGCCTGGACCAGTACCTTATGAAAGCAGTAATGCTATCCCCTGGCATTACGGCTCTGACCTGTACTGCGAAGGACAAAGAATCACTTTTGAATCATCAACCCCTGCACCACAAATTGACAATGTGGGAGGAGGCGGAGGCTTCACCCGAAGCGGACGTCTTTTCGCTCCACAAATTCAGAGACCCACTGCCGAAGCAGAAGCTGCTGCTAAGGCAAAAGGAAAAAGCTTGGTGCAGGAAGAGCAGACTGCTAAAGAAGCCTTGAAAACACCCTTCGATCAAGAGGTTGATGAGTTCATGCGAATCATCAAAAAGAGTGATTATAAAGTAGTGGATCAGCTTCATCAGACGCCTTCCAAGATCTCAATCCTATCATTGCTTATGTGCTCCGAAGCCCATCGGAATGCACTACTCAAAGTCTTGCACGCAGCTTATGTGCCTGAAGAGATCACTGTCAATCAGCTGGAAGCTGTAGTTGGAAATGTTAATGCTAGTCACGGACTAGGGTTCACCAATACTGATTTGACAACGGAAGGCCGCAACCATAACAAAGCCTTGCACATAACCATGGAATGTAAAGGTGCTGTCCTTTCTCATGTGCTGGTAGACACGGGGTCATCCCTCAATGTCTTACCTAAGAAGGCACTGGTGAAGTTAGAATATGACGGATTGGCGTTGAGACCCAGCAACCTGGTGGTGAGAGCCTTTGATGGTTCAAAAAGATCGGTTCTGGGAGAGATTGAGTTGCCCATAACGATTGGCCCGCAGACCTTCAAAACGACCTTCTACGTGATGGATATACAGCCCGCCTACAGCTGTCTATTGGGTAGGCCATGGATTCACGCCGCTGGCGCCGTGACCTCTACCCTTCACCAGAAGTTAAAATATGAGTGGGAGGGTCAAATCGTTACAATCTGTGGAGAGGAGGATATTTTTGTCAGCCATCTGGCTACCTATAAGTACATTGAGATGGATGGGGAGGTCCATGAAACAATGAGCCAGGGTTTTGAAGCTTTGAATGTCAATGAAACATCTGCTGTGCCTGGTACTTCAATATCATCATACCAACAAGCCCGGAAGGTTGTTGAGGGAGGAAACGCCCAAGGCTGGGGCAAACTGTTATCGGTGGAGAAGAAAGAGGACAGATTTGGGTTGGGTTACAGACCAACTCAACAAGATCAAGCAGCGGCTGCGAAAGAGCCCAACTTTGTGAGTGGGGGGATGCTCACCCCTGATGCTGTCAACTGTCTGGAAGACGAGCTGGAAGAAGAACGCAACCTGGAAAGCTGGATTCGTCCAAAGATCCCGGGGAGCAGTATCTCAAACTGGTCTTCCCAGGAAATTATAAGAGTTACTCATGCAGAGTAATTATTATTTCCTGTATTTTTATAGCATGCATCAAAGTCTTGCATCTTGCCCAAGATGACAAGACTCATTTTGTAATCGGGCCATCTGTACTTTTTGTGCAACAAGATTAATCAATGAAATATCAGACATCTTTTTGCAAATGAGTCTTTTTCTTTTCCGTTCACTGTTTTTCCATTTTTCTTTTTGTACAAAAAATAAATGGCAGTGTTTTCAAAATGACAACTTTATTTCACTTTTCTAAAACCAGATCACTAAAATGAACAAACTGGACCCTTGCAGAGAGTGCCTTCCTGACAGCATCGACAACAGCACGGCTATGACTTCGTATGACTTTGACAATCCAATAAATCAAGCTGATGAAGGGGTTGAAGAAGAATATGAGCTTCCTGAAGAGCTAGCCAGGTTGTTAAGACAAGAGGAAAAGGTTATTACTCCTCACCAGGAGGAGGTTGAAGTGATCAATCTTGGTACAGATGAAGACGTGAAAGAGGTTAAAATCGGGGCCTGCCTGCAAGACTCAGTGAAGAGACAACTGATTGACCTGCTTCAAGAGTATGTGGATGTGTTTGCTTGGTCTTATCAAGATATGCCAGGGTTGGATACCAACATTGTCGTGCACAAGCTACCTTTGAGAGAAGAATGCCCACCGGTCAAACAGAAGTTGCGCCGTACTCGTCCGGACATGGCAATGAAAATCAAGGAAGAGGTGCAAAAGCAATGGGACGCCGGGTTCCTTGCTGTAACTAGCTATCCACCGTGGGTTGCTAATATAGTACCTGTGCCCAAGAAAGACGGCAAAGTAAGGATGTGTGTTGATTATCGGGATCTGAACAGAGCCAGCCCGAAAGATGATTTCCCATTACCTCACATTGATGTATTGGTGGACAATACGGCTCAGTTCTCGGTATTCTCCTTCATGGATGGATTTTCAGGATATAATCAGATTAAGATGTCACCTGAAGACATGGAGAAGACAACCTTCATCACACCCTGGGGCACGTTCTGTTACAAAGTGATGCCATTCGGACTGAAGAATGCTGGTGCCACATATCAACGGGCTATGGTAACATTATTCCATGATATGATTCATAAAGAGATAGAATGATATGTGGATGACATGATTGCCAAGTCCCTTACAGAAGAAGACCACCTGGTAAATCTGCTGAAGCTATTCAAGCGTCTGAGGAAGTACCAACTAAAGCTGAACCCCAACAAGTGCACGTTCGGGGTGCGATCCGGTAAGCTGCTGGGTTTTATTGTAAGCGAGAAAGGGATTGAAGTTGACCCTGATAAAGTCAAAGCCATCCAAGAGATGCCTGCACCAAAAACTGAGAAAGAAGTTCGAGGGTTCTTAGGTCGATTGAACTACATTTCACGGTTCATATCTCACCTTACAGCAACCTGTGAACCCATGTTCAAGTTGTTAAGAAAAGAACAGACGGTCAGGTGGAACGAAGACTGCCAAAGGGCTTTTGACAAGATCAAGGAGTACTTACAAGAACCTCCAATCCTTATGCCTCCAGTTGAAGGAAGACCTCTGATAATGTACCTGACAGTATTAGAAGAGTCGATGGGGTGTGTGTTGGGCCAGCATGACGAGTCTGGTCGAAAAGAGTATGCAATATACTACCTGAGCAAAAAGTTTACCGACTGTGAACAACGTTATTCACTGCTCGAGAAAACTTGCTGTGCTTTAGCGTGGGCTGCTCGCCGACTGAGACAGTATATGCTGACCCACACTACCTTATTGATCTCAAAAATGGACCCAGTTAAGTACATATTTGAGAAGCCAGCTCTTACCGGACGGGTTGCAAGATGGCAGATGATTCTCACAGAGTATGATATCCAGTACACTTCTCAGAAAGCCATCAAGGGCAGTGTATTGTCTGAATATCTTGCTGAGCAACCTATTGATGATTACCAGCCTATGAGGTTTGACTTCCCTGATGAAGACATCATGTTCATAAAAACAAAAGATCATGAAGAGCCTATTCACACTGAAGGGCCTGACCCGGAAGAAGAATGGACTATGATGTTTGATGGGGCTGTTAACATGAATGGTCGTGGTGTTGGTGCAGTACTCATTACACCTAAAGGAGTTCACATGCCATTCTCGGCAAAACTCACTTTCAACTGCACTAACAACGAAGCTGAATACGAAGCTTGCATTATGGGTCTTGAGGAAGCCATTGACCTCAGGATCAAGACATTGACCGTATTCGGAGATTCAGCTTTGGTAGTCAATCAAACCAACGGCAAATGGTACACACACCAGGATCATCTGATACCTTACAGGGATTATACAAGAAGGTTACTGACTTTCTTTACAACAGTCAAGCTTGAGTACATCCCTCGGGACGAGAATCAGTTTGCAGATGCTCTGGCTACCATTTCGTCCATGATCAAAGTTCAGGCTGCCAACTTTGTACCTCAGATTTCAGTGTCCATACTTGACAGACCAGCATATGTGTTCGCAACAGATGTTGTTAAAGATGATAAGCCTTGGTTCCATGACATTAAATGCTTCTTGGAGGATCAAACATACCCACCTGGGGCATCTTCCAATGATAAGAAGACTTTGAGAAGGCTTGCTGGTAGTTTCTTTCTGAACACTGATGGGTCTTTATACAAAAGGAACTTTGATATGGTGCTCCTCAGATGTGTTGATAAGACAGAAGCAGACTTGTTGATGCATGAAGTGCACGAAGGATCCTTTGGTACCCATGCAGGAGGGCATGCCATGGCTAAGAAACTGTTAAGATCAGGTTATTACTGGATCACAATGGATGCAGACTGTTGTGCTTATTCCAGAAGATGCCATAAATGCCAAATTTATGCGGATAAGGTGCATGTGCCTCCCAACCCTTTGAACATAATGTCTTCACCATGGCCCTTTGCTATGTGGGGCATTGATATGGTCGGCAAGATTGAGCCAACTGCTTCAAACGGCCACAGATTCATCCTGGTTGCCATTGATTATTTCACCAAGTGGGTTGAAGCAGCCTCATATGCAAACGTCACAAGACAAGTGGTAGCCAGATTTCTAAAGAGAGATATCATTTGTCGGTATGGAGTGCCCGAGCGAATCATTACTGATAATGGTTCCAATCTAAACAACAAAATGATGGCAGAGCTGTGCCGGGACTTCAAGATCCAACATCACAATTCTTCTCCTTACAGGCCAAAGATGAATGGCGCTGTTGAGGCAGCAAATAAGAATATCAAGAAGATTGTGCAGAAGATGGTAGTCACTTACAAAGACTGGCATGAGATGCTACCGTTTGCCTTGCATGGGTACCGCACGTCAATCAGAACATCTACTGGGGCAACACCGTATCAGCTTGTGTATGGTATGGAAGCAGTCCTACCTGTTGAAGTTGAATTACCCTCCCTCCGGGTGCTAATGGATGTTAAGCTAAATGAAGCAGAATGGGTCCGATCCCGATACGAACAACTGAGTCTGATTGAAGAGAAAAGGTTGGCTGCAATCTGTCATGGGCAGTTGTATCAGAAGAGAATGAAGAAAGCCTTCGATCAGAAAGTCAGGCACCGAGAGTACCAAGTAGGAGATCTTGTGCTGAAGAGAATCCTCCCTCCTCATACAGACCACAGGGGCAAATGGACTCCGAATTATGAAGGACCATTCGTGGTAAAGAAAGTTTTTTCCGGTGGAGCACTGATGCTCAACACCATGGATGGTGAAGATTTCCCGTCCCCTGTGAATTCAGATGCAGTTAAAAAATACTTCGCATAAAAATGACCCGCTGGACACAAAAACAGAATGTAAGTCCAGGCAAAAATAGGGCATCCCGGCGAGTCAAAAACAGAATAAAAGACTCGGGCAAAAATAAGGGAAAATAATGAACAAAAATGTACACCCGCTGAGTTGAAAAGCCGCATTGGACAGCTCAGGCAAAAATGGGTATCCCGATGGATTGAAAACCCGAAGGGGCGATCCATGCAAAATAAGGGAATGAGCGAACGACTGCATTCTGAATTCGTCTGTATCATCTACAACTTGGTAAGCTTCAAAAAAATCAAGCTTCAATCAGAATCAACATTCTTCAAAAAGCAAGATGAGAAGAACGTCAAAAGTCATATGGGTCATAGTGAAGAGGAAGCTCCTCAAAGCGTCATCAACACTGCCAGCATTTTGTTTCCCAATTTGTAACAATCTCCTCATTTCAGGGGATATGTTCCTTTGACTGTATCTCGCCAATTCAGGGCATATGAATTAATAAAATCAGATTTTCAGTCATGTCTCGTTTTGTACATTTTATTTGCAAAAAATGTCTGATGTCTTAAAAGAAAAACTGATTGCATGAGAATACAGATGCTTATCTTCAAATAAAAACATGCTTTCAGGAAATATGCTTACTCTCAGAAGTATCCTAACTCCTATGACGGAATCCAGTAAGGGATACCTTGGGATTATCTTGTGCGTTTCTCTATCTTTTTCAGGATTGCAGGTATCCAGAACGCAACTTGGGGCATGTAAGCTTTATCCCAGCAAGCTGGCAAATCAACACTCGATTTTAGCACCCGAAGTGCTCTCTCCCCAGCTGAGTTGCCTCCCATGACTTCCCCCAGCTGAGTTGCCACTTGTTGCTTACCCCCATCAGAATGGGCAGGTATCACAGAAGGCACCTATCTCCCCGGCTGAGTCAAGGATCCTCTTCAACAGAATCTCTAGGGAGGTCTCAATGATCTCTCCTCCTCCCCAGCCGAGTTGCCATCTCGCCCTCAGCCGAGCTCAAAAGTCAGAGAGCTATCTCCCCACAGAGTTGCGGCCTCTATCCAGAAGAGCAACGCATGAAGAACTCACAACAGAGCGAAGAGAGCTTCCAAACCCCAGTTGGGTCCTATATTACAAGGATATGTCAATCAGTGACCTATATCCCCAAGCAAATATCATCTTATTAGATCTACTAATGATCTCACCCCCAGCTGGGATGCCTATTTCAAGCAGATCGGCCAGAGATCTTCGCAGCAACGGGATTTGAATCCCAGTTTGGTAGCTTTGCATAATCATAGCATTTGCATCATATTCACCCACAAAGCGTAGCATTCCGTCTAACACGGAGCATTATGGCAAAAATCAAACGCATAGCATAATCATGAGCCATGTTTTAAATCAGCACTTGTGAATAATGACAGTTCATCAACGTACAGAAAAATCCCACCAGAGTCCCCGGCAAAAAACAGCTGCCTCACAATCCATAAACAACAGTATATACTCCTTTCTGACACCCGTCCGTGTCATCACTCCCCAGTAAAGTCGCCTGAACACTCCTTACAAACAAGACCACCCATATTACAGATACTTCCTGACACCCGTCCGTGTCAAATCACCAGCAGAAAGCCAAAGACGTCATCTTTGCACTCACTTACTTGTATATACAATTCCTTGACACCCGTCCGTGTCATATCCCCAGCGCAGTCGCCTACACTTTTACAACCCATATACTTGACACTCGTCCGTGTCACCTTCCCCAGCAGATAAAACACTCATCTATACAACACTCATGTTACACCCATACAGATACTCGTCCATATCCTGTATATACCATTCATATCCTCACAGATTCGACTTTGGTCCTTGTTCTTTGTTAACCCGATGGTACTCGTCCGTACCATCATCTTAGAACATGCGTCAAGCGTTTGTTTCTACATGATACTCGTCCGTATCATAGTCGTAAGGATGCTCGTCCGCATCCTTCATCCATACACTGTGTCAAACACTTTTGTCTTTTTGAATGTAGATACTCGCCTGTGTCTACTATTCCCCAGAAGAATCCTCTCAGATTCAACACTCGTCCGTGTTCTCTGTTAACCAGTTGATACTCGTCCGTATCATCATCTTTGAACACGCGTCAGTATTTGTTTCTACCCGATACTCGTCCGTATCGTGGTCTTAGGGATGCTCGTCCGCATCTTTAATCTATACACAACATCTAAACACTTATACTTTCTTTTCTTGGTTGTGAACACTCGTCCGTGTTTACCACTCCCCAGTAGATCGCCAACAAAGCAAATTTTCCTTCTTATCCGACACTCGTCCTGCGTCGTGATAAACCCTGAGAGCAGCCGTACCCTGCTAGGTGGTCGTCCTCCACCTCTTGATGGTCGTCCTCCATCATGCTCATCCGATGGCCGTCCCCATCGTTGATTTTAGCAGCCGTCCCCTGCTAGGTGGTCGTCCTCCACCTCTTGATGGTCGTCCTCCATCATGCTCATCCGATGGCCGTCCCCATCGTTGATATTTTCGGCAGTCGTACCCTGCCAGGTGGTCGTCCTCCACCCTAGATGGTCGTCCCCATCATAATTCCTTTATTCCCCAACAGAGCAGCCGTACCCTGCTAGGTGATCGTCCTTCACCTTTGATGGCCGTACCCCATCATCTGTTTATTTCATTTATTCTTTAACCCGATGGCCGTCCCCGTCGTGGTCCCTTTTCCTTTTCTTCTAGCCCGATGGCCGTCCCCATCGTTGGTTGCTTTACTTTTTGAACTTGATGGTCGTCCCCGTCATGTTTCATTGATCCCCAGAGAATTTTACAGCTTTGCTTGATGGCCGTCCCCATCATAATATCTTATTTTCCCCAGCCAGTCGGTCGTCCCCGTCTTGGATTTACCTTTTATCCCCAGCATGTCGGCCGTCCCCGTCATTGCTTTACTTCACACACTTTCCCAGCATGTCGGTCGTCCCCCTCATTGCTCTTTACCCAGCAGTCGTCCTCTGCTCGACGGTCGTCCTCCGTCGCCCACACTTTTACAATATACTTTATTTTCCTTTACAATCTATATCCCTTTTCTTCTTCATTCTGTGAGTGCAAATTTTGGACTGTCTTTGGTATTCAACCACAAGTTATCTTGTTTGCCTGTTAAGCCGTCGCTTACATCCCGCACAGCTAACTCATGTTTGAATAGGGGCAGCTGTAAACACTCCAAATTTGCCCTCACCCATTCACACCATGGCTTGTGATCATTTCATATGCATAAACACGATCATATCACCTCATATTACATTTTTGATCCATTGCATAGGTTCTAAGTCATCTGCACCTAGGGTTTGTGATCTGAGCAATCCAAGAGCTTCTTGAGCCACTCCAAAGGCCACCAGTCACTTCAAAGGGGTCCATGTGTGTTCTTATATCATGTTACATCCTCTCAAAGTCAAAAATTCAAGAGGATCACAAGAACTGGGATTGGTGTGGATGCAGAGCCAGGTTTAACTACACAGTTGACCTAAAATTAGGGTTTTGGTTTCAGAGGCCATAACTCCAAATTTTTTGGTCATTCTTGTTTCCATTGGTCTCTATATGGTATAGGGAGTATGCATATCAATTTTCATGAAGAAATTCCATGGGGAAGTCATCTGATCAAGAGTTGACTTTTCAGACAAGTCAGTGCAAAATCAGGGCATCTGAGGCCCCCAATGACCCAACCAAGGGGTGATCTTCATCATTTTGAGTGTATATGATCTTTATTTGATCATGGAAGAAGGTTGAAGTTCACAAAATTCAAGAATTTGAAGTTTTTGCAAAGTTGACTTTTTAGGGCATGGTTGACTTTTAAGGAATTTGTCAATTTAGGTCATTTTTCAAACCCTACTTTTTGATCCAAAAATGTTTCAAATTGTCACACCCCAAATTTTACCCCGAACTTTTTTTTTCTCCCATTCATGCATTCACATCATCCTCATACCATGGTACATATCGAGCGTGCTTGGTTTTTCAAGAGATGTCATGGAAATTTTGCTTGGGATAGGTATTAGAGATTGATTGGTTATGCTTTCCAAGTTTCAAATTCAAATTTAATTCAAATACTTGTTTCCAAATTCCATTTTCAATTTTCAAAGTTCTAAGTTCTAAGTCTCAAGCTTATTTCAAGTTACCAATCACAAATTCCATTTCAGGTTTTCATTTCGATTTTTTAAGTTTTATTCTAAATTTCTAGTCCAAATTCCAAATCTAATTCAAGTTCTCAATCCAAGTTCCATTTCCAATTCTATTTTCATTCTCATTTCCAATTTTATTTTCAATTCAATTTCAAGTTCTAAATTCAAATTTCAATTCCCATTCCATTTATTTTCCAACTCCTTTCTAATTTTTATCCCAATTTCTATTTTCCATTTCAATTCATGTTCATGTATTTATTTTATAAACTCCAAAATTATTTCTTAAGTTCTAAGTCATTTTCAATTTCAAGTTTAATTATTAGTTTCTAAGTTATTTTCAATTCTATGTTTAATTCCTAGTTTTTAATTCACTTCCACTTCCAAGTTTTAATTTCAATCCTAATTTCAATTTCAATTCTAATTCAATTTCCAAATTTCTTCTTCAAATTCAATTCAAATTCCAAGTTTTTATTTCCAAATTTCTATGCCAAGTTTCATGTCAAAAGTTCAATTCCTTTATCTCAAATTCTATGTTAAAACATTTTATTTCCAAATTACAAAGTTTCAATTCAAATTTTCTTTTAATTTTCAATTCTCATTCATTTTATTTTCCATTTCCTTTCCAACTTTAATTTCAATCTAGTTTTAATTTCAAGTCTTAATTCCAATTCCAATTCCAAGTCAAAATTTTCAAATTTATTTTTCTATGTGTAAGGTTCCAATACATGTCAAATTTTCATTTTTCTTTCAAGAATAATTTCCATCCCAACATTTATGTTCTAAACTTCCTTTCCATGTGTTTCAATTTAATTTTAATTCATATTTCTAATGTCCAAATTCCAAATCCAAATCAAAGATCAACAAAATTAGAAAAATAAAGACATTCATTCCAAGTTTTTGTTACAAGGTTCTTAATCACAATTTTACATAGCTTAAACAAAGAACAAGTTTCCTATCCCTCCATGCCTAAGTCTAAGTCTCCATTCACTCTTATCTCCTTTCACTCCTAGCCACAAATTCCTTCATCTTAAAGCATCTCCATGCCATGGTTTCCACACCTACAAAATAATTATGCAACCAATTCATTTCAATTCATCATTTCATATATTCAATTTCATCAAGAATCATGTCACATATCATTTAGGTCATTCACATTTCCAATTCATTTCAAAATAAGAATTTTCAATTCAATATAAAACATCCATACTCATTCAACATCACCATCATTCTCATGTTCATATAACATGAACCATTCATACATATTTCATAAGCATTTTCATAAGAAATTTTCATGATTCATAATCAATACAATCCAACCATAAATTATTCAACTTTCATTCACAAATTATTCAAACATTCATAATCCATTCACCTTTAAACTTGCCAATTCCACAATTCATCCATATTGTTCATACACATTCATACATAAATTATAATTTAAATGTCATCATAAATCATCATTTTTTTATTCATTCAAGCATACACATATTCATATCAAAATCATACCACATTCAACACATTTTATCTTGTCATTACAACATTCATCCATTAAGCATATTTCAATTTCATAACATGGCATGCCTAATGTCACAAAGGTTTATAAAAATAAAAATAAAAACAAAATTTCACATAGGCAGATGGTACAGCAAAAGAAAAGAGAAATAAGGGACCACCATTAAGTTTCATTAACAAACAAAATTCTGCTACACAACAGCCTCTCTGTTACAGCAAGTCTGCAATCGCAGACCACTCCCTCATTACTCAATCTCAGAAATTGTCCCCTCTCATAGAACACCCTTCATCCCCGAGTTTTCACAGTACACCATTTCAAATTTCAAAAGATCACAAACCCTAATTCTAGTTTTATTTAAAAACCACTGTTTCATTCAAGAGAGAGAGCCCTAGCAAAAATACAACTGCCGTCATATATTAAAAAACCGCAAAAAAGGAGAAAACCGGAAAGACGAACCGTGGAGAGATAGAAAAGATTCAGAAGCTAAGGAATATAGAGGAACTTACCAAGGTCACGCCGCCGAAAAAGTAGTCGTTGTTAGAACTACTCTTGTCAGGTATCTTCTTCATCCTTCATCTCTGTATTTGGTTACCGTGAATCGATCGTTTTGTCCCCACCTTTGTTTAATTTACCTTGTTAGGATTTATTTTCTAGTTTCCAATTTGAAGATTTTGATAGGTTTTTTTGTTTCCGTTGAGAAATTCAGACTAAGAGATGTGTTGTTAAGGAGGGTTCGTTTTTTTTGTGACTCATGTTTTTCCCCTCACTGTGCCGCCACCGTGGAGTTTTCTTTTGTCACCGCCGGAACCTTGGTTATGAGGGAGTGACGAATAATGGTTATGAGAGGGAGTCTGAGATTAAATTTCGTTAGAGAGGGTTTGGGTGTGAGGAAGATTTTGAGGTTGAGAGATCGAGAGAATGAAATAAGAGATTTTTTTAGAGGAGTGCGTGTGAAAAGTTCAAGGAGAAGAACATTAATATTGCTTTAATTATTTTTTATTTTCCAACAATTACATTAATTTCGGTATATTTTTTTTCTCTTTTAAAAAATAATAATAATATGTGTTATTTGATGCTTTCTCTTCCCTCCATGTTAATAGCCTCCTTCCATTTATTTTGTTTTGTTTGTTTTTCTTGAAAGAGTCACGTGTTGCATTCTAATTAGATTTTTTAATTAAAGTAAAATAAATATAAAAGAAAAAACTTTTTTTAAAAAAAAGGAAGCCAACTATTTGGCTGATGTTTAGGAGTGAGTTCCCCCCACGTTGTTGTTTTTTATAAAATTTATTTATTTAATTATTTCTTTTATTTATTTATTTAATTAATTCACTTATTATTAATTATTAGAATTAAGTTTAGGTGATTTAGGCTTTTGTACTCAAATTAGTTTTTATTTAGCTCTTAACTTCTTCTTTTTTCCGTCTACACCTCTATTTTGCTATTCTTAATCTTGGCCCATTTTATTTTGTTTAATTCACTTTATTTTTCTTTATTTTCTTAATTTTTAGTTTTTAATCCTTATTTTCAGTTATTATATTATGAAATCCAAAAATATATTTTCTTTTTATTAATAAAAATTATTTAATTTTTTTTTATTACTTAATTTTTATTATTAGATTTCACTTATCATTTTCTTTAAGTATATCTAAAAAGAACAAAATACATTTTCTTAATCCTTTTGTTTATTTTTCTTAGCTTAATTTTATTTTAATTATCTTTAGGCTTTAGTTTTTTTTAGTCTTTTCTATTTTATTTAATTATTTTCTTTCTTAGTTTTTTTATTTTATTTAATTAAAAAAACCTAAAAAATATGTTTAGAACCAATTTTCGTTTTAGATCGTTGTTAGGTTGTTTATGATAGATCTTTCTAAGTGTGTCTCAATAGTGTGAAAGTTTGATTTTGGGTCTATTTCTTTTTGTGTGAGTGCGTGTTTAATCTTTCATCTATTTGGTTGTATGCCATGAATTGCATTGATCTTAATTTCGCGTCATGACCATATACTTGTTAAGTTAAAATTGTAAGCTCACAATAATTTTCAAGATAATAATCCTTGGTCAACGCCAAGTTGAGTTCACATACACTTCACTCACACACGTAAGTCGGTCGTTTTACGATCGCCATCTGCACATTCCTTACACTTCACAACTTTTTAACTTAAATAAATTGACGCACTACGCTTGTCTTCCACCCCCGCATTCTCGATCCATATATCGAGTCATAGCCCAGTTACTAAGCCCTTTATCCTGCATTTCTATTTTCTTTATCCAATTTATTTTTGCAAGTAGCAGCCTTTGCCTAGTCTTAGGAGCTTGCACCTTTATTTATTTTTGTTTATGCTTTTCGATCCAAAAGGGAAAGACTCCTGCAGTTGACTCAATGTCATAGGAAGTTTAGCCGTCCCTCATCCTTAGGTCCTTAGCCATTAGGTCCTTAGCTTTTTATTTTATAACTTTTTGTGACTTTCTTAAAGTCACGTGAGTGTTTGCCATAACACTTACCTCCCCCGCGAACCTTGAGCGTAACCAAGTGTTCGTGAATCCTTAGGAGAACTACGAGTGCTCTGATTCTATACCCGATATGTAGGCATCGATGCGATGTTGTGCGAGCACCATTAGAAATAAAAACCTTAGGTTCCCATAATTTTAACAAGCAATAAACAACAATAATGCAAATATTAACAAGAGGTTCCCGTAGGATACTGCGGATGCTTAGGATGCTAACACCTTCCCTAAGTATAATCAACCCCCGAACCTAGTTTCTCCTCATTTAGGGTTTTTACGATCTTTTCCCCTTTTCCCTTTGGATTAAATTAAAGTCGGTGGTGAACATAAATGTTTTGCGATTCAAGCTCACTTAATAGCTTGGTATCCGATTCTCACCGCAACAGAAAATGGCGACTTCACTGGGGACTCTGTTTTTGAGGGTTAAGCCCACCTTGTATATTTGTATATTTGTTGTTGTATTGCTTGCTATTATTTTTTGATTTTTGGGTGTTCCATGTGTGGTGAGATAAGTCCTAACCCGGACTTGAGTGCAAATAAGATAGGACGGTGATATATTCAAGAAGGCTTGTAGGGAGTTGAGTCCCGACCAAGTTGACTTGAGACACCACCACTCAGCGGAGGCCTCCTCGGATGTAGTTTTGTTGATCGAGTTCAGTCGTGAAAACATCACTATATTCGACCTGAGAGCCACTAATGCTGAGGACCGTAGAACATTTACCCCCACTTGGCCTTTTTAGGGATGTAGTGCGATGACTATGAGGATGCAAATCCAAAATAGTTGATACGCGATACTGCACTCGGATGAGACTCTCTTGAGAATATTACTGATTACCAAGTCGAGTTGGGAAGTCGGTAATATCCGAAAGATGGGACAGTGATTCTGGGAACTTTTAGAACCCGTTGTACAGGTACAAATAAACCCATAGTACATACCTTTGGGAGGGTTGAACCTTTGACCTCATGTAAGCTTTGAACCTAAGCCTTGTTTGTGTTTGTTGCATTCACGCATCATGAAGCATCATTTTTACCATTTATTCAAGGAACTCAGAAACTTTATCTTTGCAAATATCATAGGTATCATCATGGACTTTGGAAGAAGAAAGACTGTCAAGTACACATTCAAAACTCCCAAACTTGAAGACCTAAGGAAATTAAGAGATTCGGTTTTGGATTAAGAAGCCTTCATGGAGAAGCATAGGAGACTTTTAGCTTTGCTTAAGACTGATTGGGATGGAAGGTTGCTCTCTGTGATGCTCCAGTTTTATGATCCTCTCTACCACTGTTTTACGTTCCCTGATTACCAATTGGCGCCTACTTTGGAAGAGTATTCAGTTCTGGTAGGATCACGTGTTAAGGATGAGTCTCCATTCCCTGTTTTAGAGAAGGACCCTGAAGAAGCGGAGATTGCAAAGGCGACATATTTGAGTGTTCCTGAGGTTAAGGCAAATATGACCTATAAAGGAAAGATTTTTGGATTCCCTACAAAGTTTCTGATAGAAAAGGCCAAGAATTTTGTTGATGTGAAGGATATGAAAGCTTTTGAGGCGACTTTTATTCTGCTGATATATGGAGTGTTACTTTTCCCAAGCTTTGAAGACTTTGTCGACCTGAACGCCATCAAGATATTTCTGAAGAAGAACCCGGTCCCTACTTTGCTCGGAGACACCTACCATTCCATCCATCTGAGAAATCACCATAAGGGAGGGATGATTACTTGTTGTGCATCATTGTTGTACGAGTGGTTTATTTCGCACTTGCCTAAGTCAGCTTCATTTTGGAACCTTAAGGATGGTTTGTGGTGGTCACAAAGGATCATGTCTCTTACCCACTCTGACATTAGCTGGTACAATCGTGCTTATGATGGAATATTGATTATTGATAGCTGTGGTGATTTTGCTAATGTGCCTCTTCTTGGCACTAAGGGAGGAATCAGCTATAATCCAGTTTTGGCTCGCCGTCAACTCGGGTATCCGTTGAAGGACAAGCCTAAGAGTGTTGAAGTGGAAGGAATTTTCTTTA
Organism: Lathyrus aphaca; assembly: GCA_963966055.1. NCBI lineage: Eukaryota > Viridiplantae > Streptophyta > Magnoliopsida > Fabales > Fabaceae > Lathyrus > Lathyrus aphaca. Next base: position 559,961,142 of record OZ014522.1, read on the forward strand.
AGGATGACGAAGAACCAGAGCTCAAGAAACAGATTATGCAAGCTTGGAAGTACATCCATAGGAAGGGGAGGAGTAGCTTGGGAAAGCCGAATTGTGTTTCTATGGAACCCTATCTCCAATGGGTACGAGATAGGGCAATCAGTCTGAAGATGCCTTACCCTCGCCAGGATCCTATGACCTTCAAGAAGCCCATTCTAATCTTTATGGATGATGCAGAGAAGCTGAAGATTGATTTGGAGAAAGAGATTCGAGAGAAGAATGCATGGAAGAATCGTCATCAGATCATCAGTAGTGAGAATGAGGAACTTAGAAGACAGCTGAAGATGAAGGAAGAAGAAGAGCTCTCCAGCAAGAAAAGGAAAGCACAAGAGGATTTATTTTCCTCCAGCACTCAAGAGGACACTCCTTGGAAGTCGATTGTGGATCAACTTATGCTTGAAAGGGCTCAGATGAAGGCACAGATCGAGAAGCTCAACTTGAGGCTTTTAGGAGAATCTCCTTAGGGCTTTGTCTTTGTCTTTATTAAGCTTTGTTTGGGATTTTTGAAAGTGTACTCAAGACCTTGTATCACTTTTTGAATTTAATGAAATCACATCCTTTTGATTATTATGTGTTCCTTGGTATTTGCAAATTGTTTCTTAAGTTCCTTGAATAAGATTTCATTGTCGCATTGCACTCATACATTTGGCATTGCATTTGCATTTTTTTTCATGAAACTCATTCCCGTCATCTGCTCTCCAGCTTTCACACTGAGGCTCTCACGCAAATACTACACTCGAGCTCAAGCCAGAAAGAGGATGGCTGAAAGAGACGTAGAGATGGACAGAGTTAACGAAGAGCTTTCTGATATTCGTGGAGATATGGGTCAGATGATGGAAATGTTGCAAGTCATTCGAGCGAAGTTGGATACCCAGCGGACTGTGGTGTCAGAAGTTGTCACTGCAACGACTGAAGTTGTCACTGCAACGACCGAGCCTACATCATCAGTCACTACCCATGTGACCTGGTCTCCTTTTGGGTTTCCTCCTGGATTTTTCCCTCCTTCTCAAGGTTTTGCTTCTCAGAGTGTTATTCCCTCTTCTTCAGGATTTGCTGCTCAGGGTTTCTTCCCTCCTTCTCAAGGTTTTGCTTCTCAGAGTATTATTCCTTCCTCCCAAGGATTTGCTGCTCAAGGCTTTGTGCCTCCTCCTCATGTATTTGCTGCTCAGGGTTTTATTCCTTCTTCCCAAGGATTTGCTGCTCAGGGTTTCTTCCCCCCGTCCCAAGGTCTAGCTTCTCAAAGTTTTGCACCTCCTTCTCAGGGCATGGTATTTCCTTCCCAAGGTTTTGTGCCTCCTCCTCATGTATTTGCTGCTCAACAAACTGTTCCTGTGACTAATGAAGAAAATCATGCAGTTGCTAATTTTACACAAGACATTGTGCACACCCGTGCTCAACCGTACTTCAATGACCATCAGGGGTATGAAGCGCCAGATATGTCTGAAAACGGAGATGAGAAACATGTGAAAATGCAGGAGAATTTTGATACCCTTGAAAAAAGGTTAAGAGCGATTGAAGGTGACCAGATCTTTGGTGCCGCTGCCAGAGAGATGTGTCTGGTGTCTGTATTGGTAATACCTCCAAAGTTCAAGATACCCACGTTTGATATGTATGAGGGTGCAACTTGTCCCAAGAACCATCTTTTGATGTACTATCGAAGAATGGCTGCGCAGGTGGACAACGATAAATTAATGATCCATTGCTTTCAAGACAGTCTGAAAGGAATCTCCTCCAAATGGTATCTGACGCTTGACCAGTCAAAGATTCGCAGTTTCCAAGACTTGGCAGATGCTTTCATCCAACAATACAAATACAACATGGACCTCGCTCCCGATAGGAGGCAATTGCTAAGCATGTCTCAGAAAGAGTCTGAATCCTTTAAAGAGTATGCTCAGAGGTGGAGAGGAACCGCTTCTCAAGTAGAGCCCCCATTGACTGAAAAAGAATTAGCTGACTGGTTCGTTGACACTGTGCGACCAGTATTCTATGAGAGAATGGTGGGGAGCATAACTGCTAGTTTCTCCGATTTAGTGGCTGTGGGAATCAAGGTAGAACTCGGTTTGAAGAGTGGAAAGATGAGTGGTGCATCTGTTAGTTCCAGCAGTGGTAGTGGAAATATTGGCAAGAAATTTACCAATAATTTTCACAAGAAGAAGGAAGGTGAGACAAATGCGATAATGACAGGTCAAAGAAGAAATCCGCTTTGGCAGAGACCTTCACCTATGGCTCAACAGCAGTATGCTCGTCAACAGCAGTATGCTCATCAACAACAGTATGCCCAACATCCGTATATAGCGGCGGTCCAACCATCATTTAATCCACAAGTCCCCATGTATCGGCCAACTCAAGCAGTGCCGATGTATCAACAAGCGGCTCCAATGATTCAACCTTATCAACCAATACTCAACAATCCAGGCTATCAACTAGCGCCCAACGCTTCAGCCTACCAGCAGAGGACTCCAGCTCCTCATCCAAATCCCAATTTTCAGAATAGAAGACCAGGTGGAAGGCCTCCAAATCCTCGAATCCCTATAACTTATACTGAGTTATATCCTTCACTGCTGAAGAAGGGTTTGGTTACTCCAAGGCCTTTGGGTCCTCCACCAAGTCCGCTCCCGCCAAATTACAACCCAAATGCTCACTGTTTATTCCATGAAGGTGCCCCGGGGCACGATTTGGAGGGTTGTTATGCTTTGAAGTACATTGTGAAAGATTTGATGGAGAAGAACATTCTGTCATTTGGGAATACTGGTCCGAATGTCAAAGATAATCCTTTACCCAAGCACGGGTCTATAAATGCTATTGTTGATGAGTCCGAAGAAGGTTTGATTTTCAATGCCACCGAGATCAAGACCCCGCTCAGAGACTTCCATGCGAAGTTAGTAGAGGCGGGTATACTGAAGAGCTGTCATCAGAATTGTGAAGGTTGTGTTGATAGTCCAAAGGGATGTGAATCGGTCTTAAAAGATGTTCAAGATTTGATTGATGAAGGTGTCTTACAAGTGAGCAGTCATATGAAGAAGAATGAAGTGGCAGTAATTGAACCCATCTTCAACTTGCCGGAATCTAATTCTACCTGGGTGCCAGTGTTCAACCTGCCTGAATCTTCAGGAGTTCAACCTGTCTTCAATACTCCAGAATCTGTGGTGCCAATTTTCAATGTACCTGAGCCAAGATTTGAACAAAGGAGTAACTCTTTCCTTTATCAGGACACTAAAGCAGTTCCATGGAGGTATGATACAGGGAAAGTTCATCAAAGGATTGATAAAGCTAATCAGAAGGAAGGTTCAAAAGTTGCAAGTACTGATATAGCGGGTGCAGGTCGTTTGACTCGCAGTGGTCGTGTATATACCCAGCAAGCCAATACGGCTCCGCCTAAAGAAGTCATACCAGCTGTTATCAACAAAGATAAAGAGGTAGTCTCGGGAGAAGAGGATGCAGAGTTCCTCAGAATCATAAAGAAGAGTGATTATAAGGTGATTGATCAGCTACATCAAACGCCTTCCAAAATATCTATCCTATCACTTCTTATGCATTCTCCGGCTCATCGAAGTGCGCTTCAGAAGTTGCTAGCTCAAGCACATGTTACGCATGATATAACAGTGAACCAGTTTGATGGTGTCATTGCCAATATCACTGCGTGTAACAACCTCAGTTTCAGCACGGAGGATCTTCCAAAAGAGGGCTTGGACCACAACCGTGCTCTCCACATATCAGTGAAATGTCAAGAGGATACTTTAGCAAGAGTTCTTGTGGATACAGGATCTTCATTGAATGTTTTGCCGAAAAGAACACTGGCTAAGTTATCTTATCAAGGGGCAGAGATGAGGCCCAGCGCACTGATTGTGAAAGCCTTTGATGGGTCAAGGAGAACCGTTATTGGAGAAGTAGACCTACCAATCCTGATCGGGCCACAGGTCTTCAAAATCACTTTCCAGGTTATGGACATCAATCCCAATTACAGTTGCTTGCTGGGAAGACCTTGGATCCATGCTGCTGGGGCAGTCACTTCTACCCTACATCAAAAGATGAAGTTTGTAGTCAATAACAAGCTGGTGACCGTGTCTGGGGAAGAAGATCTCATGGTTAGAAACCTTTCATCCTTTACCTATATTGAGGCTGATGAAGATGCTTTGGAAACTTCTTTCCAAGCTCTTGAGATAGCCAATGATGTCCTTGTGGAAGTAGAGGAACCGAAAGGGAAGGGTATCCCATCTTTTGCATCGCTGAAGAGTACCATTTCCACCATTGAAGAAAGAAGCTATGAAGGTTGGGGTGATGTCATCGAAGTCAAGCAGAAGCTGGATCGTTGCGGGTTGGGTTACAAACCAACTCATGTGAAGGAAGGAGCGTCAACCTCCGTTAAAGGACGTCTGAAGACCATCCAAGAAGTGTTTTCCAGTGCTGGTTATCAGGTCAACGCAATTGATGGAGTTTCTGAAGATGAAGATGTGAATCACTTGGTGTATCAGTGTGAAGAAGCCTTGGACAATTGGGAGGCAGTCGAGATCCCAGAAATTTTTCCATTGTCAAAGTAATTTGTTGTTTTTTCAATGTTTTCAAAGTTCCCTAGCTCTGCCCAAGGCTATGGGAGTATTTTGTAGGGCCCCTTCTCATTTTTAAAGTTATTATCAATGAAGGCATTTTGTTAAACTCTTATTTTGATCATTTACTGTTTTTCTCTCTTTTCACTTTTAAAAGAAGATGGCAATCTTTCAAAACCAATAAAAAAAAGAGCTTTTTCTCTTGCATTTCTCTATTTTCCACTTTTAATAAAAGCAAATCATTATCATATGCAGAATAAACGAAAACCCTGTTGAATCCAATGACTCTACATTCTCTCCTAACTTTGATTCGCCCATCTACCAAGCGGAAGATGAAAGTGAGGAAGATTGTGACATTCCCGAAGAACTGGCAAGATTAGTTGAGTACGAGCACACAGATCTTCAGCCACATAAGGAGCAGGTAGAGACCATAAATCTTGGCACTGATGAAGACATGAAGGAAGTCAAGATTGGTACAACACTTGGGGCAGACATCAGAGAAAGATTGGTCAAGCTTCTCAGAGAGTATGTAGATGTGTTTTCATGGTCGTATCAAGATATGCCCGGGTTGGACACAGACATAGTGGTCCACAAGTTACCTCTTCGACCAGATTGTCCTCCTGTAAAGCAAAAGCTTCGAAGAACAAGACCAGACATGGCTCTGAAGATTCGAGAAGAGGTCAAAAGACAGTTTGATGCTGGATTCCTCGCAGTTGCAAAGTACCCTGAGTGGGTAGCTAATATTGTGCCAGTCCCTAAAAAGGATGGCAAAGTCAGAATGTGTGTGGACTATAGGGATTTGAACAAAGCCAGTCCGAAGGACGATTTCCCTCTCCCGCATATTGATACTTTGGTTGACAACACTGCTAAATTTGCTGTTTTCTCTTTCATGGATGGGTTTTCAGGATACAACCAGATCAAGATGGATCCTGACGATATGGAAAAGACTACATTCATCACACCATGGGGCACTTATTGTTACAAGGTTATGCCATTCGGCCTCAGAAATGCAGGAGCCACTTATCAGAGGGCAATGGTCACCCTTTTCCATGATATGATGCATAAAGAGATAGAAGTCTATGTGGATGATATGATTGCCAAATCACAGAGTGAGGAGGATCATTTGAATCATCTCTTGAAGTTATTTGAGCGCCTCAGAAAGTTTCAACTGCGTCTGAATCCAGCTAAGTGTACTTTTGGTGTCCGATCGGGAAAGTTACTTGGTTTTATTGTTAGTCAACAAGGTATTGAAGTAGATCCGGACAAGGTCAGAGCAATTCAAGAGATGCCAGCTCCCAAGACAGAAAAGCAAGTCAGAGGTTTCCTTGGAAGATTGAACTACATCTCCAGATTCATTTCCAACATGACTGCTACTTGTGAGCCTTTATTCAAGTTACTCCGGAAGAATCAAGCAATTGAGTGGAGTCCTGATTGTCAACTGGCTTTTGAGAAGATTAAGGTTTATCTGCAAGAACCTCCTATCTTGATCCCACCTACTCCTGGGAAGCCTCTTTTCATGTATCTGACTGTGCTCGAGGGATCTATGGGTTGCGTGTTGGGCCAACAGGACGAAACTGGTCGTAAGGAGTACGCCATTTATTACCTAAGCAAGAAGTTCACAGACTGTGAGAGCAGATACTCACTTTTAGAGAAGACTTGCTGTGCTTTGGCATGGGCGGCCAGACGCCTCAGGCAGTACATGATTTGTCACACTACTTTGTTGATCTCGAAAATGGATCCAATAAAGTACATCTTTGAGAAGCCTGCTTTGACTGGAAGACTCGCCCGTTGGCATATGTTGTTATCCGAATACGACATCCAATATGTAACCCAGAAGTCTATCAAGGGCAGTGTTTTATCTGAATACCTTGCTGATCATCCTGTAGAAGACTATGAACCATTGAAATTCGATTTCCCGGACGAAGATATTATGCTGATAAAGGACTGCAAAGTTCCAGATCCAGATGAAGGTCCCGAGCCAGGGTCCCGTTGGAAGATGATGTTTGATGGTTCCTCTAACTGCATGGGGCATGGTGTAGGAGTTGTTTTGATGAATCCCGATGGTGGTTATACTCCCTTCACGGCTAGATTGTGTTTTGAATGTACAAACAACATCGCAGAGTATGAAGCATGTATTTTGGGTATCGAAGCTGCAATCGATACTAGAATTAAGATTCTCGATGTATATGGAGACTCTGCTTTGGTAATATATCAAGTCAAAGGTGAATGGGAGACTCGTGATGAGAAGCTGATCCCATACCGTGCCCACATTGTGGAATTGATCAAATACTTTGATGAAGTCACTTTCCATCATGTTCCAAGGGCAGAAAATCAAATTGCAGACGCCTTGGCTATGTTGGCATCTATGTTTCAAGTTAGATTTCTTAATGAAGCTCCACTCATTACAATCGAGCGAAGAACTGCACCAGCCTACTGTCTATTGGTCGAAGAAGAAACTGATGAGAAACCGTGGTTCTACGACATCAAGAACTATCTGCAGAATCAGGAGTACCCAGCTGATGCAACAAATCTAGACAAGAAGACTTTAAGAAGATTGGCGTCCATGTTTTTCCTCAGCAACAATGTGCTCTACAAGAGAAATCATGATATGGTTCTGCTCAGATGTGTGGACAAGCGCGAAGCAGACTTATTGATCAGGGAAATCCATGAAGGATCATTTGGAACACATGCCAATGGACATGCCATGTCCAGGAAGATTTTGAGAGCTGGATATTTCTGGTTGACCATGGAATCAGATTGTTTCAAGTATGCCAGGAAGTGTCACAAATGCCAGATTTATGCCGACAAGGTGCATGTACCTCCAACACTTTTGAATGTTCTATCATCGCCTTGGCCTTTCTCAATGTGGGGCATTGACATGATAGGGGCAATTGAGCCTAAAGCTTCCAATGGTCATCGGTTTATCTTGGTTGCAATCGACTACTTTACCAAATGGGTAGAAGCAGCTTCCTACGCCAATGTGACAAAGAAAGTGGTTGCCCGCTTCATCAAGAACCAAATTATCTGCCGTTATGGGATCCCAAGCCGAATCATCACAGATAATGGGACCAATTTGAACAACAAAACAATGAAAGAGCTGTGTGAGACATTCAAGATTGAACATCATAACTCTTCTCCGTATCGTCCGAAGATGAATGGAGCTGTTGAAGCTGCAAACAAGAACATCAAAAAGATTCTGCAGAAGATGGTAAAAACTTACAAAGATTGGCACGAGATGTTACCATATGCTTTACACGGATACAGAACATCAGTTCGCACTTCAACAGGGGCAACCCCTTTTTCTCTGGTGTATGGGATGGATGCAGTTCTCCCTATTGAAGTAGAGATACCATCCTTGAGAATCTTGATGGAAACCAAACTGGAGGAAGCTGAGTGGGTCCAGAGCAGGTTTGACCAACTGAACCTCATTGATGAGAAGAGAATGACCGCCATGTGTCACGGCCAGATGTACCAGAAGCGCATCAAGAGAGCATTTGACAAGAGAGTCCGCATCCGAGAATTCAAAGAGGGAGATCTTGTACTCAAGAAAATCTTGCCAGTCCACAAAGACATGCGTGGAAAATGGAGTCCTAACTATGAAGGCCCATATGTTGTGAAGATGGCATTCTCCGGAGGTTCCTTAATCCTTACAACTATGGATGGTGAACAGCTGAAACACCCGGTGAATTCTGATGCAGTCAAAAAATATTATGCCTAAATAAACCCGGTAGGTCGAAAACCAGAAATGGCGACCTAGGCAAAAGTGGGTATCCTGGTGGATCAAAACCTATGAAGGAGATCCAGGCAAAAGTTAGGGATAAAAATAAAAAAATAAGAGCTCGCTAAGTTGAAAACCCGAAAGGGCGGCTTAGGCAAAAAAGAGCGTCCCGGTGGATTGAAAACCCGAAAGGGCGATCCAGGCAAAAGTTAGGGACAAAGGCATTTGACTGTATCAGATGGTGTTTACCATTACCGAAGAACCATACTGGAAGATCGATCCATTTGCTCTTGTCAGAAGCAAGGTGTCGGGCATTCTTAGTTATTAGGGATTGTAGTGGTCGTTGGATTCAATGTAGACCTTTCCCCATTGCCATTTTCAAATTGTAATTTCCCATGGAGTTTTTGCCATTGGCAAGCTACCATTCTTGAATAAATACAAACTTTGCCTATGAATTTTGTTTTTCAGCTTCTTATTTTCTTTTGTTATGCAAAATGTCATCACTTGATTACAATTTAACTCTGAAAATGACAAGTTTTTTTTAAGGAAAATGTTTTTTGAAAACACACTGAAAAACTTTTAAGTTTCTTTGACTTTGGAAAATTGAAAAAAACCTTCTGTTTCCCCAAGAAGTCCTGGTTTGCAACAACACTTTTATGCTATTGTTACAGAAATCTCCATAGAAGTTCAAAACTGATAACACTCTTGGATGGATCCTTGGACCAAGCATGATTTCCAAGTTCGAAGACATCTCCCCAGTGTTTTTCATGTTGCTCATCTGAGTATTGGTGTTGAGAGCCTACTCCTCTTCGAGTCTTGTCAAAACTCTCTGTCTCTTTTGAGTCAACATTTGCATATCATGATCATTCGCATCATGCTCAATCATGCGCATTTGACATTAGCATTTGTCTTTCCCCAGTTGGCGCCTGTCTAACTCCAAGTCCAAATATCGTTAGTGTTCAATTTGAAAATTCATTGTTGTTGGTACCCGAAGTGGTTTACCATTTGTTTTTGTCCCCAGCAATTGTTGGTGTTCCCCTGTGGAATTCTATTTGTGTTTGGTATTTGTCTTTGTGACCACCAATGTCTCCTTGAAGTCCAATTGTCATTGGCACATATCTTTTAAGCAGGTCGTGAAACCTTTTGCTTAAATCCAAGTCCATTTGATTTTGTACACTTGTCCCCTTTCTCCTGATGGTTCCTGAAGGAATTTCCAGAGTTTGGATGTCTTATTTTATTTGAAAGCTCCAACGTGTTTTGCTGTTATTTCTTTGCGTTAGCCGGTCGCTTAGAGCCGTTGATTCATTTTTGGGTGATCTCCATTCTATCCCCAATGTTAGCTGGTCGCATAGAGCCGCTACTAAATCACTGTGATTTCCTTCCTTATCCTTGGTGTCGGCAGTTACACTGGAACCTGCTATTTTACCATTTTGAATACTTTGACTACTTTGTCTTTATCATTCTTAGTGTCAACCGGTTTTTCAACTTGTTGCACATTTCGCTTTGAATATTTATTTTGTTATTCTTGGTGTCAGTTGGTCGCATCGAGCCGCTGCGCATTCACCTTGAATAAGCTTGTTGTCTTTCTCAGTGCCAGTTGGTCGCATCGAGCCGCTGTGCATTCACTTTGAATGTTTATTGATTATTCTTAGTGTCAGTTGGTCGCATTGAGCCGCTGCGCATTCACTTTGAATATTATGATTATCATTTCCGGTGACAGTTGGTCGCATTGAGCCACTGCACATTTCTCTTTGAATTTTGCGTCCTATTTCTATTCATAGTGTCAGTTGGTCGCATTGAGCCGCTGCGCATTCACCTTGAATAAGCCTTTTGTTATTCTTAGTGTCAGTTGGTCGCATTGAGCCGCTGCGCATTCACTTTGAATATTATGATTTTTATTTCCAGTGAGTCTTGGTTTGTGGTCGTCGGTTTATCTCATTCTAATCATTCATACCATAATCATCATTCATTGCATAAGAATTACAATATTAGTTAGTTTGTAGTCTAGCATGTCATTGCATTTAGGGGCAAAATTTACGGTTATTTCTATATTTAAATACCTTTAACCCTGATCTCATGAGTGTCTATCGTCATTCATGTCATCTGGTGAAGTTATTTAAATAGGGGCAACTGTCACACCCCAAATTTTACCCCGAACTTTTTTTTTCTCCCATTCATGCATTCACATCATCCTCATACCATGGTACATATCGAGCGTGCTTGGTTTTTCAAGAGATGTCATGGAAATTTTGCTTGGGATAGGTATTAGAGATTGATTGGTTATGCTTTCCAAGTTTCAAATTCAAATTTAATTCAAATACTTGTTTCCAAATTCCATTTTCAATTTTCAAAGTTCTAAGTTCTAAGTCTCAAGCTTATTTCAAGTTACCAATCACAAATTCCATTTCAGGTTTTCATTTCGATTTTTTAAGTTTTATTCTAAATTTCTAGTCCAAATTCCAAATCTAATTCAAGTTCTCAATCCAAGTTCCATTTCCAATTCTATTTTCATTCTCATTTCCAATTTTATTTTCAATTCAATTTCAAGTTCTAAATTCAAATTTCAATTCCCATTCCATTTATTTTCCAACTCCTTTCTAATTTTTATCCCAATTTCTATTTTCCATTTCAATTCATGTTCATGTATTTATTTTATAAACTCCAAAATTATTTCTTAAGTTCTAAGTCATTTTCAATTTCAAGTTTAATTATTAGTTTCTAAGTTATTTTCAATTCTATGTTTAATTCCTAGTTTTTAATTCACTTCCACTTCCAAGTTTTAATTTCAATCCTAATTTCAATTTCAATTCTAATTCAATTTCCAAATTTCTTCTTCAAATTCAATTCAAATTCCAAGTTTTTATTTCCAAATTTCTATGCCAAGTTTCATGTCAAAAGTTCAATTCCTTTATCTCAAATTCTATGTTAAAACATTTTATTTCCAAATTACAAAGTTTCAATTCAAATTTTCTTTTAATTTTCAATTCTCATTCATTTTATTTTCCATTTCCTTTCCAACTTTAATTTCAATCTAGTTTTAATTTCAAGTCTTAATTCCAATTCCAATTCCAAGTCAAAATTTTCAAATTTATTTTTCTATGTGTAAGGTTCCAATACATGTCAAATTTTCATTTTTCTTTCAAGAATAATTTTCATCCCAACATTTATGTTCTAAACTTCCTTTCCATGTGTTTCAATTTAATTTTAATTCATATTTCTAATGTCCAAATTCCAAATCCAAATCAAAGATCAACAAAATTAGAAAAATAAAGACATTCATTCCAAGTTTTTGTTACAAGGTTCTTAATCACAATTTTACATAGCTTAAACAAAGAACAAGTTTCCTATCCCTCCATGCCTAAGTCTAAGTCTCCATTCACTCTTATCTCCTTTCACTCCTAGCCACAAATTCCTTCATCTTAAAGCATCTCCATGCCATGGTTTCCACACCTACAAAATAATTATGCAACCAATTCATTTCAATTCATCATTTCATATATTCAATTTCATCAAGAATCATGTCACATATCATTTAGGTCATTCACATTTCCAATTCATTTCAAAATAAGAATTTTCAATTCAATATAAAACATTCATACTCATTCGACATCACCATCATTCCCATGTTCATATAACATGAACCATTCATACATATTTCATAAGCATTTTCATAAGAAATTTTCATGATTCATAATCAATACAATCCAACCATAAATTATTCAACTTTCATTCACAAATTATTCAAACATTCATAATCCATTCACCTTTAAACTTGCCAATTCCACAATTCATCCATATTGTTCATACACATTCATACATAAATTATAATTTAAATGTCATCATAAATCATCATTTTTTTATTCATTCAAGCATACACATATTCATATCAAAATCATACCACATTCAACACATTTTATCTTGTCATTACAACATTCATCCATTAAGCATATTTCAATTTCATAACATGGCATGCCTAATGTCACAAAGGTTTATAAAAATAAAAATAAAAACAAAATTTCACATAGGCAGATGGTACAGCAAAAGAAAAGAGAAATAAGGGACCACCATTAAGTTTCATTAACAAACAAAATTCTGCTACACAACAGCCTCTCTGTTACAGCAAGTCTGCAATCGCAAACCACTCCCTCATTACTCAATCTCAGAAATTGTCCCCTCTCATAGAACACCCTTCATCCCCGAGTTTTCACAGTACACCATTTCAAATTTCAAAAGATCACAAACCCTAATTCTAGTTTTATTTAAAAACCACTGTTTCATTCAAGAGAGAGAGCCCTAGCAAAAATACAACTGCCGTCATATATTAAAAAACCGCAAAAAAGGAGAAAACCGGAAAGACGAACCGTGGAGAGATAGAAAAGATTCAGAAGCTAAGGAATATAGAGGAACTTACCAAGGTCACGCCGCCGAAAAAGTAGTCGTTGTTAGAACTACTCTTGTCAGGTATCTTCTTCATCCTTCATCTCTGTATTTGGTTACCGTGAATCGATCGTTTTGTCCCCACCTTTGTTTAATTTACCTTGTTAGGATTTATTTTCTAGTTTCCAATTTGAAGATTTTGATAGGTTTTTTTGTTTCCGTTGAGAAATTCAGACTAAGAGATGTGTTGTTAAGGAGGGTTCGTTTTTTTTGTGACTCCTGTTTTTCCCCTCACTGTGCCGCCACCGTGGAGTTTTCTTTTGTCACCGCCGGAACCTTGGTTATGAGGGAGTGACGAATAATGGTTATGAGAGGGAGTCTGAGATTAAATTTCGTTAGAGAGGGTTTGGGTGTGAGGAAGATTTTGAGGTTGAGAGATCGAGAGAATGAAATAAGAGATTTTTTTAGAGGAGAGCGTGTGAAAAGTTCAAGGAGAAGAACATTAATATTGCTTTAATTATTTTTTATTTTCCAACAATTACATTAATTTCGGTATATTTTTTTTCTCTTTTAAAAAATAATAATAATATGTGTTATTTGATGCTTTCTCTTCCCTCCGTGTTAATAGCCTCCTTCCATTTATTTTGTTTTGTTTGTTTTTCTTGAAAGAGTCACGTGTTGCATTCTAATTAGATTTTTTAATTAAAGTAAAATAAATATAAAAGAAAAAACTTTTTTTAAAAAAAAGGAAGCCAACTATTTGGCTGATGTTTAGGAGTGAGTTCCCCCCACGTTGTTGTTTTTTATAAAATTTATTTATTTAATTATTTCTTTTATTTATTTATTTAATTAATTCACTTATTATTAATTATTAGAATTAAGTTTAGGTGATTTAGGCTTTTGTACTCAAATTAGTTTTTATTTAGCTCTTAACTTCTTCTTTTTTCCGTCTACACCTCTATTTTGCTATTCTTAATCTTGGCCCATTTTATTTTGTTTAATTCACTTTATTTTTCTTTATTTTCTTAATTTTTAGTTTTTAATCCTTATTTTCAGTTATTATATTATAAAATCCAAAAATATATTTTCTTTTTATTAATAAAAATTATTTAATTTTTTTTTATTACTTAATTTTTATTATTAGATTTCACTTATCATTTTCTTTAAGTATATCTAAAAAGAACAAAATACATTTTCTTAATCCTTTTGTTTATTTTTCTTAGCTTAATTTTATTTTAATTATCTTTAGGCTTTAGTTTTTTTTAGTCTTTTCTATTTTATTTAATTATTTTCTTTCTTAGTTTTTTTATTTTATTTAATTAAAAAAACCTAAAAAATATGTTTAGAACCAATTTTCGTTTTAGATCGTTGTTAGGTTGTTTATGATAGATCTTTCTAAGTGTGTCTCAATAGTGTGAAAGTTTGATTTTGGGTCTATTTCTTTTTGTGTGAGTGCGTGTTTAATCTTTCATCTATTTGGTTGTATGCCATGAATTGCATTGATCTTAATTTCGCGTCATGACCATATACTTGTTAAGTTAAAATTGTAAGCTCACAATAATTTTCAAGATAATAATCCTTGGTCAACGCCAAGTTGAGTTCACATACACTTCACTCACACACGTAAGTCGGTCGTTTTACGATCGCCATCTGCACATTCCTTACACTTCACAACTTTTTAACTTAAATAAATTGACGCACTACGCTTGTCTTCCACCCCCGCATTCTCGATCCATATATCGAGTCATAGCCCAGTTACTAAGCCTTTTATCCTGCATTTCTATTTTCTTTATCCAATTTATTTTTGCAAGTAGCGGCCTTTGCCTAGTCTTAGGAGCTTGCACCTTTATTTATTTTTGTTTATGCTTTTCGATCCAAAAGGGAAAGACTCCTGCAGTTGACTCAATGTCATAGGAAGTTTAGCCGTCCCTCATCCTTAGGTCCTTAGCCATTAGGTCCTTAGCTTTTTATTTTATAACTTTTTGTGACTTTCTTAAAGTCACGTGAGTGTTTGCCATAACACTTACCTCCCCCGCGAACCTTGAGCGTAACCAAGTGTTCGTGAATCCTTAGGAGAACTACGAGTGCTCTGATTCTATACCCGATACGTAGGCATCGATGCGATGTTGTGCGAGCACCATTAGAAATAAAAACCTTAGGTTCCCATAATTTTAACAAGCAATAAACAACAATAATGCAAATATTAACAAGAGGTTCCCGTAGGATACTGCGGATGCTTAGGATGCTAACACCTTCCCTAAGTATAATCAACCCCCGAACCTAGTTTCTCCTCATTTAGGGTTTTTACGATCTTTTCCCCTTTTCCCTTTGGATTAAATTAAAGTCGGTGGTGAACATAAATGTTTTGCGATTCAAGCTCACTTAATAGCTTGGTATCCGATTCTCACCGCAACACAAATGAAAAAACTTTGGTCATGAAAGTTGTAGAATACATTTTTCCCTTTTCAAAAAGTACAAGAACATGACCTAATTCATTTTGGATCAAAAGTTATGGTGTGACAAAGTTGGCAAAAATCACTAATTTTCAAGATATGCCTCAAATGAGAAATTTGCAAAATCATGTACCAAAGGCATTTGTAACTTCTAGTTCACTTCAAACCAATGTACAAACATCACATGTGACCTAGAAGTCAGAATTGAACCAAAGTCTCTCATGTTCATGGTTTGTATGGCAAGACATTTTCATGAAGTTTCAAAAGTAACCAACTTGCAAAACTCATGATCACACTTCACCAACTTGTTACATTGGATGCTGAACCATGCTAGCTTCCCTCACACACCATGCTGCGCCAGCCCATGTACTTGTGCTAGCCTAGGGTTCAACCCATGCCTCTCTTACAACAAAGTGGACTTTTTGCAAAAGTAAACATCCCAATCACAGCAGGCCAAGTCACATCCTCTGGCCATTTGGAATTGTTTATACTATCCATTTGCAAGCTAAACACAGAATGAAGCCAAGCTGAAACAGACCCTAGCATCACATTCACAAACTCACTCCATTTTGCATTTTCCTTCGAATCTGTCTCCACAGGCCTCAAACACTAAAACCAATTCCACATATCAACTCACCTTGCCTCTTTGAGCAAAAACCAACAAGATTCAGGCTTGAACTGAGCAAGAACATAGCTTCACCATTTTCCACCCCAGTCTGCATTTTCCTTAGAATCACCTTCCACAACCATCAAACATCCAAACTCTTTTCACCAACAAGTCAAACACATCAAAAGGAACCAGAACCAACCATTAACAGAGCTTGAAACCACTCACACGCAAACTCCATTTTCTGCTACACCAGAACTGGATTTCTCAAAGCAGCTTGTCTAAGCTCATTCCAAGCCTTCCATTAGCATCAGGGGAGCCTAAGAAGTCCATTTGCACGCAAAGGAGGCTCTGGAAGCTCAGTTTTGAAGCTTTCCAGCTCAGGTATGATCATGAACATTTTCTTCCAAAGCTTGCATTTTAAGTCATAAACTGGTTGCTCATGTCTTGCTGATCATGGGGATGGTTTTAAAATTGAAAATGAGTGAGAGATGAGTTTGTATGATCACTCTGAAATTTCACCCGTGGATTTTGTTTCTTTCGATTTACATGATTCTTGGGGTTTAAATGATGTTTGAGGGTGGATTCATGACCTAGGTTGTTAGAGGGTCATTTGGCTGTGCTTAATTTGATGTTTAGATGCCTGAATCATATTTTAGGGTTTTGATACCGCCGGAGAAGATGACCGGAGCTTCCCTCCGGTCACCTGAAAGTGCTTTGCCCTAATCTCAGGTCATTAGTGCCATTTGAATATTGAGCGTAGGATTGCCTTGACCAGTTGACTTCCCGCGCGCATGAAGGGCTCAGATCCTTTTGCTTTGCCCTAATCCACTTTAATTAATTAAATAAATCATAATTAGGTTAATTAAATCAGAACCAACCATGGCCCTTGGATTCGCGCGCCAGTCAACTATCCCAAACCCAGTTCAAATCTCCACCATTGGATCTGCTTACTTTCTTTTATTTCATTTTTTATTTCATTTTTTGTCATTTAACTTCTACAATTTATTTAAAATAGCAAAATTGTTTTAAAAATTATGAAACTTTTTCTCAAGAGTTTTATTAATTTCTAAGACACAAAAAAAATTTTATTTTCATTTTTAGCATTTAAAAAGTATTTTAAAATATTTAAAAGTTTATTTTTAATTGATTAATGGAAATTAATTTATTAAAAATACTTTTAAGTATTTAAAAATCACAAAAAAATTCATGAAATGTTCTAAGACATTTAGAAACATTGTCCAACCTTCAAACCAAATTTATTTTTTGATCTTGATGCATTTTGAGAATTTTTCATTGAATTAAAATCATTTTTGTGCATTATTTTGATCCAAAGTTCAAAAAATCATTTCTGCCTATTCATGAAGAGTTGGACATTGATTCTTTTTGCATTGCATTGTGTTTAGCATGTAGTTTGTGAGATTAAATGTCCTTGATTTGATTTTTCATTTTCAATTTGTTTGACATTTCTTTTGTTTAGGAACCCTAAAACCCTAGCAAACTTGTGAAAATCATAACTTGGAATTGGTTAGGAGTTGAGACCTCTCCTTTGGGCATTGGGTTAGTATAGGATTAGGGGTCCTTTGAGTGCATTTTCAATTTTTTGTAGTGTTGTTTGCTTCTGATTTTGGTTTTTGTTTGATATATTGTTCATAAACCCTAATTTGGGCTTCCCATATGCATCCATCTTGCATCTTCTTGCATAATATGACTTGCCATGACATTTCAAGCATCCATTTGATTCATTTGACACCATAAGACATATGGAAAGTATGTTTGATCATTGCATCATGTATTAGCCATGTTATATGCCATATGTACTTCATAACTTTTCATGTTTGTTCATGGTTCCTAACTTGCTTCATTTGCATTCATGAACTTGTATGATCATTTCCATGTGCTGCCTCATGTTTGTAGCATCTCCTAACATCATTAACATCACATATGTGCTTCTGGTTTTGGGTTTGCATCATGTCATCTCATCCCATTTTGCATTGCATTGCATTTCTTTTCTAACCTTTCAGGTGGTAAGTAATCTTGAGAAGTGAATTTGCCTTCACTTCTCATAACTTCTCTTCATCTCTCTCTTGCATCCATGCTGCATTTTTTTATGTGTGTTTGAATTTGGGCTTGCTCATTCTTCTTCTTCCCACTTTCTCTCTTCAAGTGACTTGACTTCTTAAGTGAAGCAAGTTATTTTGCTTCTCCTGATCCTTTTCATCTGCTTCTTGGTGGTTCCATTGAAGACTTGTTCTTGCAAACCTCGCAAACCTTAGGAACAACCAAGCATGACAATGATTAGGGTTTTGATTAGTCTCCCCTATTACTTTTCACCTTTGTGTCTCTTTTGAGTCTTCTCTTCTCATCTCATAATCAGGGACTAAACCCTAAAGGCTTTAAGGCTTTGTGATTAAGTTTATGCCTGCATCCTTCTCTTAGGATGGAGTGTATAACTTTAATCCTAAGTGTTAAACCCTTAATGTGTTTAAATCTCTTAATCAACCCACATAATAATCATCAAGACTTCACACTTGTAACTTGGGCCTTGCATTAGGGTTCTAATTCTTCCTTAAATGGTTAAGAAGGACTAACCCTAGTGTTAATGGACAAGTCCCCCTCAAGTTGTCTTACAAATCATAAAAAACACTTCATCATCACATCATTAAATAAAATCCACTTAATCAAAGGCTTGTTTTGTCATGAGTTTAATCCCTAATCATGGATTAAGTTGAGGAGCTTTCCTCAGCTTAAACATTCTCATCTATTATCCTTCTATTAGGATGGTGTAATGAGTCTGTTTAATCCTTGATTATGGCTTAACCTCATTACTTGACACTAAACAAAAACACCAAAAACATCTAAATAATCACAAGTAGGTTAATGACCTTAATCCTACACCATAGGTGATTAAGTGTGAGAATCTGACTTCGCACTTAAGGCATTCTCATTACCCCTAATCAGAGGGAAGATGTGATGAGTTTACCAAATCCATTGGTTTAGACTTAAGATCATCAACTTATGACAAAAATCCAAAGAGGAATAAAAGACTGAAAACACAAAAACAAACAATAATCGTCTCCTTCGGGATTCTTTTCTCATCACCTTCACTCACAAACGAGAGTTCGCTTCTTCCGTCTAATGCAAGACAGTTAGCATCTGCGCCAGACAGATCATACACTTGAGCATAGGCAAGTAAGCAGTTCACAAGTCAATTCATCTTTCAGTCTCTTTGGGTCGAACTACGGTGTTCTGACTTCCTCATTGCACGAGAGGATACGTAGGCATAACTTAACAGTTATCGAACAAAAGTCTCTGTATATTCCCCCTCTTTCTAGCCTTATTCTTTTAGCCTCATGATCTTGAGCATTTCACTCCTGTTCTTACACTGACACTTCACTTATATACTTCACTTTTCTCTTACACTGACACCTGTACATTTTGTTTCCAGCTCTTTTACACACAAATTGCACTGACACTACCCCTTTAAAACACAAATCTTTCAAGCGTGGATCCCGTCGAGTACGACGGACAATCTGGGTGCTAATACCTTCCCAGGTTGTAACCAACCCCCTTTCTCAGTCTCTCTGGTTCGCAAACCGTCTTATCCATCTCTTTCTAAGTCTATGCAGCATTGCCTTTCCTCCGGGATAAAAATGCCTAGCTGGCGACTCTATTCATTCTCCAGTGAGTTCACGGCTGTGTGTTCTCATTGTCCCTTTCGCCGACCGTTCGCGTTTGTACCTTTATCTGGGTCTGGTCCCACTTATCGGGAGCGACACGGTTCATCCTAGATTACCTCATAACAAATTATTCTCATAATAATCATCATCAAATTATAAACACAATTCAAGGATTCATAATCTATCACATACATATCACAATTTCATCAACTCCAAACCTTCACATATATGAACCCTAAGGGAGGAAGGATCTCCCAATTACCCTTATTGTGTTAATTCACCAATTATAAAACCCATTCTCCCCCCTTACCTTGAAATAGAGATGAGTTCTTCGAAATCTTGGTCTTGATGATCTACGATCCTTGACTTTGCTTTTCTTCTCCTCTTTCTCCAGACCTCACTGTTCTTCGTCAAAAAAACACGATGAATGAAAACTGAATCCCTTATTCCACTTACATAAAACAATAATTCCACCTTTGCCCCTTAAACCTCTAACTAACCCTTTTTATTTTATTTTATTTAAATAATAACGATATTATAATAGTATACATTATTATATTATTATTATTCTCATAAAACATTTCTCTCCAATTTATCCAAATATGCCATCAAAATATTAATATTTATTTCATAAAAAAATAAATGTAAAATTAAGGCGTTACAATTAGCACCATTGACTATTGGCTCAGAAATAACAAGATGTCTCTTACTTTTAAGAGCACTCTTATTACTCTGATCCCTAAGAAAGAAGGTGCCAAGAGTATGAAAGAGTATAGGCATATTTCCTGATGTACCATGGTGTATAAAATCTTCTCAAAGGTTTTGACTGTTAGGCTTGCCAAGGTCATAGGTAGCATTGTTAGCCTCAACCAATCTGCCTTTATTCCTGGATAACAAATACACAATCACATCCTTTTGGCCTATGAGCTCCTTAAGGGATATCCAGGAAGCATGGAACTCCTAAATGCTTGATGCAAATAGACTTGCAAAAAGCATATGATATGTTGAATTAGAAAGCCCTTGAAACCATCCTCGAGGAAGTTGGTATGCCTGACTAGTTTGTGCAATGGATAATGATGGGTTTATCTTCAGTGTCTTATAAATACAACATAAATGGTGAGAATTCAGAGCTTATGAGGGCTAAAAGGGGCATTAGGCAGGGGGCCCATATCACCCTTCCTCTTTGTCATTGTTATGGAGTACATGACTAGATTGATGCAAAGAATGCAGAGAAATCCCAATTTCAATCATCATTCAAAGTGTGAAAAGATGGAGTTAACACATCTTACCTTTGTTGATGACATCATCTTGTTCTTCCAGAGGGGACAAGGGATCTGTTGAGATGATGTGGAATACTATGCTGCAATTTTCCAAATCTACAGGTCTGGTTGTGAACCCCTCAAAATGTAATATCTATCTTGTAGCTATTGATGATAATGAGAAGCAACAACTCCTAAATTTGACTGGGTTTGCTGAAGGAACTCTCCCCTTCAGATACCTTGGGGTGCCTTTAACCAGTAGAAATCTGACCACCAATCAATACCTCTCATTTATTGAGAAAATCCTGAGAAGAATCAACCATTGGAGTGCAAAGCTGCTTAGTCATGCTGGCAGGGTACAGCTTGTAAAAACTATCAGTTTCTCCATTGCCAATTATTGGCTTCAATGTTTCCCCATTCCTAAAGTTATTCTTGACAAAATCCAGAGGGCTTGTAGAACTTGTATCTGGACTGGTGGTATTGTTGCTAGTAGGAAAAGTCAAGTTTCTTGGAATAACATCTGTTAACCAAAAAGCAAAGGTGTCCTGAACATTTTGGAGCTCAATATCTAGAATGTTATCACTATATTGAAACTATTATGGAATTTATGCAGGAAAGGTGATTGTCTTTGGGTAAAATGGATGCACTCCTATTTTATCAAAATCAATTATGTGATGACAATGGATGTTAACAATAGTTCATCTTGGATCTGTAAAGAGATCATGAAGGCTAGACAAATTATTCCTGAAATCAGAATCAATGGAACAAAAGCTTGAGGGAGGGGGAGTTCAAGCTGGAGATTTTTATAAAATCCTACAAAACCCGGTGCAACCTGTTGACTGGTTCCTTATCCTTTCAGGAAGTAGAGCTAGGCCCAGAGCTATGTTCTTTTTGTGGCTTGCCTACTATAGGAAGCTGGCCACAAAGGACAGGCTTGCAAATGGGACTTTATGGCTGATAGGCGTTGCTGCTTCTATCATGATCAGGAGGACATTGACCATTTGTTCTTTGGCTGCAATATTATGAGAGATATTTGGCAAAAGGTTCTTCAATGGCTACAGATGACTCACAGTACTAGTGGTTGGGAGGATGAAGTCAAATGGCTAAGCACATATTGTAAAGGAAAGGGGAAGAAAGCTGGAATTATGAAGATTGTTATTACTGAGGTTGTGTATCAAGGATGGATATTCAGAAACATAATTTGTTTAATAGTAAACATTGTATAGGGAAAGATGAAATAGTACATAACATCATAGAAACTATTATCCATAAGGGTTGGTATAGTAAAAAGTATAGGATGCACGTAGTTGTATATGCTTATGATGTAAGGGTTGTTTTAGTGGGTTGGATCTTTTTAGATCACCTTTGTATTATTTGTTTTTGAATTAATCAAATTTTTATTGGTTCAAACAAAAAAAGTATTAAATAAGTCCTTTAAGTTTTTTTGTAACGATTAGGTCCTTTAAGTTTAAAATCGTTTGCACCATGACACTTTTTTAAAATTTTGTTAAAAGAATGCAGATGTTGCAAAAACGGAACTGAAGTGGCATTTAATTGAGATGATGCGTCATTTTATTTTATTTTTTATTTATTTTGTAATTCCACGTGGATTTTAATTTTAAATTTTTTTATTAAAAAAAATCTTATTTTTTTTATAAAAAAAGTTATTTATTTGTACACCAATCAAGACCGGAAGGAACTATACATTTTAAAAAATATATGAAATGTGAGTGTTATTATAATTGATATGTTCTTTTACACTATTTTGGAACTAAACATTTACATGTATGTTTCATCTGTTTGTCATTCACATGCTTGAGTGTTTCTTCTAATGCCAGTAAGTATCCAATGATGCAATTATGTTTTATATGTTTCTAGGATAAGCATGTGAGTAGTTATTGTAGGATGTGGATAGGGTATAGAACATGTTCATGTCATTAGAATGTCAATTGCATACATCCTAAATTAATACACTCTCAGTGTGCATTTTCTACTCTACATATGATTAGGTACTAGTAGTTCAGTAAAATTATAGTATTTGTAGGATTGCTACTTTTCTATTCTTTTTTAACTAAAGTATTTACAATAAATTATTTAACTAAATTAGTTAGTATTTTAATGTAATAGTTTAGTATTAAAATACAAATAAATGATTTAGTATTAATTTGGTTCTTTTGAGTTCTTGAGATTTTTCAGGACAAATTTGATTCCCAAATGACATAGATAATTCCCTCAAGTGACATTTGATCATCCTTCTACCATTGGGACAATCCTGAAATTCATCATTTTGCGATAACTTTTCACTTGGAAATACAAATTGGCATGATAAAAATTCAATTATTTCATGCATATGTTGAATTTTATAAACATTTAATTTTATGGCTGATACATTATTATTTAATGTTTATTCTGTGTTATGCATTGAAAACTAGAAAATATTTTATCCTCAAAAAATTATTAATTATGGGATGAAATAAAAAATAAAAACGAAAGGATATCTAATAATAAACATTTTATCGTCAAAAAATTATTATTCTAATAGTGTCCCTGATTTTATTTTATTTTTTGGTAAGAACGTCCTGATAGTTTAGGTGCCCCAGGATGCTTTTAATCATTTAAATATTTATCATAATTATATTTATTTATTTATTTTAGAAAATCAAAGTTCATAATAAAGATTTTTAAATAGTTGCATCGTTTCACAATGAATGAACGTAACTTTAATCTTACTGACATTTCTTGAAAAAAAGTTCATAACCATTTCAAAAAACATATGATTCAATACATCTATGCCATTTGTTTGGCTAATTATATCGTTAGACAATGAATGGGGTCAGTGTAAAACAACATTATATCAGTTATTTAATATTTAAAATAGTGTAAAACAATGTATTAGTTTATTTTAATTTGTAACACTCATGTCTCATATGTTTTTAAAATGTAACAGTCAGGTTCTTCCGTCTTGACTGGTGTGCAAATAAATAAAAACCTCAAATTAAAAAAATCCAAAATAAAATTAAAATAAAATCCAAAATAAAATAAAAAAATAAACTCCACGTAGAATTCAAAAATAAATAAAAATATAATAAAATGACACATTATCACTATTAAGTGTCACCTAACCTACGTCAATGCAACATATACATTTTTTAACATAAGTTTTAAAAAAGATTAACGACGCAAACTTTTTAAAATTTAAAGGCACTACGTTAAAAATAGCTTTAACAAGCGCTGTTATATGTTTTAAAAAAAATCACTAAAAAAAACACTTTTAAAGGATCGCTTTAGAAAATATTTTTGTAAACAAGCGTTATTATATGTTTGTTTTTATTTATATAAATATTTGAATAATACTCGGTATATAGTTTCCGATGTTAATAGTTTGATTACCATATATAATTTAACATTTAGAAATAGTTTGATTTTATAGAAAGAAAAATTGTATTTGTAAGGTGATTTAGCATAGTGAAATTCATCTCGCTAATTATAACCGTTGCTATATGATTAACACCTGCAGCGTATTTTTCTAATAGAAAAAAGTTGAATATATTAAATTAATCACCTTGCAATTAATTTGGAGGAAAATAATTTTTTTAAAATAAGATTTGCAGGATGTTAAACACCCCCGTAAGATTTTTCTCAAATTTCAAAAAAACAAAATGTTATAGCATGTCAACTCAGCGCAGAGGGAACAAAATTTTTCTTATAATATAGTTTTATGCAAGTTGGAATCGTTGAACCAATTTTCTATTTGTTTCAAATACTTAGTATATGTCTAAATGTATGTTGATGGTCATGATATCAGCTATCTATGGGCAACATAGGTTAATTGGATGTGACAGAATTGTGAAATCAGTCATAGTCTTTGTACTAGAAAGTCATATAAAAGGTTTTAGTCGGAGTAAGAAAGTGTTTTTTTAGGTAAAAGCGTTGCTAAAGGTCCACTTAAGAAAACGTTTTTCATGTAAAAGCACTGTTAAATGCCTACTTTAGAAAGTGTTTTTAAAGGTAAAGCGCTGCCTAAAGTAGGCCTTTAGCAGCGCTTTCTCATAATTAAAAAAAAAATGTTGTCTTTATCTACGGCAGCGCCACCTTAGACGGGGTTTTTAAGCGCTGTTAAAGGCCAAAAAAAACGTTGTTTTTTCCCTTATTTGGCATAGTGAGGACACAATCATTACAAAAAAAAATATTAAAGGACTAAAGGGATACTTTTAAATAACTTAAAGGACTAAAACATGTAATTTGGCATCCCTACTCACACTTAAGATTTCAAATTCAGTTTTCTCAAATCTCTCATAACACTATTGCACCTTCTTCGTCCAATACATTTTATTTATTTTACTCTAATATCTACTGTCTTATATTCTTTATTTTTCATCTTATCATTTTTATGCTATTGTTCTCTCTTTCAATTTTGTTTTTATTGCACCTCTTCTTCTCTAATCTCTCATCTCCCTTATTCTTTCTTTTTCATCTTCGCTAATCTCTCATTTCCTCTATTTTTTTATTTCATTATAATATTTTGGATATTGTTTTATGTTTATTATTCCGCTTTTTTCTAATATGATTTTTACATACAAAGTTCTTGTCCAAATATAATGAGTTTAATTGATATTTGGTAATCTATAAATGATTAAATACAAAGTTATATTGTCATCTATATATACAACCAACCCAACGAATTTTGGAGGTCTAATACAAAATTTAGAATGAAGTTTTTGAATAGTGAAAATATATATTAATAATTTTTTTTATTAATTTTTATTTTAAAATAACAAACCAACAATAAATTTTTTAAATTATTATTTTCTTTATTTAAGTCTCTAAATAATATAAAATTAAATATATTAATTATTATCATATTAATAGTGTAAATTAAATTTAACTTGCCACCTCCACACTTGTATCTGGCACCCTCACAATTTCATACTTTCATAATTGTCTCTGACAAAAATTTGAAAATACATTTCTATACAAAAAATTTAGTATAAAAAACAAAATTTCTGGTACAAACTAAATATTCAGTAGTGCATTTATAATTTTTGTGTAATGGAATTTCTGAAATTTCCGTGAATTTGGAATATTATCGGAATGTTAAAAGTACCATGTTATACGAAAAATTTAAACCAAAGTGAAATTTTCGGTAATTCACATTCAATAAAAATATTTTAATACTACGGGAAATTTCGAAAAGTGCTCTAATTTACCAAAAAAAAAACTTAAATATGCTATAATTTAGTGGAAGTTTTGAAATTTCGGGTATTATAACAAGTTTTGGGGTGGCAAGTTAAAGTCTCTTACTTGCCTTGTCCTTAGGTCGGGTCTGTATATTGGTATGTATGACTCAATTAATTTTTTGTAAAAAATCAAATCAAATCAAACTACACTGATTTATTTTTGTATTCTTTTTTTAAAAATCAATTGAACCAAATCAAATCACATATTCTTTCTCTCACAGTTCAGGTGACTTTTAACTTTAAAATCGTCCAAATTAGATAGCAAAAATCCCTATTTAGAGCCTCTTAGGACTATTGGATTGTAATATTAATTTATTTTTTTAATGCATTGAACATTTCAGTTTGTTATTCTTAAAAAGTAAGAATTACCTTGTAATTAAGGGGATGGCTGAAACATAAGTCAGAGGTTTTGGATTGGATAGAATAATTGTTTAAGCATTGGCCATGTAAGAAGCTCCATAGAATAATCTCTTATTCATATACACAATCCTACTGACCTCACTAAATCATCCCAGTCTTTATCAATTGCTTGCTTGATTATCAAGTTCAATCAAACAACTCTTACAAGCTACAGATCAATTCTACAATACTGATGTTTACTCAAATAAATTATAAATGTTCAACATTGATTATTGGTCAGTCAGTTTAGTTTGTTTGATAATGTTTTTATTTACTTTTCTTTTACATTTGATAGTGCATAATGTATTTATTTACTAGGAATCCTTATTCTTGAATTTTAAACTTTGAACAATATTACAAGTCATTGTTTCTTATTTAGAGTATAATATTTACATGTATTCCCTCACTATAATGCAAATGAATATAAATATATATTTGATTTGATATAAAGGTGCACTACAAAGTATGTTTAATAAAGAAGCAAAACTATTAACTAATTTTGTAAATATTAGAGAATTTCTTAAAGCACTCTATGTATTTATAAGGTACTACGAGAAAATGTAAAAATATTTTTAGAATTTGAAGATATAACATCTTAAGTGAAGTCTGATGTTTTGTGAAAAACTAAGAAGATGTATTTTCATAAACATTAGGAATATGTATCTTCGGGTGATGTTTGTACATAACGCGTCAGAACCTTTTTTCTTCACTTGTTAAAAATAACATATTTTTCTCTAAAACTCTCTCAAAATCACATTGTCACAAAATTAATTAAGCAACGTCAAAGTTTCTTCAATCAACACCAACTACATCGAATAACTCATTCAAATAGATTAATTTTAAAGATTTCTCATGTAAGTTTTTTATTATTGTAAACTTTTTTTAGTTTTTGTATAAATGTGTAGAAATTGATGATTATGTATTGAATAGTTCAGGGGATCAGTTATGGCATCAAGTTGTTTCAGTCCCCTCCCAATTGTAGTTGTGGGGCATCAAATTGTGCTCCTCCCTACCAAATTCAACTCAGTCCCCTCCCAATTGTAGTTGTGGGACATCAAATTGTGTTTCTCCCTACCAAATTCAACGTCAATCATTATTGGACTAGACATGGCAACAAAATCCATACCCATGGGTACCCACCCGAACCCGCCCCGAAGTTGACGGGGAAAACCCGCTTTGACTGGGTTTGGGTTTGGGTTTTCCTCGATTAAAAACTTTTGGGACGGGTCAGGTAATGGGGATACTAGTACCTACCCCGAACCCGCCTCGTTTATTTTATTATGTACATTATTATTTAATTTTGTTAATTTGTAATATTGAATATGTGGTCAATGTTTTGATATTTTGATTTTTATTAATTATCTAAAATATTTGAAATGTATGTATGTAATTTTTTGAGATTGTTTTATTTTATTATTTGTAATGTAATTTTATTTTGAAGAAAATAAATATTTCTATTAAAATAATTTTATTAAATAGATAGTGGTGGGTCGGGAATACCTGAACTCAATTTGGACGGGTTTGGGTTTTAATTCTCCATCTCCGTTTGGGTTTGGGACGGGAACGAGAGTTATCTGAAAATATGGGTTTGGGTTTGGGGGAGATAAAAAACGTCTCCGACCCGCCCCGTTGCCATATCTATATTGGACCAACTAACGATTGGTCCTCTCACTTTATATTCACTTGTGCAAAATTTATCTCTTTGATTATAATAAATCATTCATTTCTACAAATTTAATATCATTAATTATATTTTAATACATAATATTTGTAATTCTAATTAATATATTAAACTTTAAAAATAACTATTTTATAAAGGGTGAGTATGCATAACATTGTTTTTTTTATAAGTAAAGATTGAATTAATGGGAGAAAAAGAGATTCTTCAATCCAATACAAGATAAACTCAAAAACAAACAAAAGTCAACTACGAAAAATACAAAGGAAATTTTATCCACTCATGAACTACGACTATTGGTCCCAATGGCCAGCCATTTCCACGATAACAAAACAATACGATGGAAAATAACATCAACATTACAGCATTCAATCATTAAATAAAATATTATTTCGCGCACTCCAAATACTCAAGCACGTAACAAACCATATCGAGAGCAAACTGTTTTAACCTTGCACCTACCAACCAAAACTCAAGAACCACGAGAAAGCATGGTCGCAACAACTATTGGCATTAATCCAAGGAAGGTCGATCCAATGAAGAACTTTGGTCCAAACCGATTGAACTCTAGGACAGGACAAAAAGACGTGCGAAAAATCCTCATTCTCCAAAAAAAACACATGACACAGACCTTATAACGATTGGACTCGACGATACCTCTAGTCACAAGATTCATGCAAATCGATAATCTATTAAGAACCAACCGCCAAGCAAAAATCTCAATTCTCAACGGAATACATAATGTTTAAAACAGAAAGCATGCTCATACAAAGAATGTTTAAAACAGAAAGCATGCTCATACAAAGAATGTTTAAAACAGAAAGCATGCTCATACAAAGAATTAACAGAGAACAATTTAGTCACCTCTAAGTCTCATTCCCACACATCATCCCTATCAAGCCGCGGACAAGTACTGGACAACAGCTCCTCAATAGCAGTCAAATCTACAGCAGTATTAGAATACACAGTAGGATCCAAAATACTAATCTTCCAACCCCATCTTAGAAACATAACAGAATTTGGAATTAACTGCTTCGTAAAGCTCATGAAAGAGAGTACATAAAGAATCAGAACCAAACCACCTAACATTCCATAAAAGGATCGATTTCTTCGTCTATGATTATTGGTGATTTTGGCCTAGTTATTGAGAGGAAAATATAGTATAGATTTCTTCGTCTATGATGCCATTATGTTAATTGTTGAAAAGGTTCTTACAATGATTATTGGTCATTTTGGCCTAGTTATTCTCAAAGTCTAACTGTTGGATTTTTCCTTATATGAATTGGTGATAGGTATGATGCACTTTATCTACTCCTTCATATCATCATAAATAAACAGTTTCAGATACTTATTATAAAATTAGAGGATTTTAATCATTCCATTCCATTAAAAAAACTCCTTGTTAACTTTCTATTTCTTTTTACAAAATATTTTCTATGTTGTCGTACTTTTGCTAAATTTTTATATATTATTCTAAAACCCCTTTCCAATCTCAAACAACCGCAAAATAAAGACTTCATTGGTATAAAAAAAATTGCACATAATTTAAATTTAAGTGAAATATTTTGACAGTAATTATTATTTTTTAAATAATTTATAAACAACTTTCAATTACGAATTGCTTGGTCCTTGACACTTTTTTTGTCTATTATTTCCATGCCATATGATTTACTATTTTCTTATAATATCATATAATTTCTAAAATACCTTACATATATGTAAAAGATATATAATTGAAATTAATTTTATACAAAAGAAAATCTGCAGCAGAATATATAAGTTTCCTACAAATATTCTATAGGGTTTCCTTACAATTTATGAAAATGTGATTTTGGAAGAAAAATATGCGGGTATTCCAACAGATTTTTCTAACAAGCAGGAAATCAGAGTATTTTTAATAGTATGATGAACGGTCAATAAAATAATATCTGATTTAGAATTAATATATTATAATATATTTTAATTTGTCACAAATAGCTCATACAAACATTCATGACATTGACCACTTGTTTCACATTCTGTCATATAGTGGTTGGTGAGACAAACTAGTTTCTTTCTAATTTCTTCGAAATTATGACACAAGATCGTCTTTAAGGGGGTGTAAGGCAGTTTAACACAGAATCTCACACTTATTCATACTTTAACTATGGAAAAATCATCTCAATAAAAAATTTCACAATTATTTTACAGTTAAATAAAATCTCTTTTCAACGATTTAACTAAAGTTAACTTCAGTTTCTTATATAGGGTCTCTCAAAAAATTGAGATGACTATTCTAACATATGATGATGTTTATGAAACTTGTTATGGATTGATCATCTGATTTTTAGGTAGTTTAATATTGAGGACTTTTAACATGGCAAACCTAGTTTATCTATTTATAATAGAATAATATTATTATCATGTATCATGGACTCTAAAGATTGAGTTTACACTTTCTTCTACATAAATTAGAATTAGTGTTCACAGCCCAT
Source organism: Lathyrus aphaca (assembly GCA_963966055.1). NCBI lineage: Eukaryota > Viridiplantae > Streptophyta > Magnoliopsida > Fabales > Fabaceae > Lathyrus > Lathyrus aphaca. The sequence continues at coordinate 559,991,607 of OZ014522.1, forward strand.
TATATTATGGGGTTTAAGTAGTCTCAATTGAATCACATTTATAAAGTCAACTTGTTTTACAAAATTAAAACTTGCAATTGACTGTAGTTGTTACGATATGTTATGATTATTTAATTTTTATAGTAATTTATATTATAATTATGATAGGTTTAATTAGTTTTTATGTGTAATTATTCTATTTATATTTTTTTGTAATTTTATATTATAAATAGGAGTTTTTGCCTGTACTTGAAATATACACTAAATACATAAATATATTCATATTTTTCTGAGTATACATGGTCGTAATAGAGCTTGGGTTCTTAATTTTCTTTCTTGAGTTTTTTTTAGCAATCTTTATGCTGCTTCTGCTCGCAAACGGTGAGAATTCTTTCATTGTCGTAGAATGTGATTGATAGGAGTCCTTTCTTGTATTTGATATTTGTTTTCGGTTAAACTTTATTGTGTTACGATGAAGAAAATTGAGGTTACTCACCCATTTACCATAATTCTTTATGGTACTAATTACAATCAATGGACTGAAGCAATAAATGGATTCTTGAAAGGTCGTCGACTTTGGCGATACGTGACGTGTGATAAAAAGTGTCCAACGAAAAGTGTCGCTGAAACTTCAGAGGCTTATGCTGATAAATTAGAGGAATGGGATAGCAAAAATCGTCAATTCATTATTTGGTTTGGAAATACCTTCATTTCGCGTATTCGTCTGCAATTTGGGTGATTCGAGAAGGCCAAAGAGGTACGGGATCATTTAAAACAATCTTATATTATCTCTGATTTATCCCATCAATATCAATTATTGAAGGATCTTAATAATTTGAAACAAAAATTTGATCAACCTGTTTATGAGTTTTTAGCACAGATGAAAGTTATTTGGAATTAATTTGCCTTATGTGATCCTTCTCTAAAAGATGCTACTGACCTAAAAACATATGAGACTCTTTGCAATCGTAGTTGCCTTATTCAATTCCTGATGACTCTCAATGATGATTATGGACTTGTTCGAGCTTCCTAATTGCACCAAAAATCTTTTCCTAGACTAGAGAATTATCTTCCTTGTCTCAAGTTTGAATAAACCATATTGGGACTTGTTCGCCAAAAAGTTAATCATGCCTTTGCAATTACCAATAAACGTACCAAATTTTGTTGTCGTTGTCATAAGTTTGATCATTATTTTTCTAATTGTCTCATAGTTGAATGTCATGTTTCCCCAATCAAAGTTGGTACCTCTCATTTTTGTCTCCAGCCTCAGAGTTGACGCGTATTTTTTTACCTTCGACCTCAGAGTTGATGTACACCATTTTTCTCAACCTCAGAATTGATGTCATTTTTTCCCAACCTCAAAGCTGATGTTATCCAGTTTTTCTTAACCTTACGGTTGATGTAATTTTTTCCCAACCTTAAAATTGATGCTATCCAAGTTTTTCTCAACCTTAAAATTGATGTCATTTTTTCTCAACCTTAGAGTTGATGTTATCTAAGTTTTTCTCAACATCAGAGTTGATATCATTTTTTCTCAACCTTCAGAATTGATGTTATCCAAGTTTTTCTCAACCTCAGTGTTGATGTATGGCATATATCCTATTTTTCCTCGGCCTTAGTTGATGATCACCCCTTTTCTCTACTTCACATGTAAGGCGTATATCCTATTTTTCCTCAGCCTTAGTTGATGATCAACCTTTTTCTCAACTTCACAGTTGATGCCATCAAAAGAATTTCCCGACCTCAGAGTTGATCTTTACTCATCTCTTTCTCAATATTGGAATTGCTATGTAACTCGTACTCCAAATAAAACGTGATAACTTTCTATATTTAAAACATGTATAACAAACATTCTAATTTTAGTTATAAGAGCTATCAACATTTCTGCAGTATTTTAAATAATATATCTCCTAAGTAAAAATATATGTAAACGAGAAAAAGTTATCATTTTCTACTTTCTTTCAAATTTACTCTTCTCCAAATTACACGGTTCAGATGTAAATTGTCCAAATCCGATAATTGATTTTATGCTCATCATTCATTGGGTTACAGTGTGTCGATCGGATTGGACTACCTAGATGCACAAGAGAAAATCACAGCCACGTAAGTTTCTTTCAACTGTTTAATTGTCAGCAATTCCACAAATAGCTGTTACTCTCCAAATAAGATGAAAAACAAGATTCCTTGACATATAAACAAAGAAATAATATCTTTTTACAAATTCCTTATAAATAATAATTGAGCTCCAATACCCAGGATTACCTATAAATATAAATACACATGCCTTCCATGAATTTATGGAAACCATCAAAGAATTACTCTCCCCTATTCATAAACTAACATTTTCACAATAAAAACAACAAAAGGGGAAGAATTTGAGTATCAAGTTTTCCATGTAACGGTGAGCCAATACCTAAAATTACATATAATACAATTCTTATGAATCCCAGCTGTGCAACAGTGAACCCTATACAGAATCACTTTCCACCAACCACAAGTGACTGGAAAGGCTCCCTCTTTATTTCCACAAATGTGGAGAAGTCCTTGCTTATTGGCTGTTTCCAGGGTTCTCCATCCATTTGCAAATACGCATTTTTCCACCCTCCACCTCTGAGTTCTAATCGAATAGCTGCTGCCTGAAAGATGAAAAGTAACCAGAAATTCAGCATTCAGGAGAAACAAGTTGGACTGGAATCTACAACAATAACAACCGAGCCTTATCCCACTACGTAGGGTCGGCTACATAGATCAACTTCTGTCATAACATTCAATCACAAGACCATACTTCTATTCAAATCGTTAATCTCGAAATCTTTCTCAATAACTTCTCTTATAAAATAAGATTTATAGAAGGGTGAAAAGGTTTTATAATATAGAAAAAGGAGATTAATGTGTTTAAATCGTTGAGATTGGTCCAATGTAGAAAATATGTGTGAATTTCAATGTAGAGAATCCATTTCCAAGCCACATTATAGGTTGCATTAGGTAAGTCTGAACAAATTTCCAAGAAATTAACAACTTTTCCCCCTAGCTTATAGATTGCATTTGGCATATAGCACCTAGCCCATAACAGAACACTTTGCTTAGAGGACCGGGATATCATATAGCACGAATTCTCTAGGTCAAGAGCTGAAATAGTAGACTACACTTATGTGCAGCGTTTATTGTTTGGTCTTGCTATACTCTTATCAGCAGCAATGAGAAAGTGAAGATGAGTGAGTAACAACACAAGCACTAAATGGCAAGAATTTTTAAATCAAAAAGCTGAGGAACAAGAAAGAAGCACTGTTTAAGTAATTACGAATAATGTCTCCACTCTCATATACACAACAGTGATGGAGTCTTCTAAAAATGCATTTGAGAATCAAGCAATCTACCTTAAAACACAATCAATAAACTGTGATACCTGAGCAATGTGCTTCGCACTGATCAAATCAACCATTACAAATGATGCATGCCATCCTTGCTTTAAACCAAATATTTCCAAGAGCCCATCAGCTACATCAGCTTCAACAAAGCCTTTCTGAGAGAACATGAAAAAGCATATTCAGTCAACATTATTAAATTTAAATAACATTAGCAATACCATCGAGTATGACAAGTATTATTCACTTATATGATAATTGGATATTCCTAGAAATTCTAAAAGAGTGACTAGAAAAAAACACTAGGTAGTGCCAAGAAATGGTAGTAGAAAATCTGCATCCATACATCAGCCTTGGATAAAAAGACCCGGATCACACCAACATAGCCTATACACAGTGAGTCAATGCCCATACACATACCTACTTAATTTTTATGTGTGCAGACAGACGGGAACCCATTGACTGTTTTTTAATGTTACAAAATAATAAAATATATTTTTCCTTGACTAGACTTTGCTAAAATATAGTCAACTTGAATAAGGTTTTGTTTCGAAATAGAAATAGAGTGGATTGATATTTGAATACTATGCGGCTTTGCTCTTTTTATTTTAATTTACGTGTTTTGAGCTTATGATCTTTATTGCAAATACTATTTGAGCTTATGATCTTTTAAAAAGTTGAATACACGGCTTTTAATACGAAAAATGTTTCTACATTAGTTCTTAAGCTTAATAAACATACTGTTTGGGCCGAGTACTTAGTACATTGGTACTCATACTAGCATATATACCCGCAAACTTTTGCGGGATGTTCCTAGGCATAGACCCTAGGACCCATTTGAAAGGTAAGAAACCTAGTTGTCATCATGAGTAATTTTAATAGGTACTCCCTCCATTCTTATTTATAAGCAAATTTTAACTTTTAAGGTTCATTGAATAATTGATGTATCTAACCTATATGTAGTCCAAATACATCTTTTATTCAATGAACCTAAAAAGTCAAAATTTGCTTATAAATAGGAAGGAGGGTGTATCTATTTGTATGGGTTTAATTATCATCCCCGCGTGAGCAGGAATGCTTTCCAACAATCACTTCAATCAGTATTATCTCAAGCTAGATGAATACAATACCTTCTCCAAATATTCGGGTTTCGGTTTTCCCCATGGGTTTCTTCCACTTCCATAGCTATGAAGATTCAAAGCAACTATTGCCCTTACACTGAAAGGAATAAACAAAAAGCCTTATCAAATCAAAAACTTCACAAAAGATAGTGCAGCTCTATTAAATTCATAGACTGTAAACTAAAGAATTTAGAATAGCATAACTAAAACAGGAAGCCAAAACCATGAGTAATGAATAAATGCACAATTACTAACAAACAACTAAAACATGGTAAAAGGGTAATAATGCTAGTTTGGAAACAATGATTTGTTTACCAGTTGATAATAAAGAACAATAAGTATGCTTTAGGATAAGAAACGCACCTTTTGGGAATTGTAACTTGCTCCCACTCTGAGCTATTGACCCTTTTGATATGCATCCGCAAAATATTTCTAAGCCCCCTAATATCAAAAAGGAATTTTTTAAATATACTAGTGAGGATATTCGAAGTACTGTTGTTGTCCTTACTACACAAAATACATAACTCATCCATGTAGGAAAATGTTTTTCTTAAGGCAAAAACATACAATAAAAAAATGGTATGATAAGGAAAATGAGAGGCATCCCAACTATGTTGGCAGTTTGGCACCACTCCCACTAACCTGCAACCTTACCACATTTTGTTGATAAAAAAATTAGAAAAAGTACAAAATGTAGGTGACCATGAACCAAACCCACGAGAAAAAGACATTACTTGGTTCTATAATTAGGCAAATCATTCATATTTCTTAAAGCAGAAATACACATCAAAGAAGTGAAAACAAATACACATTATGAGAAGCTGAAATACACATCAAAGAAGTGAAAACAAATACACATTATGAGAAGCTATATAAAGGATAAAGTGAAAGCAGAGGAATGTCAAATTCATATATTCATGTTACATGGCTAATCCAAATCAGTTAGCACCGAACCAAAAGTTTTATGACAATTATCTGATAGGAACCCGGAATTAAGAGAGAACGTGAGATTGTATAATTGATTGAAAAAGGAAAATACTATAGAAGATAGAACCCTTGTAATCCCACAGCAAAGCTCCTTAAAGAAGATATGATTCTTCCTCTGCCTAACCCTAAGGTTCTCACTGAACAAGATGATAAATATATCCCCTTCTCTATGCCTTCACATCCTCAACATAACTGACTAACAAGTAAGATAATCGAAGTTAATCTTTCATATCCACAAATTAAGATATCTTATACAACTAAAATCCAGTCAGGTCCCAAATCCTCTTAAAAGAAGCAAATGATCAAATGGCTAGAGGGTAAATTTGATCTTCTCTAATAATTATATAGCCATAAAATTGACACGTTGGCATATCCCAGCGGGATGGATATGTTCCAAAATTTGGCATGCGTCATCCTCGTAAGGTGAAAAATCAAGAAGCAAAATTCATCACAATAACTTTTTCCTTTTTCAGATTTATAGCAAGGATAAAACTACATTAGTTGCCATGTCTTACCTTAGACCTGGATCACTTGTGCAAGGTGTGAAGAACCATCCTTGAGTACAACTGTAACCAGAATAAATAATCTGCAACCAAAAGAAAAAAAATATTCACAATCTTTTATTGAAAGAAATCTATTATATCATTTTAGGAAACATTGTAGCTATTTGACTTTTTACAGCAATAGTAAAATGTTCGTGGTAAACTAAGTCCGCTGCAAAAAATAGATTGCCGGCTCAAAAATGTAACATCAAATAAACTAAAGCAGACAAGAAGGTAACTGAATTTATAAAAGACATCCAATAGTTCCAGTGATCAAATACCTTATTTGCAATTGGACCACTTGCAAGGTAGGGTTTTTCATCACGTAGATGATGGAAGCCATAAGCAACTTGGGCATCCATTCCTGTACAACATAGCAAGAAATACTGAGACTGCACAGAAATATAGATTAAAGATATACATTTGAGGCATCTGAATATATTTCTATCCTAAATTAACACCCTAAGCCAAGAAAACTTGTCACATTTTAAGTCTCTTCACGTTACATACACACTCACATACAGTTCCACAGAGGAAAAGCAAAATAACATAAAATCTCAGGTACAAGGAATTCCCATTTCAATTCAGTGAGGATATTCCGAAGGTCATCGTGCCAGAGCTTGTTTAAGCTTTTGAAGCTGATGTTGCACAAAATATTTTAGCCTCCAAAAGCTAAACTCGGAATATGAAAAACATGCCGTATAGTAAAGGATGAAAATATGTGTAGCCAGTTTGATAAGTCATGATAAGTCAGTAACTCCATTCTTGAAGTATTCTCTAGGATACATGATTGCCATGAAGAGAGTTATTTGTCTTCAAAATAATGTTTCATGGGATTAACATATAGCATTTAGTATATATACTCATCATGTATAGTAACTTCATTATTGAATATCTCTGAATATTCTCGACTACCATCTAAGGCACCAAAATGGACATGACACATCACAACTAACAAATATCCCTTTGAGGCACCAATACAACACTGGATGTATAGATCAAAGTACCTATACTGAAGTAATTATAGTACACGCCTTCATAACTAGCAACTTTCTCAGGCAGTTCTCCCTCAATTTCTATGCCCTGTGTACAACAGACACACAAAAACATGTTACGACACGAAAAACAAATAAAAAATGAATGAAAAATATATTAAAAACTGATTGTAAAAACTGCATGTAGACTCAAGTTAATGACATATTAAACCAAAACCACAACCTGATCAAGTGTGAACTCTTCTGCATGCTTCAAACAATGTGGTGGTTTAACGGGTGTTCCTTCTGGCATTGTAATGGAAAGTCGCCAACTACATTAAAAAGAGAGAGAAAAAATACATTAATTTATATATGAATTACATAGCAAGAAACTATTAAGAAAGGTATCGAGATAAACGAATTGGATAGAAGCATGGTTTTGGCTATAATATTATGGCAGAATTTGATCCATGCAGCCGCCCTATTTAGTAGGATAAGGCTTGATTGTTGTTTATGTATAGCAAAGAGAACTGATTCTATCTCCTTATGAAAATCAAAATTCTACAAATATATAGAGGCCTAATTGTGTTGCTATGGAAGTTGCAAAGGGAATTTTGAATTTACTACCCTCATATTTTGCATGAAACTACTAAGGACTAATCCATTTAATTCAGTGACTTCAACCAAAAATAAAATATACTTTACCTATCCAAAGTATGAATTGGCCCAGCACTAGCCTTTTGTAGAATTCTCTTGATAGCTGACCTCCAAGCAAAAGGAAATGAACCACCCTGATATATATCAGAAAAAGAAATGAGAAGTAGAGCCAACGTGCATTTAACCAAATTATCAAAGCATATGTATGCTTACCCAATTAAAACTCCTAGAGAGATCATTGCCAGTCCCAAGTGGTACGATCCCGATCGGAGGAACTGGTTCTCGGCCTAGCTTGCGAAGTTCTGTAAGACATCCTAACACCCAGCCAACTGTACCGTCACCTCCAGCAACCTGTCCAATCAACCAGTTTCTTTCATCCAATGTGACTGCTACAATAGTAATAGTAGTATTATGATATCTAATATGTGAACTCATCACATACCAACATGTATCGCCAATTCGCCATTAAGGCTAACAATCATCTCTGAAATTCAACCCCATTTTTTTCAATTAAAAATAAATACATAATCATTCTCCTGTGAATCATATTCCATGCATCTCCCTTGTATTTAGAAAGGAAAAACAATAGAATAAACTAAAGAATCGTTCAAATTATAGTAAATCCCCAATTTTCTTAACTAAATGTGCACAACAAAGCAGGAAAAAAACGAACTCAGAAGCTCAGTTTTGTGACTAGCGCTATAGATAATTCGAAAGGAGCAAAAATCAGTATTTTATAGTGTCAGTGATCCTATCAACATACCATAACCCTGAGTCTTTGACGAGTTTCTTTAGCACAAGAATCACCAAGAGCAGCCAACATCTCCAAACAAGCCAATCCATACTTTACAAATTCATGAGGCTTCACATCTGATAGATCAAAAACCTGCAATTATCAACCAAACATCAATCACAACGCAGAAAGAGTAACAAATTTCAGTGATAAAAAATTTGAACACAAAAACCACATGCAGCAAATCACGGATTTAACTTGAATCATCACTACTATAATCCTTCAAAACAAAACCTATAATCAGTAGTTTTAGAACTTCTTATACTAGATCCAACAACAGCAATTTCATGATTGACTCTGTTTACTAACATTCAATTCACACAAACACGAACAACAGAAATTGAAATTTCATGAGGCTTCACATCTGATAGATCAAAAACCTGCAATCATCAACCAAACAGCAATCACAACGTAGAAAGAGTAACTAATTTCAGTGATAAAAAATTTTGAACACAAAAACCACATGCAGCATATCACGGATTTAACTTCAATCATCACTATCACAATCCTTCAAAACAAAACTAATCATCAGTAGTTTTAGAACTTCTCATACTAGATCCAACACCAACAATTTCATGATTGACTCTGTTTACTAACACTCGATTCACACAAAGACGAACAACAGAAATTGAAATTTCAGAGCAATAAATTTTATTCCAGTACCTGTTCTTCGCTCATGAGTTGCTGGAGTCTCGCTTTAAGAGCAGGACCATGCCGGCCACCGCTACGTGAGTTAATGAAAACTACCATAGGAGAAGAAGGAACAGTAGCATCCTCTCCTTGAGCACGATTCCGGTAACGAGGCTCTCCGGCGGCGGGATCCAGAAGACGAATGGAATCACGCATTGCGAAGCGAAGATACTCTGGTAAGGTGAGCTGCTTCTTCAAGTCTTCTTTGTCAATACGGATGCCGGAGAGGCCGCAGTCGCGAATCGACTCGACAAACGACGACCTGACTGCTATTTTCTTGGTGTCTTCCGTCGTTGATGGTGATTCCATCTTCTTCCACTCTGGCGTTGAGTTGGTTGGGTGGTTTGGTTCTTTTCTGCGGGAGAAAGTAAAACCAGTTAGTGGACAAATAGTTTAAATAGAAAAAGAAAATTTGATTTTTTTAATAATATTAATAATAATAAATTAATTAATATAGCTGAACTTATAAGAAGATTAATCGAATTGGATTAATCGGACAAATAGGCTGGATATATTTTCTAAAGAAAGTAAGGAATTAATAAACAATATTAGAATCACGGTTCAATCTCAAAATCGAAATGGACTGAAATCATTTTATGTAAGAATTTATTTCCGAATCCGATTAATTAGTGGAGAAAAAGGGAATAATGAATAAAGGAACAATGTGTTGTGTGGTGTGGGTCTGGAAAGAGTCTTGGTGTCTGACTCTAACAGTAATTTTATAATACTAGTGGCAGGAGAAAGATTGAAGTCCAATACGGGAAGGAATTGTTGTGGCAAAATTAAAGAAAAAGTTAGAGAAGTGATTTTTTATTTAATCGCTTTTTTTTCTAAAACGTAGCCCTGCCCCGCGTGCCGGTGTGATGTAGTACTCCTGTTATTACCAAAAGAGGATCCGCTATTACTCAGTCTGCCCAACCACCACCCACCACAGTAAAGTACACCATTTCTCGTTAAATCCGCAACTTTTTCCTCCCTGTACTTAATTTAATTTCATGTCGACTAGTTTTTTTGGTTTCTTATCTTGTTATTAATAGAGAAAATAAATGGTGCACCGAATTTTACACTCTCATTTAAACTATTTAAATGATTTAATATGATTATATTTTATTAAACGAAATTTTCATTAAATTCTTATTAATATGAACTTTTGTTAAAATGATAAATATTATTATATTATATATATAAAAGATGTTTGGCATTAAAATTATGAGATTATATATAATACGCGTATGGCGTGAAACTCATGCAATATGCGTAACAAAGGATGATTACGCGTACGAATAACATTTTGGCACGACCATATGTCCATTTTCATATGTTACGCGTGAGAATGCTTGACAATACGCGTATGAGGAGGTTATACGCGTATTGACTTGAGAGTGGGAAGCAATACGCGTATTGGGGGCGTATGGGGTGCGTGGAAGTTAGTCCATACGCGTATAACTCAGTGCAATACACGTATGACCAGGCTTGTAGGACAAACTTTGGTGTTTCGCGATTTTTGTCTCGATTTCGCGTCCGATGTCGATTCTCTTGATTTGAGTCATTGATGTAGACCTTAGGATTTAGTTAATCAAGAATTGGTGATAGAAAATTAATTATTAATGAAACTTAGGTCAATTAACTGGACGATTAATTACTTAAATCGCGTGAGGAACTTTTGGTGATCGTTTGGATCTTATGTTGCACATGTGATCGGATGGACCGTGTAGATGTATAATATGGCGTTTATACATGTTATATGCATAGTCATTGTCATGCATACATTGAGGTATTATTGGTGGAATGATTCATTGTCGGATGGGCGTATGTGATTCATTCGTACTCCGTTGTGGAGAATGTTGGAGAAAAATCATTGTTGGATGGGCGTATGTGATTTATCCGGATTCTTTATGAATCAAGTTCGATTGAATGAACTAAGTGAATTGGTACCACATGCATTGTGTCATTGTTGAGTCACATTGCATAATCATTGTTGTTGAATCATGAGTCGTTGCTAATTATTGACGTGATGTTGTTGTGCATGTTGATTGTGCGAAAAACTACCCTTGAAATGTTTTATGCATCGTTAAATTATTGAATACGTTTCTCACCTCTTTGTTGTTGTTGTATCTGTGCTTCCTTGGAAGTATAGATAATCCAGGTACTTGAGTGTGTGTGGACTTCGTGTTGCTTGTTCGAGTCATAGGATTGTTCTGATACGTAACACGGGACTTGGGGATTTTCGATGTTTTACTTGTTTTCTTTATTTGTTACGTATCGTATTTTTCTTTGTTGCAATTTTATAAACCAAGTATTATTGAAGAATATTGTTGATGTTGGCATATTGCCTAAAGTTGAATAATTCAGAATTTCATATTGTTTTTAATGAGAAGTTTTGTTGTTATTATTGTTGATGTGACATTCCACTTTGTTTAAACTCTGGTTTTACTTATTAATTCATTATTTTATAAATTGGGAAAAGTGGGTTGTTACAATTGGTAACAAAGCAGGTCGGTCCAACCGGCCAGACGCTATAGTCGCCAGTCCTTAGAATTGGAGTTGTTGGGTGTTCTAATCTTTAGTGTTTGTTGTATCAGTATGGTAGAAAGGAATGATGTTGTTCTTGTTGCTGCTATGCAAACCATGGCACATGTTGTAGAGAACATTGGTTCAGCTGTTGGGAATGCTGAGTTTCGTGACTTGGATCAGCTCAGGAGTAACAAGTCGTCTACGTATGATGTAACGCTCGTTCATTTAACTAAGTATTTAATTAAATATAATTGTAGTATGTTGTGTTAATTCGTGTTGATTTGAGTATTTGTGTTGATTTGTGTTGGTTTGTGATACTTGTGTTGATCTAAGTTGATTTCCGAAATATCGGAATATTACGTTGATATTTCTAAGTTGGTTCAAGTTGGGTTGATTAATTGGGTTGATTTAAGTTGTGGAAAATGATGTTGAATATTTTCCGGCTATTATGGAATAGGTTGAATGCGTTGTGTGGACTATTTTATTTGATAATCGGTAATTAGCCAATTTAATCGATTAGTCGGGAGAAAGTAATTACTTGTGAATTATTCAGTCGATTTAGTGTGGCGGTGAATTAAGTCGTAAGCCAGATTATTAAGTCGGAAAGTCGAGGAAATAATATTAGAAGTGATATTATTGTTATTGGAGTGTGGTTGATTAGTGGGCTTAGATTATGTCGGGATTAGTAATTAAGGGGTGTATGACTTAGGCCCATTGAATTTTATGAGTGAAATAATATTATTTTGATAAAAAGAAATAGAAAGAAAAGAAGTTAGGTTTTGGTATCAGTAAGAAGAAGAAGAACGAGGAAAAGTGGGAGAAAAAGGTTACGAGAATTGTTGTCGTCGGAACGAATCGGAAGAGTTGATCGGAGATTCGAGCGGCCACCAATTTAAGGTAAGGGTAGGGTTCGACTTTTATACTCGGGTTATGATAATTGATACGTAGGAATAGGGATGGGGTAGTTGTGTATTGTTGTGAATTGTTTGATGTTGATGTCAATTTATGTTGAATCCTATATTTTGTTGTTGTTAATATGTAGTTGATCGATTATTTATAATTGTTTATTGGTTGATGATGATAAAGTTGTTTCTAAGTTGATTTTGTATAACTGCTGATTTTTTTGTATATTGCTGCGAAGTCGTGTTGTTCTGGAAATTAGAATTTGGGGACAATGACTATATGCCCAAGCGTATGGATGGCGCAAGCCACCCAAAGATGAGAGAGGAACATGTGGCGGGGGGCACCATGGTAGGTGGCGGGAGTCATGCTCCCTTAGGTTGCATATGGCGCAAGCCATGTAGAAGTATGGTGTCAGCCACCATTTTGGTGGCCACCATATATGGGATGTGGCGCAGGCCACGTGATTGTAGGCCAAAGGGTGGCGCAAGCCACCCTGGAGGGTACTTAGTTTTGATGCAACTTAATTAATATAATTTATCCAATTCATATTAAGTTAAGTAATTTTACCTTTAAACTAAGTAATACCTTAGAAATACTTGTAAGATATTATTTTCATGGATCCCATTCTTGTTAAAAATTAGATTATTGGTATAAGAAGTTTGAAAATACTTTAGAACTGTAACGAACTGGAAATATAAATGTAATTTATTAGTGTAGCAGGTTTTAGCAGAAGTAAGAAAAATGTTGGTTTTGACAGAAACAGAATTGTGAAAACAATGGCATGACAGATGACTAAAATTGTAGCAGGAACCTTGCACCAGTAAGCAGAAAAGTTACATAATGTTGTAACAAATTAGTATTCATAGCAGAAGTTGAAACAATGTACTTTTAGTCGATTTAGTCGAATTAGGTGAAACACTTAATTACCCGGAATTCAACGAAAATCGTCGGGGTAAGTTGGGTGGTTTAATAGGTGATTTATGTTGTATTGTTTTGTTGAAATGTTGTTGGAAAAGTCGAGTTGCAGGTACATGCTGAATTTGGTAAGTTGTTCCGATTTACGGGAAAAAAATCTAAGTTATTCATGTTGGAGGCTTGATAAGCCAACATTGACTTTAAGTTATTCATGTCGTATAAGTTGTTTGTGTTGCTGATGCTGTTATGTTGTTTGTGTTGCGAAGTCGTGTATGTTATATAGTATATTTGCATATTATGTCGGAGTCGTTGCTCACACCATGTTGGCCTGGATTGATACTAAGTTGAAAGTTGAAGGCTTATGCCTTTATGCCTCGGTAAATTGGCAAAAATTTAAGTTAAAGGCTTGTGCCTTGCAGATACCTCGATAACCTGGTATATTTTAAGTTGGGAGTTTTACTCCAATGGTACCAGATGCATATGCATAGTCGAGTCACATCTTGTGTTGTATTATTTATGTTGCTTATGTTTGTTGAAGTTAATGAAGTTGCATATGTTGCCTAAGTTGATGAAGTTGTTTATGTTGCTTAAGTTGATGAAGTTGTTGATGTTGCTTAAATTGAGGAAGTTGTTTGTGTTGATTAAGTTAATGAAGTCATTTATGTTGATTAGGTCGATTAAGTCGTTCATGTTGCTTATATGATTATGTTGATAAAGTTGAGTATTTTTGTTGAAGTTGTTGAAGAGGTTTATGTTGACTATGATGATGTTGATTTGTTAATTACGTGGTAAATACTGATAGGTGTAATAAGCTGGTAAAGTAAGTTGATAAAATGTGGGTGGTTGTTAAGTTGTTTTTGTTGACGTGGAGTGGAGTGGTGATAATTGTATGATTCATGTCTATGTATTATTTATCATACATCGTTTATAAAATTTGATATCTCACCCCTTCTATTTGAATGTTATGTAACGCCCCAATTTTATTTAAATTATTTTATTGAGAATGTGTGATGTGGTATGTGAAGAATAATATATATTATCGAATATAATTGTGATATTAAGTTATATTTTGGTGGGTAATTGTATTACTAGTTGATAAATAAAATAAAAGGGATAAGGACAAGGTGGTCAATTGGTGAAAATAATAAGGGTAAAAAGGGAAGATCATAAGTTGGGTCTTAGGGGTTATGTTGGAATTAAGGAAAATGGGAAAAAACATAATTGTATTTTAGAGAGAATAAGAACGATCGTGAAAAGGTGTGAAGAGGAGAAGAAGAGGAGAAAGGGTTTATTCGTGAAAAGTTCGTAAAGAAGAAGAAGAATTTCTCAACAAAACCTAAGGTAAGGGTGAGATTCTTCCATCTTAAGGGTTCTATAATGGGAATTGGGTAGGTTGAGAATTAGAGATTGAAGTTGTGATGAATTGTTGAAGAAATTCGTTGAATTAGGAGTTGTTTGTTGTTGTTAGTTAATACTCGTATGAATTAGATGGTGAAATTGGTGAATACTTTGATTTTCTGGTTGTTGTTGATGCAGTATGTGTTGATTTTTCGTAACAGATTAGAGTGAGAAAAGCAGAGTTGCGATTTGCAAAATCGCAGAGCTTGCTTAGCGAGAAGAGTGAGGGGGTTTTGCGTTTAGCGAGATGTGACTCTCGCTTAGCGAGCCCTGGAGCGTGAAAAATAAACTTTTAAATTCCGAAAAAAAATTACAAAAAATTATTTAATTAATTGGTAATGCTTAGGAATTAATGTGGGGTAGTTAGAAGTAGCGTGAAGAGAGTTAGTTATACACCTAATTATAGGGATAATTAGTGTAATTGAACTAAACTATATATATATATATATATATATATATATATATATATATATATATATATATATATATATATATATATATATATGTTAGTTGTCATAGAGGTTGTTGATTTGTTGAGTAGTGTTGTGTTGGTATGTTTCATATGTTTATGGATGGTATATGAATACGTGATACGTTGTAGTATATGTTATGGTGCGTTGTTGTGGTATAAACCGAATTAGATAATGATATGTTATGAAATGTATGATAATCGTGTTGTTGATGATTAGTAGTAATTGATAAATGTTGTGATATGTGGTTGTTGTTGGTGGTGTTGTTTAATGTAGTTGTAGTGAGTATGCATGTATGTCATTGATGTTGCATGACATGTCGCATAGTTGTATAACATACCAAGGTGGGGTATATCATTGTTGTGATGTTGGTGCGGTCATGAAATAGGGATCGTACGTGGTCATGAAATAGGGGTCGAGGGTGTGATCATGAAATAGGGATCATATTGGACCATGAAAGAGGGGTTGAGAGTTTCGACAAGAAATGGATCTTGAAATACATATCGATTATGGTACCGTATGCATAGAGTCAAGTTGAGTCTCATTGCATAATTGTTATGGTTGTTGTATATGATGTTGTGGTTTATGTGTCGTTGTTGTATGTAATGTTGTTGAATAGTCGTTGTGAGAAGCGGTGTAATTTTAGGATACTTATCTAATTATTATTATATGATTTTTATGATGTAAGTACCTCACCCATTTTGTTTTAATGTTACCCTCCCGTCGGTAATATGCAGGTGAGCAGGATAAGTCGAGTGGTGGTCAGTAAAGTCGGAGTACTTCTCGTTCTTAGGGTGTCGACTCTGATACGTCGCTTTGGGAGTTGGGTCGACGTTGTTGTTATTTATTATTTCTTTTGAAAAACAATTTTGTAATTGAAGTTAAGTCATGTTAGTTTAAAATTTATTTTCGCTGCATGTTGAACAAATGTTTTGAAAACGTATCAATGAGTCAGTTATAAAGTTGATTGTGACACTCAAATAAAAGTTGAAAAATTTTACTCTGATTTTATTAATATTTACATGGGGTGTTTTGGGTGTTACAAAGTGGTATCAGAGTCTGGTTGGTTTGTCCGACCAAGTAGTTGTGTCGTCGAGTCGTTCAGTCGTTGTGTTGTTGTTGAGTGTTGAGTGTCGTTGACGTGTTGTAGTTGTGTTGTTATTATTGATTCTAAATCGTTGTTGGATTGTGTTTTATTATGTGACAGATTTAGAATGGCTGGGAGGAACCATGTTGCACTTTCCGCTGCTATGCATGTGATGGCAGACCATGCAAAATCCGAGGAATGCGGGGGATCGTGAAAGTGACGAGTTCAGGAAGAATGATCCGCCAACATTCAAGGGAAAGTATGATCCTGATGGTGCACAAGATTGGCTTAAGGAGATTGAGAGAATCTTCAGAGTCATGGAGTGTTTACAGGTAAGCAAGGTGCGATTGGGTGCACACGGACTGGTATCTGAGGCTGATGACTAGTGGGTTAGCACTCGCCAACGATTGGATGAGTCGGGTGAGGCAGTCACCTGGGTTGTGTTCAATAGGGAATTCATGAGGAAATATTTTCTTGAATATTTTCGGGGAAAGAAGGAAATAGAGTTTTTGGAGCTGATGCAGGGAAGTTTGTCGGTGACTGAGTACGATGTGAAGTTCACTGATTTGGAGAAGTTATATTCGCACTACAGTGAAGCAAATGTTGAGTTCTTGAAGTGTGTTAAATTCGAGAATGGACTAAGGCCTGAGATCAAGCAGGCACATAGCTATCAGAGAATTCGTAGGTTTCCGAATCTGGTGGATTGTTGTAGGATCTTTGAAGAAGACAGTAAGGCTCGATCTGAGCACTTCAGAGGTTTAGCTGAGAGAAGAGGTAAACAGCAAGTGATTCGTGGAAAACCTTATACCGCTCCTGCTGATAAGGGTAAGCAGAAGCAGAATGATGGAAAAAGGCCAAATGGGGTAGGTGTTCCTACTTTGCTTAAGTGTTATAGGTGTGGTGAGATGGGTCATTGTGTCAGTGAATGCACGAGTGATGTGAAGAAGTGTTTTAAGCATGGTCAGCATGGACACATGATTGTTGAGTGAAAGGCAAATCTGGTTACTTGCTACAACAGTGGGGAGCAAGGTCATATCAGTATGCATTATCAGAAGCCCAAGAAAGCTGCAACTAAGGGAAAAGTGTTCGCTTTGACAGGGACACAAACTTCCAGCAAGGATAATTTAATAAGAGGTATTTGTCACATTAATAGTATTCCTTTGATTACTATGATTGAAACTGGTGCGACACATTGTTTTATTTCTCTTGATTATGTGAGAAAATTAGGACTTGCTGTGTCTCTGATGCAATGGGAGATAGTTATTGAGACTCATGTTGATGGGTCGTTAACTATTTCTCTTGTATGTCTGAATTATCTGTTATCGATCTATGGTAAGGACTTTGGTGTAGATTTGGTTTGTTTGCCGTTGAGAGGTATGAATGTGGTTTTAGGTATGAATTGCTTATAGTACAACCATGCTTATATTAATTGCTTTAGTAAGTCGGTTCAGTTTCTTACTCTTGGTGAAGAGGCGGAAGAAGTTGGTTATTTGTCTGCTAGAGAGTTGAAAGAGCTTGTGGATGATGAAGCACGAGTTTTGGTGTTGTTTCCTTCGTTGTTGGTGGAGAGTGATGTGGAAATTAGTGAATTGCAAGTGGTGAAGGATTTCTCGGAAGTGTTCCCAGATGAAGTTGTGGATGTGCCGCAAGAGAGAGAGGTGGAATTTAGTATCGATCTTGTGTCAGGAACGAGACCTATTTTGATAGTAATGTATAGTATATCGACTTCCGAGTTATCTGAGTTGAAGAAAAAGTTAGAGGAACTGATAAAAAAGAAATTCGTGAGACCGAGTGTATCATCGTGGGGAGCACTGGTACTGTTGGTGAAGAAGAAGGATGGTAGCATGAGGATGTGTATTGATTACAGACAACTGAATAAAGTGACGATTAAGAATAAGTATCTGCTTCCAAGGATAGATGATATAATGGATCATTTGGTTGGTGTTTGTGTGTTCAGTAAGATCAATTTGTGATCAGGGTATCATCAGATAAGAGTGAAGGATGATGATATTCATAAGACTTCTTTTAGGACTCGGTATGGACACTATGAATATGTAGTGATGCCATTTTGAGTTACTAATGTGCCTGGTGTATTCATGGAGTATATGAATAGGATTTTCCATGAGTATTTGGATCAATTCGTTGTTGTGTTTATAGATGACATTCTGATTTACTCTATGTCAGAAGAAGAGCATGCAGAACATTTGTGAATTGTATTGCAAGTGTTGAGAGAGAAGAAGCTTTATGCGAAATTGTCAAAGTGTGAATTCTGGTTGAAATAGGTGAATTTTCTGGGTCATGTGATTTTGAAATAAGGGATTATTGTGGATCCGTCCAAATTAGATGCAGTACTACAATGGGAGACTCTGAAGCCAGTGACAGAGATTAGAAGTTTCTTAGGGTTAGCCGGTTATTATCGGAGGTTTATTGAGGTGTTTTCGAAGTTGGCACTTCCGTTGACCCAATTGACTTGTAAGAATAAGTCATTTGTGTGGGATTCTCAGTGTGAGAAGAGTTTTATTGAGCTGAAGAAGAAGTTGACTATTGCGTCTGTTTTAATTTTACCAAAAACAGATGAATTGTTTGTAGTTTATTGCGATGCTTCTATGATGGGTTTAGGTGGAGTATTAATGCAATATGGTCAAGTTGTGGCGTATGATTCACGTCAGTTAAAATTTCATGAGAGGAATTATCTTACTCACGATTTGGAGTTGGCAGTTATTGTTTTTTTCTTAAAGATTTGGAGACATTACTTGTATAGTTCGAGGTTTGAAGTTTATAGTGATCATAAGAGTTTGAAATACATGTTTAATCAGAAAGAGCTGAATATGAGGTAGAGGTGTTGGTTAGAATTTCTGAAGGATTATGATTTTAGTTTGAATTATCATCCGAGTAAGGCTAATGTTGTAGTTGATGCTTTGAGTCGGAAGACATTGCATATGTCGATTATGATGGCTAGGGAGTTGGAGTTGATTGAATAATCCAGAGATATGAGTTTGGTTTGTGAACAAACATCTCATAGTGTGATGTTGGGAATGCTAAAAGTTAATAATGATTTTCTTGATCGTGTTCAGGAAAGTCAGAAGTCGGATGTGAAACTGGTGGACTTAATGGTTAATGATGAACGAGTGAGAAATAATGAATTTCGAGTTGATGAACAAGGAGTACTGAGATTTCGAGATCGCATATGTATTCCTGATGACATTGATTTGAAGAGAATGATTCTTGAAGAAGGGCATAGGAGTGGATTGAGTATTCATTCAGGAGCGACGAAAAGGTATCAAGATTTAAAGAAGATATTTTAGTGGCCTGGTATGAAACGAGATGTGGCTCGGTTTATGTATGCGTGTTGACTTGCCAGAAGTCGAAAGTGGAACATCAAAAACCTGCTAGTTTGATGCAACCGTTGGATATACTCGAGTGGAAATAAGATAGTATATCAATGGATTTTGTTACGGGGTTACCTACTACTCCAAGAGGGTATAATGTCATTTGGGTGATTATTGATAGGATG
Organism: Lathyrus aphaca; assembly: GCA_963966055.1. NCBI lineage: Eukaryota > Viridiplantae > Streptophyta > Magnoliopsida > Fabales > Fabaceae > Lathyrus > Lathyrus aphaca. Next base: position 560,011,516 of record OZ014522.1, read on the forward strand.
ACGAAGTCAGCACATTTTATTCTGATTGGTATAACTTATTCTTTGCAGAGATTGGAAAAGATATATGTGGGTGTAATTGTGAAGTTGCATGGAATACCTTTGAGCATTGTGTCGGATAGAGATCTGAGGTTCACTTCGAGGTTTTGTGAGAGTTTACAAGAGGTATCAGTGAGCTGGTTATAAAGTTGATTGTGACACTCAAATAAAAGTTGAAAAATTATACTCTGATTTTATTAATATTTACGTGGGGTGTTTTGGGTGTTACATGTTACCCCCATGTTGGTAACATGCAGGTAGCTTGAAGGAAGATGGTTATCTTTGTTAGTTCGAGTCGGTGTTGATACTCTGATACGTAACACTCAGGGGGGATGAAAGCTTAGTTGTTTTGTTGTTGTTTTATGTTGTTTCAGTTAAAATATGTTGTTACCAAGTTGTTTAAGTTGAATAACATGTTATACCATGTTTAGTTGAATATTTGAGAATCCGCTGCGTAGTTGTAAAAATTGTTTTTGTTTCAAGAAAATGAATAAAAGATTGTTTTTATAGTTTGATCCGAATTCAAAAGTGTTATGTATCGATGTATTATTTGATTAATTAAAAAGTGTTTTGAAGTTGAAATGTGACATCCTACTTGTTTTATTAAGTTGAATTTTATTACTCTGATTTTGTCGTTAATTGTCGGGTAGAAATGGGGTGTTACATAAGTGGTATTCGAGCAGGTCCGTCCGTCCGGCCAATGTTGTCTAATGTCGTTTGTTCCTTAGTACTCGACATGTGTGTGAAACACTATCTATGCTTGCTTGTTAGTTCTAGTTGTTGTCTGCAGGTGTTGGTTTGGATTGAATGGGGGAGAAGCTTCTTCCCGGACGTGTTGTTGGTATGTAGAAGTTGGTTCAAGTTGATGTTGATTGCAATGGTGCAAATGTTGTTGAAGCGATGTTGTTACGGACCGGCGAGAGTTTAGACTCATGAATTCGTATCAGTCGAGTTTGAGAAGTGCTTAGAATATGGATGGGGAATTGAATGAGAATAAGGAATTATCCCAAAGAAAATGATAAGTTGATGGACCAAGTCGATAGATCTATATGCCTTGAATATAATTGGATCAAAGTCGAGAAGTTGTCTTAGTTGGATGAAAAGCAAATATTTTTGGTAGATATTGGAAGCAATGGGAAGAAAGATGGAACTTATGTTCATCAATCTCGAATTCTGATTTTTGTAATTTTGGAATAGCTGTCAGTATAAGAGTTATAACTTTTTACTCGTGATTTTGATTGAAGAAATTCTGGACTTTTTGAAAAGCTTACGAAATTCCCTACAGTTTGCATATAAGTTTTTCCTTCACGAGGTTTATGAAGAGGGAGATAAGTGTGTTTTAATAGTTGGGTTTGATGCTGTTTTTTTTGGAAAATCCTGCATACGTGAATTCTTGACCAGTCCCATTGCAAGTAGGATAACTTTTTTACTCATGAGTCGGATTCAAGCGATTCTTGAAGTTATCAAAGCTACACAAAATTATCTTCATTTTAGAATATAATTTTGTGATTAGGAGGTCTTTATTGGAAGAGATAATTGTGTTCGAAGTTGAGCGGTTATTGCTGAAAATTTGGAAAGATGAAGACAAATGTGAAATGTTGATAAGGAATTAAATGTTGGTATTAGAAAGAATGTGACAGTGTCAGAGGATGTATAGAGATACGATTTATGTCGAATGAGGATGGTTAAAGTGACGATGTTATATGATGGTAATGTTGAGAGGGAGACATATGTTTGATTAGTGTTGCTAAAAAATTCTAACTTTGATGAAAGTTGTAATCGGAGCGAACCGAATTGGATTGTACTCGATGTTGTAGAGATCCGGTGTTAAAAGGATATTTAAAGTTGTGTTATGCTACGAGCATGTATAAGAGATTGGGTAGTGGATTTTGGACATTTTGGTATAATTGACGAAGTCGAAATTAAGGAGACTAAGAAGACCCTGATAAGCCTTAGAGAATTGGCGGAGCATTATGCTTACGGACTTTGGGCTCAAGTTGAAGTACGTTATTGTGTTGGGTAATGATGATTTATGTCACCGTTATGGTTGTAGGATGTTTATTGAAAAATTGAGGAACTGATCACCCTTAATCTATTGTTGATAGTAGACAGAATCATAATTAATGGATAGATATGTCATGCCAACGATATAATATGTACGTTGAATTGGTTGAAGTCAAACCAAGTGCTTGTGGATTGTGTGATTTGTCGATGCAGATTCATATATAAGAATATTGGTTGGATCAAAGGATGATAGCATGAAGTTAAGTTTGGATTGAATAGTAATACGGAAACTCATAGTTGAATTCTGGTTAATTTGAGTGTTGTTTTGTGATGAGTCAAATGACTTGAGACTTGAAGCTTTCTTGAGATGATTCGAGGGAAAGTAAATGGGAACGTAAGACCATGATTTGACAAGAATGTCAGATAAAGTTGAGTTGCAAGTATTAGAAGTAAAATTATAAGTCGGTTTATTAAAGTGCGGTTTTTGGTTGGAGAAGGTTAGTTGTTTGGTTGTGTTGATTCGGATAAGAATTTATGAAGAATTGTGTCGATATGAGTAGGAATCGAGGATTCAGTACGTTGAATTAGTTGGAAGTGAAGAATACGAGTTACCTTGTTGAAATTAGTTGGACCCATGTACCATATGTTGTGGTAAGGATGTTATGCGATTAAGATAAAGTTTGGAGAACGTGTAAATACAAGATGGTAAAGTTGTAGTCCATGTTCCTGATGATAGGGGCTTCATGGAAGTACATGTATATATATTATCCAAGATTTGGAGTAGTCGTCGTTGTAATTATGTTAAATATTCAAAGGTGTTGTATTATGGATCCAAGTTGGAAGTATTCGTTAACTACAAGAGTGTTGAATGCATGTTGGAATGAAATTTCTGAAGAGTTAAGTCGAAGTCTTTTATTATGTCGGTTTTGGTTATTGGAAGTTGGAAGTTTAAATTGGTATCGGAGTGCGCAGCGAATGCGTGGTGTAATGCAGTTGCTCGTATGTGAGTAACAACAATGTTGGTAGTCGGTTGTATTAATGTCGTGTTGGAGTTGTGTGTTCCTATGTTGTTGTTTCTAGTTCTTAAACCAGTGAATTCTTAAGTTGGTTACTCGTTGTGTTGTGATGATAGTTGGAAAGTGTATTGCTTGAGAGTTGTTCATGTTATAGTTTCCATTGATGTTATGAATTATTGTTTGTATTGCGTGGGGTTGCCTTTCGAGATTGATAGTTGATTAGTCTGATGGAATAAGTAGTTGGAGTAGTTGAATCAGATAGATTTTTTAGGACAAAAATATCCTAAGTGTGGAAGAGTTATAATGCCCGTTTATTTAACTAAGTATTTAATTAAATATAATTGTAGTATGTTGTGTTAATTCACGCTGATTTGAGTATTCGTGTTGATTTGCGTTGGTTTGTGATACTTGTGTTGATCTAAGTTGATTTTTGAAATGTCGGAAAATTACGTTGATGTTTCTATGATGGTTCGAGTTGAGTTGATTAATTGGGTTGATTTAAGTTGTGGAAAATAATGTTGAATATTTTCCGGCTATAGTGGAGTAGGTTGAATGCGTTGTGTTGACTGTTTTATTTGATAATCTGTAATTAGCTAATTTAAGATTAGTCGGGAGAAAGTAATTACTTGTGAATTATTCGGTCGATTTGGTGTGGCGGTGAATTAAGTCGTAAGCCGAATTATTAAGTCGAAAAGTCGAGGAAATAATATTAGAAGTGATATTATTGTTATTGGAGTGTGTTTGATTAGTGAGCTTAGATTGTGTCGGGATTAGTAATTAAGATGTGTATGACTTAGGCCCATTGGATTTTATGAGTGAAATAATATTATTTTGATAAAAAGAAATAGAAAGAAAAGAAGTTAGGTTTTGGTATCGGTAAGAAGAAAAACGAGGAAAAGTGGGAGAAAATGGTTACGAGAATTGTTGCCGTCAGAACGAGTCGGAAGAGTCGATCAGAGGTTCGAGCGGCCACCGAATTAAGGTAAGGGTGGGATTCGACTTTTATACTCGGGTTATGATAATCGATACGTAGGAATAGGGATCGAGTAGTTGTGTGTTGTTGTGAATTGTTTGATGTTGATGTCGATTTATGTTGAATCCTATATTTTATTGTTGTTAATGTTTAGTTGATCGATTTTGTATAATTGTTTATTAGTTGATGATGATAAAGATGTTCCTAAGTTGATTTTGTATAACTGCTGATTTTTGGTATATTGCTGCGAAGTCGTGATATTCTGAAAATTAGAATTTGAGGAAGATGACTTTATGCCCAAGTGTATGGGTGGCGCAAGCCACCCAAAGATGAGAGAGGAATATGTGGCGGGGGCCACCATGGTAGGTGGTGGGAGCCATGCTCCCTTGGGTTGCATATGGCGCAAGCCATGTAGAGGTATGGTGTCAACCACAATTTTGGTGGCCATCATATATGGGATGTGGCGCAGGCCACATGATTGTGGGCCAAGGGGTGACGCAAGCCACACTGTAATTGGAGGGTACTTAGTTTTGATGCAACTTAATTTATATAATTAATCCAATTCATATTAAGTTAAGTTATTTTACCTTTAAATTAAGTAATACATTTAAAATACTTGTAAGATATTATTTTCATGGATCTCATTCTTGTTAAAAATTAGACTGTTGGTATAAGAAGTTTGGAAATACTTTAGAACTGTAACAAACTGGAAATATGAATGTAATATATTAGTGTAGCATGTTTTAGCAGAAGTAAGAAAAATGTTGGTTTTGACAAAAACGGAATTGTGAAAAAAATGGCATAACAGATGACTAAAATTGTTGCAGGAACCTTGCACCAGTAAGCAGAAAAGTTACAGAATGTTGCAATAAATTTGTAATCATAGCAGAAGTTGAAACAATGTACTTTTAGTCGGTTTAGCCGAATTAGGCAAAATACTTAATTGTCCGGAATTCAACGAAAATCGTCAGGGTAAGTTGGGTGGTTTAGTAGGTGATTTTTGTTGTATTGTTTTCTTTAACTTTTCATCTCCACCATATAGCTTCTTCAGAGTATCCCAAACCTCCTTTGGCCGTTTATTATTTGATAATCTTCTCAAAGATATTTGGATCCACACACTGATGGATCAAGCACAACCATTTCCCCTCTTTATTGCTCAATTCACGATGAGCAGATCTTTGTGTCTCGGTAGCATTTGCATCTAATGTCAAAAAATCATCATTCACGATTTCAAGCACATCTTGAAGTCTGAATATGACTTTCAAATGTGCACACCATATATCATTTTTCCCTTGAAAACTAGTAGATTGACTGAGAATTGGTTTGAGGTAGTGCTTACATTCTCCATGGCTAGAGATTGAGGATCAAACTGGTGCTCTTGATACCAATTTGTTGGGTAACCTATATCACAAGTTACTAGACAAATGATGAAAAATGAAGAAAAATTAGAGAGTGATCGAGGGAAAAGAGTTTGTTGAATGTTGTGATGTTGTGTTATGTTGAGTTATATTTCAATTACAATGAGGGATGGTATTTACACACACTAACCACCCAAAACAAATTTAAAATTGACTATCTAAAACTAAACTAATATACACATTAGGGTATATCCTTAAAACAACATACCCGAATATATACTTAAAATAATCTAACAAAAAATTAATATATTCGTCCGAATATATCCTTAGAGCAAACCAAATTAACCACAATAAGTTGGACTCCGAGAACCCACGAGGGTCAAGGTAAGTCTTAAGACTCAGAAATCGTTTATAAAAATACTTATACATCCATCCATCAAAGAGATCCTTACATCAACGTCGAGAATTGAACCTACAACAAACTTGGTGTGTGGATTAATTTGGATTTTAACATCCTTAATATTAGAAAAATTGAGTAATCAATAAATATTGTTTTATTTTCTAATTAACAGCAAAATTGTCTAGAAATTGTTGAATGCAAATAAATCTTTCTTTAGTTTTAGTTTAAAAAATTCAATTTTTAGTTGACAAACTAGCTAGGGACCCAACCAACTTTATTACACTCTTAATTAATTTATTGGCAATACTAACATGTAGTTGTTGGTAGTTATAATAATTTAAGGGATTTGAACCTCAAAAATTCAATTCTGTTTTTAATATACTAGTTATATGTTTAATTAATGTGTGATGTTGAAGTTTTAACCTTCTTTATTTTTTATTTTTTATGTAAAAGTTTAAAGTAGAGATGTATTTAATTATTTTCAAATAGAAAGATTGAAAGTACAGATATGACGTCCTTTGTCACATACAATTAAATTCTTTTGGAATAAAAATTTGTATAAAAAATTAAAATGACAAAAATATGGTGAAGTGATGATGTTTGTAAGACTATTAACTGTGAAAAATTAGGATGAAAAAGAATTTTTTTTATTATGAAATATGATCTTTTGAATAATTGTGAGAATATGATTATTTTTTATTTTAAAAATAGTTATTTATAAATAACAATAATTTATTTGTCTTAATAAATTAACAGTTTATTTACACTCATTTTAACTCAACTATAATAAATTAATATTTTTATACAATTAATCAATTATAATCACATTTTATTAAAAATATTTAAATTTTTTATAATTATATATAAAATTACAACTATTTTAATAGAAAACAACTATTGTTTTTATTTTTTTTCTGTTCAAAGAATTCAAAAATATTGATTCGGTTCCATCCTTATTTTCATCTTAGCAAGAAAATATACTATAATAAATGTCATTATTATTATTATTATTATTATTATTATTATTATTATTATTATTATTATTATTATTATTATTATTATTATTATTATTAATTGTATTATCTATTATTAAATATTGTTTTGCTTGTCACTTTGTAATAAATTGGCTTCGATGCACAATATTTAATAACTTTTGTAATTTTCATATTGTATGGCTAATACGATTGTGGGGACAATTGAATTTATGTGGCAACTTATTAAGTTTTATTTAATAATGATATTTTAGTTTATTTAATTTAATTATTTATTAAATATTTAAATTTTTTAATGCATTTTAAAATATAAACAACTCTGTCAAACTTTTTTTTGGGTAAATATGAATTCCCTGTATATGTATTGGGTTGTTATTGAATATGATTGATTTTATTTTTTTATTTGATTTCAAATTTATTTTAATGTTCAAATTAAAAATATATATATATATATATATATATATATATATATATATATATATATATATATATATATATATATATATATATATATATATATTTGATTCCAAAAGAAGAAGAGTAATCGGTATAGACAAAATCAGGCAATTTAGTAGATTTGCGGTCACAATAGGGATAACGAGGAGACGGAGGATCAACATTCGTAGGAAGTTCTCGGGTAGCTGTGGGGACAAGAGGGATGTCGGTATATGGAGGAGTAGTAGTAGCAGTCATGCAATTCTCAAAATTACAATCACTCAAAATATTATCATTGTGACCAAAAGGATCGATATAAGTGAATTTTGAACTACTAGTAATATAAGAATCGGAAGAAAGGAAGTAAAAAAGAACGTGTTCAAGGAAAACATTATGATGAGAACCATACAATTTCCTTGCACCAGAATCATAACTACGACATTCCTTTTGACCATCCCTATAACCAAGAAAGACACATATAGCAGAACGAGAAGACAACTTACTACGTTCTATTTGTGGGCGAAGAACAAAACAAGTAGAACCAAACACTTTCAAAGAGGAATAATCAGGGATATAATTATACATTTTTTTCAAAGGGAGACAAACCTGATGTGACAAACGATGGGATTCTATTAATAACATGAACATCGGAAATAACACCTTCACCACAAAATTAACTAGGAACCGGAACAGACAACAAAAGGGAGCGAGCAGACTCAATAATGTGACGTTGCCTTTCAACAACTTCATTCTCTTGAGGTGTATTAGTACAAAATGTTTGATGAATTGTACCATCAAAAGCAAGCAATTCAGAGAATTTATTAGAGGTATATTCACCACCTAAATCACAATGGAAATACTTTATAACAATATTATGTTGAGTCTTAACCATAGCACGAAACATATAATATGTCAAAAAAATAAGAACGTTTTTTCGTAAGATAGACTCAGCAATAACGAGTATTGTCATAAATAAATGACACATAATACCTAACTCCACCCTTAGTAAGAAGCGGTGATGGACCACATACAACAGAGCGAACTAAATCAAATAGTGTATAAGAAATGGAAACACATTTACTAAATGGTAAAGTTGAAAATTTAGCAAGTTTACGACCATAACAATCAGAGATATCACTGGTTTGTAACTTTCCTAAAGCTTCAGTATAAGTCAAATACTTTAATCTAGAAGTAGAGACGTGTCCAAGACAGTAATGTCATAAATAAAAAGTAGAAGACGAAAAATTCAAATGAAAAGAGGATAATACATCAGTTGTGGAAGTAGAGGTTAAGGTCGTAGTATTTGGCACTTTCAACTCATCAAAAATATAAAGTCTCCATTGTCTATTGCCTGTCCCAATCAGCCTCCCGGAATGAGAATCTTGCATACAACAAGAAGTGGTGAATGAGTCGATCGCCAACACAAGCAATTTCATGTCAAACTCGAAACATATTTTTAAAGCAAGAAAAAAACTTTAACCACTAATACATTAAATAAAAATAAATATAGTACAAAATACTAAGGGGTTAAAACCTGACTCAGACAAATCATATACAAAGTAGTTAGCATCCTAAATAGAAAATAACTATTACAACAATGGTCTAAAAGAAATAAAAACACGCACAACAAGACACTATGTAACGGACTTGCATACAACAACCAAATTAGTTAAACTCATTTTAAACTAATTTTTCATCAATCTCGAAGCATATTTGGACTAATACGCATGAGTATTAATTTTTATGCCATGTTTAATTTTAACTACAATCTATGAAATCCGGACACGAGAACCTCACTAATATAAAAATCATTAGACATATATACGGTTATATATATATATATATATATATATATATATATATATATATATATATATATATATATATATATATATATATATATATATATATATATATATATATATATATATACTCGTCTCCATAATAAACAATATAAAAGAATGGATAAAATAAACAATATAATAAATAATATAAAATTTCATACAAAGATAAAAACAAAAAAATATTGTGATTTTTGTTTGTATAATATATGTAGAAACATAGTTTTATTTAATAAACAATATAATTTATACAATTTTCAAATGTGTAATATATGTAGAAGCAGATAGGGGGAGAAATAGTTTTAAAATTCTAAAAATTTTCAAACGTATAATTTATATAAACATGAAACAAATAATTAGAAACAATATAAAAAAAAAAGTATACGAAGAAGCAGATTGCAAAATAATATATCTATAATTGAAAGCAATCAAAAATATAAAACTGAATCCTGAATTACAAAAAGATAAAATATTAAAAAATTCTTTAAACATTTTCAAACATGATAATCGATTCTCATAAATATCAATTGCCGAGTCACAAATAAAATAAAATAAAAATACAAAAACATCTAAAAATAAAATAAAAACTTATAATAGGAGATGGAGAGATGAAAAAAAGACTTATGAAAACATAAACAAAAGTGTGAAAAGATGAAATAACCTCGTGGAGATAGAAGTACTGGCATATAAAAAAAATCTAATTGTGTTGTTGTGCTGTTTTTATAGTAAGAAAGTAGAATATGAAAGTTAAAGAAACTTTTTATTTTTAAAATTGAAAATTTAAATTGTTTTTTTTTAATTCTGAATTTTTTTTAGTTGGTCATAAAATAACGTGTCGTATTCGTGGTTGCTGTAGTTGAACATTTCAAAAATGTGTCTATGTGTCGTACGCATATTTGTATCGGACACATATCTAATACGGCGACACGTCGTGTGAATGACATATTAGATACGCGTATCTGAATGACATATCAGACACAATCTCCTTCATATTTTGAACATGTTGATAATCATTTTCCCGACTCACCGACTCCTAAATCTCAAAAAAAGATGCATCTCTGAAATAAGATAATATGGTGACATTTTGTAGACATATATCCGAAATAATAATGACAGACAATAAGTGGTCTATATTGAACTAGGTTTTCTATAAATTTGGGAGTTCATGTGTTATATTTCACACAAACTCAAAATGTCTCAAATGTGTGAAATAAACATTTGTTAGTGTAACACCCCAAATTCAATTATGATTGATTGTTGCTTATTCGAGGATATAAGGTGATTTTGATGATATATGATTATGTGGCACGAGGCATTGTGGTGAAATTATTTTAATAATATTAATAGTAAGAATAATTATATAATATTCGAATTATTATTTATTAATTAAAATAAGAATGTTAGAAGTAATGAGGGTATTATGGTCATTGATGATGGATATGTGAGGGTAAAATAGGGAGAACCCAATTAGGGGTATTTGAAGGATAATAGAGTTGAGAAACTCATTATTCGTAATATTTGGAGAAAACAGGCAAGAGCTCTGAAGAACAAGGGAGAGAAGGCTAAGACATAGGAGAACTCCGGTGATTTCGATGGAAGATTTAAAGAAAACAACATTCTAAGGTATGGGGAATATTTCATTTCAATATGGATGATATATAGTTAGATACTATTTGGAATTTTTGTGATTTTAAGTGAAAACCTAGGATTTAAAGATGTAGAATTGATGAATTTTGATGATTTGTTTTGTGATGTTTGTTGCGATTGATGTATATGTATGTTAGATAGGGGTTTTAATGACTTAAACTGGAGTTATTGGGGTTTAAAATGCAGTTTAAGGGTGTGAAATCATAGTGGCAGAAGTGATGTCATCTCAGGAATTTTTTACTAGTTTGCTTAACCAGCTCTAGCTCGCTTGGCGAGGTCCCTTCTTCGACAACTCATTTTCAAAACTTCGAAAATTCATAATTTTTGATCTGTAAGTCCGTTTGGACCGCCGTTCAAATCGTTGGAAAGCTAATCTTATGTACTTTATGTTATATTGTTTTCAATGATAGATTTCCAACCATTCAACACGCCATGTGTGTTTTCCGTGTATGTTTCAATGTGTCGAACCGTGAAATGTGGACATCGGTTGTATGAATGTGTGTTGTGATTGCAAATTATGATGTTGTATGATGTCGTTGTCAAGTTGTCATGGCATACCATGCAATTGTGATTGGTTAAGGTATGATGAGTTGTAGATTAACTAGTAAATGCAATAATGGTTGTTTATGATGTAGTCGAATGTTGTGTGGTATTGTTGTTGTAAAGATGTTGATCTGTGTTGAATATGATATGATACTTATGTTCATCTAGAGGATAACGATAGAGTGTTGTTGTGTTATGATGTTAATTATATGTTGAAACTTTTATGATGATTATACGTTGATTGCTTATGTATTAGTGATGTTGCTTAATGATGCTATGATGAAATAAATATATGAAGTGAATGTTTTGATGTTTATACATGTTATGTGACGAACATGATGATCAATGAATTATGATGATTTGGTATTGAAATTAAGTTATGATGTTATAGTATGATGAATTTGAAGTAAGATGTATGTTGAGTAATATGATGAATTTTACATGAATGCTGATGCAAATGTCGATTATGTTCAAGTTGTTGCATCGTTGCATTCATGGCATAATTATGATGTGGCTTCGGTCCGTTGGTAGCTTCAATCCCGTTGTGTGGATTGAAGTGATATGAAGTTTATGATGTGCTTCTTGTGAAGGGTTGATGGCACAGTGTCCATCTGTGATGACGTTTCGGTACCACATGCATACTATGAAGATTGCATTTCATTCTTGGTGGCATAACATGATTGCATTAGTATTAATTAGATGATTTGACGAATTATGTGATGTAATAGGTAAGATCTTAGGATGTGTTTCTATATGATTAATGTTTCCTTGTACATCTTTACTTTATGTCGTTTATATTGATTTTTTATTACTCACCCTGTCTGCTTGGAAATGTTGCCTCTATGGTAGGTAACTTGCAGATGATCCATATTAGCTCGTAGATGTCTCAAGATTTAACATTGAAGTTAGTTTATATTTTCGTTGATTATAGGGTGTCTTGCTCTGATATGTAACATCGGGAGAGGAGACGCTTAAATGAATATTATGTTGTTTAGTTAGAGTTATTTTATGAGTTTCTACATGTTGACTTTTTTTTACTATGATTGTTGACAATGACGCAAATGTCTTGATGTTTTAATGAAATAAAGAAGATATTTAAATTTATGATTCCGCTGCAAAGTTTGAATTTAGTTGTGGATGTTACTAAAGAAATTATTATTAAAAAAAATTATTTTGAAAACTCGTGTTACAGAGCAGGATTGTTATTAAGATGTTTTATGGCGAATGTGACATTTTTTTATGATGAACTCCAAATTGTTTTAAGTATATTTACCTCGTATATTTTGTTGGGTTAGAAGGGTGTTACAGTTAGTATGTCGCAAGTGTCTCATACTCCGACGGCAAAACGTCTGGGAGGATGTTCAAACTCACCGATCTTACCTCCCTCAAAGATATCATAGAAATTCACTATCTCTTATCTTACAAAGACAAATAAAAGGTTGCGAAGCTCAAGTACCATTCACCTTCAGTTGACAACGAATGAAACATTGTGTTCAACAAATTTGAGCTTAAGACTCGAACAAATGTTATGGCGATGTGAGGAATATTTTTCAGTTTCGAAGAGAAAGTTTCGCTCGAGATGGAAGTGACACTACGAATATCAGATGAACATATCTTAGAGATGTGCAAGCGTCTACCGGGATATTGAAATGTAGTATTTAATTTTTTGTTGAAATCATATTGTAATGCTCATTTTATGTTTTGAGTGCTCATTTTATGTTTAAAAAGTTCATATTGTGTTGATTATGTCTCTGGTGTTGTTCCGATAATATAATTACCGTATTGTTCGGGAGATGCATCTTCGGAACTAATTAAATCTAAATTCATAGGGCGTCATCCAGATTGACCTTCTTTAAATAAAATGATATATTTGGAGATATATCTTCGAAAACTAAAAATATTATAGAAAATTCACATGATACGTAAAAAAACACGAAAACCAAAGATATTATAGAAAATTCACATGACACGTAGAAAAGACACGAGTTGCTTTAAGAAACTCTTGAAAGAAAAATAAACATTTGAAGTTTCTTTCTTTTCCCAATAAATAAACATTTGAAGTTGAAACCTCCTATTATAGTTTTGTTGAATGAAATGAGTGAAGGTTGGTCCCAACATTAACACTATTTGTGGGCACCCATCATTTTGGACCGCTAGCTTTGGTTTACTTTAAATTTGATTTTCTAGAACTCTGAGAAAAGAGAAATCAATTCTATTAAATTTAATTGACTTTCTAGATTGTCCAACACTCTTTAAACATGTGTTTAATAATCGCTTTTTTACCTATCCAACTTATCATCAAAGAGATTCTATATTCCACTTCCGCTAACTCTTTGATATTTGTATGGCTAAAATGCCCTCTTAATGTTAGAATGGATGCACCATTAATTTCTAAAGGCGTGGAGGATAGTGATTGGAAGTCGATTAGGTTCGTTTGGTTCAAAAGAATTGAGAGGAAAATGAAAAAAAAAAAAAAAAAAATATATATATATATATATATATATATATATATATATATATATATATATATATATATATAATCATTAATTGAATTTAATTTAAAGACCAGGATTATGTAGTAAGTTAAAAAGACTTACTCTTATTTTTAGAGTAAGTATATATATATATATATATATATATATATATATATATATATATATATATATATATATATATATATATATATATATATATATATATATATATATTCATCATCAATTTCAAAAGTAAATCTTTTTAACTTACTTCATAATCGTAACATTTAAATTAGATTCAATCCAATGATTATAAATATAAATATTAATTTAACCATTAATTGAATTTAATTTAAAGACCACGATTACGTAGTAAATTAAAAAGACTTACTCTTATTTTTAGAGTAAGTTGATCCTGACTATATAAGGGATAAAACAATTAAAATGAATAAAATAAAATAAAAGATAAAGTGAAGAAGAGGTTAACAAAGACATGGTAATAAGAATAACAAAATTATTGTAAAAGAATAATAGGGAGAAAAAAAGGAAATGAATAAAATAAAAAAAAAGATAAAGTGAAGAAGAGGTTAACAAAGCCATGGTAATAAGAACAACAAAATTATTGTAAAAGAATAATAATAGGGAGAAAAAAAGGAAATGAATAAAATGAAAAAAGATAAAGTGAAGAAGAGGTTAACAAATACATGGTAATAAGAATAACAAAATTATTGTAAAAGAATAAGGGAGAAGAAAAGGAAAGAAGAAAAAAACAAAACAAAAAATTAATGTCAAATATCAAAAAGTAAAAAAGTAAAATTAAGTAAAAAAACTTTAATTTTTAATATTTCAAACAAGATAATTTTAGATTTAAAAAAAAATGAAGAAATATTTTCAATCTAATCTCTTCCCATTTTTTATAAGTTGCTTTGGAAAAAAAATATATACCAATATATAATCGTTTTTTCTTTTTATTACTTAAATTAATCTTTATCTGCAATTAACAATTAATAAAAAAAAACAATATTGTAAATTGATTTATAATTTCCCTTTCTCATACGATCACATTACTTATTCTTTAATGTGTGAAAATTTCAAAAATACTTGTTAGAAAAATGGATGAAGTAATAAGTTTGTTTTTAACATCCGTTCACTCTCTTCCAAATTACTTTTAAATTGGTGAATAAAAAAGTGGGCTACTAGAGATCCTAATCTCTCTTCTCCCATCCCCTTCTAAAAAATGAATAATATTATCTTCCATCCTCTTCAAAAATCCCACCCAAATAGTCCCTTAAAGTTGGCGATAAGAATAGATTTTGGAACAAGTAATGGGTGATGGATGTTCTAAATTCAGTAATTTGGGTGACCCTTATTTTCACCAATGTGTTGGAAGTAGAAACTATTTTCATCATGTTGTTAAGAGATTATCCCTTTGCTTTCGTTGTCTGGACTGACTTGGTTTGACTATATGTTAAGTGTAGCTCTTCAATAGTCCTCTCAATTACTGGTTTGAAGACAATATCTGTGTGTTGGTCTCTTGTCTATGGTCAGTAATTATAATGAAGAAAAGTGAGCTAAAAATTTAAGCATAATCAAGCCAAACACCATCTGAGCTTAAATTCTCCTGAATTTGTTATAAAAGAGAAAGAAAAAAAATACATTTCTATCAAAAATAAAAATCAAATTTCATTAGGTTTAAAAAGTAATTAGGTAGGAGATACCCTAAAACCCATGTCAAGTAATCACTGCATCCTGTCTTTCCATGTCAAGTAATTGCAAGGATTAATCTTTTTGTCAAAGACAGTAGAGGTTGATACCTTTTCTACAATGACATTACCATCGTCAGTAATTCTATAGTGGACATTAAGTCCCTCCAAAAAGAGGTGATAAACTACTTCGGTAGAATTTACAGAATTCTGCTCTGTTTCATTGACAATAGCTGTTTCATCTTGGTGCTCATCTACATCAGAGGTATCATCCGACAGTTGGTCCTTTTCTTTCATCGGGATAGCATCATGAGGCCTATTTCGCTGACTCAATGACCGGATATCCCATGATAGAACCTGCTTTATTAAGCTTTGGAATTCGTCTGGTGATGCGTAGAGTGACTTCTTTTCCTAAAACAGTAAAGGATGATCATCACTCAAATGATTTATACATGAGGAAGATCGAGAAGATTGAGAATTGTAGCTAAAGAAAAATAAAACAAACCAGATCTTCAATAACTTACTTATTTTGCAACATAAAACCACAATCAAAGTCTTTATCCAACAGGTGGGGATGGCCAATTAGACTCATTGACACTTATATCTACTCTTAAGAACAAAATGTTCAGACGGATCATTAGATTAAATCATTTTAATAGCTTTACTAAGCATTTTTTAGTCTTTTTAATTTAATGGGCTGTGAAAAATATGTACACTGGTAGGAAGTTATAGCCATGAAGAGATATATTATATTGTCTGGTATACCAACCGAAGTTCAAACAAATAATAAATCAAATATGAATTGAGTATTAATCGTTATATTTTAGGCCATGTTCATTTCAGTCCCTGATTTTTAATTGACCAGCTTCATTTACCACTTGTTTTCAATGTAATTCTCACTGTTAATTGTAATCCAGATGAAATAGAAGGGTTCACTAACGATCTGAATGTGTCGAGGTTGAAGAAAAGACCTTTTTGAGGGTCAGGAAAGATGTATATAATACAGAAACTCAATATTTCAAGCAAGAGAATGTCAACTCACTGCCATTATCCAGCAATTTTCAAGTGATGAAGTGAATTCCTCCAAAAAGCTAACAGAAGCTACTGAAAGCAAGTTATCCCCCTGAAAAAATACAAGTATATTTTTTAGAATGAGGTAGTCACTTATTAAAATTCTACAAAAATAGGTGGAAGAAAATACAATAGAACCCATATATTTCTATGCTGACTTTTAATGTGGATCGTATTTTAATAATGCTAGAGTTAGAAAACCTAATAATAAAGTTTCAGAGACTAGTAACAAGTAATGGTGATTGTTTACTGGGTTATATTTCGTTCTTCCCACATGGGGTGATTATATTTGTTATTCGGGTAAGAATTGCTTTAAGTTATCAATAATTACCATAGAATCAAAATGACAATCTATTAGAGATATTAAAAAAATAAATTGAAGTCAAATATTTTGTAGCACCGAGTACCAACCACCTTTGAATAAAGGTGTGTCTGGCATGTGTTGGTGGTGTCCGACACCGGCACACGTGATTACTTTAATTTATTCACTTTTTAAAATTTTACTTGTGGCAACTTGTCAGTGGCAATCTGTGTCTGGTGTCCGTGTATGTGCTTCATGGGTCAAACAAAGCTAAAGGATAATGAAAAATTACCATAAGCCAATTTGGCACCGCAGCGTCTTGGATGCTGTCACAAAATGGTATATAAGGCTTGACATCAAGCACCGGCTGTTGATGAGAATCATAGAATTAGCATAAATCGTCCAAAAGCAACATGTTTTCAGATTCATGGAAAAAACATCAAATTCATATAGCAAATAAACAATAACCAAAATGGCACATAATTGCAGTAAATTAAGCATAAAAAGCAGAGATCAGAAATGGAGACTTACAGTTCCATCAACCAGATCCACACCAGAAAGTAACACCATATCTCCCTGGACAGCCTCTACCTATAGTACACAGTTAAATCAAACAAAAGTTACAACAGGTTGAAACTCTAAAGGATCCGATGGAGAAGGCAACAGAGTACAACAACTAAGCTTTTTCCCAATAAAATATCGACTAATGAAATTCATAGTAGCTGGACGTAAAACACTTCTTTGTGAGGACAAGGGGTTAATTTTACTTTGTGAAGAGAAGGGGCTAATTTATAAAACATTGGTTTATTTATATTTTCTCTAAATGCATGACATTCAGTTTAGCAGCTTTATCACTCTACCTTGATATGTAAATCCCATACTTCTCCCAAAACCCCATCCATTTTTATGAAGTGACGCGTGAGAGTCACATGTTTACACAAATTAGTGTCGTTGAAGTGTCTCAAAATATCAATAATTTTATGTTGGATGTGATTAACACATGCATTTGATAATACAAAATATTGTATGGATTAGTGTTATTAAGAGCGGATAGCGTGGTGGGCAAATTACGGAAGCCGCAAAGCGGTTTAAATAAATAATTATATAAAACAAAGCATGTTGCACACAAATAAAAGCTACATAAATAGAAATTTAAAAAGTGACTCGCATAAAACTCCAAATCTCAATAGTTCAAACAACTAACTAATAAAGCATGATGCATAGTTGCATACATTGCTGCAGAAAGCCAGAAACAGAAATTAAAAGTGACTTAAAAAGAGATGAAATGAAGTATGAAGTGAAGAGAGAAGATGGAGAGGCAGAGTGGCAGAGACGGTTTAGTGGTGAGAGGTTATCTAAGTTGTGGGATTTAGGGGATATATAAGATCCCATCTTATCAACTCAACTTTATTTTACTTATATAAGGTTTTTAAAAATATGTCATGTGCATCATATTTTCAATGTTTTTATTAGGAAAACAGCATAAAAACAATAACTTCCAATATGCAAGTCATAACCACTATCACTGCTATTACAGTGGTAGCGGAACTGCAATATCATATCGGCTTTCGTTGTGGTTGCTCTTAATCCTGATATGTAATAGCTGTATAGTGGCGATATATCGGTTATTAAACAACATTGGTATGGATTTATGATATATATAATAATAACAATTTGTATTAAACCCATACTTTCAGTAGGGGTGAGTTTATTTAATGCATATAAATAAACATCATAAATGTTGACGCTAAAATTATTTACTAAAAAGTACCGAATCACTTCATTCAAGACATAAAATGAAACATACATATACTAAGAAGGGTGTGTAATCTCAAATTCTAATTTAATAAACGTCATAGGTTTGCAAATTTGAACAATCCAACAATGCCAAGGGCCAGTCTATGTTTAAGAACATTTCCAATTTTGCTTTCGCCATGGTATGGGTGGAAGACTGCTGTGTTCAGCAATTGTGATAGAGTGAAGGAAGATGACTAACTAAGACGTAAAAAAAAGATTTTGGATGAGTTTCCAAATTTCTGGAAAATACTGGATCTATCATCCAGAATGCATCTTAAAAAATGTATAAAATGCATTCTTCTATGCTTATTATTGCCAATGAAACTGGAAACTGGAACCAATGGAAGTAAACACGCCCTATATTCATTGTGGTTTGCTGGTCTCTAAATTGAATAATATGTATTAAAACAGAGTGATGTCAATCAAGATTCAAGAGTAAAATACTATCATTTCTGAGGGCATGTCAGAAACATTCCACAGGGCCAAGATGTCTCCTTACCTTTGCAACTGTGAGTCCAATGGGGCATGGACGATGTGGGGATCTTGTGCCAAACACTCCCACTCTTCCACCATTGAGTCTAGGAACCTTCACCTATCCATCCACTGATCCGTAAGAAAAAGTTACGAGGAAAGAAATATTGAGGCAAAATATGATGAATCATATAGATAATAAGACGTCAATTAACACCAAAATCACTTTCACTCGCACACCTTAGCCTTGATTCCTGATTTAGATGGATGCTTCCACATCTTTTCAAGATTGGTATTCAAATGAAACACATATATAATCCAGCAATGAGAATATTCAGATAGACCCTCAAGAGACGCTGGAGGAACACGGCTTGTATTGAAAACCAAACATGCTCTAGCAAGTGGTACAAGTAACGGTTGCCTCGGTGTCCCATTCCTACACTAATATAAAACAATGGATCATGAAACACAAATAGAACACTCTGCAGTCTGCGGATAATAACTTCAAAAAGATGACTATTATTAACTCCCTTCATCTTACAATAATGGCCACACTAGCTTATTTCATATAACATTTTACAAAATAAACAGAGAAATTATCAATGAGCACGGATACTCTAAAATTTATGCCGTATCGCATCCGATACGCCATCGATACGTATCGAAGGAGTATCCAAAAATATTATTTAAAAAAAAAATTATTAAAAAAAATCCAAAATGTCCCGATATGGCGGCAACAAGTCGCGATGCACTGGCACCACGTCTCATATTTCTAGAGCATAAATCAATCTTCCTCATCCTTAAATCTTCTTTTCTCAACTTTAACTACCTCATCACTTTCATTTTTCTATTACCAGAATCAAACTTTTCCTTTAATTACTTTTCTCTCAACTTTATCTATCTTTGCTTTTTCTCATAATTCCTTTACCAATAACTATCAAATTTTGCAAACTCAATAGGTTTTTATTGGAGAATGATTTGAATAATGTGTAATTTTAATTTTTTTTATATACATATCTTAAATGAAATGTATCCTAGATTTTTCAATATCTGACGTATCTAATTGTCGTATCTGATACCCGTATTGTATCCGTGTTTCATTGGAAATTATTATTAATTAACATTTCATGAAGTAATTATTCCAAATTAACCTAGTCAACTGTTGATGAATGAACTTTATTTTCCCACAAATATTATAAAATTTGATAAAATCAATCCAGAATAATGAAGAAAAACTGAACCTGGTAGAGAAACAAGATTGGATGGTGCCAATGGGGATCATAGGATAATAAGTGAGATTTAAGTTTTCAGATTTAGGCTGAGTTAATTCTTTTCTCAACAACTGCAAATGAATGAATGAATCAGCAAAATAATTAATTAATAATGAAAATTAAAAGAGAAAATTAACAAGGAGCGTAGAGAGAGACCTGTTGAGCCCTAATTCGACCTCGGCGTTCGGAGGAGCATTGATCGGAGGAAGATTTGAGAGATGATTCGAGTTCATGGATTTTGGATTTGAGAGCGTTGAATTTACGCTTGAATATGTAAGCTGGGAAATTGAATAATAGTAGAAATGAGTAATAATAGCGTGAGGAATGAAAAGTAGTGGTAGATGCATGCATACCGGAGATGGTAATGGCGGAGAGTGTTGTGATTGTTAGGGTTACTGTCAACCATCTTGCTTCTGAAATGCTGCTGCTGCTGCGCATTGCTTCACCGCCCTAACTTCAATTCAAACTGCGTAGCGTAGGGTATATGCTCAATGAGTAGTAAGTAGATCTTTACTTTCATCTCTCTCTCCATTGAATTGAAAAATTACTTTAAAAAATAAATTAAAAGATTTTTTTAAATAAGTAAAGGAGCAAGAGGCATGATAGAAAAAAAAAAGTAAAAAAAAAAGGGCAAATACAAATCCGATAAACCTAATTCGTTTTTGTTGAAATCCACTAAAACTTGATGATTCTCATTCCACCAAGTAAATGAGTTAATCGATAAGTTAATGTCAGTTAAGATGTATGCACGATGGTTTTCTTCTCAAAATATGTGTAAAGTAAATAAATTAAAATTACTCAACCTAACGAGCAAAAATCTCATATATTTCTAATACACCAAAGAAAAATAGAAGAGTTAGCAAAAACGACAACTAATGAAGAATCAGATTCCAACCACAAGTTCTTCCAATTCCTATTAAAAAGCAACTTTCATGGCCAAAATGGCCTCATAAACTCAACTTAGATCGCATTAAAAGATCTCAAAACACACCTAAAGTTGCCTAGGTGAAGATCATCTGCAGTATCGTGGAAGATTCCGCCACAAGCAACCAACAAAGGCGAGCCACCAGAAGATCCATTAACATTGACTTAATCCAACCTTGTTGAGGAGGCGTCCACAAGACCTCCAACAAGTTCAGAGGTCGGGGTGGATGAAGCGCAACCTTAAACTTCTTTAACAAAAGAAAATCTTAATGGAAGAGATGGCCCTGCAACAAAAGATATTGTCTGAAAGAGATGTTAGGGAGAGGACTTCGACACACAGTTTTCCATGAAGCAACTTGTTTTGAAATTTGGCTTGATTTCTAGCACTCCAAATACAAGCAATAGAGTTCAGAACAACATCAATATGTACCACGCGACTCTGAGCAGAGTGTTGCTCATCTATAATCATCATACAATCCGCTAAACTAGAAACCAACCCATGGTCTAACATGTCACACAACCAGTCTCAGATGTTCTTTGCAAAAGAACACTCAATGAATAAATGATTCAAAGATCCAGAGTGCTGAAAACAAATAGTGTAGACTGACATAAGATTTTGACCGTGCAACCTTAAATTATCATCCATAAGTAATTTTCCATGCATCAACCTCCAAAACAGCAGGGACTTAGAAAAATGGGTAGCCTTATTCCAAACATTTCGCCCCAAGTACGAATTACAGGTTTACAACACCAATTGTACGCATCTTTAAAAGAGAGCTGGCCATTATCTGCCTCTTTCCAAATCAGCTTGTAAAACATCTGAGTATTAACAAAAACACGATCACCCAGATGCGATAAAGTTAGACTGATTACCTCAGATGGAAGAATAATTCTACCATGTTGAATAAAACTCTTCAAAGTAACATTTAGGTTCTCCATAGAATCTCTGGGATCATGAATTAAATTAACCAACGAAAGACCACATCAATTATCTCTCAATAAACTAATGTGTTCTCATGTACCAACCAACCACTAAGAGTTATTCTTAACTACCTCCTGATAATTTTTTGTTCTTGTCCATATTGAAGACAAAATATGGTACTTCACTTGTCTACCCCTCTTAATGGCTTTAACTCTAAGAAGGTTAGCCTAATCTTTCTGATTATTAAGCACACTCCAACATTACTTCAAATTCGATGCTTCATTATGAACTCTCAACAACCGCAAGAAAATTTACTATACGAGATGACTTATTTACATTGATTATAGGTGAAACTCAGAAGTTAAATAGTAGGAAATATCAATAAAAGAGGGATGTAAGAGCGATAGAGTAATGAAAAGTAGTGTAGATGCATGCATACCAAATATGGTAATGGCGGAGAGAATTGTTATTGTTATGGTTATTGTTGGAAAAATGTCTTCAAGCATAAAAATGAGTGAATTATGATATTAAATTCGCAATTACTTTAATTGTTTTCACAATTACACTTGAAATTGTGTTATCACTTTCTTGATAATAGAATAAATAACAGCAAAAATAAAACAGTAAAAATAAATAGCAGAAACTAACGAGGAAAATGGTTTAAGAGATTGCACCAGAGAGATATCCAGTTTTGGCCAAACATTGGTCTAGTTCTATCCCAAGAGATCTTCTCGAGATTTTTACTATAAACTTTGAGCTTTTATAGGTTATGCCCATGAAACTTAATACAATCAGACATTGAAAATTTATAGGCTTATCCCCAACCAAGATGAGAGCTTTTACCCAGGCTAAACTAATGAACTGTTTTAGAAAATTTTTAGGCTTATCTCAATAACCAAACATAACATTTTTCGACAAAGTTCCTGAAACCAAAACAGAGATTTTATTACTAGTTTATCTCACAAATCAAACTCAATTTCCCAAAGAGTATTGCACTCTCGAGAATTAAAACAACAACACGATCAATACATTTTATTCCTCACAAGTAATTGTGTATCTATGTGCTTGTAGGTATAAAGTTGAAAATTTGTAGAAGATATATATGAAGTTTTGATGACGACAACGATGATTAAAATAGGTGGCAATAAATTTCAACCTTGATGATGACGATCTGACAAAAGAAACATCTCATGTCTCATCAACAAAAGAAGACTCAATATCAAAGTGCTTATATGATCAGAAACAATTTAACAAAGAATCTTGAAGCCTCGAATAAAGTGTGAAAACTTGTCAGGTCATATTTGTCTATCTAAGAGACCCGAGTATTATAAAAGTAAGGAAGTAACTTAGGAGTACTAAGGCAACTCACACACATACACCAAAAATATATTTCAAATATTTTCTAAGTCAAACCATGTGATTAAAAAGTTGTCTAAATCTTCTCCAAAATAGTTTGAAACTAATCAATCAATTGGTAAGTTGTGTCAATCGATTGACAAAACTTTTCTGAGTTATCTAGTCGATTGGATCATTAAGGCAATCTATTGGAGAAGTGTTAATCGATTAACCAAACAATTATGACAACACATTAATTACTTACAACAACTCTATATTTAATATTTCATATCTGGACTTGTTAATCGATTGAGAATGAGGGTTAATCGATTGAAGCCTTGTGCCAATCGATTGACTCAGTAATTCAACTCATGGATCAGTTTCGTTTTTTAGCCTTGTGCCAATCGATTGAGAATGAGTACGTGGTTGCATCGTAAGCAACATGTCAATCAATATGAATACAGATGTTGTTCGAAGAGTTCAAGATCATGGAACCTAAGAAAATGAAGTTGTTTGTTGATAATAAGTCAGTTATTGATCTAACAAATCATCCTGTGTGTGATGGTCGAAATAAATACATAGAAAGAAGGTATCATTTCTTTAAGGATCAAGTGAATAAGAAAAACTTGAACTTGAACATTGCAAGTCAGGATGACAACTAACTGACATACTCACCAAATCCTTGAAGAAAGTCATATTTGAGGAATTAAAGATAAACATTGAGATAAAAAAACTCGAGTACATAATTAGGAGGCGAGTTAAAAGATATAATTAATTATTCTAGTAAGAAACTATATTAGACGTAGGTGACAATATAGTCGAAATAAACTAAATAGGAGTAAATCAAATACAACATGCATGTCAAATATTCCACATAATCAAATACTAGAGTTAACAAACTATTGTTAGCAAACTATATTTTAGTGAGTATGTGACTTGCAATACTCTAATTCTTGAAAGCTGTATTTGTTCCAACAAAATTGACACTTGTAATGCCACGTACTACCAAGAAAGGGATATGACTTAATTTTTTTTCTTCAAACGACTAGATAAAGAGATAACATGAAATAAAAACTTAATTTAAGCGATGAGTCTAATTAAGCCATAAATAAACAAATGCAATTATAGTCGTTGAATTGCGAACCTAGATCACCGGATCTGTCTGAAAAAAGGCATCCAAGTTCGCTACTTCGGTGTGGTTAGATACACTCGCCTTCTTCTTACTCTCCATTCTTTTCAATCTTTTTCTTTTTCTCTGCTTTTTATTCACATATATTGAAGTCAATGCATTTTGTGATTTGTATCTAAAAATGTAGCTACTTTATGCATTACTAGGAAGGTGATTTTGAAGGAGATTGTTTCAAAACCCAGCAACTGCACAAGTTTAGCTTTTAGGAATGTCAAACAACTCTCCTTTAAAGGGGCCACTGGTAGAAGAGTTGATTTTTCTTGAAGGCTCAGCTCCTTTCAAGAGCTGTCATGCTTCTACCATTGTTGAGGTTATGGAATCAAAATTTAAACTTTCCCTTATATAAAGATGTTATCTTGGAAAATAGACTCAATAATTACAATGTTGTTTGGTTTCTGCAGGTTGGTAAGGATCATTTTTTGGTTGCATATTTTGGGGGCTCATCAGAAGGAGCACCTGATGTCAAAATATGGTTGCAAACTTACAAGGTAAATAATCAGTGTTGAGTTTCTGGTTTCCGTGCTTCATAGGTCTTTTTAAGAGTATATAGCGTTAGTGTCGTGTTTCTGGTGTCCGTGTTTCAGAGGTCCTTTTAAGAGTATTTAGCGCTAGTGTTGTGTTTCTGGTGTGCGTGATTCATAGGTCTTTCTAAGAGTATTTAGCTCTAACATTTCGAATACAAATTTTGTGGATAGGATGGAAGATGGGAATCACCGGTAATAGCTGATGAACAACCCAATGTTCCTATGTGGAACCCTGTGCTATTCAAACTTCCATCAGATGAGATACTTCTGTTTTACAAGATAGGCCAAGAAGTTCAGAAGTAAAGCTTACAATTTTGTCATTTTACCACATTCAATTGTTATAGCACCATGTTAGTTTGAGTTTGTTATTTGTCTCCCTTTCGCGTTAGTATACTTAGTTTGTTCGATTTCAGATGGAGTGGATTCGTCAAACGCTCGTATGATAAAGGAATAACATGGACACAAAGAGAACAACTTCCTCCTGGTATATTAGGACCTATAAAGAATAAGGTACAACATGATCTATTTCGATCTATTCGTCAAATGATCTATTTACTAGTGCTGAATTCGATTGCTACTTCTCAGCCCATTTTGCTAGAAAATGGCCAATTGATTTGTGGATCATCTGTTGAAAGCTGGAACTCTTGGGGCGCTTGGGTGGAGGTTTTTACTTTACAAATCCTAGTTCTGCAGTCTGTTTCAAGATACTCTTAAATGTTGTCCGACTGGCATTTATTGTTTTTTCGTGTGCAATAGGTCACGACAGATTTTGGCAAGTCGTGGAGCAAGCATGGCCCAATTTACATTGAAAATAAACCTCTAAGTGTGATTCAACCAGTACCTTACCAGATTGCAGACGGGAAATTACGCGTCTTACTACGATCCTTCGAAGGCATTGATAGAGTATGTATGTCTGAATCACTGGACAGTGGTCTGACTTGGGGACGCGCGAAACTGACGCAGCTTCCTAACCCAAATTCAGGTCAGTTTTGCTAGCTATATATTGGCAATGTATCTTAAGATTCATAACAAGATTCAATTCACGATTTACAAATGTTACTAGGTATTGACGGGGTTAAGCTTAGAGATGGCCGAATATTGCTCGTTTATAATACAACATCAAGGGGCGTGCTTAAAGTAGCACTCTCAAATGATGATGGTGATTCATGGAATGAAGCTCTCACATTGGAAGATTCATCTGGAATGGAATTCTCATATCCTGCGGTTATTCAAGCTAGTGACGGGCTAATACATATCACCTATACATATAAAAGAACACAAATTAAGGTACACTTTTAAGTTGTAGGTTTTAGTGTAAGATTAGTTGAGTTTCTTTCTATAAACTAATGTGAGATTTCTCATATGCATTTACCTGATAACATTAATTCCCTAACCTCATTTTCATTGGCAGCATGTTATTCTTGGACCAAATTGATGTGGAGTAAATTGTTTCAAGTAAGCAGAAACAAGTAACCTTGTTGTCTCTAAATATTGAATCTAATGCAGAAGTGTTATTGTTTATGTTATATATGTTTGCAGAACATTTATGCTTCAGTCTTCCTATATTTATTGTTTATAATATTCAAACAGAAGAAAAAGTTCTCTTTTCACATAACACGCGAGACAGAGCTATAGACATGGATATAGTTGCAAAAATGGATTTTTTTTTCCTCCCAACTATTAACTTTATTTATATTTTGAAAGAGTTGGGATTGAAAAGTTAATTTGTTTGGGAATAATTTTGTGAGTTTAGAAGACTTTTTCTTTTATTGTGAGTTTAGAAGAGTTGATTCTGGTTACACGATAAAATAGTACTCCCACAATTCCTATTTACTGTAGTAGTATACGATTATTTGACTAATTCACAGACCAAAAAGTACTTTTGTGGAAGTATGTTTAAAAAACTTAAGTGATTAAGGGGTACTTTTTTCAACACAGTTGACTTTGGTTAAAAGTCAATGTCGGGTCAACATACAATAAGTTGATCGGTCAAATAGTAATAGATTGACTAGACAAATGGGTTGATTAGGTCAATGGCCATTGAGTTGACTGGTCAACGATTCGATTCATCCATGAGAGACTTGAGCTAATTTGTGGACCAGACTTGGATATTTGACCCATTAAGATTCTAGGATATTAGAAATTGATAGGTTATCATGAGCGAAAACATTCAAATTGGATCAAACACTTAATCAAACAAGTAAGAGAAACATTACATATGTTGAAATTATCCCAAAACCTATGAGTATTTTGTAGCTATCACGCAATAGAAACGTTAAAAGAAAGAAGAAGAAAAATAAAGAAAATTAGGGTTCTTGAGAAAATTGGGAAAGAAGAATGTTGTTGCCCACAAACCGTGAGACTTTCTCTTATTGCTACTCACTCTGCAACTGCAGAACTGTGAGTGAAATAATGTTGTTATTTTTACAATGAGGGAAACTCCCTATTTATAGAATTAAGTTTGCTTGCATCTCAAGATAAAGCCCAAAACTATAAAAGCCCAAAATATCTATTTTGAATTAAATCTAATCTAGATTAAATCAAATCTCTCCTTTTGTCGAGCAACCTGCTTCGACACAAGGAATTACAATTTAACACACCACCTAATTCATCGTGTCAAAGCTATCTACGTTCATCATAGACCTTAGCTTCTTGAATACTTCAACCTGCACTTCTTTTGTCATGATATCTGCAATCTGATTCTCAGTTCTACAGTGTTCCAAATTCATCTTCCTATCTGCTACCTACTCTCGAAGATAATGGAACCTCATTTTGATGTGCTTACTTCGACCATGTGCTATCGAATTCTTTGCCAAATTGATAACTGTCATGCTGTCGATCTTCATGGTGATTGCTCCATGACTCTTTGATGTAATCTTTTCGACCAAGTTCACGATCCATGTTGCTTGACATGCACAAAGAGAACCAGCTATGTATTCTGCTTCGCATGATGATAATGCCACTACTGGCCCCTTTCTCGAACTCCAAGAAACTGGTGCACCACCTAACATAAACACATATCCAGCTGTGGATTTTCGATCCTTAACATCACTACACCAACTGGAATATGTGTATCCCACTAACTTGCATTCTTTTCCTTCATCAGTTTCTGGAAACAAAATGCTATAGTCGAGAGTTCCTTTCAAATACCTTAGTATCCTCTTCGCCGCTGCTAGGTGTGATACCTTTGGCTTCTGCATGAATCTACTCACCATACCAACACTGTATGCTAAGTCAGGCCTTGTGTGACAAATGTATCAAAGTGACCCAATAAGTCTTCTGTATTGGGTTGGGTCGACATCATTTTCTTCTGAATCTTCGACAGTTGCAAGTTGGGCTCAGCTAGAGTCGAAGTTGAGTTGCAATCTTGCATCTCAAATCTCTTGAGTATTTCACCTGCATATCTTCTTTGATGAATCATTAAACATCTACCACTCTTGTAAAATTTGATGCCAAGGAAATAGAGAGATTTCCTAAGTCTTACATTTTAAACTCCTCACTTAGGTCACGTTTGAAATCTTCGATCTCCTTCTTGCAACTTCCTGTTATCAACAGATCGTTGACATAGAGACATAATATAAGCAATTTGTCATTGCTTCTTCTTATTCCAAGCTCTTGGAGCTTGTTTCAGTCCATATAGGGCTTTATGCAGCATGTACACCTTTCTCTCTTCGCCTTGTTTCACAAACCCAATTGGTTGTGCAACATAAACCTCTTTGTCTAAGGGGCCATTTAGGAATGCATACTTCACATCCATCTGATACATCTGCCAGTTGTTCATGTTTGTTAAACCAACAACAAACCTGATTGTTTCGATCCTAGCAACAAGAGCAAATACTTCGTCGAAGTCGATTCCTTCCTTTTGAAGAAAACCTTTCGCCACAAGTCTCGCCTTGTGTCGAGTCACTTCCCCTCTGGGATTCAGCTTCACCTTGTATACCCACTTCACATCAATTGCCTTCTTGCCTTGAGGCAATTCGACAAGTGACCAAGTGTTGTTGACTTCGATGGACTTTATTTTCTCATTCATTGCTTTCACCCACTTTGAATCTTTCAATGCCTCAGATGCATTGACAAGTTAGACATCTGCATAGAAAGCATAATGCACCAGCTCACATTCTTCATCGACCACATCATCTGATGTAATCACACATTCTTGCAACCTTGTAGGCATGTGTCTTGTTCTTTGAGGTCTGCTTGAGCCTACTTCACCTCTAACATCTTCTCGTCGAACATCTCTTTCGACTTCACTAGCTAGTTCTTCATATAAGATTTCAGTTGAATCTTTCTTGACATTTTCAGTCCAATCCCATTCTTTAAGCTCATATATGATCACGTCCCTGCTGATCACAACCTGCTTATTTACTTGGTCAAACAATTTGTAACCTCCAACCGAATGATATCCTATCAGAATCATTTGACTAGACTTGTCATCAAGCTTCCCTCTCAACCGATCTGGCACATGCCTATGTGCTATAGATCCAAATACCTTCAGATGACTCAATTCAGGCTTAACACCAGACCAACACTCTTCTGGCGTAGCTCCTTCTAGCTTCTTCGGCAGACATTTATTTAAAATATATGTTGTAGTCGACACAACTTCTCCCCATAGGTCTTTGGGTAAATACTTGCCATTCAACATACTTCTTACCATGTTCATGATGGTTCGATTCTTCCTTTCTGCAATTCCATTTTGTCGTGGAGTGTAGAGTGAAACCATCTCATGTATAATCCCTTCTTTTACACATAATGCATCGAAATCTTTCGACACACACTCTCCACCACCATCACTCATCAAAATCTCGAGCTTTTGACCACTTTGCCTTTCGACCAAATATTTAAACTTGGCAAATACATCAATCACTTCACTTTTCTTCTTGATCAGGTAAGTCCACAATTTTCGACTAAAATCATCTATGAAAGTGACAAAGTATCTATTACCTCCAAAGTCCACCTGGATAGGACCACATACATCAGAGTATATGACTTCAAGAATTGCCTTCAACCTGCTTCCTGCATCCTTGTTGAAGCTATTTGTCGTACCTCGAAAAATGTGATCCTCGCGATGTACGCAGAAAAAAAAACAACATAGTCGCCACCTAATTCTATTTATTCTAACGAGTGAAAAGGAAGATATAGACACAACCTAATAAGGATAAGAAGTGGTCATGTTGGAGATAAATCTGGAGATGTAGTTCAAACGACCCAAAAATCCTCTCACTTGCTTCTCAGTCTTCGGTGCAGGCATTTCTTGGATGGCTTTGACTTTGTCTGGATCTACTTCAATACCCTTCTGAATAACAATGAAAACCAAAAGCTTCCCTGAATGAACATCGAAGGTGCATTTGTTAGGGTTCAAGCGAAGTTTTGAGTCGTCTATGTCTAAAATAAAACACCAATCACATGTGCAGATTAATCATAAAAAAAACCATTGAAAAACACGACCCTTTACCCGCTCCCAACTTTGAGTTTCCAGTGTTTGAAGCCGAAGAGGAAGATGACGAGGAGATTCCTGATGAGATCTCACGATTGCACAAGAATGAGGAGGAAGCCATTTAGCCATACGAAGAGGCAGTGAAGGTGATCAATTTGGGTTCAGAAGAAGACAAAAGTGAGGTCAAGGTTGGGGCATTACTCGTTCCAGATGTCAAAGAAATAATGACAGGGCTTCTCAAAGAGTACGTAGATGTGTTCGCTTGGTCTTACCAGGATATTCCAGGGTTGAATATCAATATTGTGGAGCATCATCTGCCTTTGAAGACATATTGTCTGCCAGTCAAGCAGAAGTTGAAAAGATCACGCCAGACATGGCTATCAAAATCAAAGAAGAAGTTCAAAAACAAATTGACGCAGGTTTCCTCGTCACCTCAGAGTACCCTTAGTGGTTAGCCAACATAGTGCCCATTCCATATAAAGATGGTAAAGTCAAAATGTGTGTTGATTACAGAGATTTGAACAAGGCTAGTCCTCAGGATGATTTCCCGCTACCACATATTGATATGTTGGTTGACAGCATGGCCAAGTTTAAAGTGTTTTCTTTCATAGATGAATTCTCTGGGTATAATCAAACTCGGATGGCAGCAGAGGATATGGAGAAAACCTCATTCATTACGCCTTGGGGAACATTTTGTTACAGTGATGACTTTCAGTTTAAAGAACGCTGGTGCGACCTATCAAAGAGCAATGCCAACTGTTTTCCATGACATGATGCACATAAAGATTGAAGTATATGTCGATGACATGATTGCTAAATCTAGAATTGAGGAAGAACACGTGGAATATCTGTTGAAGTTATTTCAGCGCTTAAGGAAGTACAAACCTCGCCTGAACCCTAACAAATGCACCTTCGGTGTTCGTTCAAGGAAGCTTTTGGGTTTCATTGTTAGTCAGAAGGGTATTGAAGTATATCCAGACAAAGTCAAAGCCATCAAAGAAATGCCTGCATGAAGACTGAGAAGCAAGTGAGAGTATTTTTGGGTCGTTTGAACTACATCTCCAGATTTATCTCCAACGTGACCACTTCTTATCCTTATTAGGTTGTGTATATATCTTCTTTTTCATTCGTTAGAATAAATAGAATTAGGTAGCGACTCTGTTGTTATTTTTTCCGCGTCCATCGCGGGGATCATATTTTTCGAGGTACGACAGCTGACGACTTCACTGGGGATCGTATTTTTGATTCTATCAAAGGCTTTCTGGAAATCTTCAATCCACTTGCAACTCTGATCCTTTTGGAGGAGCTTGAACATTGGCCCACAAGTGGCGGTCTCTTTATTTGAGAAGCTTATTTTATCCACAAATTACCTAGTGAACCCACAAATGGAAGTCTTTTTTCGAGTAGTTTGTTCATCCCCAGCGAAGTTGTCTATATCATATGGCATCTCTCAGAAGGGAAGTATGATGAAGTTATTTTTCTATCAAATGACATCTCCCTAGTTCGGCGAAGAAGTTTGGTATGAATTTATTTTTTAAACAAATGGCATCTCTCCAAGTCTCAGTGAGAAGTTTGTTGTGAATTCTCAATTTCTGTCAAATGACATCTCTTTAAATCCCGGTGAGAAGTTTGAGTGTGAAGTTGTTTTCGTCATATGGCATATCTCTTAGAAGAAGGGAAGTATGATGAAGTTGTTCGTCGTATGGCATCTCTTTGAAGAAGAAGGGAAATATGATGAAGTTATTTTCTATCAAATGGCATCTCCCTAGTTCGGAGGAGAAGTTTGGTATGAATTTATTTTTTAAACAAATGGTATCTCTCCAAGTCTCGGTGAGAAGTTTGTTGTGAATTCTCAATTTCCGTCAAATGACATCTCTCCAAATACCGGTGAGAAGTTTGAGTGTGAAGTTGTTTTCGTCATATGGCATCTCTCTCAGAATAAGGGAAGTATGATGAAGTTGTTCGTCGTATGGCATCTCTTTGAAGAAGAAGGGAAGTATAATGAAGTTATTTTCTATCAAATGACATCTCCCCAGTTCGACGGAGAAGTTTGGTATGAATTTATTTTTTAAACAAATGGCATCTCTCCAAGTCTCATTGAGAAGTTTGTTGTGAATTCTCAAATTTCGTCAAATTGCATCTCTTTGAATCCCGGTGAGAAGTTTGGTGTGAATCCTTATTTTCTATCATATGACATCTCTATAGAGAAGTCTCGAAGAGAAATGTGATTAGATGGTTATTTCCCAGTAAGTCTGTCACCAATTTTCTATCAAATGGCGTCTCTCCGGTAAATTCCGATGAGAAGTTTGGTGAAGATCCATGCAGATGATTTTCCCTTTATTTGAGAAATCATTTTTTACAGATCAACTGACCCGTATCTCTTTGAAGATCCTCGAATATGTTTATTAACCTTTTCAAGTAGGACTCATTCGTGGCATACAACCTCGAAGCTTGAGAAGTTTTGTTTTATTTGGTCAAACACCTTTGCTTAGGCTACCATACACTTGGTAGTAGGTGATCTTTCTTTTCAATTCTGGAGACCCATTCAAATACCAGTTCTCGTCTAGTAGACAACTTTAAAGTCAGTTCTCGTCTGGTCACCTTTTCTTTAACCTATTTTGAAATCCAATTGTCTTCTGATAGTCAGTCGTTGTCTGGCTTCACTCGAAAGAAAATTCTTGTGTGGATTTTATTCCGGTAGTGTGTGTCTAATCCCCAGTAGTGCCATCTTCATTTCCTTCCCAGTGGAGTTGTAGCCTCTGTCTTACATTGATATTGCATTCATATCCTATCATTTCAATTGCATTCGGTCAAAATGTTAGGTATTATGGTATTTAATCATCTTTCACCTCGAATGTTTGAAAGTCTTTATCGTTCATACAATTAGGTCCAAGAATATTAAATAGGGGCATCTGTCATACCCTAAATTTTGATCCGATTTTCTATCATTTATTCCAGTGTATTTCTTTGCATAACATCAAGCATCTCATGTGTGTCTCTAACACATTTACTAACTCCAAAAAAAAAAACAAAGAAAATATTATGGTATTGCTTTTTTTTCTTCGTGTTGTTTAAGCTCAGGTGTGGCAAAGTTGAATCAGGGTTAAATCAAGGTTCAAACAAGCTTGTACAATGATGTTTCATTCCAGTGAGGTCAAGCCTACTCTTGGTTAAACAAAAGTTGGTTTTGTGATTAAGGCCGAAATGTGCATAATTCAATTCAAGAATATTTCAAGATGGATTCATTTGTCGGTGTCATTCATAATATTTTGGTTGGAGATTGATTTAGCTTGCTCAAACATGGAATCAAATAATATTCCATCCATTTTAGTTTGGTTTAATGAAGAATTTAAGAAGAGATTGGTTTTAATTAAAGAATTTGAGAACAAGGTCATGGTTTGGTTTCATGTTTAATCAAGTATCTATACAAATGGTTGTCATTCAAATGCACGATAAGGATCAACATTTGTTTCATGGGTTGAAGGAAGAAGCAAAATGTGTTGGAGTTCAAAATAATGTAGTTTGGACTAAAGGGCTATCGTAACGACCATATTCAATTTTGGAGCCAAGTCTAAGTGAAATCATAAATCGGTAGTTTGTAGCGGTATCAACGTGAAAGTATGGCATCATGAAAGTGGAACTAGCTTGAAAGAGTTAAGATGCGCAAAGTTCAATAATATGAATCATATTTGAGGTTTAAAAGCATAAATTGTTGAACCAAATTTCACATGCTACCAACTTGCAGGCCAAGATCTAATTCAGTCATAAATTAAAAAAATCCATTACAAAATTATCCCATTCAAGCTAGTTAACGACCATGCCTTACAATTTCTCCAGCATCAATCATATCCTGAATTTTATTCTTCAACACCCAACAATTGTTGGTATCATGTCCGAGGTAGTTGGAGTGATATGCACACCTCGCATTGGGATTATAACGAGGAAAGGAAGTATTGGGATTCGTAGGAGGATCCCTCAAAGTAATCAGCTATCCCTTCAACATGTGTTGCAGTCCCTGAGCTAACAACATATTGATCTTTGTAAATACTCTCTTAGGTGTACCTTGCTTAGGCTGATTATTGTGTTGCTGATTCTGTTGTGTAGGTGCAGGATTAGATATCAGAAATGCCCCCATAAATTGGTTACAATTGTTCTTATTACGACCCTGTTGGTCGTACACAATATTAGATTTTTTCTTCCCATTAGAGGGCTTCTTGGTAGTACTTGAAGAGGCATCCATTTGTATTTTACCACTTTGTATTCCATTTTCCACACGTTATCCAGTCATTATTAGCTCAGTAAAACCAGATGATGAACTTTCAATTAGATGACTGTAGAAAGGACCAGTCAGCGTACTCATGAACATGTCAACCAATTCCCTGTCAGTCAAAGGAGGTAGAACTCTGCTTGCAAGATCTCTCCATTTTTGGGCGTATTCTTTGAAACTTTCTTTAGGGCCCATGGACATGCTTTGGAGTTGCATGCGAGTCGGTGCTAAATCAGTGTTATATTTATATTGCCTATAGAAGGCCTCAGCCAGATCATTCCAAGTTCGAATGTTAGTACTCTCAAGTTGGTAGTACCATTCCAATTGAGCTCCAGATAAACTCTCCTGGAAGAAATGAATCCACAACTTCCTATCAGTAGTATGTGGCCGAATCCTTCGGACATAAGACCTCAAATGTCGTTTCGGGCATGAGACACCATCATATATCCCAAAATTAGGAAGCTTGAGTCCAAGAGGGATGGCAACTCCATGACATTCACCCGGTCTTCCAATAACTTGTATTTCTCATCAACAGTTGAATCATAGTAATAATTCTCCTCCCGATCAGAATTCCCAACAGTACCATGTTGACTACCTTCTTCTTTCACAGAGTCTTCGTCTTCTTGATTTTCAACCTCATCATCTGTCTTGACTTGACCTCTGAACCTCCTACCCAGGTTGATGAAGCCCACTGGTTTTCTGGTCTTCTTATTCTTGGTCAGGAGTGCCTTCAGCTCTTCTTGTCCCTTGGACAAATTCAGGATCATCTTTTGAAATTAGACGTTCTAAGCTTGAAGATCTTTAACAGATTGCTCGAGAGCCATTTCTGCTGAAATAAACAGCGAGAAGATAAGAAACCTGTTGTGGAAACATGTTATGAAATGATATGGTATGTAGATGCATATGCAATGTTTTCAAGGACCAGGTAGGATTTAAATTTGTTAAAGGAAAACAAAAACAAAAACAAAGCTTTTATTAGTAAGTTTTAAATATAACTGCCCATTGGGCTTACAATGAAAGACAACAAGAAAGGGTGCAAAGAAAATAAACATATGAGATTCAAGTCTCCCATGGACACTTCCTCTTTGTGTTGAGATATGTATTGAGGTTCCGCTCTTCGTGAAGTTGCTTTGTTAGCTCCAACACTCTTTCTTTGCTAGCATTGAACTGAGTCTCAAAGGTATCCCTTTGCTCCTTCAGTTGGATCCAAGACTTTTGCAACTCTTCCAGATCAGTAGGCATATCAAGACTTTTGCAACTCTTCCAGATCAGTTTGGTTCCTGAGTATTGCTGTCAATCTTATTCACCATACTCCAAGCTCGCATAAACCTTTGACGGTAACCTTGAAGATCATTGTCATAATCAAACACAATACCTTGAATG
This sequence comes from Lathyrus aphaca, assembly GCA_963966055.1. Classification (NCBI taxonomy): domain Eukaryota; kingdom Viridiplantae; phylum Streptophyta; class Magnoliopsida; order Fabales; family Fabaceae; genus Lathyrus; species Lathyrus aphaca. The sequence continues at coordinate 560,047,827 of OZ014522.1, forward strand.
ATCATATAATGAGGACCATCACTCCGAGCATAACCAAACTGACGTAGTGCTAAAGAAGGATTGTAAGTAATACCTCCCCTTATGCCAAAGAGTGGCACATTAGGGAACTCTCTAAAACGGTCAATGATAATGATATTTTCCATAGACTGGGAACACCAATGAATATCTGAATGAGAGAGTGACATCATTCTTCTATACCACCTCAATCCTTGTTCATTCTTCATCACAGATCGAGGAAGGTGTGAAATAAACCACCTTGATAGTAAAGGTATGTGTCGTACCTCGAAAAATACGATCCTAAAACAAACAACAGAGTCGCCACCTAATTTTATTTATTCTACGAGAGAAAAGGGAGATATAGACACAACCTAAATAAAGGATAAGAATGGTCAATGAAACCACTAATCTAAGTTCGGGAGTCAGTTATGCAAGGGGAAGGTATTAAGCACCCATCACGTCCGTTGTACTCAACGGGAACCTCTTAGTCTAGTTTGCGCTTAAAAATGTTAACTTGTACTATTGTCTTCTTTTAATGATTAAAGTTACTAAGATTGCTTATTAAAGAGAAAAGAAAATTATTATTTATTACGGAGAAAAGTTAAGTTTTTTTATTATTGTAACGCGGAAATAATTAATTTTCTTTTCCCTTTAATAAGCAATCTTAGTAACTTTAATCATTAAAAGAACACAATAGTACAAGTTAACATATTTAAGCGCAAACTAGACTAAGAGGTTCCCGTTGAGTACAACGGACGTGAGGGGTGCTTAATACCTTCCCCTTGTGTAACCGACTCCCGAACTTAGATTAGTGGTTTCGTTGACCATTCTTATCCTTTATTTAGGTTGTGTCTATATCTCCCTTTTCTCTCGTAGAATAAATAGAATTAGGTGGCGACTCTTTTGTTTGTTTTAGGATCGTATTTTTCGAGGTACGACAGCTGGCGACTCTGTTGGGGATATATTGCCTTGAGCATAAGAGAGTCGAGCCTAGCTTAGGATAGTTTGCGTTTGTTTGATGGTTTGTTTGTTTTTCTTCTTTATTTGCTATTGCTATTTTATACGCTTGTTTATTGCTTCCTTCTTTATTATTTTACTCATTATATATGTACGTTGGATCTCAGGATATCATTGAGAGCTTTACACTTGGGTTTTGAAATAGAAGAGGGAACACCTAAGTTAGAATTGGTAGTTATTAGTGTTAGTCTCCAAGGACTCGCTCCTTGCACGCCTAGCATGAAAGCTCCCCCAGATAGTTAGACTTTTCGTAGATTTTGTCACAACACAGCTAGCCTGTTGCGTGACCTGATTCACGAAAGGACTTTGATTCTGGGACCCCCTATAACCTGTTTCAATTTTTGTAGTTGTGTAATGTTAGGCTCTGAGGGCTCGCCCCTTTGTTGGCCTAACACAAGAACTCTACTCAAGGTAGACCTTATCGACATTATCGTCACAATGCAGCCAGCCTACGGCGGGGCGTTAGTACGATAAACGTCCGTGACCTTGAGTATCCTTATACCATCACCATAGAAGCTACCCTGTGAGTGGGCTTATGGGTAAAGAATTTAGAACTCTCCACTTAAGGCTTACCAGTTAGGAGGTTCCAGGCTGCTCTTGTACCTTGGATCCAACACCTTGCCTTTATATCCAATTCTGGAGCTGTTTATGTTTGTGATTTTGAGCATTCTGAGCTTTGCATTCATTCGCATGCCATTTGCATTTGCATTTGCATTGTGTATCATCTTCCAACAATCCAACTCACACACGTCTTATTCTTCGTCAGTCAACTGTACTCGACCAGTCACCAGAGAAGGATGGACCAACTTGAGCAGGAAAACAGGGAGTTAGAAATGAAGTCACGACTTTGAGAAATCATATGGGAATATTCTCAACTACAATGAAGACTCTAGTAGACAACCTTGTGCAGGAGAACATTGAACTCCAAGAAGAGATTCACAACTTAAAGATTGATAGAGGGCGATTGATTTCTTTGGTCAAAGATCTGGTCATTTCTCAGCGTCGGTCAAATTCTACTTCTACTCGTCAGCGGCGTCAGAATCAGCGGAGCTCTCCAAACGGTCCTGAAGAATCGACCCACCAGTTTGACCCAATCCCAATGACTTACAGTCAATTGTGGTCTCATTTTGCCCGGAACTCAATAATGACACCCAGAAAGACCAGAGCCACGAGGTCTCGGTCCCGTGGGATCAATCCAAATACCAGTTGTGAGTTTCATAATGGAGTATTGGGGCATCCGATTGAAGAGTGCAAAGTCTTCCAGGAAAAGGTTCAAGAGATGATCGACTACGGGGTGTTGGCCTTCAATGGAGGAATCCCATCTGTGGACGGAGTGCCTTTGTGCTGATAAAAACTCAAGAGAGTCTTGTCCAAGTCAATCTGTTGCTGGAGCGTAGGACAAGTTCCTGAATGCACATGATCATTCGGAACTTTGAAGTTTATCTTCTCAGATGATTAGCTCGTTCACTACTTTTCATATGTATTTTTCTTTGTTTGTTAATGCATTTGTTTTTTGGCATGTAAGAACTTATTTGTTTTTAATGATTAATGCAATTAATATGTTTGTCTTGAAGTAATCCATTCGTATTCACTCATAATGCTTTTTCTACTATTATAATGCCAACGTTATTCCGTCTCTTGCTTAGGTAGAGAATTGGAGGGAGGATGACGAAATTAAAACACAAATTCTCTAGTGGAATGCTTTTGATTAAAACCCTACTGACGATGTACAAGCATTGTTTCAAATTCCCAAACACTGGAGAAATAAGGAGTTAATCCCTAGTCAACCACTTTGAGTCTAGAAGTAGGAGTTTCTATCAGATATTTCAAAACCCTTACGCTTAACCTGGGACAGGGTAGTGTTCAGTTAATCTGGTTACACATTCAAATCATAAGATGAAACGTCCCATCAGGGAATCCACCACAATCAATGACTTGACAGTCACAACTTTCAGCCTTAAAAAAAAAGAGAAAGAAAATCCCGCTAAGTCAAACCTACAAAAGGACTTAGACACAAAAAGATCAATAGAATAAGTCATTCATGAGAGGTCCTCAAATCCTCAACCTCAAATACATAAGATTTAGTGACCACCGTACCAAAGTCAAATGGGTCATTGATATCCATAAAGGACAAATAAGATGACTGTCATTTCAAGCAAACCTTGGATCTTCACCTTTACTACACTAACAAGACGAATGTATGTGTCAATTTGGCTGGACCTAGGATTGGAGAACATCACAGAGAGTGGGTGGGCACCAAATAAAATTTGAGCCTTTATCCTTTGTTTCTAAGACCGTGAACCAAACCACATTACAACCCTTAAAAGTCCTAATTGAAGTAGGGTTTATTTCGAAAGCACACTCGATGAGATAATGTTTCCCGACTCCTACGAGCTATGCTCAAAAATTTGTGTTGGCTTTATAAAAAAATGAATATCACATCCTAGCTAGTGATTCGGTCACAGGCTATTGTGAAAATCTTTCAAAACAAAAAAACAAAAAAAAAGCTTCGAGACAAACATGTGTGTTGCATTAGCAGTCTCAACATTAACATTTTTGCTTGTTAGCATTTGCTTGATATCACAAAAGCCTATGTATAAGTACCAGTGATAAGCTTAATCTCTTGAGATTTGAAACTCTGATGAGTAGTTAAACAACCATTTCAGAGAATGATCATCCCCAGGGGCAAGTTGCTTGAAGACTTTGCCAGACAGGGGCATGTTGTTTGAAGAATTTGCCAGACAGGGGCACGTTGTTTGAATACTTTGCCAGACGGGGGCAAGTTGCTTGAAGACTTTGCCAGATAGGGGCATGTTGCTTGAAGACTCTGCTAAGCAGGGGAAAATCATTTCCCAATTTGTGCTTACACATTCTGATCATCCCTAAAAAGACAAACATTGAAGACTCACTTGTGCTAAATTCAGTCAGTCTGGGGCAGTTACGTTGAGATTCGACAAAATCTCTCCAAGAGTTTGAAGACACTGGGGAATTTGGAATGTCAAGCCTTCTATAAAATCCTCTTGAGATGATCTCTTCTCATAAACCATTTCGTGAATGCATGACCACGTTGTTTCCCTAAGCAAGATGCTCTTGTGATCGACCTTGCAAATATCTCCAGATGACGGGGTCCTTACACCAGTTGCTATGACATGTTAGGTGCATGCCTCAGTGTTTTTGGTGAATTCCTTTTACTACTTAGTGTTTCCAGTGAGATACTAAGTCTGGTATCCCCAATTGAGCCTTGATTCAAGCTTCTCCAGCTGAATGTGATTTTCTTCACCAACGGAGTACAAATTTAATTCATCCTAAGCAAACTTAGTTTGTATGTTTGTTTCCTTCCGAGGGACATTGAAGTTAGAAGATCTGCTTAGGTCTATTTCCCAATCGAAGTATCTTTCTCTCCACAAAGAGATTTGAGCCCTGTAGCAGGAATTTGTTCCATGGATGACTTTTTACCCTATCTTCAGTGATTACGTACACTTTGACGAGATTTGTCAAGTATCCGTTTGTTGTGATGTTTATTTTATCACCAGTATATCTCTTGTGTCTGTTTTTTCTGTTTGTCAGCATAAACATAACACATATACATACATGTACATCGTAAATGATTCATATTCATATTCATGTTGCATTCATTGATGCATACCTCCTTCACCTTGGTCGTGTTTATCCCCCAAGTGATGTGTCTCTCTCAAAATAGAGTTGTCCGCCTTAGGCAGAAAATGTACATTCTTTCTAATTCCCCACTGAGTTTTTACCCTCGTGGAAGATTTTTGCTTTAGTTCTCCTTTCCACACTTGGATAGGATAAATACCCAGTTGAGATTCATTCCTCATGGGTTATTGTCTTGTTTGACAGTTTCTTTCCAGCTCGTTCCTGGGTTGAATTTGGTCTTTGACAATTTTGATAATTGAATTTCCAGATGGAAAGTGCATTTATTTTGCACCTTCGAATGCTTTGTCTCCTAAAAGGAATTTATCGGAGGTTTCCATTGAAGACAAACTTTGTTTCCCAACAGTGTTATTGCAACATTCTCTTGGAATACTTACACCTGACAACAAATGGCAGTCTCTTTATTTGAGAAGCTTGTTTTGTCCTAGAACTTCCAAGTGGAATCAACAAGTGGCCGTCTCCTTATTTGAGAAGCTTGTTTTGTTTTTGAACTTTTGAGTAAATCAACGGATGATAGTCTCTTTCCGAGCAGTCGATCCAACCTCAACATTTCCAGATGGAAATTGCATTTATTTTGCACATTCGAATGCTTTGTCTCCTAAAAGGAATTTATCGGAGGTTTCCATTGAAGACAAACTTTGTTTCCCAGCAGTGTTATTGCAACATTCTCTTGGAATACTTACACCTGACAACAAGTGGCAGTCTCTTTATTTGAGAAGCTTGTTTTGTCCTAGAACTTCCAAGTGGAATCAACAAGTGGCCGTCTCCTTATTTGAGAAGCTTGTTTTGTTTTTGAACTTTTGAGTAAATCAACAGATGACAGTCTCTTTCCGAGCAGTCGATCCAACCTCAGCATTTCCAGATGGAAAGTGCATTTATTTTGCACCTTCGAATGCTTTGTCTCCTAAAAGGAATTTATCGGAGGTTTCCATTGAAGACAAACTTTGTTTCCCAGTAGTGTTATTGCAACATTCTCTTGGAATACTTACACCTGACAACAAGTGGCAGTCTCTTTATTTGAGAAGCTTGTTTTGTCCTAGAACTTCCAAGTGGAATCAACAAGTGGCCGTTTCCTTATTTGAGAAGCTTGTTTTGTTTTTGAACTTTTGAGTAAATCAACGGATGACAGTCTCTTTCCGAGCAGTCGATCCAACCTCAGCATTTCCAGATGGAAAGTGCATTTATTTTGCACCTTCGAATGCTTTGTCTCCTAAAAGGAATTTATCGGAGGTTTCCAGTGAAGACAAACTTCGTTTTTCCAGCAATGTTGTTGCAACATTCTCTTGGAATACTTACACCTGACAACAAGTGGCAGTCTCTATATTCGAGAAGCTTGTTTCGTCCTTGAACTTCTAAGCGGAATCAACAAGTGGCCGTCTCCTTATTTGAGAAGCTTGTTTCTTATCCATGGATTTCCCAGTAAATCAACAGATGGCATTCTCTTTTCGAGCAGTTTGTTCATCCTCAGCAAGGTTTCTTTTCTATCAAATGGCATCTCGCCTGTTCGGCGGAGAAGTTTGATATGAATCTCTTATACTTTTCCAACAAATGGCATCTCATCCAGACAAGGTGAGAAGTTTGTTGTGATTTTCAAGTTCGGCAAATGGCATCTCATCCAGACAAGGTGAGAAGTTTGTCGTGATTCTCTTATACTTTTCCAACAAATGGCATCTCATTCAAACAAGGTGAGAAGTTTGTTGTGATTTTCAAGTTCGGCAAATGGCATCTCATCCAGACAAGGTGAGAAGTTTGTCGTGATTCTCTTTATTTTTCGGCAGATGGCATCTCATCCAGACAAGGTGTGAAGTTTGTCGTGATTTTCCAACTTCCGTCAAATGGCTATCTCTTCCAGACAAGTTGAGAAGTTTGAGTGTGAAGTTGTTTCTCCATCATATGGCTGTCTCTTTCAGAAGAAGGGAAGTATGATAAGGGTTCTATCAAATGGCATCTCTCCAATGCACGTTGAGAAGTTTGGTATGAATCTCTTTATTTTTCGGCAAATGGCATCTCATCCAGACAAGGTGGGAAGTTTGTCGTGATTTTCCAACTTCCGTCAAATGGCTATCTCTTCCAGACAAGTTGAGAAGTTTGAGTGTCAAGTTGTTTCTCCATCATATGGCTGTCTCTTTCAGAAGAAGGGAAGTATGATGTGGGTTCTATCAAATGGCATCTCTCCAATGCATATTGAGAAGTTTGGTATGAATCTCTTTATTTTTCGGCAGATGGCATCTCATCCAGACAAGGTGGGAATTTTGTCGTGATTTTCCAACTTTCGTCAAATGGCTATCTCTTCCAGACAAGTTGAGAAGTTTGAGTGTGAAGTTGTTTCTCCATCATATGGTTGTCTCTTTCAGAAGAAGGGAAGTATGATGAGGGTTCTATCAAATGGCTTCTCTCCAATGCACGTTGAGAAGTTTGGTATGAATCTTTTTATTTTTCGGCAAATGGCATCTCATCCAGACAAGGTGGGAAGTTTGACGTGATTTTCCAACTTCCTTCAAATGGCTATCTCTTCCAGACAAGTTGAGAAGTTTGAGTGTGAAGTTGTTTCTCCATCATTTGGCTGTCTCTTTCAGAAGAAGGGAAGTATGATGAGGGTTCTATCAAATGGCATCTCTCCAATGCACGTTGAGAAGTTTGGTATGAATCTCTTTATTTTTCGGCAAATGGCATCTCATCCAGACAAGGTGGGAAGTTTGTCGTGATTTTCCAACTTCCGTCAAATGGCTATCTCTTCCAGACAAGTTGAGAAGTTTGATTGTGAAGTTGTCTCTCCATCATATGGTTGTCTCTTTCAGAAGAAGGGAAGTATGATGAGGGTTCTATCAAATGGTATCTCTCCAATGCACGTTGAGAAGTTTGATATGAATCTCTTTATTTTTCGGCAAATGGCATCTCATCCAGACAAGGTGAGAAGTTTGTCGTGATTTTCCAACTTCCGTCAAATGGCTATCTCTTCCAGACAAGTTGAGAAGTTTGAGTGTGAAATTGTTTCTCCATCATATGGCTGTCTCTTTCAGAAGAAGGGAAGTATGGTGAAAGTTCTATCAAATGGCATCTCTCCAACACACGTTGAGAAGTTTGGTATGAATCTCTTTATTTTTCGGCAAATGGCATCTCATCCAGACAAGGTGGGAAGTTTGTCGTGATTTTTCAATTTCCGTCAAATGACATCTCTTCCAGACAAGGTGAGAAGTTTGAACGTGAAAGTTATTTCTCCATCATATGGTTGTTTCTTTCAGAAGAAGGGAAGTATGGTGAAAATTCTATCCAACGACATCCTTAGTTAAATCTCGGCAGAAGATTTGGCAACAGTTAAATCTCGGCAGAAGATTTGGCGACAGGTGCATCCTCAATTAATCCTCGGCATTAGGAATTTTATCTTGATACCTCGGCAGAAGATATCTCATTCTTAGATCCTCTGGTAATCTCGGCAGTAGATCTCCAGCAGACTTCAACAAAATTTGTTTTCTTTCCAAGATCTCGGCAGTAGATTTTTGGGTTTATTTTGATACCTCGGTAGAAAGTATCTCATTCTTAGAATCTCTGGTAATCTCGGCAGTAGACTTCCAGCAGATTTCGACAGAATTTGTTTTCTTTCCAAGATCTCGGCAATAGATTTTTGGGTTCATTTCGATACATCGGCAGAAGGTATTCCATTCTTAAATTCTCTGGTAATCTCGGCAGTAGATTCCAGTAGACTTCGGAAAGATTTGTTTTCGTTCCAGAACCTCGGCAGTAGATTTCTGGTTCGTTTGATACACCAACAGAAGGTATTTCCAAACGAGGTTTTAAATCTCGACAGTAGATTTCCTCAAAGTGGAATTTTTGTTCAGAGGTTTCGAGTCATTTTAAGACTTATAGACAGTTGTCGTCTGGCTTCGCTCAAGATGAATTCCTCGTGAGGATTGAACTCCAGTCACGTGCGTCTAATCCCCAGTAGTGTCAATTTTCTTCCCAGCGGCGTTATATCCTTTCTCTTGCATTTTTTTACATTGCATAACATATCATTTTCATCTGCATTTTCGGTCAAAATTTTAGGTATTCTGATATTTAATCCTCTTCCACCCTGAATGTCCAAAAAAAATCTTTGTTACTCGTACATTCAGGTTCAAGATGATTAAATATGGGCAGCCGTTATACCCTAAATTTTGACCAGAAATTTTTAATATTTGTTCATTTGGCGCATTTTCGTCGATATGTCAAAAATTGATCATTTTTGCATTCTTTGGTTTAACATCTCATTACTCATATAATCATGCATTTTAATTTGTTTTAACTTGACCATTATCTAAGTTTAATTATTTTATTTATTCAAGTTAATTTAATTTGATTTTGGTAGATTTAGAAATAATTATTTTAGTTTAATTAATTAAGTTTTACCTTTCTTAGTTCTTCTTGAAGATAATAAAAATCATATTTTTATCTAATTTTAAGAATGTCTAGTTCAATTTTAATTTAAAATAGTTTGATTATTTTTTTGTATATATATATATATATATATATATATATATATATATATATATATATATATTATATATATATATTATCTAATTAGTGAAATTATGTTTTAATTAGTTAATTAGTTTTTATTTAACATTTTAATTATTAATTTAATTTAGTTAGCATAAATTTAATTAACATTTTAATTTTTAGTCTAGTTTAGTTAATATAATTTTTAATTAGGTTTTATTAGTTCTATTTATATTGTTTATTTATTTTATAACCAATATGATTCCTCCTAACATGTCAACTAGACTCTATGAAAAAAAGCTTTATATAAAAATAGCAATCTGCCTGCAAAGCAACAGGTCTCTCCCTGCCGCACGTTACATAAAAAGCCTTTGGATAGGCATCTTTGACTTCTGCATTTTTGATGTTATAAGGACAAAACTACAAGGCAAATATTACATAAAAAGATGACAACAAAAACCTGCATATGAAAAAGAGAAAACAGACCAAAAAGAAAAAGAGGTTAGCCTCCTGCAACAAGGAAAGGGATGGATCAACTTTTGGGGAGACCCCGAACACGCAGGGGGGGGGGCACAGGCTTCATGAGAAGGAATTGGATATAATTTTTTGGCTCTAAACAATAAAAACCTCAACTTTCTGTCAACTGAGGAGAGATATACCAAAACACAGAACAGATTTTGAAACAAAAAAAAAGAGATCACAAAATCGCGCCATCACCACCCCAAATCAACCAAACCGTTTTCACCACTACTCACCCCGCCGTAACGCCGCATCAACCACCGTCAACGCATTACCTCAAACCTGTGACCACCATCGCCGCTTCTGAGCCAACCGCACAAACACGCAAACCTTTAATCACCTCGCGACCACCCTTCCTTCACCATCATCCACCTTTGAATCCAACGCGTCACCTCCGCGAACCACCGCTCTCGTCCTTCCAACCGTCCTCTTCACCTCAAACGTGTGAAACATCGCCCCCTTTTAAGACCCTTCCACTCCAAATCCACACAAAAAACCAGATAACCGTCGAGCCTCTGACCCTCACCTTCAACCAATCGCGAAATCCGCGAATAAACCTGTCCCCTCCGTAAACTTGATAAACCATAACTCGACAACAACTACTCACCCCGCCGTAACGCCGCATCAACCACCGTCAACGCATTACCTCAAACCTGTGACCACCATCGCCGCTTTTGAGCCAACCGCACAAACACGCAAACCTTTAATCACCTCGCGACCACTCTTCCTTCACCATCATCCACCTTTGAATCCAACGCGTCACCTCCGCGAACCACCGCTCTCGTCCTTCCAACCGTCCTCTTCACCTCAAACCTGCGAAACATCGCCCCCTTTTAAGACCCTTCCACTCCAAATCCACACAAAAAACCAGATAACCGTCGAGCCTCTGACCCTCACCTTCAACCAATCGCGAAATCCGCGAATAAACCTGTCCCCTCCGTAAACTTGATAAACCATAACTCAACAACAACGACTCATAGATCCGCGAACTACCCCAAAACAGAAAACCCCGAATCGTGAAGGACCATGGCGAGGAGTAGCGTTTTCCGGTTGGGAAGACGATTACAATCTAAACTCTCCAATTCTCTCAAACCAGAAACTAATAACCTAATTACAATTCGTCCACGCTATCTCGCCGCTACGCCGTCGTTTCAACATCGCAACCGCCACAACAATGCTTTCTCTTCCTCTTCCTCCGCCTATCCGTTTCCATCTCCGTTTTCCACCGGACAAAAAGAGGAGCTGGTTGTGAGACTTGTTTCGTGACGGACAACGTTTTCATGATAGAAGAAGAGAGAAGGGGATCGAATTTTGTTTTGTCCTGTTGACCTTTTTTTTTTGTTTTCCAATTTATTTTTAAAATCAAACCCCTTTTGTTGAGTGTTTAAAAAGATTTTATGGTTGTGGCTGATGGGATATGGGAGCCCATGTTGAACTCTTTCCGCCACCCTACATCCACAGAACACACCCCTGCTGGTTTTCTTTTGTTTTACTAATTGCTCTTATTTGTTTTCTTTAATTAACATTACATGGGTTTTTTAGATAATTAAATTTTTATTAGTTTTTTTTGCTAGGATTTTTGATTAATTTTCTTGTAGAAATTTGGAGTTAAATTTGTGATATTAAATTTGGAGTTAAATTAGCTAATCTCGGGCGTGGATTTGTGATGTTGAAAACTTGAGGACTTTTATTGACATTCTGAAGCTTATACAAATTTTATGCTGGATGCTTGAATCTGCTTGAGTATTGAAGAGGCAACGGACCTTCTCCGTTAACTTGAAACACTTGGATTCATCGAATTTATCTGGGACCTTGGATCATTATACTCGCTTGGGGAGTTGACATTATCTTTCTTTGTGCGCACATTGAAGAGGCAACAGACATTCTCCGCTAGGTATCGCTAAAAACTCGATGTTATCTCTTTTGCACTTCACTACAATCTTGTTGTCGCCTTTGCGTTCGTCTGATTACTCGTACATCACCATCGCGTCTAAACCATAAACACCTGAAAACTTTTCAAATTAATCCATTTGCGAAAGAACTGAACTCTGGAGTCTAGCACTCCGCACGTTCTTGAGTGAATCACTCATGGGCTAGCCCCACGCGTTGCAGATTCATTCCCCCTTTCGTATTTAAACACTCAATTCATACAATTCATTAAAACAATTCATCGCGCCTACATTTGCACACACGTAAGTCGGTCACTTCTGATCGCCGTCTGCACGACATTACCCTCTTAATTCACAAATCAAATAACGAGTAACTGAACTCCGGAGTCTAGCACTCCGCACGTTCTTGAATTAAATCATTCCTGGGCTAGCCCCACGCGATGTGGTTTATTCACCCTCTCGTTCCTAAAACACGGAAACGTTTAAATAAATTATACGAAGAACTGAAAGGATTAGACAATTCATTCACTTATTCGTATTCAAAACAATTCAACAATCTTAAAAGGATTAGACATGATTCATCTCCATAGGAAATATGTTCCTCCTATCCCCACAAACACAAATAAATATCTTACAAACAATTACTCTCAAAGGAAGAATGTAGCATTGCTTGTCGATACTTATATCCAAGTTTAAAGTTTCTTCCGATTTTTATATCTCAAAGGAAGAATGTGGCATTGCTTGTCGATACTTATATCCAAGTTTAAAGCTTCTTCCGATTTTTATTTCTCAAAGAAAGAACGTGGCATTGCTTGTCGATACTCATATCCAAGTTTAAAGCTTCTTTCGGTTTTCCTTCCTCAGATGTTTGTGGTGGATTAGGCGGGATACCTCCCCTTAAAGATGACGACTTGTCTCTTTCTTTTCAAATACAATTTAAAACTTACCAACCAATACAAACTATTTTCCATAATTAATCAGCGAGTAACTGAACTCCGGAGTCTAGCACTCCGCACGTTCTTGATTGCAATCACTCCTGGGCTAGCCCCCACGCGTTGTGGTTCATTTGCCCTCTCGTTTTAAAACACTTTAACAAAGATCAAACATCTTTTCCCAAAACGAACATTTCTTAAATCTTTCTATCTTGCAAACAAGCTAGCGCTTCAGCCTCCTATCGCGAGCAGATAAACCAACGCTTAGCAGTAGAATGCATTTTCAAACAATCGTTCAATAAAAAACACAAACCGTAGTTGCACGAACTACGAAGCTCTGACTTTCCCATTGCACAAGGGAATACGTAGGCACGAGGATTTTAATCCTCCGCGAGCACAATAATAAAAAATTAATTATTTCCCCGTCACAATAATAAAAAACTTAACATTTCTCCGTAATAAATAATAACTTTCTTTTCCCTTTTAATAAGAAATCTTAGTAACTTTAATCATTAAAATAAGACAATAATAAAACAAGTTAATGTTTTAAGCGCAAACTAGACTAAGCGGTTCCCGTTGATGGGCTAAAGACGTATCTAATTATGTGTCTAGCGGTATCTTAACTGCAAGTGCACAGCCTATCGAAGTAATATTTAAGATTATCGATCCACAGGGACTCTATGGTTACTTAGTGCTAAAGGAATTTCTAGTTTAGCTAAGGTGAAGGGTTGTCACGATTTTTGGTTGTTTTTAAAGATTAAAGGCGGGAATTAAATTTAAGTTTAATAAAATAATACTAAGGCGGTAGGTATGTAATTATGCTAACTTAGGCGGGTCAATCTAACCTAGGCTTATAAAGATGGTTCACTTAATCTATTCTGTAGAGGTTACCGGTTTAAATATCTTTAACTCACACTCTCGTGGTCTTATCTCAGATCTTACCCCTAAAGCCCTATGCCTGCTCTCGCTAGCCCATAAGTGTTTAGAAATAATTTTTGGAAACTTAGTAATTCTAATTTATTTTAAAGCGCTCTCGTTGTGTTTAATTTAAATGCCTAACTTTATCTATCTGGTTAAAATCTCACACTCTCGTGGTCTTGACCTAACCTAATACACTTTCCTTACTCTCGTAACAAAAAGGTTGATTTTATAATAAAAAGTCTCAGCCAGAATATTAAGCTCTTAATTATTTTAAGCCTAGAGTTGATTTTACCGATTTAGTTTGTTTTAATTACATACCGCCCTAAGGTGTTTAGCTACTCATTATTGTTGAACCAAACAGAGGCAGAGAAACATAAAACGAAATATGCATGGCAGAAAAATAAATATTCAACATAAATATAAATGCAATTTAATATAAACCTGGATAACAATAAAAGTAGTAGACTCCTTCTTCCACAGGCTGGAAAGCTCGGAGTACTGACCGGAATTGGAAATAAATTCTAAAAGAATCTGAAGGCTTTGAAACAAATTAATTTATAACAAGGAAATTAAAGCAAGGAAATTAATGCTGGAAAAATAAAGGGTGCAAAATAAAATCGGCAGAGCTTCCGCAAGAAAATTAAAAACTAAAACTCTGTAAATTGTTCATTGAAACAAATCTATTTATATCAAACTAAATGGGCTTGGCAGTTGGAGTTTGTGCTTGGGCCTCGTAGGAAAATGAGAGAATCCAGGGAACGTGGGAATACTTGGTCTGCTGGAAAATAGGCACGTTGGATTTCATGTAGCGTAACGTTCATGACCAAGTCTTCAGTCAAATACCCTAGTTTTCCCTTGTCACGGTCGTGACAAGGGTGTCACGTTCGTGTTCCTTGTTTGATATGTGTCACGGTAGTGAGGGAATTGTCACGGTCGTGAGTGCTCCTTTTGGCGTGTCACGGTCGTGAGTCCTAGGTGACGACCGTGAGTGTAACAAAATATGCAGGTTATGCAGAATTCTCTTTTTCTTCATCTTTTAATGGTTGTTTTTGCTCATTTCACTTGTGGCTCATGATTTTGCTCTGTATATGATGTACCTGCAAAATGGCAAAGAAAACTCGAGGAATCGGGTGTTAAAACGACAATTATGCGATAAAACGGTATTGAAACATAGCAATATAATCGATACTTTTTCTCGTTATCACCTGTTAAGTACAACGGACGTGAGGGGTGCTTAATACCTTCCATTTGCGTAACTGACTCCCGAACTTAGATTAGTGGTTTCGTTGACCATTTCTTATCCAATTTAGGTTGTGTCTATATCTCCCTTTTCTCTCGTAGAATAAATAGAATTAGGTGGCAGCTCTGTTGTTTATTTTAGGATCGTATTTTTCGAGGTACAGCTGGCGACTCTGTTGGGGATTAGATATGTGTTAAGCATAAGAGAGTCGAGCCTAGCTTATGATAGTTTGTGCTTGTTTACTGTTTTTTCTTGTCTTCCTTATTTACCATCAATATTTTATATGCTCGTTTATTGCTTTCCCTTTTCATTATATTGTTCATTATTATATTCTCCTGTTGGATCTCGGGTATGAATGTGTACTTGAATTTTGAAAAAGCAGAGGGAACACCTAAGTTTAGATTTGGATGTTATTAGTGTTAGTCTCCAAGGACTCTCTCCTTGCACGCATAGCATGAAAGCTCCCCCAGATAGTTAGACTTTTCGTAGATCTTGTCGCAACGCAACTAGCCTGTCGCGTGACCTGATTCACGAAAGGACTGTTTCTGGGACCCCCTAGGACCTGTTCCAATTTTTGGTAGTTGTGTAATGTTAGGCTCGAGGGCTCGCCCCTTTATTAGCCTAACATGAGAACTCCACTCAAGGTAGACCTTATCGTTATTATCGTCACAATGCAGCTGGCCTGCGGCGGGGCGTTAGTACGATAAACGTCCATGACCTTGGGTTTTCCTTATACCATCGCTATAGAAAGCTATCATGTGAGTGAGCATTATGGGTAGAAAGATATAGACCAATCCTCTAGAGCCTACATTTTAGGAGTTCCGAGTTCCCGATGTTATCCTTTATCCAGCTTTGTGCATTCATGATCATGTAGCATATGCATCATAACTTACACATCTAGTTATTTCAGGGAAACACATCTATTTGTTTTCTCGCATTCAAAACAGTCATGAGTTCAGGAAAAAGGAAGACTCTACAGTTGAAAGCTTTCTCACTAAATACCACTGTTCTTATGGATTGCTTGGAGAAAATGTCCGCTTCCTACAAAAGGGATATTGAAGTAAGGTTTGGCCAAGTACTTCATCTCCTGGAAGTCGACGTACAAATTCCAGCCCTTACAGCCTTGGCCCAGTTCTATGATCCGCCGATGCGAAGTTTTTTGTTCCAGGACTTTCAGCTAACACCATCTCTAGGAGAGTTTGAAGGGTTTTTGGGTTTTTCTATGAAGGGAAAGGCGCCTTACACCCTCGTTAGCTAGGATCTTAAGGTAGAAGTATTAGCAGAAGCTCTTCAGATTCCCACTGCCACAGCTAAAGCTAACTGGAAGCAGAAGAGAGAGTTTTGGGATTTCCAGAGGCTATATTTAGAACAATAAAGCAAGAGGTTAATAAAGGAACGTCAATGGGTTGCTTCAGTCAATGTGTTAGCTCTCCTCATTTACGGTTTGGTTTTATTCCCAACCTTCGAAGATTTCATTGACATGGCAGCAATTAATGTATTCTGGGCAGTTTGGAAAGAAGGTCAAAGCCCGGTGTATCCGTTATTGGCATACGTGTTCTATAATCTCCATCTCCGTCATGAGAAGAAGGGCGCTGTTTTGACCTTTTGTTTCCCTTTACTATATAAATGGCTCACCTCTCACATCTTCAAACGCCATGCTTTGATTCCCAAGATGACAGGCGGGAAATGGTCCCAAATGTTGCTTTCCCTCACTGAAAGGGACATCACCTGGTATCCCAATAAGTTGGATGTGGACCGAATCATTATGAGTTGTGGGAATTTCAGAAATGTGCCATTGATGGGATCAAAGGGGTGCATAAGTTACAACCCCATCTTGGCCATACGGCAACACGAGTACCCTATGCTGGGAAAGCCAGAGGACGCCGAATTAGAAGAGATGATCCTCCACAACAGAGGTGTGGACGATCCAGCTTTACTTTTCAGAATATGTCGTTCTTGGGAGAAGGTTCACACCAAGGGCTCTGAGTTAAGGAAAAGAGATAGAGTGGTCAGGACACCTTACCGGCAGTGGGTTATCGAAAGGGTCCAAATCATCAAGCTACCATTTTCCGGAGAAGCACTCCCCAAACCTCCCGCGCATGAACCAATATCCTTGGAAGAAGTAGAGGAACTTCGAATTAAGATAACTAATCTTGGGAAAGAAAATGAAGAACTCAGTTCAAAATTGCACCGGGTCACCTACGAGAGGAATGAATTAAAATATGACTTGACTCGTAAAACTGCCCAGTTCGAAGCAATTCAAGAAAAAGCTAATGAAGAAGAACGAAAGAAGAACAATGTCAAAGGGTGTCTGGACCAGATTTATGGTAGGGTGGTTCACTTAAAAGAAGATTTAAACAGAGTTTGCAGAAAGAGTGCGAATAATGAAGATTGGTATATCCGGGCGACTAAAAAAGCGAAGTTTGAAAGAGCTGAATTTGAGAAGAAAATTGCAGAGCTTACCACAGCCCTTGATGAGGCAGTAAGAAGCTCAAATCAGGAATATAAACTTAGAATTCAGGCCATGAATGTCTCACAGTTCACCATGGAAGATTGGGATTACAAATGTCAAGAGGTGAATCGTGTTGAAGGAAACGCCCGGTATTGGAAGGAACAATATGAGGCTTTGCTCAAAGATCGCAACATTTGGGAGTCAGTGAGAGATGAAGTGCAAGGTCATTTCCAAGGATATGAGCAAGCTATACAAGATCAGATTAAAGAAAGAGACATGTATCGTGATAAGCTTAATCGGCTTATTGAATGGTGCAACTTGCAGATGGAAGAATTACCTTTATCTCCTAATCGAAGTTCTTCTCCACCGCTCCTCTCAAACCAAACTCGTTCCATCCATCTCTCTAAACCTCTCTCACTACCACCAAATCTCTCAAACGAATCCTCAAAGACCTAACCAAATTTCGATACTAAAAGCTCTCCATTTTCTCGGCGAAAACAATCTTATCTCCTCAAATAACAACAATAACAAACGCGAAAAGAGAGGGGAAAGACTTACAAAGGGTGAAAAGCTTTGAATGTTGGCTTTCGAACCTCCGTTACGCCTCTGTTCTTTCTGCCTCAAGCCGGGAACAATGTCTGAACAATACCGTGAGGCGGGAGCCGTTGAAGGGTTGAAGACGAACGAGAAAAGGGAACGTTATTGCTGAAAAGTAAGGTCGCGGTTATGGCGAGGTAAAGTGATTTTTCTTCATGATTTTTGTTCCTTAGGGTTTTTTGATCGCCTCCCCTTCACTGTGAAACTCGTCCTCCTTATATAGTGTAGGAATTAGGGTTTTTGAATCCCCAAAATCTGCTGAGTTTTGCCTTTCGGGTTATGCCTGCTATGAAATATTTGCATCAAAAGTTGTTTTTGCCAAAAATGTGAAAAACTCGATCCTGAAACCTTGCTGACATTTTCTGCTTGCTTTTTGTTTGCTTATACTTTGACTTAGAATTCTCTGATTTGAAATGAACTGAACTAGTTCAGTTTGGATTGAACTAGTTTGCCCTCCTTTTTACCACGAATTTTTACTTTCACCGCCTATTCTTAATGTTATAGCCTTAAACCTTTTCATGCCATTATTTATATTGACTTCGGCTCAAATGATGCCTTGCCTAGATTTTTATTAGTTATTAACATTGGCCCTTTTTGCCCTGTCTTGTGTATTGCAAGGCTGAACTTGTATCTTCATGCGTTTTTTGCCGTTATTATTTTGTCAACATGAAACAACCCTGATAAATTCCCATGGCATTACGGGGATTTCCGTGATATGTCACTTTTACCGCCTCCATTTCTTCCTTCATTATAAAGTTTAAACTAACCAATTTCCTTTTGTTTGTGAACATGTTGGAATGTGGCTTGTGACGGAGGGTAAGAAAAAGGATTGCTGATAGTATCTGGCTTGAGCATGCGTTGGAGACGGCTCAACGATTTCATCAGTCTTCCGAATCCTAAAGGGAGATGGTTGAAGATGTCTGGCCTTGACCTTATTATTGTCAGCTTTGCTTTTCCTAACACCAATTTGTTTTACTACCGAAAATGGTTGTTTGAACTGTTCCTCTTCATGTTCCTGATGAACTTTCCTAAGGCTTACTTTCTGAAGATTATAGGCAGGTTCAGAAATGTTGTCGTGCTTCACCGCCTCTTGTGAATGCTGATAGCCATTTGAGTTATGTTCTGTGGATGGTGTCATTGTGACAAGAGATTTGTTTACAGGTACTCTGGCTGGAATTAGATGCTTCAAAATTGGTTGGTTTTCTACATTGTCAATTTTGATCTTGCTTTTAGTGACAGAACCTCTATCCGTGGAAATTGATCTTCTGATTGGAGGTGATGGTGATCTATTGTGCTTCCCTGAGCTAACTGACTATTCTTCAGAAAGAAGAGACATTCTCGGTATGGAGTCCTTGTCCATATATGTTGAGGGAAATCTCGACCTTCTTTGCTTACCCGAAGAATAGTTTTTAGCCTCGGAGCTTCTATCATCAATGGATCTTTGACTAATTTCAGACTTCATGCCGCCACTGGTATTATACTTGGGCAAACGGAAAGGTGAAACAGCTCTTGATTTCTGAGATTCCGTCGCAGTCCGTGCATTTCCAGATTTCAGTTGCTCCATTTCAGTTTCCTTCCTCTCCAATGCCAATTTGATATTTGATATCTCTTCCTTTAGCTCTCGGATTTCACCGGTTTCTTTATTAGATTTAGCAGCTCCAAGTTCAATAGATGCAACCCTCTCAGCAAACTTCAATGTGCTAATTGTCTCCCCAAAGGCATTGAGCCCAGGATTTATATGAACAAACATCAAAGTCTTTGCATGACCACCTAATGAATCTTGTAAAACTTGTGTAAGCTTGCTATTTCTGTAAGGAACATGTTGACTCTTCTGCGCCAAAGCCGAGATAATGTCGCCAAGTGCAGAAAGAGATTTGTTAATATGTTGAGCCTCCTTTAGACATCTGATCATTTTTCCTTTGCAAACTTAAACCCGACTGTTGTTCATTATTGACACAAAGCAAGCTTTCCACATAGGTCTTAGTTAAACCAAAATTCTCTTCTTTTTTGCAGGAAAACATATTGGTGATTTTGGCAACAACAATGAGTTCCAGTCACTATTATAGAGAATGACAACATCAGCAGTGGTAAGACTGATACCTGAGATCCTCCAGCTCTAGTAGATAACAAAAGGACAAATTTCTCACATTCTGGTTTGTTACAGGTCTCAATGGAAGCATCACGGTTATCTCCCACATTATTTCATCAGCATTTACAACCTCAAGATCCTTTCGTACATGCCTACTTTGATAATGGTTCGCTCTGCCTATCCGAAGGAATGGAGGATTGATGAAGTTGTCTTAATGGTGATTAAGACTTTGGCAGCCTTGTTAACAGAAAAATGGAGTGACAAAGTGTTTCCAAATTAGATTTTTCAAGGCATTATGATTCTTGAGCTTTAACATTGTAATGTGATAGTATTAGAACTTTCTTTTTATACAACCTTGCACATACAACATTGTATTTCACTGGGACAATTCTTTGGAATTTCAATGGTGAACTTTATTTCCGACTCTGGCTAGTAAAACCTCTTAGGAGATGGGAAAAAAAGAAACAACACAACTTGAATAGCCGAGTCCCTATTGAATGCCATAAGTTCTTTCCCCTTTTCTTCAAATTAGAATACATAAAAAAAGAAATGTTGTGTTGCATTGTATCACACACCCAACACGCCTATCCATGCAAACCAGCTCCTTTCAATACAATCCGTTGAAACACTCTTAACAGACAAATCCATCGTTACTTGAAAATAAATTAAACAATGCCCAACATCAATTCATATATATCTTGAACTTGCTACCGAACTTAAAAGAAATAAATTCTGTTAAGAAAATTAATGGCAAACTTGGTATCTTTTTAGAGCCTTGTAAGTAAACTTTTAATCTAGTGCTTCCTAAATCTTGACTTTAACATTTTAGTGAGCGAACCTTAACCACAACGACCCTTCAGGCTGTGCCTTGTAACATGATGATGTTCTTAATAAATCAATGCCCCAAAAACCACAAATCATGAACTTGACGACCAGGTGAAATCCACACAGAGAAGAACCCCCGGAAAAAGGCTCTGAATATACAAAACTTAAAATCTTAATCTCGATCTTTGGAGAAAGAAAACCTCGTTACTTGATGTTTGAGAAACAAAAAAAAAGGACTGATCACATCAGGAGTCTTGATACAAACTTGCATGATAATAAAGTTCCAAAGTTCGTCTCTAAATTTGAATGACAATAGACTCAAAAACAACTAAGAAACTCTGACCCCACGAATCTTTAATTTCCGCCCCTTTGAGAAAACACATTATATGCATGTTATGAAGAAAGTCTTAAGGCAATGCGTATGCGCGAGATAAAGGGCAAAATAAGACGAGGGCAAATTTTAACGTGCAACAGATATCATGTTGGTCGAGAGCCTCACATACTATGAAACTAATTTCAATTGCATTGTATAGTAATGAAATTGAAAGACGATTCCGAATTTAATGAGAATATAAAAATCAGAAGTCATTTTTTTCTTAATTCGGTGACATAAGGAGGTTGCGAACAGATAAATTAGAGATTAGATCTGAAATCGTGAAAATCATCGGAATCATACAATATAAAATTGAAATGTTTTATTTTTGAGGTATTATGATTGATGGTCTGCCTTGCATAATTTTGAGTAGTGTGGCAAAATATTTTTAAGAGAGTAACCTTGGAGGCGAAAATATCTTCTTTAAAATCAATATTTAAATAGAAAAACAACACTTTAAATTTAATTGAGTTGCTACCCATCATTCAATTAAATAATAATATGAACCAGAAGTGGGGGATACAGCTTTTATTTGTCAACTAAACTATTTTAATAACACCCATATCTTGAAAGCAATCAACAAGAGATACAAATTCTTTTTCCAAGAAATCATGTTTGTATCTCCTCATTAGTTATTTATTTTTTAAAACACAAACCCTGGCTAAATACATGGAAGAAAAGGCAATTCACTATTTTCAAGATATGTCTTTATATGCATTACCAACCAAACAACTGAGTTAATATTTGACTTTATTTCACTCCAACGTTTGTGTCACACTGGAACCAAACCAATCATCAACCATGTCTCTCTTTCTTTCCTTTCTCCTTTTTGCCTTCTTCATTCATGTTGCTTACTCTTTTTCTAGGTATATTCATCTCACATTGCTATTCCATTATCTATCCAATTTTCCTTCTTAATGTTTTCTGTTCTGCAGGCACAACTCCACAACAATGGAAGGGCCTTTTGTACAAGAATTCACTTTTCCTGCAAAATCAGCTCCCTTCAATAATTGCCATGCCTCTACCATTGTTGAGGTCATAAACTACAAACTAGCTTTTTCACGTTCCTTCTTTTTATGGTAATGACTTTATCTTTGATTTCACCTGCAGGTTGGGAAGGCTCATTTTTTAGTTGCATATTTTGGGGGCACATCAGAGGGTGCACCTGATGTCAAAATATGGTTGCAGACTTACAAGGTATCTATGTAGTGTAGAGTTTGAGATTGTTAGGAAAGACGTTGTTAGTCCACTCTTACCTCGTCGCAGACACCAGATACGACCTTAATAATAGTTTTCAAAAATAATAACATATTTTGTGTTGGTGTCTACGGACACTCTTTTTTTAGAGGTGTCTGTGTTAGAGAGATTTTTTATCAGATGTTTTAATGTTGTAAATGAAAATTTGATTGACAGAATGGAATATGGCAACCACCTATAGTTGGTGATGAAGAACCAAATGTTCCTATGTGGAATCCTGTACTCTTCAAACTTCCATCAAATGTCTTACTTCTTTTCTACAGAATAGGCCAAGATGTTCAAAAGTAAAGTTTCTATCCTTTACTATAGATGGAATGGATTCATTGAGGATTCAATATGATTTATTTTGCTTTAGATGGAGTGGATTCATGAAACGGTCCTATGATAAAGGAATTACATGGACAGAAAGAGAACAACTTCCACCTGGTATATTAGGACCTATCAAGAATAAGGTGCAAAACAATAAATAAACCACTGAATAGTACTCAAATTTGTGATCTTTAATTAGTATTGAAATTCATTTTGTTTTTGTTTAGCCTCTCTTGTTGGAAAATGGTGACTTACTCTGTGGATCTTCTGTTGAAAGCTGGAACTCTTGGGGGTCATGGGCGGAGGTTACAACAGATTATGGAAGGACATGGCGAAAATATGGTCCAATTTACATTAAGAATAAGTCTCTAACTGTGATTCAACCTGTACCATACATGACTTCAAATGGGACACTGCGTGTTTTGCTTCGATCCTTTACTGGTCTCGCTAGAGTTTATATGTCGGAGTCCTTCGATGGAGGCAAAACCTGGGGGTATGCAGAACCTACACAGCTCCCTAACCCAAATTCCGGTTAGTTTTTCTTGCTAGCTTGTATTATATACTCACAGTGATTCATATACCTGATGTCTTAAGATTTGTATACACCGATGTCTGATACTATAACTAGTCAAACTCTTTAGGCCTCGTCTTATATTGGACCGTCTTATATTGGACCGTTCTGCGTTGATAGCTTATGACATAAGTTTTCTATTGTTGTATTAGGTATTGATGGGATTAAGCTAAAAGATGGTCGTTTATTGATTGCATATAATACAATTTCAAGAGGTGTACTTAAACTTGCTCTCTCTGAAGATGATGGTGATTCATGGAATGAGGCACTTACATTAGAGGATACTGTAGGAATGGAGTTTTCATATCCTGCTGTTATTCAAGCTAGTGATGGGAGAGTTCATGTCATATATACATATAATAGGACACAAATAAAGGTATGTATGTAATGTACTAATGCACTTTCATTCTTCTGATAATTGATTTCTCTAACTTTTTTTTTTGTTTTGAACAGCATGTTGTTGTTAGGCCAAGGTAGAGAAGCAGAAAAACAAGACATCTCATGCATGACATTTTTGTATTAGCTGATTTCTGTCTTTACTTACCATGAATGTTATTATAGAATTATATAAATAGCACAATTACTATACATGATGAAGTGACTCAAATTTCAACAAATCTGTAAAAAAAGAATGTTCCCTAGTTTCTTAAAATGGATGTGTCCTTTCACTTTGAGGGTGGGAAAAAATTCCTCCCACTGTATATGAGACCAGCAATGCATCCTTTTATTTTCTTCCTTATTTTGGTATCAAAATATAATTTTATAACTATGTTCCGTTTAAGAAACTAGAAAGGAAAGATTTGAGATTGTAAAACTAATTTGTGCACCAGAGAATGCTATCTGACACGAAAATAAGATTAGCACTCAATCGTTCAAGTCAGTCAAATCCAATTAATGAAGCAAGTTAATTATGGTTAAAATGTACTGGCTGATCTGTCGTGTGATACTTTATAAATAGGAGGCGGTGTATTTGAACCCCAGGGTACAGGGTTCGATTCTCACGGAAGGAAAAAACTCTACTATTGAGGGCTAGAGAAGGTCATGAGGTAGTAGTGTCGGGATTGCCTTGTGAGGGGTCCGAGCTGTTACATCTCCCATATCATACATTTCGAATTCCTTGTTAATATCACATTTGAAGTCTTCGACATAAAGACATAGTATAAGCAATTCACTATTGCTTTGTCTTACATATACTCCATGCTCAGTTGTGCAATTCACATATTCCTTCTCCCTTAGACAACTATCTATCTGCTTATTCCAAGCCCTTGGAGCTTGCTTATGTCCATACAGGGCTTTATGCAGCCTATATACCTTTATTTCTTTGCCTTGTTTCACATAGTTGTGCAACATAAACTTCTTCATCTAATGGTCTATTAAAAAATTCACATTTAACATCCATTTGACACATATGTCAGTTTTTCATGTTCTCTAGACAAACAACCAACATGGTTGTTTCAATCCTAGCAATAGGTGCAAAAACCTCGCCGAAGTCAATTTCTTATTTTTGAAGAAATCCTTTTGCACAAGCTTTTCCTTGTTTCAAATTAATTTTCTCTTGGGATTTAACTTTACCTTGTATACCCACTTCACATCGAATATCTTCTTACTTTGAGGCAATTCAACAAGTGACCAACTATTATTGACTTCGATGGACTTCAGTTCCTTATTCATGGCTTTTATCCACTTCGAATCCTTCTATGCCTCAGCTATATTGACTAGTTCGACATCTGCATAAAAAGAATATTGTACCAGTTCACCTTCATCATTGACCACATCATCTAATGTAATCACACATTCTTGTAACCTTGCAGGCATATGTCTTGTTCTTTGAGGGTTGTTTGTACTTGCTTGACCTCTGACTTCTTCTGGTCAAACTTTTCTTTTGACTTCACTTATTGGTTCTTCACATAGGATTCTAACTGAATCCTTCTTGAAATTTTCAATCCAATCACATTCCTTAAGTTCATCTATGATCACTTCCCTACTGATCACTACTTGCTTGTTCATTGGGTCGAACAATTTGTATCCTCCACTCGAATGATATCCTATTTGGATCATTTGACTTGACTTTTCATAGAGTTTTCTTCTCAACTGATGAGGCACATGTCTATGTGATATAGATCAAAATACCTTCAGATGACTTAAACTGGGCTGCACACCAGACCAACATTCTTCAGGCGTGATTTCTTCTAGCTTCTTTGTCAGACATTAGTTCAGTATGTATGTTGCAGTCGATATAACTTTTCTCCATGATTCTTTTGGTAATGCATCCCTTTCAACATACTTATAACCATATTCATTATGGTTATGTTCTTTCTTTTTGCAGTTCCATTTTACTCTGGAGCGTAGGGTGACATCAACTCATGCACAATCCATTCTTTCTCACATAATGTATCCAAGTTTTTTAATACATATTCTCCACCCCCATCAGTCCTCAAAATTTTAAGCCTTTGACCACTTCGTCTTTCGACTATAAATTTAAACTTGGAAAATACCTCGATCACTTCACTTTTCTTCTTGATCAGGTAAGTCCATAGTTTTCGATTTGAAATCATATATGAATGTGATTAAGTATTTGTTTCCTCCAATCGAATCCACCTGGATAGGACCACATACATCAGAGTATATGATCTCAATAATTTCCTTAGACTTGCTTCCTACATCCTTGTTGAAGTTATTCTTGTTTTGCTTTTCTTGCATACATTCTTCACATACTTCATTTGGAATGTCGATTTTTGGTAATTCTGAAACCATGTTTCTTCTTTTTCAAAGTAACGATATCTTTGAAATTGAGATGGACAAATCTATAGTGCCATATCCATTCATCCCTGCTATTTGCAGTTGCAAGACACTTATGTTCCATCATATTAAGTTCAATCTTGAAGGTTCTATTTTGAGACACAGGAGCCTTCAGTATTATCCTTCGAGCTGAGTCGAGAACTCTCAATATCTTGTTTTCGATCGACACTTTGTAGTTCATTTCGACCAACTGTCTTATGCTGAGAAAATTACCCTTCATATCTGGTTTATATAATACATTAGAAATTACTGATCTTTTTCCATATTTACTCATAATCAGAACATCACCAACAATGTTGGCTGCTAGGGTGTTATCATTTGCAAATTTCACTAAGTTCTTCATTGAGAGTTTTATGTTGACAAACCAATCTTTCCTACCAGTCATGTGTGATGAGTATCCTGAGTCCAAGTACCATTGATACTTGGAGCTTTCTTCATTTCTTGTTGTGACCATCAACAACATTTCTTCTTATTCATATTTTAGAAACTTTGCATCATTTTCTTGCTTCTTTTGTTTTTATGGACAATCACTAGAATATTGGTGACACTTCTAACAATTAAAATATTGAATGTGACTTTTGTCAGATTTTCTTCCACCACATCTTCCTCTATTTGCAACACCGCCTATGTGGTTACTTTGGTATAAGGGTCTTATATGGTTCAACACATTTTCTTCTTTCTAGTTTCTACCATTCGAATTGCTATAACCTCTTCTATCTTTGTTTTCGAACCACTTCCCTTTGCCATTCTTTTTTCTTTTTGATTGTGTCTGCAAAGCCACATCACTTTTTGTGTTGCTTGTAGCTCTTTAAAAAAATATGTGTTCATGAGATTCAAGCATCCCTTGAAGCACTTCATTTGTCATTATTGACAAATCTTTTGACTCTTCTATGGATACTATGACGTGGTTAAACTTAGGAGCAAATGTACTCAAGATCTTTGTAACAAATGATCTTGATGTCAACACTTCTCCATATATCTTGATTTGATTCATTAGTTTCATAACCCTAGTAAAGAAATAAATTATGCTTTCACTTTCTTCCATGTGAAGCAATTCATATGTTCTTTTGTAAGTTTGCAACCTCACCTTTTTCACCTTACAGTGCCTTCAAACAATTTCTCCAAGATTTCTTATGCTTCTTTCGCCAATTCTACATCACTGACATTTTTGAAATTATCTGCATCAACACATTAATGGATCATAAAGAGAGATTTATAATATTTCTTCTACAATTCTTTGTGTTCAACCTTTTCTTCACCCTGTGTTTTCTGCAAGCGACATCACTCCCTCTTTCACAAGATCCCAAAGATATTGATAGTAGAAAACAATCGTTATCTGGTTGCATCGATTCTTGTAATTCTAATTCTTCAGAAATTGGATACTCGCTGGAAAATGTCCATTTGAATGATTCATTGCGCCGTGTTTCCTAAGAATCACACAACTAGTGTGCTCTAGATAGCAGATGTTAGAATTACACCAAACCTATGGAGAATTTTGAATTAATCTTGACAAACAAGATTCAATTCTTCTGATTGATTACACCTCTTGTTCTTCATTATTCACTTGAGTGAGTCAACCAATCTTTGTTGCAAGATGATTCTGCGCACAATCGATACTCAAAATAGAAGGAAAAAATGAATTGGGAAAGAAAGAGAAATAAGGTTTTAAAAAAAATAGGAAGAATAAGAATATGTCTGCAGAGTTTCTCTCTCTGCTTTCAAACTAAAAGTTGTATTCAACTTTTTGCTATGCAACTGCATACTTACAAAATGATATGGTACCTCTCTACTTATAGACGGAGATTACTTGCACATCAAGCAATAACCTAACTAACTTAGTCAAAACAAACAAATAAAGATAAGTCTAAATTCTTATCAAAAACACAATTCATCTATATTTCGAGAGCTATACTATTTCTGCACACAGAGCATTTCGATAATAACATACTTTGTCAAATTGTGCTTTGACATAAAAAATTATATTTTCAACACACTATAGGAAGATGAAAGCCTCTAAGAATCATCAGGCAAAGTTGAAGAAGGAGCTTGAAGACTCTCATAACAATATCATCAATGCTATACAGATCAGATTTTACTTTTTATAATGCTTTAATCTAAATAGAGTTGTTTTGTCTAGGTGTGGAGATTCATCAGAGTTTTTCATCAGAGTTTACGTGTGAAGGGTGCTGGTACATTGCTCCCACTCTCTAATTGAGATTGGATTTAGAGTTTAGACCCTAATTCTTCCAAAATGTCTCTACATTTTCTATCCTAAAAAACTTTGGTTTCTTATATTTTATTAAAAAAATTATTTTTACACCACTAACCCTTTACACGTTTTATACTCTATTTATTACAATAACCCTTTACACATTTTATACTCTTAATTTATTACAATTACTTATATATATGATTTAAAAGTAATTAAAATTAAAATAAATTTAACTGTTGTTATTGTATGATAATATAAATATTTTTTTCTTTAATAGTTTAATGGTCAAATTTCACTCTTTAAAAGTAAATAAATAAGATGTTGAAATTCAAAATTATTAAGAAGATACTAAATTTTATATCGATTAAACATAGAGTTTGAAAATAGTTTTAATAGAATCTCACCCCTCATTTTGCAAACTAATTTATAACAATAAATTAAGGTCAAATTCTAAGAAAATAAAATTTGTACCATTGTTTAATTATTAAAAACGATATCCATTCATTAAAATTGATATAATATGGTGGATAATACAAATTTATGATTGCTATAAACTAAAAAGGATGAATCTATGAACAATCACACATCATCCATATTAATAACATATAATAATAAATGCTACAAATGTGAAAGCCTACAAATATGATAAAATTGAAATACTTGGAATACTCATGTCTCCGAGTCTGCAACGTCGACGACGTCAAAATCATTGAATAAATGATATGCACTGAGTCGAAACTAATCTGTCAATATGCATTGAACAAACACTACACCAAGACAAAAAAACAAAATAACATTGTAATACGACGACGATCAACATAACGTCACACTAAGACGACGAAATCACGAGAAAAAAATTAAAAATATATGTAAAATCAATTATTTTGAGAGAGAGAGAGAGAGAGAGAGAGAGAGAGAGAGAGAGAGAGAGAGAGAGAGAGAGAGAGAGAGAATTTAGATAAGGTGATTTTGACTAAAAAGTTGACCCTAAAATCAACCATCTTTAGTGGATGAAGCAAAAGAGAAAACAAAGGTCAAGAAAGAAAGGAGACAACATATTCATAAAATTTGTACTATTAAAATTAGATAGTTAGATTCTTTTGCACAATTTAATCGAACTAGTTACATTAAGTGTACATATCAATTAAACTTTTTAAAATATATCAACATGTGTTCTTATAACACAGGCTAAGATCAACCTTATTTATAATAGTGGAGAACAAAGAGTCAACTTCATGTACCAAGAGTAGTTATTAATTTAGTGCATTTATCTTGATTATTTGAAAATTTTCATCATGAATTTGTAATCACAAGATTAATGAATATGTAGAATATTCTCTAAAAGTTGAATATTTGTCTTAACATTTTTTTCCTATTTCCTTTTCACAGTGTAAAAAAAGAAATAAAAAAAATTAGTAAAATCTAATTAGTGGATGTGGGGATCTTTGAACAATGGTGTTTCTTAGTATAATAGGTTAAGAAATGTGGTTGGGCCTGACTCAACTCTACAAAACCGGTTGGTAGAGTGAGGATTGCCCCCACTTATATACACAAGTTCAGGTCATATATTGTCCGATGTGGGACTCTTAACATAATATTCCTTCCAAATGGCAAGTAGATGCATGTTTATGTTTATTTACCCATAATGTCTTTCATGCTCTGTATCGCCTGAAACTGGGTTTCTTGGTCGAAAAATTTCCTTGGTTGCGGCTTGTGTATTAACTTGTTGTTCATATTGTTGGTTAAGTTGTTTCTTTTGCTGGTTTTCTAGTTCTGTTGGGCGGGGTTGGGGGTGGTGGTAGTCTTCTCAAGGTGAAAAATTATTAGTGAGTAGGCTGGAATGGAGTCACTTTGCTTCAGTGGTGATAGTTGATTCGGATGATATTTGGTTGGCCGGTTTCTCCTATTTGTGTTTTTGGTGGTGCGAACTTAAACACTCATCAGTTTCCCTTGGGTTGTCTTGTGTCTCAAATTATTTGTGTGGTTAATTGCATTCGGAGGTTGTTGCAGTTTGAATTCTATTGTTAGTTAGCTACAAGTAGTAATAGCAGGATGTCAAAGTCTGGATTTCATAATTTGTCGCGGTAGGAATTAGCTTAATCTTTTGTTCCGCGGATTTCATTCACGCGTGCGTTTGATGGATTAGATGTTTTGCGGTGCAATAAGAGTTAATTAAGTCGATGGCTTCCATTTAATCTTAATTCTGATGTGTGTTTGGTTGTAGAAGTTGTTGGTCTCTAGGTTGTATTGTAGTGGTTATTAATAGCAACTAATTCAACATCATTAATAAAACAAGTACCTCGAATCAAGTTATCCTTTGCAAGAGTCTCAGTACCACTCAAAGAAAACACCCTCCCATTAGTCTGGGAAGCAGCAACATTCTTCTTTGGTTTCTGGCATTGAGTACTGATATGGCCCTGTTCTCCATAATTGAAACAAGTTAGACTAGCATTCTTGCATTCTGAAGCACGGTGACCTGTCTTCCCGCACTTATAGCATCTCAAAACCTTATTCTCACACTCACTAGAGCGATGACTAGGTTCGCCACATCTGAAGCATTTGATAGGAGCAGAAGCTCCCCCCACTGTACTTCTTCTCATCAGCAGTTTTATGTTTCCCATTGTCAATTGGATCATCGTAAGGCTTCCCACGTTTTTGATGTTGTCTTCCCCTCTTATCACTTAAGTTCTTGTAATGAGCTGAATGAGCTTTGATATCATCCTCATAGATTCTACAGTTGTTCACCAACTCTTCAAACCTGTAAATTTGTTGGTAACCAATTGCCCGTTTGATCTCCGGACATAACCCATTCTCAAACTTAACACACTTGGAAAATTTAGCAGTTGTTTCACTATAATGTGGATAATACTCAGGCAATTCCACAAAATTGGAAGCATACTCAGTCACAGTCATATCCCCTCGTTTCAACTCGAGAAACTCAACCTCTTTCTTACCCCGCACATCTTCAGGAAAGTACTTCCTAAAAAAATCTCTGCTGAACACAACCCAAGTAGTAACACCACCTCCTAGAGTCAACCTCCGACGAGTACTAATCCATCAGTCATCGGCTTCCTTCTTCAGCATATGCGTACCAAAATGCACCTTTTGTTCATCTGAGTAATCCATGACTCAAACAATCTTCTCAATCTCTTTGAGACAAATTTGTGTGCTCCATCGGGATCATACCGGCCTTCAAAGGTAGGCAGATTGTTCCTCTGGAACTCCTCTAACACACGAGTGCCATCATTCCCTCCAACATTGGGTATCTGTTGCACAGCTTGAGCAACAGCTTGCAAGGCGACAACCATTGTAGCATCGCTTCCTCTAGCCATTGTGCACACTAACAATCAAGGTTAGATAGAATAAAGCATTAATAATGTACACACATTCATCGACTGACAACTACTGGCTCTAAACAACCTGGCCGAACAGACCAATCAGGCTCGGATACCACTAATGTAACACCCATCTAAACCCCAAATTAAAAATACAATTTTATTTAAGATAAATAAACTCTTCATCGAATTATCACGAATGTCTCAACTTTATAATAACTTCACACACAAAAGATCCTGCTCTGTAACACGGGTTTCAATTTCATTATAATAAAATGGTTCAACATAAAAAAAAAAAAACATTTAAAATATTCTTGTAGAGGATTTGAGGTCCAACTTCTTTAAATCAAAATAATACCGTAAAGTTAGTTCTCATAAAATCACATAGTGCACCGCCATCTATATGGTTATAGTTTAAAACTCCAAATAGATGAAAATCGTCAAAACATCTCATAAATCTTCAAAAACAACGAAAACATAAAATATTCTTAAGCAAACACCCTCAACCTCGGTGTTACGTATCACAACAAGACTCTCTTTACTTCTACGAAGAAAATGAGCTCACTCTGAAGCAACTCCTAAGCTTCCTGCAATATTCCGGATTACCTGCAAGTTACCCACGAAAGAGGCAACAATTCCAAGCAGAAAGGGTAAGTAATCACCATTATTATAAAAGATGGAGAAAAATTGGCGGAAAGTAAGGTTACTCAAACAACATCAATAATGCACACATAATCATCATATAACTCATCATAATCATCAAACGTCATTTAACTCAACGTCATAAAAATGCCAAACACAATGATATGCAACTCTATGGACTCATGCATGTGGTATCGAACATCATTGATGAATTAGTTCCAACCTCATTTAACACAAGTAATACCAGTACCTGCAGTCTCCAACCTCTGGCGACTGTTGTCCCACCAGACTTCAGCTTCTCCTTCCAACATGTGAGTACCAAACCTCACCTTTTGAGCATCTCTGCAACCCATGGTTCTGAAGATTTTCTCAACAGCCTTCAGCCATTTTTGTGCAGCTTCTGGATCAAGAATACCCCATTCATATGTATGAGGCTTGTTACTTCTGAACTGATCCAAATCACGAAACTCAACATTCCCAACAGCTTGACCAATGTTCTCTACAACATGTGTCATGGCTTGTATAGCAACAACAAGACTAAGCTCCTATTTTAAGGACTGACTCAGCTACTACATATGGCCGGTTGGACCGACCTATTCTGATACCAATTGTAACACTCCATTTTTCCAATTTCGAAAACAATAAATTAATAAGTAAAATCAGAGTTTTCATACAAAGTTAAATTCCACGTCAACAATAATAACAACAAAACTTCTTCAATTAAAACAACAGAAAATTCTGATTATTCAATATACGACAACTTGCCAACAACAACAAAATTCATCAAAGATTCTTGATTTATAAAGTTTCAACAATTGAAATGTGATACGTAACAAAGTAATTAAAAAGAATAAAACATCTAAAATCCCCAAATCTCGTGTTACGTATCAGAGCAGTCCTATGACTCGAACAGGCAACCCACAATTCACACATACTCAAGTACCTAGATTATTTGTACTTCCAAGGAAGCACAGATACAACAACAACAAAGGGGTGAGAAACGTATTCATCAATTAACGGTGCATAAAACAATCCAAGGATAATATTTCACGCAAATAACATACACGACAAACATCACAACAACAATTAGCAACATGATTCATGATTCAACAACAATAATAATGAAATGTGACTCAACCATGACACAATGCATGTGGTACCAATTCACCTTAGTTGATTCAATCGAACTCAATTCATAAAGAATTTGGATAAATCACATACACTTATCTGGCAATGATTTATCTCCAACATTCTCCACCACGGAATACGGATGAATCACGTACTCCCACCCGATAATGATTCATCCCACCAATAATACCTCCATGTATGCATGATAATGATAATGCACACAACTTGTATAAACACCTCATTATACATCTCCACGATCCATCTGATCACATAAGTTACACAAGTCCTACACAATCACCAAAAGTTCCTCACACAACTTAAGTAATTATTCGTCTAGTTAATTTACCTAAGTTTCATTGATAATTAATTTCTCATCACCAATCCTGTATTAATTAAGTCCTAAGGACTACAATAATGTCTCAGATCAAGATAATCGACATCGGATGCAAAATCGGGACAAAAATCACAAAACACCAAAATTACCCTACAAGCCTGGTCATACGTGTATTGCACAAGGCCATACGCGTATTTCCCGTCACCTTCAACTCAATACGCGTAACGACTCTTCATATGCATAGTGTCAAGCTTTCCTACGCGTATTCTACGAAAATTGGCAGATGGTCGTGCTAAAAAGCTCCTCATACACGTATTGCCATTACCTTACGCGTAATGACTTGATTCCACGCCATGCCATACACGTATGGCCTACCTATTACGCGTATGGACAACATTTTTGCAAATTCTCATAATTTCCTCTTCATTCTGAATCTGTTCACTATGGTTCTCGTTCTCACACTTCATACCAGTCCTAGGGAGGTTTCTACACCAGTTTTACACTCCTATTCATGTCGTTCTTTCATCTAATATTACTAAATTCAGTTCTATCAGTTTTCTAGATCTAGATTCGTCACTCTACCTATGCAACAACACCAAAGTCTGTACACACAATGCAATATACAGAACAACAACAATAATATTTCAAACAAGAATTCAAGTAATTCAGATCCATTTCACAACAATAATTCCACAAGGCACAAAATTACATAAACATCAATTATACACAAAAATCCTACAAGGAAAAGGACTCATCATTATCCCATTATGAACCCTTTTCCCCCTTACCTTAATTCCTTGAAGAAATTCTTGCAAATTTGCTCTATGGAGATTGCCCTAGCAGAGATCTTCTTCTTCCTAGTTCTCCCTTGATCTCCAAAAAGTTATTCTCACTAAACCTCCTCTAATTTCAGATTAAGGTTAATTCTCATAATACCATAACTCTAATGTTTTATTAATTTAACCATTATTTTAATTAAAATAAAATAATAATAATAATAATAATAATAATAATAATAATAATAATAATCCTATTAATATTATTAACATAATAATAATAATAGTAATAATAATTAAAATAATATTTAATTGGGTCATTTTATATATTATTATCACTTTCACCAATACTAACCACATCATAAGTTTACTTGTCCCACTAGGACTCTACACCAAAACATATAGGCACACACACCTTAAACAAGGCCAACAATACACCAAAAATACACGATGATAAATTATTAAAAATGAGGTGTTACACTTTCTAAGGTGGGACCTTTAGCAGCGCTTTCTAGAAACCGTTTTCTAAAGTGGGTCCTTTATAAGGCCTTTAGGAGCGTTTTCTAAAAGTATTTTCTAAGGTAATCCTTTAAAAGTATTTTTTAGCGAATTTTTGTAAAACATATAAGAGCATTTTTGTTGCACTGCGAAAAATAATTTTTGACGTAGTATTGACATATATATATATATATATATATATATATATATATATATATATATATATATATATATATATATATATATATATATATATATATATATATATATATATATATATATATATATGAAAGGATCTCAATCAAATTCAATAAATCACCCTCCACCAAAATATCAATCAAATTCATTTCAATAATAAATATATTGAAAGATAAAGACATGTTTGAGTTTTTAATTAGATTGGTTTAAATTTAAATCGATTTGTGATTTTTATTTAAATTAGTTTATATTTGAACACCTATACATTTAATCAGAACAAATTTTGGGAGTGACAAATAATTTGCAGTTAAAAAATATAGTATATATTAAGTAAAGGTAACATCACAAAACCAGATCATAAAGAAAGCTTAGATAACTACATTAAAGTGTGAGAACATGTGAAAAAGTGGTGAATAAAAAGATGAAATAAATGATGTTGGTAGAGGGACAATGATATAATTAGTCTGCACTATATCTATAGTCAATTCATGTATACCTATAGTAATTAATACCACCTTGTTAGTACTAGAAAATTAGGCTGTGAGTACAAAGCTTTGTTCATCATTAAAGTTAGCTTCCAATCAACAAGAAAATGTAGTATTGTTACTAATTGTGTTTTTGATTGGGTAAAGGGGCAAGGGCCTATATCCTGTAGATCTCTAATATAATATGTATTTTAATATTTTAGAGAATGAGAATCTAAATCTTTTGATCCGTCATCCATTAAAATATAGATAAAACGGATATATTCAACGAATTATATCTGTTTTGTCACTCCTAATATAAATCATCGAGCAAACATAAAATATATATATATGATTATATTTGAGTCTACACCACCTACATCAAAAATTTATTTCAGCAATTCCCAAAAAGAAGCAACTTTGGCAGTGATGACTATGTCATGTGGAAGCATGAGAAAGGCATCAAATAATATATATGCATTGAAGCTTAAGGACAAAGCAAAATGATGAAGATGAAGTTTGAAAGAAGAAAGCAAACAATAACATGTGGTAGTATGTACTTTTCAGAGATATCAAGTAGTCACCACAATGCTGATGCCATAGTGTCTATTTATTATTTATGAGACCTAATTAGTTTATCTTCCTATATTACTATATTGTTACAAGGACAGGTATATATGCATTCAACATAATCAGATTTTGTGTTTGTGAAATTAATAAATAAGTTGCCAAATTTATTGAATGATTCTTAAAGGACGTTGACCCCATCTTGAAGGTGACATTCTAACCAAGACAAATACTAGCACTAGTACTCCATAATAATACTTTGACCTAGCTACTTTTTCATATCTATGTCATAACTCCTATTTCTTACTTTTAATTGAATCTTCTTGTTTATGTGAAATAGAAAAAATTGATAGATAATATTTATCGTAAATGAGTTGAATCAAGTCGAGTCGAATTTGTCTTAACTCGATTTGATTCGTTAAGATTTAATTTAGTTTAAATATTGGTTTGAATTCAACACGATTTTTTTTTAAGTTCAAAATTTATTTATTATAAGTTTATAACAACTCGATCCAATTTGTTAAATTCATCTTGTGCGTTCACGAACTTAAATTATTTTCTTAAAAAGCAGTATTGATATAATGTTAATTTTATTTGTATAAAAAAATAGAAATATTTTAACTCACTTGAGAATATAAATAATCAATTAAAATCGTTAAATTAAAAGAAAATACAAGATCAAGATTTCGGTTAAATCTTTAAACCTACTGTTAGAGATAATATATTTTTTCTTGTATATAATTAAGTTGATTTATTAATCTAACGAGTCGAATTATATATAATTCAAGTTCAACTCATTATATTAACGAATTTAATTTTTTATTCATATTCAAGTGATTTGATTCATGAATCTAATTCAACAATGTAATTATAAAATCGAATTTCAAATTATATTCGAGTTGATTCCGTTCATCATTCGCTTTACCTATTGCTAAGTATAATTACAAATATAATTATGTTTAATGTTATTAGTTTGAAAATAATATCGTGTATAAAATATGTAATTACTTTAAATTTGCTTATTGATATTTAGAGTAGCAAGACTATAGTACTAATTATCTTTGAAATGTGTTTGACTTAATATAAATAAATGAAACAATGTTAACATTAGCTATTAATTGTCGAACAACCCAATGATGTTGTTATTGTCTGCCTCAACGATCCTTGCTAGTATTAAATATACCACCTAAATCCATAGATATATTCGACAATGGTGATAGAAAAAGGACACAATATCGAAGATGCAATTATGAGTTTAGTAGGAAGTAGTTTTACTTTCAATATATATTCTATGCATTAAAAATGCATAGGTCCTAATAATTAAAATGAATGAGAATATAAATGATATGGGTAGCTTCTTATATGTATAGTACATCTCCTAAGAATGGAGTATAGTTTTACCAGACATAGGTCACTAATTTCTTAAATACTACTACTATTATTTCTTTTGATGTCAATGTTTAACTAAAATACTATTTTGAAATATTAGGCATAACATGAATAAAAGCTTTTTAGATCGATTCAAAATGATATTTTTAAGTAATAGTAAGAAATCTTCTTGATAAAGGATTAAATAGAAAGGTGGAAAACTGAAAATAAAAAGTGTTATGAGGCATTCACAGGGTCAGTAAAAAATGACCCAAAAGCGAAACACGAGTTAAAAGGAACACAAGGTAGATAGATTTTCATCCTAACTTGAAGTAGGTAATTGTATTTTCCAACACATCAATTATCATCCGGTCAAATCTAATGATTGTCTGCGCAGCACGCTACATCATATGCGAGTAGTTTCAACCGCTCTTAGCATATAAGGGTAAAATACATCATTTCTAAATCACTGGTCAAGGATTTAGTAAAGACTACCTCGAGAGGCATGAGATTGAAACTTCTTGACTAAGGGTTCCGACAAAGGTAGCAATCCAATTTGAAATTAACAAATTTTAACCTAAGATTCAATGGGTAACAACAAGTCGTTGATTTGGACGTTTGTGCAACATCATGTGACAATGTTGACTATTACATATTGAGGGTTGAGTTTTTTCAAACTCTTAATGAAGTTCTATATCGAGAATATATATATATATATATATATATATATATATATATATATATATATATATATATATATATATATATATATATATATATATATATATATTCAGAAGTAGATATAAAATGAACTTCACATATATGAATTTCGAGATGGTGTCGTCTCAAAGTGAGAGTTGG
This sequence comes from Lathyrus aphaca, assembly GCA_963966055.1. Lineage (NCBI taxonomy): Eukaryota > Viridiplantae > Streptophyta > Magnoliopsida > Fabales > Fabaceae > Lathyrus > Lathyrus aphaca. The sequence goes on from OZ014522.1 coordinate 560,086,142, forward strand.
AGTTGCTCTCATGAAAAATTCACGAAAATAAAACACATGACCATAAATAGTGTTAGGTGAGAGATGTAGGCGAAAAACCACTAAAGTGTGTGTAAGGTAACATTGGTTTAATCACAAGGGATAACGGTTAAAGGCATTGCTACCTAACATTTTGATTAGACTTTGCATTGTCCTTACTAAGGTTAAATTCAAATCGAAAGATATTTAACTAAATTAACATTCTTTTCCTTTCTTTTTCTATAATTGATCTGGTCATTATTAGAACAAGTGTGCGATTATTATAAAATTATTAACAATTAATAATCTTGAGTGTGTTTAAAAAATGACAAGAAAATATTCAAGTGAAGATTAATTTTTGAATTCAAAAATAAGCAACACTTTTGAAGTGTTGCAGTAGGTTTGAATTCAGAAATAGACAACACTTGTGAAGTGTTATAGAATGTTTGAATTTGAAAATAGACAACATTTCGTGAAGGCTGCAGAATGTGAAACAGTGCAACCATTGAAAATTGTTGGTGTATGCAAAAACATTGCAACACTTGGTAAAAGTATTGTTGTAGATGAAATAATGAGACATTTGAAAAATGTTGTTGTAGGCGAAACAATGTAACATTTAGCAAAAATGCTGCTGAAAGTGTCTGTTTCAAGGATCGCAACTTTATGAAACAACACCAGTTTGGTCTATAAATTGAGCATTCTGGATTCAGAAAAACACAATAAAAGTTTGTGTATCCTCTTCACATAATTCCAGACACTTTTCATGCATTTGAATTTTCATTAGTCTAGTGCAAATTCGATTAGAAGGTTGAATTGCATTGGATATTCTTGCGTTTCAACTCTAAGATTATAAATAGTGTTTGAAATACTTTTAAGGAAAGTGAGATCATTCATGATTCTAGTCTCGATCTATTCGATTTAAATTAAATTTTCTAATAAACGGACATGCTACAATGATATATAAGTTTATTTTAGAAAAGAATAAATAAATCTTCACTAAATTTTCTTTTCCTTATGACCGTAAAAGATAGTAATTGAGTCAAGGATGATGTCACAAACACTCCTACGATTTTATTCTAGTCAAGAATAATTAAAATTTCACTAATATTCACCATCTAATCGATTTTAAGGAGTAACTTATTACTGGTCATAGATTTTATAATTGAAAAATTAGAATAATTGTCACAAAATAATTATTTTAGAGATATCAAATTATCTAAATATGATAAAAGAATTTAACAATCTTTCATACTTTTGATTAGAATTCGATATTACTTTAACAAAATCTTACTATTTTGTAGAATTATATTATATATATTTCAAAAATATTTGAATGAGATGATAAAAGATATATTTTTATTTAATTAAAGATTTCGGTTCAAATTCCGCTATGGAAACATAATAGTATTAAATTTTTATGAGGAAGAGCTGTTTGTTAACTTGAAAAATTAATTTTACATGTATGCACATAATATAATATAATCGATTTCCAAGGAGAAAAAATAATGTGAATAGAAAATAGTGAATTAAATGAAGAGAGTTGGAAAAAAAAAGCTGTTATTGGGGTTTAATCTGTGGTAGAAAATAGGGCCTTTGGTATGATGATTGAATGAAGTGAAGTGGAGCCCTTGAAGGAATGGGAGTTAAAAGATTTGTCACAACTTTAATGAGCAGAAGTTGGATGGGTTAGAAGAATCTTAATAAAAAGGATTAGGTGTGGTATGGTTACGTATGCAAAGCAAAGCATGCTTCCTTTTGAATATGTAAAAAAGTGAGTCATTTTCACGTCAGAAAAAAGCTTTTGTTGATTTGTGATAGAAAGCTACCAAAAAGCTTATGTGAGCATGAATAAAACTTGATGACTAGTATTATGAGTTAGTGGAGAAAAAGTAACTTTTCATATGGCTTCATCTAAGTGGGATTTTCTATAGTTAGTAAAGCTTTAAGGATTCCAAGTAATTCAAAAGTTTAAAGTAAAGAAGAAGATGCCTTGTGTTCAAACAAAATACCTTTTTGAGGTGGGAATTTGGCATCTTCTTTCTATCTTTTATATCATCAAATTTCTATAACAAAATTAAGTGGAATATATAATAATAGGTATTATTTGGGATGGTCAGTGCTCTTCTCATTATAAGAAGCTAATAACTAGCCTTAATTTATAATCTATCATTTTATGTGGAACCATGACTCATCATATATCATATATATCTAAATAATAATAGATATAGATAGATACACCCCAAAATTGATAAATAATAATTTTATTTTTCAATTTTAAGATTTTTATAAATTAAATAAAAAATGCTTAAATATGAATTATGTGATATGTATGAAAATATTATATTTTATTTTTTATTTTTACACTAGACACTTATGTTGGGTTATGATACATCTTTTACAAATAATTTATTACTGTTTAATATTAATAATTTACATATTAATATAAAAGTATAAATATTTTTTTTAGGGTTTATATTTATTTAACTTAACTCTTAAAAATATAAGATTGACATAAGATAAATTTAAAAAAATAAAATAAAATATAAGATGGTTGTTAAAATTTTCAAATATAATAATATTTGTAAGAAGTATATTTTTGACCTAAAATTATTAAGAGGCTTTATAGATAAAAACATTTGATATAATTTTCCTTTAGGGTGATGTTGAAAAATGAAATGATAGTAAAAAGGGGGAAGCAACGGTCCAGTTTAGCTTGATTGGTGGTCTTGTGCCGACTTCTCTTGTAAAAGCAAAACCACTTTCTTTTATTCTAATCTAAACATATCAAAAAGTTGAAGAAAAAAAGTAGAGAAAATGATGGGATTTTGAAGAGGCACAAAAGTCTTGTTGCTTTGAGTGCAAGAAGCTACCAAAAAACCTTTTCTTCTCAATTCTGAATGATTTACCTTTTTTCATTGTTTGCTTAAAGTTTGACCTTCATAACATGATTATACTCTACTTTCTACATCTATTTTTCTTTTAATATAAATAATAATATGTCGTGCTTGCTTTGCAATATTCAAAAGTCTTATGGGACCTTTTGCCTCATTATATTCCATCAATTACCCTTTCTGGGAGACCTTGGATACTAAATCATTTAACTTATGGAAAATGTGTTTATCATCTTCATTACCATAATTCATTTGAATAGTATTACCTAACACCGTTTGAATGAAATAAGGTTAGCATCAATATTATAAATATATTAATTTTTTTAATTTATTAAATAATTAATGTATTTTTCTATTATATTAATTATTTAAATTGATTATTAAATTATAGTGTTATATTTGTTAGGATTTCAAACAAGAACAAACGACTCTTGGTCTCCACCAACATTATTGATAATGCCCAGGTGTCATTCTATATAAAATGTGAGACTCGCTTTCTGACATATGATGTGTTTAATATTAGTTTCTCCTGTTAGGTTCGTGAGGGAAATCTCACCATAAATTCCTGATAAAGTAAGTTAGTCAACAGTCTCCTCTAATTATGGAGGATAGTTACTGTCCTTGAAGGTTTTCTAAACCCTAAGTTTAAAAGGTCTTTATATATATATATTTTTTTCTCCCAGAGAAGAGGACATGTTATAATTCATACGCTTATACTTAAACACCAAATAAATATAAGATTCTCTTATCTCATGTGAACATGTTATCTAAACTACCATAAACACTAATATACAGAATTTTTCACCGCCGTGGATAAATCATAACTATCATACAATATAATATACTTACTAAGATTTTTAAATACCTCTGTTTTTGCAGAAAAAAATCTGCACACCTATATATTTTTAGTTATATATAATAAATTTAAAACTTATAATATTTTTTAAATTGTACAAAACGACCTATAATATAGGATTTTTTTATTTTGTTATAGTTAAACTAAAATAAAAGGAGTCTCATTAATATATTTTACAATTAATTTACGTTGAATAAATTTTTCAAAAATATTTGACGACTAAACTTAGCTTTAAATTCTTATAGAGTATTCAAATGTTTGAGTGTTAAGAACTAAACTTTATCCTATAAATGAGATTGAAGTTAGTTTTTTCTTTTCTTTCTAATTGATCTATACTTTAGTTTTGTCACCCTAAATTTTATTTGATTTTTTGTTTTTTAAGTTTTGTTGGATTCATGTAGTTAAAACATTTATAAATATATTTAATTGAGATTGAACAATTTAATTTTTTAATAAATATTTAATTTTTTATAAAGAAAATAAAATATGAATTATGTGATTTTATCTGATAGGATAATTTAAAGTTGTTGATAATATGATAGAGGAATGAAATATTAAAATGGAATGAAAGGTTGGAATATTCATGATAGCATATGTTCTCTATTACTGGTGGCTAAGATAATGGATTTGAAAAGGCATACCTTTTCTCTTGTCAAAGCAACAACACCTTTTCACAATCATACTATAACGAGGTAAACACTAATTCATAGAGAGAGAAAGAGATTGAGATTGAGATTGTGGGAGAGGGAACAAGTAAATTGTTGGTGAAGAAAAGATACTGAAAAGTTTCAATTTTGGCTGATTAAGTCTTTTCAAATGGAGAAATAATTACACACATGCTAGAGAGAACAACCACATGTCAATTCACGACTAAAACTTACTATTTTTTTTTCTCACTTTTTTTATATCATCAAGTTTACTTGTTTTTTCTTTCTTACTATTTTTTTTTTCTCACTTTTTTTATATCATCAAGTTTACTTGTTTTTTCTTTTTATATAAAGACCCATATTCAAAAGGAAAAATGATAGAAAATCAATTAATCCTGAGATCAAAAGAATTTTTTTAAAAAATATTAATAAAAAAGGGATACAATTTTTTGGAATGACCTATTTTCATTCTTATTTTATCTTTTAAATATAATTTAATTAATTAAAAAAATTAAAATACTAATAAAAAATACAGTTTTTATCTATAGAATTGTAGTTATTTTGAATTGTGGTAACTCCATAACTATTTAGAGTTGGTTTTTTTTATAAACCTCTTATAGTGTAATGCATAACATAAATACGAATTGATAGAAAGCAAATAAAAACATGTTCATTTAATATTGGTGGCAACATGATAAGACACGTTAATACACTCATTCAATGTTGATATTCATCCGATGATTCTTCATAATTTATGGTTTGTGGGAGTTAATAGTTTTCTTCTTTGTCATTGTTTGTATCGGAAGTTTCAATGTTTGTTTTTGTATTATCAAGCAACATCAAGAGTGAAATTGATTCATGCTAATATTGCCGGGGTCTTATTACTCCAATATTCCACTATCAAAAGAGATAAATTTGAGTTTCAAAGATAACTATTACAAATAAGATAACTGTTTTTTTATTATAGAAGTGATAGTTTTTCATTAAAAATTCAACGGAATTTAAATTTAAATTTTTGCCTCTTAATTTAAATGAAATAAAAATTAACGCCATTGGATCATCCATACTTGATATATAGGATTCTTAATTCATTAATTAATTATTGATTTTTGTAAATATCATATATTTAAATTTAAGAACAATATTGAATATAATACAGTGGCATTATTCTGAAGAAAAGAAAATCTAAATTTAACTAACAATTCAATGAAAATTGATTATACTCACAATTATTTGAAGAAAAATGAAGGTTATGTTCTTTAATTTCAATATACTTTAATAACTTTGTTGTCTTCATTTCTCTATTTCAAACTTGAAAGAAAAAAATTAATTTCAAATAATGTGCTACAACAATTGAAATCAACTTATGAATTTAAATAGTGCCAGTACAATTACAATTTAGAGTGTTTATTCATTTTGTGTTGTTTTTTATTCGACGTAAAAATTAAATCACTGGTCAAATACTATTTTTGGGTAAAAACTAAACTTAATTTACATAAACACTAAGAAATCATGACTAATATAGTATTTTTTTTAAAACACTGTAAATCCTTGCAACGGTAAAAAGTAAGAAGATATTTATTTGCTTCAAATAAATAAATATAATTTAGATTAAATTATTACAATCATTTTGGTTTCTTTTATGAGAAAATTGGTGATGCATTGATAGTGTAAATTTTTTTTATACTATCATCCAATCACGACCATGAATCTCACAAAGCCAGACCGTAATTTTTAAAAAAATTATATGATATAACAAAATGATATGTTTTTATTTGATGACAATATAAAAAAAATTTACATTGTCAGTACATCTCTTTTAACCTCTTCTTTTATATGTTTCTGTTATATTTATATTATTTTTCACTTATCTATCATACCAATAGGTGATGTAAGAGAAGTTGTGTTTGTATTAAGTGAAGCATAGAAGGAGATAGATCCGATAAGAAGAGAAAAAATGATTTAAAAAATATTTAAATCAAAATGAAATGAAAATAAGCATGTCATGCTTACTTTATTAACATGACAATTTATTTTTTAAGGTAATGCATTGATAAAATAAAGTAGTTTTACATTGTCATTCAATAGAAATTCATTAATTTATCATATCAACAATATAATTTTAAAATTAAAGTGTGATTTGATAAGATGCATGTCGTTATTTGTCTGACATTATAGTTCGTGCATATTCTTTTTTCCCTTAACTAAAAACTAAAATTATGAAAAATAATATTTATAATTAAATTATACAAGAGAATATGTTATAAATTTTATTATATAAATAATTTAAATTAAAATTAAAATTAAATAAAATATACCTATTTATATTTTAACTCATTTGTGTATTAAAAAAATGGACAAACCATCACGGGAGTTAATAGTTTTAGTACATGTTTTGTTATTTTATTGCTAAAAAATTGGACTATGGATACTGATAAATAAATGTATTGATAGGTAGCATACTGAAACCAATATAAAAAAGTTTTAGGTATACTTTCACATATTTGACTATTTTTTTAACATTGATAAAATCAAAAGGAAAAATACTATTGCCAATTACATGTTCCAATGATCAATGTTTTAACAATACTTGAATATAACAATCTTGTTAATTATATAGTACAATTTTTTTTTATAAAGTTCTGAATAAATATCATTAGTCTCATCATCTAAAAAGTTAATGCTCAAATCAAACTTATAAAAATTAATATTGTTAATATTTTCACACGATACACCTTTAAAAAATGGACAAATGGGTACAGAAGTGTCCGTTTAAACGTTAGTTGATATAATATAAATAAAATTTATTTTAAATAAATTAATATAAAATTATTGATATTGTTGTAAAATATAACTTCATTAACATAAAAAAAAAATTAAATAAATAAAGATAACGGATAATAACAATCAAAATAAATTATTTCAAATAAAAGAAAATTATTTTATGTACAATAAGAGAATAATTTAACTTAAACAGAAAAGGCTGAATATGAAATGAAGTAATATTATTTATTCAATTTGATAAAATAATAAATTATTAAGGAGAGAATAATTCTTTTATTCACTAGATTTTTCAAAGCTTTTATAACAAATTATAAATTTGCTTTAAAAAAATCAATTAAGTGTTTAAAAACAAACTCAATTTTATCTCAAATGTTTTCAAATCTCTTTTAACTTTTTATATAAAAATCACACAAATATAAAATATAAATTGTTACAAATGTTTATCAATCCCCTTAACTATCTCTTAGTGTGAAATATTGGAACAAACCCTAATACGAATAGCATGTCGTCGAAGTATGCTCACATGTTATTGTTTAATTGAGTCTTGTGTTATGGATCTAATTGTTTAAGTTAGCTTGTATCCTAAGTTAACTTGTAATGGGTAATTGTTAAAAAGCTCATTAGGTTAGTATGTTAGTTTTCTTATAAATAGTATATTAGTCTCTCATCTTTTGAATAAGGGAAAATAGGAAGATAAAACCCTAATTCAAGAGTGAGAGATGTTATTTGTTATTCTTTTATACTTGTAATCTTGTTGAAAGAGAAAGGAAAGAATAACAGTTTATAACCCATCCTTGTTGTTATCTTTGGTTACCTTAAACCCTAACCCTTGTGGGTTTCCCAACTGATCAAGGAACCAATTATACTTTGTTTTTAATGTATCTGATTCACAACAAATTGGTGCGGTGAGCGTGGAGAAGATGCCTTAAACAAAATATGAGATTGAAAAGTTCACCGGAGTGAACGATTTCGGTATGTGGCGCTTGAAGATAAAAACCCTACTTGTTCAGCAGGGTTGTTTGAAAGCGTTGAAGGGAGAGACGACCATGAATGTTGCGTTAACGGCAGCTGAAAAAACGACCATGATTGAGAAAGCACACACCACAATATTGTTGAGTCTTGGTGATAAGGTTCTTCGACAGGTATCAAAGGAGACGACGGCGTCAATGTTATGGTTGCAACTTGAAGGTTTGTACATGACCAAATCATTGGTGAATGGACTCTACCTGAAGCAAGTCTTGTATTCATTCAAGATGAGTGAAGACAAAGTGTTGGCTGAGCAGTTGGATATGTTCAACAAGCTGATTCTTGATCTTGAAAATATTGATGTGAAGGTCGACGATGCAGATCAAGCATTGTTGTTGTTATGCGTTTGCCCATAACACATGCTCACTTCAAAGAAACCTTCTTGTATGGAAGAGAGTCACTGACCTTTGAAGATGTTCAACATGCCTTGTATTATAAGGACTTTAACGAACAAAATGAGCATAAACCTTCGATGATTGGTGAATGTTTGGTCGTTAAGGAGGAATTCTTGTGAAAGGATGGTAAGTTCGACAAGAAGAAGGGCAAAAGTCAACATAAATCTTACAGCGGTGAAGCATCTGGTGTTCGATGCTATCAATGTAAGAAGGAGGGTCACATTCGGAAGGTGTGCCCTGAACGCCTGAAAGATCATGGAGGTAATGATAATGGCAATGTTGTCATTGTTCAAGATGATTTCGACTAATATGATGTTCTTGTGGTTTCGAGTGACGACTCAACAAAATAATGGATTATAGATCCAGGTTGCACTTGGCACATGACCCTAAATAAAGACTTGTTCGAGGAATTATGTGATCAAGATGGTGGATCAGTGCCACTGGTAAACAACAAAGTTTGCAAAATTGCAGGTATTGGATCTGTGAGATTCAAGCTCCATGATGATCAATAAGACTATTGACTGAAGTTAGGTATGTACCTGACTTGAAGAGAAATTTGATTTCTCTTGATGAATTCAACAAGAAGGGATATGTCTTTCAAGGAGAGAAAAGTATCCTAAGAGTCATGAATGGGTCGAAGGAAGTCTTGAGAGGCATGAAGAAACAAGGCTTGTATACTGTTCTAGACTGGGCCCCCAGAGACTACATTGGGTCATGAACCAATACGTCGAGCAGGTGCCCATCCACTCGGGCAAGCATACTATGCGGTCGAGCAGACGCCTCATAGGTCGAGCATACACTTGACACGTCGGGCAAGTAACAGGTCCATTATCCCACTTGCCATATCACCCAACAACCCCCTATTATCTCCTGAAAGATAGGGCCAAATGGACCAAGGACAAGACTACTTGCTAGGTCTACACGCTCCTGACGCGTACCTTGGCAGTTCTTCCTTGGGCCTCGCTAATCCATCCCAAGAAAGGACTTTGGCCCAGCGCTGGGGGCTCACTATAAATACCCATTTTCACTAAAGGGTCAGGTATTCTGAAACACTTCTTGCTTACCATTTTTCTGTACCTCTCACTTACTTTGGCATCGGAGTGCCTTGCAGGTACACCCCTGTTGCGGTGAGAATCGGATACCAAGCTATTAAGTGAGCTTGAATCGCAAAACATTTAATGTTCACCACCGACTTTAATTTAATCCAAAAGGAAAAGGGAAAAAGATCGTAAAAACCCTAAATGAGGAGAAACTAGGTTCGGGGGTTGATTATACCTAGGGAAGGTGTTAGCATCCTAAGCATCCGCAGTATCCTACGGGAACCTCTTGTTAATATTTGTGTTATTGTTGTTTATTGCTTGATAAAATTATGGGAACCTAAGGTTTTATTTCTAATGGTGCTCGCACAACATCGCATCGATGCCTACGTATCGGGTATAGAATCAGAGCACTCGTAGTTCTCCTAAGGATTAACGAACACTTGGTTACGCTCAAGGTTCGCGGGGGAAGGTAAGTGTTATGGCAAACACTCACGTGACTTCAAGAAAGTCACAAAAAGTTGTAAAATAAAAAGCTAAGGACCTAATGGCTAAGGACCTAAGGATGAGGGACCTAATTGCTAAGGTCAAAGAAAAAGAAAGGACCTAATTGCTAAGGTCAAAATGGAATTAGGGATTGCTAAACTTCCTATGACATTGAGTCAACTGCAGGAGTCTTTCCCTTTTGGATTGAAAAAAAACGTAAACAAAAATAAATGAGGGTGCAAGCTCCTAAGACTAGGCAAAGGCTGCTACTTGCAAAATAAACTGAATGAAGTAAATGGAAAATACAAAGTAAAGGGCTTAATAACTGGGCTATGGCTCGATATATGGATCGAGAATGCGGGGGTGGAAACAAACGCAGTGTGTCAATTTTGCTTAAGTTGAGAAACTGTGCAGTGTAAGGAACTGTGCAGATGGCGATCGTAAACGACCGACTTACGTGTGTGAGTGTAGTGAAGTGAAGTTCACTTGGCGTTGGACCAAGGAATTATTATTTTGAATATTAAATTAAATGGTGTAAACTTGCGAGAAATAAATAATAAATAATAAAGTGAAATAAAATATGAAATATAATAAATTAAATAAAAATAAATTGAATAGAATAAAAATAAATAAATAAATGAAATAGAATAAATAATGAAAAAAAAGTGCATGGCCTCATATGGGTTTAGAAAAATTGACAAAGTCAAATATCCATAAACCGCCTGTTCTTATCATAGGCCCATGAAAAGAGAAAAAATAAATGGATAGATTATTAAATAGTTCTCTAACATATATTTCCTCTTTATAACCCCTTTTTTTTTTTTTTTTTTTAAAAAAAATAAATTGAAAATAGAATAAATTAAATAGAATAGAATAAATAAAAAATAAAAAAAATGGCCTCAAATTGGTTTAGATAAAAATTGACAAAGTCAAATATCAATAAACCGCCTGTTCTTATCATAGGCCCAATTTATAAATAACTAAAGAAGACAATTTATAAAATAATGAAAATGAATTTCTAAGTTAAAAGACAAGCTAAGTCCTAAAATTAAATAATAATAATAATAATAATAATAATAATATAAAATATGCAATAAAAATAAAATAATAAAAACTTAGAAGGGAATTTGAAACAACAAAAATAATAGAGAAGGTATGTGTTACTGAATCTGTAGAAAAAGGGGTGGGCCTTAAGCCCAAACAGGATGATATTATGGAAACTAAAACATTTAAATTAAAATAAATAAATAAACTAAGGTCACAGTAAATAAAACAAGAAACAGGGTATTCTCTTCTTCACTTTTTTTTTATATAAAAAGAAAAAACAATTTTTTTTTAAGAAAACAAAAACTTCAGATGAACGAAAAGAAGAAAAAACGCAATCGCCGCCATTTCACTCCTCCGGCTTTCATTCCTCACAATGTCAAAACAGGGATAGGAAAAATTAGAAAACATGGTTTAGAGCAAAGAATGGAAAAAAAACCACCCTTAAAGCTTTCAAACGGTCGCCGGCAACCCAGTTCGTCTCTCTCGCACACTTTCAATCGCATGCCTCTCTTTCTGATCGTTCGCTCATCTCTCTCGCGGGCCCTCCCCCTCAATGTCAAGCATCTCTCTCAATCGCCTCTGTTCTTTCACAGTTTCTCACTCTCGAATCACTCGCGGTGGTTCTCCGATTTGGGGGTTTCGGATCGGTTGAAGATGATGGTGAAATGATGTTTACGGAGTGGTGAAAGCCGGCGGCGGTTTGCGGAGGCTCACGGTTTGGTGACGGATAAAGGTTGTTTCAGTGGGTCTGTGAACAGTTCAGAAGAGGGTTTGAGGGTTTGGGTTAGGCTTTGAAACGGTGAGATTCACGGATTTACGGTTGTGATGGCAGGCGAGTTTAAGACGAGATTGATTGGGTTTGCTGGAGGATGAAGATCCAGGTGGTGGAGGTCGTTTTCGAATCACAGTGATGAAAAAAAAAAAAGGTGAACCAGTTTCGTTATTCGTTGAACTCGGTCTTCTTGTATGCAAACGGTATTTCTGTAAATGGCTTTTGGCTTCATGATTTGATTTTTGTTCTGCCATTCACAGGTTACACGTTTGAAGGTTCAGGTTTGACAGCAATGGGACTAATTTTTCGTCTGGTTTTGGATTTGCAGGATGATGGCGGCTATGAGTTTGAAGTTTGTGGTTCTGTTGTGAGTGTGAGCTCGCGGTTTGATTCGCGGATGGTTGGGGTGGCTGATGCAGTTCGAAATGGTACTGTGGTAGATGTGGGTTTGGATGATGAAGGCTGATGACTTATGTTCTGGGCGACGTTTTGGTTTTCCAGGTTTGTGTTTCTACGGTCCTCAGCATCTCTCACTCACCTCTCTGATTTTATTCTTAAATCGTCTTGCCCTCACAGTGATGGCCGGTTCTGGATTGGTTTTCGTTTGCAGGTCGGTGGTTGAAGGCGTGGATGGGCTGTTTCAGGTTGGTTCATGAGCTTTGTATGGATTTTCGGCGGTGGGCTTTGATGGCAACAGAGGTTTCCGCGGTGGTTTCTCCAACTCGGTATGTTTCAGTTTTGGATTTGCGGTGGATTTCTGTGTTTTGGGCATTGGTGAAGTCACGGTTTCAAGGAGATAGCTTACGGGCTTACTTGCTTTGAAGGTTTGAAGTGATGGCCGGCTTCGGCGTTTGAAGGTTTGTGTTTAGAGTTGGCTTAATTACATGGTTTTTGTTGTCTTTGTTGGTTGATGTTGAAGGTTTCGGTCTCTCTGTGTGTTCTGAGTGATTTGGGCCAAGGCTGGGTTTTCTGTTTGTGTTCACGGCATTCACAGTTTTGGTCAAAGGGCCTGAAGGTTGTTTACTGGTTTACGGTTTGTGATGGTTCAGGTTCAGAGGTTACAGCGGCGGTAAGGCGGAGGTAAAAGGGTGGTGTTGCTGGATTTCTATCTCTCTGTCTCGCCTTAGATTCAAACTCATTTTTTGTTTGTCATTTGTTTGATTACAGGTTGAAAAGTGAAGGGTGATACCGCGAAATTGATGAGGAAAATTAATCTGGGTCAAGAAGTGTGGTACTGATACGTGGCGGTTTTGTGCGAGAAAAAGTGGAATGGTGTGAGGTTTGGAGTTGTGCGACGGGTTTCAACGAGTTCTGGTTTAAGGTTGGTGAAGGGTATGAAGTTCTGAAAGTGATGAGTTGGTTGTGAATGGAGGAGCAAAGGTCTAGGGGTTTTCGTTGGTGGTGGAAAGTGGTTGGATTCAGTTTTGGTTTATGAGTTTGCTGTGTATTGCTGTTAAAGGTCTTTTTCGGTTGTGATGGTTTTTTTTTTGTTGAAGGAAGGCTTGTGGTTTGATATTCAAGGCCAATGAAGGTTTATGGAAGGTTGAGGAAAAAAGAAAAACAAGGCTTGCTGCTATGCTCAGAGAGTGCTGGTTTGTGAGAGGAATCACAAACTGATGGAGTGATGGTACTGAAGAAAATGTGAAGTTTATTATGAATTATTTTTTCTATTTTTCTGAGAGAACACTGTGTGTCCTTTTGCTGTGAATTTTTGTTATTATCATTTTTCTTGAAGGTTTTTTTTTATATGTTTTTGTATGCAGATTTAAAATGAAACAAAAGAAAAGAAACTATGATCAAAAGCTGAAAAGAGGTGGAAGAAAAAAAGTCATACCGACCCGAACGTTATCGGGGTGAAGAATCCTCAAGGTATTTGTTGCTCCTCTTTTGATGGTGATCCAACCCTTGTTAATATTGCTGAGATTTTGTGGTTTTCTGATGCTGAGTTTGTGTATATTTGTGACTGTTTGTAGTTGTTTTTGGACTGGTCTTGTAGTGAGTTTTAGGCTGATTTTTTTGTGTGTTTGGACTGTTTTTGAGTGTAAAAGTGCTGGATTTTTGTGTGTGTAGTTGTGCTGAACTATGGTGGTTTTTTTTGGGACTGTTTGGAGTGATTTTTTTTTTGATGCTGAATTTTTGTTAGTTTTCTAATATCACAGTGTGGTTTTGAGGGCTGTCTTGTGTGTGTTTTGTGATGCTGAATTTTTTTGTAGTGTTTGCAATGTAACAGTGTCAATATATAAAACTTGGTTTAGGGTTTTCTTATGAATTTGAATTCTGTACTATGAAACTTGTAGGTGAAGGGTTGGAGGCAAGGGGACAAGTGCTGAATTTTGCAGCAGTGGGTGGAGCAGAATTTGCAGTTTGTTGGTGGCTGCAGGCTGAGTTTTTGGGACTGCTTTGTGCTGTTGGTGGCTGAATTTTCTTGTAGTCTTGTGCTGAATTTTTTTTTATACAATTTCTTTCTCTTTTTTTCTTCTATGTAATTGTAAAACATGCTGATGTAAATATGGCAAAAATTGTGAACTTGAATTGAATAAATTATGTGATTATGATAAATGAATAAAGAAAAGTGTTTGAACAAAAATGAATGAGTTATGAAAAATAATGACACATGAGCATAATGGTCTTGACATAGGATTGAATTTAAAATTTAAAAAGGGAATTGATTCTTGAATTGAAATTGGAAATGATTTTTGAACATGACTTGGAACTTAATATTAAAATTGAAATTGGAACTTGAGGCTTGTGAATAGAAATTGGAATTAAAAAATTAAACACTTATAATATAAACTTGGAAGAGGAAATAAGAGTGGAAATACAATTAAAATTGAGAAGAGAAATAATAAAAAAACTTTTGCAAATGAAAATGGAAATAAAATTTAAATTCACAATTTAAGAATGAATTAAGAATTAAGAAATAGAAATTGAAACAAGAAATAGAAATAAAAATTGAAAAGAAAATAGAAACTTAAAAAAAATAGAAATAAAAAAAAAAGAAATTAAAATTAAAACATGAGTTAATGAGTTAGAAGTATGAAATATAAATTGAATATATATACAAAAAACTTGAAAGCGGAAAGAAATTAAAATTAAATAAACAAATGACTCGAAAATGAGCTGAAAGCAACAGCAAAAAATAAATCGGGAAAAATCCCTGCTAAATGCGATGAATGTATGATGATGATATGAGTGATTAGGGGAAAAATTTGGGGTATGACAGTTGCCCCTATTTAAATAACTTTACCAGATGGCGTGAATGACGATAGGCACTCATGAGATCATGGTGAAAGGTATTTAAATACAGAAATAACCGGAAATTTTGCCCCTAAATGCAATGTTATGCTGGACTACAAACTATCTAGCTCTGCAACTCTTATGCAATGAAATTATGATTATGGTATGAAATGATCAGAATGAGAATGTCGACGACCACAAGCCAAGACTCCTGGGGATAACAAACACTGGGGACGACAGACACTATGGATAAAGAAACGAAAACGGAAAATATTCAAAGTGATAAAACAACAGGTTCAAGTGTAACTGTTGACACTAAGAATAACAAAAGACGGGAACAAAAGAAATCCAACGCGTTGGATCAACGGACACAGACAAAACAAAATAAAATTCAAAGTGACTGCACAGTGGCTCGATGCGACCAACTGACACCAAGAATACAAATAAGACAAGGAAATAAATCGAAGTGGTTGACCAATGGCTCTATGCGACCAAATGACTTTGAGAAGTAAAAGGCAACATATTCAAAGTGAATGCGCAGCGGCTCGATGCGACCAACTGACACTAAGAATACAACAAAATAAACATTCAAAGGGAAAGTGCAGCGGCTCTATGCGACCAACTGTCACTGAAAATGATAAACATAATATTCAAAGTGAATGCGCAGCGGCTCGATGCGACCAACTGACACTAAGAATGCAACAAAATAAACATTCCAAAGGGAAAATGCAGTGGCTCTATGCGACCAACTGTCACTGAAAATGATAATCATAATATTCGAAGTGAATGCGCAGCGGCTCGATGCGACCAACTGACACTAAGAATAAACAACCAAAATATTCAAAAGAAATGTGCAGTGGCTCAATGCGACCAACTGTCATCATGAATAATCAACAAAAAATATTCGAAGTGAATGCGCAGCGGCTCGATGCGACCAACTGACACTAAGAATAAAACAAAAATATCCAAATAGAATGTGCAGTGGCTCAAATGCGACCAACTGTCATTGGAAAATAGAAACGACACAATATTCAAAGTGAATGCGCAGCGGCTCTATGCGACCAACTGACACTAAGAATAACACAAAGCTTATTCAAGGTGAATGCGCAGCGGCTCGATGCGACCAACTGACACCATGAATAGAAATAGGACACAAAATTCAAAGAGAAAGTGCAGTGGCTCGATGCGACCAACTGACTGAAAATGATAAACATAATATTCAAAGTGAAAGCGCAGCGGCTCGATGCGACCAACTGACACTAAGAATAATCAACAAAATAAACATTCAAAGTGAAAGCACAGCGGCTCGATGCGACCAACTGTCACTAAGAATGACAACAAACTTATTCAAGGTGAATGCGCAGCGGCTCAATGCGACCAACTGACACCAAGAATAAAAACAAAAATATTCAAAGTGGAAGCGCAATAGGTTCGAAACCTATTGACACTACAAAAGAAAGCCAAGATACACTCAAAGTGAATGCGCAACAAGTTAAAAAAAACCGGTTGACACTAAGAATGATAAAGGCAAAGTAATCAAAGTATTAAAAACGGTAAATTAGCAGGTTCAAATGTAACTGCTGACACCGAGGATAAGGAAGGAAATCACAATGATTTAGTAGTGGCTCTATGCGACCAACTAGCATTGGGGATAGAATGCAGACCACCCAAAGATAGATCAACGGCTCTAAGCGACCGGCTAACGCAAGGAAGTAACAACGAAATATGTTGGAGTTTACAAGTAAGATAAAACGTCCGACCTCTGGAAATTCCTTCAGGGACCATCAGGAGAAAGGGTACAAATATGTACAAAATCAAATTGACTTGGATTTCAAACAAAAGGTTTCAGGACCTGCTTAAAAGATTTGTGCCAATGACAATTGGACTTCAAGGAGACATGGTGGTCATAAAGACAAAAGCCAAACCACAATTAGAATTCCATGGGGAACACCAGCAATTACTGGGGACAAAAACAAATGGTAAACCACCTCGGGCACCGACAACAATGAATTCTCAAACTGAACACTAATGATATCTGGACCTGGAGTTAGACAGACGACAACTGGGGAAAGATAAATGTTAATGTTAAATGCGCATGATTGAGCATGATGCGAATGATCATGATATGCAAATGTTGACTCAAAAGAGACAAAGAGTTTTGACAAGACTCAAAGAGGAGTAGGCTCTCAACACCAATACTCAGGCGAGCCATATGAAAAAACACTGGGGGGATGTCTTCAAACTTGGAAATCATGCTGGCTCAAAGATCCATCCAAAAGTGTTATCAGTTTTGAACTTCGATGGGGATTTCTGTAACAATAGTATAAAAGTGTTGTTGCAAACCAGGGCTTCTTGGGGGAAACAGAAGATTTTTTCAATTTTCCAAAGTCAAAGAAACTTGAAAGTTTTTCAGTATGTTTCCAAAAAACATTTCCTTAAAAAAAACTTGTCATTTTCAGAGTTAAATTGTAATCAAGTGATGGCATTTTGCATAACAAAAGAAAATAAGAAGATGAACAACAAAATTCATAGGCAAAGTTTGTATTTTATTCAAGAATGGTAGCTTGCCAATGGCAAAAACTCCATGGGAAATTACAATTTGAAAATGGCAATGGGGAAAGGTCTACATTGAATCCAACGACCACTACAATCCCTAATAACGAAGACTGCCCGACACCTTGCTTCTGACGAGAGCAATTGGATCGATCTTCCAGTATGGTTCTTCAGTAATGGTAAACACCATCTGATACAGTCAAATGCCTTTGTCCCTAACTTTTGCCTGGACCGCCCTTCCGGGTTTTCAATCCACCGGGACGCTCTTTTTTGCCTAAGCCGCCCTTTCGGGTTTTCAACTTAGCGAGCTCTTATTTTTTTCATTTTTATCCCTAACTTTTGCCTGGATCTCCTTCATAGGTTTTGATCCACCGGGATACCCATTTTTGCCTAGGTCGCCATTTCTGGTTTTCGACCTATCGGGTTTTATTTAGGCATAATATTTTTTGACTGCATCAGAATTCACCGGGTGTTTCAGCTGTTCACCATCCATAGTTGTAAGGATTAAGGAACCTCCGGAGAATGCCATCTTCACAACATATGGGCCTTCATAGTTAGGACTCCATTTTCCACGCATGTCTTTGTGGACTGGCAAGATTTTCTTGAGTACAAGATCTCCTTCTTTGAATTCTCGAATGCGGACTTTCTTGTCAAATGCTCTCTTGATGCGCTTCTGGTACATCTGGCCATGGCACATGGCGGTCATTCTCTTCTCATCAATGAGGTTCAGTTGGTCAAACCTGCTTTGGACCCACTCAGCTTCCTCCAGTTTGGTTTCCATCAAGATTCTCAAAGAGGGTATCTCTACTTCAATAGGGAGAACTGCATCCATCCCATACACCAGAGAGAAAGGGGTTGCCCCTGTTGAAGTACGAACTGATGTTCTGTATCCGTGTAAAGCATACGGTAACATCTCGTGCCAATCTTTGTAAGTTTTTACCATCTTCTGCAAAATCTTTTTGATGTTCTTGTTTGCAGCTTCAACAGCTCCATTCATCTTCGGACGATACGGAGAAGAGTTATGATGTTCAATCTTGAATGTATCACATAGCTCTTTCATTGTTTTGTTGTTCAAATTGGTCCCATTATCTGTTATGATTCGGCTTGGGATTCCATAACGGCAGATAATTTGGTTCTTGATGAAACGGGCAACCACTTGCTTTGTCACATTGGCGTAGGAAGCTGCTTCTACCCATTTGGTGAAGTAGTCGATTGCAACCAAGATAAACCGATGGCCATTGGAAGCTTTAGGCTCGATTGCCCCTATCATGTCAATGCCCCACATTGAGAAAGGCCAAGGCGATGACAGAACATTCAAAAGTGTCGGAGGTACGTGCACCTTGTCGGCATAAATCTGGCATTTATGACACTTCCTGGCATACTTGAAGCAATCTGATTCCATGGTCAACCAGAAGTATCCAGCTCTCAAAATCTTCCTGGACATGGCATGTCCATTGGCATGTGTTCCAAATGATCCTTCATGGATTTCCCTGATCAATAAGTCTGCTTCGCGCTTGTCCACACATCTGAGCAGAACCATATCATGATTTCTCTTGTAAAGCACATTGTTGCTGAGGAAAAACTTGGACGCCAATCTTCTTAAAGTCTTCTTGTCTAAGTTTGTTGCATCAGCTGGGTACTCCTGATTCTGCAAATAGTTCTTGATGTCGTAGAACCACGGTTTCTCATCAGTTTCTTCTTCGACCAGTAGACAGTAGGCTGGTGCAGTTCTTCGCTCGATTGTAATGAGTGGAGCTTCATTAAGAAATCTGACTTGAAACATAGAGGCCAACATAGCCAAAGCATCTGCAATTTGATTTTCTGCCCTTGGAACATGATGGAAAGTGACTTCATCAAAGTATTTGATCAATTCCACAATGTGGGCATGGTATGGGATCAGCTTCTCATCACGAGTCTCCCATTCACCTTTGACTTGATATATTACCAAAGCAGAGTCTCCATATACATCGAGAATCTTAATTCTAGTATCGATTGCAGCTTCGATACCCAAAATACATGCTTCATACTCTGCGATGTTGTTTGTACATTCAAAACACAATCTAGCCGTGAAGGGAGTATAACCACCATCGGGATTCATCAAAACAACTCCTACACCATGCCCCATGCAGTTAGAGGAACCATCAAACATCATCTTCCAACGGGACCCTGGCTCGGGACCTTCATCTGGATCTGGAACTTTGCAGTCCTTTATCAGCATAATATCTTCGTCCGGGAAATCGAATTTCAATGGTTCATAGTCTTCTACAGGATGATCAGCAAGGTATTCAGATAAAACACTGCCCTTGATAGACTTCTGGGTTACATATTGGATGTCGTATTCGGATAACAACATGTGCCAACGGGCGAGCCTTCCATTCAAAGCAGGCTTCTCAAAGATGTACTTTATTGGATCCATTTTCGAGATCAACAAAGTAGTGTGACAAATCATGTACTGCCTGAGGCGTCTGGCCGCCCATGCCAAGGCACAGCAAGTTTTCTCTAAAAGTGAGTATCTGCTCTCACAGTCTGTGAACTTCTTGCTTAAGTAATAGATGGCGTGCTCCTTACGACCAGTTTCGTCCTGTTGGCCTAATACGCAACCCATAGATCCCTCGAGTACAGTCAGGTACATGAAAAGAGGCTTCCCTGGAGTAGGTGGGATCAAGATAGGAGGTTCTTGCAGATAAACCTTAATCTTCTCAAAAGCCAGTTGACAATCAGGACTCCACTCAATTGCTTGATTCTTCCGGAGTAACTTGAATAAAGGCTCACATGTAGCAGTCATGTTGGAGATGAATCTGGAGATGTAGTTCAATCTTCCGAGGAAGCCTCTGACTTTCTTTTCTGTCTTGGGAGCTGGCATCTCTTGAATTGCTCTGACCTTGTCCGGATCTACTTCAATACCTTGCTGACTAACAATAAAACCGAGTAACTTCCCTGATCGGACACCAAAAGTACACTTAGCTGGATTCAGGCGCAGTTGGAACTTCCTGAGACGCTCAAATAACTTCAAGAGATGATTCAAATGATCCTCCTCACTCTGTGATTTGGCAATCATATCATCCACATAGACTTCTATCTCTTTATGCATCATATCATGGAATAGGGTGACCATTGCCCTCTGATAGGTGGCTCCTGCATTCCTGAGACCAAATGGCATAACCTTGTAACAATAAGTGCCCCATGGTGTGATGAATGTAGTCTTTTCCATATCGTCAGGATCCATCTTGATCTGGTTGTATCCTGAAAACCCATCCATGAAGGAGAAAACAGCAAATTTAGCAGTGTTGTCGACCAAAGTATCAATATGCGGGAGAGGGAAATCGTCTTTCGGACTGGCTTTGTTCAAATCCCTATAGTCCACACACATTCTGACTTTGCCATCCTTTTTAGGGACTGGCACAATATTAGCTACCCACTCAGGGTACTTTGCAACTGCGAGGAATCCAGCATCAAACTGTCTTTTGACCTCTTCTCGAATCTTCAGAGCCATGTCTGGTCTTGTTCTTCGGAGCTTTTGCTTTACAGGAGGACAATCTGGTCGAAGAGGTAACTTGTGGACCACTATGCCTGTGTCCAACCCGGGCATATCTTGATATGACCATGCAAACACATCTACATATTCTCTGAGAAGTTTGACCAATCTTTCTCTGATGTCTGCCCCAAGCGTTGTACCAATCTTGACTTCCTTCTTGTCTTCATCAGTGCCAAGATTGATGGTCTCTACCTGCTCTTTATGTGGTTGAAGATCTGTGTGCTCATTCTCAACCAATCTTGCCAGTTCTTCGGGAATGTCACAATCTTCCTCACTTTCATCTTCCGCTTGGTAGATGGGCGAATCAAAGTTAGGAGGGAATGTAGAGTCATTGGATTCAACAGGGTTTTCGTTTATTCTGCATATGATAATGATTTGCTTTTATTAAAAGTGGAAAATAGAGAAATGCAAGAGAAAAAGCTTTTTATTGGTTTTGAAAGATTGCCATTTTCTTTTTAAAAGTGAAAAGAGAGAAAAAAAACTGTAAATGATCAAAATAAGAGTTCAACAAAAATGCCTTCATTGATAATAACTTTAAAAATGAGAAGGGGCCCTACAAAATACTCCCATAGCCTTGGGCAGGGCTAGGGAACTTGAAAACATTGAAAAAAAACAACAAATTACTTTGACAATGGAAAAAACTCTGGGATCTCGACTGCTTCCCAATTGTCCAAGGCTTCTTCACACTGATACACCAAGTGATTCACATCTTCATCTTCAGAAACTCCATCAATTGCGTTGACCTGATAACCAGCACTGGAAAACACTTCTTGGATGGTCTTCGGACGTCCTTTAACGGAGGTTGACGCTCCTTCCTTCACATGAGTTGGTTTGTAACCCAACCCGCAGCGATCTAGCTTCTGCTTGACCTCGATGACCTCACCCCAACCTTCATGGCTTCTTTCTTCAATGGTGGAAATGGTACTCTTCAGCGATGCAAAAGATGGGATACCCTTCCCTTTCGGTTCCTCTACTTCCAGAAGGACAGCATTGGCTATCTCAAGAGCTTGGAAAGAAATTTCCAAAGCATCTTCATCAGCCTCAATATAACTGAAGGATGAAAGGTTGCTAACCATGAGATCTTCTTCCCCAGATACGGTTACCAGCTTGTTATCAACCACAAACTTCATCTTCTGATGCAGGGTAGAAGTGACTGCCCCAGCAGCATGGATCCAAGGTCTTCCCAGCAAGCAACTGTAATTGGGGTTGATGTCCATAACCTGGAAAGTGATTTTGAACACCTGCGGCCCAATCAAGATTGGTAGGTCTACTTCTCCAATAACGGTTCTCCTTGACCCATCAAATGCTTTCACGATCAGTGCACTGGGCCTCATCTCTGCCCCTTGATAAGATAATTTAGCCAGTGTTCTTTTCGGCAAAACATTCAGTGAAGATCCTGTATCTACAAGAACTCTTGCTAAAGTATCCTCTTGGCATTTCACTGATATGTGGAGCGCACGGTTGTGGTCCAAGCCCTCCTTCGGAAGATCCTCCATGCTGAAACTGAGGTTGTTACACGCAGTGATATTGGCAATGACTCCGTCAAACTGGTTCACTGTTATATCATGCGTAACATGTGCTTGAGCTAGCAACTTCTGAAGCGCACTTCGATGAGCCGGAGAATGCATAAGCAGTGATAGGATTGATATTTTGGAAGGCGTTTGATGTAGCTGATCAATTACCTTATAATCACTCTTCTTTATGATTCTGAGGAACTCGGCATCTTCTTCCCCCAAGACTACCTCTTTATCTTTGTTGACAACAGCTGGAATGACCTCTTTAGGCGGAGCCATATTGGCTTGCTGGGTATAAACACGACCACTACGGGTCAAACGACCTGCTCCCGCTATATCAGTACTTGCAACCTTTGAACCTTCCTTCTGATTAGCTTTATCGATCTTCTGATGAACTTTCCCTGTATCATACCTCCATGGAACTGCTTTAGTGTCTTCATAACGGAAAGAGTTACTCCTTTGTTCTAATCTTGGCTCAGGTATATTGAAGATTGGCACCACAGATTCTGGAGTATTGAAGATAGGTTGAGCTCCTGAAGATTCAGGCAGATTGAACACTGGCACCCAAGTAGAATTAGATTCCGGCAAGTTGAAAATTGGTTCAATTACTGCCACTTCATTCCTCTTCATATGACCACTCACTTGTAAGACACCTTCATCAATCAAATCTTGAACATCTTTTAAGACCGATTCACATCCCTTCGGACTATCAACACAACCTTCACAATTCTGATGACAACTCTTTAGTATACCCGCCTCTACTAACTTCGCATGGAAGTCTCTGAGCGGGGTCTTGATCTCGGTGGCATTGAAAATCAAACCTTCTTCGGACTCATCAACAATAGCATTTATAGACCCATGCTTGGGTAAAGGATTATCTTTGACATTCGGACCAGTATTCCCAAACGACAGAATATTCTTCTCCATCAAATCTTTCACTATGTACTTCAAAGCATAACAACCCTCCAAATCGTGCCCCGGGGCACCTTCATGGAATAAACAGTGAGCATTTGGGTTGTAATTTGGTGGGAGCGGACTTGGTGGAGGGCCCAAAGGCCTGGGAGTAACCAAACCCTTCTTCAACAGTGAAGGATATAACTCAGTATAAGTTATAGGGATTCGAGGATTTGGAGGCCTTCCACCTGGTCTTCTGTTCGGAAAATTGGGATTTGGATGAGGAGCTGGAGTCCTCTGCTGGTAGGCTGAAGCATTGGGTGCTTGTTGATAGCCTGGATTGTTGATCACTGGTTGATAAGGTTGAATCATTGGAGCCGCTTGTTGGTACATCGGTGCTGCTTGAGCTGGCCGATACATGGGGACTTGTGGATTAAATGCTGGTTGAACCGCCGCTACATAAGGATGTTGGGCATACTGTTGTTGATGAGCATACTGCTGTTGACGAGCATACTGCTGTTGAGCCATAGGTGAAGGTCTCTGCCAAAGCGGACTCCTTCTTTGACCTGCCATTATCGCATTTGTCTCACCTTCCTTCTTCTTGTGAAAATTGCCGGTAAATTTCTTACCAATATTTCCACTGCCAGTGCTAGAACTGCCAGATGCACTACTCATCTTTCCACTTTTCAAACCGAGCTCTACCTTGATTCCCACAGCCACTAAATCAGAGAAACTAGCAGTTATGCTCCCCACCATTCTCTCATAGAATTCTGGTCGCACAGTGTCAACAAACCAGTCAGCTAATTCTTTTTCAGTCAATGGGGGCTCTACTTGAGAAGCGGTTCCTCTCCACCTTTGAGCATACTCTTTAAAGGATTCAGACTCTTTCTGGGACATGCTTAGCAATTGCCTCCTATCGGGAGCGAGGTCCATGTTGTATTTATATTGCTGGATGAAAGCATCGGCCAAGTCTTGGAAGCTGCGGATCTTTGACTGGTCAAGCGTCAAATACCATTTAGAGGAGATTCCCTTCAGACTGTCTTGAAAGCAGTGGATCATTAACTTATCATTGTCAACCTGAGCAGCCATTCTTCGATAGTACATCAGGAGATGGTTTTTGGGACAAGTTGCACCCTCATACATATCAAACGTGGGTATCTTGAACTTCGGAGGTATTACCAATCCAGACACCAGGCACATTTCTCTGGCAGCAGCACCAAAGATCTGGTCACCTTCAATCGCTCTTAATCTTTTTTCAAGGGTATCAAAATTCTCCTTCATCTTCACGTGCTTCTCATCTCCGTTTTCAGACATATCTGGCGCTTCATACCCCTGATGGTCATTAAAATACGGTTGGGCACGGGTGTGCACAATGTCCTGTGTAAAATTAGCAACTGCATGATTTTCTTCATTAGTCACAGGAACAGTTTGTTGAGCAGCAAATCCCTGAGGAGGAGGCACAAAACCTTGGAAAGGAAATGCCATACCCTGAGAGGGAGGTGCGAAACTTTGAGAAGCTAAACCTTGGGACGAAGGAAAGAAACCCTGAGCAGCAAATCCTTGGGAAGGAGGAGTAAAACTTTGAGTAGCAAACCCTTGTGAAGGAGGTATAAAACTCTGAGTAGCAAATACATGAGGAGGAGGCACAAAGCCTTGAGCAGCAAATCCTTGGGAGGAAGGAATAAAACCCTGAGTAGCAAATCCTTGGGAAGAAGGAATAATACTCTGAGAAGCAAAACCTTGAGAAGGAGGGAAGAAACCCTGAGCAGCAAATCCTGAAGAAGAGGGAATAGCACTCTGAGCAGCAAAACCTTGAGGAGGAGGGAAAAAACCAGGAGGGAACCCAAAAGGAGACCAGGTCACAGGGGTAGGCTCGGTCGTTGCAGTGACAACTTCAGTCGTTGCAGTAACAATTTCTGACACCACAGTCCGTTGGGTATCCATCTTCGCTCGAATGACTTGCAACATTTCCATCATCTGACCCATATCTCCACGAATATCAGAAAGCTCTTCGTTAACTCTGTCCATCTCTACGTCTCTTTCAGCCATCCTCTTTCTGGCTTGAGCTCGAGTGTAGTATTTGCGTGAGAGCCTCAGTGTGAAAGCTGAATTGAGAGCAGATGACGGGAATGAGTTTCATGAAAAAAAATGCAAATGCAATGCCAAATGTATGAGTGCAATGCGAAAATGAAATTATTCAAGGAACTTAAGAAACAATTTGCAAATACCAAGGAACACATAATAATCAAAGGGATATGATTTCATTAAATTCAAAAAGCGATACAAAGTCTTGAGTACACTTTCAAAAATCCCAAACAAAGTTTAATGAAGATAAAGACAAAGTCCTAAGGAGATTCTCCTAAAAGCCTCAAATTGAGCTTCTCGATTTGTGCCTTCATCTGAGCCCTTTCAAGCATAAGTTGATCCACGATCGACTTCCAAGAAGTGTCCTCTTGAGTACTGGAGGAAAATAAATCCTCTGGTGCTTTCCTTTTCTTGCTGGAGAGCTCTTCTTCTTCCTTCATCTTCAGTTGTCTTCTAAGTTCCTCATTCTCACTGCTGATGATCTGATGTCGATTCTTCCATGCATTCTTCTCTCGAATCTCTTTCTCCAAATCAATCTTCAGCTTCTCTGCATCATCCATAAAGATCAGAATGGGTTTCTTGAAGGTCATAGGATCCTGGCGAGGGTAAGGCATCTTCATACTGATTGCCCTATCTCGTACCCATTGGAGATAGGGTTCCATAGAAACACAATTCGGCTTTCCCAGGCTACTCCTCCCCTTCCTATGGATACACTTCCAAGCTTGCATAATCTGTTTCTTGAGCTCTGGTTCTTCATCATCCTTAAAGAAAATTCCTTCCACTTCAACACTCTTAGGTTTGTCCTTCAACGGGTACCCGAGTTGACGGCGAGCCAAAACTGGATTGTAGCTGATTCCTCCCTTAGTGCCAAGAAGAGGCACATTAGCAAAATCACCACAGCTATCAATAATCAATATTCCATCATAAGCACGATTGTACCAGCTAATGTCAGAGTGGGTAAGAGACATGATCCTTTGTGACCACCACAAACCATCCTTAAGGTTCCAAAATGAAGACGACTTAGGCAAGTGCGAAATAAACCACTCGTACAACAATGATGCACAACAAGTAATCATCCCCCCCTTATGGAGATTCCTCAGATGGATGGCATGATAAGTGTCTCCGAGCAAAGTAGGGACCGGGTTCTTCTTCAGAAAGATCTTGATGGCGTTCAGGTCAACGAAGTCTTCAAAGTTTGGGAAAAGCAGCACTCCATATATCAGCAGAATAAAAGTCGCCTCAAAAGCTTTCATATCCTTCACATCAACAAAATTCTTGGCCTTTTCTATCAGAAACCTTGTAGGGAATCCAAAAATCTTTCCTTTGTAGGTCATATTTGCCTTGACCTCAGGAACACTCAAATACGTTGCCTTTGCAATCTCCGCTTCTTCAGGGTCCTTCTCTAGAACAGGGAATGGAAACTCATCCTTAACACGTGATCCCACCAAAACTGAATACTCTTCCAAAGTAGGCGCCAATTGGTAATCAGGGAACGTAAAACAGTGGTAGAGAGGATCATAAAACTGGAGCATCACAGAGAGCAACCTTCCATCCCAATCAGTCTTAAGCAAAGCTAAAAGCCTCCTATGCTTCTCCATGAAGGCTTCTTGATCCAGAACCAAATCTCTTAATTTCCTTAGGTCTTCGAGCTTGGGAGTTTTGAATGTGTACTTGACAGTCTTTCTTCTTCCAAAGTCCATGATGATACCTATGATATTTGCAAAGATAAAGTTTCTGAGTTCCTTGAATAAATGGTAAAAATGATGCTTCATGATGCGTGAATGCAACAAACACAAACAAGGCTTAGGTTCAAAGCTTGCATGAGGTCAAAGGTTCAACCCTCCCAAAAGGTATGTACTATGAGTTTATTTGTACCTGTACAACGGGTTCTAAAAGTTCCCAGAATCACTGTCCCATCTATCGGATATTACCGACTTCCCAACTCGACTTGGTAATCAGTAATATTCTCAAGAGAGTCTCATCCGAGTGCAGTATCGCGTATCAACTATTTCGGATTTACACCCTCATAGTCATCGCACTACATCCCTAAAAAGGCCAAGTGGGGGTAAATGTTCTAAGGTCCTCAACATTAATGGCTCTCAGGTCGAATATAGTAATGTTTTCACGACTGAACTCGATCAACAAAACTACATCCGAGGAGGCCTCCGCTGAGTGGTGGTGTCTCAAGTCAACTTGGTCGGGACTCAACTCCCTACAAGCCTTCTTGAATATACCACCGTCCTATCTTATTTGCACTCAAGTCCGGGTTAGGACTTATCTCACCACACATGGAACACCCAACAAAAAAATCCAAAATAATAACAAGCAATACAACAACAAATATACAAATAAACAAGGTGGGCTTAACCCTCAAAAATAGTTTCCCCAGTGAAGTCGCCATTTCTGTTGCGGTGAGAATCGGATACCAAGCTATTAAGTGAGCTTGAATCGCAAAACATTTAATGTTCACCACCGACTTTAATTTAATCCAAAAGGAAAAGGGAAAAAGATCGTAAAAACCCTAAATGAGGAGAAACTAGGTTCGGGGGTTGATTATACCTAGGGAAGGTGTTAGCATCCTAAGCATCCGCAGTATCCTACGGGAACCTCTTGTTAATATTTGTGTTATTGTTGTTTATTGCTTGATAAAATTATGGGAACCTAAGGTTTTATTTCTAATGGTGCTCGCACAACATCGCATCGATGCCTACGTATCGGGTATAGAATCAGAGCACTCGTAGTTCTCCTAAGGATTAACGAACACTTGGTTACGCTCAAGGTTCGCGGGGGAAGGTAAGTGTTATGGCAAACACTCACGTGACTTCAAGAAAGTCACAAAAAGTTGTAAAATAAAAAGCTAAGGACCTAATGGCTAAGGACCTAAGGATGAGGGACCTAATTGCTAAGGTCAAAGAAAAAGAAAGGACCTAATTGCTAAGGTCAAAATGGAATTAGGGATTGCTAAACTTCCTATGACATTGAGTCAACTGCAGGAGTCTTTCCCTTTTGGATTGAAAAAAAACGTAAACAAAAATAAATGAGGGTGCAAGCTCCTAAGACTAGGCAAAGGCTGCTACTTGCAAAATAAACTGAATGAAGTAAATGGAAAATACAAAGTAAAGGGCTTAATAACTGGGCTATGGCTCGATATATGGATCGAGAATGCGGGGGTGGAAACAAACGCAGTGTGTCAATTTTGCTTAAGTTGAGAAACTGTGCAGTGTAAGGAACTGTGCAGATGGCGATCGTAAACGACCGACTTACGTGTGTGAGTGTAGTGAAGTGAAGTTCACTTGGCGTTGGACCAAGGAATTATTATTTTGAATATTAAATTAAATGGTGTAAACTTGCGAGAAATAAATAATAAATAATAAAGTGAAATAAAATATGAAATATAATAAATTAAATAAAAATAAATTGAATAGAATAAAAATAAATAAATAAATGAAATAGAATAAATAATGAAAAAAAAGTGCATGGCCTCATATGGGTTTAGAAAAATTGACAAAGTCAAATATCCATAAACCGCCTGTTCTTATCATAGGCCCATGAAAAGAGAAAAAATAAATGGATAGATTATTAAATAGTTCTCTAACATATATTTCCTCTTTATAACCCCCTTTTTTTTTTTTTTTTTTTTAAAAAAAATAAATTGAAAATAGAATAAATTAAATAGAATAGAATAAATAAAAAATAAAAAAAATGGCCTCAAATTGGTTTAGATAAAAATTGACAAAGTCAAATATCAATAAACCGCCTGTTCTTATCATAGGCCCAATTTATAAATAACTAAAGAAGACAATTTATAAAATAATGAAAATGAATTTCTAAGTTAAAAGACAAGCTAAGTCCTAAAATTAAATAATAATAATAATAATAATAATAATATAAAATATGCAATAAAAATAAAATAATAAAAACTTAGAAGGGAATTTGAAACAACAAAAATAATAGAGAAGGTATGTGTTACTGAATCTGTAGAAAAAGGGGTGGGCCTTAAGCCCAAACAGGATGATATTATGGAAACTAAAACATTTAAATTAAAATAAATAAATAAACTAAGGTCACAGTAAATAAAACAAGAAACAGGGTATTCTCTTCTTCACTTTTTTTTTATATAAAAAGAAAAAACAATTTTTTTTTAAGAAAACAAAAACTTCAGATGAACGAAAAGAAGAAAAAACGCAATCGCCGCCATTTCACTCCTCCGGCTTTCATTCCTCACAATGTCAAAACAGGGATAGGAAAAATTAGAAAACATGGTTTAGAGCAAAGAATGGAAAAAAAACCACCCTTAAAGCTTTCAAACGGTCGCCGGCAACCCAGTTCGTCTCTCTCGCACACTTTCAATCGCATGCCTCTCTTTCTGATCGTTCGCTCATCTCTCTCGCGGGCCCTCCCCCTCAATGTCAAGCATCTCTCTCAATCGCCTCTGTTCTTTCACAGTTTCTCACTCTCGAATCACTCGCGGTGGTTCTCCGATTTGGGGGTTTCGGATCGGTTGAAGATGATGGTGAAATGATGTTTACGGAGTGGTGAAGGCCGGCGGCGGTTTGCGGAGGCTCACGGTTTGGTGACGGATAAAGGTTGTTTCAGTGGGTCTGTGAACAGTTCAGAAGAGGGTTTGAGGGTTTGGGTTAGGCTTTGAAACGGTGAGATTCACGGATTTACGGTTGTGATGGCAGGCGAGTTTAAGACGAGATTGATTGGGTTTGCTGGAGGATGAAGATCCAGGTGGTGGAGGTCGTTTTCGAATCACAGTGATGAAAAAAAAAAAAAGGTGAACCAGTTTCGTTATTCGTTGAACTCGGTCTTCTTGTATGCAAACGGTATTTCTGTAAATGGTTTTTGGCTTCATGATTTGATTTTTGTTCTGCCATTCACAGGTTACACGTTTGAAGGTTCAGGTTTGACAGCAATGGGACTAATTTTTCGTCTGGTTTTGGATTTGCAGGATGATGGCGGCTATGAGTTTGAAGTTTGTGGTTCTGTTGTGAGTGTGAGCTCGCGGTTTGATTCGCGGATGGTTGGGGTGGCTGATGCAGTTCGAAATGGTACTGTGGTAGATGTGGGTTTGGATGATGAAGGTTGATGACTTATGTTCTGGGCGACGTTTTGGTTTTCCAGGTTTGTGTTTCTACGGTCCTCAGCATCTCTCACTCACCTCTCTGATTTTATTCTTAAATCGTCTTGCCCTCACAGTGATGGCCGGTTCTGGATTGGTTTTCGTTTGCAGGTCGGTGGTTGAAGGCGTGGATGGGCTGTTTCAGGTTGGTTCATGAGCTTTGTATGGATTTTCGGCGGTGGGCTTTGATGGCAACAGAGGTTTCCGCGGTGGTTTCTCCAACTCGGTATGTTTCAGTTTTGGATTTGCGGTGGATTTCTGTGTTTTGGGCATTGGTGAAGTCACGGTTTCAAGGAGATAGCTTACGGGTTTACTTGCTTTGAAGGTTTGAAGTGATGGCCGGCTTCGGCGTTTGAAGGTTTGTGTTTAGAGTTGGCTTAATTACATGGTTTTTGTTGTCTTTGTTGGTTGATGTTGAAGGTTTCGGTCTCTCTGTGTGTTCTGAGTGATTTGGGCCAAGGCTGGGTTTTCTGTTTGTGTTCACGGCATTCACAGTTTTGGTCAAAGGGCCTGAAGGTTGTTTACTGGTTTACGGTTTGTGATGGTTCAGGTTCAGAGGTTACAGCGGCGGTAAGGCGGAGGTAAAAGGGTGGTGTTGCTGGATTTCTATCTCTCTGTCTCGCCTTAGATTCAAACTCATTTTTTGTTTGTCATTTGTTTGATTACAGGTTGAAAAGTGAAGGGTGATACCGCGAAATTGATGAGGAAAATTAATCTGGGTCAAGAAGTGTGGTACTGATGCGTGGCGGTTTTGTGCGAGAAAAAGTGGAATGGTGTGAGGTTTGGAGTTGTGCGACGGGTTTCAACGAGTTCTGGTTTAAGGTTGGTGAAGGGTATGAAGTTCTGAAAGTGATGAGTTGGTTGTGAATGGAGGAGCAAAGGTCTAGGGGTTTTCGTTGGTGGTGGAAAGTGGTTGGATTCAGTTTTGGTTTATGAGTTTGCTGTGTATTGCTGTTAAAGGTCTTTTTCGGTTGTGATGGTTTTTTTTTTGTTGAAGGAAGGCTTGTGGTTTGATATTCAAGGCCAATGAAGGTTTATGGAAGGTTGAGGAAAAAAGAAAAACAAGGCTTGCTGCTATGCTCAGAGAGTGCTGGTTTGTGAGAGGAATCACAAACTGATGGAGTGATGGTACTGAAGAAAATGTGAAGTTTATTATGAATTATTTTTTCTATTTTTCTGAGAGAACACTGTGTGTCCTTTTGCTGTGAATTTTTGTTATTATCATTTTTCTTGAAGGTTTTTTTTTATATGTTTTTGTATGCAGATTTAAAATGAAACAAAAGAAAAGAAACTATGATCAAAAGCTGAAAAGAGGTGGAAGAAAAAAAGTCATACCGACCCGAACGTTATCGGGGTGAAGAATCCTCAAGGTATTTGTTGCTCCTCTTTTGATGGTGATCCAACCCTTGTTAATATTGCTGAGATTTTGTGGTTTTCTGATGCTGAGTTTGTGTATATTTGTGACTGTTTGTAGTTGTTTTTGGACTGGTCTTGTAGTGAGTTTTAGGCTGATTTTTTTGTGTGTTTGGACTGTTTTTGAGTGTAAAAGTGCTGGATTTTTGTGTGTGTAGTTGTGCTGAACTATGGTGGTTTTTTTTGGGACTGTTTGGAGTGATTTTTTTTTTGATGCTGAATTTTTGTTAGTTTTCTAATATCACAGTGTGGTTTTGAGGGCTGTCTTGTGTGTGTTTTGTGATGCTGAATTTTTTTGTAGTGTTTGCAATGTAACAGTGTCAATATATAAAACTTGGTTTAGGGTTTTCTTATGAATTTGAATTCTGTACTATGAAACTTGTAGGTGAAGGGTTGGAGGCAAGGGGACAAGTGCTGAATTTTGCAGCAGTGGGTGGAGCAGAATTTGCAGTTTGTTGGTGGCTGCAGGCTGAGTTTTTGGGACTGCTTTGTGCTGTTGGTGGCTGAATTTTCTTGTAGTCTTGTGCTGAATTTTTTTTTATACAATTTCTTTCTCTTTTTTTCTTCTATGTAATTGTAAAACATGCTGATGTAAATATGGCAAAAATTGTGAACTTGAATTGAATAAATTATGTGATTATGATAAATGAATAAAGAAAAGTGTTTGAACAAAAATGAATGAGTTATGAAAAATAATGACACATGAGCATAATGGTCTTGACATAGGATTGAATTTAAAATTTAAAAAGGGAATTGATTCTTGAATTGAAATTGGAAATGATTTTTGAACATGACTTGGAACTTAATATTAAAATTGAAATTGGAACTTGAGGCTTGTGAATAGAAATTGGAATTAAAAAATTAAACACTTATAATATAAACTTGGAAGAGGAAATAAGAGTGGAAATACAATTAAAATTGAGAAGAGAAATAATAAAAAAACTTTTGCAAATGAAAATGGAAATAAAATTTAAATTCACAATTTAAGAATGAATTAAGAATTAAGAAATAGAAATTGAAACAAGAAATAGAAATAAAAATTGAAAAGAAAATAGAAACTTAAAAAAAATAGAAATAAAAAAAAAAGAAATTAAAATTAAAACATGAGTTAATGAGTTAGAAGTATGAAATATAAATTGAATATATATACAAAAAACTTGAAAGCGGAAAGAAATTAAAATTAAATAAACAAATGACTCGAAAATGAGCTGAAAGCAACAGCAAAAAATAAATCGGGAAAAATCCCTGCTAAATGCGATGAATGTATGATGATGATATGAGTGATTAGGGGAAAAATTTGGGGTATGACAACCCCCTTTCCATTCCAACCACCTTTAATGTTCGCGTTCAATTACTAGAAGGCCCTCATGATCATGTAAGATCATATACCATTGAGGCTGAAGTTGTAAGTGGTTCGACAAATGTTGCATCCACGAAACTGTCGTCGAAGACAAAATTATGGCACATGAGATTAGGCCATGTCAGCGAGAGAGGCCTGGTCAAACTGGGGAAACAGAACCTGCTAGGTGGTGACAAAGTCGAGAAGTTGGAGTTTTGTGAACCTTGTGTATTTGGTAAATCATGTAGGGTGAAGTTTAACAAAGGTAAACAAAGAACACATGGATCCCTTGATTACATACATGCTGATCTTTGGGGGCCTGCAAGGAATCCTTCACATTCAGGTGCAAGATATTTTCTATCCATAGTTGATGACTATTCCATAAAGTTATGGATATTCATTCAGAAGACGAAGGATGAAAATTTTGATAATTTCAAGAGTTGGAAGGTGTTCTGGACTGGCCCCCAGAGACTGTATTGGGTTGTGGCCCAATACGTCGAGCAGATGCCCATCCGCTCGGGCAAGCATACTTGATGGTCGAGCGTACATCACTTAACGGTCGGGCATACATTTTATGGGTCGGGAATATATTTTACGAGACGGGCAGATAACAAGTTTTTTATTCCACTTGCCACATCACCCAACTATCCCTCATTATTTCCTGAAAGACAGAGGTAGTTGGACCAAGGACTAGACCACTTTCTAGGTCTACACGCTCCTTACGCGTACCTTGGTAGTTATTCCTTGGGCCTCGCTGATCCAGCCCAAGGAAGGACCTTGGCCCAGCGCTGGGGGATCACTATAAATACCCTTTTTCACTAAAGGGCCAGGTATGCTGATATAACTCTTCTTGCTTACCATTTTGTACCTCTATTGACTTTGGCATCGGAGAGCCTTGCAGGTACACCCCCTCCATTCCATCCATCTTGTTGTTCACGTTCAATTACTGAGAGGCCCTCCTGATCAGGTAAGATTAGAAGGTTCTGGTCGAAACTCAAATTGGCAGAAAGGTCAAGAGGTTGAGAACTGATAATGGCCTTGAATTCTGCATTGAAGCTTTCAATAGTTATTGTGTCGAGACTGGGATTGCAAGGCATAATATTGTAGCAGGTACTCCTCAGCAAAATGGTCTAGCTGAGAGATTCAATCGAACAATCCTCGAAAGGGTTAGATACATGTTGGTCAGTGCTGGATTGAAGAAGGTGTTTTGGGATAAGGCTGTTTCGACAGCAACATATCTGATAAACAGATGTCCTTCGATTGCATTAGATATGAAGACACCTGAAGAAGTTTGGTCGGGACATCCACCAGATCTCGATAAACTGAGAATATTTGGTTGTCTAGCATATGCTCAAATTAGGCAAGACAAGGTCATACCTAGAGCTCTGAAATGCATGTTCATGGGACATCCTGAAGGAGTTAAAGCTTATAGGTTATGGTGCCTAGAGCCAGGTCATAGGAGGTGTATCACCAGTCAAGATGTAGTTTTTAATGAAGTTGAGGTGGCTTTCAAGAAAATTGACGATGTTGTCGAAGAGTTGGAACAGGGAGAAATTCTTGTTGAGGTGGAGCATAGTGATGCTGGATTGCATGACCCGGATGAAGTTGAAGAAGAAGCATAAATTGTTGTCGAATATGAGGAGACTGATAATGACTACCTGCTGGAAAGAGAAAGGTCGAGAAGAGTCATCAAGCCACCTCAAAGACTTGGATATGCAGATCTTACAGTGTATGCCTTAATCTATGCAAGTGAGGTTCTAGACGAAGAACCTAGAGACTATAAGGAAGTTACGAGGAGTCGAAATAAGACTGAATAGCTGAAGGCCATGGATGATGAGATGAATTCTCTTCATGATAACAACACATGGGAATTGATCAAGAAACCTGTTGAAGCCAGGTTAGTTAGTTGTAAATGGATTTTCAAAG
Source organism: Lathyrus aphaca (assembly GCA_963966055.1). Taxonomy (NCBI): domain Eukaryota; kingdom Viridiplantae; phylum Streptophyta; class Magnoliopsida; order Fabales; family Fabaceae; genus Lathyrus; species Lathyrus aphaca. Next base: position 560,121,701 of record OZ014522.1, read on the forward strand.
TTAAGGAAGGAATCGAAGGAGTGACATCGAAGAGATACAAGGCAAGGTTGGTTGCAAGGGGGTTCACTCAGAAAGAATGTGTCGACTTCAATGATGTGTTCTCTCCTGTTGTGAAGCACATGTCCATTCGAATGTTGCTTGCCATGGTGGCACAGTTCGACCTTGAACTGGAACAAATGGATGTGAAGATTGCGTTCTTGTATGGTGATCTTGATGAAACAATCCTGATGAGGCAACCTGAAGGGTATGTCAAAGAGGGGAAAGAAAAGTATGTGTGCAAATTGAAGAGATCTTTATATGGGCTGAAACAATCTCCTCGATAGTGGAATAGGAGATTCAACAAGTCATGACACCCATAAGTTTCATCAGAAGTTAGTTCGACCACTGTGTTTATTCTAGATTTCGACCGGGTGATTCATTTGTTATTTAGTTGCTTTATGTGGATGATATTCTAATAACAAGCAAAAATGTCGAATATGTAACGAGGGTGAAGGTTGAACTCAATAAGGAGTTCGATATGAAGGATTTGGGAGTTGCATCCAGGATTCTTGGGATTGACATTCATAGAGATAGAAAACAGTCGAAATTATGCTTATCTCAAGAGATATACCTACGGAAGATTCTCGAAAAGTTTAGTATGTCGAATTCAAAGCCTGTTGTTACTCCGATAAACCCTCAATTCAAGCTGAGTATAGATCAGTGTCCCAGTTATGATGTCGAAAGAGCTTATATGAATAACATTCCATATGCTAATATAGTAGGTTCTTTGATGTATGTTATGGTATGTACTAGACCCGGCATAGCATATGTAGTAAGTCTTGTAAACAGGTACATGTCGAATCCTAGAAAGGCTCACTGGAAAGCATTGAAGTGGATTCTAAGGTACATAAATGATTCTCTAAGCAGAGTCCTAATTTATGGTGGAGCCTTGGGTGAAGATAGTAAAGTAGCATTCGAAGGATATGCCGACTCTGATTATACAGGTTGTATGGATTCTAGAAAATCTATTTCTTGATATGTTTTCACTATATCGCCCTAACTGAAGCTGTAAAAGAAGCATTATGACTTGAAGGTTTTACAAAGGAGCTGAAACTTCAAGGTCGAAGTATCACTGTTAAATGTGATAGTCAAAATGCAATACATCTGTCGAAGAACTCAGTCTATCATGAGCAAACCAAGCACTTTGATGTGAGGTTGCATTTCATCAGAGGGGTAATCGAACGTTGAGAAGTCCAAGTGTTGAAGGTTTCGACAGATCATAATGTTGCTGATATGATCACAAAGACGTTGTCCAGTTGCAAATTTTTCCACTATATGCAGTTGATAAAGCTGCATGAAGAAAGTTAGTTTGTTTCTTGGTGGTATAGGGTGTGTTCCAAGGTGGAGATTTGTGGAATATTGGAACAAACCCTAGTACGAATAGCATGTCGTCGAAGTTTGCTCACATGTTATTGTTTAAATGGGTCTTGTGTTATGGATCTAATTGTTTAAGTTAGCTTGTAATGGGTAATTGTTAAAAAAAACTCATTAGGTTAGTATGTTAGTTTTCTTATAAATAACATAATAGTCTCTCATCTTTTGAATAAGGGAAAATAGGAAGATAAAACCCTAATTCAATAGTGAGAGAGGTTATTTGTTATTCTTGTATACTTGTAATCTTGTTGAAAGAGAAAGGAAAGAATAACAGTTTATAATCAATCTTTGTTGGTATCTTTGGTTACCCTAAACCCTAACTCTTGTGGATTTCCTAACTAATCAAGGAACCAATTATATTTTGTTTTTAAGGTATCTGATTCACAACACTTAGGATTTCATAAATATCAATAACACACTCTTCAAATTTATATTTGTCTGTCTAAAATTAACATTAAAATTTCAAACATTTTACTTTGTCTCCATCTGTAATTTTCTGAAAGTTCTGAAGTCAAGAACGATATTTGTTTCTACTGTTTCAAAATTTATGCATTATCTTTTTGTTATTGTCTTGTTCTTTTATTTTCTCTGTCTATTTTTTTCTCAACAATTGATATCATTTTGATTGGGTGGAATATACATTTTTTGGTATGCTATCTGGTTGTAAATTTTGTCTAATATTCCACGCAAAAATAGAATTTTCATACTATGAAAGTGCTGGTTGAAAAATTATGATTGCAATGTTAAAATTTTCAAGTACAACGAACCTTATGCAAAAATCAATTTTACCTTATGAAAAATAAATTGATATAATTAGAGGTGCACAAAGAGTTGAAATGAGAGTCCTTTCTTAGCTTTTAATATTCAAAAATAAATTGCATTAAAAATCAATCAATTAAGGTGCACAATATGGACAAAACATTGTTTTTTTCCTTTACATAATGGACAAATAAATTGTTGGTACAATCTCTAAGGCACCATTGTTGTCCATTCGCAATGTTTTATTAGATTCCCTTCCACATGTTGCGTTCATATGTTTAATTCAACTTTGTTTTTATTCATAAAAAACTTTTTTTTTCTTTTTATTTGCTCTTTTTTAAACATATGTCGACGTTTCTAAATTTGAATGTTACACTTTTTTTTTGTCAATTATACTTTTAATATCATCTATATTTGAAAATAAAATTTAAAAATATTCTAGTTTTAGAAAAGTCTTAAAATATTAGTATATTGTTTGGATTCCCCAAATTCCACAGTTCCCACGTGAAGGTCTCCTCAATTGGAATTTGGAATAGAGAGGGTGTTTTTCAACTTTATTACTTTATTATTTTATTATTTTAATATATTAATTATTTAAAAATAAAATAAATATTTAATTAATTAATAACTCTTTAAAATAATAAAATAAATAATTAATACTTTAAATTTAAAATAAATTATTTAATCAGTGTATTAATTATAAATAACACTATGATATTAATGATTAGCAGTATAAAATATAAATAATATTAATTAGTAATAATATTACTAAAAATAAAAAAATTAAAATAACAATGTTTTTGAAAAAAAAATCAAAATAACCATAATTTAAAAAAATTTAAAATAACCATGTTTCAAATAAAAAATTTCACTCACAAGAGAAATTGTCAGAGGATATGGTTATATGTACATATTTTACTATACATAAGAGACACCATGCATGACGCATGCGTATAGGTCATGTCACTGCATATTGCGCATGCATGCATCCTCTATGAGCATGCGTCACAATTAGTGACTATTGTGTTGTTTAGGGTTTTTATATAATATCCATCTTTTTCACTCACCTTCTAAATTTGTCCTTCAATTTTTCTTCAAAATGTCATCTTATATACACAAGAGAAATATCAAATTTATTTATTCGGCAGTAAAGACTCTGATGAAGATCCGACTCTGGAATGCAGAGGTGTTTGAGCATCTTCAAATGAACTTGATTTGTTGGATAGATGGAGACATTACAAACTGTGTAAAGATCAAAAGAAATTCAAAGGTCTATCATGATGTGCAACAACAATGGAAAAAGTTGTTTCTGGAACTCAGTTAAAACTGACATTGATTGTCGTATTATGATGCATAGTTGTGAGGAAATTGTCCATATGGTTGTAATCACATAGATATGTTGTTTAGTCGTTGTATTTGTTTGTCTTGTTGTTTACTTATTGTTTAAATTGTTATAACTGAATGTTTTGATATTTATGAAAAGAACGTTTACAATATCAAATAAAATGGTTACATAAAATGAATTACATATAAAATTATGTTGTGGAGCTTGGTTCAACATTGGGACAGTTTGTACGATGGTGTTCGGGCTAACGCCATGAACTGCATAATTTCACCATTTTGTTCGTTGTATCCATTTAGGTTCAAATACGCATGTTGTTAGAGCGGTCTTTTTTCTTTCTTCGCATATTTTCAGTGTGTCAAACTATCTCCCCTTAATATGCAGGCCAATAACCATTATTTGCTACCATCGAAAAGCTATTGTTGTACACATTACATGGGTTTATGACTTTGTAAACAACAGATAGTAAGTTGAAAGGGTTCTGTCGAGCCTTTGAACTTGTCGTTATGGCATGGGAGCAAGGCTTACGAAAGGCTTCGAACTTTCTGTATTCATCCAACCTCTATCTAGTTCGACTCGATAGATCCCCTTAGCCTTCTCTCATTGTGGTTAATTGTCTCATCTACACTAAACCAACCTTTATAATAGTCAAACACTTTGGCCACACATGTGTTTGCTTTGGTAGCTTTCTCCCTAATGAATTTTATTAAAGTTTCACTAAACAGTTGCTCCAATTGTAACATTGAACTCCATTTTGAACGTCTAATCTCAAAGCAGTGACCCTTACATAAAATAGGTTGGTCTCAATAAAGTGGTTATCGGTAGGTTTCATATGCCTTTGAAGACAAAGTTCATTGATTCCATAAGATTTGTTGTCATGTGTCTCTATCGTTGACCATTGTCAAATGCCCTAGTCCACTTCTCCAATGGAATATTATCGATCCAACTTATTGCATCTACATTTGTCAATTTGATCTCTTCGCGGTAGTGTTTGAAGGAAGGTTCTCTTTATGCATAACATGCATTCACAACCTTCTTCTGTGGCATTTTGTCTTTAATCTCCCGCATGAAATTTTGAGTGATGTGTCTAGTGCACTAAACATGCTTAGAAGGAGGATCTTGTTAGTATTTATCAAGGTTTTTATAAGCACTCTCAATTGATGGATATTTGTCTGAAATCAAGCATAAGTTAGGAAAAAGAACAATGTGTGATCAAGATTTTCTTAAAAAAGACTCCATCCACCATCAATCTCTCATTCAATCAGAGCGAAGGCGATTTAAAAATGTTGTTGTCATTATCTTATGCCACTTCCATGAGTAGCGTTCCTTTATATTTATCATACAACCATGTTCCATCGATATGTGAGAATATTGTACTTACCTTCAATGACGAATCCTTACTAATGACAGATAAAATTTCATCGAATAGTAATTGAGAGCAGAGTTTGTGATGATCCTACATCAGATTTGTGATTATGCAAGTGTGTCTTAGACCCATAAAACCTATCTCCAAAGAATCACTCATCTCCAGTAAGATGTTGTCAGTTGGAACATGCAGAGATGAGTATGTTGTAAAAGTGCCACATAGTCTTATGGATTGACTTTGACTAACAGAATTGACGAAAATGATTAATGTGATCCAATTTGTAAAATTAATACATCAAAATATTATTTTATAAAATTAAGAAATCAAAATAAATCCCCAAATTAAAGATAATGGATGAAAACAATATTTAATCTTAAAAAAATTATACCAAATATCTAGCATCCCTTACAAGTCATAAAAAGATGATTTGAAGTCTCATTAAACCTACACACATAACACAGGATAATTTCGTTGAATTCAATATTACGTGACGTCTAAAAATGTTGATAAGTGGAAACCGTATCCTAAAACAATTGTAAGAAGAAAAAAAACCACGTTTGAAGAATCCCAACCTTTTAAAAAGAAAAACGCAAAATCTAACCTTATATGTGACATTTTTTTTTTGGAAATAAAGAAACCTTTATTAAAACCAAATAGAAAAACAAAGTACAAGACAAAGAGGATCAACCAACAAAACAAAATTAACCCTATAATAACATAAGGTTAGCTAGATGGTGTCTAAACTTAGGATAACATCATTCTTTATAAGTAAGAGTATATATCACTATACCCTCAATATCACTATTATTCACATAATTCCCAAAAATTCTATTATTCATATCCCTTCAAGTTTCATAAACCGTTTCTACCGCAGCACTACGAAGTAGACAAACCTTCCATCATTTGTCTTTCCCAATACTAATCAACCAATTTACTTCATCTTTCCAACCAAGTGGCGTGTGGTTTTCTCCAAGCTACTCTAAAACCTTCCTCCAATGCATTTTCAACTCGGGACAACAGAAAAACAAGTGATCAATAATTTCAATTTCATGACAGAAAAAACATTTATCATCACCAATCATTCTAAATCTTTTAAGTCTGTCTTTGTAGGTACCCTCCCATGACACACAAATCATAGCATGAGAATCGCACGTTGTTTTGCAATGTAATATTATCACTAAATATTCAATCAATTGAACTATTAATAAATAAAATACGATGTACAATATTTTGAAGGGAAAAAAACTCGTAAAGTCACAATTAAATATTCATACCTATAGAGAAAAAATGATAATGAGTGTTGTTATGGTAATGTTTAAAGAATTAAAATAAATAAAGTGGTATAAATAATCAGTTATACTACTTCAAAATTTTCTTTAAAAACTTTTTAATCATAAGTCATTAAAAAGAAAAAGATTATTGGCCCAATAATACAATCCATATTATTATGGATAAATTAAACAAGTGTAGTAGTAACCACAAGTGTGCACCACACAGATAGAGAATCTGTTAGCAGTAAAACGACAAGATAAGTTCGGCAGCGATAGAGTGTAATAATAAATGCCAAAATAAATGATTAAATTTAAATAATGCATAAAATAGAGACGTGGTATCTCAGGAGTATATATGAATCCAAAATCCAAAGAATCACTTTTTTGCTGGTCGACTGAAAAGGAAATCACTCAAGTTTCACACCTCACCTTTTTCGATTTAATTTCTATCTCCTCACCTCCAACCCTCTTGTCATTTTTTAATATGTTTCTAAATATAAACACTCACTTAATATATAATAAATAATTAATTTGACATGAAAAATGGAAAACAATAAATAAATATGATTGTATGAAAAAACAAGAAATAGTTGAGGCCTCACCTGTGTAGCAATTGTAGCTGGGGTTTGAATGACAAAGAATCTCACATTCTCTCATCTCTATATTTGTATATAGTGGACCCAAAATATTTATATTGATTGAGTTGTGATAAAATATATGGGCTCGAAAGTATAAAATGGTTAAAGTATTTGTAATAAAAGAATAATAAAAAAAAGAAAGAGTTAATAAATGTATTGAATGAAGGTCGGTCGATATAAAAGGAAGTTGAATATGTCGATGTAATTTAATGCTAAATATAATTGGGCGGCTGGCCCTCCCAAAGTTAGGCTACAACTATTTTCAATCTATTTAATGTACTCAACCTCCTTTCACCTCAACTTATACAATCTCATTTTCACAACTACTTTTTTTAATAATAATAATAATAATATACTACTATATGAGAACTCAAATTAAAATACAAGAACAAGACAAGATTATTTATGAGAACTCAAATTAAAATACAAGAACAAGACAAGATTATTTATTTAGTACTTGTAGGATTACTTTTGAATCACTCCAACTTAACAAAATACTACACACTATTTAACTAAATAATATTTTGTAAAAATAATTAGAGGAAAAGGCAGGGGACGAAGTTGAAGAACTAGAATCATTAAGTTTTTACTGGCAAATAATAAAATATGGATAAGGAATTAAAGAACTTTTTTCTAATATTGAACATGAATTTATTATTCTAATATAACTTAATTTATTATATTATAATGTTCTAACGCAAATTGAAATTTTCTATGTTTAGTGAACATTGACGAAATAATATAATTTATAATAAACTCGGGGTTATATATCACAACGGTTGTCTAGCACAACCATTATTAAATATGTTATATTTTAATATATCACAACGGTTATTTAACATAACCGTTGGGGTAGATAGTGTGTTATATGGATACAATCACGGTCGCACGTCCATGATGAAAATTATCATATATATATATATATATATATATATATATATATATATATATATATATATATATATATATATATATATAATCATATCTTACCTCATAACACTCATAACAATTAGATCAGTGTGATGGTATTTATTTTTCAACAACTATATTATAGATTTTATATAGTAATGTCAGTTGAACTTAAATTGTGAATTCAAATATCCAATACTAGGTGATCATAAGTCCAAACATGTTGGTGACGTGTTCATAGCCTTCAAACCATATAGTAACCAACATTCTCCAGACATAAAACATGTATATGTAAAATGTTTATGAGTATTATTTTGATGTGTGGAATATTGGAACAAATCCTAGTACGAATAGGATATCGTCGAAGTCCGTTCACATATTATTGTTTAATTGGGCCTTGTGTTATGGATCCAATTGTTTAAGTTAACTTGTAATGGATGATTGTTAAAAAGCACATTAGGTTAGTATGTTAGTTTTATTATAAATAGCATATTAGTCTCTCATATTTTGCATATGGGAAAATAGGAAGATAAAACCCTAATTCGAAAGTGAGCGAGATTATTTTGTTATTCTTGTATACTTGTAATCTTGTTTTAAGAGAAAGGAAAGAATAACAGTTTATAACCAATCCTTGTTGTTATTTTGGTAACTCTTAACCCTAACCCTTGTGGGTTTCCTAACTAATCACAAAGAAACCTATTATACTTGGTTTCTAAGGTATCTAATTCACAAAAAATTGGTGCGGTGAGGGTGGAGAAGATGCCTTTAACAAAGTATAAGATTGAAAAATTCACCGGAGTGAACGATTTCGGTCTGTGGCGCTTGAAGATGAAAACCCTACTTGTTCAACAGGGTTGTTTGGAAGCGTTAAAGGGAGAGACGACCATGAATATTGCGTTGACGACAGCTGAAAAGACGACCATGATTGAGAAAGCACACAGCGCAATATTGTTGAGCATTAGTGATAAGGTTCTTCGACAGGTATCAAAGGAGACGACGGCGTCAGGGTTATGGTTGAAACTTGAAGGTTTGTACATGACCAAATCATTGGTGAATTGACTCTACCTGAAGCAAGTCTTGTATTCATTCAAGATGAGTGAAGACAAAGTATTGGCTGAGCAGTTGGATATGTTCAACAAGCTGATTCTTGATCTTAAAAATATTGATGTGAAGATCGATGACGAAAATTAAGCGCTGTTGTTGTTATGCGATTTGCCCAGAACACATGCTCACTTCAAAGAAACCCTATTGTATGGAAGAGAGTCCATGACCTTTGAAGATGTTCAATATGCCTTGTACTCTAAGGACTTGAACGAACGAAAGGAGCATAAACCTTCGACGGTTGGTGAAGGTTTGGCCGTTAAGGCGAAATTCTTGCGAAAGGATGGTAAGTTCAACAAGAATAAGGGTAAAAGTCAGCAGAAGTCTTATAGTGGTGAAGCATCTGGTGTTCGATGCTACCATTGTAAGAAGGAGGGTCACATTCGAAAGGTGTGTCATGAACGCCTGAAAGATCATGAAGGTAATGATAATGGCAATAATGTCATTGTTCAAGATGATTTCGACTCATCTGATGTTCTTGTGGTTTCAAGCGGCGACTCAAGAAAAGAATGGATTATGGATTCAGGTTGCACTTGACGCATGACTCCAAATAAAGACTTGTTCGAGGAATTATGTGATCAAGGTGGTGGATCAGTACTACTGGGAAACAACAAAGCTTGCGAAATTGCAGGTATTGGATCTGTGAGATTCAAGCTCCATGATGAGTCAATAAGACTATTGACTGAAGTTAGGTATGTACCTGACTTGAAGAGAAATTTTATTTCTCTTGGTGAATTCGACAAGAAGGAATATGTCTTTCAAGGAGAGAAAAGTATCCTAAGAGTCATGAAGGGGTCGAAGGAAGTTTTGAGAGGCGTGAAAAAACAAGGCTTGTATACCCTTGAGGATGAAGTTGTAAGTGGTTCGATAAATGTTGCATCCACGAAACTGTTGTCGAAGACAAAATTATGGCACATGAGATTGAACCATGTCAACGAGAAAGGCCTGGTCGAACTGAGGAAACAGAACCTGCTAGGTGGTGACAAAGTCGAGAAGTTGGAGTTTTGTGAACCTTGTGTATTCGGTAAATCCTGTAGGGTGAAGTTTGACAAAGGTAAAAAAAGAACACATGGATCCCTTGATTACATCCATGCTGATCTTTAGGGGTCTGCAAGGAATCGTTCACATTCAGGTGCAAGATATTTTCTATCCATAGTTGATGACTATTCCAGAAATTTATGGGTATTCATTCAGAAGACGAAGGATGAAACTTTTGAGAATTTCAAGAGTTTAAAGGTTCTGGTCGAAACTCAAACTGGCAGAAAGGTCAAGAGGTTGAAAACTGATAATGGCCTTAAATTTTGCAATGAAGCTTTCGACAATTACTGCGTCGAGTCTGGGATTACAAGGCATAAGACTGTTGCAGGTACTCCTCAGCAAAATGGTCTAGCTGAGAGATTCAATCGAACAATCCTCGAAAGAGTTAGATGGTTAGTGTTGGATTGAATAACGTGTTTTGGGCTGAGGTTGTTTCGACAACAACATATCTGATAAACATATGTCATTTGTATTCGTTAGATATGAAGACACCTGAAGAAGTTTGGTCGGGACATCCACCAGATCTCGACAAACTGAGAGTATTTGACTGTGTTGCTTATGCTCATATTAGGCAAGACAAGGTCGAACCTAGAGCTCTGAAATGCATGTTCATGGGATACCCTGAAGGAGTCAAAGCTTATAGGTTATGGTGCCTAGAGCCAGGTTACATGAGGTGTATCACCAGTTGAGATGTAGTTTTCAATGAAGCTGAGATGGCTTTCAAGAAAACTGACGATGTTGTCGAAGAGATGGAACATGGAGAAATTCCTGTTGAGGTGGAGCATAGTGATTTTGAATTGCATGACCCAGATAAAATCGAAGAAGCAAAAACTGTTGTCGAAGATGAGGAGACTGATAATAACTACCTGCTGGCAAGAGACAGGTCGAGATGTGTCATCAAGCCACCTCAGAGACTTAGGTATGCAGATCTTATAACTTATGCCTTAATCTTTGCAAGTGAGGTTCTAGACGAAGAACCTAGAGACTATAAGGAAATTATGAGAAGTCGAAATAAGACTAAATGGTTGAAGGCCATAGATGATGAGATGAAATCTCTTCATGATAACAATACTTGGGAATTGATCAAGAAACCTACTGGAGTCAGGTTAATCAGTTGTAAATGGATTTTCAAAGTTAAGGAAGGAATCGAAAGAGTGACGTCGAAGAGATACAAGGCAAGGTTGGTTGCAAGGGGGTTCACTCAGAAAGAAGGTGTCGACTTAAATGATGTGTTCTCTCCTATTATGAAGCACAAGTCCATTCGAATGTTGCTTGCCATGGTGGCACAGTTCGACCTTAAACTGGAGCGGATGGATGTGAAGACTGTGTTCTTGTATGGTGATCTTGATGAAACAATCCTGATGAGGCAACCTGAAGGATATGTCGAAGAGGGGAAAGAAAAGTATGGGTTCAAATTGAAGAGATCTTTATATGGGCTGAAAAATCTCCTCGACAATGGAATAGGAGATTCGACAAGTTTATGGCATGCATAAGTTTCATCAGAAGTCAGTTCGACCACTGTGTTTACTTCAGATTTCGACCTGGTAATTCATTTGTTATTTTGTTGCTTTATGTGGATGATATTCTAATAGCAAGCAACAATGTTGAAGATGTAATGAGGGTGAAGGTTGAACTCAATAAGGAGTTCAATATGAAGGATCTGGGTGTTGCGTCCAGGATTCTTGGGATTGACATCCGGAGAGATAGAAAGCAATCGAGATTATGCTAATCTCAAGAGACTTACTTAAAGAAGATTCTTGATAAGTTTGATATGTCGAATTCAAAGCCTGTTGTGACTCTAACAAACTCTCAATTCAAGTTGTAGTATAGATCAGTGTCCCAGTACTGATGTCGAAAAAGCTTATATGAATAGCATTCCATATGCTAATATAGTAGGTTCTTTGATGTATGTTATGGTTTGTACTAGACCTGACATAGCATATGCAGTAAGTCTTGTAAGCAGGTACATGTCAAATCCTGGAAAGGCTCACTGGCAAGCATTGAAGTGGATTTTAAGGTACATAAATGGGTCTCTGAATAGAGTCATAATTTATGGTGGAGCCTTGGGTGAAGATAGTAAAGCATCAATAGAAGGATATGTCGACTCTGATTATGCATGTTGTATGGATTTCAGAAAATCTATTTCTGGATATGTTTTCATTATGTTTGGCACAACAATTAGTTGGAAAGCAACACTTAAGAAGGTTGTTTCCTTATCAACCACTGAAGCAGAATATATCACCCTAACCGAAGCTATAAAGGAAGTATTGTGGCTTGAAGATTTTGCAAGGGAGTTGAGACTTCAAGGTCGAAGTATCACTGTTAAATGTGATAGTCAAAGTGCAATACACCTATTGAAGAACTCGGCCTATCATGAGCGAACCAAGCACATTGATGTAAGGTTGCATTTCGTCAGAGGGGTAATCGAGCGTGGAGAAGTCCAAGTGCTGAAGGTTTCGACAGATCATAATGTTGTTGATATGATCACCAAGACGTTGCCCAATTGTAAGTTTTTCCACTGTATACAGTTGATAAAGCTGCATGAAGAAAACTAGTTTGTTTCTTGTTAGTATATGGTGTGTTTCAAGGTGGAGATTTGTGGAATATTGGAACAAACCCTAGTACGAATAGCATGTCGTCGAAGTCTTCTCACATATTATTGTTTAATTGGACCTTGTGTTATGGATCCAATTGTTTAAGTTAGTTTGTACTTTAAGTTAGCTTGTAATGGGTAATTGTTAAAAAGCTCATTAGGTTAGTATGTTAGTTTTATTATAAATAGCATACTAGTCTCTCATATTTTGCATAAGGAAAAATAGGAAGATAAAACCCTAATTCGAAAGTGAGGGAGATTATTTTGTTATTCTTGTATACTTGTAATCTTGTTTTAAGAGAAAGAAAAAAATAACAGTTTATAATCAATCCTTGTTGTTATTTTGGTAACTCTTAATCCTAACACGTGTGGGTTTCCTAACTAATCACAAAAAAACCTATTATATTTTATTTCTAAGGTATCTAATTCACAACATGATGCTTCAAGTAACGAATGATAAATTACAAGAGATACACTATATATTGATTAGATGATTAAATATTTAATAAAACTATATTAAAATTGAAATTGAAAGTGACATTTTTTTTATCATAAATATAATTGTTATTGTACTAATTAATCTTGATAATAGATTTAAAAGAAATTCATATTATATTTGTAACAATGAAGATCAATACACATTTAATAAATAAAAAATTAGGTTTAATATTTTTTTTCTCTATATCAATTTTAGAATTCAATTTAATTATTAATTTAAAAGAGGTTCATATTGATCCTTAATTTTTTTAAATGTATAAGGTTAGTCTTTTTCGTCTAATTAATAACGAACAAATCTAAAACTTAATTATTAAATATGTTACTAATTAGATAAAATAGACTAACTTAATATATTTTGAGAAATTAAAAAATTAATATGAATATTTTAAATTAAGAAATTAAAATGAACCATAAAATTAACATACAATAGACAAAAAAAAATATTAAACAAAAAATTAATATTTTTATTATGGTAGATAAGTTTAATAAATAGGTTGTTCCAATTTTTATCATCATACTCATTATCTATATTATCTATATTTGTTTTAGTGAACCAAAAATACAGATTTTAAGATTTAAAAAACACTTAAAAAATAATTAATACTTATAAATCATTTTTATTAATAACATTAGACAACACTAAAAAAAAGTTGATACAAAAGAGATAATCAAATCAAAATCCTCTTAAAATTTTACGAACTTAAAAAAAAGATAAATCAAACGTATTCTCTACGAAATAAACTCTCAAAAAATTAGGCGAAGTTAAGTTAGTACAATTTATAAGTTTTCATGATAGAAGTTAAACTCATATCTATTGGTATTCGAAGTTTTAAACTAATTATTTATTAATTGATTTTTCCTTGATTTTATATAATTCTTTATATAAATATTTTTTATAATAATTTTTTATTTTTAATGAAAATTGATAACATCAATTAGAAATATATTTATTAAAAGAACACAACCATTATTGTGTAGAATATTTTGTATTTAAATGTTAATAAAAAAAATACTTGTAAATAGGTTTTTATGTTAGACGAGACTTTTAAAAGAATTAGATTAGATCAAAAGAGGAAGTCTATAATAGACCATAGACCAAACTCTGACATTTTAAATTTATCATAGATCAGACTCATATCTTATAAAAGTTATTCTAACCTAACCTATTTTTACTCGTACTAATAAGTTATTTTAATATAATCTTATACTAGTATATAGGAAGCAAACCGTTTGGATTAATTGCATAGCATTTGTAGGGATACATTAGGTGCGAAGAAGGGTTTGTTGGTAAATTGATGAAGATTTAGTCCAAATTTACATATGAATTGATCAAAAGTTTGAAGAGTAGAAATTGAGTATTATTATCAAGTCAATTATATATGTGGTCTATCTCAATATTTAAGACTTTCATTTTCACTCTAACAAACATGAAGTCATGCAATAACTTGATTCCAAAGTCCAAGAGTTTATTAAATATAACCTATAACACATGAGCTATACTCATATAGTATGAATTAAATGACATAGCATAGTATTTTAAAATACTTGTACTCAAAAGTTGAATTTGAATTTTTGTGCCGTCCTTCAGAGTAATTGTGACACTATCTGGAATAGAATAATTTTGTGGTGCTACGTAACTAACTCCAATTGATTTAGACGGTTTTGTTTAGTATGTGTAACTTTAATTTTTATAAGTTTAGTTTCATTTATTATTTCATTTTTGTTTTCTTAAGATCTTGAAAAATACATTTGACTTATTCTTGGTTAATAGGGTAATAAATAACTTTTAGATTATTTTATAGTCTAATTATTTATACATGTTGTTTGATAAATATGAAGTAAAACATTTTAGAGAGTTAAGTTTGACTTTTTAAAATTAAATAAAATTTTTAAAGAGTGTGGTCTTTAAGCAGGTCAAATCATAAGTTCATTTCAAGCGCCCAAATCAACTAACTTCCCCATTCTAGGTTGTTAGTATGAATTATCATTAAATTTTCAAGCTTTCAACTTCTTTTTTTTATTAATTGAAAAGTTCAATTCATTTCATTAAAAATCAAATTCTGAATACATTAGAAATATGGAAATTAACTAGTTAAAGATGAGACCACCGAGTCAAAGTATGAACAACCTCATTGGTTTGTCTCCTCACGAACTTCACATGAGAGTTCCTGAATAAAATAGATAACAACCGATTACAATCTTTAGTTACAACACCTAAATCTGACTCATTTAGATACTGAAGGTTCACACTATCTACTACACTCTTAGCATCCAACTCAAAATCCACATTGTCCAAACCCATGTCATGCACCCAATTAATAGAGTGCAAGAGACTTAGGGAAAACCATTGTGTCCTGGCCATTACAAATCTCCCATCACTGTCTCTAATACAATCCCTAATGCCAACTGTGTTATTGGGGAATAAGGCATCAATGTTACATTTAAATCGTCCAACTGCTGGTTTGATCCATTTAATGTTGTTTGGAATCTAGGGCTGGTTAGAGATGCTCGATCTGATAAGTTGAGCGTTTTTCCAACCCGATAGCATCTGAGAAGCATGAAGAGAAATGGATTCTGGTAGGTCCACAATCTCATTCCAAATGAGGTTATTCCTACTTTCCCAGATACTCCACAAACTTGGAGCTCCAAATACTTCTTCACACATAGCTAGGATTGTAACCAATATCTGAATCCAAGAAATCACACTTAGGAAAATACCTCGCCTTATAAAGACGGGAGACCAAATTATTGGGCTTCTTTAGAAAATTTCACGCTTGTTTACTCAACATAGCATAATTAAAACACTTAGGTTTTTAAAACCCATCCCGCCAACAGATTTGAATACAGATAAACGATCCCAAGAGAGCCAATGAATGCCTTTTGTCAGATCTCTCTTATGACCCCACCATAACGAATTCAACATTTTCTCGATCTCTTCACTTAAGGAAGTATGTAATAAGAAAATACTAATGATATAGGAAGGGATTGACTGAAGCACATATTTAATGAGGACTTCTCTACCGACTTGAGATAGGCTCATACTACTCCAAGAATTAATTTTATTCCAGATTCTATCTTTAACAAACTTAAAATTATCTTTCCTGCTTCATCCAATAATAGATGGCATACCAAGGTACTTACCCATCCCTAACACATGTTGAACTCCAAGAATATTAGCCAATTCTTCCTTTTCTATAGGTTTGACGTTCCTACTACACAAAAATTTGAACTTTTGGAAATTTATCGCTTGACCCGAAGCTTCCTCATAGGTATTAAGGATACTCTTCATCACATTAACTTCATTCATTGTTGCTTTAAAGAAAAGGTAGCAATCATCGGCAAAGAGTCGATGAGAGATGATAAGAGCATTCTTACAAATTTGTGAATGTCCCCTCTGGATTCATCAAGCTTTCAACTTATAAACTAAGACTTTGTTGAAAATAACAAATATGAATTGTAAATTTTGAGAAATAAATTGTGGGAAAATTTCATATTGATTAGAAGAGTTGAGATTTGAGTATTTATATGTGAGAAAAATCATAAACCTATCATCTTAAGGTTTTACTTGAATATATGATGCGCCTCTTATAAAGTGTGTTGTTCATAGAAAAAAACCCTTAAAAATATAAAAATGTCCCCTCATATTGAAGCTTCAAATTGATTTTCCAACAAAATTTCGTTAGTGGCTAAATTTCTCAAAGCTAATTAACTATTTTTTCGTTATTGATTTCTTATTTGTAGGTAATCTTTATTACAATTCTAGTTACTCTTTCAGTAGTACTTTGAATTCTAGAGAAGTGCTTTTGAATGGTAGGAAATGGAGGATCAGTGGTAGTGAAATAGGGAATGTGATGTCTTGATCTGTGGCTATTAAGGGATATTGATCTTTGGCTTAATTTTCCTTAAAACCAAGTGTGTGTAGTATCCATATGCAGATGGGAGATACTCAAATGCTTTGGTAAATGGGGGTGGTTAGGGCTTGCTTGTGATGGAGAGAGACCTTATTTTGTGATATTTATGGTGTTTACGATGATAAGAGATGCCAGCACATGTGAGGTTAAAGACTCAGTATTATGTTGTTTCATTTATGACTTGTCTGATACATTCAAAGGTTCAAATATTTATATATGCTCTCGAGCCTATGGTTTAAGAAACTTTAAGAGGTCGTAATTGTTCCCCTTTAGAGGGGAAGATTGTTGACTACCTTTTTTCTAGAAAGTCGTGGTATGACTCAACTTATATGACTAGTGGAGATACAAAGGTATCATACACGTCTTATGCCCTAAAGGTGAGCCCTTAATTCTCCATAAAGGTAACACATTAGTGATGCCTTACTAGGCGAGGACTTTGGCGTCACCCTTATTTTATACTCTCACAAATATAAATCTACACAGTCCCTTAAGCACAATGGATTATAAAGGGTGAAATGTTTTAAGGCTTTTCTCATATTTTGTCCCATGGTCCAGGGTGAGTCCTTTGGTTGAAGAGAATTTTCTGGATGAGAGGTGAATCTCTCAACTCAATGTGGTCTTCTTAATGGAAGGTGAGTCCATAAGCTTAAGGGAGAGCCCCTTAATTAAAGGCGACCTTTTTAATGGAAGGCAGGTCACTCAGTTGAAGGCGACCTTTTTAAATGGCGGTGAGCCCCTTAGTTATGGTTGAATTACCACCCTATGCTAGGTATCTCCTGATTAGTTAGGATGTCAACCGGGGATTTCAAACATCAATCACTCGGATGGACATGCTAGCATGCTAGAAACATGTCGAGTTTTTAAAAATTCTTTTGGATCCTAAAAAGATTTTTTTTATGCTCTTGTGGTTTCAGTTCCCTTATTAAAGCTTCTCATTTTAGTTGCAAGCTCTATTTTACTCTTGTGACTTGTGCAAGCTCTTCCACAATCTGCCCAACTTCCTTATATGCTTATGGTTCCCCGTTTTTAACCCTCTCGGGTATGGATTTTTCTTTTCCTTCCTTTTGTAATAGTTGTGAGTATGGATTGTAAGGAAAGGCTTGAAATAAGGTTTAGTGTAACACCTCAATTTCATAATTTAATTATTTATGAACATATGGTATTTTATGGTGTTGTGGTGAATTATTTGACTGGAATAGTGATATTAGAATAATTGATTATTATTTAAATATTATTATTAAAAATAAAATAAGAGGAGTTGGAGGTCTTGGGGTAATGTTGTCTTTTAAGAAGGTTATGAGAAATGGAATAGAGAGAGTTTTCTCATAACTCGTGTTTTTGATGAAGATTGAGAGAACGCTCTGACGAACCAGGAGGCTGAGGTTGGGAATTGCTTAAGAGGTGATTGAAAAGCTCGTTTGACTAAGGTATGGGGAGTAACTCTGATTCAATATCTATAATGTATGGGTAGTTTTATGAGAAAGAGGATTTTTTAGGGAAACCTTAGGGTTAGGAGGATTGTTGGTAGATTTTTGATGAATTGATGTTGTTAGGTGTTGTAAGTGAAAAATATATGATGATTGTAGGTAATAGGATTAAATTATTTTGTTTTCCGTTGATTAACGATGGTTTTTGATGAGTTTGGTCACAACTGGAATATGCGGAAAATCACAGGGTTTTCTGCCAAAATTTTCCTTCTCGCTTAGCGAGCGAGTGAAACTTTGAGAGTCTCGCAACCTGAGAGTAGCTCGCTTAGAGAGCGTGAGACCCGCTTAGCGGGACCTGTAACCTTTTGAAAAATGTTTTTTTGTTCCAAATAACTTGTAATGACTTGTTTTGTTGCCTTATGTTGCTATGATGTTGCTGTGAATTCTTGTCTTGCTATAATATGCTAAATGTGTAAGAAATTATAATGACATGATGCTTAGATGATTATGTTGTATTATGATGATATGTAGTATTGATGACATGAGTAGGAAAAGTGGTAGAGGTATGAATGATGAATAGTGATGAATGTTGATGCAAGTGTTGATTATGATGATTATGTTGATGTTGTTGCATCGTTGCATTTGTGACATAATTATTTTGGGGCTTCGGTTCATTGATAGCTTCAATCCCACCGTGTGGATTATAGTGATATGTTGTTTATGTTGTGCTCCCTTGTGGAGGGTTGATGGCCCAGTGTCCATCCATGATGATGTTTCGGTAACACATGCATATTATGAGGATTGCATTTCATTATTGGTGTCATAGCATGATTGCATTTGTTTTATGATGATGTGATTGATTTTGTTGTATATGGGTGAGACTCGATGTAATTGATGTATTGATGCACGTTGTCTTATAATTCCGTCTTTATATTATTTATATTGAATGTGAATTTACTCACCATGTCTGCCTTTCTTGATGGTCTATTATGCCATCCTGCAGATATTCAAGAATAACTTGGTGCGTGGACGTAGCATGGAGTATGTTTATTTTTTCGTTTATAGAGTCTAGGTGGTGTCCTGCTCTGTTTTGTGTAACATTAGAAACGCTTGGATGTTTTGTTGTTTTTGTCTATTTTAATACACGATGATGATGTTTTGGATTAACGATTTAATTCTTATATTATGTTGATTAAATTGTTGATTGATGATCCGCTACGTAAAAATGATGTTTTTGGTTTGTTATTTTTATGATGCATGTTGTAACCCGTGTTACGGGACATGACACATAAATGAGTTTTATTGATGTTTTGTTGAAATATGATGCTTTTTTGAGTTGAAACTCTGTTTTCCTTGAATACTTTCGTATAATTACGTTGTGGGGTAAAAAAGGTGTTATATTAGTGGTATCAGAGCAGACCGTTCTATCCGGTTGTGTGTCGTTGTTGTCAGTCTATTGTCGGTCATTACTTGTTAACGATTATTATTTTCTAATGTTGTGATTGTTGTATAGAATGGTTGGAAACAACACACGTGCTCTTGCGGAAGCTATTGCGATGCTGGCTGAGGCTACGACTCAAAACAATGAACAAGATGAGTTTCGTGCTTTGGAGAATTTTTAGAGTAACAATCCGTCGATTTTTGAAGGAGATCATAACCCACATAGTACATAGAAGTAGCTCAAGGAAATTGAGAAGATTTATAGAGTGATGGCGTGTACGGATGCGCAGAAGGTACAATTTGGTACCCATATGTTGTCCGAGGTGGCTGAAGACAGGTGGGATAATACCGTCAGCGTTTGGAGGATACTGGTACTATGGTGACCTGAGCAGTGTTCAGGAGGGATTTTATGGGGAAGTATTTTCCATAGGATGCTCGTGGTAAGATGGAGGTGGAGATCCTTGAGTTGAAGCAAGGAAACATGACAGTAGCAGAGTATGTTGCTAAGTTCGAAAGGCTAGTGAAGTATTGTCCCCACTACAATCGTGTTGATGCTGAAATGTCTAAATGTCTCAAGTTTGAGAATGGGATGGGACCATAGATCATGTCGGGGATTGGATGTCAGCAGATCCGTAGGTAAACTGAATTGGCAGACAAAAGTATAATCTATAATGAAGACAATCGAACTCGATCTGCTCACTACAAGCAACTGAGTGAGAAGAAAGAGAAAGGCCAATTTAGAGGAAAACCTTATGTTACCCCAGTTGAGAAGGGGAAGAAGAAGGCTTCATATGGTAAAAAGCCAAGTGGAGGGAGCTGGTTCCATTCCTACTAAGTTATATAAATATGGAGAATTCGGTCATAAGTCTGATGTGTGCAGTAATCCAGTGGTGATATGATACAGGTGTGACAAGAGAGATCATTGAGTTGGTGATTGTTCAAATGAAGGTCCAACTTATTTTAATTGTGGTGAACAGGGGCATATCAGTACCCAATGTCAGAAACCTATGAAGACTGCTACTGCTGCTCAGACTATTGGCAGAGTGTCCGCTTTGAGTGGTTCCGAAGTTCCTAAGAAGGACAACTTGATTCGAGGTACATGTTTTATTAATGGTGTTGAGTTGTTTGTAATTATTGATACTGGTGTTACACATTCTTTTATTTCTCTTGAATGCGCCACTAAGTTGGGTTTAATGTTGTCTAGTATGAATGAGAGTATGGTAATAGAAATTCCAGCTAATGGTTTGGTTACTACTACATATGTGTGTTTGAAGTGTCCTTTGACTATTTTTGAGAAGGACTTTTTGATGGATCTGATGTGCTTGCCTTTACGCCAAATTGATGTTATTCTTGGAATGAATTGGCTAGAGTTCAATTTTGTGCATATCAATTATTATGCGAAGACTGTGGAGTTTCCTGAACTTGGTGATCATGGTGAATTGATGTTCTTGACGGCTTGGCAAGTAGATGAATTGTTAGAAGACAAAGCTCAGATGTTTGCAATGTTTGCATCGTTGCAAGTCGAAGGAAAAACTTCTAGTATTTATTTACCAGTTGTCCAAGAGTTTCTAGATGTGTTTCCGAATGACATAAGTGATTTGCCTCCAGGACGTGAAGTTGAGTTTGCAGTGGATTTATTACCTTGTACTAGTCATGTGTCTATGGCTCCGTATCAGATGTCTGTTGTAGAATTAAGTGAGTTGAATAAGCAACTGGAAGAATTGTTAGAAAATATGTTTGTTCGACCTAGTGTTTCTCCGTAGGGTGACATGCGTTGTTCGTTAAGAAGAAAAATGGTAGTATGAGGTTGTGTGTTGATTATCGATAGTTAAAAAGGCTACTATTAAGAATAAGTATCCACTTCCGAGAATTGATGATTTGATGGATCAGTTGGTAGGAGCTTGTGTGTTTAACAAGATTAATCTGAGGTCTGGTTACCATCATATTTGTGTTAAGTCTGATGACATTCTGAATACAGTTTTCATGACAAGATATGATCATTATGAGTACACGGTAATGTCATTTGGTGTATCCAATGCACCCGATGTGTTCATGGAGTACATGAATCGAATTTTCCACGAGAACTTGGATAAATTTGTGGTAGTTTTTATTGATGATATTCTGATTTATTCCAAGATAGAAGAGGAACATGCAAGGCATTTGAAGATTGTGCTGCAAGTGTTGCGAGAGAAGAAGTTGTATGCTAAACTGTCAAAGTGTGAGTTATGGTTGCAAGAAATGCGTTTTCTTGGGCATGTAATTTCTAGTAGTGAAATAGTTGTAGATCCGTCGAAGATTGATGTAGTGTTACAGTGGGAGACTCCTAAATCGGCTACTGAGATTAGAACTTTTCTGAGATTAACAAGTTATTATAGGAATTTTATTGAAGGATTTTCGAGGTTGGCGTTGTTTTTGACTCAGTTGACTCGAAAAAGTAAAGCTTATGTGTGGGATGTTGTGTGTGAAAAGAGTTTTGTTGAGTTGAAGAAGAAGTTGACAACTGCTCCAGTGTTGATTTTGCCTAATCCGAATGAGTCGTTCGTAGTGTATTGTGATGCGTTAAAGATGGGACTTGGAGGAGTTTTAATTTATAATGGTCAATTAGATGCTTATGCTTCTAGACAATTTAAGGTTCATGAAACGAATTATCCTACGCATGATTTAGAGTTGGCAGCTGTGGTATTTGTGTTGAAGATTTGGAGTCATTATCTCTTTGGTTCAAAATTTGAAGTGTTCAGTGATCATAAGAGTTTGAAATATATGTTTGATCAGAAGGAACTAGATATGAGGTTGAGAAGGTGGTTGGAATTATTGAAAGACTTTGATTTTGATTTGAATTACCATCCTGGTAAAGCGAATGTTGTTGCAGATTGTTTTAGTAAGAAGACATTGCATATGTCGATGTTGATGGTGAAAGAACTCAAAATGATTGAAAAATTCAGAGACATGAGTTTGTTGTGTGAGGCTACTTCTGAGAGTATGAAGTTAGGAATGTTGAAGATGACCAGTGAAATTATGGAAAGGATAAATCTGGATTGAAGTTGGTTGATTAGTTGACTTTGATTAACCAAGGTAAGGGGGTGAATTTCAAGTTGATGAGAATGGTGTGATGAGATTCCGAGATAGAGTGTGTATTCCAGATGTTCCAGAAATCAAGAAGAGTATTTTATAAGAAGGATATAGAAATAGGTTGAGTATCAATCTTGGTGCTACGAAGATGTACCATGATTTGCAAAAATTGTTTTGGTGGCCAGGTATGAAGAAGGACGTTGTAGAATTTGTGTATGCTAGTTTTACTTGCTAAAAGTCAGATATTGAACATCAGAAACCGTTAGGTATGATGCAACCGTTGAATATTCCAAAATGGAAGTGGGATAACATTTCATGGATTTTGTGATAGGTTTTCCGAAGACTACTAAGGGAAATGATTAAATTTGGGTGATTGTGGATAAATTGACTAAGTCGGCCCATTTCTTGCCGATGAAGATTAATCATTCTATGCAAAAGCTAGTTGAGATGTATATTGAAGAGATTGTGAAGTTGCATGGGATATCATCGAGTATCGTATCAGATAGAGATCAGTGGTTTACATCAAGGTTTTGGAAGAGTTTACAAGATGCTTTAGGTACTAAGTTAAGGATGAGTTATGCTTATTATCCACAGACAAATGGTTAGGCAAAGAGGACTATCCAATCATTAGAGGATTTACCGAGAGCTTATGTGTTGGATCAAAGAGGATCTTGGGATAGTCATTTGTCGTTGATTGATTTTACCTACAATAATAGTTATCATGCTAGTATTGGAATGGCACCGTATGAAGCATTGTATGGTAGATAATGTCGGACTCCATTGTGTTGGTAAGAATCAGGCGAGAATGCAGTACTTGGACCTGAGATTATGCAGGAAACGACTGAGAATATTAAGATGATACAACAAAGAATGAAGGTTTCTCAGAGTCGACAGAAAAGTTATCATGATAAGAGGAGGAAAGCTCTTAAGTTCCAAGAGGGAAACCATGTCTTCTTGAGAGTTACTCCTGTGACTGGTGTCAGAAGAGATTTGAAGTCTAGAAAGTTCACTTCGCGTTTTGTTGGTCCGTATCAGATTTCACAAAGGATCGGAGCGGTAACATATCAGACTGCGTTACCACCATCGCTTGCGAATTTGCATGATGTGTTCCATGTGTCCCAATTGAGGAAGTATGTGTGTGATCCATCGCAAGTAATTCAGATGGATGACGTGCAGATAAGAGATAATTTGAATGTTGAGGCATTACCATTTCAGATAGATGGCCGAGAAATGAAATAGTTATGAGGAAAAAAGATTGCCTTGATAAAGGTATTGTGGGGTGGACCAACAGGTGAAAGTTGGATTTGGGAACATGAAGATCAGATGAAGGAGTCATATCCGACTCTGTTTGTTTCAGGTCACATTTTCGAGGATGAAAATTCCTAAAGTGGGGGAGAGTTGTAATACCCCAATTTTATAATTTAATTATTTATGAACATGTGGTATTTTGTGGTTTGTGATGAATTATTTTACTAGAATAATGATATTAGAATAATTGATTATTATTTAAATATTATTATTAAAAAAAAGAGAGGAGTTGGAGGTCTTGGGGGTAATGTTGCCTTTTGAGAAGGTTATGAGAAAGGGAATAAGAGGATTGTTGGTAGATTTTTGATGAATTGATGTTGTTAGATATTGTAAGTGATGAATATATGATGATAGTAGGTTATAGGATTGAATTTTGTTGTTTTCTATTGATTAATGATGGTTTTTGATGAGTTTGGTCGCAGATGGAATATGCGGAAAATCGCAGGGTTTTCTGCCAAAATTCGCCTTCCCGCTTAGCGAGCAGGAGCTCGCTTAGCGAGCGAGTGAACCTTTGAGAGTCCCGCAACCCGAGAGTAGCTCGCTTAGCGATACCTAAAACCTTTTGAATTTTTTTTTGTTCCAAATGACTTCTTTTGTTGCCTTATGTTGCTATGATGTTGCTGTGAATTCTTGCCACGCTATAATATGCTAAATGTGTAAGAAATTATAATGACATGATGCTTAGATGATTATTTTGTATTATGATGATATGTAGTATTGATGACACGAGTAGGAAAGCAGTAGACGTATGAATGATGAAGAATGATTAATGTTGATGCAAGTGTTGATTATGATGATTATGTTGATATTGTTGCATCGTTGCATTCGTGGCATAATTATGTTGGCTCAGGTTCATTTGTAGCTTCAATCCCATCGTGTGGATTGGAGTGATATGTTGTTTATGTTATCCTCTTTTGTGGTGGGTTGATGGCCTAGTGTCCATCCATGATGATGTTTCGGTACGACATGTACATTATGAGGATTGCATTTCATTCTTGGTGGCATAACATGATTGCATTTGTTTTATTATGATGTGATTGATTTCATTGTATATGGGTGAGACTCGATGTAATTGATGTATTTTTGCATGTTGTCTTATAATTCCTTCTTTAT
Source organism: Lathyrus aphaca (assembly GCA_963966055.1). Classification (NCBI taxonomy): domain Eukaryota; kingdom Viridiplantae; phylum Streptophyta; class Magnoliopsida; order Fabales; family Fabaceae; genus Lathyrus; species Lathyrus aphaca. The sequence continues at coordinate 560,146,897 of OZ014522.1, forward strand.
ATTATTTATTTTGGATGTGAATTTACTTACCATACCTGCCTTTCGTAATGGTCTATTATGCTATCCTGCAGATTTTCAAGAATAACTTGGTGCTTGGACGTAGCATGGAGTATGTTTATTTTGTCGTTTATAGAGTCTAGGTGGTGTCCTGCTATGTGTCGTGTAACATCGCGAACGCTTGGATGTTTTGTTGTTTTTTTCTATTTTAATACATGATGATGATATTTTGGATTTACGATCGAATCCTTATATTATGCTGATTAAGTTGTTGAATGATGATCTGCTGCGTAGAAATGATGTTTTTAGGTTGTTATTTTTATGATGCATGTTGTAACATGTGTTACGAGACTGGACACATAAATGAGTTTTATTGATGGTTTATTGAAATGTGATGCCCTTTTGTGTTGAAACTCTATTTTCCTTGAATAATTTTGTATAATTATGTTGTGGGGGTAAAGAGGGTCTTACATTTAGGCTAGAGTAAAGTTGTAGGATTTAAGGATCATAATCATACCTTTGACGATGGTAATTTCATTTTGTTATCACGTTTCCTCAAGAACAAAGAGATAATGGCTGCCCCTTTTGACGTGTCTAAGGAGGTCAAGGAAATTCGATATTTGTATGTTTTTGACGAGCAAATCCTTTCTTGTCGAACAAAAGTTGAGATTTCTTCTTCAAAAGGTGAATGGATGGTTATATTGGAGGCCTGTTTACCATCAGAAAATGTTACTATATGAGTTCCTTATGATTCTCCCTCTCCCTATTTCTACTTCTATCTCTCCCCTTTTATTAAAGCTATGCATATCTTTTTTCCCATTTATTCTTTTTATTATGGAGGTCTTTAAGGCTCTCAATATAGTGCCTTCTTAACTAATTTCTAATAATTGGGGTTCTCAATATAACGCTTTCTCAACTACTCCTAACTATTGGAGATTTAATATTTTCTCATTTTATGTTGTTCGGCCTTCAAAAGGTGGTTGGGTGTCCATAGGTGGTATTCAAGAAAGTGCCCATCTTAGGTCTCAATCTAATCATTACAAAAATGGAAGAGACAACTTCTTCCAATTGAGTTGGCGAGAAGACTCTCTCATAGTGGTGAGGATGATGATGCCTCCTTTTTCCCTTGGCCTGGACATTTGAGCTTGTGGCGATGACAAGATATGACAATAAGAACCTTACCCCGAGAGAGAGAGAGATGCTGATAGTTCTTCTTGTGGGGAAGTTTGAGGTAATGGATTTGCACACAATGATTGATTTGTGGTTGAAGGGTGGTGATTACCAAGGTAAGTTTTTAACTATCTTTCACTTTTTATGGGTGTTTTCAAATAATGAGTGTGACCTTTATGCTTTGTTTTGCACAAATGGAAAATATTACTTTAGAGGAGCGAAGGAGAAGATGTGAAAAGATTCACGTCTCTCATTGGGGGACTGTTAGCCCCCAAAGTCATCCAGAGGGATTTCTTGTCAAAGGCATGAAGAGTTAAGCTGAGGGGTCTCCTCCTAATTCTCATAATATGAAATCCTATAAACTAGGAAAAGGCTTTTCACAGGCTGTTGGATACGGTATCATATCACTTTTTTCAAAAGAGGTGAGTATTATGAGGTCATCCGATAACGAGGCTCCACTAACCCCTACTCATTGAGTGATGATAGATTTTATGCTATCCAGTTCTTAGGTTTCAATCTACCATTTTTTAAAGAAATTCCTCGCTGATTATAAGGCTTTTCAATCTAAGTCTCCTTATACACTTATTGGCATGAAGGATAACCTTTTATTGAGGGCGTTAATAGTGGAGGCTAAAAAAGAGCTGAGGGTTAAGCTCAAGAAATATCAGGATGACTACAAAGAAAGCCATAGGTTGTTAAAGGCCTTGCAAAAGGAAAATGACACTTGAGAAAAAAATCTGGTGGTTGCAGAGGCCAAGGCTACATAAATTGCTACTAAGGAGATATCTCTGAGAAAATCTCTCAAGAATGCTCTGTGTTCCAAAAAGGAATCAAAGGAGGAGGTGTCATATCATCTAGAACTGTTAATCATATTCATCCTTAGTCTTTTTTCCCCTTTGATTATGGACATTCCTATAAAAATTGGGTGTTACAAGGGACTAATGGTACATTAGGATATCTAATGTTTTTAGGCGAAACTGGTTGTTGTGTAATAGGTGTAGGTATCGTTTCTTGGATACAATTTGCTATTGATTTGTTATCTATCAAGAAGAGAGTTTCTGTTATACTCCAAGGACGAGTTTGGTGAGATCAATTATCAACGGTTTGTAAGGAGGAGTTGGAAGTTATCCTTCTTTGGTCGTATTGGAGAAATATTTCCTGCAAACAAATTTGGGAGTTGTACAATATACACTCAGTTAATGGCAATCACTCAGACAAGAAATTAGCAGGGTCAGGGGGATCGTCACACATGAATACTCGAAGCAGGTTATCGTGGATAACAAGGTTTTGGATCAGGATCTTAAGGGATCTTGTTTTTTGTTAGCAATTTAATGTTTGCATCAACAAGAGAATTATCGTGTGATAGTTCGTTGTAATCAAAATACCGTAGCTAAACTTATTAAAATAGTGGAAGATCGTGGTTATGTTCCGATGGTATCATCCATCGAAGAATGTAGTAGGTAAAGTGAGGATGAACGCCGAAGCACTATATATATGTGTATCTTTTTCGTTTTCCATTTTCTCTTTTATTTTGCAATAATACATTCATATTTGCCATTGCATTATTGCATTTATTGTATGCCATATAGGTTAGATCGTGCTTATAGTGATTTAATGTATAAGCTTACGTATGTGGTGTATCAATATTGTGGAATCATCATGAAGCCAATTATGCATTGTTAAAAATATCTAAGTAAAGTCTTTTTAAATCGCTTTGTCTAAAGTGACTTTGATTGTCTTGTAAGTGACTTGCACTAGAAACAATCAACTGCATGGTAACCTCCTGTATTATTTCACGTAGCTTGATTCATTGAGATGCTTCCAAGCTCTTGTGTTTTTGTATTTTGCTTCAGTGCTTCTAAAAATCTCTGATTTCATTTATGTAACCTAAAATATTTTTGAAATTCTCATAAGGGAAACAAATTTATTCAACCCCCTTTAGACCTCTTTGTATCCATATTCTCACCAATAATCATAATCTGTTAAAATTTATTGGGCTGAATAAGAAATATAACCTGAATTATGTTAAAGCATTCTACTGTAATATCGTGCAAACACCGTGTGTTATTGAAAGGAGGTTCAAGGACAAGATAATTAAGTTTAATCTCTTTGATTTCATTGAGTATTTGAGAATAAACTAGGAGGGTCATATTGTATTTGTTGCTTGATCACCTGATTATGAAACAGTACAACAACTATTTTTTGAGTGCAGTACCATGATGGAAATATGAAAAAGATCCTCGTGTGGCAGAATATTGCTCATGTGCCTGCAGGGTGGGACCAAGAGATGAGGTGAATTTTTAGGATTAGTAACCGTAAGAGTTTGAGAGCGCAAATAGTCTAGGCTTCCTTTGCTGAAACGATTTATGAATATTGGAGGTATAGAAATAAAAAGGCATACACGAATAGTGATAGACATACTAAAATAGAGGAGAATATTATAAACAATATTGTGTATAGATTATGGTTAACATCAAAGTTACGTAAACATGTTGCATACTCACTTGTGAGATTTTTCTAGTTGGTGGTAGTTTATTAATCTCTAGCTGAACCTTAGGAATCGTCCTGTACATATTATTTTTGAATAAACATAATTTCTTATTTTAAAAAAATTATAGTTAATTATAATTAATTTATTATGTAAAATATATTTAGATCTTAAAGAATATGTAACCAAATCTATTTATTATACATATATTCCTATTATCTTATATAAATACATTCTAATTTTATTAACTATTTTTGTGTGATTATTTAACTAAAATAATAATTAAAAGTCAATTTAAGAACATTTATACATAAAAATAGACAAGTTAATTGATGTGGTAATGGTGAGTTGCGAAACCATCACGTATAATCCTTTAGTAGTTGAAATAAAGTAAGAGAGTGAGATAGACAAGAGTAATTGAAGCGGTAAAGTTGAAAAAGGTAAAAGTAGTTGGATACCTTTCTGTGCTGTTGCGTGTGAAATTAGAGCTTGATATTTAGCCTCACATTTTCCAGGCGCGTAAGAACCACTCTCTCACCATCTGTCTTCTATTTCTTTGCTCGTATCATCAACCTCCCACTCACGCGCGTGTGGGAGACAACAAACTTTTTCCTAATTAAGGATTTCAGATTAAAAAATTATTCTTTAAAATATTCAAACTGTTAAATTTTCAATTCATTGATTGTATATATTATACATATTTTCATAAAAATTTATTATTTAAGATTTTTAATACTCCGAAGAAAATAATAATAAAAATAAAGTTTTCTATAAAAATATTTAACAGTATTTTATACTTAAAATTAAATTTGAATTCAGTACCTTTGATTAAACGGAAAGAAACCATATCATTTCAATCAAATAGTCTTGGGTTAATCTTCCTACTTATACTTCCATCCATTTTTTATAAGAAAATAAAAATAATAGATGTATATTGTTGTTGATAAAACATTATGTCAATATTTAATTAAAAAAACTTTATGTCATTATCACCTTTAAAATATTTGTATATAAATATTAATACATCATCCTATACGAAAAAGTGTGCTTTTGCCTCCTCCATCATAACTAATCTACCACGTTGAGACAAATTAGCCTTTAAATTAAATAATAATAAAAATAGAGACAAAAAATTATTATCAAAAGGCAAGTGTCAAATAAAATAATACTAATAACTTTTTATAATTAAATAAAAAATATACTATCTCAAAAGCACAAAAAGACACAAAAAGTAGAGCAGGTTAAGTCTGTCCACAGCATTTTTTTTCCAGAAATCTTTGCAAACTGATACTAGTACTTTCTCTTTTCTCGCTCTCGCGCCACAATAAATAAATAATCTAATTTTAATTTTATAATTAAATAAATTAAATTATGATTAACTGAAAAAAAGTGATTAAATTAACTTTATATTCACCTTGCTTTGTTTGTTCGTGTGAAGTGAAAAGTGAAGGATACAAAAAGCGGGATCTAAAAGAAGCTTTTTGCGTTGAATTCCGAAACAGCCTTTTTAAAGAGAGAAAGCGTGTTTATAAGCAGAAGAAGAAGGGTAGAGTAGAGAAAAAAATAGAAAAGAAAAGATAGATATAGATACATAGATCGATCCTTGATCCTTCAAAGGAAAGTTAAAAAGTACTTAAAGGCTTAAGCTAGTTTGTTTTTTAGCTTATGTAAAAAGCTTTTTTTGATTTTGATTTCCAATTCCACCCCTTGAAAATGTTAATTTGTCTTGTATATTGACACTGTTCTTATCTTATTATCTCTCTCACAATACAAGTTCACAAAACACTAATTTCGTTTTCTCATATACACACTTTCTTTTTCTTTCTTGTCATAAAGTAAAGTCAAGTTTAACTACTCCATAAAGAAACTCATCTTTCTCATATAACCCAACATAACATTCATTTCAGATTTCAGATTTCAAATTTCATTTCAATTTCTTCAATTCAATAACGATAAATCAAAATTGAAATCGAAATAATTTTGATTACTCTGAAAATTATTGAGAGTTGAAGAATTATTCATTTCGTGAAATGAGAGCTGGGTTAAGTACAATCCAACAAACCCTAACGCCGGAGGCGGCTAGTGTTTTGAATCATTCAATCGCGGAGGCTGGCCGCCGAAATCACGGCCAGACCACGCCGCTTCATGTGGCGGCGACGCTTTTAGCTTCACCTTCTGGTTACCTGCGTCAAGCGTGTATAAAATCGCATCCCAATTCCTCTCATCCTCTTCAGTGTAGAGCTTTGGAATTATGTTTCAGCGTTGCGTTGGAGCGGTTACCGACCTCGCAGAACACGACACCGGCGGCGGCGATGGAGCCGCCAATTTCGAATGCTTTGATGGCCGCTCTGAAACGCGCGCAGGCTCATCAACGGCGTGGTTATCCTGAACAGCAGCAACAACCGCTTCTTGCGGTTAAGGTTGAATTGGAGCAGCTTATCATATCGATTCTTGATGATCCGAGTGTTAGTAGGGTCATGAGAGAAGCTAGCTTTTCTAGTCCGGCGGTTAAAGCGACAATCGAACAGTCGATTAATTCTGTTCCTCTTCCTGCGGTTAATTCGAGTCCGATGGGATTGGGATTCCGGCCGGGAATGGTTACTCCCGGGGGCGTGCCGGCGAGAAATTTGTATATGAATCCTAGGCTGCAGCAACAGGGAAGTGTTGCTCAATCGGTGACACAGAGGGGTGATGAAGGTAAACGTGTTGTGGATATATTGATGAGGGCGAAGAAGAGAAATCCAGTTTTGGTGGGTGAATCGGAGCCTGAGGTTGCGATTAGAGAGCTTTTGAAGAAGATTGAGAATAAGGAATTGGGGGAGGGTGCTTTTAGTAATGCCCATGTTATTCATTTAGAGAACGAGCTTCCTTCGGATAGAGCACAGATACCTGGGAGGATTAAAGAGTTGGGTGATTTGATTGAATCGCGGTTGGGGAATTCGGCTTGCGGTGGCGTTTTTATCAATTTAGGTGATTTAAAATGGTTGGTTGAACAACCTGTGGGATTTGGTTTGGGGAATATGCAGCAACCAGCTCTTGCAGAGGCTGGCCGCGCTGCGGTGGCGGAGATGGGACAATTGGTTGCGAAATTCGGAGAGGGTGGTGCCGGTAGGCTTTGGTTGTTGGGTACTGCTACTTGTGAGACTTACTTGAGATGTCAGGTTTATCATCCTTCCATGGAAAATGATTGGGATCTTCAAGCTGTCCCAATTACCTCAAGATCACCACTACCTGGAATGTTTCCAAGGTATTTACTATTAATATATGTATATTCTCTTTTATGGATTGTTCTGATTGTTCACAAAGTAATCTTGTTTTAACATTTTGTGCTCCTTTAGATCTTCATCTAGTTATATCAATTGATCTGTTTTGTTGCAAGATTTGTTAACGGAATTTACGTTTACTTTTCTTGTTTGATGGAATGGTGTTGAGAGTTATTCTTGATAGAATCAATTATGAGACTAATTCTGTTCTAATTTGCTTTTACTCTCTCTTGCTTTTACTCTCTCGTGTTTTGTTTTGAAAGGAAAACGTGGGATGTTCTTGTTTCTTTATACAGGAGATTGTTAGGTTGTTGTTAGCTTTGTGCTATTGGCACTATTAGCTTGACAAAGCTATGATACATGGTTAAATTGTCTCTCCCACATTTGGTAGTTGTAGTTTTAACTTTTGGTTTCTTGTGTGACCAGACTTGGGACCAATGGAATTCTTGGTACCACTCTTGAGTCTTTGTCCCCATTAAAGAACTTCCCTGCTACAACAATCACTCCTCTGAGGCGTGCTTCAGAGAATGTAGATCCTGCAACAGCATCAATTTGTTGTCCACAGTGTATTCAGAACTGCGAGCAAGAAGTATCAGATATGTTGAAAGAAACTGAGAAATCTGATACCGAGCTCACATCAGATGCCGCGAGACCGCCTCTTCCACTTTGGTTACAAAATGCTAGACCGAATAGTGATAATGCTAAAGTAATGGATCAGGCCCAGGTAAATTCAATTAAAACTATTGTATTGATTGGTTGTTGGGGTTAAGAAATAATAGATGAGTTTTAATTATTGTGTTCTTTTGTCTTTTTATAGAGCAATGGTCATGATGGGAATGTGAAGAAGAGGACTCAAGAAATACAAAAGAAATGGAACGATTCCTGCTTGAATTTACATCCTAAATTTCATCAGCAAAATGTGAGCACAGAGAGGATTACTCCCGTCCCTTTTTCAATGACGAACCTATATAATATGAATTTGATGGGACGGCAATTTCAACCAAAAGTACTTCCAAATAAAAATTTGGGATGCTCTCTTCAATTGAGCTCGACTCCAGTGCCTATCCAACAATCAGAACGCACGGCGAGCCCAAGGCGAAGTACAGTAACCACCGAGCTGGTTCTTGGGCAAACCAAGCCATCTGATACAATTCCTGAAGAGACACAGAAGGAACGCATTAATGACTTTTTGAGTTCACTGTCTTCTGAGTCACAAGACAAGTTTGATGAATTACCGAGCAAAAAATTACTTGATGTTGACTCTTTCAAGAGGCTGCTCAAAAGTCTGACAGAAAAAGTGTGGTGGCAGCAGGATGCAGCATCTGCTATAGCCACCACTGTGACTCAGTGCAAATTAGGCAACGGTAAAAGACGGTCAAAGGGTGACACATGGTTATTGTTCACAGGTCCTGACAGAATTGGCAAGAAGAAAATGGCAGCAACACTTGCTGAACTGGTATCAGGGTCAAACCCAATAGTAATCTCTCTTGCACAACGATGTGGGGATGGAGACTCTGATCCCCATCACATCCGTAGAAAAACAGTTCTTGATCGTATAGTAGAGACCATCCGAAGGAACCCACACTCTGTCATCATGCTTGAGGACATTGATGAAGCCAACATTCTTCTTCGTGGAAACATCAAACGAGCCATGGAGCAAGGACGGTTCCCTGATTCTTATGGCCGTGAAATCAGTCTCGGCAATGTCATGTTTATCCTCACATCAAATTGGTTGCCCGAGGACCTTGGCTACCTCTCCAATGGCACTCCACTAGACGAAGAAAAGCTTACAAATTTAGCAAGTGGAAGTTGGCAACTGCGGCTATCTGTGACAAAGAAGGTATCGAAACGCAAACCCAGTTGGTTATCCAATGAAGACAGGTCTTTGAAGCCTAGAAAGGAAGTGAACTTAGGTTTATCCTTCGATCTTAACGAAACCGCGGATGTAGAAGAAGACAGGGCAGATGGATCACATAATTCCAGTGACTTCACAGTGGACCATGAAGAGAACAATCACGATCGACGGTCGCCCTCAAAACCCCGCGAGTTTCTGGATTCTGTCGACGATGCCATTGTCTTCAAGCCATTGAATTTTGATCTCATTCGTCGTAATTTCTCTGCAACAATCGCGAAAAGATTCTCTGCTGTGGTTGGAAATAGGATCTCAATCGAAGTTCAAGAGGATGCTCTTGACAAGATCACAAGCGGAGTGTGGTTAGGCCAAACCACAATCGATGAATGGATGGAAAAAGTGTTGGTTCCTTCCTTCCACCAGTTGAACAAGAACTTCAATTCAACCTACCATGATGATCATGAGTCTTCACTGCTGGTTAGGCTCGAAGACGATGGCTACTCCGATCACCGGAGCTCACAAGAGTTGCTACCTGCTAGTGTGAGAGTCATGTCGGAGTAGTAGTAAGAGTGTTGAATATTGAATATTAGTTTTTGTTAATACACAATGCACATGAGTGGTGGAAATATCCGTTTTTGTTGGTTATAGAAATGTAAATAGATCTCTTTGGAAGTACAAAGTCAAATAGACCCTTAGTAGAATCGAGAAAAACCGTTAGAGGTGGAACAAGGGTCGGTATGTGTCAATTTTTTTTACCCTTTAGAAAAAAGATTATTTATTTTTGTCTTATAAGCTTTATATTACCTTTTTCCCATTGTAAGCATAGATATATTTATCAATTAAATGGAGGACAATTATCAATATAGTAATAAAATGGAGTATTGTTTCTTCCTCTTCTTACTTTCATCATTTTCTTCACACATTCGGTCAATATTCTATTCTAGATGAATATTCATGTATAATTATCAATTGAATTTTAGATTCATATTCATGTACATACACAACTATCAACTAAACTAATTTAATAGGATATCTCTGCATAATTATCAACTGAACTCTGGATTCATATTCATATACAGTTGTCAGCTGATTTATCCTGCAAAAAAAAATTGTTTAGAGTTTGTAAAAAACATCCCCAAAATTGTTTAGAGTTTATAAAAAACATCCCCAATAAGTAGGCCACTAATCCTTAGTAGTGACCAGCCATGTAATTATGTAATTGTAATGTATATGTTTGTTGGGTTCATGAATGATGCTGCCAATTGCAATTGGTAACTGAGTCCTTAGTCCTCACCAACCAAACACACAACCCTACCGACATAAATCATTGTTTTTTCAGTTAACGTATTTCCCAATCATCAAATAGTAAAAACAAACTTCCTAGAATTTATGTTCCTTGCAACACCGTTTCATCCATACGTCACTATCATTTTTCCGTCCTTAGCTCTAAAGAAAATTAAGGTCAATGAAACCAAAGATTCCAAAACAAGAAAGAGGTGAATACAAGGGATTGAGTGTATATATATGTGTGTGATACTAGTTTGATACTAAACGCGTTAAAGAAATTATAACAGCCGTCGCATGTTTTCAACGCTACGTAAGGAAATTAATGCAAGTGACCAGAAAAAAAACATGATATGCTTTGTGCATACTTCACATTCATATTCGCCTGTTTTATTGACTCTACCGTCTTGTTTAAGACATCAACACCACATGTGTTCACATTTATTTTCACCCTCTTTTTGTTGGGTCTTTTTCTTACCCTTCTAGATCTATTTGGATCTCTCTCTGTTTTTTTTTTATTATTTTAAAAAATTGGATATTGCCTTTCGTGCAATTGTAGAAGACTAACCATTCACTAACGTGTGTTCAGAACTGAATTCGAACCTAAAACTTCCGATTAAATTGAAAGAGATTATTTACCGTCTCATTCAAATATTCTCGGTGTATTTGTCTTTTTAGATATTCTGACTTTATAATATTATGAATATATTGTTTTGTGTAATAATGATTAAAAGTGTGGTACAATGCATTTGGTTGAAGAATGCATGATAATATATACGGTTCGACAGAAAAATGTTATGCACGGACAAGATGGATTTTTCATTAATTGCATGGGACAATTTGATGGTAAAAGTAGGTGAAATGAATTAATACAAGTTGATCCAAAGTGGACCAAGATTAGCGTTCGTAGTTGACTAATTCCACTTCCCATCAGTTAGACGCAGAAAATATATATGGGTGACAAACTGCGAGGAGTACTCTGGAGATAGAGGACAAACACTCGATGAAGCACAGGTGAATCATTGTACTTGTACCAGCTAACTAACGTATAAAGAAGAAAGCAATTATTCTAGGCGAGATTGGAGAAATCAAAGAGACGCAACATGTTTTAATTAATTAATTAATTATAAAACTACTATTTATACATTACATCAACTTAGAGGTGTACAAAAATATTTTAGAGGTGTATACAAATATTCTTAATTAAATTATATTTACACACTGAATTGCACTAAAAATTACTAAAATATTAAACAGAATTATATATTATAAATAAATAAGTTAATCAAATTTAAGTAAAAAAATAATTTTAATTATTTAACTAAATATTTTTTACAATTTATTTTTGAAAAAATGTTTTTTTAATGTTCCGGACCCAATGATTAGGTATGACCTAATTCACTCCTGCATCCAGAACGACCCAATATCTCAATATCAAAGGGATCCATTGGTTTTATGCCCCTCAGCCGAGGAGGAATTGTCGACCACAGGTACACGTGGTCGGATTCCTCTGCTCCTTTCAGAATTATGCCCGAAGTCATCTAGATTCAGCCAACGCCTGCTCGGATCTTTGTCCGACACGCATCCATCCGACCAGATATGCTCGGAATAACAGTTAGTTTCTGGTAGTTATCTATTTTCGAGGGATCCACGATCCAGGTCCAAAATAGGGACCAATAGCAAAACGTTGGAGGCTCTATATAAACCCTCTCACTTGAGAGTCAGATTTCCAATATTCACCATCTTAACTCTCTGTACTCGTATTTGCTCACTCTTCTGCCTTGTCTTACTTTGGCATCAGAGTATCTTACAGGTACACCCCCTTCTTTCCTCGACAATCGAGCAGCATCACTGACGTTCGTGATCCACCTAAGATTCTGATCTCCAAGAACGATCAGTGACGCCGTCTGTGAGAATCTTGTTTCCTCGTCTTTCATCCTCGGATCGTGAAGACTAAAACACTGCAATTCAAACTCTCTCAATGGCTAACTGTGACGACTTAGTTGATGCCCAGATTGTTACCAACATCCTCGTCAAACAACGGGAAAGTGATGGAACCAATCCTGGCTCGGGGAGCCCAACCGCTTTTAAGACGGACTCACCACCTCCCCATCACCAGAATCAATCATTGAACCAGAGATTACTCCTGCTGATCTTCCTCTCATTCTTATTCCCGAGGGAAGCAATGCGACCATCGCTGCACTAGTCGAGACTATGAACAACACCAACCTTCTGATCTTGTGCCCAGGTGAAAGAATTGAAGCTTTAGAAGATGCTCGACGTACCAAATTCCCCTCCCCTACGAAGAGACTCCGCATGTCCCGTAGCCGTTCACCTGAACGAAGAAAAACTCTCCAACGCCCATAAGAAGCCTGGTCAATCAAGAAATAGGCTCGTTCGTCTCCTCAACGACATAAGTCCTTAGAATCCAAGAAGACAAGGAGGACTCTCCATACGGGAACACGATCATCGTCTGAGGGTGCAAGAAATTGATCAAGATCGTCATCCCCTCGACGACACAAAGACAACCGCTCCCGTTCTATCTCATACGACTCCAACAACGAAGACGAGCCCTGTGGATCACTCTCCCATGACATTATGTCCACAAAACTTTCGAAAGGATTGGAGAAACCTTCTCCTCCGGGGTCCTATGATGGGACAACGAATGCGAACGAGCATATAGAAAACATTGATGCTCTCCTCAACTATCGATGTGTCTGGGGAGCCATCAAATGTTGTCTTTTCCCCACAACACTTAGAAATGGAGTCATGCTTGGTACAAAGCCTCCTCTATGAGTCCATCACCTCGTGAAGGCAACTCGGGAGGACATTCTCCCGACATTTCCCCGCCTCTCGCAGACATCCCAAAACTGATGCCTATCTTGAGGAAATAATTCAGGGCAAAGATGAGTCCTTGCGGGCATATATCGAAAGGTTTAATAAAGAAATCATCCAAGTCTCGACCATCGATGATATGAAGAAATACCTTCTCGAGCGCGGGCTCCGTCCCCGTAGTGATTTTTCCAAGGCCGTGGGAATTGAAACACCAACCACGCTTGATTCTTTTCTCCTCAAAGCCATGGCGTATATATAATACGAGGAGAATGAGGCAGCCAATACTGCCCGTGATACTAGGCATCAGGAGGATGCCAAAACCTCCAAAAACGAAGACTCATCGACATCACGTCGGGGAAGTAAAAAAAAACGACGATCGCTCCCGTGAACCGCGAGAGCACAAAGATCCCTCAGCGAGGTTCCATGAATACACTCCCCTCACTGTATCGAGAGAAAAGATTTTATCTGAATGTGCCAACTCCGAATTCCTCCAGGCAGGCGTCAGATTCCATGCAGTTGTCGACCAAAGCCAACACAGATAAGATGAAGTATTGCAGATTTCACAAATCCCATGGGCACAATACTGACGATTGCATTCATCTGAAGGATGCCATAGAAATACTCATCATGGAAGGCCACTTGAAGTAGTTCACTAAGGGGAAAGAGGCTCTTTGACAGGAGGTGCAAGAATCCATTATGCCAAAAATGATATTTAACAGCGCACCTTAGACACTGCTTAATTTAAAAAGCACTGCCATAAGTTATAAAATAAAATAAAATACGAAAACTGTTCACAAAAAATATTAAAAGCGCTGTCTAAATACTACCTTAGACAACGCTTTTGGAAAAGCGTTGTCTAAGGTATACATTAGACAGTGCTTTCTCAAAGCGATTTTAAAGGAATATCTTAGACAACGCTTTACCTAAAAGCGCTGTCTAAGGTCTTATATTAAAAAAAAAAACTAAAAGCGTTGTCTAAGATTGACCTTAGCCAGCACTTTTAAAGGGCTTTCTTAGCCAACGCTTTTCTCAAAAGCGCTGTATAAGGTCTAATTAATTTAAAATATTAAAATAGTCAGTTTTATGCTTTCATTCTTTTCCTCTTTCTTCTCCCATGCAAACACTTTCTCTGCAAAACCTAACGAACGAAAACTCCATAAATGCGGCTCTTTCTTTCTGAAACCTCTGTCATACCCTAAATTTTGACCAGAATTTTTCAATTTTTGGTCCATTTTTGATACTTTCTTGACGATGTATCGAAAATCAATCATTTTTGCTTATTTCAAGTTAAGCACCTCATAATCATTAATCATACTTTTTTTAATTAATTTGTTTTTTATTTAGGTAATTATTTTCGATTTATTTAGAATTTAATTTAAATCTTAATTGTTTGTTGTTGTTAATTTATTTAAACTTTACTTGTTGTGTGCTAATTTTAGTTTTAAATCAATCTTATTAATTCACTGTTATTAACCTTAGTTTTATTTTTATTTGGTTTAATTCGTTTAATTAATTAAAATTTTACTTTTAACTAAGTAACTGCTTTAATTTCTTCTTATATTTAAAATGATTCAAAATATTTATTTTAGTTTAATTTGACTTTAATTTTAAATTTAATTTAGTTAGATTTAGAAATTGTACTGTTTTAAGTTAGGAAATTCTTTTATAACTTATTATTATTTAGTTTTTTGTATTATTAAAAAAATATAATTTATTTCAGTTAGTTATTTTATTATATTTAGTCATTTAATAGGATTTTGTTTTAGATTAGTTTAGATTAGTAGTTTTCTTTTTCTTTTTTATGTTAATTTAATTTTTAATAAACACTAGCAAACAAGACAATATGTCTGCTATATCTCAAGAGCACTTTCTGAAATCACAGACTACACAACACTCCAAATTTCTGCCTATTTTCCACACACACACTTCCAGAATTTCATCAAATTGCACATATTCAAACCTGCAAAAAAAAGAGGATTAGGAACAACTTGATACAACAATAGCAATGCTCAGACCTGCAGCAACAAAGCAGTGACAACACAAAGGGGGGAGCAGCTTCACCAGGGGGCATCTTAATTTTTTTGCGGACAAAAACAAAAAAGAAAAGACCATCAGGAGGATCTTTTGCTGTTTTCTCACAATGACAGAAAAACCATCTTTATAACTAACCTACAAACTCTCTACTTGGAAAAAAAGAAAAGGGGAGGGGGGCACAACAACGAAGAGAGCGAGGGTGAAAAATCTAAAAAAAAACAAAGAGAACAACCAAAAACAAAACCAAACCAACAAGCCTCTCGGTGCTCCTCCATTTTCGGCAAAACTCTCCACCATCCATCTAAACTAAACATCATCAACCTTGTTTTCCTTCATCACCAACAGCAACAGACTGTTCACCGGCCATCGCCACCTTCATCACCGAAATCGCGATTCAGATCCACACCACCGCAGAAACGTCGCCGTGAAACAAACCAACCACCGAATCATCGTGAATCACCCCAACAAACCGCTATCACCGGAGTAGAACGGACCGCGAATCGAACCGTCACCGAAGAAAGTCACCGCGAAAGACAGAGGGAGATCGTTCGGAAACTCCGGGACGAAGGGATTTTGACGGAGGCTGAAGAATCGATCGGAAACGCGACGAGATTTTTTTTTCAAATAGAACTGAGTGAGTTTGTGAATAGAAGCTGTAGATCGCGAGATACGTTGTTGGTAGCGTTTTTTCCTTTGAAGTGTGAAAGGGTAAGCCTGAGTTTTCGGACTGTGTTGCTTTCTTTTACTGATGCATAGTACCTCTGCTTCTTTCTAAATATTTATACATATATTAAACTAACTTCTTTTTTTTTTTTAAATAATCACACACCTTTTGACTCATTGTTTATGATAACGTTAATTTCATATTAGTTTTTTTTTAGATTTACATTATATACAGTTTAGTTTTTATATCAAGATTTATTTAGGTTTTTTAGCTTTATTTAGATCCAAATTTGTTTCTTTAAACTCTTTATATCACTTTATTTTATGTCCTATATACATATAAAAAAAAATTATTCGTGATATATTTTGGAATTTTATTTTAGTTAGTGATTTAGTTTTTAGAACTTTTATTAGTATAATTTAGTTAGTTAGTTAAGATGATTTTTTATTTATTTATGTTAATATAATATATAGTATATTAGTTAGAAGAAACTCAAATAAATATTTTGATTTATTTTATTAGATTTTTCATTTTATTTTAAATATTAAAAAATCCCACAAATATTAGTTAGATGTTAGCTTTTTTTTCTTTCCGATTCGATGTTGTTCCTACCATCTCTTTGACATTTTGTCATTGTCTTGATGACTTCTTGTGATTCCATTTTACCACGATGTTTTGCCGTGCGCGCGTTTGTTCTACTTCGTTCCCATTTTCATTTACCCGTAAGTCGAGTGATTCACGCCTCGCCATCTAACTCTTTTAACTTATTAATTAACAAGGAACGGAGCTCCAGAGTCTAGCATTCCACACGTTCTAGAACAAACCACACCTGGGCTAGCCCCACGCGTAGTGTGTCGTTTGCTCCTTCATTATTAAAAAAAACGTTAATTCTAAAACGTCTAAAAACAAAATATCCAGCTTATTTTATAAATTTAAATACGAAAACAGAGCCCCGGAGTCTAGCACTCCGCACGTTCTGGAATGGATCGCTCCTGGGCTAGCCCCACGCAACGTGGTCCATTCGCCTTCCGTATTTTGAAATATCTTAATCATACCAGTTAATTCGCGAAAGAATAGAGCTCCAGAGTCTAGCATTCCGCACGTTCTAGAGTGAATCTCTCCTGGGCTAGCCCCACGCGACGTGGTTCATTCACTCTTTCATATCTTAAAAACAACTTAAAACTTACCAACCAATTTAAATCATTTTCATAATTAATCAGCGAAAGACGGAACTCCGGAGTCTAGTACTCCGCACGTTCTGGAATGCAATCAATCCTGGGCTATCCCCATGTGACGTGGTTCATTCGCCCTTTCGTTTAAAACACCTTAACAAAGGTCAAACATCTTTTCTCTAAGCGAACATTGTTTAAATCTTTCGATCTCGCAAACAAGCTAGCACTTCAGCCTCCTATCGCGAGTAGTTAAGCCAACGCTTAGCAGATTAGAAAGCATTTTCAAACAATCGTTCAATAATAAAAAAAAAAAACACCAATCATAGTTGCACGAACTACGAAGCTCTGACTTTCCCATTGCACAATGGAATACGTAGGCACAGGGATTTTAATCCTTCGCGAGCACAATAATAAAACAACTTAACCTTTCTCCGTAATAAATAATAATTTTATTTTCCCTTTAATAAGCAATCTTAGTAACTTTAATCATAAAGAAGACAATAATAATAAGTTAACATTTTAAGCGCAAATTAGACTAACAGGTTCCCGTTGGGTACAACGGACGTGAGAGGTGCCTAATACCTTCCCTTTGCGTAACTGACTCCCAAACTTAGAATAGTGGTTTCGTTGACCATTTCTTATCTAATTTAGGTTGTGTCTATATCTCCCTTTTCTGTAGTTAGAATAAATAGAATTAGGTGGTGACTTTGTTGTTTGTTTTAGGATCGTAATTTTTCGAGGTACGACAGCTGGCAACTTCACTGGGGACTAGAATGCTTTATGCATAAGAGAGTCAAGCCTAGCTTAGGATAGTTTGCGTTTGTTTGCTGACTTGTTTGATTGTCTTCTTTATTTACTGTTGATATTTTATCTATTGCTTCCTTCTTTATTATTTGCTCATTATATTTGCCTGTTGGATCTCGGGATATCACGGGTATGAATTTGTACTTGAGTTTTGAAAAAGAAGAGGGAACACCTAAGTTAGAATTGGTAGTTATTAGTGTTAGTCTCCAAGGACTCGCTCCTTGCCAGCCTAGCATGAAAGCTCCCCCAGATAGTTAGACTTTTCGTAGATCTTGTCACAACACAGCTAGCCTGTCGCGTGACCTGATACACGGAAGGGCTGTGATTCTGGGTCCCCTTAGAACCAGTTTCGAAATTGGCAGTTGTGTAGTGTTAGTCTCCAAGGGCTCGCCTCTTGAGGGCCTAGCATGAGAACACCACTCAAGGTAGACCTTATCGTCATTATCGTCACAATGCAGCCAGCCTGCGGCGGGGCGTTAGTACGATAAACGTCTGTGACCTTAAGTATCCTTATACCATCACCATAGAAGCTACCCTGTGAGTGGGCTTTATGGGTAAATTATTTAGAACTCTCCACTTAAGGCTTACCAGTTAGGAGATTCCGAGTTACTTGTACCTTGGATCCAACATCTTGCCTTCATACTCCAACTCTGGAACTGAGTGTGTTATTGATTTTGAGCTTTGCATTCATTCACATATCATTTTCATTTTCATTGCATATCATCTCCCAACAATCCAACTCACACATGTCTTATTCTCCGTCAGTCAACTATACTCGACCAGTCACAAGAAAAAGATGGACCAACTTGAGCAGGAAAACAAAGAGCTTAGAGATGAAGTCACTACTTTGAGAAACTGTATGGGAATATTCTCGACTACAATGAAGACTCTGGTAGACAACCTTGTGCATGAGAACAATGAACTCCAAGAAGAGATTCACAGCTTGAAAGTTGGCAAGGGACAACTGATTTCTTTGATCAAAGATCTGGTCATTTCTCAACGTCGGTCTAATTCTACTTCTACTTGTCAACGATGTCAGAATCAGCGGAGGTCTCCAAACAGTCCTGAAGGAGCGATCCACCAGTTTGACCCAATCCCAATGACTTACAGTCAACTGTGGTCTTATTTTGCTCGGAACTCAATAATGACACCCAGAAATACCAGAACCATGAGGTCTCGCCCTCGTTGGTTCAATCCAAATACCAGTTGTGAATTTCATGGTGAAGTACAGGGGCATCCGATTGAAGAGTTCAAAGCCTTCCAGGAAAAGGATCAAGAGATGATCGACTACGGGGTGTTGGCCTTCAATGGAGGAATCCCATCTGTGGATGGAGTGCCTTTGTGCTGATAAAAAACTCAAGAGGGTTTTGTCCAAGTTAGTTTTTTGCTGAAGCATGGAACAAGTTCCTCTACGCATATGATCATTTGCTGCTCTGAAAATTATCTTCTGGGATGTTTAGTTCATTCGCTGCTTTTCATATGTATTTTTCCTTGTTTATCAATGCATTTGTGTTTGGCATGTAAGAACTTATTTGTTTTGAATGATTAATGCAATGAATATGTTTGTCTTGAAGTAATCCATTCGTATTCACTCATAATACTTTTTCTACTTTTATAATGCCAACATTATCCCATCTCTTGCCTAGGCAGAGAATTGGAGGGAGGATGACGAAATTAAAACGCAAATTCTCTAGTGGAATGCTTTTGATTAAAACCCTACCGACGATGTACAGGCATTGTTTCAAATTCCCAAACACTGGAGAAATAAGGAGTTAATCCCTAGTCAACCACTTCGAGCCTAGAAGTAGAAGTTTCTTTCAAATATTTCAAAACCCTTACGCTTAACCTGGGGAAGGGTAGTGTTCAGTTAATCTAGTTACACATTCAAATCATAAGATGAAACATCCCATCAGGGAATCCACTACAATCAATGACTTGACAGTCACAATTCTCAGCCTTCCAATGAAAAAATGAAAAAAGAGAAAAAAAGAAAAAGAAAATCCCTCTAAGTCAAACACCCAAAAAGAGACTTAGGGACCAAATAGAATAAGTCAATCAAAAGAAGTCCTCAAATCCATAAGATTTAGTGACCACCATATCAAAGTCAAAGGGGTCACTAATATCCATAAGGGATAAATAAGATGACTGTCATTTCAAGTGGACCTTGGAGCATCTTCACTACAAAACCATCAAAGACAAATGTATGTGTCATTTTAGCTGAGCATAGGATCGAAGAACATCACGGATAGTGGGTGGGCACCAAATAAACTTTGAGCCTTTATCCTTTGTTTCTAAAACCGTTAACCAAACCACATTACAACCCTCAAAAGTCCTAATTGAAGTAGGGTTTATTTCGAAAGCACACTCGATGAAATAGTGTTTCCCGACTCCTATGAGCTATGCTCAAAATTTGTGTTGGCTTTATAAAACAAAATGAATATCACATCTTAGCTAATGATTCGGTCACAGGCTATTGTGAAAATATTTCAAAACAAAAAAAAAAACAAAAAAACTTCGAGACAAACATGTGTGTTGCATTAACAGTCTCAACATTAACATTTTTCTTGTTAGCATTTGCTTGATATCATAGAAGCCTATGTATGAGTATCAATGATGAGCTTAATCTCTTGAGATTTGAAATTTAATGAGTAGTTGAACTACCATTTCAGAGAATGATCATCCCTAAGGGAAAGCATTGAAGACTTTTCCAGACAGGGGCATGTTGCTTGAAGACTTTGCCAAACAGGGGCAAGTTGTTTCCCAATTTATTACTTACACATTATGATCACCCCTAAAAGGATAAGTATTGAAGACTCATTTGTGCCAAACACGGTTAATCTGAGGCAGTGACGTCGAGATTCGACAAAATCTCTCCAAGAGTTTGAAGACACTGAGGCATTTTGAATGTCAAATCTTCTATAAAATCCTCTTGAGATGATCTCTTCTCACAAAACATTTCGTGGATGCATGACCACGTGTTTCCCTAAGAAAGACGCTCTTGTGATATACCTTGCAAATATCTCCAGATGACGGGATCCTTACGCCAAGTTTCTATGATGTGTCAGGGGCATGACTCAGTACTTTCTGGTGGATGTCTTTTACTACTTAGTGCTTCAAGTGAGATACTAAGTCTAGTATCCCCAATTGAGCCTGGATTCAAGTATCTCCAGCTGAATGTGATTCTCTTCCCCAACGGAGTACAAATTTACTTCATCCTAGGCAAACATAGTTTGTATGTTTGTTTCCTTCTGATGGACATTGAAGTCAGAAGATTGTCTTGTGTATATTTCCCAAATGAAGTATCTTCCTCTCCTTAAAGATATTTGAGCTTTGTAGAAGGACTTGTTCCATGGATGGATCTCTACCCTATCTTTAGTGATTGCGTACACTTTGACGAGATTGGTCGAGTATCCGTTTGTTGTGATGTTTATTTCGTCACCAATGTATCTCTTGTGTCTGTTTTGTCTGTTTTTCAGCATAAACATAACGCATATACATACATGTACATCATAAATGATTTCATGTTCATATTCATGTTGCATTCATTGATGCACACTACCTTCACCTGGGTCGTGTTTATCCCCAAGTGATGTGTCTCTCTCCAAATATAGTTGTCAGCCTTAGGCAGAAAATGTACATTCTTTCTAATTCCCCACTGAGATTTTACCCTCGTGGAGGACTTTTTCTTTAGTTTTCCTTTCCACACCTGGATAGGGTAAAAACCCAGTTGAGTTCATTCCTCATGGATTAGAGATTTTCTTGACAGTTTCTTTCCAGCTCGTTCCTGGATTTAATTTGATCTTTGACAATTTTTGATGATTGAATTTCCGGACGGAAAGTGAATTTATTTTGCACCTTTGAATACCTTATCTCCTAGAAGGAATTTGTTGAAGGTTCCCTCATTGAAGACAACTTTTGTTCTCCAGCAGTGTTGTTGCAACATTCTCTTGGAGTATTTATACCTGATAATAAGTGGCAGTCTCTTTATTGGAGAAGCTTGTTCTTATCCCTAGACCTCTAATCAGAATCAACAAGTGGCCGTCTCTTTATTTGAGAAGCTTGTTTCTTATCCATGGATTTCCCAATAAATCAACAGATGGCATTCTTTTTTTCGAGCAGTTTGTTCATCCTCGACAAGGTTTCAGTTCTATCAAATGGCGTCTCTCCAGTACACATTGAGAAGTTTGATATGAACTTTTATTTTTTTCCGACAAATGGCTATCTCTTCCAGACAAGTTAAGAAGTTTGTTGTGAGTTTTCCAATTTCCGTCAAATGGCTATCTCTTCCAGACAAGTTGAGAAGTTTGAGCGTGAAGTTGTTTCCCCCATCATATGGCTATATCTTTCAGAAGAAGGGAAGTATGGTGAAAGATCTATCAAATGGCATCTCCCCTGTTCGACGGAGAAGTTTGATATGAATCTCTTTTATTTTTCCAACAAATGGCCATCTCTTCCAGACAAGTTGAGAAGTTTGTTGTGAGTTTTCCAATTTCCGTCAAATGGCTATCTCTTCCAGACAAGTTGAGAAGTTTGAGCGTGAAGTTGTTTCCCCCATCATATGGCTATCTCTTTCAGAAGAAGGGAAGTATGGTGAAAGATCTATCAAATGGCATCTCCCCTGTTCGACGGAGAAGTTTGATACGAATCTCTTTTATTTTTCCAACAAATGGCCATCTCTTCCAGACAAGTTGAGAAGTTTGTTGTGAGTTTTCCAATTTCCGTCAAATGGCTATCTCTTCCAGACAAGTTGAGAAGTTTGAGCGTGAAGTTGTTTCCCCCATCACATGGCTATCTCTTTCAGAAGAAGGTAGGTATGGTGAAAGATCTATCAAATGGCATCTCTCCAATACATGTTGAGAAGTTTGATATGAATCTCTTTGTTTTCCAACAAATGGCATCTCATCCAGACAAGGTGAGAAATTTGTTGTGAATTTCCAATTTCCGTCAAATGGCTATCTCTTCCAGAAAAGTTGAGAAGTTTGAGCGTGAAATTGTTCTCCATCATATTGTTGTCTCTTTCAGAAGAAGGGAAGTATGGTGAGGGTTCTATAAAATGGCATCTCTCCAATACACGTTGAGAAGTTTGGTATGAATCTCTTTATATTTTCGGCAAATGGCATCTCATCCAGACAAGGTGAGAAGTTTGTCGTAATTTTCCAATTTCCGTCAAATGGCATCTCTTCCAGACAAGTTGAGAAGTTTGAGTGTGAAGTTGTTTCTCATCATATGGCTGTCTCTTTCAGAAGAAGGGAAGTATGGTGAGGGTTCTATCAAATGGCATCTCTCCAATACACGTTGAGAAGTTTGGTATGAATCTCTTTATATTTTCGGCAAATGGCATCTCATCCAGACAAGGTGAGAAGTTTGTCGTAATTTTCCAATTTCCGTCAAATGGCATCTCTTCCAGACAAGTTGAGAGGTTTAGGCGTGAAATTGTTTCTCCATCATATGACTGTCTCTTTCAGAAGAAGGGAAGTATGATGAGGGTTCTATCAAATGGCATCTCTCCAACACACGTTGAGAAGTTTGGTATGAATCTCTTTATTTTTCGGCAAATGGCATCTCATCCAGACAAGAAGAAAAGTTTGTCGTGATTTTTCAATTTCCGTCAAATGGCATCTCTTCCAGACAAGGTGAGAAGTTTGAGCGTGAAAGTTGTTCTCCATCATATGGCTGTCTCTTTCAGAAGAAGGGAAGTATGGTGAGAATTCTATCCAATGGCATCCTTAGTTAAATCTTGACAGAAGATTTGGCGACAGGTGTATCCTCAGTTAATCCTCGGCAGTAGGAATATCATTTTGATACCTCGGCAGAAGGTATCTCGTTCTTAGAATCTCTGGTAATCTCGGCAGTAGACTTCCAGCAGATTTCGACAGAATTTGTTTTCTTTCCAAGATCTCGGCAGTAGATTTTTGGTTTATTTTGATACCTTGGCAGAAGGTATCTCGTTCTTAGAATCTCTCGTAATCTCGGCAGTAGACTTCCAGCAGATTTCGACAAAATTTGTTCTTTCCAAGATCTCGGCAGTAGATTTTTGGTTCATTTTGATACCTCAACAAAAGGTATTTCCAATTGAGGTTTCAAATCTCGGCAGTAGATTTCCTCAAAGTGGAATTTTTTTTCAAAAGATTTCGAGTCATCTTAGAACTTGTAGACAGTTGTCGTCTGGCTTCGCTCAAGATATTCCTCATGTGGATTGTACTACAGTCATGTGCGTCTAATCCCCAGTAGTGTCAATTTTCTTCCCAGCGGTGTTATAGCCTCTGTCTTGCATTTTTTACATTGCATATCATATCATTCCATCACCATTTTCAGTCAAAATTTTAGGTATTCTGATATTTAATCATCTTCCACCCTGAATGTCCAAAAAATCTTTGCTACTAGTACATTCAGGTTCAGGACGATTAAATAGGGGCAGCTGTCATACCCTAAATTTTGACCTGAATTTTTCAAATTTTTGGTCCATTTTTGACACTTTCTTGACGATGTATCGAAAATCAATCATTTTTGCTTATTTCAAGTTAAGCACCTCATAATCATTAATCATACTTTTTTTAATTAATTTGTTTTTTATTTAGGTAATTATTTTCGATTTATTTAGAATTTAATTTAAATCTTAATTGTTTGTTGTTGTTAATTTATTTAAACTTTACTTGTTGTGTGCTAATTTTAGTTTTAAATCATTCTTATTAATTCACTGTTATTAACCTTAGTTTTATTTATATTTGGTTTAATTCGTTTAATTAATTAAAATTTTACTTGTAACTAAGTAACTGCTTTAATTTCTTCTTATATTTAAAATGATTCAAAATATTTATTTTAGTTTAATTTGACTTTAATTTTAAATTTAATTTAGTTAGATTTAGAAATTGTACTGTTTTAAGTTAGGAAATTCTTTTATAACTTATTATTATTTAGTTTTTTTTATTATTAAAAAAATATAATTTATTTCAGTTAGTTATTTTATTATATTTAGTCATTTAATAGGATTTTGTTTTAGATTAGTTTAGATTAGTAGTTTTCTTTTTCTTTTTTATGCTAATTTAATTTTTAATAAACACTAGCAAACAAGACAATATGTCTGCTATATCTCAAGAGCACTTTCTGAAATCACAGACTACACAACACTCCAAATTTCTGCCTATTTTCCACACACACACTTCCAGAATTTCACCAAATTGCACATATTCAAACCTGCAAAAAAAGAGGATTAGGAACAGCTTGATACAACAATAGCAATGCTCAGACCTGCAACAACAAAGCAGTGACAACACAAAGGGGGGAGCAGCTTCACCAGGGGGCATCTTAATTTTTTTGCGGACAAAAATAAAAAAGAAAAGACCATCAGGAGGATCTCTTGATGTTTTCTCACAATGACAGAAAAACCATCTTTATAACTAACCTACAAACTCTCTACTTGGAAAAAAAAGAAAAGGGGAGGGGGGCACAACAACGAAGAGAGCGAGGGTGAAAAATCTAAAAAAAAACAAAGAGAACAACCAAAAACAGAATCAAACCAACAAGCCTCTCGGTGCTCCTCCATTTTCGGAAAAACTCTCCACCATCCATCTAAACTAAACATCATCAACCTCGTTTTCCTTTATCACCAACAGCAACAGACTGTTCACCGGCCATCGCCACCTTCATCACCGAAATCGCGATTCAGATCCACACCACCGCAGAAACGTCGTCATGAAACAAACCAACTACCGAATCATCGTGAATCACCCCAACAAACCGCTATCACCGGAGTAGAACGGACCGCGAATCGAACCGTCACCGAAGAAAGTCACCGCGAAAGACAGAGGGAGATCGTTCGGAAACTCTGGGACGAAGGGATTTTGATGGAGGCTGAAGAATCGATCGGAAACGCGACAAGATTTTTTTTCCAAATAGAACTGAGTGAGTTTGTGAATAGAAGCTGTAGATCGCGAGATACGTTGTTGGTAGCGTTTTTTCCTTTGAAGTGTGAAAGGGTAAGCCTGAGTTTTCGGACTGTGTTGCTTTCTTTTACTGATGCATAGTACCTCTGCTTCTTTCTAAATATTTATTCATATATTAAACTAACTTCTTTTTTTTTTTATAAATAATCACACACCTTTTGACCCATTGTTTATGATAACGTTAATTTCATATTAGTTTTTTTTAGATTTACATTATATACAGTTTAGTTTTTATATCAAGATTTATTTAGGTTTTTTAGCTTTATTTAGATCCAAATTTGTTTCTTTAAACTCTTTATATCACTTTATTTTATGTCCTATATACATATAAAAAAAAATTATTCGTGATATATTTTGGAATTTTATTTTAGTTAGTGATTTAGTTTTTAGAACTTTTATTAGTATAATTTAGTTAGTTAATTAAGATGATTTTTTATTTATTTATGTTAATTGTAACACCCTAATTTTTGCCCTAAGATTTATTCGCATATCATCTGCATTTTGCATACAAACAAGATCGCACTGGCTTTCGAGTTTCTTCTCAGATGAAAGGTCTATACTTCGCAGGGGATCACCATTGTTTTTACTTCTTTATATTTGTTTATATTTACTGACTTCTAACCAAAATACAAAAAATATGTTGCAGTGTTCTTCTTCTTCTCTGTGTCGCAGGTTTGCGAAGATAAGACAGTAACTTCATTCAGATGCGTTGGTTCGGTCACGATTCAGGTCAAATGGATGTTTGACCTAATTTGGTCAAACTATCAGATAAATTGTTTCGACTGCAAGTTGTGTGTACCATTGGTTTATTCCTCAGACGATGCGTTTTCAAAGTTCAAGTTGGTGTTGAGTGTGAAAGTCATCAGTTATCAGACATTGTTTTGTGCGAGGTTTGGTTTGAATATGCATCAGTTCATCAGTGCATTATTGATTCGTCTGTGGATTTATTTTCCTCAGCACGTATTCAAATAATCAAGGAAGTTATCAGACGATTTCAGTGGCTGTGGTTGAATTGGCAAATTGATCAGTGGTTTAGTAATGGCTGTTTTCATCAAGTGGCTTGTGAGAAAAATCGGAAGTTGGTCGTGAAACCTAAAAAATCATCACCTTATATCTCTTATTCATTTTTTTTCCGATTAAACCAATTCCCTTTCAATAACTATTTCCGGTTATCCACCAAATCCAATTCCCGATTATTTCATTCCTTTTTCCATTATTTTTTTTGTTAATCCAATTCCAATAATCATTTTCCCAAATATTATAAATAATCCAATTCATTTTTATTTTCTCAAATGCCCACATTTTTTTCCTTTCAATTTTTATCATAAAATAAATATAAACCTAATCATTTTTCTTTAAGCCCATATTTTTTGTTTTTAGAATCCAATTAGTAATAAATAAAAATTAATTAAATAGAACCATGTTTAAGTCATTTGTTTTATTATTTTATTTGTTTTCATTTCTAAGCCTCATGTCACTTTCCATCAGCCATTTCCACATGCCAAACTCCTCACACTTTCTCACAAGCCAAACCGTATGAAACCTTCAGCATTTCCCAGCCTAACAAGCACCCAGCTACATCCGTACGCACAACTTCCAACACTTTACATCATCTCAAGCCTTTTCCACACTTCATACCAAAACACATCAGCAGAAGCCACACAACCAAGCAGCCACACGCGCGAATCAGCCAAAAGCAACAACAACAAACAGCTACAAGCCTCACATCATGAAGCCACGCCCACCTTTCCCAGCCTATGCGTACCAGCCCCAAAGCAGCTTTCAAAAGCAAATCCCAGCTGCACTTCGCAAGCCCAGCACAACAAAAGGCCCAAGCCGAAAAACTTAACACCACAAGCAAAAACAGCCTCAGCAAGCAATAATCCCAGCTCCTCACGCGCACGCAAGCAACAAGCCGCAGCTAAGCAAACGTAAAACGCAGCTCGCACAAAAACAACAAAACAACAAGACGCAATCCACACGCGTTACGCACGAAATCAACACCTGAAAAAAGAAATCAAAACGCAAACACAAGAAGAGCAAAACGCAGAATTTAAATGAGAAAAACTCAGCAAAGTTCATGCTTCCCTCACTGCCAAAAACGTAACCCCAATTGTTACAAAACGGCATCTTCAATCAATTCTTCCATCTATAAATAAAGCCCCCTCTCACTTTCAATCTCAAGCTTCAATAGCCTCTGAAACCGCTGCCAAAATCAATTGAGCTTAAACCTTCATTTTGAATCTCGCCGTAACCTTCAAATCCAAATCTTCATACATCTTCAAACCCTTCCATTCAAATCAATTTTTACCTTCAAGTTCCCAAAACCTAATTGAATCAGAAGAGAGAGGAAGGAGATCCGCGTGAAGGAGAAAGAGAATCGCAGGAAAGAAAGATTGAGTTGCTGATTTTTTTTCGGCCGTTCGTATTTGAAGGTGAGGCTTGCCGCGGGTTCATTAAAGTAGAAGAGGATTTTGTTTTTGTTGTTCTGTTTACTGAAGGAAGAAGAAGAGTAGTGGCTCTTTCTTTTTTATTTATTTTTTTAATTATTAAGATTGTTGTGTTTTTGTGTAAAGAGAAATGGAGTTTGGGCCATGGATTTGGACCATATTTCTATCCGTCACCATGTATCAACCCGTGGACTCCCCCTCCCCCTTTCCATTTCTCTTTTCTTTTTTAATTCTTTAGTTTTTTTTTCTTTTTTAATATTATGTTTCAATTTATTTTTTGATATAAGAATTGTATAGAAAATATTTTAGGAAAATATTTGGAAAAATATTTTAGAAATATTTTAGAAAAGAGATTTTAGGAAAAGAGATTTTAGAAAAAGGTTTTAAAAAATATCTTAATTCTTTTATGGATCTACTTTTAGATCCATTTTTCTTCATCTTTTATTTTTGGTCGATGACAATCTCCGATTCGTGATTGTTGAATTTCGAATAGGTTTAATCTTCATTATTTTAAATCTATGGATGAATGATCATTTGGATCATTCTCCATACTTTGAGATCGTGATAGGTTGCCTTCGATAAATTCAACGAAAATCTCGATTAAGATTAGACCATTCTTTTTCTTTTAGTGTGGCATGTTTTCGGAGAACGATCCATAATATCGTTTCTCTAACATGTATTAACACGAATATTTTCCACTTTAATTAGTGGTGGCCGGCCTCATTTGTAAGGTAATTACTTCGTAAATTACTCGGCGATTGCTTAACATAGACCTAAAGTTGTCCCGATTCGGAATGAGATCCACTTGTATCCGGTTGCCTCGATTTTGTTATTTTTTCGTGGTTGTGCTTGATTAAGTTCATCATACCACTTATATTGTAAATATTATAATAATGTGAATATAATCCATTTAAATTCAATCTCTCGCACCTTATCCTTTTATTTCAATTTCTCGCTCCTTATCTCTTTATTATGCTTTATCATATTATATCATATATCATATTGTTTATGTTTATATTGTTGCTTGTGATTTTTATTTTGTCCATTTGGATACCAAAACACTAATAAAGGATTAAACATTAAAAATATTGGTGACTTTAATTTCGGACTATGGTTACTATCCTTAGCATTGGAGTATGGACTTAGATTTTAGGACCTCTCCCCTTGCTCAAGTTGTGATGGATTGGAAACTTTGGCCTCAAGTTATTTCATTGGTCTTTGAAGATGGAATTCCGGTTACCTTGAAGATATGTGCATAATATGGTTTGGTTGCTCTTCTCTTAACTTTTAATTCAAGTATTAGGATAGTCCCTTCATCTCCTCCCCATTCTTAGATTTTCAAAACTTCTCCCTATTTCAAAAATCTTCTTTGTTTTCAAACTTCAAATGCTTTCGCAATCAAACCTTGACTTAGGTCAAGCGATTTTACCTTTTCCCTTTATTTTATTAATAAATGTTAATCCATGTAAATATATTGAAATCTTTTCTTACATACTTTAAAAAATCCAAAACTCACTCAATTGTTTTTGTGCCTTTGTGCACCTTTTCTTTTCATATGTTTAGATATGATTCATTCTTTCTAGCGGAATTATTCGCTAAAGAATGACGACTTATCTCTACATTTTAAAATTAATTCAACTCATTGTTTCTTTTCAAATTTTGTACCACGAACTACGAGGTTTTGATCTCGCATTGCACTTTGTGGGTACGTAGGCATGAGGCGTTAAAACCTCTTCAAACACAAAATCTTAAAAAAACATTCTCCTCCTCATCCCTTCAATCATTTTCAAGCAAACCAATTTCAAACCAAAAAGCAATAAATATTTCAAAGGGCTCCTGTGGAGTACCACAGACGAGTCGGGGTGCCTAAAACCTTCCCGATTTGTAACCAATCCCCTTACCCGTTCTCTGTTTGTATCTTTTAGCTTTTGCTTTTAGATCCTTAGGTTTTTATTCGTTCTTTTACCTTTTTCCTTTTGGAAATAAATAAAAGCGCGGTGGCGACTCTGTGTACCTTGAGTGAAGTTAATCAATAGCTTACACTCACGATTTTACCGCTACAGAAAAGTGGCGACTCTGCTGGGGAGTAATCTCTAAGCGGATTCAGCCTACTTTGATTTATTTATTGTTTTGGTTTGATTTATTTGTTATTTGGTTGTTCTGTTTCGGTTTTGGTGATCCTCTGTGTGAGATAGATTCTAACCCAGATCTGAGTGAAACTTATGATAGGACGGCGATATTCGAAGCGATATGCGATGGAGTAGTCCAAAGTAATATCAATTTGATAATCTCCACTCGGTTAGGCTCTCTTGGACTATCAATGTCATGACGAGTAATCGTACGTGGCATTATTTTCCGGCCTTGAGCTGATCATACTGAGGACCGTAGAACCCTTAACCCATCCAAGCCAATTTAGGAACGTAGTGCGGAAATTGTCTGGGTGTAAACCTAAGGCGGTTGTCACGCGATACTACACTCGGACGAGGTCTATTTTAAGAATATTATCGGTTGGGGAGTAATCCAACGTACCGATGATATTCTAAAGATGGATGTTAACTCCGGGCACCTCTGTTAGCACCCTTTTGGTTTTCTGCAGGTACAATGAAGACAAAACCTTAGTACTTACCTGTGTGGGTTGGTGTTCTATTACCTTGACTTCATGCTCGTGACTCGGAACCTAAGCCCGTGTGCCTTGTGTGATCTTGTTTGTGTTTGTTGCATACATGCCATCATACATTCATGAGCATTATTTGTAAGATTTCAAAGGACTTATAAGGAACTTTTGCAAAATTTCAGATGTCCATGGCTATGACTTTTGAAAGGAGGAACACAAAGAAGTACACCTTCAAGAATCCTAATATAGTAGAGTTGAGAAAGCTAGGAGCTTTGGTTGTTGATACCCAAGAGTTCCGAAGATGTCATGGGAAGCTTTTGTATATGTTGGATACTGATGTGCCTGAGGGGATTCTCCCTACTTTAACTCAGTTCTATGATCCGTTGCATCATTGTTTCACTTTTCCGGATTATCAGCTTGTGCCGACTTTGGAGGAGTATTCTCATTGGTTAGGTTTGCCTATTCTGGACAAGGAGTTTCTTTTCAGTGGTCTAGAGAAGGAGCTTACTATCAAGGTCATCGCCAAAGCACTTTTTCTTAAGGAGTCCGATCTTAATGGGAAGTTTCTTCCAAAGGGGAGTGTTCGTGGTATTAATGCTAAGTTCTTTATGGGAAAAGCTTCTACTTCACTTACTTTGGGTCACAAGGATGCATTTGAGGCTATTCTTGCTTTGCTTATTTACGAGATTGTCTTGTTTCCGAACTTGGATGGTATTGTGGATGAGAATGCTATTCAGATCTTCTTGAAGAAGAACCCGGTGCCTACTTTACTTGGAAATATGTATCATGCTTTTCATTATAGGACCTCCAAAGGTGACGGAGAGATTGTATGTTGTGCGCCTCTTCTTTATAGGTGGTTTATTTTGCACCTACCGAAGTCGGATGTCTTCAAGGACAATAGAGAGAATCGAAGATGGTCTCAAAGGTTGATGTCACTTTCTCATAAGGACATGACATGGTATAGTTCTCATTATGACACTGGAGTTCTTATTGATAGTTGTGGAGAATTTCCTAATGTACCTCTTCTTGGTACACGTGGGGGAATTAGCTACAACCTTATTTTGGCTAGACGACAGTTCGGATATTGTTTGAAGGACATACCAAACAATCTTTCCTTATCCCGTTTCTTCTTTCTTAATGGTGCTGATCATATAGAGATAAAGAAAAGGATTGCTCACTCTTGGCATGCTGTTCATAGGAAAGAGAAAGGTCAATTGGGAAGACAACACCTTCCTCCTTCCGAATGTTATATTCAGTGGGTTCGTTCTAGAGCTTCCAAGCTCAAGATGCCTTATCCACCTGAGGAGCCTATGTTTCCCATATTACCTTTGTCTGCTTTTCTTCCTCCCGTTGATGAGAAGGTGGCTCTTCAAGAAGAGTTAGACAAGATGAAGAAAGAGAAAGAAGAATGGCTACTTGAGAGGACTACGATGCAGGAGCAGCTGAAGGAGAAGGATGATCTTATTGAGCTACTTGAGCGGCGTGTCACGAAGAGGCCAAGAGAGGATTTATCTTCCTCTAGTACTCCACCTACTATTCCTCCTACTTCCGGTGCTTGGAAGGCCATTGTTGACAAGTTGGTGAAGGATAAGGAAGATATGGAAGATCGGTACAAGAAAGAGATCAAGAGGATTCGCATGAAGTATCAGCCAGGATTCGGGACTTCTTCGGATATGATTCCCTAGGCCTAGTTTACTTTTTCTCTCATGTATTAGGATTATTGATGTTTGTACTTCACTTGTAATCCTCACTTTGATTCTAATGAGAATGAGTTTTTAAGTATTTCAAAAAGTGTTTCTTTATGAATATTGCAAGTTATCTTATAGTCCTTTGAAATCTTTGCATTTTCATACGCATACCATGCATCATACTTGCATTTGTCTCGCTTTTTGAGTGTTCTCCAGGGATCTTATGTTGTTTCTTGGTCTTCATTCAGTTCTCCTGTCAAGCTGACTCACCGATTTGATACTCGAGCTAATCGGAGAAGGGTGATGGAAACTTTACAACAAGAGAATCGCGAGCTGCGCGAAGAGGTTAAATTTCTGAGGGAAAGCTTGGAAAGAGTTTCTACTATGATGGAAAATTTGGTGGCTACTCAGAATCAGCCACCTCCTAATTCTCCTGTTCAGAATACTGTCATCTCCGAGATTGTTACCGCTTCAATTCCTGTTGAGACTGTAATTTCTCCTCGCTATCGTATGCCTGCTAGCACACCTTGGGGCATGCCAGTTGATTTTATTCCTGCTGGTTATCGTCCTCCTCATCATCCTGAGACTGCTACATTAAATACTCTCCCACCAGTGTGGCTACTCTTCCTCCAGTTGTGACTACTGCACCGCCTGTGGTGCACACTATTCTGCACCATGATGAAATGATTTACCATGCTGAGCCCAGTGAAGGCGCTGGAGTGGCTGAAAGACTTGATGATTTCCAGGGACGCTTTGTTGAGATACAGAGGGAGATGAGAGCCTTGAAGCATAAGGATTTGTTCGGAAAAGATGCCTATGACCTTTGTCTGGTCCCTAATGTTAAAGTTCCGTACAAATTCAAGCTGCCTGAGTTTGAGAAGTACAAAGGCAACACTTGTCCGTTAAGTCATTTGACTATGTATGCCAGAAAGATGTCTGCTCAAACAGATAATGATAAGCTGCTGATTCACTATTTCCAGGACAGTTTGACCGGTGCACCCATGAAGTGGTATATGAGTCTGGATAATAGCCAAATCAAGACATTCAATGATTTGGGATAAGCTTTTGTGAGGCAGCACAAGTATAACGTTGATATGGCGCCAGATAGAGATCAACTTCGTGCTATGTCCCATAAGGACAAAGAGACTTTTAAAGAATATGTGCAGAGATGGCGCGAGCTGGCAGCCCAGATTGTTCCTCCGCTAGAAGAAAAAGAAATGACGAAAATCTTCTTGAAGACTTTGGGTTCTTTTTATTATGAGAGGATGATAGCAAGCGCTCCTTCCGATTTCACTGAAATGGTGAGCATGGGGATGCGTTTAGAAGAAGGCGTCCGCGAGGGACGGTTGAGTCAAAAGAACAGTAATGGTTCAAGCTCTAGAAGGTTCAACTTTGGGAAAAAGAAAGAAAATAAGACTAATGCAGTATCTCGGGAAAGTTATAGAAGGCCTCACAGTCGTGGGAATCACCATTCGCAGCATGTAGCTTCTGTAACTCCGATGATTAATGTGGCTCCAACTGTGCCAGTAGTTCCAAAGTACCAACCTCGTTATCAACAACCTTCTGTGCAACAAGGTGGTAATCAACAGGCTCGGTCTAAGCCAAGTTTTGATCCTATTCCGATGTCATATTCGGACTTGCTTCCATCTTTGATTGCAAAGAATCTTGTGCAAACGCGTCCTCCACCTCCAGTTCCAGAGACTATCCCATGGTGGTATAAGCCAGACGCTCGCTGTGCTTTTCATCAAGGTGCCCCGGGGCATGATGTTGAGAATTGTTATCCATTGAAGTTTGAAGTACATAAATTGATGAGGAACAATGTTCTGTATTTCAATGATGTTAATCCAAATGTGCAGAAAAATCCGTTGCCGAAGCATGGTAATACGTCTGTGAATATGGTTGATGGTTGTCCTGGTTTATTCAAGATCTATGAGGTTCGTCATATTCGAAGGTCTTTGGTGGAGATGCATGCTTTCTTAAGTGAATATCACTATATTGATCACGACTATGCTGGATGTTGTATTTGCTCGGTGAATCCTCGTGGTTGCGTGATTGTTAAGAGAGATATTCAAAAGATGATGGATGATAAGTTGATTGAAGTGACAACAAAAAGAGATGAATATGAAAATGAAGTGAATGTTATTATGCCTCAGTTCAATCTTCCTGAGAGGGCTGTTCCTGAGAGAGTGGTTATTTCTTTTGATAGTCGCAAAACTGCTGTTACTCCATTGGTGATTAATGTGCCTGGTCCAGTACCATATGAGTCTGATAAAGCTGTTCCGTACAGGTATAATGCTATGATGATAGAAAATGGTAGGGAAGTTCCTATTCCTACTCCAAAGTCTGTAGTTAGCATTGCTGATGTGACAAAGGTTACTCGAAGTGGTAGAGTGTATGCTCCAGATCCTCCGAAGAGAGTTGAAGATACAAGTGCAAGTAAACAGATTATGGATGTTGTTGCCCAATCAGGTCAACCCGGTGATAGTGAAGATGAGGTGTTGAAATTGATAAAGAAGAGTGAGTACAACATTACTGAGCAGTTGTTGCATACTCCGTCGAAGATATCGGTTTTATCGCTCTTGATGTGCTCTGAGGCTCATAGGCAGTCTTTGCAGAAGATTCTTGATCAAGCTTATGTTGATCATGATGTGACTGTTGATCAGTTTGATAGTATTGTGGCTAATATCACACCGTGCAACAATTTGAGCTTCTGTGACGATGATTTGCCTGAAGAAGGAAGGAATCATAACTTGGCTTTGCATATTTCAGTAAATTGTCAGGAAGATGTTATGTCCAAAGTGCTAGTTGATACCGGATCTTCTCTGAACGTTATGCCAAAATCGACTTTATCAAAGCTTGCATATCAAGGTGCTCCCATGAGGCACAATGGGATTATTGTGAAAGCGTTTGATGGGTCGAAGAAGACAGTGATTGGTGAAGTGGATCTTCCTATTCTTATTGGACCATTTATATTCAAAATTACTTTTCAAGTAATGGATATACGTCTCGCTTACAGTTGTCTCCTTGGAAGACCCTGGATCCATGAGGCAGGAGCTTTGACATCCACTCTTCATCAGAAGTTGAAATTTGTGAAAGAGGGGAAATTGGTGACCATTGAAGGTGAAAGGGCGATGCTTGTGAGCAATTTGTCTTCTTTCTCCTATATTGATGCCGAGGAAGAGGTGGGAACTTCGTTTCAAGCTCTTTCTATTGTGGATAATGCTGCTAAGAAGAATGCCATGTCCATGTCTTCTTTCAAGGATGCTCTGCGTGTGCTGGAGGCTGGTCAGTCTGAAGGTTGGGGACGAGTTATTGATGCTGTCAACAACAAGGAAGGTTTTGGTATCGGCTTTGCACCAGGCGTGGTTCTTAAAGACCCAAAGAATATTCAAGAAGGCTTCCGAAGTGCTGGATTTATCAACGATCATTCCGCTGCTGCCATCATTGAAGATGATGAAGATGAAGAAATGCTTGACTTTGTTACGCATGGAAAGATTTTCCAGAACTTGATCGCTGTTGATGTTCCTTTTATTGTTCATTCTTCAAAGTAATTTGTTTTATTTTCTTTCAAAAATCCTTTCACTCTGCCCAAGGTGAAAGTGATGTTTGTCGGGCTTTGTTTCAAATTTTATCATCATCAATAAAATGTTATTTTGTTATTTCCATATGTGTTTTTCCTTTTTGCTTTATTCTGAAAAATGGTAACATAAAAAACCCAAAATAATAATAATTGTTTATCTGCATATTGTTTGCACTTTTGTTCATACTCTAAAATAAAAATAAAATCATTGTGCAGATTTATTGATAAACCCATTGAAAACAATGATCTTATGCCCTCTCCCAACTTTGAATTCCCTGTGTTTGAAGCTGAGGAAGAGGATGTTGAAGAGATTCCTGATGAGATTTCTCGGTTGCTTGAGCACGAGGAGAAGGTTATTCAGCCTCATGGGGAGTCTATAGAGATGGTCAACTTGGGTTCTGAAGATGAAAAGAAAGAAGTCAAAGTTGGAGCATTGCTTGGTCCTGATGTTAAGAAGAGGATTGTAGAACTTCTCAGAGAGTATGTTGATGTATTCGCTTGGTCTTATCAAGACATGCCAGGTCTTGATACTGATATTGTGGAGCATAGATTGCCGTTGAAGCCTGAATGTCCACCTGTAAAGCAGAAGCTGAGAAGAACTCATCCAGACATGGCAGTAAAAATCAAAGAGGAGGTTCAAAAGCAGATTGATGCGGGTTTTCTGGTGACATTAACTTATCCTGAATGGGTGGCCAATATTGTTCCTGTTCCGAAGAAAGACGGAAAAGTCCGAATGTGCGTTGATTATAGAGATTTGAACAAAGCTAGTCCGAAAGATGATTTTCCATTGCCACACATTGATATGTTGGTAGATAATACGGCTAAGTTTGATGTGTTCTCTTTTATGGACGGATTTTACGGTTATAATCAAATAAAGATGGCACCCGAGGACATGGAAAAGACCACATTTATTACACCATGGGGAACATTCTGCTACAGAGTGATGCCCTTTCGGTTGAAAAATGCTGGTGCGACGTACCAAAGAGCTATGACCAAACTTTTCCATGATATGATGCATAAAGAAATCGAGGTATATGTTGATGATATGATCGCCAAGTCGAAGACTGAAGAGGATCATGTTGAACATTTGCTGAAGTTATTTCAGAGGTTAAGGAAATATAAGCTTCGTTTGAATCCGAACAAGTGCACATTTGGTGTACGTTCTGGAAAGTTGTTAGGTTTCATTGTCAGCCAAAGAGGCATTGAAGTTGATCCTGATAAAGTGAAAGCTATTCAGGAAATGCCTGCTCCAAGAACTGAAAAGCAAGTAAGAGGTTTCTTGGGCCGTTTGAATTATATTTCGAGGTTTATTTCTCACATGACTGCCACATGTGCTCCGATCTTCAAGTTGCTTCGGTAAGATAAAGGTTGTGTCTGGACAGATGATTGTCAGAAAGCGTTTGAAAGTATCAAAGAATATCTGCTTGAACCTCCTATCTTGTCTCCTCCGGTGGAAGGTAGACCGATGATCATGTACTTGACTGTGTTGGAAGATTCCATGGGTTGTGTGCTTGGTCAGCAAGATGAATCTGGAAGAAAAGAATATGCAATTTACTACTTGAGTAAGAAATTCACCGATTGTGAGTCTCGGTATTCCATGCTTGAAAAAACTTGTTGTGCCTTAGCTTGGGCTGCAAAGCGTCTTCGCCAGTATATGCTGAATCATACAACTTGGTTGATCTCTAAAATGGATCCAATCAAGTATATCTTTGAAAAGCCTGCTTTGACTGGGAGGATTGCTTGTTGGAAAATGTTGTTATCAGAATATGATATCGAGTACCGAGCTCAAAAAGCTATAAAAGGTAGTATCTTGGCTGACCATTTGGCACATCAACCGATTGATGATTACCAACCTATCAAGTTTGATTTTCCAGATGAAGATGTGATGTTTTTGAAAGTGAAAGATTGTGATGAACCTTTGATTGAGGAAGGGCCGGAGCCTGGATCTCGATGGGGTTTAGTTTTTGATGGTGCTGTGAATGCATGTGGAAGAGGAATTGGGGCAATGATCATTACTCCCCATGGTTCACATATTCCTTTTGCCGCGAGGTTGACTTTTCCTTGTACCAATAATGAAGCTGAGTATTAAGCCTGCATTATGGGTCTTGAAGAAGCTATTGATCTGAGGATTAAGCATCTTGATGTGTATGGAGATTCTGCCTTAGTAATCAATCAGATCCAGGGTACGTGGGTAACTCATCAACCCCACTTGATCCCTTATAGAGATTATGCCAGGAAGATATCAACTTTCTTCACTAAAGTTGAGTTTCATTATGTTCCTCGTGATGAGAATCAGATGGCAGATGCTTTAGCAACTATAACTTCTATGATAAAGGTGCACCAGTGGAATGATGTTCCCATGATCAGTGTGATGCGACTGGAAAGACCAGCTCATGTGTTTGCAGTTGAAGAGGTCCATGATGTCAAGCCTTGGTATCATGATATTAAATGCTTCCTCCAGAGTCAAGAATACCCACTTGGGGCATCTGATAAAGATAAGAGGACTTTGAGGAGATTGGCAGGCAATTTCTTCCTGAATGGAAATGTGCTTTATAAGAGAAATTTTGACATGGTCTTGCTCAGATGCGTGGATAGACACGAAGCAGACATGTTGATGAAAGAAATTCATGAAGGATCTTTTGGCACTCATGCCAATGGGCATGCAATGGCTAAAAAGATGTTGAGAGCAGGTTACTATTGGCTGACAATGGAATCTGATTGTTGCAAGTATGTGAAAAAGTGCCATAAGTGTCAAGTGTATGCTGATAAGATTCATGTGCCACCATCTTATCTCAATGTGATTTCTTCCCCATAACCTTTCTCTATGTGGGGAATTGATATGATTGGTATGATTGAACCCAAGGCTTCGAATGGACATCATTTTATTCTTGTGGCAATTGACTACTACACCAAGTGGGTGGAAGCAACATCGTATGTTAATGTGACCAAGCAAGTTGTGGTTCGGTTTATCAAGAACAACATTATTTGCAGATATGGTGTTCCGAATAGAATCATTACCGATAATGGTTCGAACTTGAATAATAAGATGATGAAAGAGCTTTGTGAAGAATTCAAGATTCAACACCATAATTCGTCTCCTTATAGACCGAAGATGAATGGGGCTGTTGAAGCTGCGAATAAGAACATTAAAAAGATCATTCAGAAGATGGTTGTGACGTACAAGGACTGGCATGAGATGCTCCCTTTTGCTTTGCATGGGTATCGTACATCTGTCCGCACTTCAACAGGGGCAACCCCTTTCTCACTTGTTTATGGTACAGAAGCAGTGCTCCCCGTCGAAGTTGAGATCCCATCAATGAGAGTTCTGATGGAAGCCAAGTTGACTGAGGCTGAATGGTGTCAGAGTAGATTTGATCAGTTGAATTTGATTGAGGAAAAGAGAATAACAACTTTGTGTCATGGTCGGTTGTACCAGCAAAGAATGAAGAAAGCTTTTGACAAGAAGGTCAAACCTCGTGTATTCAGAGAAGGCGACCTCGTGCTCAAAAAGATTCAGTCTTTCCTTAAAGATTCTCGGGGCAAGTGGACTCCGAACTATGATGGCCCATATGTTGTTAAGAAAGCCTTCTCTGGCGGTTCATTAATTCTTGCAACTATGGATGGTGAGGAGATCATTCACCCTGTGAATGCGGATGCAGTCAAGAAATACTTCGCCTAAAAAAATAAAAGAACAGCTCGCTAAGTTGAAAACCCGAAAGGACGGCTTAGGCAAAAAATGAGCGTCTCGGTGGATTGAAAACCCGAAAGGGCGGTCCAGGCAAAAATTAGAGACATAAACAGAAATAATTATCCCGGTAGATTGAAAACCCGAAAGGACAATCTAGGCAAAAGTTAGGGATCATGGAAAGTAACTGCGTCGACAGACTGGATCACTTGTAGTAACCGAGGATTTCAGATTCTATCCCTCAGAAGAATTTCCCATCAAAGATTCTTATTCACTCATCCTTGACTGAAGTTTCGGACACAGTGGAGTTCAAAGTTGATAGGGAGAATAGTGATCATTGTATTCCAATGTAGCCCTTTTCCATGTATTTACCATTTTTCAAACTTGTAATGATCCATGGAGTCATGCCATTTGCTGACTACCATTCTATCAATGAATTTGAGCTTTTATCCAATTGTTTGCAATTCTTTATATTGTTTTTGTTTACAAAATTTCAATTTATTGTTGATGATGATTTTTGAAACAAATTTAATAAATTTAACTTTTGAAGATCTTAAAAACATTTTTCTTGTGATATATGAACAAAGAAAGGATATCAATAGTGATTCCGAGGATGGAAAAGTCTGGATGTGTGTAACTGGTCTCTCCCAAAGCAGGGTTTGATTCGGTTGTGTCCATGCGAAGTTCCTGGATAGTCTTGACGGGTTGATGTTAATGATGTTTTGTTCCCCAACAATAAGCATGAACGAAGATTGTATGTATTCCCCAGAAGAGTTGTTAGAAGGGATGTTCTTAAGAATCCCTAGCTGAGTGTTGATCTCTTTCTCAGCAAGGTATCTTTAAATTGAGAAGCATTGGGAATCCCCAGCTGAGCTCTTGTTCCTCAGTTCGAATTGTTTGCATCCTTGAATATAGAAGTATTTGATATAGTAGTCAGTTTAGAGGTTTTCTTTTACCTGATGGTGGGTATTGATTTAAAATCCCTCGTAACTGTGTTTTGGCTATGATGTTAACTTCTGATATCCTCATATGGATCCCCAATAGGTCTGCATGTGTTGGTTTCCAGCAGGTTCCTATGTGATTTTTAGCAGGTCTTGCACTCTATCCCCAAGTGGAGCAGGAGTGGTATGACAGTTATTCCTCGTGAAGTTTGATTTTTATCAAGAATTTTTCCATCCTCAGCAGATTATTACCTTTCCTCAGCAGGATGATATCCCTAGCAGATGCTGTCTCATCATGATTTAAGCCTTGTAGTAGGATTTTATTCCTTTGATGGCTTATGACAGTCCCCTGCAAGATTTCAAGTTGAATATCCAGCATGTTTCCCTGCATTGTTGCCTTGGGATTAGCCGAGTATTTGGTTGTTGTGGTGTTCATGTCACCCGTTCTTATCTTTATGTCTGTTTTGTCAGCATATTCATAAGCATATTCATACACATAAGCATAGCATCGTTTGCTTGCATTCTTGCGTTTATCATTGTTATCTGCTCTTTGGTGTGGAGTTTCCCCACAGAGTGTGTGTCGTATTCCTCTCAAGTTTAGAGTGTCGACCATTAAGCAGAAAGTGTTAATCCTTTCTAATTCCCCACTGAGTTTGTTTCTCGTGGATGATTTTGATTTGGCTTCCTCCCCAGTTCATTATCTGGATGGAATTTTCCCCAGTTGAGATATTTCCTCCTCGGGATGAGTCTTGTTTGACCGTTTCTCTCCAATTTGTTCTTGGATTGAACTTTGGTCCCCTTTTTGTGAGTAATATTGCTTTGGAATTAAGCTATCATTGTTTGATAGTGGGCAATTTTCTCCAGCTTGAGTATATTACTTTGGAATTAAGCTATCAGTTAACCGATAGTGGGTAATATTACCGAATTGATCAAGTTCTTTTACTTGTACTCCTGCCCAGTAAATTCGGTAGTCGAGATTTCTTCCTCTTACCCAGTAAAAAGGTAATGGAGTTTGTTTTCCTTAGCTTAAGCTCCTACCCAGTAAATCAGGTAGTTGAGAATTGTTTTACCCAGTAAATCCGGTAGTCAAGATTTCTTCTTCTTAACAAGTAAAAGGTAATAGAAGTTGTTTCCTTTTGCTCGAGTGTCCTACCCAGTAAATCCGGTGGTCGAGACTTCTTTTCTCTTACCCAGTAAAAAGGTAATAGAAGCTGTTTCCCTTTTATTGAGTTCCTACCCAGTAAATCAGGTAGTTGATCATACTCCTATCCAGTAAATCGATAGTCGAATCCTTAATATTTTCTACCCAGTAAATCAGGTAGTTGAGAATATTTCTTACCCAGTAAAAAGGTAATTGAGGTTATCCCTCTTCATGTTGCTCCTATCCAGTAAATTGATAGTCGAGTCCTTTATATTTCCTACCCAGTAAACAAGTAGTTGATGTTTCTGTTCCAACTCAGTATTTCTCCATTCTTGGATTCAAATATTTTGTTTGATTGATAGTTCCTGGCAGGGTGTTTATCTTTCCCTGGTTGAATCTGTTCTTTGATTATATCATACCTTTTCCCCAAGTGGAGTCTGTTATCCAGTGATTTATTTTCCTGGTAAACTCTTTGGTCATCTGTTGTTGTTTCCCCAGTGGGATCTTCTTCTGTGTCCCCAAGTTTTGCTTTTCTCTGGTGGTCATATTTTCCCCACAGAGACCTTGGGGTTTGCATATCATAT
Organism: Lathyrus aphaca; assembly: GCA_963966055.1. NCBI lineage: Eukaryota > Viridiplantae > Streptophyta > Magnoliopsida > Fabales > Fabaceae > Lathyrus > Lathyrus aphaca. The sequence continues at coordinate 560,189,086 of OZ014522.1, forward strand.
TCATATCATATCATGTTCTCTTAGGACAAAAATTGGGTTTTCTGTATTTAAGTCTCTCCCATCTTGTAGAGACGAAGATGTCAATCTTCATATCTCCGGATTGAAGAAACTTAAATAGGGGCAGCTGTAACACCCTAATTTTTGCCCTAAGATTTCTTCGCATATCATCTGCATTTTGCATACAAACAAGATCGCACTGGATTTCGAGTTTCTTCTCAGATGAAGGGTCTATACTTCGCAGGGGATCACCATTGTTTTTACTTCTTTATATTTGTTTATATTTACTGACTTCTAACCAAAATACAAAATATATGTTGCAGTGTTCTTCTTCTTCTCTGTGTCGCAGGTTTACGAAGATAAGACAGTAACTTCATTCAGATGCGTTGGTTCAGTCACGATTCAGGTCAAATGGATGTTTGACCTAATTTGGTCAAACTATCAGATAAATTGTTTCGACTGCAAGTTGTGTGTACCATTGGTTTATTCCTCAGACGATGCGTTTTCAAAGTTCAAGTTGGTGTTGAGTGTGAAAGTCATCAGTTATCAGACATTGTTTTGTGCGAGGTTTGGTTTGAATATGCATCAATTCATCAGTGCATTATTGATTCGTCTGTGGATTTATTTTCCTCAGCACGTATTCAAATAATCAAGGAAGTTTTCAGACGATTTCAGTGGCTGTGGTTGAATTGGCAAATTGATCAGTGGTTTAGTAATGGCTGTTTTCATCAAGTGGCTTGTGAGAAAAATCGGGAGTTGGTCGTGAAACCTAAAAAATCATCACCTTATATCTCTTATTCATTTTTTTTCCGATTAAACCATTTCCCTTTCAATAACTATTTCCGGTTATCCACCAAATCCAATTCCCGATTATTTCATTCCTTTTTCCATTATTTTTTTTGTTAATCCAATTCCAATAATCATTTTCCCAAATATTATAAATAATCCAATTCATTTTTATTTTCTCAAATGCCCACATTTTTTTCCTTTCAATTTCCATCATAAAATAAATATAAACCTAATCATTTTTCTTTAAGCCCATATTTTTTGTTTTTAGAATCCAATTAGTAATAAATAAAAAATTAATTAAATAGAACCATGTTTAAGTCATTTGTTTTATTATTTTATTTGTTTTCATTTCTAAGCCTCATGTCACTTTCCATCAGCCATTTCCACATGCCAAACTCCTCACACTTTCTCACAAGCCAAACCGTACGAAACCTTCAGCATTTCCCAGCCTAACAAGCACCTAGCTACATCCGTACGCACAACTTCCAACACTTCACATCATCTCAAGCCTTTTCCACACTTCATACCAAAACACATCAGCCAAAGCCACACAACCAAGCAGCCACACGCGTGAATCAGCCAAAAGCAACAACAACAAACAGCTACAAGCCTCACATCATGAAGCCACGCCCACCTTTCCCAGCCTATGCGTACCAGCCCCAAAGCAGCTTTCAAAAGCAAATCCCAGTTTCACTTCGCAAGCCCAGCACAACAAAAGGCCCAAGCCGAAAAACTTAACACCACAAGCAAAAACAGCCTCAGCAAGCAATAATCCCAGCTCCTCAAGCGCACGCAAGCAACAAGCCGCAGCTAAGCAAACGTAAAACGCAGCTCGCACAAAAACAACAAAACAGCAAGACACAATCCACACGCGTTACGCACGAAATCAACACCTGAAAAAAGAAATCAAAACGCAAACACAAGAAGAGCAAAACGCAGAATTTAAATGAGAAAAACTCAGCAAAGTTCATGCTTCCCTCACTGCCAAAAACGCAACCCCAATTGTTACAAAACGGCATCTTCAATCAATTCTTCCATCTATAAATAAAGCCCCCTCTCACTTTCAATCTCAAGCTTCAATAGCCTCTGAAACCGCTGCCAAAATCAATTGAGCTTAAACCTTCATTTTGAATCTCGCCGTAACCTTCAAATCCAAATCTTCATACATCTTCAAACCCTTCCATTCAAATCAATTTTTACCTTCAAGTTCCCATTACCTAATTGAATCAGAAGAGAGAGGAAGGAGATCCGCGTGAAGGAGAAAGAGAATCGCAGGAAAGAAAGATTGAGTTGCTGATTTTTTTTCGGCCGTTCGTATTTGAAGGTGAGGCTTGCCGCGAGTTCATTAAAGGAGAAGAGGATTTTATTTTTGTTGTTCTGTTTACTGAAGGAAGAAGAGTAGTGGCTCTTTTTTTTTTTTTTTTTTTTAATTATTAAGATTGTTGTGTTTTTGTGTAAAGAGAAATGGAGTTTGGGCCATGGATTTGGACCATATTTCTATCTGTCACCATGTATCAACCCGTGGACTCCCCCTCCCCCTTTCCATTTCTCTTTTCTTTATAATTCTTTAGTTTTTTTTTTCTTTTTTAATATTCTGTTTCAATTTATTTTTTGATATAAGAATTATATAGAAAATATTTTAGGAAAATATTTGGAAAAATATTTTAGAAATATTTGGAAAAATATTTTAGAAATATTTAGGAAAAGAGATTTTAGAAAAAGGTTTTAAAAAATATCTTAATTCTTTTATGGATCTACTTTTAGATCCATTTTTCTTCATCTTTTATTTTTGGTCGATGACAATCTCTGATTCGTGATTGTTGAATTTCGAATAGGTTTAATCTTCATTATTTCAAATCTATGTATGAATGATCATTTGGATCATTCTCCATACTTTGAGATCGTGATAGGTTGCCTTCGATAAATTCAACGAAAATCTCGATTAAGATTAGACCATTCTTTTTCTTTTAGTGTGGCATGTTTTCGGAGAACGATCCATAATATCGTTTCTCTAACATGTATTAACACGAATATTTTCCACTTTAATTAGTGGTGGCCGGCCTCATTTGTAGGGTAATTACTTCGTAAATTACTCGGCGATTGCTTAACATAGACCTAAAGTTGTCCCGATTCGGAATGAGATCCACTTGGATCCGGTTGCCTCGATTTTGTTATTTTTTCGTGGTTGTGGTTGATTAAGTTCATCATACCACTTATATTGTAAATATTATAATAATGTGAATATAATCCATTTAAATTCAATCTCTCGCACCTTATCCTTTTATTTCAATTTCTCGCTCCTTATCTCTTTATTATGCTTTATCATATTATATCATATATCATATTGTTTATGTTTATATTGTTGCTTGTGATTTTTATTTTGTCCATTTGGATACCAAAACACTAATAAAGGATTAAACATTAAAAAGATTGGTGACTTTAATTTCGGACTATGGTTACTATCCTTAGCATTGGAGTATGGACTTAGATTTTAGGACCTCTCCCCTTGCTCAAGTTGTGATGGATTGGAAACTTTGGCCTCAAGTTATTTCATTGGTCTTTTAAGATGGAATTCCGGTTACCTTGAAGATATGTGCATAATATGGTTTGGTTGCTCTTCTCTTAACTTTTAATTCAAGTATTAGGATAGTCCCTTCATCTCCTCCCCATTCTTAGATTTTCAAAACTTCTCCCTATTTCAAAAATCTTCTTTGTTTTCAAACTTCAAATGCTTTCACAATCAAACCTTGACTTAGGTCAAGCGATTTTACCTTTTCCCTTTATTTTCTTAATAAATGTTAATCCATGTAAATATATTGAAATCTTTTCTTACATACTTTAAAAAATCCAAAACTCACTCAATTGTTTTTGTGCCTTTGTGCACCTTTTCTTTTCATATGTTTAGATATGATTCATTCTTTCTAGCGGAATTATTCGCTAAAAAATGACGACTTATCTCTACATTTTAAAATTAATTCAATTCATTGTTTCTTTTCATATTTTGTACCACGAACTACGAGGTTTTGATCTCGCATTGCACTTTGTGGGTACGTAGGCATGAGGCGTTAAAACCTCTTCAAACACAAAATCTTAAAAAAATATTCTCCTCCTCACCCCTTCAATCATTTTCAAGCAAACCAATTTCAAACCAAAAAGCAATAAATATTTCAAAGGGCTCCCGTGGAGTACCACGGACGAGTCGGGTGCCTAAAACCTTCCCGATTTGTAACCAATCCCCTTACCCGTTCTCTGTTTGTTTCTTTTAGCTTTTGCTTTTAGATCCTTAGGTTTTTATTCGTTCTTTTACCTTTTTCCTTTTGGAAATAAATAAAAGCGCGGTGGCGACTCTGTGTACCTTGAGTGAAGTTAATCAATAGCTTACACTCACGATTTTACCACTACATTAATATAATATATAGTATATTAGTTAGAAGAAACTCAAATAAATATTTTGATTTATTTTATTAGATTTTTCATTTTATTTTAAATATTAAAAAATCCCACAAATATTAGTTAGATGTTAGCTTCTTTTTTTTTCGATTCGATGTTGTTCCTACCATCTCTTTGACATTTTGTCGTTGTCTTGATGATTTCTTGTGATTCCATTTTATCACGATGTTTTGCCGTGCGCGCGTTTGTTCTACTTCGTTCCCATTTTCATTTACCCGTAAGTCGAGTGATTCGCGCCTCACCATCTAACTCTTTTAACTTATTAATTAACAAGGAACGGAGCTCCGGAGTCTAGCATTCCGCACGTTCTAGAACGAACCACACCTGGGCTAGCCCCACGCATAGTGTGTCGTTTGCTCCTTCATTATTAAAAAAAACGTTAATTCTAAAACGTCTAAAAACAAAATATCCAGCTTATTTTATAAATTTAAATACGAAAACAGAGCCCCGGAGTCTAGCACTCCGCACGTTCTGGAATAGATCGCTCCTGGGCTAGCCCCACGCAACGTGGTCCATTCGCCTTCCGTATTTTGAAATATCTTAATCATACCAGTTAATTCGCGAAAGAATAGAGCTCCGGAGTCTAGCATTCCGCACGTTCTAGAGTGAATCTCTCCTGGGCTAGCCCCACGCGACGTGGTTCATTCACTCTTTCATATCTTAAAAACAACTTAAAACTTACCAACCAATTTAAATCATTTTCATAATTAATCAGCGAAAGACGGAACTCCGGAGTCTAGCACTCCGCACGTTCTGGAATGCAATCACTCCTGGGCTAGCCCCACGCGATGTGGTTCATTCGCCCTTTCATTTAAAACACCTTAACAAAGGTCAAACATCTTTTCTCTAAGCGAACATTGTTTGAATCTTTCGATCTCGCAAACAAGCTAGCGCTTCAGCCTCCTATCACGAGCAGTTAAGCCAACGCTTAGCAGATTAGAAAGCATTTTCAAACAATCATTCAATAATAAAAAAAAACACCAATCGTAGTTGCACGAACTACGAAGCTCTGACTTTCCCATTGCACAAGGGAATACGTAGGCACGGGGATTTTAATCCTTCGCGAGCACAATAATAAAAAAACTTAACCTTTCTCCGTAATAAATAATAATTTTATTTTCCCTTTAATAAGCAATCTTAGTAACTTTAATCATAAAGAAGACAATAATAATAAGTTAATATTTTAAGCACAAATTAGACTAAGAGGTTCCCGTTGGGTACAACGGACGTGAGGGGTGCCTAATACCTTCCCTTTGCGTAACTGACTCCCGAACTTAGAATAGTGGTTTCGTTGACCATTTCTTATCCGATTTAAGTTGTGTCTATATCTCCCTTTTCTGTAGTTAGAATAAATAGAATTAGGTGGCGACTCTGTTGTTTGTTATAGGATCGTATTTTTTCGAGGTACGACAACCTCCATTATTGTTACTTCGTTCTTGTTGACTGAGTTCGTGAAGTTACCGAGTTCGTCCATTTCTTCTTGTCTGAGTTCGTCCATTTCTTGTTGATTGAGTTCGTGAAGTTACCCGAGTTCGTCCTCTACTGAGTTCTCATAAGGTACATTGTTGTTCTTATGTTGATTTTGTGAAGAATAGTGAAAATAGGATTTTGTAAAGAATAGGGCAATGCCATTGTTATGTATTTCTTTGATAAATATGATTTTGTGAAGAATAGTGAAAATAGACAATGTTGTTGTTATGATTCTGTGAAGAATAGTAAAAAATCAGATTATGTATCTCTATTTTTGTTTGGATTTATTCAGGTTATGTATATGTTATGTATAGGAAATGTCGTTTGGATTTACGTTGTTTATATAGTGAAAATTGGTATCTCTTATTATCTTTGGTTTGTATAAGTTATTTTCGTTTGGATTTACATTGGTTATGTATATGTTATTTTTCGTTTGGATTTACCTTGGTTATGTATAGGTTATTTTCATCTGAATTTACCTTGGTTATGTATAGGTTATTGACGTTTGGATTTACATTGGTTATGTATAAGTTATTGTCTTTTGGATTTACATTAGTTATGTATAGGTTATTGTCGTTTGGATTTACATTGGTTATGTATAGGTTATTGAAGTTGATATTGATTGCTTTAAATTTTGATTGTTCTTTTCAGATTGTTGTTTGAGGAGAAATTGTTTTGAACCAAGTGCTACCACTATAAAGGTATTTTATTCTTGCACTCAAATCTTAGTATGATATTTATTTTGTTTACCTTAATAAGTAGGAAAACCATGGATAAAAAATGGATGTTTGCCGATCGATTGTCCAAAAAGTAAGAGAATGGGGTTGTGGAATTCGTTAAGTTTGCTGTTCAACACATTAAAAACCCCAATCGAATGAAATGTCCTTGCTTGGGTTGTTGTTATATTGGTATGGTTGACACAGATGGATTGAAATCTCATTTATTGAGGCATGGAATTGATCAAAGTTATCAGTGTTGGAAATTTCATGGTGAGAAAATTAACAAGAATGTTGAACTGAGTGGGAAAAGTAATACGACCCATGCTTCATACGACAACGACACAGAAACATACGATTGTGATCGAGTCGAAGAGATTCTAGAAGCACTTGAATAATATCTTCATGATTGTCCTGAAATGTTTGAGAGGTTGGTAAGCGATGCAGAGAAACCGTTGTATAAAGGTTGCACTAAATTCACAAGACCGTTTGCGGTATTAAAGTTGTACAACTTAAAGACGGACAATGGATGGTCGGAAAAAAGTTTCACATAGTTGTTGGCCCTTATGAGAGAAATGCTACCGGAGGATAATGTTCTTCCTAATCAAACCTAAGAGGCAAAAAAATGTTGTGCTCTATTGGCATGAGCTATGATAAGATACATACTTGTCCAAATGATTGCGTTTTGTTTCGTAACGAATATGCATCGTTAACTGAGTGCCCTAAACGTGGTTTGTTTCGATACAAGAAAAGATTGTCTCCAGCAAAAGTCTTATAGTATTTTCCTATAATTCCGAGATTTAGACGCATGTTTCGTAGTGAAACCGATGCAAGACACCTGACTTGGCACGCAGATGAAAGAATTATTGATGGAAAGTATCGACATCCGGTTGATTCACCACAGTGGTCGAAAATTGATAATGATTATCCTGACTTTGAAGAAGAAGCAAGAAACCTTCACTTGACATTATCTATTGATGGAATGAACCCGCATGGTATTCAAAGTATCTCACATACCACATGGCTTGTGATTCTTATGATTTATAACCTACCTCGATTGCTATGTATGAAACGTAAGTACATGATGTTATCTATGTTAATCTCTAGGCCTAAACAACCAGCGAATGACATAGACGTATACTTGACACCTTTGATCAAAGATTTAAAGATTTTGTGGGAGAACGGTGTGAAGGTTTATGATGGATATAGGAAAGAAAGTTTCAATTTGAGGGCGATGTTGTTTGGCACAATTAATGATTTTCCAGCATTCGAGAATCTATCTGGGTATAGCATTAAAGGTCAACGTGCGTGTCCTGTTTGTGAAGATGGAACCGATATGATTGGAACTTTTTCAGAAGAATGTGTTTTTCAGTCATCGTAGATTCTTACATTCTAAACATCACTACCGTGGGTGGAGAAAAGCATTCAATGGAGACACCGAACATCGTAAAGCTCCGCCTGCATTGTCAGGTGACCAAGTTTTTGAAAAGGTGAAAGATATGCGTACTGAGTTTGGCAAGCCTTTTGCACAAAAGGTTGTCAAAGGTAGGTGGAAGAAGAGGTCGATATTTTTTGAATTGCCATATTGGAAGTCTTTGTACGTGAGACATTTTCTCGATGTTATGCATATTGAAAAAAATATATTTGAAAGTGTTATCGGTGCGTTACTCAATATAAAAGGAAAGTCTAAGGATGACCTTAAAGCAAGGGAGGACATGTTAAAAATGGGAATGAGAACTGAATTAGAACCCGTGAAGAATGGAAGACGAACATATCTACCACCTGCTGCTTTTACTCTATCTAGAAAGGAGAAAAAAAATTTGTGTAAGTTTCTGAGTGAAGTTAAGATTCCAGAAGGATACTCTTCAGATATTAGAAGAGTTGTGTCTGTAAAAGACCTCAAGTTGAAGATTTTGAAGACACGTAATTTCTATGTTACAATGGAACATTTTCTACCAATAGGTATACGTTCTATTTTGCCAAAAAAAAGTAAGAAGTGCCATAACTAAATTGTGTTTTTTCTTTAGGTTAATTTGTAGTAAGGTGATCAATCCCGAGATCTTACCAACACTACAAAAGAGATAGTAATTACATTATGTGATCTTGAAATGTATTTTCCTCCCTTTTTTTGACATAATGGTTCATCTAGTTATTCATCTTCTGAAAGAGACACAATTGTGTGGACCAGCTTATATGAGATGGATGTACCATGCTGAACGGTATATGAAAATATTAAAAGGGAACGTGAAAAACCGAAGTCGACAAGAGGGTTGTTGATACGTGTTTTTCTCAAGTGTACGAACACGTCAGAGTAATATAAAAGATTGTCGAATCCACAGAGACCAAGTGTCAATCTATCGTACCTGTTGTTATGGTGTGTTTCTTAGGAAACTGAATATAAGGGTTTTAAGAAGTGCGCAATAGTCAATAAGATATTAATTTTAAACAATAAACAAAGAGAGGCTCGAATGTAATTCACGTAATCAATGGATAATCCAATACTTGTTAATAGAACTACTTATGGGCAATGTTTTCTCCTTTGAAAAGAACTAATTTAACAGGAACTGTCGCTTTCACGTATTAAGAACCGAGTTGTACTCTCTAATCAACCCCTCCTATTGTCACGGATAAAAAGGTGCGTACTGCGTTAGAGTAGTAAACCTATTTTTAAGAAATATAGTATCTTAACTAAGTTGAAAAGTATCTTAACCTGGATTTCTTAGCAAAAAGAGGTTCTCACGAACCAGACTCTAAACTTCATAACGCGTCCGAAAATCGTTTTAAAATCTCTTTTCTTTTTAATCTAAAAACTCCTAATGAACTAGACAAAGTGCTTTTGGCTGTTTTTGAAATAGTTAAAAACAATTACTTGAATTGAAAGATAAAATAGCCCTTAAGTGTTTCCACGAACAATTGTACGAATTACTGGTTTAATTACGATCCTTACATTCTAACCTTTATAGATTTAGTTAGACATGGTAAAGTAAAAATTCTTTTTATAATTTTTCATAAAAGTAATTTAGTGCGAGTGCGGAAAGTAAATAAAAGTAGTGCGAGTGCGGAAAGTAAATAAAAGTAGTGCGAGTGCGAGAAATAAAGGTATTTAAAGCGAGTGCAGAAAATAAACGAAAGTAGTGCGAGAAATAAATAAAGTTAAGCGAGTGCGGGAAAATAAACGAAAGTAAAGAAATGCGGAAAATAAATAAAAGTAAAGCAAATGCAGAAAAGTAAAATACGAACTGGAATTAAAATGGCGACAGGATTAACTTCCTCCCAGAGTGCTCTAAAACTCGATCACACAGACAGATTACAGACTCGATCACTCGATTGCAGTAACACCCTGATGTGGAATGATAACTGCTTTAAAACTGATATATGCCTAAGAGATTCTAAGTTTGGATGATGAAAAATGAAAATCTAAGGTCCTATTTATAGGAAAACTAAATGCAGGAAAAGACCAGGATGCCCCCTCCACTAAAAAGTGGAGGGAACTGTTTTTTCCTTGTGGCGCCCGCCACAAGGTCATGGCGCCCTCCATGAGACTGATAGGGAATGGAAGAGTGGGGATCGTGGGTCTTGGTAGTTGTGGAGTGGTCTTGAGACGTGGCCACGTCATGGCAGACCCCATGGCGCCCGCCACAGTGGATGTCGTAAGTGTAAAATGCTGAATTTCTAGGTTTTCGTCCGTTTCCACTCCTTTTTCGCTCCTTTTCTCGATTTAAGCCCCGATTACATAAAAAACCTGAAAACAAAGAAAAACAAAGTAATAACATAACAAAATAACAATAAAAGCTAAGAATGCATGCGAAATCGGAGTCAGAAATACGGTGAATTTTAGTGTGATCAAATTCTCCCACACTTAGACCTTTGCTTGTCCTCAAGCAAACATTAAAGCTTAAGAAAAAAATGGTGCCAACACGTGTCTTTGGGCTAAAGGGCTTCTAATTTCAAGTCAGGATGCAGTGACAGGTACTAACTAAGTGAACCAAGGGTACCATAATAACACAGACACAAACTTCAATCCTATATTAACCACTCAATGTCATCCCACAATACCTAGGCTTGTCTTTTCATCTTTTTGTGTCCTTTTCATTCAGGCGCAATCACATTAAGCCCGTTATCCGTACATGCTTCATAGTAGAGTGACCGGTTAGTGATTCTGATCCATAACATAAGGTTTCTGGCACATAAGCATGTGTAAACCTGTTTTATTTGACCTAATTGTAGTTGCGGGGGATCAGATTGTAATCCGCCCTACCAAGTTCATTGCCAGATACCTCTGAACCAACTAACAATAGGTGACTTGCAATTTGTTTCTTTTTGTGGCAAAAAAAAATTTCTTCTCTTTTTTCGGTTTAAATGACTTTGTGAGGGTTACCTATCCCAGAGTTTGCCTTTTTCTTTTTTTTCTTTTTTTTTATTAGCACTGGATCATTCACTTATGTTCATCGACCCCCTACGTAGAGCATGCTTAGGCCGGAGCTGACTGCTAAAATAAACTACTTAGGACAATTTTTTTGAATGATAATAAAGGCCATGGTGGTGGGGTTTAGGAGTGATTCCTATATTCAAGAGGTTTATGGTGCTAAAATGGTGCTGATGTTTCAAAACGTTGACCTAAGTCACCACATCCTAATCTAAACCTGTCTCAAAGCCCAAAAAACATGTGAAACAACATTGTTTTCTTTTTAAAAAATTTCTGGTAAGGCTAAGGAAATGGGAAAAAATGAAGATGTACTAAAAATACACTATACTGGTGACTCGTCAGACTCATGTATTATCTAAGAAAATTAAACTAAATAACTTACTGAAAAGGGAAATAACTGAAAGGAAATAATTAACTAAAAAGGGAAATGACAGAAAGCAATAAAATCCCCTCCCACACTTAAATCGAACATTGTCCCCAATGTTTCGAAATAAGATCAGGAGGGTAACCTGAAAAAACTACTGAGGAGGAGCACTGGTGCCCTCGCCGTCCTGCTGTGATGGTCTGGAACGACAGGATCTACTGTGATGCTGGTCCCTCCGGTCAAGTCGTGTCGATAAGGAAGCCTGAGCACCCCGGACCTCTCAAAGGTTACCTTAGATGGAACCCTGAGTGGCCTCCATAAGATGGTAGTGCCGGCAGTTGAACTCTCTCTGACGGTCCTGCTCTAATGAGATATCGTTCAGGGTACGGCAAACGTTGTTGTAAGCACGATCCGAAACCAATCGCAATTGTTGCATGAAGCTCATGTTGTCCGTCAGTTGTTGTGAAATAGTAGAGAGAAGGCCGTCTCGCCTTTCCTCTCTAGCTGTCATATCACGCCACATCTCCTCAGTGACATAGAATCCAGGAGCAACACCTGCAACAGGGTTAGAGGAAGATGGTGCGGTGTGTGACTGTGAAGGACGATGGGGGGACATGTGAGGTATGGGAGACTGCTCTCTCTGATCATACTCTTCATCAGTGTCATGTGCCTCCCCATCAGGAATATTAGGAGGAAGTGGACCCAAAACAGGTGGAGCATTCAGATCATAGGTCCAGTTCCTTTAATTACGTACATCAGTACGTCTACTGCAAGGTAAAGCAACTGATGGGATAACTACCCCATGAACCATCAACTCATAACCACCTTCTCTCCTCGTTCGGCACAATTTCATGTCTTTCAGAAATTTTAAATTAATTGTGCGAGGAGGTAGTGGTTCAAGTGTAGCTATCTCATCGTTCAGGCCAAGAGCCCGAGCAATAGACGTAACAAGCCCTCCAAAAACAATCGGTCCTGTTTTATTAGTAAGTAAAGCCATGTGTGCAAGCATAAACGGGACCGGATTAATATGGGTACTAGTGAGGCATCCTTTCAAAAATAGGAGTTCTCTAGCATTTACCTTGTTTGTACTCTCCCGGCCAAAAATAGTACATGCCAAAAGATATCTGAAAACTCTTATGGCCGGGTTATGAATGGTCAACGCAAGTATTCCTTCAAAAGAATTTATTGAAGTACTTGAAAGCCTTTGCTAGAAGGAAAATACCTTGGCCGACCATTCCGCATCCAAAGGTGCCTCACAAATCGCACCTTCCCTATGAGGGATTCCTAACAAGCCTGCTAGCTCGTTAGTACTGAATTAATATTCAATTCCAAACAGTCTAAAATTAACAGTACCGACTGTGCTAGCAGTGTTAGGACTGACAGTGTATATCAATGAACTTAAAAACTCAACTGTCAGCCTCTCATAGGTAGGTTCATGATTAACGAAAATATTATGCAAGCCTAAAAAATCTAATAAATTAAAAACACTATGATAAATACCCAAGGCATACAGACAGTTATCATCGACGTACCTAGCCGAGAGAATTTCTCGACTCTGAAGCCTCTGAATAATTTTCCTTTGCCTATCACCCGGTCTTCCATCACGAAGAAGAAATCCATTGAACTCCATTGTTGTTGCTCCTTAGGAAGTGAAAAATGGTAGAAAATGGTTTATGAGAGAAATGATAAAGGTTTGATTTTTATGGTTTGTGGTGGATGAAAATAAAAATTGATTTTGGATAGGTTTTATGGATGGTGGGTATTTTGGAAATGGGGGAGCTTTAATGGGGTTCAATGAGGTTTTTGAAAGTTGCAAAAATGGGTTTTTGGAGATGGAAGGTGAGAAAATGGTGAAAATGAATGTTCAGCCCCGAAATAGGGGAGAACGTCATGGCGCCCGCCATGGGCCTGTGGCGCCCGCCACAAGGCTAAATCCTGATGGGCCTTGGATTTTTAATCCTCCTTTGGGCCCTCTTTGTACCTTTGGTCTTCAGGGGGGGGGGGGTCTGGATAGTGTTTTCTTCTCTTTTCCAAGGCATGAGGCTTGCATATTTTTTTTGAAGACAAAAATGAAAATATTTTTGTCTTATATTTTTTTTCTTTGCTTGACAAAAATAAAATAATTAAAAATCAAAAAGAAAAGAGAAAAATCGACATTAGTGGATGAAATAATACGTATATATAAGATAAATTCAAAGTACATGAGAAAAATAAAATATAATAGATGCAATAATGTAAGATATGTCTGGAGATGCGAGAAATAAAATAAAGCATGAAAAAAAGAAATTAAATACTAGGGTAATATCGTCAGTGTAGAATGAATCATGTGGTAGGCTTCTCCTCCTGGTTTGATCCACGAATCTCAGCTATCTCCCTCCGAAGCTCTCCAATCTCCTGATATAGAGCATCGGCCTCTGAGGCATGAGTGAGATCAGAAACCTGAATCTGTAATTCCAAGTCCGCTACTTCCTGCTTGAGCAGGGCAGTCTTCTTACGGAGCTCATAAATCTGAGTTTGTAGATCAGGCGGCTGCAGAGACATATTGTTAGACATAACAGTGATTCGGGGAGTAAGAGGTGTAGGAGTGTACTCAGCGGAGGGAGGTGATTTCGGCTCTTCGACAGTCTCTCCATAACCCACTAGAGCATAACTCCAATTGGCAGGATCATGGACACTGGTCATCAGCGGGTCTGGTAATGTAAAGTAATGTACCACTTCACCGTCAATCAGTAATCTAAACCTATTGGGCTCAAAAGAGGCCCTCCTCATCAGTCCTCTGTCAAGACAAAAGTCAACATCCAGGGTGGTGTAGCAGCAGAAGGTCCTGAGGTGCAATAATTTGCGAGACAAACCCAATGCAGTAGCTATTTGTGTAATAATCCCACCGACATGTATGATGCCTACAGAAGATCTGGCAACACTAGCAAGGCCCTTCAATAGAAATTTGCCACAAGCAACTGAGCGAGACTGAGTCGCACAAAACAGTAGGAAAATCTCCTCTTCACTTAGCAGAGTCTCTGTATCTGGCAAACCTAGGAAAGAATGCGCTAGAATCATCTGGAAGTACCTTAACGCAGGGTTGTGGATTACCTGAGAAAACTGGGTGGAAGGATCTTGGCTCCCTCCCCCTGAGATTTTAGACCAAAACTTGTCCACTTCTCTGCTCATAAAATACCCCATCGGTGTCTCTGGAATAACATCAGGAGTAGTCTGAAAACCTAGTAAATCACCAAACTCTTTGTGAGAGAAGGAGTAGTCAATCCCGAATAACCTGAAAACAGCGTGTCCATCGGGTCCTGCCCAAGGATCATAATGAAATGAGCTGAGGAACTCGAGAGTCAAGTTCCTATAAGTGTTGTTCCTATCGTCAAACTGGTCCCACTGGAGTTGATGGCATAAGAATCGGACGCTTGGCTCTATCCCTAAGGCATCCATGCAGTCATGGTCAGGGTACCTGGTAGGAGCCATAGGGCGTCTCATGTGGACATAGTAACGCTCTCTCTGTGCGTCGTCTCTAAAGGCCACGTGCATGTCATCGGGGTTCTGCATTCTGTACAAGGTTAGCAAACAAGTCCTGAAAGCACATAAAACATTCAATCGTTAGTCATGACATAATAATAAAATAAACAAATTAAAATAAATTAAAAATAAATAAAAAGTACGTTAATAAGAAAACCATGGGTTGCCTCCCATGCAGCGCTTGTTTAACGTCATTAGCTCGACGACCGATTTTTATACATCATTGGAAGGATATGGTGGATCACTCAGAGTATGACAGGTGTATGTTGTTGGGATGTCACCTCCTTCGTAGGGCTTCAACCTCTGTCCATTGACGATGAACGGTTTACATGTTTGGTTCTTGATTTCAATAGCACCGAATCTTAGGATCTTAGATACTTCGAAAGGGCCAGTCCATCTTGAACGAAGCTTTCCTGGAAAAAGTCGTAACCTAAAATCGAAAAAGAGAACAGGATCGCCTATTTTGAAGTCTCTTCTTATGATTCTTTTTTCATGCCAAGCTTTTGTTCTTTCTTTGTATATGATGTCATTTTCGTAGGCGGATTGTCTGAGCTCTTCTAATTTGTGGATATCAAGGATACGTTTCTCACCAGCTGTTAAGTAATCCAAGTTCAAAGTTTTGATGGCCCAATAGGCCTTATGCTCCAACTCAAAAGGTAAGTGACATGATTTTCCATAGACCAGTTGATAAGGGGTTGTTCCTATAGGGGTTTTGAAAGCGGTTCTATAGGCCCATAATGCTTCTTGAAGTTTCTGCGACCAATCTTTTCTAGATATAGAGACAGTCTTCTCAAGAATTTGTTTGATCTCCCTATTAGATACTTCCACTTGTCCATTGGTCTGTGGGTGGTATGGTGTTGCTACTCTATGCTTAACCCCATACTTGCTTAAACGTTTATCAAATATTCTCGATATGAAGTGTGATCCTCCATCACTTATGACTAAACGGGGTGTTCCAAACCTGGGAAATATATATTTTTTGAATAATTTGATGACTACTCTGATGTCATTCTTGGGTGCGGCGATAGCTTCAATCCATTTAGACACGTAGTCAACAGCTACTAAGATGTACTGATTTCCAAAAGATGGTGGGAACGGTCCCATAAAGTCTATACCCCATATGTCGAAGAGTTCTACTTCTTGGATATTTCTCAGAGGCATTTCATTACGTCTTGAAATATTTCCTGTGCGTTGGCATCTGTCACACTTGACAATGAAAGCATGGACATCACGCAACATAGTAGGCCAGAATAGGCCAGCTTGAAGAATCTTGGCGTAGGTCTTAGATGTGCTTGCATGTCCACCATAGGGTGCAGAGTGACAATGCTCAATTATATTATGTACTTCTTCTTCCGGAACACAACGGCGGAAAATGCCATCTTTACCTCTCTTGAAAAGAAACGGTTCGTCCCAATAGAAGCTTCTCACATCACTGTAGAACTTCTTCTTCCGGTGGTAGTTTAGATCAGGGGGTATGATGTCAGCGGCTAGGTAATTAACAAAGTCTGCATACCAAGGCATATTACTTATAGCTAAGAATTTATGAGAATGCTCATGTAGGTCTGGGTTATCATCTTCAATAGTTTCTAGTTGGGCTATCAGTCTATCATAGGCAAAATCGTCATTTATGGGTACTGAGTCAGGTTTCAGGTATTCTAGCCTCGATAGGTGATCAGCTACCACATTATCAGTGCATTTCTTATCACGAATATCCAAATCAAACTCTTGCAATAATAGAATCCATCGAAGTAACCTAGGTTTGGCATCCTTTTTACTTAGTAAGTAACGAATGGCAGCATGGTCGGTGTAAACTATAATTTTGGCTCCTACTAGATAAGATCTAAATTTGTCTATGGCAAAAACTACAGCTAGGAGCTCTTTTTCGGTTGTTGCGTAGTTGAGCTGTGCAACGTCTAGAGTTCTACTGGCATAATAAATTATGTGTAACTTTTTATCTTTTCTCTGACCTAGAACGACTCCAACAGCATAATCACTGGCGTCACACATTATCTCAAACGGTTCTGACCAATTAGGGGGTTTCATTATAGGTGCTGAAATCAGAGCTTGCTTCAGAAGATTAAATGCTTCAGTACATTTTTCATCGAAGATGAATTCAACATCTTTCATTAAAAGACCAGTTAAGGGCTTTGTTATTTTGGAGAAATCCTTGATGAAACGTCGGTAAAATCCGGCATGTCCAAGAAAACTTCTTATCTCCCTGATAGTCTTCGGCGGTTTTAGATTCTCTATGACTTCTATTTTAGCTTTATCTACCTCTATACCTTTTTCGGAAACTATATGTCCTAAAACAATCCCTTCGGTGACCATGAAATGACATTTTTCCCAATTTAGCACAAGGTTTACCTCCACACATCTTTCCAGGATTTTCTCAAGGTTGATAAGACAATTTTTGAAATCAGATCCACAAACTGAGAAATCGTCCATAAATACTTCCATGATTCCATCTAAATAGTCTGCAAAGATAGACATCATACAGCGTTGGAAAGTGGCAGGAGCATTACAGAGTCCAAAAGGCATTCTTCTATAGGCAAAAGTTCCAATTGGGCATGTAAAGGTAGTTTTTTCTTGATCTTCGGGGTGAATAGGTATTTGGAAGAATCCTGAATATCCATCTAGGTAACAAAAGTAGGAGTGTCTGGCTAGGCGTTCCAACATTTGGTCAATGAATGGTAATGGGAAATGGTCCTTCCTAGTTGCTTTATTTAGTTTTCTATAATCTATGCACATACGCCAACCTCCATCGGTTCTTTTTGCAACAGGTCCGCCTTTCTCGTTTTGCACGACTGTGATGCCTCCCTTTTTAGGTACTACATGCACATGACTCACCCATTTATTGTCCGAGATCTGATATATTATACCTGCCTCTAGTAACTTAAGAACTTCAGTCTTAACTATAATACTCATTATAGGATTTATTCTTCGTTGGTGTTCTCTGGAGGGTTTTGAATCTTCTTCAAGCAAAATTTGATGCATGCATACGGATGGGCTTATTCCTTTTAGATCTGAGATCTTATATCCTAAGGTTGAGGGGTACCTACGTAAAACATCTAACAATTGGTTGGTTTCTTCTTGGTTTAAGGTAGCACTGACTATAACTGGACGGTTCATTTCTTCATCGAGAAATTCATATCTCTTGGTTTTTAGCCAAAGGGGGAGTTTGTAGATGTTAAGAATTGGCAGAATTTTTGACAAACAAGAAGTGTTGAACTTAGTTCAGGATGCCACACCAGATGTTGTGACATTGTCAAACAAAGTAAAAGTTAATGAACTTAGTCAAGACATCAGGATGTCACGCCAGATGTTGTGACATCGTAAACCTGCTACCAGACTTAAATGATGCATAACAATTTCCTGTGTTATTTAATTTACCTGCACTTTAAGTTTTGTTTAAGTCTTCAAGTGTTTAAACATCTGATTCGACATCACGTACCTGATCCCAGAATTTCAATTGGCATCAGAGCAGGCACCCTGCCTATTTAACTGGGTGAGATCTAGGGACTGCAAATTTTGGGAACATGGACAGAGATGTAGGATCTGTGAATAGACCACCTATATTGGATGGATCCAACTATGACTACTGGAAGCCAAGAATGGTAGCATTCTTAAAATCTCTTGATAGCAGGGCTTGGAAAGCAGTCAACAAAGGATGGGAGCACCCTGTCCAAGACAATAAGGATGGGGCAAAAGTGTTGAAGCCTGAAGAAGAGTGGAGCAAGGAGGAAGAAGATTCAGCACTTGGAAATTCCAAAGCCTTAAATGCCTTATTCAATGGCATTGACAGGAACATATTTAGACTTGTGCATCACTGTGAGCTGGCCAAGGATGTTTGGGATACTCTCAAAACCACTCATGAAGGAACATCAAAGGTGAAGATGTCAAGACTTCAACTTCTCACCACCAAGTTTGAAAACTTGAGGATGAAGGAAGATGAGACCATTCATGAGTTTTACATGAACATCCTGGAAATTGCTAATACTTCTGGTGCCTTGGGAGAGAAGATGAGTGATGAAAAGTTGGTAAGGAAGATTCTCAGATCACTGCCAAAAAGATTTGACATGAAGGTTACTGCAATAGAAGAAGCTCAGGACATCTGCACAATGAAGGTTGAAGAGCTCATTGGTTCCCTTCAAACCTTTGAGATGGGAATGAATGATACAATTGTGAAGAAAAACAAAAGCATAGTGTAACACGGTGGGAGAACTGACTTTTAGTTATGTTGCGGATAGCAAGAGTCGCCACTGACTTTTATTTTATCCAAAAGGAAAGGGTATAAAAGAACAGGAAAGACCTTAAGAGATATTTTTGGGTCCGGGGGGTAGGTTATGTAAAGGGAAGGTGTTAGCACCCTTTACATCCATGGTTATCCATGGGCTCTTAGTTACTTAGCTCACTTTAAATTGTTTTTGAAAGTGTAGTGTGTGAATAGAAAAATTTTCATAATAGTTAATAATAATCCATGTACGGATGTGTAAAAACTTGTTTTTTTTTGAAAATTTGTTTGAAATTGTGAAGAGTTTGAAAAAATTTTGAAGTGAGCAAGTACATAAGAGGAACCTACCCTAATGTTTAAAGTCTTTCTTGTTCTTTATCCTTTCATTGGTAAGACTATCCCTACTATTAAGGAGTAGGTAGTCATTACCTTGGATGTAAAGGGACATGTAAGGGACATTCTGTTTTATGAAGGCAACTGTGAGGTGTAATAAGCATATAAGAGGAACTATCATCATTATTCGAAGGGACTCGATTCGTATAGGCAACCATGAGGGACTTGATGATTTTCTTTTTAAAGGGACTTGCTTTATACACCCCACTTGACCATTATTCGTAGGCAACTTGAGGGATAACCTTAGAAAGTGAGACGGCGATAAAAATCGACTTACGTGTGTGTGAGTGTTTATTTTAATTATCTTATTATTAAAGTGATCTAATTTATTTTAAACAAAATACATATTAGCACTCCCTAAATTACTAACCATAGCAATAATAATAATTAAAATATTACAAAATTTACATCCAAGAAGCAATTACAAAATTATAATAATAAGCAAAATAAATAGCAAAATAAATAATAAATAAGCAATAAATAATAAATAAATAATAGGGGTTAGTGATAGATATTTAAATAATAAGCAATAAAATAAAAGAGGTTAGTAAACATTAGTGAAATAATAATAATATATAAAATTAGTAAAGCAAAAATAAATAATATGGTTAATAATAACAATAATAAATAAAATTATCCAAAATTATAATAATAATAGATCAACAATTTTTAATATAAACAATTATATTTATAAAAAAAAATATGAGCAAACCAATTATTATTAAGTTATTTTTAAATATATTATAATTTCAAAACTTAATTATTATAAATTCAATTATTTCTAAATAAACAAAAATTATAAAAGTATTCACATTTTATATAAAGAGAAAAACAAATTATAAGCATATTTACAAGATTTAATTTTTAATAGCATGAAATATATTTATATCTTATATGAGAAAAATACTTTATAATTATATTTACAATATTTACATGAATCATACTAAATAAATAAATATATATTATAATTATATTAATAATTAGAAAATAAAATTATTTAGAAAAAATAGAATTAGGTTTTATTTTAGAAAAATATTTTTTTAGGGTTTTTAAAAAATTAGGGTTTAGTTATATACAAAATTAACTAATATACATATACATATTATAATTATATAAAATAATAAAATAAATTTTTGAATAATAAAAAAAATAGAAAGTTCAGAAATTTTAGAGAATATGATGTTATTTTAAATTTGGAATATATATATGATTTAAATTTTATTAAGAATATAAAACAAATAAACTAATTAATTAAGAAAAATAGAAAAAAATGACAAAGATTGAGAACTTACCTTGGCTGGGTTTGAACCCAGGTCCTCATGCCTGCCAGCACCAAAACATTCCACTAGACCAACCATGCGTTGGTAATCATAGGATGACTGCAATTATTTTTATGCCATATCTTGAAAAATTCAGAAAAATAAAGAAGCAAAAGGCCTGGGGTGGGATTTGATCCCAGGACCTTTATACATTCAAACACGCGCATCACCACCCGGCTGGAAGAGCCAATTCTGTTAACATATGGCTATGATTGATAATATATTCAACCTGAAAAGCAAACAAAATAAAAGCACAAAATGTCATAAACGGGGAATCGAACCCCAGACCAAACCAATGTGAGCGCACACCTCCAACCACTGGGCCAGGCAACCTGTTGTGAAACAAAACCAAAACTGATTCATAAAATATTATATTTAATTTTTAAATTCTGGAAAACGCGCCAAGCTTCTTCTTCTTCTCCAAATTTCCTGCGAATTTTCCTTCCATTTTACCTGCGAATTTTCTTGCGTGTTCTTCATCCCTGCGAATCACAAACTCAATCCAAACAACAAAATTTCACCAAATTGATTATATCATTGAATTGCTAATGAGTTTTGCAATTGTCCTATGTCTTTAAAATCCATTTATCATTAGGGAATCATGAAACCCTAAAGGGGGCCGTAAACCCTAATCATGGTGGATTCTTGTACCTGCAAGAAAAATCCAATTGAACCACCCAGAATCGTTCTAAGGTCCATTCTAAACATCATACAACAATCAAAAACAAGTTAAACATGGTAAATCAATGGATTCGAAAAAAATATGTTCAAGGTTAAAGTGAGTTCGGGTTAAGCAATAGGGTGCATATGGGATGCATATGGGTGATGATTTATGATCAGAAGAGTCCAAGGAAGCTTGCTATGTCTTCAAAATACCTTGTAGAGCTCTGGAAATCAGAAACCGAAAGTGAGCTTTTTGAAGATTTTTTGATTTTGTGAACTTACTTGTGGCTGCTGGAATTCGTGTCTTGAGGCTAGGGTTATGTTTGCTACTTATATGAGAGTGAATTAGGTCAGAAATATGGATTGGTTGTGTGAAGATTTGATCCAAAAAATATTGAAAAAGATGGTGTCATGAAATTCAAATATTGGCTCATGAATACTTGCTATTTTTGGAGAGATCACATGATTTCTTTCTCTTTCAACTTCAATCACCAATTAAGACTTTCTAGAATCAATCACAAAAATAAATCTTCATTTTTAATATTTTATATAAATTTAAAATGATTTTAAGTATAAAAAATCATAATAAATTAATTAAATAAAATAAAAATTATGAAAATATTATGGAAATTTCGTGCATGATGTTATTGTATGGGTTGGGTCATAATTTGGTCAGCCCATTTGGAGAAAATTGCTTTTAGGCCCTCATTTTCATCATAAACCATCACAAATTTTCCCAACTTTGCAAGGGCACATCTCCCTCAATTTTAAAGGTATGAGGGTTTTCTTGGACTTTTTGGAAAGCTTGAAGAGTCCTCTAAACAACCCCATTGGTTTCAGGTCCATATCATTTACCAATCTCAAGTTATGCCCTTTTGAAGTTGTTGACTTTTTGTTGACTTTTGAAATGACCTATAATGTCTTAGCTCATATCTTCCAAATGAAGCATTTTTGGGCTTAACTTTCAACATAAAAGTTGTAGAGAATTCAATTTCCTTCGAAATGAGCTTTTGATGGAGACTTGGTACTTGGTGATGAAGTATGTGAAAGTTATGTCTGGTCAAAGTTCAGTTGACTTTTACTGAGGAAACCCTAATTTAGAAACTCCTGATTATTGATGATCTGGAATCTCCTTGATGAATCATGATCAACCCTTGATCAAATGATGAATTTTACTTCATATACTTGATGTTGGCAAAAAATCATGAAGTTTGACTTTGGTTTGACCACAGTTGACCTCAGTTTGACTTTTTAACTGCATTGACTGATTTTGACTTATCTGATCATCTGACTGAGCAAATCTTTGGGAAAAGTCTTGAAACTTGTCATGGGGGTTCTTACACACATATAAGATGTTATGAAGCTTACTTGAAGTCTTGGAAGTCAATTTATCCTGATTAAAGTCAAAACCCTAGTTTTGGGTGCACTGCTTAGGAGGTGCATTGTCTGAGGGAATTGTCAACTTCTTTGACCAATTGTGAACTTTATGAACCTTGTGAATCTTCATAAAATGTCTTGTGAACCTCATGGGAGGTATTGTGAAGCTTGTGAACCTTGTGAACCTCATGAAGTGACTTTGTAGACCTCATGAACCTCAGGAGAGCTTTGTAATCATTGTGAATCTTGTGAACCTTGTGAACCTTCAAGAAGTAACTTTTAGACTTCATGAACCTCATGAAAGGTCTTGTAAATGTTGAGAAGCTTGTGAACCTTGTGAACCTTCATAAAGTAACTTGTAGACTTCATGAACTTCAAGAAAGGCATTGAAAGCATTATGGAACTTGTGAACCGTGTGAACCTTCAAGAAGTAACTTGTAGACTTCATGAACCTCATGAAAGGTCTTGCAAGTGTTGGAGAACTTGTGAACCTTGTGAACCTTCTTAGAACACAAAGTCTTGTATTGTGAGGGAAAATTTTGGGGTGCAACACATAGCCCTGGTCTCAAACACTGATAAAGAAGAAGAAATTCATGAAGCAGACTCTGAGGACAACTTATCAGAAACAATTGCTATGCTTGGAAGACAATTCAACAAAATTCTCAAAAGAATGGAAAACAGGCCCAGACCAAGTGGAAGAAACTCAACCTCTGAGAATAAAAGACCTTATGACTCTAATAGAAGGTCAAACTATGATGAGAAGACTAACCAAGGGAAAGGGATCCAATGTCATGGATGTGAAGGGTATGGACACATCAGAAGTGAATGCCCAACCTACCTAAAGAAGCAAAAGAAAGGTCTCTCTGTGTCCTGGTCAGATGAAGACTCAGGTTGTGAGTCAGAAGAAGAATCTACAAAGCACATCACTGCTCTAGCTGGAGTATGTGAAACTGAAGGGGGATCCAATGATGAGAAGCTGACATTTGAAGAGCTTGAAGCATCTTACAGGATGTTGTGTAAAAGGAGCACTGAAGTATGCATGAAGAATATACAACAGAAGAAGCAGATTGAGGAATTAAAGGCTGAAAAGGCAAGTAATCTAGAGATCATTGACACTTTGAAAAGTGAAGTCAGCCTACTCAACTCCAAAATGGAGCATATGTCCAAATCTGTCAGAATGCTGAACAGTAGCTCAAACACACTGGATGTCATTCTCAACAATAACAAGCACTCAGGGGATAAGACTGGGCTAGGATTTAATAAAGCTCAAAACTTTGAGGCTAGCACCAGCCAAATAACTCCAAATCCCATGAAGTCAAACAAGATGTCCAAGCAGATGTCTCAACATCATGACAAGAACATGATGAAAAAGAAATATCAAAGATGGAAATGCCATCATTGTGGAAGGTTTGGTCACATCAAACCTTTTTGCTACAAGCTGCATGGATATCCAAATCAGAGGTCTCAGCAACCCCCTAAGCAGAAGACAGAGGTCACCAAGAAAGTGTGGGTACCTAAAGTTAGCCTTCATGTTGATCAAAGCTACAAATACATGCCCAAGAACAAGTTCAAAAGACAACCTTGGAACTCTAAAAATGGACACTACACAGGGCAGATGCATCAAAGGAAACCTCACAACAGGCACAAATGGTCCAAGAAGGTTGTTGCCTCTATAGCTCATACATCTCTCAGAGTATCTGCTAAGGAAGACTGGTACTTTGACAGTGGCTGCTCAAGGCACATGACTGGACTGAAGAATCTGCTGGTAGACTTAAAGTCACACTCATCCAGATATGTAACCTTTGGAGATGGAGCAAAGGGAGAAATCAAGGGAGTTGGGACCTTGGACTGTCCAGGTGTACCAAGTCTAGATGATGTGCTGCTGGTAAAAGGATTAACTGCTAACTTGATCAGCATAAGTCAATTATGTGACCAAGGTTACAGTGTAAACTTTACCAAAACTGAATGCATAGTTTCTGATAAAGAACAAAAGGTTGTCATGAGAGGAGCCAGATCAAAAGACAACTGCTATATGTGGGAACCTCAAGATTTCAGCCTCACATCAACTTGTTCCTTAGCCAAAGAAGAAGAAGTGAAGCTGTGGCACCAAAGACTGGGTCATCTCCATCTCAAAGGAATAAAGAAGATCATATCTATGGAGGCTGTAAGAGGAATTCCAAGATTGAAGATTGATGAAAGTAAAGTGTGTGATGAATGTCAAATAGGCAAGCAAACCAAGATGTTACACCCAAAGCTCCAACATCTGACAACTTCCAAAGTTTTGGAATTATTGCATATGGATCTTATGGGACCAATGCAGGTTGAGAGTCTTGGTGGAAAAAGATATGCCTATGTGGTTGTTGATGACTTCTCAAGATATACATGGATAAGCTTCATCAAATAGAAGTCTGATGTGTTTGATGTATTCAAAGATCTGTGCCATAGAATCCAAAGAGAAAAAGCAAGCTGTGTGGTCAGAATAAGAAGTGATCATGGAAAGGAGTTTGAGAATAAAAAATTCTCAGACTTCTGTTCTTCAGAAGGGATCAATCATGAGTATTCTTCTCCTATCACCCCTCAACAGAATGGGATTGTTGAAAGGAAAAACAGAACTATTCAGGAGTCAGCTAGAGCCATGATTCATGCTAAAAAGTTACCCCTGTACTTTTGGGCTGAAGCTATGAACACAGCATGCTACATCCACAATAGAGTCACACTAAGAAAGGGAACTTTATCCACCATCTATGAAGTCTGGAAGGGCAGAAAACCTACAGTCAAGTACTTTCATGTGTTTGGAAGTAAGTGTTACATTCTGGCTGATAGGGATCAAAGAAGAAAGATGGACCCTAAAAGTGATGAAGGGATTTTTCTTGGATACTCCATAAATAGCAGAGCTTACAGAGTATTTAACTCCAGAACCAAGGTTATAATGGAGTCAATAAATGTGATTATTGATGATGCCTCTGCAGATGTTGCTGATGATGTTGGAACATCTGCTGACAATCAAGAAACCTCCCTCCATCAGAATCCAGAAAGATCATCCTAAAGATCTGATAATTGGTGATCCCAACAGTGGTGTCATCACTAGATCAAGAGAGATGATTTCAGGCTCCTGCTTTGTTTCAAAGATATAACCTAAAAACATCAAGGAAGCTCTGAATGATGAGTAATGGATCTCTGCTATGCAAGAAGAATTAGGCCAGTTTACAAGGAATGAAGTATGAGATCTTGTTCCTAGGCCTGATGACATTAATGTGATTGGCACTAAGTGGGTGTACAAGAACAAGTCTAATGAGCAGGGAGTAGTTACAAAAAACAAGGCTAGACTTGTAGCTCAAGGATATACACAAATTGAGGGAGTAGAATTTGATGAAACCTTTGCACCAGTAGCAAGGCTTGAATCAATCAGACTACTCCTAGGAATTACTTGTATCCTAAAGTTCAAGCTATTTCAGATGGATGTTAAAAGTGCCTTTCTAAATGGGTACCTTAATGAGGAAGTTTATGTGGAGCAACCTAAGGGATTTGTTGATCCAAGCTGTCCAGATCATGTATATAAGCTAAGGAAGGCTCTGTATGGTCTAAAGCAAGCCCCAAGAGCATGGTATGAAAGACTGACCACTTTTCTCATAAAACATGGGTACAGGAAAGGTGGAATAGACAAAACCTTGTTTGTGAAGGATGAAGAAGGAAAGGTCATGATTGCTCAGATATATGTGGATGACATAGTGTTTGGTGGGATGTCAGACAGGATGGTTAAACATTTTGTTACTCAAATGGAGTCTGAGTTTGAGATGAGCCTAGTAGGAGAACTAACCTACTTCCTTGGACTGCAAATCAAACAAATGGAGGACTCCATGTTCATATCCCAAAGCAAGTATGCAAAGAACACTGTCAAGAAGTTTGGGATAGACAATGCAAGTCACAAGAGAACACCCGCCCCCACTCATTTAAAACTGACAAAGGATGACAAGGGTGAGAATGTGGACCAAAGCTTATACAGAAGCATGATTGGAAGCCTACTATATCTGACAGCTAGCAGACCAGATATAGCTTTTGCAGTAGGTGTATGTGCAAGATATCAAGCTGAGCCAAAAGTAAGCCATCTAAACCAGGTTAAGAGGATTTTGAAATATGTCAATGGTACTTGTGACTATGGCATAATGTATTCTCATGGTTGTGAACCAATCCTCACTGGATTTTGTGATGCTGACTGGGCTGGAAGTGCTGATGATAGAAAGAGTACATCAGGAGGATACTTCTTTCTAGGAAACAATTTGATTTCTTGGTTCAGTAAGAAACAAAATTGTGTATCCTTATCCACTGCTGAAGCTGAATATATTGCAGCTGGTAGCAGTTGCTCACAGTTGGTATGGATGAAACAAATGCTCACAGAATACAATGTCCTACAAGATGTCATGACATTGTACTGTGACAATTTAAGTGCCATTAACATCTCAAAAAATCCTATCCGACACAGCAGGACTAAGCACATAGATATCAGGCATCATTTCATCAGAGATCTTGTGGAAGAGAAAGTGATCACTTTAGAGCATGTAGCCACTGAGCTGCAATTAGCTGACATTTTTACTAAGGCTTTGGATGCTACCCAATTTGAAAACCTAAGGGGTAAATTGGGAATCTGCTTATGTGAAATATAGCAGTTATGGAGAAGTGCCAGCATGTCTCATGACATCGTGTGGCATGATCACCAGATGGCAGCACCAGTCTGGTCAATAACTCTGTATATTCCTCTCTTAAAAATTCCACTAGTAACAAATTCTATAAATGTTAAAACGTGCTCTCAGCTTCTCACATTCCCACTAGCTCCACTAAACATTTTGCATGCTAAAGCTGAATTTCTAAGCTCATCAAAATCGATCAAACCTAACTCCTCTTCCACTACATTCAAAAAATGTCTCAACATCAAAACCCTAACTTCATTGATGAGGGTCTCAATCAAGAAGAGTTAGTGCATGCAACCCCAATCTCAGTAGTACCAATGGATGCTACTCCTATAGATGAGATCAGAGGAAGCGTTCCTATTGCTCAAAAACCTAGAACTCCTAATGCAAGAAGAGCTAAGGAGCCTGTTTTCAGCAAAACCAAGGGAACTCCTTCATCTACAAGCACCACTAAAGCTTCTGATTATGTGGATGCATCCATCAAACAACTTGTAAACAGGATTCTGTCTGAACAAAGAGTTGTGCCTGGTGTGTCTGTTCCCTTGAACAGTATGCCTGCTCCTCAAGAAGAACCAAGCAATCAGGCTGAAGAGGACACACCTGCTCAACAGGATGTCCCAAGAAATGTTGAAGCATCTGAGGGCCAGAACAAAGCCTCAACTGATGATGATAAAGCCACTGATGATCAAGCTCATGTTGATCAAGCTGCTGAAAAAGAGGTTTCCCAACCTCCACCTGTTGAAAATCTAGATGATGACTCTGACACAGAGATCATTGCCTCTGTCAACCCTAGCATAGCCAAGAGGCTTAGGGCTAGGAAGGAGAAGAAGCCTGCTGCACATGCAACTCCTGAAAAGAAACAGTCTACTCCTAAAAAGGACAAGGTCAAAGTTGCCTTTGGACCTACTAAGCAATGGAGCAAGGTAAGCACCCAGAAGATGAAAGCTGCAACTCCACCTGACTCAGATGTTGAGGAGGATG
Source organism: Lathyrus aphaca (assembly GCA_963966055.1). NCBI lineage: Eukaryota > Viridiplantae > Streptophyta > Magnoliopsida > Fabales > Fabaceae > Lathyrus > Lathyrus aphaca. The sequence goes on from OZ014522.1 coordinate 560,217,466, forward strand.
TCCCAACATCCCAACCAAGGAAGAAGCCAACACCTCCCAGGACTGCCTCTACTGTTCCTGAAGCACCTATTGACAATGTGTCCTTCCATCACGTCTCTAGTGTGAGCAAATGGAAGTATGTCTACCAAAGAAGGGTTGCTCTGGAAAGAGAGCTGGGCAACAATGCTTTGGAGTGCACTGAGGTAATAGACCTAATCTCCAATGCTGGCCTATTCAAAACAGTTTCCAACTTTTCTCCCTGTTATGAACTGCTGGTCAAAGAGTTCATAGTTAATCTGCAAGAGGGGTGTGCTAATGGAAAATCAGAAGAATTGAGGAAGATATATGTGAGGGGGATTTGTGTTGATTTCTATCCTAGGGTTATAAATCACTACCTGGGGAGAGAGTCTGATGGGCCAAATGAACTGGGCAAAACTGACAACCAAGTCTGCAAGATCATCACTGCCAACCAGGTCAAGTCTTGGCCAGTCAAAGGCAAACTATCTGTCGGCCTGCTAACAAGGAAGTATGCTATGCTGCATAGGATTGGAACTGTCAACTGGTTTCCCACAAACCACACTTCTTCTATAGCTATTGGGCTGGGAAGATTCATCTATGCTGTAAGCACCCAAACAAAGTTGGACTTTGGGGCTTATATCTTTGATCAAACACTAAAGCATGCAGGAACATCAGCAACCAAGCTTCCAATAGCTTTTCCATCTCTGCTTTGTGGAATCATTCTCAACCAATATCCAGGCATCCTTACTGATAAGGATTCTATCTGCAAGAGAGAAAGTCCATTGTCCTTTCACTACAAACTTTTTCTGAGCCATCATGCTGCAGATGTTGAAGCTCTAAGTGGGCCATCTGCTGGGCCATCTGCTGTTAAGACTCTCATATCAAAGGCAGCCTTGATTGCAGAACTCAAGACAACTTGCAAAGAGCTGGATGAAAGGAAGAAAAAGCTGGAGAACATTATTCAAAGACTAGAGCTGGAGGAAGCTGCTGGAAATGTGGATGGTTCTGATGCTGAGTCTGAGGATGAAGAGGATACAGAGTATGATGAGTCTGAGTGAAGCTGATTGTGATGGAAAATGTATTGCCTGTTTTGCTTTGTAATTTTGAATGTTTTTTCTCTGCTTATGTAATGTTTGGCCCCAAAATTTCCGTCTAACAAGGGGGAGAAGAGAAGTGTACTGAACACCAATGTCTGCTGCTGTTTAATGAACAATGCTGAAGTTAATATCTGTCATCTGAACTAAGTTTTTTTTCTGAATGCTCATTGGTATATCAAATTCTGTTGAACAAGTCATAGCAGTATACATACAGGTTTGAGGGGGAGCAAATTATTAGCTCTTACATGGTTCAACAGAAAAGAACTATGCTGCACTCTGATAAAAGAACTCTGCTGCACTCTGATAAAACCAGAAGATTGTGTTAGCCAAAAATTAGCCAAAGGGGGAGTTTGTAGATGTTAAGAATTGGCAGAATTTTTGACAAACAAGAAGTGTTGAACTTAGTTCAGGATGTCACACCAGATGTTGTGACATTGTCAAACAAAGTAAAAGTTAATGAACTTAGTCAAGACATCAGGATGTCACGCCAGATGTTGTGACATCGTAAACCTGCTACCAGACTTAAATGATGCATAACAGAAGTGAGTAAATTCATGGAATTTATCTGGAATTAATTGTAAAGAGATAAGCAATACAAGGCGCATCTTTAGGGAGCTTAGTTATCTGATTTCAGTGTAACAGAATAACTAACTCACCTTGAATCAAGGAAGTAACAAACTAACTAACCCTAATTCAAGGTGATGACTGTGAGATTTATCATGTCTGGATAAATTACAAAAAGCCCAAAAACCAAGCATCTATTTAAGGAACAGAAACTCTCAGAAAAGAGTACGAATTTTAGAAGACCAAAAAGGGTGTTTGTGTTTTATAGCAGGTTTTAATGGTTTGTCACTTTATGAGCTTTTAAGCAAAAAGTGAATTGTGTCTTGATTGAAACTTTTAAGTAAGATCAAGCTGTTGTGTTTGAAGTGTGACTTCAATTTTATTAAACATTGTAAAATATCACTGTGTGATTGAGGGGGAGTGAGTAGGTACTCATATCTAAGTTGTGTCTTAGGTAGAAATTGCCTTGGGTAGATATTAAGTGAAATATTAAACTGGTTGGTTTAATTCCAGAATTAATATTACTTATATTGGATTTCCTTCCTGGCTTGGTAGCCCCCAGATGTAAGTGTGGAGATACACTGAACTAGGTTAACAATTTCCTGTGTTATTTAATTTACCTGCACTTTAAGTTTTGTTTAAGTCTTCAAGTGTTTAAACATCTGATTCGACATCACGTACCTGATCCCAGAATTTCATTAAGCTTTACGGTTGGTTTCATAGGGCAAGGCATAGGATCTGGGGTAAGAGATAAACATTCGTGAAGGTTATCATCAATGTAGGGTCTTTTATAATTGTCATCTTCCAAAATAAGGGTTGATGGCAATTTTATAGATTCAGTTTCTTCTTCTTGTTCTAATTCCCTAATGCATTCATCAATGATATCTAAGGCATAACAAGCATCTCCTATCACAGGTGCCATAAGAAATTTTGAAAGTATGAATTCTATCTTCTCGTCACCTACCTCAAAGGTTAGTTTCCCTTTTTTAACATCTATTACGGCTCCAGTAGTCGATAAGAACGGTCTACCTAGGAGGATTGGTATGTCGTCATCTTCTTTAATGTCCATGACAACAAAATCAGTAGGTATAAACAGCTGACCTATCCTAACAGGGACGTCTTCAAGTATGCCTATAGGGTATTTAACGGATCTATCGTCTAATTGAAGTGACATCTTAGTAGGTTGTAATTCTCCTAAGTTTAATCTCTCACAAACTGCTAAAGGCATTAAGCTCACACTAGCTCCTAAGTCTAGAAAAGCTTTTTCGATGACCTGATTCCCCAAAACACAAGGAATGGAAAAATTTCCGGGATCTTTATCTTTCTTTGCTAACCTATTTTCGGAAATCGAATTACATTCCACGGGTTTCGGATCTTCAAGTCTACGTTTATTCGTAAGTATGTCTTTGATGGCTTCTGTAAAGGGGATTTCTATGTGAAGTTTTTCTATAACCTTAACAAATTTTTGATATTGATTATCGATTTGGGTTTTCTTTAGTCTTTGAGGGTAAGGTATTGGTGGTTTGTATGGAGGTGGTGGTACATAGGTTTTATTTTTAGGTTCTTCTCCTTTTTCTTGACTTTCCGGGGTTTCAGACTCCTCTGGTTCCTTCTCCTCATTCCTCTCAGAAGTTTTGGTAACCTTGTTGTCTCGGAGGTGCGGTATTTTGAATATGGTTATTATTTTTGTAGGAGAAGTTTGGGTGATTCCTCCATCCAGGGTTATATGTGTTTGAAAATGGGTTCCCTTGGGTGTAGTTCACTTGCTCAGTGTTGGTCTCATTCAACAGATTGCATTCGGCGGATTGGTGTCCTTGCGTTCCACATATCTCACAATTCGGCGAAACTGCGGCTACAGTATTCGGAGTTGTACACATATGTTCGACTCTAAGGGCCAACGCGTCCATTTTAGATTGCATCATGTCTATAGAGATTAGCTCATGTATTCCTCCTCGGGCTTCCTTCTTTTCCACTGTCGCTCATTCTACTCCCCATGATTGATGGTTTTGGGCCATATCTTCGATAAGGGCACTAGCTTCAGGGTAAGGTTTGTTCATCAGTGCGCCACCAGCGGCAGCGTCGATGGTCATCTTCGTGTTATAATGAAGTCCATTATAGAAGGTTTGAATGATTAGCCAATTCTCTAAACCATGATGTGGGCATGCTCTTAATAGTTCTTTATATCTCTCCCAGGCTTCAAACAACGACTCTCCTTGGTGTTGGGTAAATCTGGTTATTAGGTTTCGAAGAAGAGCAGTCTTACTTGGGGGAAAATATCTAGCAAGGAAAACTTTTCTAAGGTCATCCCAATTTGTTATTGAATTGGGTGGAAGGGAATCTAACCATGATAGAGCTTTATCTCTGAGGGAAAAGGGAAATAATCTTAAGCGTATCGCCTCAGGAGAAGCTCCATTGGTTTTAAAGGTGTCTGCTAAATGAAGAAAGTTTTTTAAATGTTGGTTCGAGTTATCAGTAGCGAGACCTGCGAATTGTCTCTGTTGCACTAATTGCAGCAGGGATGGTTTAAGTTCAAAATTATTGGCTGGGATAACGGGGTTTACTATACTAGAACTAGGTTCCTTGTTTGATGGTTGGGCGAAGTCCTTAAGAGGTCTTCGATTTTGATCTTCGGCCATAGCTTTCCTATTCCTATGGAAAAACAAACGTGCGCGAGCGTAACGTTCAGGTTCAGCTAGAGGGTCTACTAAACTTCCGGCACTGCGAGTCTTTCGCATTGACCGATGGGTAACAACCTTAGTCTAAACGGTATAACTACAGGGTATGAAATTTGACGAAATTGGTCCCCGGCAATGGTGCCAAAAACTTGTTGTGTGTTTTTCGCAAGTGTACGAACACGTCAGAGTAATATAAAAGATTGTCGAATCCACAGAGACCAAGTGTCAATCTATCGTACCTGTTGTTATGGTGTGTATCTAAGGCAACTGAATATAAGGGTTTTAAGAAGTGCGCAATAGTAAATAAGATATTAATTTTAAACAATAAACAAAGACAGGCTCGAATGTAATTCACGTAATCAATGGATAATCCAATACTTGTTAATAGAACTACCTATGGGCAATGTTTTCTCCTTTGAAAAGAACTAATTTAACAGGAACTGTCGCTTTTGTGTATTCAGAACCGAGTTGTACTCTCTAATCAACCCCTCCTATTGTCACGGATAAAAAGGTGCGTACTGCGTTAGAGTAGTAAACCTATTTTTAAGAAATATAGTATCTTAACTAAGTTGAAAAGTATCTTAACCTGGATTTCTTAGCAAAAAGAGGTTCTCACGAACCAGACTCTAAACTTCATAACGCGTCCGAAAATCGTTTTAAAATCTCTTTTCTTTTTAATCTAAAAACTCCTAATGAACTAGACAAAGTGCTTTTGGCTGTTTTTGAAATAGTTAAAAACAATTACTTGAATTGAAAGATAAAATAGCCCTTAAGTGTTTCCATGAACAATTGTACAGATTACTGGTTTAATTACGGTCCTTACATTCTAAGCTTTATAGATTTAGTTAGACATGGTAAAGTAAAAGTTTTTTTTTATAATTTTTCATAAAAGTAATTTAGTGCGAGTGCGGAAAGTAAATAAAAGTAGTGCGAGTGCGGAAAGTAAATAAAAGTAGTGCGAGTGCGAGAAATAAAAGTATTTAAAGCGAGTGCGGAAATAAACAAAAGTAGTGCGAGTGCGAGAAATAAATAAAGTAAAGCGAGCGCGGGAAAATAAACGAAAGTAAAGCAATGTGGAAAATAAATAAAAGTAAAGCAAATGCAAAAAAGTAAAATACGAACTGGAATTAAAATGGCGGCAGAATTAACTTCCTCCCAGAGTGCTCCAAAACTCGATCACACAGACAGATTATAGACTCGATCACTCGATTGCAGTAACACCCCGATGTGGAATGATAACTGCTTTAAAACTGATATATGCCTAAGAGATTCTAAGTTTGGATGATGAAAAACGAAAATCTAAGGTCCTATTTATAGGAAAACTAAATGCAGGAAAAGACCAGGATGCCCCCTCCACTAAAAAGTGGAGGGAACTGTTTTTGCCTTGTGGCGCCCGCCACAAGGTCATGGCACCCGCCATGAGACTGAAAGGGAATGGAAGAGTGGGGATCGTAGGTCTTGGCAGTTGTGGAGTGGTCTTGAGACGTGGCCACGTCATGGCAGACCCCATGGCGCCCGCCACGGTGGATGCCGTAAGTGTAAAATGCTGAATTTCTAGGTTTTCGTCTGTTTCCACTCCTTTTTCGCTCCTTTTCTCTATTTAAGCCCCATTACATAAAAAACCTGAAAACAAAGAAAAACAAAGTAATAACATAACAAAATAACAATAAAAGCTAAGAATGCATGCGAAATCGGAGTCAGAAATACGGTGAATTTTAGTGTGATCAGTTGTATTGTTGAATTATACATTGTTGAAGAAGCTATTGAGTTTTGTACTGAATATTTGTCCAACGTTCAATTGATTGGACTCCCCAAAGCTCATATTTTCGGGAAAAAAGGAAGGTAAAATATTAATTGGAAATAATATTGTGACAATATCAAGGGATGAACGGGATCAAGTGCATTTGTATGTTTTTCATAATGATAATGAGGTTGAGCCATATGTTGAAATGCACAAGGATGTACTTCAAAGGTTAAATCTGAATAGAAATGAAAATTGGATAGTACGAGAGCACAATCAAAGTTTCATACAATGGTTAAAGGATCATATTTATTCGAAGCGCTCTTCAGATCCTTCTTCGGTAACATAAAGGTTGAGATGTTTGGCATATGGTCCAAGTTTGCATGTATTTTCTCATAGTGCATACGCAATTAATGGATACACATTTTATACCAAAGAATAAGATGATAAGAGTACTATGCAAACTAGTGGTGTCACCGTGCTAGCTGAAGCAATGAATATATCAAGTATGAAGGACTTAAACCCCAAATATGCAAATTTGTCATATTTTGGAGTTATTGAGCACATTTGGGTGTTTGATTATGAGAAGTTTCAGATTCCCATCTTTGGTTGCAAGTGGGTAAATAGTAGTGACATACGAATGGATAAGTCTGGATTTTTGCAAGTTGATCTTACTAGGGTGGGGGTACAAAGATGAGCCTTTTATTCTAGCATCTCAAGATAAACAAGTGTTATATGTCAATGACCCGACGAGTACAAAATGGTATATATTGCTTTTATCTAACAAAGTGGTTGATAATAGCGGTGTCGATCAATGTGATATTGATGTATAGAATGAGTCATGCATTAGACGGAATGAGTTGAATATAAATGGTCAAGATGAAGATCTTATAGCGGATGAGTCATATATCAAAAATGATCATAACGAGGGAATTTGGATTAATTCATCCGTCTGCATTGCTAAGAAACAAGTAATTAATATTCTAACAAAGAAAAGAAACAAATGTTAGTGAAAGAGGTAATATAATAAAATGTTATATATTATGTCATTTTTATTTTCAATATTGCTTTCATTATAATTTATATTTGATATCCTTGGTTTCTTTATTTTTCATTTTCAATTGCTTTCACTATAATTTATATTTGATATCCTTGGTTTCTTTATTACAGGTTAGATATGGCCACTAACGATGATCACCCACATGATGATGATTCTACGCATGAAGGAGGTAATAAAAAGGTATATACAGAAGACGAGATTAGAAGAGGCATAAAAGTGATGAAGAGAGTGATCCAAGGTAGAGACCGAGGTATCATTCTAGATGTGCATTGGAGCCCACATGGGCAGCTTATAGAACCCAACGGTCATACCTTGACTAGTATCATTGGTGCACTAGTTAGGAATGAGATTCCAATTACTTGTGATGATTGGAGAAAAAAAAGAGTTGAAAGAATCCAAAGACAAATTTTGGATTGAGATAAAGGTACAATAATTATGTCTTTAATTATGCGAACTAATTATGTCTTTTAAATTACTTGTACTAACGCACAATGTGTATGTTTTTCTTAGAGGTGTTTCAACATCGAAGATGATAGAAGAGATTTTTGTCTTAAATTGGTCGGAAAGCTACAAAGAGGGTTTAGAACATTTTTATCATCCAAGTATCTTAGGGAGGAAGATGGTAATCATGTGTGTATTTATTTATTTATGTGAATTGTTCTAAATATTCATTTATATTTTATTAGCATTATATAAGCTTTTCGAGCCCAACGGGATATCCAAGTATCAAAGAGGAGAGCCAACAACATTACATGGATAAAAGTGGTGCTATATTATTAATTATCACATTTTTATTATATTAGTGATGATACTTGATAAAAACTTAGGATTTATCCATATTTTCTTTTCATCTGTAGTGTCCTCGGCAACGTAATCAAATAGATTGCGAATATTTCATGTTGAGGTTTATGAGAGAGACTCTTTTTTTGGATCGATTAGAGATTCCATACGATGTATGTATTTCTAACTTATGAGTTATTTTAATATTTAACACATATTTCTCATATAATTAAATAGTTGAAACTAAATCAAACTATGTTATATTATTATGTAGTACTTTGATGAATTCAAGTGTGCATATTATTCAAGAGATCATTTGGAAGAAATTAAAGAGGAATGGTGTCAATTTATTATGGAGCTCGGAGTGTTATAAGGTATATTGTACTCTTACTTTAATTGATGAAAATTTTGAGTATGTGTATGTAACTATAGACATATTGATTACGACTTGTTTTAATTGATCAATTACAATATTTTTGTGTTGTTTAAGGTTATAGTCTAGTTGCAATTGGATGAAAATGTATAGCTCGGAGTGTTATCACATTTTTGTTTATGTAGATGTCATTTAAAACAAAATGTATAGTTGGATGAAATGATTTGTATAAACTATGTTGTATATTTAAATTGGTTCGTAAATTGGTACGATTGTATGAATTGTTTCATAGATATTGGTAGGATTGTACGATTGTATGAATTGTTTCGTAGATATTGGTTTGAACATCCGATTGTTTTGTATCTATAAATCGGTGCCTAAGTTGGTAGGTTTAAATAGGATAATTTGGTGAAAATTTTGGATTGGAATGAACATGTACAAATTCTGGTTTAAAAACCAGGTGAAAATGTGGATACAAAAAGGTGCCTATAATTTGGCAACTTTAGACAACGCTTTTTAAAGGAAATTATTTTAAAATTTCGTATACCTTATACATCACTTTCAAAAAAAAGTGTTATCTAAGGTGAGGTTTAGAAAATTCATTCATTAAAAGCATTGTTGTTGTACCCGAACATTTTCCCTCCCATATTCAAGATAATGTGTCTCAAGAGGTCTCCTAATAGTCACAAGATTCACAATTTCTTACAAGGACTCAAGGTTTCATCAGACAAAGCCTCCTCCTAAGCAATGGATCTTAAACTAGGATTTTGATGTTCTCAAGGAAAATTGAACTTCTAAAGCCTCAAGTGTACTTAAAGAATCCTCATGTCAAGTTTCAAGGTTTTCCCTACAAGTTTGGTCTGTCAGATAATCAAAAATCAGTTAACTTGGTCAAAAGGTCAATTGTGGTCAACATAAAGTCAAAAGTTTTGGTCAACATCAAGATCATGAGGTGAATTTCATCATTTGATCAAGGGTTGATCATGATTCATCAAGGAAGCCTCAGAATCATCAAGAATCAGGAGTTACTAAATTAGGGTTTTGTGTAGGAAAAGTCAATTGTACTTTGACCAACCATAACGTTCACATACTTCATCAAGAATTTCCCACCCAAAGCTCAGTTTGAAGGAAATTCAATTCTCTACAAATTTGTGTCTCACAAGCCAAGTCCAAAAATGCTTCATTTGAAAGATATGAGCCAAAACATTACATGTCCTTTTAAAAGTCAACAAAAAGTCAACTTTTTCAAGAGCTCACAACTTAAAAATGGAAAATGATATGTACATGGAACCAAAGGGAGAAGTTAGAGGACACTCTAAGCTTTCTAAAAAATCCTAGAACACCTTAATGGGATAAATATTGAGGGAGTTATGCAATGTTGAAGTTGGACAATTTTGAGAAGGTGTATGTATGAAGCAAAAAAGGGCCAAAACTCAAAATTTCTTCAAATGGGTCCATAATATTTCAACCCAAACTTAAAGATGAGATCATTCACGACCCAATGATCAACTTTTCTGATTTTTCTGATTTATTTTATATTATATTGAATTTTAAACATTTAAATTCAATTTTAATTGAAATAAATTATAAAAAATCAAATATTTTATCTAAGATTTATTTTTGGATCAAATATTTAATGATTAAGAAGATTGATCATGGTCAAATTCGTGTAAGACTCAAATGGCATGAGTTTATATGATTTTTTGACAAATTTGGAAACATAGTTTCTTTATATCCAAGCAATCCAAATCCATCACAACAAAGCCCAAATTTTGACCTAATTGCATCATCTATAAGTACATGACAAAAACATAATGCATGGGACGAAAATTGGGAGCTCATCAACCTCATACAAACTTCAAAATTTCCTAGAAATAACTCATATATGGTTTTACCATTCTAGCAAGTTTCTAAGGTTTTTGAATGTGGCGTTAGCTTTATTGAAAGATTTTGGATATATCTCAATCATTAACATCATCAAAACATCACAAAATAGCATGAACCGATTCTATCCTTCACCTTGTTTCTTGATTTTTTGATTTGCCTTATATATGTATTCTAACTTGATTTTGGTTGTTGATTATTGTTTATAGTGGTGTTTAGATCGTTTCTGGGAGCTTTAATTTGATTTTCGATGCATGAGTAGTCGTGCACCATTGTTAGGGTTTGGAACTTCAAACTCTGGGACTTCACTTAGGGGCGATTATAGTACAGATTGATAAGCCCGTCGAACCCAGGAGATCATTTGCAATCAATTGATGTCTCTTGAATTAATTTATGTTGTGTCACTACAAGTTATAGCGACAGACAAGCTGTAGTTAAAGGTCTAACTGGACGGACGGAGGAAGAGGATGAAGTTTGGCGCCATCTGTGTTTTTTTTTTTAAATTTTGTTTTATAATATAATTTTTGTTTACTATTTGTTTACGTTGAAGGACTGGTGGCCTAGTGGCTAGAGCGTGCGCATTTGGAGCTTGGAGACCTGGGTTCGATTCTCATGCTCCCCCTTCTTTTTAATCCTTGGTTTTTTTTCTCTTTTTTTTCATTATTTTTTAATTACTATTATTTTAATTAACCATAATTAATTAACCATTATCAATTAACTTAAAATTAATCTAATCACCTTCTAATATTTTTCTTAAAAAATAATTTTATAATAATTCTCAACATTTTTCTCACATAATGTTTTTTATATAATAATTAGTTTATTAATTAAAATTGTAAATTAATTTATTTAGGTTTAGTTTAACTGATCAAACCCTGATTTTTTATAAAACCCTAACTCTAATCAAATCCTTTTTTTTAAAAACCCTAATTTCTTCATAAAACAATTAACTATTTTTCTTAACCTAATGTTTTAAAATTATTTCATTATTTATTTTGTTTAGAAATTTGTATAGGACGCCCTCTTATGTAATTTAATTTTTCGCTCGATTATGTAATTGCTCCTCTAATGTAATAACTTAGGTTTAAATTTTTCGCTTTTTATTTTCCGCATCGATTATTATGTAACTTCCCCAAGGCCATGTAATAGTGTAGGATTTTATTTTCTGCTTTTTATTTTTCGTAAAAATTAAAATGCGTGGTTAGTAATTTAAGGAGTGTGAAGATTAAATAAAAATTAAATTGGACTTAGATCACTAATCACAAAATAAATAATTAAAATTGATATTCACACACGTAAGTCGATCGTTCTATGATTGCCATCTGCACCTCCTAGGGTTTCCCCTGTTGGTTGCCTTACAAAAACATGGTCAAGTCCCTCGAACGTGGGGGTGTCTTAATAAATTTCCCTATAGATTAAAAATCATCATAGTCCCTTCAAGATTAAAAGATCATAGTCCCTTCGAAGTTCCTATGAAATAATGATCTTGTCCCTCGATGACCCTACGAAAATAATGATAGTCCCTTCGAATTACTAAGACGCCCTTACATGTTGCCTTCTATGACCATACGACGACCCTACGCCCGTCCCTTATCAAATCCAAGGTAATGACTACTTACTCCTTAATAGTAAGGAAAATCTTTCCCTTTTAAGGAAATAAATAACAAGAAAGACCAACTTAGGGTAGGTAGCACTTAATTACTTGCTCACTCTTTCAAAACACTCTTTACACCCCACTTTTCAAAATATTTTCAAACTAAACGCTTTGTATACATCCATACAAGGATCATTACAAAGTTAAAGACTTTTGAAATACCTTTCTAAATACACCTCCACTATTTTCAAATAAAAGTAAAGTGAGCTAAAGTAATTAAGAGTCCATGGATAACCATGGATACAAAGTGTGCTAATACCTTCCTTTTGTATAACCTACCCCCCGAACTCAAATCGTTTTAAGGTCTTTCCTGTTCTTTTATTGCCTTTCCTAAGTTGGATAAAAAAAAATCGGTGGCGACTCTTGCTATCTGCAACATAAATAGAAAGTCAGTTCTCCCACCGTGTTACATCTGTCTAAGCCGGGGTTTAGAAAACACTTTTAGTGAAAGCATTGTCTAAGGTATACCATTAAAATAAAAAAGCAATGTCTAAGGTATATTAAAAAAAAGGCAAAAAGCGCTGTCTAAAGTGGGGTTTAGAGAGTGCTTTTGACAATAAAAGCGTTGTATAAAGCCCCTTTAGACATTACTTTTGACATTAACCAAAGCATTGTCTAAACCTTTAGCAGCACAGGTTTAGACAGCGTTTTAAAGCGCTGTGTAAGGGGAAAAAAGTGTTGTCTAAGGGCTTGTTTGGCATAGTGATCTCAGAAGGTCAAGGAAGCTTCTCCCCCAACCGCGGATACAAACCTCCCGATTACGCTTAGTATCACCCGACCAGAGGACTTCTATGTCCCCGAACCATTTATCGGCCCCGCTTACTTTGTTGCCCACAGTCCATGGGAGTTCTTCCCATCAGCTCTGGTGATCTCAGGCTGGGGCTACATCAAAGTCACTGTGGGATCGGTGAAGCGAAGGTTCTACCAGCTGATCAACACGGGATCCAACCAGAATTCCACTTTTGATCCTCCCCATGGAGGGTCTATCCCTATCTACTTTTACAAGGAAGAGTTCCTCGGTGGCGCGCCCTACGCCAGTATTCCCCTGCTCATCCGAGCACATATGACTAATTTTGATGTCCGAAGAATCTCTGTCGACCAGGGAAGCTCGCTCGACATCATGTACTTTCAGCTATTCGCAACCCTAGAGCTCAATAAAACACATCTGATAACCTATGTAGGGTATGACCTACTGATGGGCTAAAGACGTATCTAATTATGTGTCTAGCGGTATCTTAACTGCAAGTGCACAACCTATCGAAGTAATATTTAAGATTATCGATCCACAGGGACTCTATGGTTACTTAGTGCTAGAGGAATTTCTAGTTTAGCTAAGGTGAAGGGTTGTCACGATTTTTTGTTGTTTTTAAAGATTAAAGGCGGGAATTAAATTTAAATTTAATAAATAATTCTAAGGCGGTCGGTATGTAATTATTCTAACTTAGGTGGGTCAATCTACCCTAGGCTTATAAGGATGTTTCACTTAATCTATTCTGTAGAGGTTACCAGCTTAAATATCTTTAACTCACACTCTCGTGGTCTTATCTCAGATCTTACCCCTAAAGCCCTATGCCTGCTCTCGCTAGCCCATAAGTGTTTAGGAATAATTTTTGGAAACTTAGTAATTCTAATTTATTTTAAAGCGCTCTCGCTGTGTTTAATTTAAATGCCTAACTTTAGCTATCTGGTTAAAATCTCACACTCTCGTGGTCTTGACCTAACCTAATACACTTTCCTTACTCTCGTAACAAAAAGGTTGATTTTATAATAAAACGTATCAGCCATAATATTAAACTCTTAATTATTTTAAACCTAGAGTTGATTTTACCGATTTAGTTTGTTTTAATTACATACCGCCCTAAGGTATTTAGCTACTCATTATTGTTGAACCAGACAGAGGCAGAGAAACATAAAACGAAATATGCATGGCAGAAAAATAAATATTAAACATAAATATAATTGCAAATTAATATAAACCTGGTTAACAATAAAAGTGGCAGACTCCTTCTTCCACAGGCCGGAAAGCTCGGAGTATTCGTCGGAATCGGAAATAAATTCTAAAAATTCAGAAGGCTTTGAAACAAATAAATTTATAACAATTTCCTGATGTTGGAAATTGTTATAAGGTTGGTTGGGATACAAGAAAAATAAAACAATGAAAATAATGCTGGAAAAATATAAAGGGTGCAAAATAATTCGGCAGAGCTTCCGCAAGAAATTAATAAAAATAAAGTCTGTGTATTGTTCATAAAAATTAAGTTATTTATAGAAGACTAAATGGGCTTGGTAGTTGGTTTGTTGCTTGGGCCTCGTAGGAGAATTGAGAGAATCCAGGGACGTGTGGATACTGGGTCAGCTGGAAAGTAGGCACCTCACATGCAGCGTACGTCCATGACTAATTCTTCAGTCAAATAACCTATTTTTCCCTTGTCACGGTCGTGACAAGGGCATCACGTTCGTGTCCCTTGTATTATAAGTGTCACGGTCGTGAGGGTTATGTCACGGTCGTGAGTGCTCCTTTTGGGGTGTCACGGTCGTGACACCTAGGTGACGACCGTGAGTGCAACAAAATATGCAGTTATGCAGAATCCCTCATTTCTTCATCTTTTAACGGTTGTTTTTGCTCATTTCACTTGTGGCTCTCGATTTAGCTCTGTATATGATGTACCTGCAAAATGGCAATGAAAACTCGAGGAATCGGGTGTTAAAACGACAATTATGCGATAAAACGGTATTGAAACATAGCAATATAATTGATACATTTTCTCGTTATCAAACTTCCCCAAACTTAAACCTTTGCTTGTCCTCAAGCAATTAGTCGGTTGAAAATTTTCGGACAAGTTTTTATCGACGCACACACATAACAAACCGTACGAGGGATCGTTTTGTCGGATGAACCGGTACTTTGATAAAAGACTAACGATACACTAATGACACAAGCAACAAGCTAAGTCGTCGACTTCCCGTTAAACGAAACATTCGGCAATTGCTTTACGATTTCACCTAGAGTCTTTCGATCTTATTTCGCCCGGTTTCATTCTAGCGCAATCACATTAAGCCCTTTGCCTTAGCACGCACGTAGTGGAGTAGCCGGTTAGCGACTTTGATCCTTTTTAAGCACGGGGTCTGGTACACGAGTGCGGTAACCCTACATACATTATCCGATTTGGAGGTTGTGGGGGATCGAGCCGTAGCACGCCCTACCAAGTTCAGAACCAGTACCTCTGAACCAACCCGCAATGGACTCCTTCACATATTTCTCGTTTCTTATATGCGACCGTGTACTTTGGTGCAATTTCTTTTCATTTGCATCGAGATATGAAGGATTATTTTAGATTAGGCATCAAACGCTTATATTCATCGGCTCCCCACTTGGTTTGTGTTCAGACGGTGCTGACTGCTAGTATAAACTACTAGGGGTTACTTTTGAACTGAAACTTAAGGTGTAGTCGTAACGATAATCGGAACGGGATCGCTTAAGTGGGAAGTCTAAGGTGTCAAGACTGTATTGGTCTTGTTGAATCGTTCTCGGCTTCCTAATTATGATTTCGTAGGTAAGTTGGGTAATGCGAAGAATTAATTAAAGATTTTTTTCGGTATGGCTAAATAAACGGGGAAAGTTCGAAACTAAAGAAAATAGCACAAAAATTGCTCGTTTCATTAACTTACGAAAAGGAAAATACAACGGAATGGAAAAATGCGGAAAGGGAAAAATGCGGACAATGAAAGGTACCTCTTCCACACTATATCAGACATTGTCCTCAATGTTGTGATATAATAGCGGTTAAAGTACAATACAAACAACGAAAACGAAAAAACATAAACTAAAACTAAAACTAAGGCTGCTGATGACCGCGGCCTCGGCTTCTGGTGCGGGAGCGTCTAGTCGGAGTCGCTTCAGGATCAGAATCGGTACCGGTGATAGCAGTAATGTCAATGCGCAAAGCCTCCAGCTCGCTAAGGATTTCTCCGAGCTTCTCATCAGTAGCCTGCTGGTTTGTGGCAACAGTGCGGATTAATGCATCATACTGCTCCTTCTGCCTTCGCTCCAGTGCAGCATTCATCTGGTTTTGCTGATGAATCGCACGGAGGACTTCCTCAAGTGTGTATTCCTGTGCAGGAGGCTGTCGGGTGGATGTCTCTGGAATGTCCTGGACAGGCTCAGCTGCATCCATAGCGTCTTGCATCTCGTTCGCGGGTGGATCGGCCTGCTCATCATGAATGGGGGCGTGGCCGGCAGCATCCGGTAAAGCAAAGAGCCAGTTGGCTCGGCTAGACGGATCGATGCGGTCACGAGACGGAATAATAATGTGGTGATAAACAGTGCCGTGGATAACAGGGCTAAACCTGCCATCCTCTCTCTGCGCAATCAAGTGTGCGGACCTGCAATAATTCTTGGTTAGGAACTCGGCGGCTCTGAAAGGCAAATCTACGACCAAGTCACCAAGCCCCAACTGAATGGCGAGGGAGGTGACAATGCCGCCTATGTAAAATGGGGTTGCGCCTCTTTGCGCAATGGACTGGATATTGTTTAGCATGAACGGGGCAGCGTTGATAGGCTCGTCATTTAGAGCGCAGTATAAGAACAGAAGCTCCTTGGAGTTGAGCTTGTGGTTACTCTCTCGTGCAAAGATGGTGTTGCAAATGATGCGGTGAAAATATCTGATTGCCGGGTTGTGGATATGTGTAGCATTAAGGCTCTGAAAGGCTGAGGCACGGGTGTTGGTTATGTCATGCCATAAAGTGAAAGCGGTTTCACTGAAATTGTCCGGCACGCGTAGGTGAGCTTTATTCCCGTGATCGAAGCCTAGCAACTCGGCTATCCTATCTTGCGAAAGTTCGAACTCCCGGCCATGCAATCTAAACTTAGAGAAACCGGTGAGTTGACTCTGAGAACCGGCAGAAGTGATGTAATGGAATGAGCTTAGGAATTCCAATATCAGAAGCTCGAATGTGGGCTGGGGCTGACTGCAAAGATCCCACATACCGACTTTTTGAAGCAGGCTCTTGACACTGTTAAGCATTCCCAATTCTCTCAAACAGACAGTGTCGATATAACGCGTGGGTTGCACACCACGGTTCTGGAATCGGATGAATCTCTCTCTGGTTTTCTCCATTCTCACCATCTCTAAATTGAATAGCTTCCATTGCATGCAAGAACAAGAGTGGGAGATGAAGAGTTTGGATTTTTGTGAGAAAAGTGATAAAATGAGAGAAAATAGGTTCGGATAAATAATTGAAGGTGAGAATGTGATAGGTGTGGTGATAATGGAGAGGTTAATGGGGTTTAATTTGGTAATGGGAGGTTACGGAAGTTGGTGGAGATAATGGGTGGTTTTGAAAGTTATGGAAGAAGAAAGATGAAGAGGTTTCGAAGAAGAAACAGTTCTGTTTCTTTCGAATTCTATAATTAGGGCCGTCACGGTCGTGACAAGGGGATGACGGTCGTGACGCGCTAAATAGCTTATCACGATCGTAAGGGGGTGATGACGACCGTGAGGACTTAAAACCTTGAATAATTTCCAGAAAGCATATTATCTCTCACGCTTCATATAATTTATATAATATTTTTAATCACTTCTCACTCAATATTAAATATAAACACCATATAATAAATAATATCAACAGAATTTTGTAAATTGCATCACACGAGAGGTTGTATAAAATATTAATCAATTCAAACATAACAGTATATAGATTGAAAGCATATAAATTGATTAAATTGGAAAAATTTGTAAACTAGAAGTGCTTTGCATTTGGTAATTGAAATGAAATTACATTAATGAAAATACGGTACGAAAAATGTTTGTGAAATGTAAAATTAACTAGAAACGAAAACAATAAATAAAATAAGCTAGATCACTACAGCATTTTCAAAAGTGCTTCTTCAAATCTTCGATTGCGGAGTTCAGGCGGTAGAATTGCTCACATGTTATGTCAGTTAATCCTATAATGTCCAATCGCATGCTCTTAATCTCATCCTTAACAATATTTATGTCGGTTTGGTAAGCTTCAAGAGTGTTCATGATATTCTTTAAGTTATCAGCATATTCTACTTGATTCACTTCAGGGGTTTCAATCACTTCGTCAGTGTGGTCAATGTCATGGTAACCAGGAGGTGTCTCATGGTCACTTTCTACATCGGTCATTATATCATCCTTTATCTTGTAAGATTGAGGTGTTTCAGGAGTAGATGGATAGTCAGGTGGGGTTAACTCATAAAGCCAATTATCCTTATTGTGAACACTTACTCTAGCATGGTTTGGTAGTGTGAACAGGGTTACTACTTCATTCCGGATTAGGTACTCGAAAGGTGGATGTCCTAAATTCCTTATGATATGGCGATTAAAGCAAAAGTTAAGATTCATAGGACGGATGGTACCTAAACGGTTACACCTGTGCAATTGGTATCTAAGTCCTAAGGCATCAACAATCATGGTTACAAGACCTCCTACTAATATAGGTAATTCAGGTTCTTCTTGGATTCGGGTGAAGGTTTGCATCATGAAAGGCACACCATTGACTGGCTGTCCATTAGTGAAACAAGACATAATGAATATCTCATCTTTAGATACTCCAGTAAGGTTTTCTTCTTTTCCAAAGAAGGTGTGGGCAAGGATCTTATGGAAGTAACGGATAGCAGGGTTATGTATCTCATCATTGTGCATGTTATTTAGTTCAGGGTGGTAGTTTCCGGTTAAAGTTCCCCAAAAGAAATCCAGCTCAATGTCCATCAATTCTACCTGTGTGGTAGTAAAAGCAAAGGGTCCACTAGGGAATCCTAATAAGTCAGCTAGTTCTTTATGGTTAAAGTCATATTCTATTCCAAATAGGCGGAAACTGATAAATCCTTTCCTGAATCCAAAACCGCGCTCGGGTAGGTAAACTAAGGAGCTAAGGAACTCAAGGGTGAGCTCGCGGTAAGTCACAAACTTATGTTGAATCAGTGTATTCTCCCATCCAAGTCGGTTAAACAAGTATAGGATGCTATCATGTATACCTAAGGTTTCCATAGTCAGATCATCCGGGTACAGAGTCAAATCCATTGGTCTCTGTGATAACTCTTCAAATTTCATTCTTTGGTTCCTACCTCTAAATTTGGTTTCCATAAGGTTTATCGGTTGGTTAGCCATAGTTAGTGCAAATACGGAGGAAACAAATCAGGGGGAGAAGGAAAGTGGAAAAGACTTTAGAAAATCTATAAAAGTGATTTAAAATTAAAATAAGGAAAAATAAGAAAATAAAATGCATAAATTAAAAGCAATAATAGTAATATTGAAATAAAACTATAAAATGACAAAACAAATAAATGAATAATAAAATGATAAATGACAAAATAATAGAATGATAAAAATGATTTAAATAATTAAATGATTAAATGGGTTGCCTCCCACTAAGCGTTGTTTTTATCGTCTAAAGCCTGACGTAATGCTTAGGTTAGATTAATCAGGGAAATTAGTGGACAACTCTAAAAGCCTTAGACTATTTGCATAATCTCTATTTTCAACTTTATGATAATGTTTTAAACGTTGTCCGTTTACTGTGAATGGTTCACTATTCCTACCCTTAATTTCTATCGCTCCACTTGGGAATACTTTAGTTATTTCAAAGGGTCCTGACCATCTAGATTTTAGTTTTCCAGGAAAGAGCCTAAGTCTTGAATTAAAGAGGAGTACAACGTCTCTCACACTAAATTCTTTCCTAGATAGGCGTTTATCATGCCATCGCTTAGTTCTTTCTTTATATATCTTAGCATTCTCATAAGCATCTAGCCTTAATTCTTCTAATTCGTTAATGTCTAGGATTCGCTTTTCTCCTGCAGCATTATAGTTTATATTGAGAGTTTTGATCGCCCAATAAGCTTTGTGTTCTAGTTCTACTGGGAGGTGACAAGATTTTCCATAAACTAATTTGAAAGGTGTAGTTCCTATGGGTGTCTTGTAAGCGGTCCTATAAGCCCATAAAGCTTCATTAAGTTTAGATGACCAATCTTTACGAGATATGGCGACAGTCTTTTCTAAGATTTGTTTGATTTCTCTGTTTGAGACTTCGACTTGTCCACTTGTTTGTGGATGATATGGTGTTGCCACACGGTGTCTTACTCCATACTTAGATAGTAATTTGTCAAAGATTTTTGAAATGAAGTGCGAGCCACCGTCACTTATGACGAGTCTAGGCACACAAAATCTGGGAAAGATTATATTTTTGAAAAGCTTTATTACTACTCGTGTGTCATTTGTAGGAGAAGCTATAGCTTCAATCCATTTTGAAACATAATCAGCGGCTACGAGTATGTAATTATTACCGAAAGATAATGGGAATGGTCCCATGAAATCTATTCCCCAGACGTCAAAGATTTCTACTTCTAATATTCCTTTTTGAGGCATTTCATCTCTTCTTGAAATATTACCGGTGCGTTGACACCGATCGCAATTTATAACAGCGATATGGACATCTTTCCATAGATTGGGCCAGAATAAGCCGGCTTGTAAGATTTTTGCACATGTCTTGGAAGTGCTTGCATGTCCACCATAAGGAGATGAATGGCAATGAGCAATGACATCTTCTATTTCTTCTTCGGGAATACATCGACGAAAGATTCCATCGGGTCCTCTTTTGAACAATAATGGTTCATCCCAATAGTAATGTTTTAGATTGTGAAAGAATTTCTTTTTCTGCTGATAGGTTAAATCAGGTGGAAGAGCTCCTGCAGCTAGGTAGTTAACAATGTCAGCGTACCATGGCAGTTCTACAGTCGTTTGGATTGTTTCCACGGGTTCTGGTTCATCTATGTCTAACTGAACTGGATCGCTTCCTATTTGTGCTATCAGCTGTTCATACAGAAAATCATCGTTAATCGACACTTGTTCGGGTTTAATACCTTCTATTCTAGATAAATGGTCCGCTACGACGTTTTCAGTACCCTTCTTATCTTTTATTTCGAGATCAAACTCTTGTAAGAGTAAAATCCATCTCAAGAGTCTCGGTTTAGCATCTTTCTTAGTTAATAGATATCTGATAGCAGCGTGGTCTGTGTAAACGATTATTTTCGCTCCTACTAGGTAAGAACGGAATTTGTCCAGCGCAAAGACAACTGCTAACAATTCTTTTTCAGTAGTGGCGTAGTTCATTTGAGCAGAATCTAAGGTTCTACTGGCATAGTAAATCGCATGAAGTTTCTTTTCCTTCCTCTGGCCTAGAACTGCGCCTACAACATAGTCACTCGCATCGCACATGATTTCGAAAGGTAATCTCCAGTCAGGGGGTTGCATGATTGGTGCGGTGATGAGGGCTGTCTTTAGAGTTTCGAATGCTTTAAGACAATCTTCATTGAATATGAACTCAGCGTCTTTCATTAATAAACCAGTAAGAGGTTTAGTGATTTTCGAGAAATCTTTGATGAATCGTCGGTAGAAACCGGCGTGTCCTAAAAAGCTTCGTATTTCTCGAACGGTTTTAGGGGGTTGAAGATCTTTTATGACTTCTATCTTAGCTTTATCAACTTCAATTCCCTTGTCGGATATAACGTGTCCTAATACGATTCCTTCTCTGACCATAAAATGACATTTCTCCCAGTTAAGCACGAGGTTTTCTTTTACACATCTTTCTAACACCATTTCTAAATTTGATAGGCATCCTTCAAAACTTTTCCCGCATACAGAGAAGTCGTCCATGAACACTTCCATGATGTTGTCTATAAAATCTGCGAATATTGACATCATACATCTTTGAAAGGTTGCTGGAGCGTTGCATAATCCAAAGGGCATTCGTCTATAAGCGAACATTCCATAGGGGCATGTGAATGTAGTCTTCTCTTGATCATCTGGGTGGATAGGGATTTGGAAAAATCCTGAGTAACCATCAAGATAACAGAAATAAGAATGCTTGGCTAATCGTTCTAACATTTGATCTATAAAAGGTAGTGGGAAATGATCTTTTCAAGTGGCTTTGTTTAGTTTACGATAATCGATGCACACTCTATGTCCCGTCACTACTCTTTGTGATATCGATTCGCCTTTAGCGTTTTTCACAACAGTGATACCTCCTTTCTTTGGTACTACATGTACTGGACTAACCCATTTACTATCAGAGATTGGATATATTATTCCGGCATCTAGTAGTTTCTTAACTTCTTCCTTTACTACAGTGTTAAGGATAGGGTTAATTCTTCTTTGAGATTCTCTGGAGGTTTTGCAATCTTCTTCTAGCAGAATACGATGCATACAGATTGAAGGGCATATTCCTTTGAGATCAGATATGTTATATCATAATGCAGTTGGATATTTCTTTAAGACATCTAAAAGTTTCTTAGTTTCGATTGTTCCTAAACTGGAATTTATTATAACTGGTCTTTTACATTCAATGTCTAAGAATTCATATCTTAGGTTATTAGGTAAAGTTTTTAATCCTAATGTAGGTTTATCCTTACTTGGCATGGGATCCGGTGTAAGTGCTAAACTTTCGCTTAGACTATCATCCTGATATGGTTTACGCCAATTATCATCTTCGAAAATCGGAGGGATTTGAATTTTCATAATTTCAGAATAGGAAGTTTCTTTCATTTCCATTTCTCTTACACATTCGTCAATTATGTCCAATAGATAGCATGTATCCTCTATAGCTGGTGATTGTAAGAATTGTGTTAAAATAAATTCAACTTTCTCTTCACCCACTTCAAAGGTTAGCTTTCCTCTTTTTACGTCTATTATAGCTCCGGCGGTAGCTAAGAATGGTCTTCCTAGTATGATAGGTGTAGTGGAGTCTTCAGAGATGTCCATGATTATGAAATCAATAGGGATGTAGAATTGTCCTATACGTACTGGAACGTTTTCTAGTATGCCTACAGGATATTTAACAGAGCGATCGGCTAGTTGAACATACATTTTAGTTGGTCTTAGGTCGCCCATGTCTAGCCTTTTGCAAATCGTTAAGGGCATAACACTGATACTGGCTCCTAAATCGCATAGAGCTTTGTCAATGACGAATTTTCCTATTACACAGGGTATAGAGAAACTTCCTGGATCTTTTAGCTTAGGAGGCATATTATTCTGAATTATGGCGCTACACTCAGCAGTAAGTGTAACTGTTCCGTTATCCTCTATCTTTTTCTTATTAGATAAGATCTCTTTTAAAAACTTAGCATACGAGGGCATTTGAGTGATAGCTTCTGTAAACGGAATAGTAATATTCAACTGTTTCAGAAGTTCGACAAATTTCTTAAACTGGCCCATCGTCTTGGAATTGGTTAATCTCTGAGGGTACGGAATTGGTGGTTTATAGGGTGGTGGAGGCACATAAGGCTTTTCTTTCTCCACTGCCTCTTGATTATCATCTTCCTTTTCTTCTGGATCGTTCACCATTTCAGTCGGTTTATCCGGTTTTTGGTCATGGCTGGATTGTCAAGTCTTGGATCGGTAGGTCCGTCAAGTTCCTTGCCACTTCTTAATATTACAGCATTGGCTTGTCCTTTTGGATTAGGTTGAGGTTGTCCAGGAAATACTCCAGCTGGTGCAACGGTAGGTGCTTGTTGTTGCGCTACTTGTGAAATCTGAGTTTCAAGCATTTTGTTATGTGTAGCTAATGCATCTACTTTGCTTACTAATTGTTTAATCTGCTCACTAGTGTGTATGTTTTGGTTTAAGAAGTCCTTGTTTGTCTGGGATTGGTTAGCTATAAAGTTCTCCATCATCAATTCAAGGTTCGATTTTCTAGGGACATTAGGAGCAGTCTTTTGACATCCTGGTGGTGTAGCTGGTGCTTGACCTGGTGCGTATAAAGCATTGTTGTTCTTATAGGAGAAGTTCAGATGATTCTTCCAACCTGGGTTGTATGTGTTTGAGTACGGGTTTCCTTGAGCATAATTCACTTGATCTGTGGGAATTCCTGTTAATAGTTGGCAATCAGGAACTTCATGTCCTGGAACTCCACATAACTCACAGTTAGGTGTTACTGCAGCCACGGTGGCTGTTGGTGTTATGGCCAAGTTGTCGATCTTTTGGCTTAGTTGGTCAAACTTTGCATTGACTTGGTCCATACTACTCACTTCGTACATACCTCCTTTTGTTGGTTTCTCAGTTGTGACTCTCTCGCTTCCCCATTGGTAATGGTTTTGAGCCATACTTTCGATAAGTGCATAGTCATCGTTATATTCTTTGTCCATTAGTGCACCGCCTGCGGCAGCGTCAATTGTCATTCTTGTATTGTACAAGAGTCCATTATAGAAGGTATGGATGACCATCCATTCTACTAATCCGTGATGTGGACAAAGTCTCAGCATATCCTTATAGCGTTCCCAAGCTTCGAAAAGTGATTCGTTTTCCCTTTGTTTAAATCCGTTGATCTGAGCTCTCAGCATAGCTGTCTTGCTAGGTGGGAAATATCTGGTCAAGAAAACTCTCTTTAGTTCCTCCCACGTAGTTACTGAGTTCGAAGGCAGAGATTGAAGCCAGGCTCTCGCTCTGTCTCGAAGTGAAAAAGGAAACAAACGTAGTCTAATAGCTTCTTGGGTAACTCCATTGGCTTTTACAGTATCTGCGTATTGCACAAAGATCGAGAGATGAAGGTTCGGATCCTCGGTAGGATTTCCGGCGAATTGATTTTGTTGCACGACTGATATCAACGAAGGTTTTAGTTCGAAATCGTTTCGGTTGATAGCCGGTGCGACAATGCTGGAATGCGGTCCAGCTTGCGAAGGACTAGCGTAATATTTGAGTGGGTGATTCTGTTCTTCAGCCATCTCTGCGTCCTTTGATGTTACGACTGGTTTAGGTGGATCTAATTGAAGATCTGGAATATTGTAATTTTGTTCGTAATCGAATATCCGTCTTCTTATGTGTAAGAAGCGTTCCGATTCTGGGATTAGAGGTTGCAAGTCTTCGCCTTGAGAGCGAGTACTTGGCATACACTCGGGAATTTAGATTAAGAAAGGAAAATAGTTGTTACCTTAGTCTAGACAATGCTACCCTAAAGTGCACTAGTAACTAAATTAAGGTCCCCGACAACGGCGCCAAAAACTTGATGGGCTAAAGACGTATCTAATTATGTGTCTAGCGGTATCTTAACTGCAAGTGCACAGCCTATCGAAGTAATATTTAAGATTATCGATCCACAGGGACTCTATGGTTACTTAGTGCTAGAGGAATTTCTAGTTTAGCTAAGGTGAAGGGTTGTCACGATTTTTTGTTGTTTTTAAAGATTAAAGGCGGGAATTAAATTTAAATTTAATAAATAATTCTAAGGCGGTCGGTATGTAATTATTCTAACTTAGGCGGGTCAATCTACCCTAGGC
The DNA here is from genome assembly GCA_963966055.1 of Lathyrus aphaca. NCBI lineage: Eukaryota > Viridiplantae > Streptophyta > Magnoliopsida > Fabales > Fabaceae > Lathyrus > Lathyrus aphaca. The sequence continues at coordinate 560,242,579 of OZ014522.1, forward strand.
TTATAAGGATGTTTCACTTAATCTATTCTGTAGAGGTTACCAGCTTAAATATCTTTAACTCACACTCTCGTGGTCTTATCTCAGATCTTACCCCTAAAGCCCTATGCCTACTCTCGCTAGCCCATAAGTGTTTAGGAATAATTTTTGGAAACTTAGTAATTCTAATTTATTTTAAAGCGCTCTCGCTGTGTTTAATTTAAATGCCTAACTTTAGCTATCTGGTTAAAATCTCACACTCTCGTGGTCTTGACCTAACCTAATACACTTTCCTTACTCTCGTAACAAAAAGGTTGATTTTATAATAAAAAGTATCAGCCAGAATATTAAACTCTTAATTATTTTAAACCTAGAGTTGATTTTACCGATTTAGTTTGTTTTAATTACATACCGCCCTAAGGTATTTAGCTACTCATTATTGTTGAACCAGACAGAGGCAGAGAAACATAAAACGAAATATGCATGGCAGAAAAATAAATATTAAACATAAATATAATTGCAAATTAATATAAACCTGGTTAACAATAAAAGTGGCAGACTCCTTCTTCCACAGGCCGGAAAGCTCGGAGTATTCGTCGGAATCGGAAATAAATTCTAAAAATTCAGAAGGCTTTGAAACAAATAAATTTATAACAATTTCCTGATGTTGGAAATTGTTATAAGGTTGGTTGGGATACAAGAAAAATAAAACAATGAAAATAATGCTGGAAAAATATAAAGGGTGCAAAATAATTCGGCAGAGCTTCCGCAAGAAATTAATAAAAATAAAGTCTGTGTATTGTTCATAAAAATTAAGCTATTTATAGAAGACTAAATGGGCTTGGTAGTTGGTTTGTTGCTTGGGCCTCGTAGGAGAATTGAGAGAATCCAGGGACGTGTGGATACTAGGTCAGCTGGAAAGTAGGCACCTCACATGCAGCGTACGTCCATGACTAATTCTTCAGTAAAATAACCTATTTTTCCCTTGTCACGGTCGTGACAAGGGCATCACGTTCGTGTCCCTTGTATTATAAGTGTCACGGTCGTGAAGGTTATGTCACGGTCGTGAGTGCTCCTTTTGGGGTGTCACGGTCGTGACACCTAGGTGATGACCGTGAGTGCAACAAAATATGCAGTTATGCAGAATCCCTCATTTCTTCATCTTTTAACGGTTGTTTTTGCTCATTTCACTCGTGGCTCTCGATTTAGCTCTGTATATGATGTACCTGCAAAATGGCAAAGAAAACTCGAGGAATCGGGTGTTAAAACGACAATTATACGATAAAACGGTATTGAAACATAGGAATATAATCGATACATTTTCTCGTTATCACCTACATTGTTTCAATGGACCAGTATCCAGGCCATTGGGGTATGTCGACCTGATCAATATTCAGGCTATGAGGGTATGTCGACCTACGAGGGAAGTTAAAGTCCAGTTCCTCGTCATAGACTACCCGTCGTTGAATAGTGCATCTTGGGTATCCCGACACTAGCTGAGCTCATTGCGGTATCCTCCATGATACACTTGAAGATGAAGTATTACACTTCATCAGGACAAGTGGCTACTCTTTAGGGGATATTGAGATTCGAGGCTGCTCGTTGATGTTTTGAAGCAGCATCCAAGGGTCTCAATGCCATAGCCTCCAAGCCAAAGCCAGCGGCCAAGACTACTCTCCCAGCAGTTTGGAGGAACTAAAGCCACTCCCTCGTGTCGATTCAATCGACCTCAACAACAGGTTCACTGAGGAGAAAAAAGAAGCACATTTGGCAGCAAGCTGTTCTTCATTGTAACGCCCCAAATTTTATTTAATTATTTTATTCAGATTATTGCGTATTATTGTGTTTAGAATAATAGATTATCAAACATAATTGTGATTGAGAATTATATTATGGTGGATAATCGTATTATTATGTGATAAATAAATTAAATGGAATAAAATATGAGGTGAGGACAAGGTGGTCAATTGATAAAAGTAGTAAGGGTAAAAGTGGAAGATCATAAGTTGGGTCTTAGGGGTTATGTTGGAAATAAGTAAAAAGGGTAAACATAATCGTATTTTGGAGAGAGCATGAAAAAACCGTGAAAATCGTGAAGAGGAGAAGAAGAGGAAAGGGCTTAATCGTGAAGAAGGGTTCGCGAAGAAGAAGAAGTTCTCAACAAAACCTAAGGTAAGGGTGAGATTCTTTCATCTTAAGGGTTTTATAATGGGAATTGGGTAGGTTGAGGATTAGGGATTGATGTTGTGTGGAATTGGGAAGAATTATTTTGATTTAATTGGTAGATGTTGTTGTTGGTTGATAATATTGCAAATTAGGTGGTTAAATGAAGCATTATGAGATTATCTGACTGATATAGGTGGTTTATTGTGAGGAATTCATAGCAGGTTTAGAGTGTTGAGCGCATAGTGTAATTTGCGAAATCGCAGAGCTCGCTTAGCAAGCAGAGTCAGGGAGTTCGTCGCTTAGCAAGCAATGACCCTCGCTTAGCGAGCCCTGGAGCATGAAAAATTAATTTTTTTTTATTCCGAAAATTTACTGAAAATTATTTAATTGCTTAGTAATTCTTAGGAATTGATGTGGGGTAGCTGGAAGTGGTGAAGGAAGGCTTATACACGAAATCATAGAGATAATTAGTGTAATTTGGCTAAACTTGATCTATATGTTTATTGATGTTGATGTTGTTATCGTGATGAGTAGGGTTGTGTTGATGTGTTTCATATGCTTATTAATGATATATGAGTATGTGATATGTTGTAGTATATGTTGTGTTGTGCTGTCATGGTATGAGTTAAATTATGTGATTATATGTTATGAATGCATGATAATCGTGATGATAATGACTAGTAGTATATTGGTCGATGTTGTGATAAATGGTTGTTGTTATTGATGTTGTATGATGTGGTCATTGTGAGTATGCATGTATGTCATTAATGTTGTAAGACATGTTGCATAGTTGAATAACATACCAAGGCGGGGTATGTCGTTATTGTGATGTTGGTGCGCTCATGAAATAGGGATCGTACGTGGCCATGAAATAGGGGTCGAGGGTGTGATCATGAAGTAAGGATCATATTGGACCATGAAAGAGGGGTCGAGAGTTCCGATGGGAACTGGATCTTGAAATAGAGATCAGATATAGTACCGCATGCATAGAGTCAAGTAGAGTCTTATTGCATGGTTGTTGTGGTTGTTGCATATAATGTGATGGTCGTATATGATGTTGTTGTGGTATATGATATTGTTCAGGTGTGTGATAGTTGTCGTTGTAGGTGATGTTGTTAAATAGTTGTTGTTGAGGAGTGGTGCATTATTTTCTGATACTTGCTTGATTCTTATTATATTACTCTTTGTGATGTAAGTATCTCACCCCTTCTGTTTGAATGTTACCCTTATGTTGGTAAAGTGCAGGTGAGCAGGATAAGTCGAGTGATGGTCAGTGAAGTCGATGTACTTCACGTCTTTAGCATGTCAGATCTGATACGTCGCTTTGGGAGTCAGGATGACATTGTTTTTACTTGTTCTATCTTTTAGAAAACAATTTTTGTAACTGAATTTGATTGTTGTTGATTTTGAAAATAATTTCGCTGCATGTTGAATATTTGTTTTTGAAAGCGTATCATAAAGCCGTTTATGAAGTTTTGAAGTTGATTGTGACACTCGAATAAAAATTTGAAATTTTTACTCTAATTTAATTAATATTTTCGTGGGGTGATTTGGGTGTTACATTCATCAACACGTCTAGTGCCCGATGGTGTCGTTCAGCTGATCGTGCTCGACGAAGATCCTACCAAAGGGGTAAAAATTGAAGCAGACATCCCCGACCTGGTGAGGAAGTAGATGAAGTCGTACCTCAGGGAAAACGATGATTTATTCGCATGGAGCGCAACCAAAATGCCTGGGTTGACCCAGAAACTACCTGCCATCATTTGACGATAGATTCATCTGTCCGAGTTGTGGAACAATGCGTGAGGAAGCAGTCCCCGGAGAAGATAGAAGTTACCGAACAAGCAGTTAAAGACCTCCTAGAGATACAATTTGTAACCGAGGCCAGGTACACTACCTGGCTCTCAAATGTTGTATTAGTTAAAAAGAGTAATGGAAAATGGCAGATATGCATGAACTACACCGATCTCAACCGGGCTTGCCCGAAAGATATTTACCCTTTACCTAACATAGATAAATTGGTAGATAATTTTGTAGGTTTTAATTTACTATCGTTTCTTGACGCCTATTCTGGATATAATCAAATACCCATAGTCGTGATCGACAAAAAATATACTACCTTCTTGACCGAACCGGACAACTATTACTCCAACGTAATGCCCTTTGGCTTGAAAAACACAGGTGCAACCTACCAACACATGATGAACAAAGTCTTATGAGCTAAAATAAGGAACATGCTCGAAGTTTACATGGACGACATGATCGTTAAATCCCACGAGGAAACCGATCACGCTCTCCATTTTTTGACCAAGCACGAAAGTGCAAAATGCGATTTAATCCAGAAAAATGCACGTTCGAGGTATGCGCGTGCAAATTCCTTTATTTTTATTTAACCGAAAGAGGAATCGAACCCAGATAAGTGTCGAGCAATCGCCGAAACACCAACGCCACAATCGAAAAAATCCATTCAGTCTCTAAACGTGGTCCTCACCTTATTATCTCGCTTCGTAGCAAAATCTGCCCAACATGCTCTCCCCCTCTTCAAACTCCTCCATAAAGAGGTTGCCTTCGAGTGGACGGAAGAATGTGAGCAAGCCTTGACACATCTCAAGAAAGCTACATCAGAACCCCCAGTTCTCTCTTGACCTGAGTCTTGAGAAACTCTGTTTCTATACTTAGTCGTCGCAAATGAGGCCGTAAGTGCCGCCCTTATACGAGAGACGTCTGAAGGACAAAAACCTATCCATTTCACAAGAAAATCTCTATAGGGGCTCAAGCTTAGGTAAGAAGATTTAAAAGGTCGCGTTAGCCCTCCTCAACACAACAATGAGACTCAGGCATTGTTTCCTAGCGCACACGATCATCGTTCGATCAGACCAGCCCATCAGATAACTTCTTGGTCAACCAGATATGGCCGGAAGGATGCTCAAGTTATCGTTGGAACTATCAGAGTTCGACATTAGATACGAAATTAAGCTGGCCCTCAAGGCACAAGTCCTGGCCGATTTTTTGGTCGAAATGACCACCCAAAGATCGTAGCTTGCACGTATAAGAAATGGACTATTTTTGCGGACAGAGCGTCAAGCTCAACAAACAGTGGAGCAATGATTATTTTGGAAAACGAGGAAGGAATCCTGATAGAGAAATCCCTCGATCTTTCATTCCCCACTTCCAATAACTAGTCAGAATACAAAGTTTTCCTCGCCGACCTAAGGTTGGTCGACCATCTTGGAGCCGTGGAAATAGTTATATGTACAGACTGTCAACTTGTGGTCATACAAGTCAAGCGAGAATACCAGGTCAAAAACAGAAACTTGTCTGAATACCTGACCTTGGTCAAAGAAAAAATTATGAAGTTTGCATCCGTAGAGGTTAAACATGTTCCTCGTGAACACAAGTCTGATCGGACTTACTGTTAAAACTCGTGAGTAAGAAGAGGAAAGGTGGAAACAAATATGTCATATAAGAGATACTCCCTCAGCCAAGCATAAAAAAAACATCCTCGACAATAGACGTGAACGTCGTCGGCGACGCCAACTATTGGATGACCCCGGTCTATCACTACTTGAAGAACGACGAACTGCCCCCGGATCCTAAGGAGACAAGTATAGTCCTACGAAGAGCTTACTCATATTTATTAGTCAATGGTAAACTTTACCGCCGAGGATTATCCATTTCCCTCCTCAAGCGCGTCGATGAGGAATTGATCCCGCACATCCTGCGGGAGATCAAAGAAGGCATCAACGACCAACATTTGGGTGGGAGATCGCTGCCAAGGAAGGCTCTTCGAGCAGGATATTACTTGCCGACAATGCAAAATGACGCTAAAGAGCACGTGAAAAATGCAAAAAATACAAACGACACAAGAATAAGCAACTGGCACCTCCAAATGAGCTCAAGATAATGTCTTCCCCGTGTCCCTTTTCATGGTGGGGCCTAGATATCCTCGGTCCCTTTATTGTTCAAACCAGAATAAGTACCTGATCGTCGGCGTAGACTATTTCACAAAGTGGATAGAGGCTGAAGGCTTAGATAAAATCACAACCCTCAATATAATGCGCTTCTTCAAACAAAACATCCTTGCTCGATTCGGGGTACCCCAAGCTATAGTCACCGATAACGGGACATAATTCACGGACAAGAATTTACTGGAATTCGTTGCCAACATAGGAACCAAGCAACACTTTGCTTCAGTCAAACAACCAAAAACTAACAGGAAAGAAGAAGCAGCGAACAGGGTAATCCTACGAGGACTCAAGCGAAGATTAGATGAGATTGAGAAGTTTTGGGACGAGGAGCTACACAGTGTCCTATAGGCATACTAGACCACACCTTATTCCACAACCGAGGAAACCCCGACTAGCATACAAAACAGAGGTTGTCATCCCCATTGAAATGCACATACCTTCGAGACTGGTAGAAGCTCCAATGGACGAGGATACCAATTCAGTGGCATTACGGAAGGAACTCGATCTGGTCGAAGAAGTTCGGTCAAGAGAAGCCCTACGCGAAGCATCACTTAAACAAAAAATCGCCATCAGACACGACTCTAAGGTCATAAAGTGAGCATTCGAAGTCGGCAGTCTCGTCCCGAGGAGAAACCACAACGACTCTAGAGAAGGCAAACTGGCCGCAACTTAGGAAGGTCCCTACCGTGTCCGAGCAAAAACGAAAAATGGAGCTTATTACTTAGAGAACTTGAACGGGAAAGAACTTGTTTGTCCTTGGAAGGTCAAGAAACTGAAACAATATTACAGTTAGGGCATTTGTCGGCTTGCTCGGATCTTAACGATGTAGCATAAGCACCTACCTATCATGCATGCCTAGGTACAAGTAGTGCATACCAACATTTCTAACCAACGGGGTCCCCCTCATGAACGATGAGAGCCGCCGTCACACGATTGTATCCTCGACTGAGTTTGTCGTCATCTTCGTACCACGAACACACAGATCACCCAACTCGCGATGGGACATTCACGCCGTGCAGGACAGGCAATAAACATGACTCGAGAACCGTTCTCCAACCAGAGTTACTCTGGAATTTTACCCGGTTCCCCAAACCGTTAGACACACATACACCAAGCATAATTTCCCCAAATATACAAACATAGCCCTAGTCCCTCGGTGGACACATATAAAACGACATCACACACATACTCAAGCGAATGTCGAAATGGTCGAGCACCATACAAACACTTAACGAAAATAAAGAAATTAAAGCATGCCCTCCGAAGGATACACGTGCAAGCATAAAGACGACCACATATGTCGGAAGAGCATTATAACATGCGGCCACAAGGACCGACTTGTTCCAATATTACATAAAGGGGGAAACAATTCTCCCGAACAAACGAAAAGGCCCTGGCACGCATGTCGACCATCAAAATCAAACTTAAAAAGAACTTAACAAAATATTCAAACATTTTCCTGCATGTCTGCATCCCAAGCGGGCTGGCACTTGGTAGGGATCTCCTGAGCGGGATTACCTTCTTTTGTGGCCATGTGACCCTGCTCCTCAGGACTAAGGAACTCGAGCACAAAAATCTTCCTGTTCACGACCTTGTACAGGAATATAATCCCCTTCTTGGTGAAATCAACCCCAAGGTTGACTGCCTTCAATTGAACCACTACGTTCTTAAAAGAAACCTTTGCCATCTCTTCGAAGTCCACGTCTCCCTGGTCGATCCTAGCGATCAGGTCAGCACGAGTCAACAACTGTTTTTGGTCCTCAATCTTGTCCTTAGAAGGGTCATAGCAGCCTTAAGACGGGAAACATTTTCTTCTATTGTCTTCTTCTAGGACTCAATGGTAGCCAGGGATTCCTTCAACTCTTTATTCTTCGCAAGTGCGTCCTTTTCTGCCTCGAAAGCTTTACGGGCCTTATCCTCGGAAACAATCAGCGAGAGCTTCAGCTTTTAAATTTCCTGCTCTTGCGTAGCTATCCCATTAACATACATTGACTCCATAGCTAGAAACCTTATCACCGCACTTGCGTCTTGCGCCAGGGACAACCGCCTCTCTGGTCAGCTTAGTTCCTCCAGGCGCACATCTCAGCCCATTGAACCTGAAGGGTGTTTTCCTCGAAAAACTTTGGCTAGAGGAAGCAAGTTGGAAGCTCGAACTTAGGCTTCGGGGGTGTCCCTGTCAGGCTAATAACATTGTCAGCCCGCAACCCCTTCCCAAGCTTAGAGCTGGTGCTCGAAGACCCCTTGGGAGCTGAGGTAAAATTGCCTGAATTTGTGCTCGTCGTTATAAAATGATCGACCAACCAAGTTTGCTTCATTTGCTTTGCCCCCTCCTTATAGAAGCATTCATCATCACCTTGTCTTGCACGTCCGACATAGAATCTTAAAAAGACAAAAGAAACTTTTTAGAACATAAAGGTATAAGAGAAAAGAACTCAAAGCGTGTATATGATTCTAAGAGCAACCGAGGTATGCCGAAACTTCTCGTCCGTCTCGTAGGCGAGGAACTTCGCCACCTCTATAAATAGAAGGGTCAATTTTGCTCTCCTGTACTTATCCAAAATTGGACGACCCTAATCGTCCACTTATTCTATCATGGAGAACCCCGAAACAAACTTCATCAGGACATTATAGCTAGTCATGTCCTCGACACTCAAGTCAGAAGCAACAGTCAAATATTCATCTTTGTCGTGTAAGAAGTGTTCACACGACCATGAAAATGGAACTTTAACATAAGGCGTGGCACCGACCTTCCCTGATCGTCAAGCAAGGTCCTTACCTGGTCGTCAGTATCTACCCCCCAAAAGTATACGGAGTTTCGGGTACAATCGGATACCGGTAATACCAAGTAGTACCTATCCTTGAAGTCCCTGATCGACTTCGGGTAAGCTTTGTAGATTTTTCTCTTATGTTTAAGAGAGACCCATCCGTACCGACATTGGACGACTTGCCTCTGAAGGTGAAAAATATGGAAGAACATGGGAAGATTTGCCCCAATCTTCAAGTACCCACAAGTCAACTCGAAGGCTTTCAAAAAGGAAAAATAATTTCGGTGGAATTTCAAGGGCGACAACTCCAAATGGACGAACGCAGACGTCTGAAAGTCAGAGAAAGGGAGTCTGAATCTAAGCTCTTTGAAGATAAAGTCGTACATGGCAAACCTGTTAGGTCCATATGGTGAGCATATATGATCCCTGGCATCGGGATACCAAACACACCAATTTGCGGGGTTCCTAATTACCAGACCAGAACCTTCTTAGGGTTGAACGTAATCCTACTTGATATGTAGAGGCTCCCTAGAAGCCCAGTCTTCAACGGAGACTTCCTACTTGACATTATTCTCCTCTTGAGGATTATCTTCGGTCTGAGCAGAGGTAGTTTTGATAACGCTAAATTATATCGTTTAATTGGCTTGACTTACATGAATTTTAGTTATAATTTCCTTTGTTTTATTTGATTTATGCTTCGATTTATATATCATTTACTATGTTTTCAGGTGACTTGGATTAATTCACAAAAGAAAAGAAAAGAATTAAAGGAAGAAATGTGAAGAAAATGAGAAGTTATGAATAAAAAGGAAAGAAAAGGACGGAAAGAAAATAAAAGGGGTGGGACCCACCATTCTCACACAATGTGGCGCAAGCCACATTGGGAGGTGGCGCCAACCACCTAAAATTTAGGAGAAGAAATCTCCACTTTCCCTTTTATTCATCCACTACTTCTCCAACTTCCCACTACTCCCACTCACTCCACTACTTCTCCAACTTCCCACTACTCCCACTCACTCCACTACTTCTCCAACTTCCAACTACTCCCACTTACTCCACCACTCATTTATGTTCCATGGAAGTTACAAAACAAAATTTTCTTTTATATATAGTTTTGCTCTTGGTTTTAAAGGGGCATCCAAGTTTTTGTGCAATTTATTCTTTCATAGTTCTAGGCATAAATAACCATGTAAAAGTGGTAGTTTCTCACATTGAGGAACTACCACACCATTAGTATTAGGCCTATGTTCTATGTAACGCTTGGATCAACAATCTTGCATTTTAGTTTCTCTATTTCCAGCATTTAATTCAAGTTTATTACAGGTTCTTTATTTTATCGCTTTATTATTATTATTATTATTATTATTATTATTATTATTATTATTATTGTTACTACATCTCTTAATTGTTAAAGTATGTTGTTCTTAATTTCAATCTTTATGTTTACGTCGTTTCCATTTAATCATATGTCTAGCTAATTTTTATATATATCCGTATGTAGACAAATTAATCGGGAGGAATTCAATTAAAATCAGTATTAATTATTTCACTAAAATTACAAATTAGGCCGAGATCTCTTGAATTAATTTAATACTTTTTGTTATGAGAATAAAGAAAGTAATTAAGGTAAATTCAAAAGAGCGAGAGTTTGAGAATTTAACCGGATAGCTGAGATTAAGCATTTATTCTAAATTCAATAGAACGAGAGTTTGAGGATTTAAAATTAATTGGGATTTATTTATTTTCAAAAAGGATTTCTAAACACTTATGGGCTAGCGAGATCAGGCATAGGACTTTAGGAATTTAATCTGAATCAAAAGAGCGAGAGTTTGAGACAAGGATTTTTAAATGAGTATTTTCCACTAAGAAGTATTTTTTAGCATACTAGCCTTAACTGATATTTAATTTAATTCCCGACAATTAACGAGTTACATACGGATATATTATTATTATTCATTAATTAAACTTTAGATCTAATTATATCTTCCATAAGCCAACCAAAAAGAAACAATTAGCCTTAGCTTTACAAAGTAACGATAGATAACGATAGGTTGATATTGGTCTCTGTGGTTCGACAATCTTTTATATTACTTCGATAAATTCGTGCGCTTGCGGACGCATCAAGTTTTTGGCGCCGTTGCCGGGGACCAACAGTCAATATTATTATTCCGTTGTTGCACCGTATAGACTAAGGCATTTTCTTTCTTATTTCTTTAATTATGTTCCACCCAAACTCTTTCTACAATCCCCATTCCCAATATTTCGAGGAATCTCAAGGATACCATAATCCCAACCTCAAAATACATATAGAAAATTTCAATCCCTCGTCCACCCATTCTCACCCAAATAACCTCTATAACTATGAATTCCAAAAATTTGAGGAGCCGCACCCTAATTCTTTCTACAATTACCAACAGCAGAACTCCCAATACCTTGAGGAATCGCACCCAAATCTTCCCAATGATTACCATTCCCAATGTTTCGAGGAACCCCAAGAGTCGTATAATTCCAATCTCGAAATACTAATGGAAGATTTCCACACGACACTATCTCATTTCCGCCCAAATTACCACTCTCAATATTTTGAAGAACCGCAAGAATCCGTTCAGCCCAACCTCGAAACATTGATGGAGGATTTCATTGAAACATCGACCAATGCTAGAATAAAATCTATGATAGAGCAATTTGTGGATGCACAAACTATCCAGAATGAAGAACTTAAAAGACAACATATCGATAATCATGAAACCCTTAGGCGGTTGAACACGATGGTCGAGTCCCTCGTGACTCACACTGAGGCATTGGAGACCCAAACCTTACTGCTTGCACTGACACCTGTAGGTCCCTCCCTTGAGGAGAATTATGTTATAACAACCAGCAATGAAAACCAAATCGAAATTCCTGAGGAGAGTGATAATGAGGTTGATGAGAGTTATGGTGAGGAAAGAGTTGAGATTGAGACAAATTCACCAACACCATCCAAAAACGAGGTTGTCGAAGAGGTAGAGAATGAAGCACGAACTGTTGACTACCCTCCATATACCCTACCATATCTTTTCCCGTATAAGTTTGCAGACTCTAAAACGTATGTGCATGTATGGAAAATTACCCACGCACCCTTGTCTGAGGTCTTACATAAAAAGAGAAAATTTGAAGACCAAACTAAGGAAATCATTAGTGTAAAAAGGGTAAGGTTTGACTTTAAGGTGATGGATGAAATGACAAAGCCAAAACAAGAAAAGCTGATACTTAACATAGATCCAGAACCACCACCACAAGTTCAAAAGAATGAACTACCCCACAAAAGGAAGAAAAGGAAAGGTGAGGGATATGTGAGATGGCTTGATAAATGGCCATGGAAACCAAAGAGTAACACTTTTAACCGCCAAGCTATCAACGTTAAACAAAACTCTATGTGGGTGGTAACCCATGATTTTTAATTCAATGTTTTTTTTCTTTTATTGTTTTTGTTTGCAGAAAAATAAAGAAATGTATCGCTTGTCACGTCTCAGCTGCATTTAGGTGAAAGATCTTTTGATGACAATCCCTTAAGACGGGTTGGTGCCCACGCACATTCCTTTGAATGTCGCTGCTGGTGGTGACACCGATGTTGAATATGATAGGAGATGGCATGTCTCTCCCATCGTTCACTCACCTTATCCTTGTTCTTTGTATGGTCTGGCTCCACCTGCACACACCGCACAATATTTTCCTAACATGTTTTGCAGGTACTTTCTTTGGAAATAGGCAATATGATGAGCGACTTCAGGAAAGTGAAGTTTCAACAAATTCAGATATCTCGTAGTACAAGACGTCGGAGAAGAAGTGATCAGCAAAGACAGGGACAACAAGGGAAGAATCAGAGTGAATTCGGATGTAGTAGCAAACAAAGGCATCCGTACAGGTTCTATAATCCATTTTCCACTTTTTATCAAAACATTGAGGACAATGTTTGGTTTAAGTGTGGGGGAGGAACTCTTTCGCTTCCATTTTACCGTTTTTTTAGTTAGATTTAATGTTTTCCAGCATGATTTTAAATTTTTTCTTTTCAATTTTAGTATTTTGTTGCATCTTTGCATGTGTTGTCGAGTCTTTATGCGTGATTTTATGTTTATCGATCTCCCCGTATTTTTGAGCCATACCAAATAATTTGAAAAATTCTAAATTACAAAAATAGTGTTTCTTTTGAAAATCAGAGGCTATAGACAAAATTAAGGTTAGATTGTGAGACTTGGGAAAATTCCGCAAAATCGATATCGTTTTAACACCGTGAGCCTCTCAATTATGGAAATCAATTTGAGTACTTGTTATGCCGTATCCTTAAGTTCTCGCCCTTTAGTAGTCCCTAATTAGTTTATTTAGCAGTCAGCACCATCCTAAGCACACACTAAGTAGGAAGTCGATGCAAATAAGTGTATGATCTCAAAGTTAAAAGAATAAATCAAGAGAAAAAAATGAATGAAAAGAAATTCTCCTTCTAAGTTAGGTGGTCCTTACCCGATCATTTAGCCCAACGGTGTAAAATTCTTTATTTTATTGATATGTGCAAAAGAAAAAAAAATTGATGAAAATGAGATCATAGTCACTAACAGGCTATCCTACCATGAATGTGAAAGGATAACGGGCTTAATGTGATTGCACCAGAATAAAAAGGGATGAAAGAAGGATGAGTGAATTAGACTTAGGTATAATAACATGATTCATATTGGTTTGTATAGGAGGGAGGTTGATGATCCCAAAAGAGGAATTGTATTGTTACGATATCCTTAGTGTGTGAGCAAGTACCTATCGACACAAACTTAATCGAAGTAGAGTTGGTAGCCTAGGATGAGTATCTGTATGCACTATTTTTCTTATGAGTCATGGTTTTCTTGAGGACAAGAAAAGGTTTAAGTGTGGGAGAGTTTGATAACACTAAATTATATCGTTTAATTGGCTTGACTTACATGAATTTTAGTTATAATTTCCTTTGTTTTATTTGATTTATGCTTCGATTTATATATCATTTACTATGTTTTCAGGTGACTTGGATTAATTCACAAAAGAAAGAAAAGAAAAGAATTAAAGGAAGAAATGTGAAGAAAATGAGAAGTTATGAATAAAAAGGAAAGAAAAGGACGGAAAGAAAATAAAAGGGGTGGGACCCACCACTCTCACACAATGTGGCGCAAGCCACATTGGGAGGTGGCGCCAACCACCTAAAATTTAGGAGAAGAAATCTCCACTTTCCCTTTTATTCCTCCACTACTTCTCCAACTTCCCACTACTCCCACTCACTCCACTACTTCTCCAACTTCCCACTACTCCCACTCACTCCACTACTTCTCCAACTTCCAACTACTCCCACTTACTCCACCACTCATTTATGTTCCATGGAAGTTACAAAACAAAATTTTCTTTTATATATAGTTTTGCTCTTGGTTTTAAAGGGGCATCCAAGTTTTTGTGCAATTTATTCTTTCATAGTTCTAGGCATAAATAACCATGTAAAAGTGGTAGTTTCTCACATTGAGGAACTACCACACCATTAGTATTAGGCCTATGTTCTATGTAACGCTTGGATCAACAATCTTGCATTTCAGTTTCTCTATTTCCAGCATTTAATTCAAGTTTATTATAGGTTCTTTATTTTATCGCTTTATTATTATTATTATTATTATTATTATTATTATTATTATTATTATTATTATTGTTACTACATCTCTTAATTGTTAAAGTATGTTGTTCTTAATTTCAATCTTTATGTTTACGTCGTTTCCATTTAATCATATGTCTAGCTAATTTTTATATATATCCGCATGTAGACAAATTAATCGGGAGGAATTCAATTAAAATCAGTATTAATTATTTCACTAAAATTACAAATTAGGCCGAGATCTCTTGAATTAATTTAATACTTTTTGTTATGAGAATAAAGAAAGTAATTAAGGTAAATTCAACAGAGCGAGAGTTTGAGAATTTAACCGGATAGCTGAGATTAAGCATTTATTCTAAATTCAATAGAACGAGAGTTTGAGGATTTAAAATTAATTGGGATTTATTTATTTTCAAAAAGGATTTCTAAACACTTATGGGCTAGCGAGAGCAGGCATAGGACTTTAGGAATTTAATCTGAATCAAAAGAGCGAGAGTTTGAGACAAGGATTTTTAAATGAGTATTTTCCACTAAGAAGTATTTTTAGCATACTAGCCTTAACTGATATTTAATTTAATTCCCGACAATTAACGAGTTACATACGGATATATTATTATTATTCATTAATTAAACTTTAGATCTAATTATATCTTCCATAAGCCAACCAAAAAGAAACAATTAGCCTTAGCTTTACAAAGTAACGATAGATAACGATAGGTTGATATTGGTCTCTGTGGTTCGACAATCTTTTATATTACTTCGATAAATCCGTGCGCTTGCGGACGCATCAAGTTTCCTCATAATCAATTTGTTCAGAGGCAGTCACCTCAGATGTTGTTCCTTCAGAGCTATTAGGAGACGAAGTCGTGTCGTCAAGGAGCAACTTTACGTGCATAAAGTCAGGGGCTTCTGCGGACATCTTTGCACCTGAAAAGCAGCGAAAGAAAATGTGAGTTTGATGATTTAAATCAAAACCACTCTTCCAATACTAATCAAGTGAAAGTACATGCAGAGGAATGAGGAAAATGTCATCAACCTAGGCCCTTATTCAAAATAACCCATGTTTGTGTCCTCGGAAGTACGCCCACACGCTTACTGTTGCACCCCAAAATTTGCCCTCACCTAGACCAGACATTATGTACTAAAGTGTCCGAAGAGGTTCACAAGGTTCACAAGGTATCTCAAGAGGTTCACAAGATTCACAAGGTTCACAATTAGTCAGAATGTTTGACAATCCCCTCAGACAAAGCATCCTCCTAAGCAATGCACCCTAAACTGGGGTTTTGGATTTCATCAGGCTAAATGGACTTCCAAGGCTTCAAGTGAGCTTCATAGCATCCTACATGTCTTCAAGAATCCCTATGTCAAGTTTCAAGGCTTTCCCAAAAGGTTTGCTCAGTCAAATGATCAGATAGGCTAAAATCAGTCAAAGTAGTCAAAAAGTCAAACTGAGGTCAATTGTGGTCAAAATAAAGTCAAACTTCATGATTTTTTGCCAACATCAATTATATAAAGTAAAATTCATCATTTGATTAAGGGTTGATCATGATTCATCAAGGATATTTCAGACCATCAAGAATCAGGAGTTTCTAAATTAGGGTTTTCATAGGAAAAGTCAACTGAACTTTGACTAGCCATAACTTTCACATGCTTCATCAAAAAATTTCCATCCAAATATCATTTTGGAGTAAATTTAATTCTCTACAACTTTGTGTCTCACAAGCCAAACCCAAAAATGCTTCATTTGGAAGGTATGAGCTAAGACATTATAGGTCATTTTAGAAGTCAACAAAAAGTCAACATCTTCCAAAGGGCATAATTTGAAAATGGTAAAGGATATGGACATGAGACCAAAAAGGTTGGTTAGAGGACTCTCTAAGCTTTCCAAAATGTCCAATAACACCTTCATAGCCTTAAAATTGAGGGATTTGTGCCTTTGCAAAGTTGGGAAATTTTTGAGAGGTTTATTGAGCAAATGGGGTCTTAGAACCAATTCTTTCTACATGGGCTTGCATTTTTATGACCCAATATCTACCATGACATCATGCACGAATCAAATATAATTTATTCAGATTTTTATAGTTTATTTTTTATTTATTTTGATTTTATTCATTTTAAATCAATTTAAATTGAAATAAAATATGAAAACTCAATATTTAAATTAGATTCTTGTTCTAGAAGGTCATAAATATTATTTAGAGATGATTGATATGATCCAAATTCGTGCTAGACTAGATTGGCATACAAAGATTTGATTTTTCACATATTTTGATCATGAGATTTCTTCACACTCAAGTTATGAAAGAAAGCCCACAAATCCACAAAGTTATGACCTAATTCACATCACTATAAGTTCACAAAGAAGCTGCAAGCTCAAGGGACGATTTTCAGAGCCTCCAAGAACACCATTCAACTTCAAATTTTCACACAAAAAGTCACATTCGGTTTTTGACCTAGAGGCACTTTCAAGATAAAACAAAGGTTGCATTAGCTTCCTTGAGACTCACTGATCATGTTTCGTTCATCAACAACATCCAAATCATTACCATTTGCATAAACCGAATCCATGTTCTTACACTTTTTATGATTTTTCGTTTTCTTATATTCATGCATGATAAATTGTGTTTGACTGATTTTTTGTGTTTATAATGAACCAAGGAACGTTTCTGGATGGCTTAATTTAAGCTTTGACGCAGGACCAAGGATTTGCCATTGTTAGGGTTTAGGGTGGTCGTTTAGGGTTTCTCTATTAAACCAATATAAATAAATTCTAAAGACATCAATGAACTGTGTATGATGTGTGGATCATGTCTATAGGATTAATTTGTTGAAATTTTACGTATTAAGAAAGATCCAGTTTTCGTAGGTTCTTGAAATTCAAAATTCGCAGGAAAATTTGTAGGTATATTCGCAGGAAATTTCGCAGGTACGAGGAAGAAGATGAAGATGTTTGGCGCGCAGCTGGAATTTAAATATTTGACTTAATATTTTATTGAATTGTTTTCGTATTATGTCAACTGATGTTGCTTGGCCCAGTGGTGTTGGCGTGTGCGTGTTATTGATTGTGACCTGTGTTCGATCCTTGGTGACAACAATATTTTGTTCAATTTTTCATTATTCAGTTAAATATATTATGTTTGTTTGTTGTTTAGCTTGCAGACGCGCCCCATGTGGCTTAGTGGTTGGAGTGTTTGGTTGTTGTTGTGATGGTCAGGGGTTCGAATCCAAGGTTCCAACATTTGTTTTTCATAATTATTTTGGTTTTGCAGGTTTATAATATAATGATTTCATTGCATATAGCTAACACCAGCGCATGTTGGCTCAGCTGGTTTTGAGTGTTGTTGTTAAGGTAAGGGATCTGGGTTCAAATCCCAGGTCCAATCTTTTTAAGGCTTTTCCTCATTTTTTTCTTATTTTTATTATTTTCTTATTTTTAATTTAAACTAATACAATTAAAATAATTTTTAAAAATAATAACCAATAATATGTTCATAAAACTTTATATTTTCTAAAATTCATATTTATTTTCTTAAATGTAAATTACTTGTATTTATTTTTAATATGTTTATATATAATTATTATGTATTTTTGTAAATAAATTAATAATGTATTTTAATTAAAAACCCTAATTTTCTTAATTTAAATATTAACCCTAATTTTTTGTCAACCCTAATTTTTATCCTAACCCTAAAAATTAATCTATTTTTTTCTAAACCCTAATTATATTAATAATTTTTATTAATATGTAAATAATTTGTTATTTGTTTATTATTATTAAACTTATTTTCTTAATTAATTTCTAAAAACTTTTCTAATATTAATTTTTTCTTGCTAAATTCTTATTTCCTTTATTTATTATTCTAACCTTTATTTTTATTTCATTATTACTAATATGTGATTATTGTTTATTTATTATCCTTATTATTATATTTATCATTATTATTTTATTATTATGTAATTGCTAAAGCCATGTAATAGGTTTATTTTATATCTTTGCTTTATTTTTGTAATTATTTAATGTATGGTTAGTAATCTTAGGGTGTGTATAACCTATATATGATTAAAACAATTTAGAAAATGAACTTAAATAAGATAAATACTTGAACATGAACACTCACACACGTAAGTCGATCTTCGATCGCCATCTTGCACTTCCTAAGTTACCCATCTCAGTTGCCTTAAATATGGTCAAGTCCCTCGAATATAGGGGTGTCTTAAGCAAAGTCCCTTCATAAATATCATCAAGTCCCTATTGTTTTAAAGATCAAGTCCCTTCAAGGTTGCCTACGATGATGATCTTGTCCCTTCGAATAAGAGATGATAAGTCCCTATGAATTGCTAAAGACACCCTTACTTGTTGCTTTCTATGACCATACGATGACCCTACGCTTGTCCCTTAACACATCCAAGGTAATGACTACCTATTCCTTAATAATAGGGATAGTCTTACACTTGAAAGAACATACGAGAACATGAAAGACTTAAATCTAGGGTAGATACCTCATAGTTACTTGCTCACACTTTTCAAACTTACTTTTACCCCTCACAATTTCTAAAATAGGCTTTGTATACAACCATACGAGGGTCATTACCGAGTACTTAAAGAAATTTTTTCTAATCACACACTACACTCTTGCAAACAAACAAAGTGAGCTAAGTAACTAAGAGCCCATGGATAACCATGGATATAAAGGGTGCTAACACCTTCCCTTTATATAACCTACCCCCCGAACCCAAGTCTTTTAAAATAGGTCTTTCATGTTCTTTTATGTCCTTTCCATTTGGATAAAATAAAAGTCGGTGGCGACTCTTGCTATCCGCAATATTTATAGAAAGTCAGTTCTCCAACCGTGTTACAGAACTGGCGACTTAAAACCCCATCTTTGTATTTATTTCATTATGTTGTAAGCCCAAGGGGCAGACAAGTTTATTGCTTACTAATAAAAGTTTACTTTCTGGTTGTTTAAACAAATTTAAATCCTGCGGTCCTTGAAAACATTGCATATGCATCTACATACCATATCATTGCATCACAGGTTTCTTGTGAACAGGTATCTTATTTTCTCGCTGTTTATTTCAGCAGAAATGGCTCTTGAACAGACTGTTAAGGATCTCCAGGCTCAGAATGCACAATTTCAAGAGCTGATCCTGAATTTGTCCAAGGGACAAGATGAGCTGAAGACACTGCTGGCTAAGAAGAAGAAGAATACTAGAAAATAAGGGGGGCTCATCAACCTGGGTAGAAGATTCAGAGGTCCTATCAAGACAAAGGAAGAGGTTGAGGATTCTGAGTCTGAGAATTCTGAGAAAGAGGGAGGTAGTCTCCATGATACTGTGGAAGATTCTGATTCTGAGGCAAACTATTATCATGATCCTGCTAGTAAGGAGAAGTACAAGATGTTGGTAGATATAATGAATACTATGGAACTACAAAAATCTTATGGGTTTGATTTTGAAGATTTGAGTTTAGTTTCTGGAGTGGTTATACCTATTGGCTTCAAGGTTCATGTTTTTGTTGTGTATGATGGTGTTTCATGTCCTAAACTGCATTTGAGGTCCTATGTCCGGAGGATTCAGCCACATACTGCTGACAAGAAGTTGTGGATTCATTTCTTCCAAGAGAGTTTATCTGGAGCTCAATTGGAATGGTACTATCAACTTGAAAGTGTTAATATTCGTGATTGGAATGATCTTGCTGAGGCCTTCTATAGGCAATACCAATATAATGATGATTTAGCACCAACTCGCATGCAGCTCCAAAGCATGTCTATGGGTGCTAAGGAGAGTTTCAAAGAGTATGCCCAGAAAAGGAGAGACCTGGCTGGCAGAGTTCAACCTCCTCTGACTGACAGGGAGCTGGTGGATATGTTTATGAGTACGTTGAATGGTCCTTTCTATAGTCACCTCATTGGAAGCTCGTCATCTGGTTTCACTGAGCTGATAATGACTGGAGAGCGTGTGGAAAGTGGTATAAGAAGTGGCAAGATACAAGTGGGTGCCTCTTCATCAAGCACTGCTAAGAAGCCCCCTATTGGAAAGAAGGAGTCTGTGTATGGTCAACATAGTCGTAACATGAGTCACCAATCCGTGGGAGCAATTCACATCTCCAATCCTGCCCCTACAACTCCAGAGCAACAACAAAACAATCAACAGAAGCCTAGAAGACAGTTCACCAAGATCAACATGTCACTGGCCCAAGCCTTGCAACACATGTTGAAAGGGGAGCTAATTACTTTAAGGGATCCTCCTCAGAATCCTAATACATCCTCTCCTCGGTACAATCCTAATGCAAGATGTGCATATCATTCTAATATTCCGGGACATGACACCAACAACTGCTGGGTGTTGAAAAACAAGATTCAAGACATGATTGAAGCTGGGGAAATTGAATTTGACCCTCCTGGGACCCCTAATGTGATCACTGCTCCTATGCCCAATCATGAGAAGACTGTTAATGCTGTTGATGAGGTTTCTTATGTTTCCTCAGTAGCAAATTTGACTACTCCTCTATCCATTATCAAGAAGAAGCTGGTGCAGGCTGGGTTCTTTCCAGGTTGCAATGAAGACTGTTTTTATTGTGCCTATAAACCTGATAGTTGCTGGAAGTTGAAGGATGGTATTCAACGCCTCATGGACAATTACACTATTTTTTGAGAGGACTCCTTCTGTGGAAAGTATGTGTGAGCATCTGACTTTTAACATGAAGCTTGAAGATGTAACTATGGTTGATAGAGTACCAGTGAAGATTACCTCCAAAGGTCCCGTTAGGATTAAATCCAAAGGACCAGTGAAGATTACTGCTGAAGGCCCTGTGAAGACTGTTGCTGAAGCTAGAGTGGCTCCCATGATCATTACCACTTTTGGCCCTGTTCCTTATACTTCTGATAAAGCTATACCCTGGAATTATGGTTCTGATGTTTATATCCATGGTGTCAAACAAGAACCTTTGACTGATGCACCTGTTACTGATGTCAGTTTTGATGTGGACAATATTGCGGGATCTAGTAAGATCACCAGAAGTAGAAGAATTTTCTCCCCTCAAGATACCTCTAAAAATGTAGTTAATCCTGGGCCAAGTACTGATGCCCGGGGCAAGGGTCCTGTGATTGAGCCGGTGCAAGTCGAAGCACCAACTGCTGAAAATCTCTCTAAAAAGATGGAAGAAGTACTGAAGATCATTCACAAAAGTGATTATGATATTGTTGACCAGTTGGGGCATACTCCCTCCAAAATCTCCATGTTATCTTTGTTGTTGTGTTTTGAGGCCGATGCTAAAGCCTTAATCAAGTTCTTAAAAACTGCTCACCTGCCAAATGAGATTTCTGTGAATCAATTTGAGAATTGTGTTGCACATCTGACTAGTGATAATGGTCTGGGTTTTTCTGATGTTGATCTGACTCCTGCCAAGAGAAATCATAACAGAGCTCTGCATATTTCCATTGAATGTAAGGGAACTACCTTGTCTCATGTAATGGTAGACAATGGTTCTTCATTAAATGTGCTCCCTAAAGAGGTTCTAGACAAGCTCAATCCTGAATATGGTGTGTTAAGACCAAGTGATGTAGTGGTGAGGGCCTTTGATGGTTCTAGAAGAGTGGTACATGGAGAAGTAGACCTCCCGATCAAAGTAGGCTCTCAAGTCTTTAAATATACTTTCTATGTGATAGATATTCGTCCTGCATATTCTTGTTTGCTTGGGCGCCCCTGGATCCATGGGGAAGGTGCTGTGACTTCCACCTTGCATCAGAAGTTGAAATATCCAGTAAAAAACAAAATTGTCACTGTCTACGGTGAAGAGGAGTACATTGTTAGCCATGTGAATACTTTCAAATATGTAGAAATGGAGGGTGAAATGGTTGAAACTTCGTGTCAAACATTTGAAGGTTTTCCTTTCTCTGCTCCTGTTCCTCAGTTTGTCCCTGCTTCTGAAATAGTTCTTGTGGTTACTAGAATACCTCCTGCAATGGCCTCCCTCAAAGATGCTAAGGTTGTGGTTGAAAAAGGTGGTTCTGCTATTTGGGGTCAGCTTCCCAACATCCCTTACAAGTCTGATAAGTTTGGTTTGGGTTTCACTGCAGAATCTCAGAGGACCGTCTGTCGTGCTCGTGTTATTCGTATCACTAATCAAGGGGTCATAAGAGATCAAATCAATGTTGTGGGTGATTGTAATGAAGACTACAACCTGGATGATTGGATCTTTCCTACCATGGGTGATGAGCTCAACAATTGGAAGGCTGAAGACATTATTCCTATCTCCTTTAGTCAGGAGTAAATACTATTACTGTATTTTTTTTAAGTTTGTAATTTTGAACAATAAAACCTTTTAAGCCTTGTGTCTTGCCCGGGGCACAATGGTATGCTTGTTTCGGGATGTCATTTCATTTGCATACTTCATTCAATAAAATCAATGGACGTTTCATTTTCGTAAATATTGTGCTCTTTGTCTTTCTTTTATTATTTCTGTTTTATCAGCTGTGTGTTCTTACACACACCCACATCACTAAAATGCAGATCCTCATCCACTCTGGATCCTGTTGATAACAGTTCTACTATTGCCAATTATGACTTTGAGAATCCGATCTATCAAGCTGAAGATGGAAAGGAGGAAGATTATGAAGTACCTGTAGAGCTTGCTAGGTTGTTACAACAAGAAGAGAAAGCTATACAGCCACATGAAGAGCCAATCGAAGTTGTGAATCTGGGAACTGAAGAAAACAAGAAAGAGGTCAAGATAGGGGCTGAACTAGAAGATGGTGTTAAGAACAGACTAATTCAGATGTTACATGACTATGTGGAGATCTTTGCTTGGTCTTATGAAGATATGCCAGGGTTGGATACTGATATTGTGGTTCACCGTCTGCCGGTAAAAGAAGACTGTTGTCCAAAAAAGCAAAAAGGTTTGTCGCATGCGTCCTGAAATGTCAGAAAAGATTAAAGCAGAGGTAATGAAACAATTTGATGCAGGGTTTTTAGCTGTGACTTCTTATCCTCAATGGGTTGCAAACGTGGTGTCGATACCTAAGAAGGATGGTAAGGTACGCATGTGTGTGGATTACAGGGATTTGAACAAGGCCATTCCTAAAGATGACTTTCCACTTCCACATATTGATGTTTTGGTAGACAACACTGCTCAACATAAGGTATTCTCTTTCATGGATGGTTTCTCTGGTTACAATCAGATTAAGATGGCGCCTGAAGATATGGAGAAAACTACATTTGTTACATAATGGGGCACTTTTTGTTATAAGGTGATGCCATTTGGTTTGAAGAACGCTATCAGCGTGCTATGGTGGCTTTGTTTCATGATATGATTCACCATGAGATAGAAGTATATGTGGATGATATGATAGCCAGGTCCCAAAATGAAGAACAACACCTTGAGCACCTGCACAAGTTGTTTGAGAGATTGAAGAAGTATAAACTGAGATTGAATCCAAACAAGTGTGCTTTTGGAGTTAGGTCAGGTAAACTCCTGGGTTTCATTGTTAGTGGAAAAGGTATTGAAGTGGATCCTGCAAAAGTAAAAGCTATACAAGAGATGTCGGCTCTGTCGCTCCCACCAAATGACACCTGGTCAGAAGGGGTACAGACACAAACGGTCGGCGAAAGAGGATGAAATGAGGACACACAGGAGTGAACTCAAGAAAAGAAAGAGTCGCCAGCTAGGCATTTTTATCCCGAAGGAAAGGTAATGCTGCATAAACCTAGAAAAAAGATATGGATAAGACGGTTGCGAACCAGAGAGACTGAGAAAGGGGGTTGGTTAGAACCTGGGAAGGTATTAGCACCCAGATTGTCCGCCGTACTCGACGGGATCCACGCTTAAAAGATTTGTGTTTTAAAGGGGTAGTGTCAGTGCAATTTGTGTATCAAAGCTGGAAAGAATGCAAGTGTCAGTGTAAAAGAAGTGTGAGGTGTATAAGAGAGGTGTCAGTGTAAGAACGAGAGTAAAATGCTCAAGACTATGAGGCTTAAAGAATGATGCTGGAAGGAGGGGGAATATACAGAGACTTTTGTTCGATAACTGTTAAGTTATGCCTACGTATCCTCTCGTGCAATGAGGAAGTCAGAACACCGTAGTTCGACCCAAAGAGACTGAAAGGTGAATTGACTTGTGAACTTCTTGCTTGCCTATGCTCAAGTGTATGACCTGTCTGGCTCAGGTGCTAACTGTCTTGCATTAGACGGAAGAAGCAAGTTCTCGTTTGTGAGTGAATGAGATGAGAAAAGAATCCCGGAGGAGACGATTATTGTTTGTTTTTGAGTTTTCAGTCTTTTATTGCTTTTTGAAAGTTTGTCATAAGTAAATGAGCTTAAGCCTAAACCAATGGATTAGTAAACTCATCACATCTTCCCTCTGATTAGGGGTAATGAGAATACTTTAAGTGTGAAGTCAGCATCTCACACTTAATCACCATGGTATAGGATTAAGATCATTAACCTACTTGTGATTATTTGGATGTTTTTGTTGTTTTTTTGTTTAGTGTTAAGTAATGAGATTAAGCCATAATCAGGGATTAAACAGACTCATTACACCATCCTAATAGAAGGATAATAGATGAGAATGTTTAAGCTGAGGAAAGCTCCTCAACTTAATCCATGATTAGGGATTAACCTCATGACAAAACAAAGCCTTTATTAGATGGATTTTAGTTAATGATTAGATGAAGAAGTGAGTTTTATGGTTTGTAAGACAACTTGAGGGGGACTTGTCCATTAACACTAGGGTTAGTCCTTCTTAACCAATCAAGGAAGAATTAGAACCCTAATGCAAGGCCCAAGTTACAAGCTTGATGTCTTGATGATTATTAAGTGAATTGATTAAAGGATTTAAACACATTAAGGGTTTAACACTTAGGATTAAAGTTATACACTCCATCCTAATAGAAGGATGCAGGCATAAGCTTAGTCACAAAGCCTTAAAGCCTTTAGGGTTTAGTCCCTGATTATGAGATGAGGAGAGAAGACTCAATGAGACACAAAGGTAAAAGCTAAATGGGGGACTAATCAAAACCCTAATTATTGTCATGCTTGGTTGTTCCTAAGGTTTGTGAGGTTTACAAGAAAGATCTTCAGAGAAACCACCAGGAAGCAGATGAAAGGAGCAAAGAGAAGCAAAGTAACTTGCTACATTTAAGAAGACAAGTCACTTGAAGAAAGAAAGTGAGATGAAGAAGAATCAGCAAGCTCAATCTCAAACACAAGACAAAATGCAGCAATGATGCATAAGAGAGATGAAAAGAGATTGTGAAAAGTGAAGGCAAATTCACTTCTCCAAAATAACTTACCACCTGAAAAGTTAGTGAAAGGAATACAATGCAATGCAAAATGAAATGGAATGACATGATGCAAACCAAAACCAGAAGCATGTGTGTGATTTTAATGATGCTAAGAGATGATGCAAAACATGAGGCAAGGCATGGGAATGATCATACAAACATATGGATGCAAGAGAAGCATGCTTAGAAACAAGAATGTTCATGAAAAGTTATGAAATGCAAATGACATACAACATGGCAAATGAAAGATGCAATGATCAAACATGATTCTAATATGTCCTAAGATGTATTATGAATCAAATGGATGCACAAAATGTCATGGCAAGTCATGGTATGCAAGCACATGGAAAATGGATGCAAATGAAAGCCCAAATTAGGGTTTATGACCAATGCTCAAAACAAAAATCAAAACCAGAAGCAAACATCATGATAAAAAATTGAAAATGCATTCAAAGGAACCCTAAACCTATACAAACTCACTTCCCAAAGGAGGGGATCCAACTCTTAACCTAGTGAGGGTTATGAATTTCCTAAGATTACTAGGGTTTTGGGGTGCCTCACAAAGAAAAATACCAAACAAATTGAAAATGCAAGATCAAATAAAACCAATTTTATCCTATAAACTACATACTATGGAGGATGCAATGCAAGAAGAACCATCATCAAACTCTCAAGGGTTCGGCAGAATGAATTTTTCAAAGTTTGAACCAAAATAATGCCTTAAAATGAATTTAATTCCAATGAAAATGATCAAAAGGCATCAAGAACCAAAAAGAAATTTGTTTTGAGAGTTTGATAATGTTCCTAAATGTTTTAAAATGCAATGTGAATTTTTTTGGAATTTTTAAATACCTAAATGTATTTTTAATTAATTAATTTCCATTAACTAATTAAAAATAAACATTTAAATGATTTAAAAATAATTTTTAATGCAAAAAATAAAAAATAAAAATATTTTTGGGTTCTGAAAATTAATGAAATGTTTGACAAAAAATTTCAGAATTTTTCAAAGTGTTTTGCTATTTTTTAAAATTCATGCAAATAAAATACAAACAAAATGAATTAAAATTGGTTAACAAAAGAATGAATCGATTCATGCTTGGATGAATCGATTCATAATGATCAATTTTTGAGAAAACAGAATTAGTTAAACAGCATGAATCGATTCATAATGGGATGAATCGATTCATTTTGCGAAATCCAGGAACCATTCAACAGAATGAATCGATTCATGCTAGAATGAATCGATTCATTATGCTGTTTTTTCCAAAAATTCATAATCAAACTCATTCCTTAGGCTGTGTTAAGTGCTCTAACTCTCCAGATTTCATCCTCTACCCACCCCAAACATGAATCAATCACAAGATCACATTTACAATGCATCAACAACAAGATTAGAGCAAAATCAAGAAAACTGCAAAAACTTCAGAACATGCATACACACTCATTTCTCAACCATTTTCAGTGTTTCAAAGCTTAACATGATCAGTGAAACAAACTCTATCATCCTATAACAAGAGATTGCATTTCTGAAAAAAATGTTCTTGATGATACCTGAACCGGAGCTTTGAACTTTGGAGCTTTCTGGCCTCAAACTTGGTGCAATCCCTCTCCTTTGAACACCCTGATGATGAAATGAAGCTTGGAGAGCTTTGAGAATGGCTGGTTATGGCTGTTTTGCTCTGGTGTAGCAGAAATGGAGGGCCTTTTGTGAGATGTTTCAAGTTGTTTCAGGGGATGATTCTTGTTCTAAGGGTGATTTGTGACTTGTTGGTGAAAGAAAAAGTGAAGTTTCTTGGCTGTGTGAAGAAAAATTCAGAGAAGAAGTTTGGGACAGATTTTGTGCAATTTGGATTGTGTCTTGTTTCAATGTCAAATGAGCTGCTATATCACTCCCATAAAGTTTGAGTAGGTTGTGGAGCAGGTTAGTAGAGGCTGCTGGTCACTATTCCAAAAGCATGGGAGAAATTGCAAAAAGTCATGGTTAGGTGTACTTGAGGAATGGGCTGTGGCAGAGCTGATTTTCTGGCTTGTACTGCATCAGCTGAGTTCAAGGATGACTCTTGGATCAATTGATGTGAGCTGTAATGGATGAAGGGTGAGATCTCACATGTTTTGCAATTTTGCAACTTGTTACACTTTGTGACTTTTGGCCATGGAAATGCAACACTCTTTGCTGAATTTTGGTTGTGATAGGTTACATGATGTTATGGTGGTGTCTTGAGATCAGTTAGAGACCATACAAAACCTTGTGGATCAATTTTGCAAGAATTCCTCTTTGGAGAATTTCATGGAAAGTGGCTTATGATACTTGGACATCAAGGCATGAAAAATGAGAAATTTCTTGGGCCAATCTGAATTTTAGGCATTGCATTGTGTTTGTATGAAGATTAGAAGTCATTTTGAAGTCAATAGAATGCTTGGCATGTGAAATTGCAACTTTCCCTCTTTATGCAAAAGTGAAATTTCAATGATTTTTCCCAACTTTGCAAAGCCATAACTTTTGATCCAAAATGAATTAGAAAAAGTTCTTGTACTTTTTGAAAAGGGAATGATCCAATATACAACTTTCATGACCAAAGTTTTCTCATTTGAAGCATTTTTGAATCAATAAGAGGAGGTTGAAAAACTTTCCCAAAATAGCAAGTTTTCATTACAAGTCACTTTCCCAAAAAGGCAACTTTGCAAATGGCTTGAAATTTTCCAATTTTGTGACCTTCTAACATCTTCTATGATCAAATAAAGATCATATACATTCAAAATGATGGAGAAACCCCTTTGGTTGGGTGATTGGGGGCCTCAGATGCCCTGATTTTTCACTGACTTGCTCAAGAAGTCAACTCTTGATTAGATGCCTTCCCCATGGAATTTCTTCATGAAACTTGATATGCATGATCCTCATAACATATAGAGACCAATAGAAACAAGAATGACCAAAAAATTTGGAGTTATGGCCTCTGAAACCAAAACCCTAATTCTAGGTCATTTGTGCAGTTAATCCTGGCTCTGCTTCCATGCCTTCCTCAGTTCTTGTGATTCCTTGACTTTCTTGACTTTTTGAGGACATAATATGATGCTTGAACATACATGGACCCCTTTGAAGTGATTGATGACCTTTGGAGTGGCTCAAGAAGCTCTTGGATTGCTCAGATCACAAACCCTAGATGCAGATGACTTTGAACCAATGCAATGAATCAAAAATGTAATATGAGATGCTATGATTAAGTTTATGCATATGAAATGATCAAAAGCCATGGTGTGAATGGGTGAGGGCAAATTTTGGGTGTTTACAGGCTCCCCGTACTGAAAAGGAAGTTAGAGGTTTCTTGGGACGACTGAATTACATTGCAAGATTTATTTCCCAGTTAACTGCTACCTGTGAGCCAATCTTCAAGTTGTTGAAGAAAGATCAGGTAATGGAGTGGAATGATGAATGCCAGGTAGCCTTTGATGAAATCAAGAGATATCTCTTTCAGAAGCAGGGACAGTCTGAGGAACAGGAGCAGAGCAAGGAACAACTTCAAAAGTTTGACACGGAGTTTCAACCATTTCACCCTCCATTTCTACATATTTGAAAGTATTACAATGGCTAACCATGTACTCCTCTTCACCGTAGACAGTGACAATTTTGTTTTTTACCGGATATTTCAACTTCTGATGCAAGGTGGAAGTCACAGCACCTGCCCCATGGATCCAAGGGCGCCCAAGCAAACAAGAATACGCAGGACTTGAGAGCCTACTTTGATCGGGAGGTCTACTTCTCCATGTACCACTCTTCTAGAACCATCAAAGGCCCTCACCACTACATCACTTGGTCTTAACACACCATCTTCAGTATTGAGCTTGTCTAGAACCTCTTTAGGGAGCACATTTAATGAAGAACCATTGTTTACCAGTACATGAGACAAGGTAGTGCCCCTACACTCAATGGAAATATGCAGAGCTCTGTTATGGTTTCTCTTGGCAGGAGTCATATCAGCATAAAAAAAAAACCAGACCATTATCACTAGTCAGATGTGCAACACAATTCTCAAATTGATCCACAGAAATCTCATTTGTCACATGAGCAGTTTTTAAGAACTTGATTAAGGCTTTAGCATGGGCCTCAGAACACAACAACAAAAATAACATGGAGATTTTGGAGGGAGTATGCCCCAACTGGTCAACAATATCATAATCACTTTTGCGAATGATCTTCAGTACTTCTTCCATCTGTTTAGAGAGATTTTCAGCAGTTAGTGCTTCGGCTTGCATTGACTCAATCACAGGACCCTTGCCCCGGGCATCAGTACTTGGCCCAGGATTAACTGCATTTTTAGAGGTATCTTGAGGGGAGAAAACTTTTCCACATTTAGAGATCTTACTAGATCCCGCAATATTGTCCACATCAAAACTGACATCAGTAACAGGTGCATCAGTCAAAGGTTCTTGTTTGACACCATGGATATAAACATCATAACCATAATTCCAGGGTATAGCTTTATCAGAAGTATAAGGAACAGGGCCAGGAGTGGTAATGATCGTGGGAGCCACTCTAGCTTCAGCAACAGTCTTCACAGGGCCTTCAGCAGTAATCTTCACTGGTCCTTTGGATGTAATCCTAACGGGACCTTTGGAGGTAATCTTCACTGGTACTCTATCAACCATAGCTACATCTTCAAGCTTTGTGTTTTGAGTCAGATGCTCACACATACTTTCCACAGAAGGAGTCCTCTCAAACAATATAGTGTAATTTTCCATGAGGCGTTGAATACCATCCTTCAACTTCCAGCAACTATCAGGTTTATAGGCACAGTAAAAACAATCTTCATTGCAACCTGGAAAGAACCCAGCCTGCACCAGCTTCTTCTTGATAATGGATAGAGGAGTAGTCAAATTTGCTACTGAGGAAACATAGGAAACCTCATCAACAGCATTAACAGTCTTCTCATGATTGGGCATAGGAGCAGTGATCACATTTGGGGTCCCAGGAGGGTCAAATTCAATTTCCCCAGCTTCAATCATGTCTTGAATCTTGTTTTTCAACACCCAGCAGTTGTTGGTGTCATTTCCCGGACTATTAGAATGATATGCATATCTTGCATTAGGATTGTACCGAGGAGAGGATGTATTAGGATTCTGAGGAGGATCCCTTAAAGTAATTATCTCCCCTTTCAACATGTGTTGCAAGGCTTGGGCCAGTGACATGTTGATCTTGGTGAACTGTCTTCTAGGCTTATGCTGATTGTTTTGTTGTTGCTCTGGTGCTGTAGGGGTAGGATTGGAGATGTGAACTGCTCCCACAGATTGGTGACTCCTGTTACGACTATGTTGACCATACACAACATTAGACTCATTCTTTCCACTAGGGGGCTTCTTAGCAGTGCTTGATGAAGAGGCACCCACCTGTATCTTGCCACTTCTTATACCACTTTCCACACGCTCTCCAGTCATTATCAGCTCAGTGAAACCAAATGACGAGCTTCCAATGAGGTGACTTTAGAAAGGACCATTCAACGTACTCATAAACATATCCACCAACTCCCTGTCAGTCAGAGGAGGTTGAACTCTGCCAGCCAGGTCTCTCCATTTCTGGGCATACTCTTTGAAACTCTCCTTAGCACCCATAGACATGCTTTGGAGTTGCATGTGAGTTGGTTCTAACTTAGCATTATATTGGTATTGCCTATAGAAGGCCTCAGCAAGATCATTCCAATCACGAATATTAACACTTTCAAGTTGATAGTACCATTCCAATTGAGCTCCAGATAAACTCTCTTGGAAGAAATGAATCCATAGCTTCTTGTCAGCAGTATGTGGCTGAATCCTCCGGACATAGGACCTCAAATTCCGTTTAGGACATGAAACACCATCATACACCACAAAAACAGGAACCTTGAAGCCCATAGGTATAACCACTCCAGAAACTAAACTCAAATCTTCAAAATCAAACCCAAAAGATTTTTGTAGTTCCATAGCATTCATTCTATCTACCAACATCTTGTACTTCTCCTCACTAGCAGGATCATGATAATAGTTTGCCTCAGAATCAGAATCTTCCACAGTATCATGGAGACTACCTCCCTCTTTCTCAGAATTCTCAGACTCAGAATCCTCAACCTCTTCCTTTGTCTTGATAGGACCTCTGAATCTTCTACCCAGGTTGATGAGGCCCCCTGATTTTCTAGTCTTCTTCTTCTTCTTCTTAGCCAGCAGTGTCTTCAGCTCATCTTGTCCCTTGGACAAATTCAGGATCAGCTCTTGAAATTGTGCATTCTGAGCCTGGAGATCCTTAACAGTCTGTTCAAGAGCCATTTCTGCTGAAATAAACAACGAGAAGATAAGATACCTGTTCACAAGAAACTTGTGATGCAATGATATGGTATGTAGATGCATATGCAATGTTTTCAAGGACCGCAGGATTTATATTTGTTTAAACAACCACAAAGTAAAATTATATTAGTAAGCAATAAACTTGTTTGCCCCTTGGGCTTAAAACATAATGAAATAAATACAAAGATGAGGTTTTAAGTCTCCCATGGACGTTTCCTTTTTGTGTTGAGGTATGTGTTGAGATTTCGCTCCTCGTGAAGTTGCTTGGTCAGCTCCAGGATTCTTTCTTGACTAGCTTTGAAATGAGTCTCAAAAGTATCCCTTTGTTCGTTCAACTGGATCCAGGACCTCTGCAACTCTTCCATGTCAGTGGGCATGTCTGGATGAAAGATGATATAAGGAGTATCCCCTTCAGCAACAGGCTCCATAGTAACTTGTAGGATAGCATGATATGGCATCGTAAGAGTCTGAGCACGTGCTCGTACCCATCTGAGATAAGGTTCCATAGGAATGGAGTACTTTGGTTCCAGAGTCTTGCTGTCAACCTTGTTCACTTTACCCCAAGCTCGTATAAACCTTTGACGGTAACCTTGAAGATCGTTGTCGTAATCGAACACAATACCCTGAATAAGCATGTCATGAGGACCATCACTCCGAGCATAACCAAACTGACGTAGGGCTAAAGAAGGATTGTAGGTAATGCGCCCTCTTATGCCAAGGAGTGGCACATTAGGTAACTCCCCACAACGGTCAATGATAGTAATATTCTCCATAGATCAAGAGCACCAATGAATATCTGAATAAGAAAGTGACATAATCCTCTTGGACCACCTTAAACCTTGTTCATTCTTCATCATTGATCAAGGAAGGTGAGAAATAAACCACCTAGACAATAGAGGTATACAACATATCAGAGTTCCAGGTGCCTTCGTAGTACGGGTATGGAGAGAATGTAAGATATCTCCAAGTAATGTAGGCACTGGATTGCGAGTCAGAAATATGTTGATGGCTTGTACGTCTATGAACTGATCTGGATTAGGGAACAACACTAGGCCATAGATTAATAAGGTCAGGATCTCCTCAAAATCATCATAACTCATAGCCTTCAGGAACACTTGAGCTTTCTCCATTAATACCTTAGCAAGGATACCCTTAACTCCACTTCTTGTTTCTAGGACAATGTCTGATTTCTTCAGATGTAAGGTTGCAACAATAACTTCAGGTTTAGGCTCTTTTTCTAAGCCTGTGAAAAGTCTCTGATCAAGGATAGGTATACCCAGTAGCTTGGAG
The DNA here is from genome assembly GCA_963966055.1 of Lathyrus aphaca. NCBI lineage: Eukaryota > Viridiplantae > Streptophyta > Magnoliopsida > Fabales > Fabaceae > Lathyrus > Lathyrus aphaca. The sequence goes on from OZ014522.1 coordinate 560,275,970, forward strand.
AACTCTTCCATTGTAGGAACCAACTGATAGTCGGGGAATGTGAAACAATGATGTTTAGGATCAAAGAACTGAAATAGGACACTCATCATGTCTTCATTGAACTCTGAAGTGACTAGATCCAGTAGGTGACCATGCTTCTTGATGAATTGGGAGTTTTCAGAAACTTGAGAGACCAATTCCTTAAGTTTAGGAGGTATCCCTACAAAGTTGATCAGGATAGTATTCCTACGAGCAAAAGCCATGACCTACAACAAAGAACAAAGATAAATCCTTTGGTCCTTGAAATGGTTAGTGAAATTCTATGCTTATGATGCATGATGATGTTATGATGTTATGCTCAATCACAAACATGTGGCACACACAAACAAGTCACACAATAGCCCTAGGTTTAGAGGCTCGCATGAGGTTTAAAGGTAAGTACCCTCCCTTGAAGTTAGTTGGTTCATCCTGTCCTACAAAGGTAACCAGGTTCTAAGGGATCTCAATATCATTGATCCTTCCCAAGGGTGGTTGTTCAGTAGGCAACTTACTTGCCAACCAAAACCCTCCAAGTTTAGGATCTCAATGAGCGTAGTATCGAGTATCAACCAACTTCAGTCTTCACCAAAGCCGGTTATCTCACTACTTTTCTAAAGGCCAAGATGGGATGACTAAGGTTCTAAATATTAGTTAGTGTATTGACAACATATGGTAGCCCCATATTATCCTTAACTTACTTAAGGAACATAAGCATCAACCAAGAAGTCACACTAACTATGGCCACCAGATCAACCATATCGGTATACGCCGTACAGTTTCCTTGGTCTATTGCCATTTACCTAGGGTACACTAGATCCGGGTTAGGATCTTTCACACATAAGAGCCCAACAAATAAGTATAAAGCAAACAAGACAAACAATTTTAAAGTGATCTAATTCCTAAGGGTACCCCTCTTTTATTAAATCCCCAGCAGAGTCGCCAGTTCTGTAACACGGTGGGAGAATTGACTTTCTATAAATGTTGCGGATAGCAAGAGTCGCCACCGAATTTTATTTTATCCAAATGGAAAGGACATAAAAGAACAGGAAATACCTATTTTAAAAGACTTGGGTTCGGGGGGTAGGTTATATAAAGGGAAGGTGTTAGCACCCTTTATATCCATGGTTATCCATGGGCTCTTAGTTACTTAGCTCACTTTGTTTGTTTGCAAGAGTGTAGTGTGTGATTAGAACAAATTTCTTTAAGTACTTGGTAATGACCCTCGTATGGGTGTATACAAAGCCTAGTTTAGAAATTGTGAGGTATAAAAGTAAGTTTGAAAAGTGTGAGCAAGTAACTATGAGGTACCTAACCTAGATTTAAGTCTTTCATGTTCTCGTATGTTCTTCCAAGGTAATGACTACCTATTCCTTAATAATAGGGATAGTCTTACCCTTGAAAGATCATACGAGAACATGTAAGACTTAAATCTAGGGTAGGTACCTCGTAATTACTTGCTCACACTTTTCAAACTTACTTTTACACCTCACAATTTCTAAACTAGGCTTTGTATACATCCATACGAGGGTCATTACCAAGTACTTAAAGAAATTTTTTCTAATCACACACTACACTCTTGCAAACAAACAAAGTGAGCTAAGTAACTAAGATCCCATGGATAACCATGGATATAAAGGGTGCTAACACCTTCCCTTTATATAACCTACCCCCTGAACCCAAGTCTTTTAAAATAGGTCTTTCCTGTTCTTTTATGTCCTTTCCATTTGGATAAAATAAAAGTCGGTGGCAACTCTTGCTATCCGCAACATTTATAGAAAGTCAGTTCTCCCACCGTGTTACACTTACACGAAGAGAGAAATTCGCAAGCAAAAAAACTCTCAACTTACAACGCGCGCAACTTCCTCGGTACATAGAACCCAGAACTCTGGTTGAAGTTCAACTGGAGCCACTCTGAAAATTCTATAGGAATCACCCTCAAAGGCTCTGATCATCGTAGCAAAGACGAACACATTTGGCCATCCACCAGACGAAGGTGGAGGCACCACAACAGAACCCCTAACAACCCAAACTATAGGTCCTCTAAACCCTAAAACTAGCCTAACCGCATGCATCTCTATTGAGTAAAGAACATAAGTTATCTTAAAGCAAGGAAGTTACGAAACTTACATGTTTTTAGAAGTTGGAGATATGATCGATTGATTGTCCTTGGTAGCAGCGACAACTGATGGCAGTTCACGGCAGAGTCTGAGAACTGAAAGATCTTGGCGTTGTCGAGCAGAGGAACGGTGAATGAAAAAGTATGAAAATGGTTTCTAATGTCCTATTTATAGCCTCCCTTAGCACGTGCATGAGCACATTTGACCTAAGACCTATAAACGACGCACTCATGACCTAGGGACAGTCATAGGCTATCCATCATTATGTATTAAATGTGCATGCTTCCCAAGGCGCAAGCGTGAGGTGACTCTTCTTCACACCTTCAACTGTTGAGCTCATCCTTTTTCGACCACATCTTAACGCCTAAGTGGAATCGAGCACACCCCTGGTCGGGCTGATGACAAAAATTTCTTACAAGTCTCAGTTTCCACCTCGGATATAGTGAGCCACCCTTAAGTCATCACTTCTGCGACAAGAAGCAACGACTTGGGGGGCTCTTGTTCCAGACTGGCCCAATGACTAGGTATAACCCAATCCACTCCTGCATCCAAGACGACCCAATAACCCAATATTAAAGGTACTCACTAGCTTTATGCCCCTGAGCCAAGGAAGAATTTTCAACCACGGGTACCCGTGGTCAGGTTCCTATGTGTAACACGGTGGGAGAACTGACTTTTAGTCATATTGCGGATAGCAAGAGTCACCACCGACTTTTATTTTATCCAAGTGGAAAGGACATAAAAGAACAGGAAATACCTATTTTAAAAGACTTAGGTTCGGGGGGTAGGTTATATTAAGGGAATGTGTTAGCACCCTTTATATCCATGGTTATCCATGGGCTCTTAGTTACTTAACTCACTTAAATTGTTTTTGAAGAGTGTAGTGTGTGATTAGAAATTTTTCTTAGTACTTTGTAATGATCCTCGTATGGATATATACAAAGCCTTGTTTTGAAAAATGTTTAAGAAAGTGAGGTGTAAAAAGTAATTTTAAGATATGAGCAAGTAACTAGGAGGTACCTACCCTAGACTAAGTCATTCATGTTCTTATATGTTCTTTCAAGGGTAAGAATGTCCCTATTATTAAGGAATAGGTAGTCATTACCTTGGATATTATTAAGGGACAGGCGTAGGGTCATCGTATGGTCAATGAAGCCAACTTAAGGGATGTCTTTAGCAATTCGTAGGGACTATCATCATTTATTCGAAGGGACAAGATCATTATTCCGTAGGTGTAACCTCGAAGGGACTTGATCTTTTAATAAGAAGAGACTATGATGATTTATACTTGAAGGGACTTTGCTTTTTAAGACACCCCCATTTTCGAGGGACTTGACCATTTTAAATAAGGCAACCAAGAGGAATACCCTAGGAAGTGCAGATGACAATCAAAGATCGGCTTACGTGTGTGAATGTTTATTTTCAAATATTTATCTTTTTTAAAGTTAATTATCTAATTTAATTTTAATTACAAGTAGGTTTTCACACCCTATTTACTAACCACACAATTTATATTTTAAAAAAAGAAGCGAAAAGAAAATTCTAAACTATTACAAGGCTTATGGGCAAATACAAAATAATCGGATAAAAAAAATAATAGATATAATAAAATAAATAAATAAACAATAATAATAAAATATAATGAAGCAATGATAATAATAAGGATTAGAATTAAAAAGAAAATAATTTAGGTTAATTATAATTTATAGAAATTAATTTAGTAATAGCATAAACTTAAAATAATTTAGTGATAATAATAATAAAGAATAATATGTTAAAAATTTATACAAATTATAAAAAAAAAGTAATTATAAAAAAAATTATTTATTTAGAGTTTTAATAAAAAAGTCTTTTTTAAGAAAATTAAAATTTATTTAGAAAAATATTACTAATTATTATAAATTAATTTACATGAGAGATTTACTAACATTTTTTAACCAAATATTCTTTTATAAAATAATTAATGAGATTTTTTAGAAAAAAATAAAATTATTAAGAATTTATCAAATCATTAAACTAATTGGTTAATTAATTGATTAAGAAAATAATTAGTCATAATATAATAAAATAATAAAATAAAACAAAGAAAAAGGAAAAAGAAAAAAAACCAGGTTTTATGAAAAATGCTAGGGGAGGGTGTTGAACCCACGCCCTCTGCATCAAAACCCTCAAGCATCTCCACTGGGCCATGCGCGCCTGGTGTTGATTTAATGACCAAAATGTATTATATGCGAAACCTGCAAAAAAGAATGAAATATAAAAAAAACGTGAAAACCTGGGAATCGAACTCAGGCTCTGAGGCCTCCAGACACCAACGCTCAACCAACTGAGCTACACAACGCGCATGTTAATAATATGAAACAAAACATTATAATATAATATTAGATTTTGAATTCTGATCACTGCGGGAAGCCATCGTCTTCAACCTTGGCCCTGAATTTCTAGCTACGATTTTGCTAGTGATTAGCTACGACATTTTTCGTAGCTAAAAGACCTGTATATCTCAAACATTCAAAATACACCAAATTAGTCCAATATAATTACATAAATCAATTGCCCAAACATTCTACAATCCAATTATGTCATCTAATAGTCCTTTAATCGCCCCAATTGAAAGTTCCTAAATTTTATCTTAAAACCCCAACAATGGCGATTTGTGATACCTGCATCAAAGCTTAAAAATTAACATCCAGAAACAATCAGTGATGCATCATGAACCATAATCAAACATTAAAAACAACAAAAAACACGTGTATGAGAGAAATCAAAATCTTGTTTTCCAAGAACATTTGAAGGCTCGGTTTCAACAATTCATGTGATTTTGGATGATGAAAAAGATGCAAATATGTTCAAAGATTGTCCAGGAATGATTTTCCACCTTTAAATCACCTGAAAAAACAACAAAATTAAAGAATCCGAATTTGAGTTTTCTTTGAAATTTTTGAAGGTTGTTCTTGTTCTTGAAGGCTGTAAAACGTGTCCAAATGCTTGGTTGACTTGTCTATTTATCAAGGAGTGAAATTAGGTCAAGAAGTTGATGTCTTGCTTGGGCTTTTGGATACCTTCATCATGAAGAAATCTCATCATTTCAAATATTCAAAAATCCAATGATTTCCTTCTAAATTGAACCTTGCACGAATTTAGAACATCATAATCAGTTTTGAATGATATTAGATTCAGTTTAAAACCAATATTTGATCTAAATATTCACTTTTTATATTTTATTTTGAATTAAAATGAATTTTAAAGAATAAAATCCAAATAAATAATAAATAAATTATAAAAAACAGAGAATGCTTGAATTGGGTCGTGCTTGATGTTATCATGAAGATTGGGTTGCAAGATGATAGGCCCATTTGGAAAAAATTGGATTTAAGCCCTTATTTTCTTCACACACCCCTTAAAAATTTCCCAACTTCGACAAAGCATAAATATTTCAATTTTAAGGGTATGAAGGTGTTCTTGGACATTTTGGAAAGATTAAAGAGTTCTCTAACAAACCTCTTTGGTCTCATGTCCATATCTTTCACCATTTTCAAATTATGCTCTTTGGAAGATGTTGACATTTTGTTGACTTTTGAAATGACCTGTAATGTTTTAGCTCATACCTTCCAAATGAAGCATTTTTAGGATTGGCTTGTGAGACACCAAGTTGTAGATAATTCAATTTCCTTCAAAATGAGCTTTGGATGGGAAATTTTTTATGAAGCATGTGAAAGTTATGGCTGGTCAAAGTTTAGTTGACTTTTCTTAAGAAAACCCTAATTTAGAAACTCGTGATTCTTGATAATCTGAAACTTCCTTGATGAATCATGATCAACCCTTGATCAAATGATGAATTTTACTTCATAAAATTGATGTTGGCAAAAAATCTTGAAGTTTGACTTTGATTTGACCACAGTTGACCTCAGTTTGACTTTTTAACTACTTTGACTAATTTTTGCATATCTGATCATCTGACTGGGCAAGCTCTTTGGGAAAGCTTTGAAACTTGACACAGGGATTATTGAAGTCATATAGGATGCCATGAAGCTCACTTGAGGCCTTGAAAATCATTTTAACCTGAGGAAACTCAAAACCCAAGTTTTGGACACTTTGCTTAGGACGAGGCATTGTCTGGGGAAACTTCCACACTTCTTGATCAATTGGGACTCTTGAGGATCTTATGATCATTTAGGAGTCTTGAGAGATATTTTCTTGATTGTGGGAGGGAAAATTTTGGGGTACAACACTATGCTCCTTTCAGACTTCTGCCCGAAACCCGGAGGAGTCATCCAAATTCAGCCAAAGGTAGGTCCTACTCGAATATCCCTCTTCCCGTCACGCATCCATCCGACCAGGTATGCTCGGAATAACAACTAGTTTTTGAAAGTTACCTAATTTTTAGCGATCCACAATCCAGGTCCAAAATAGGGACCAATATCCAAGTGCAGGGGGCTCTATATAATCTCTCTCACTTGAGAGGGTCAGATATCAAATATTCACTCTCTTAACTCTCTCTACTTGTACTTGCTCACTCTTCTGCCCTGTCTTACTTTGGCATCGAAGTATCTTGTAGGTACACCCCTTTTCTCTTCGACGATCGAGCAACATCATTGACGTCTGTGGCCCACCTCAAATTCTGATCTCTAGAAACAATTAGAAAAACAATTCTTAAAATTTTTAAATAAAAATATATTTTTTATAAAATTAAATTGATTATAAATATAAAATTAAGTTATGATTATAAATCAATTTATGAATATAAATTGTTTTAAAATCATTTTTAAAGTTAATCAATCACTTAAACAACTCTTAAATGATTATTTAAAATTGGATCCAATCTAGTGATTTAGTTTAAAACAATTTATTAACCATGAATACCCATTTATCAATCCTACTTTATGTGCCTAGTAGAATAAAAAAATGAGCATATATATAATTATAATATTTATAATATATTAGTCTATAAGTGATGAGATTGTAAGAATATTTGTATATATGGTAATAAGTCTTTTTATATTACTCTAAAATATAAAAGAGAAATTATGTAAAGACATCGACTAAAAAAGAAGTTGTTGCAAGAGAAAAATTTACCTTAGACACCTCCACACCAGAACTAGAGTTGACACTCTCAGACTTATTAGGGAAGATCTCAACTACTTTCTTAATCTTCTTTTTGACAGTCTAGGAAGTATTTTAAGACCCTTATACTTTGGTTGTAGGGGTAGTAGTTGGACCCGGGGTAGCCTTGGGAAGTCCAGACATGAGAGATTTGGTTTTCTTCTTCCTTTCGGGTGTTTTAGGAGGAGGGGTTTCAACAAAGTTCTCCTTTCAAAGTCTTTAATGTCAACCACCTTCAAGAGATTTAAGAGGGTGATTTCGAGGCTCACTTTCAACCAAAATTTTGACAATTGGTTAGAACGAGCGAAATCATCAAGTAAAATATGTACATGAAGATTAAAATTGATATAAGGGAAAATATGAGCTTTCTTGCCCCTATTAGAAGCCCACTCTTCCCTAGTTATTTTCTTAGAAACAACTAGGTTGGCTTCATCTTTGGTGGCTTTCCTCGCGGAAACAACTACAAAAGAATTCAACAACAAAATCAACAAAGTCGTAAAGAAATGATAAGTAAAGTTCAAATTGCTTTACTTGTGTCACCTGTATGTATAAGAGATAAAGTTTCAACATTCTCTATATCAACATGAAGTTGACTTAGATAACTATATATGTCATGTTTAGTCTCAACTATGCGTTCGACAACCTTTTTGCACTCATTTTGTATAACCTCTAACGAAGACCCACAGACGAACCACCTTGGAAAGGGCGGTCGAAATGCTAAAATGAATTACTAAAGGGTAGTGGTGGAAACTTAGGTGTGTAAAGAAATAAATCTAAAGTGTATCTATCAGTTACATAAGAAGGAAAATGTAATTTAGGTAATTTTTCAATGAGTTTTTCTTTTAAAGTTCATGCTTCCTCAGTGATGGTGCACCTAAGTGAAATTATGGTATGACAGACTCAAATGTCGAATATGATGTTGAGACATCTTATCTGTTACATATAAACAAGGCAAGGTACAAACAACAACACTTTTAAAATTCTGATATATCAGATTCAAACATTCTTCAGGATGTTTAAACATCTGATATGACATTCAACATATATACTGCATAAAATAAACTGAAAGTTGTAAAGAACACATTCAAATTGTTAATCCTGTTCGATGTTAACTCATCTACTCTGGGGGCTACCAAGCCAGTAAGGAAATCCGCTATATTGTATCAATTTAAATACTTCTCAGCAAACACCTACAGTTTACAATCTTCTCACTTAATCACTACCCGTGCAACTTCTACTTAGGAACTACTAAATATGAGAAACCCATCCTCACTTCCAATCACCTCAGTGATGTCTCACAGTCCTCAACAGATAGTTGCTGATATTGACGACTCTTTACCTACACAACAATCTAAACCAGAAGTCATACTTCCATGACAACAACTTAACCTTGCTTAACAACTTCAGTTAAGTACATAACTTCTTTTGCTTACAAGCTTCGAGAATCACAAATAAAACATCCACAACAGGGTTCCTTGTTGTGCACAACTGCCACAAGAACACAACCCTATTAATCTTTACATTTTCGGTTGGTTGGTTGGATCTAAACTAGGTTACAAGGTTTCTTTTTATAACCTATACCCAACTGGATTTGGGCCTAAGAAAATCACAACAACAGTTGCTACAAAAATGCAGAAAAATCTGCTACAAATATACAAAAAGATCTTCAAATATAAAAACTACTAAAATATCTCTAAATATAGAAACTCTATATTTTTAAATATTTGTCTTCAATTTAAATTTGAGTCTTCAAGATCTTTTACAATTAGTGCCATTGGATTGATTTAAATCTTCTAAATATTTTGTTTCTGTTGAAACCAAAACAGAAACTTCAATCCATCTCCAGCAGTTCATGATGTCGAATAAACTGTCTTGACATCTTCTTCGACATGTTGTTCCAGATGTTGAAACATTTCAACACAACATGTTTGGGCGCACACAAAAGGACTCCTTGCTTAATGTTTTCTTTTCTTTGCAAAGATCATGTACATACACAATGTTGCTATATTTGTTTTACAAAATTCATGCCAATTACAGAACTTACAATCTCCCCGTTTGGCAAATTTTGGCTAAAACAAATATTACAAAAAAAAATACATCAAGAATAATAGCAGCAAAAACAAAAAAGCAACCTTTGGATTAGTCATGTTAGAACATGTTGCTTGACATCTTCCTCATTGGCCTCATTTCCTTCAGTGGAGCAGAAGGTTCTCAACACTTGAAAGAGAAAAAAAGCAGGAACACCACTACCCCTCGTGAGCTAAGAGACTCATTCCTTTAGAGAGTCCAATAGTTCCATGAGAGAGCAAGGCACTCATTTTTATAATGCTACAACTCAGGACACAAGTCACAAGGACTAAGCTACAACTTCCATCTTGACATCCTGGTCTCTGTCTCCACACACTGAACACATCTAATACAGACATTGAAACACAAACTCCAGCCTCATCACAACACCAGGCTTTCTCTCCCCCTTTTTAGCCAAAAATTGGCAAAAATAGCTCACACAGTGCCAAACCCATGCATTACTCTCCCAGAAACACAAGAACCCCATCAGAAGGAAGAGGAATGAAAAACTCTGGCTGAAGGAGAAAGAATGCTCTCTATAAATAGGACAAATCTAACCTTGAAAGTAATGATTGTGCCTTGAAAAGCAGATGCATTCTTAGTCAAGACTCGTTATTTTAGGCGCAAAAGCTTCTCCACCCAATAAAGTGAACCGACCAAAACATGCTTTGTCTAAGCACGTGTTTCACACCTGTATCGTCCACATAGCAAACCTGGTCATCCTTAACTCACATGTTCTGAAAGATGTTCTGACAACCCACTACAACATTGTCCACACTTCTTGAGAATCCAAAATACACTACAGAAGCAGCTTTATTCCATAAACATATTGGATAATCATAGGGCTTTATTCCATCAAGTAAAAGGTTACCTAAGGGGGCAATGTTTTTCATTGTGTAACTGGCTAATCATAGGGCTTCATAAAGAGAAGCTAGTACTAATTGTCCTAAACCAACGTTTCGACCATTATGCAGTTGATTGGCCAAAGTCATGAACAAATGGACCTTAATTCACATCCTTCCAAATACCACAGTTTATCCCTTATGTGAATAAATTCATTTTCTCTTTCCTTAACCTATACAATTCTCCATTAAATAATGAGAGTTTGTTTAGTGAATAACTTGAATTTTTCTTCTAGAGACGATTAGTCCTTAATAGAAATTAGTCTCTGATGCCAATTGTTGGACAAGTGACTTCAAGCATAATAGTGTGTGGGGGGGGGATGTGGCATATAAAATTCGCGATTACTTTTATACTTTTGTTGATTAAGATCCTATTAATAGTTTCTTTAAGAGTAATGGCAGCGGATATAAATAAATGATAAATGGTAGAAAATAAATAGAGTAAGGGTTAGAGAGATTGCACCAGAGAGTTATCCAGGTTTGGCTGAACGTTGACCTAGTCCTGTCCCCAAGAGATATTCTTGAGATTTTGACTTAAACTTTGAGCTTTTACAGTTTATGCCCACGAACCTTTGATACAAGTTGATCTTTATAACGTGTTATCACCAATCTAACAAAAATATTTTACCCAAGCTAAAATAATAATCAAAATAAATATTTTCTAGGCTAATATCATGAACCAAACTTATATTTTTAGACGGATCAATCTCAAGAACCAAACAAAGGTTTTTAGACTTTTAAGAGTATCGCACTCTTGAAAGTAATCACAAGAGCACTTCACTCAAACAAAATCTTCCTCAATAGTAGTGTTCACTCAAAAGTATCAAGACAACTTTAAGTGATGACAAATATTTCTAGAGAGAGGGATAAGAATAGTAAGATAAATTTCAAAGAAAATGTAAAATTCAGAAATTGGTTTGAAATGATGGCGATGCGGCCCTCCATTATATAAGTGAAGAAAAAACTGGAAAAGGAAATTATTCATGTGCATTTTTAATGTACTAATCGATTGGACAAAGATGTCAATCAATTATTCGACCTAAAGAATCAATAAGCTTGACCAAAAATGGAGCAATTTGATAAGGAGTCATCACCAGTCATTAAGACACTATCATAATAGATTATACACTGGTTTAGGCCTCTTCCAATCAATTGGCTAAAGGAATCAATCGAATGGTTACTTCAAAAAAATCTTCCAAACAATTTTCTTAAGGTCTTAATCGATTGGTTAGTTCAAAAATATCTTCCAATCGATTGTTTTAAGCTCCCAATCGATTGGTTATTTAAAAATATGCATCACAATGAACAATAATAGTATCTTAATCACTTGGCTCAGGTTTGAAAACATTTTACAGATATTTAATAGATAATAAAGAGGTTGTGTGCATGTGTGTGTGTGTGCGCGCGTACGTCTGTGTGTGTGTGTGTGTGTGTGTGCACGTGTAATACCCATATATAAAATACATACATCAAAGCATATTTTTCATATATAAATTCAACATTTGGTACCGAAATACAATAAGTTCTTAGTACAAACATGTTGTATAATTTTAGCCAACTAAAAATACATAAGGTACTACAACGAAAGGCTAACAATAATACAAGATATCTAAAATAAAGAACACTAAGAACTAGATCCAAAGATCTCAAAATATCCACAACGAAAGAAAAGCTATCGATAAGTAAGGATAATCAGACTGCCTTATCCTTACCCTTCGCAGAACCTGAAGTACCTGTAAAATATAACAATAACATGGGGGTGAGATAACAACATCTTAGTGAGTTCCCTATATTAGGGTTCTCTCTGCTCTAAAGGTTCAATCTAAAACATAGCTCGAGTATTTAGTAACTACCTCACAAGAAACCAAATATAGATAGAACAAAATCCATATAACACTATCGACGTTAAACGAGGATAACATCTACCTCAAGTCTTTACGGAAGCTTCCCATGGGACCAAAATCCACCCACTTCAAGACTTACATTATACTTTACGGAGGAATCGATGCGATACTCACCTTAAGTCTTTACGGACGCTTCCCGTGGGACCAAGATCCACCCACCTCAAGACTTACACAAGATTTCCCAAATAACCCCGTGTAGTAATCCCTCAAGCCTTTATGGACGCTTCCCGTGGGACCAAGATCTACCCACCTCAAGACTTACTCAAACTTCCCGGAGGGATAATGTACATACACGACTCAAGCCTTTACAAATGCTTCCCATGGGACCCAGATCCACCGACACCACCCACCTCAAGACTTACACCAGACTTACGGAGGCCCTCTCGTGAAATACACACCTCTAGCCTTTACAGACGCTTCCCGTGGAACCCAGATCTATCCACCTCAAGACTTACTCAGACTATTACGAAAGCCTGGTGTATATCATACTAACGGTTCTCAATAACCTAGGGTAATCCTAATCCTCTCACAAGTTATTTCTTTTTATTCCTAATAACTCACAATTCTCTAATTAACATAATTACAGTTAATCAGAAAAGTCGGGTAAAATCCGGGAAAAAATAATATTTCTTGGCATCATAAGATAGTACATATTTTTAGCTTCAAATCGATATAAAGAACAGCTAAATCGGATAAGCGATGAAAAAGTTATGAATTTTTAAAGTTGGAACAAAAATAATATTTTCCAACACTTACAGCGTTAACCGGTTAACGCCCTAGGTTTACCGGTTAACCACACCAGTTCCAGAATTCCAGTAGCACAAAAATAGCTCCGTTAACCAGTTAACCAACAGTCAGTGGTAGAAAAACAATGTTTTTAACATATGAAACTTTTCCAAAACTCAATCAAAACAACATCAAAAACCAAAACAATCACAACAAAGGTTCATATACCTAATATCTGCATACTCATGTATTTTAATAGATATTTAACCGTTCAAACTCCTGTTTCTATAATTTTCTAGCATTTTCCCTAACTACAAAATCTATCAAAACTCTAGAAAATAAAGGTATCTAACTAGAACCCACCTCTACCAAAGATGATTGAGAGATGAATGGATGATGGAGCTTCAAGAATCAAGAGCTTCTTCTTCTTCACCAAGCTTTTCCTCTTTCTCCATTTTCTCTTCTTTCTCTCCCTTTTCCTCTTTCTCTTCTTATGTTTCTAAGTTATGAAACATAAAGAAAAAACAAACTTAGGTTATACGGGAAAACCTATTTCCCCCACAACGGGTCCAAATAGAGAGTATCCAAAAATTTCTCTTAATCTACAATTTCATAAAACCTCTCAGTCAGATAATATTAGTTAACAAAAATAAGTCACGCTGATTGCTCTAATTATTTTTGTTAAAATCTCTCAGAGAAACCCGAAACCCTATTGATATCAAATAATATTATTCAGAGCATTAAATAATTTACGGGGTATTACAACACGTGTGTGTGTGTGTGTGTGTGTTGACTTAGTATCTTAGGAGTTACTTCTCTACTCTTACAAAAATCGTCACTTAGAAAGACACGATCATGCGAACTTTCACACTTTCTCTCTTTCACAACTTTGAGACCTTCAAGATTCTTTTCTAGATATATAGATCATATAAGCACTTCAATGAAGTCTTTATTCGCTTACTATATGAGGCGTGAGATGTCCTTAACTTTAGCCACCATCATCAACGAGTTGGAAAATTATTACCACCAACTATACTGACTCCAATAGTTATTAGTGGTGTTGTCATCAAAACTTTAGAAAGTTATTAGTAGGAACATCAACTTCATATCTGCAAGTACATAGATCCACAGTCTTTGGATTGTACCTTGTTAAAGCGTCATATGCAAACCAAGAATTATATATAACCTTTCTCAAGCTAACCTTTTATCATTAAAACTAAGTTATGACGCTTTATTTCCCCATACTGATGACTTGAAGAAAAACAAGTCTAGATTAAGCCAAAACCCAATATCCCGCGTATTGTCCCTCATCCTCAATAATCATCATAAGATAATGAAAAGGACATCATGCCTAACACATACATGTTGATCTTCAGGGAAAAATTGTCACAATTATATATATATATATATATATATATATATATATATATATATATATATATATATATATATATATATATATATATATATATATATATATATATATAAAAGATTTACATCATCTTATTCCAATATTTCTCACTTCTTCACTTACTAATTTAATTGTTAAAGTGTTTGCATGTACCACTATTGAATAGTAACATCTAAGGTGTTCTTCAATCCATTCACAATTTTCATGTTCATCTTGATCTAGCTTTAAAATAGATCACTCTCAAAACATTATATTCTACTTTACATTTATGATTTGTCAAAATTTACATATCTTAAGAATTTTTTATTCGTTCGCATAAATCTTAAAGGACACTCAATTTAAAATAGAGGAAGTATTTATTTTTCTTTCAATTTAAAAAACAAATAGAAAAAATCATTCCAAATTATTTTTCTTCACTTTTATTTCTATAATATTATTTTTTTCTCTCATTTTTTTAATCATGTAAGGTTCAGTGTTGCTTTGGTTAAGTTTTGAGCCGATTTAGCTTTTTCTTGAGATTGTGAATTAAGCTAATATTATATTAATTGTGTTTTGAATAACTTTTTAATTTAATTTATTGAAGAAAAAAAACTAACATATGCAAATATTGTGTGGAATAACTAATTATAGTATATAGTAGAAACAATCAAGGTTATGATTTTGTGAACAAATAAAAAACACACGTATGATTGATCATCAATTAAGAAGTCTTCTCAATTGAACTATTTTATTAAAAAAACATCTCTATGAGAAGTATATTATAAAGAAAGTGATAAATAAAAAAATAACTTTGGAAATTTATTATCCTTAACGTATGTGTAAGTATAAAAAAGAATACCTATAGAAAAAAAGGTGAGAGAGAGTAGGTATAAAACGTGAATTTTTTTTTAGAATAACATACATTAATAATTTAATTTCCAAAATAACAATGTTTTAAAATAATTTACCAAACTAACATACTTTCCATGCATGTTCACTAAATGGATTGGCGAACAAGTACAATTTCAAACCAATTCGCCAAATGGATTGGCTAAGTTCAATTTTTTTTAACTAATTCGCCAAATGGATTGGCGAATGAGGGTTAAGTGGTATATATATTCGCCAAATGGTTTGGTGTAAGTGGTATATGTATTCGCCAAATGGTTTGGCGAATTAGTTAAAAAAAATTTGAACTTAGCCAATCCATTTGGCGAATTGGTTTGAAATTATACTGGTTCGCCAATCCATTTGATGAACATGCATGGAAAGTATGTTAGTTTGGTAAATTATTTAAAAACATTGTTATTTTGGAAATTAAATTATTAATATATGTTATTCTAAAAAAAAATTCATAAAACGTTTGGTCGTAAAAGATGCAGAAAAAACAGTGCAAGAGAAAAGGTAGTATGGTGTCGTATTCTCCTAACACAAAACAACTTTACAACTTTATAACTTGTGTCCGTTCCTCTTGTCGTCTCAGCCTTTAGAATGAAAACAATCCTATCAACAACTCCACAGACTCATACTTTCTCCCCCCACTTACCTTTTCAATATTTTATAAAAATATATATTTTCTTTTTCTTCATGTGCTTAATATTATAATAGTATAATTGTGATCACCATTAATGTATCTATATCCTTTCATATATTTAATTTGCTAGTGTCGTATTCAAAAAGTATATACCGAATAATTTCACTTGTTAAAAATAATAAGTCAAAACTACCTAACTTAAGTTAATGCTCAGGATTATGGTGGGTCATCAACTAATGGCTATGTGAAGATTAGATTGACACGAGAGGAAACTCTTTAATTCATTTTTGTCCTTAATGGTGGGCCATTCTTATTTATGATAGAATTAGACGATAGGTCGGTTTCGGATCCAAAATTTAAATCCGATGTAAATCATGGTTTTATTTATATGATTCAATTTTAATCGATAAAATTTCAATTTTCATCTGATTCAGTTAAATCAATTTGATAGATAAATCATTTGACTCATGATAAGGTAATTGAGAGAACGGTTACAGAGATCTCTAATTATCATTTGACTCATGATAAGGTAAAGAGAGTTTTGTAATATCTCAAAGAGACGATTATGCTAGGTTTGGATATTATTTTTTTAATGTGGCTGAAGGACTGCAAAATAAAAGAAGAAAAACTTTTAGGGAGATATTTGAAAATAGATGGAGTCAAGGGTGGTTGAAAAATCATACTTGTAAGCTTGTTAAATTACCTAGGCAAAAAAGGGTAATTTGAAACAAGTGGTTGCAAGTGACGAGATCAAGATTAAAAGGTTGCTTGAATTTGATCAAAGTTATTGATTAAAGTTTTAACTTGGTAGAGAGAAACAATGTTGTTCATTGGTAAATTGGTATCAACACAGTTTAAAGTCAAGGTGAAGATTATTGTAAATGTATCTTAAAACCTTGGTTGATTAAGAGAAGGAAAACATATTTTGGAGATTGCATTTACCGCAAAAATCGGAAGTTTTAGAAAGTCAGACAAAAAGCTGAAAAGAAAGGAAAAAAATTGGCCAAATGAATAGTGACGTCCATATGGTGAATAGTGATTTCAGGTGTTCGGACTTTTCGACAGTTTCTCGTTTGGCATGTTTTGAGCTATTATGGTTTTGGGCTTTGTTTGTTGGGTATTTTCTATTATAAATATGCATCTCTTATATGTTTGATGTGTGACAATCTTAGGGTTTACACCAACGAGGAAGAGCAAGAGTTTAAAGGTATTAGGTTTCAACACAAGAAAACCTTGGATTACACCTTTGGTTTGAGTGATTCATATATTGAGAGTTGGAGAGGTTGGGAAACACTTGGGTAGAAAATATGGTTGCTCTTGGGCGCCTTCATGGTTGTTCTTGGGAACCTGAAGGCGAAGACTATTTTCTTATAACTCATTTGTAATCTCTTGTAACAACTTTCTGAGTATAGTGAATTAGAGAACTGCTCTCTTCCCCAGAGTAGATCGTTTAATCGAATTGGATAAATAAACCTTCATTTAGTTTCTTGCCTTATTATGTTGTATTACCTGTATACGAATTATTATTGTTGTAGACCATTTATTTTGGTTGCTACTATTCTTTGCTCCGCAAGTTGATATTGAATTTTGTTGTAATTTACAACAAGATTCACGACACAAAGCATATATGAACTTCACTTGGATCTTCTTGGTTTCATGGTTTGAATAAATATTAAAAGGTAATTTTCATTAATGTATCCAAGATTTTTATCTATTAGATATGAAAACCTCTAGAGATATATTTAGGTCTAGTATTTGTATGAACTATTGAAGATTGATGTTATTGTATTGGTTAATAGGTGGATACATCATCTATTAGGAAATAAAATTGATCTCATGTTGTTGACTCATACACGAGTTATAATGTAGAGCAATGGGTAGTAATATTAATACCTGATTATAACACATATTACTGATCATATTCATACCGAAGGATATGTCGATGAAATATAACCTAGCAAGTTTCCTTTACTGTTAACACCAAAGTTCACTTTCCTTTCTGGCATTTTACTTTTATGTTATTTCAAAGTTCAAAAACAAAAAATATTTGATAAATCATCCTTAAAATTATAGAAACTATTGAAAGGTTTTGAAACATAACTAGTCAATGTGGAGATGATAAAACACTCGATTCAATATTAACATGAATAGCCCAGAAGATGAGGAAGAACAAATTAAGGAGAACACAATTACTATGACGATCGTCATTGAATCAATTCCGGTGAAAGATAACACTATAGACCAGAACAAGTGATAAAGGAAGACTTAGTACAACCTAAACCATGAGTGGATATTATCCAAGGGAATATGACTTTGAGCAGAGGTATGGAAATTGAATTCATAGCCCTTACTATCGTTAATGGCAAAAATTTCTATCGTTATAGATGAATCAGATGTTGAAGATGAAATAAAATACTGGAAGAATGCTCTGATTTTGTTTGCACTAGGTGATTCTTTATCGATGAATGCTGTCAGAAAATTTATGGAAAAAAAATTGGAACTTTGTTGCTATGCTAGAGTTGTATTCAAATGATGAAGGTTATTTCATTGCTAGATTCATGTCCGAGGAGGATAAGGAAGCAGTCTTGACACATGGGCCTTATTTCATTTATGGAAAACCTCTGTTCATCCGCCAATGGACAACAAATTTTGAAATGCGTGAAGACCTATTGAGAGTGCTACCCATTTGGATTACTATGCCCAATCTACCTCTACACTTATGGGGTGAAAGATGTATATCAAAAATTTCAAGTGCAGTAGGAAGGCTAATCATGGATGATGAATGCATAACTAAAAAATTGAGAGTTTCTTATGCTAGGGTTTTAGTTGAGTTTGATATTACTCAAAAACCTAGAGAGTATGTAACTGTCACATATCACACTGGTAAAGCTATGGATCAGAAAATATAATATGAATGGAGACCTAGCTATTGCCAAACCTGCTTGAAGACTGACCATGACTGATAATAAGAAGCCTACTATGAAGAAAATGCAAGGAACCAAAGTATGGAAACCAATCAATAAACCAATTCAGAAAGATAATGAGGTGGTTAAATTGACTGATGAACCTATCCTTGAAGAGCCTCTGGTAGCTTCGAATGATAATACTAGTGGAAGCTCTCAGGTGATTGTATGTGATAACTCTCATGAAAATAATTCTGATTGGACTGTGATCAAATCTGGCATAATTGATAAAGGAAAAAAGTTATGAATCAGACACCAAAAACTGCATTGTGCCTTACCAGAACACTTTCACCCCTTTAAGATTAGAGAAGATTTTATGGGGAGTCAAAGTCTGGTCCAACGATTGTAACATGGAATGTCAGGGGCATAAATAAAAAGGCAAGGCATAAGGAGGTTAGCTCCTACCTCTTCAGTTTTAAGGTACCAATTGTGGCCTTGCTTTAAACTAGAGTGAAGAGTCCAAAATGCTAGTAACATAAGGAAAAATATGGGTTGTAATTGGAACTTTGTGGACAACTATGAACATCTATCTAATGGTATAATTACGTTACTTTGGGATCCTAGAGAAGTGGAATTTAAAACTACACAAATCGATGAACAATTTATACATGGAGAGGTCAGTGGGCTGGATAATTCATTTTGCTATGCAGTAACAATTCTTTATGCTCTAAACTAATTGGTGAAAAGAAAAATTGCATGGCAGAACATTGAATCTATAGGAGAAAACATAGGTAAGCCTTGGATTGTGATGGGTGACTTTAACAATGTCCTCTATAGTCAAGATAGAATAAGGGGAAACATTGTTAATCAACATGAGGTAGTCGACTTGAAAAATATGATGAATACTACTTGTTTATTTGAGGCTCCTACTAAAGGCAACCACTATAATTGGTCTAATAAGCATACAATTGACCCCATCTACTCTAGAATAGACAAAATTCTAGGTAATGTGGATTGGTTTCAAAAGTTCCATGAAGCCAATTATGTTGTGTTGGCTCCTAACATTTATGATCATGCACCCATTAAAATTGAAATGAAGAAGCAAAATCTACATAGGAATTACTTATTTAGATTTCTGAAGTGTATCACTCAAGATGATAACTTCTTATTTGTGGTGGAAACTAGCTGGCATCAAAGATGTCTAGGATCCCCTATGATGAGACTCTGGTCCTAATTGAAGAGATTGCAAACAGATTTGAAGGCTCTCTCTAAAAAATAATTCTAATATTCATCATCAAATTCAACAAGCTAGAGTAGAGCTCACCAATGCACAACAGGTTTTGCAAAATGATCCTTTTGATAGCCATACCATTGAGGAGGTCAAAAAACATATTGAAAACTTGATTCATCTTAACCAAGTGGAAGAATCTTTGTTGATGCAACTAGCTAAAATCAATTGGTTGAAGCTAGAAGATAATAACAATTCATTTTTCCATGCTACATTGAAAGAGAAAAACAAACAGAAATGTCTCTACACCCTCTAGTATATGGAAGGCCAATTGCTAAGTTGTCATGAAGATATTGAATCTGAAATTCTTGATTTCTATATTGGCCTTGTAGGGACTAAAGTTGATAGTCTGAATAGTGCTAACATTCCTTGTATCAGAAGTGGGAAAACTCTCAGTAGAGATTCTGCTCATACTCTGATTAGACTTGTAGATTCAAAAGAAATATGGGATGCTCTGGCTCAAATTGGTAATAACAAAGCTCCAAGTTTAGATGGTTACAATGCTCAGTTTTTCAAATCTACTTGGAACATTATTAAATATGATAAAACTAGTAACATATACAAAACATTGAACTACTCTTTGGTCACCCTAATTCCTAAAAGACCTACTGCCTCCACCATTAGAGATATGAGGCATATCTCTTGCTGCAACACCTTCTACAAAATCATGTCTAAAATCTTGACTTGTAGAATGGGCAAAGTTATCAACCAGGTTGTCAGTGATAACCAATCTGCTTTCATCTCTGGTAGAAACATTCAAGATAGTATTCTCATGGCCGAAGAGTTGATTAGGGGATATGGTAGGAAAAACATCTCCCCTAGATGCATGGTCCAAATGGAGATCCAGAAAGCATATGTCACTGTTGAATGGCAAGCCTTAAATCAGATTATGATTGAAATGGGATTTCCTCAAATTTTTATTCAGTGGGTGATGGCTTGTGTGAAGATTGTCTCTTATAGATTCTTGATCAATGACCCCCCCTCTAAAATCCTTAAAGCTGAAAGAGGACTAAGGCAAGGGGGTCTTATTTCTCCACTCCTTTTTGTTCTCATCATGGAGTATTTACAAAGAATTCTGCAGGAGCTCTTTACCAAACCTGATTTTAATTTTCATCCTAAATGTGATAAACTTAAAATCATCAATCTTTGCTTTGCTGATGATATCTTGATCTTCTTGAGAGGTGACATTGGTTCTATGAAGCTAGTCATGAACAAAATGGATGAATTTACAAAGTCTAATGGCCTCTACATTAATAAATCCAAAAAATAAATTATACTTTGGAGGGGTCAACTTTGATCTGCAGATTATATACCAACAAGAAACTGGTTTTGATATTGGTGTCTTGCCATTTAAGTATCTTGGTGTTCTTCTAGATAGCAAGAAGCTTTACATCGCCAAATGTCAACCTCTTATAGAGAAAATTCTTGGAAGATTACAACATTGGATTAACAAATTATTATCTTATGTAGGTCGTTTACAGCTGATTAGAAGTATGTTATTTGCAATAGCCAACTACTGGATGCAAGTCATCCCATGGCAAAAAAGGTTATTCATCACATTGAAAGCTTATGTCGTACATTCTTTGGACATGTGATAAGAACCTCGGTAGGAAAACTCCAATTTCTTGGGAGCTTATTTGTGATCTTAAGAGTTCGGGTGCCCTGAATCTTATTTCTCAGCTTGATTGGATAGAGCCTCCATAGGGAAACTTCTTTGGAACATTTGGGATAATTGGGATAAGAAGGATACTTTATGGATAAAATAGGTTCATCACTATTATATGAAAAGTGCATAAGTGGAACTTTATCAGCCTGGTCCAAATTGTTCATGGATTATAAAGTCAGTGTTCAAACATAGAGATACTTTAACATATTTTGAAGCTTGGACAGATGCATATATAGCTGGTAAAAATATCACACAAGGTCCATTCATAAGGTGCTGAGAGGTGAAAAATAAAAAGTAGATTGGAGGAAGATGGTTAGTGACAACTTGGCTCGTCCTAGGGAGGTTTTCACGTCATGGATGACATGCAATAAAAAACTTTTTACAAAAGACAAATTGCTTAATTTTTGGATGATGAATGATGGATTGTGCGTGTACTGTGGTCAGCTGGAAAGTTTTCAACATTTATTTTTTGATTGTGATTTCACTAAATAGATTTGGAAAAGCATCCTAGAATGGTTGGGTTTTACTCATATTCCTTGCAATCGGGATATGTAGCTGAGTTGGGTTACTAATGTTGTAAAAGGAAAAGGGTGCAAGAGGAAACTAATATGTATGGCTCTAGCTGAAATAGTGTATTTTGTTTGGAACATTCAGAATTATATTATTTTTCAAGAAGGAAAAAAGGAGGAGCTTAATAGCCACGACATTAAAGAGATGATACCGAAGAAAGCAAAAACCAATAGAAAACTTCATTTGTATTGTAATAGTCATTTCTAGTTGCTCTGTATAATTGTATACTAGATGCCTGGATCTTTGATAGAATGGCTTGTAATTTGTTTTTGGCAATAAAATCTATATATTATTAAAAAAACAATAAAATGGCACCGTTGGTGGGGACTTGCGGTAGTTTTTAAAGATATTGGGGTAATTTTATCTTTTTATGTATTATGTTTATATTTGTGCATATTTTTGTTTATAGTCATTAAACTATTAACAATGTTGGCTAGTTTGTATATTTGTTTATGTGAGGTATGGTTCCCGAAGAACAAATCATTTTTATCTTGAAATAGAACGAACCGCACGTATAAACAATAACAAAAAAAAAGGAAAGAAAGACAATATCTAAAAGAATCTTATGTTTCAAATCCATAAACCATTGTAGGCTCTAGAAATGATAACATTTATGATAGAATGATATGCCACAATGGTCCAAGACGACTAACCCACAATGGTCCAAGAGTCTTATTTTTCATAACCACAAACTATTTTCAGTTCATTGCAAATTTTTTATGCTAATTTTTTGGGATTATATCACGAAGACCCTTATATACATATCACAAAATTCTAAGAGTTATCTAGTATACTCGAAGCTCCCAAAACCTAAAACAATGTGGTATTCATGACGTCATTTCTAACTTATTGATCAACATAGTGAAATAATGGTACAATCACCAACAAACACAAGTGATTACCAAAAAATTATTGCATAAGTTCTTTCCTCATAACAAGTTCATGGAACCTAAAACAACAAACCTTGTATTCTCCAGGGTGCAACCGGAACTCTATGTGAAGCGAGGGAGAGACACAAATACATGTCAAGGAGATGCCCAACCATAATTTCAATGATCTCAAACAATACATATCTTCATAAATGGATTACAACAATAACCTAAGTTGTTTCAAGATGTTACTTCTGAGGGTTCTCTAATGTCAAAAAGTGCAAAGACATAATTACGATAATTGAATGAATGATGCTCAGTGATCATCAATGTCAGTGAAATATAGACATTGCATAAACAAAGAATTACATCATTGAGTTAAACCCCAATGATGCAATTCTAGTACATAACAAGTTGTTGACACAAAAAGTAGACGAGTTGAATAATCATCTATCTAAGCTTCCACAACAATTAAAAGAAATTCTTGAAGCACCAAAACATAGACATAATATATTATGTGAGCTATCTTACAGCGACTACTCTATTGGATTTCACCCTTCAAGTGATGAAGTAGGCAACTATGTTGGCAACGAAAAAAGGCCTAAGTAATATCAAAGCAACAACTTCCAAAGGAAACATTTCAATCATGGATCGAGATCAGAAGTAGGTCCATCAAATAGGAAACTATATCATAACTAAACTCAAGTACCTAACAATAAAAATCAACAAACCTGGATAATACAGTTAACTAGTTTATGCAGATGTCGAATGCTAACCATAAAAATACTGACACTTCCATTAAAAACCTTGAAACACAAATTGGTCAAATAGCAAAGCAATCGACTAATAAATATAAATATGATTTCAATGTTGCATGAATAAAAATCAAAAGATCATTATCCTCTATCCACTGTCAAGAAGCAAAAAAAACACACAAGACGAGATGAAGTAGGAAGAAAGCTTTAAGGATATCCAAGAGATTTCGCCATAAAAGGAAGCAGATCCTAGTGCAATCATACTAACTATTTTTATAGGTGATATAAAGGTTGGGAATGCACTCAAATACTTGGGCACTATGTGAACTTGATTCCACTGACGGTCGTTCCAAATATCAATGACCTCCAAATAGAACCAACCAAGACAACACGACAAATGGTTGACAAAACATCCAGGAAACCAGTGTGAATGATTAAAGATGTTATGATCAAAATTTAAAAAAAATATAATTTCTTGTAGATTTGATGGTGTTGGGTGTCGAGGAAGATCTAAAAATACCTCTTATCTTAGGAAATAGCTTCATGAAGACCACTAGGAGGCACTGAAGCTCATGGATTGGCTTAACCTAATTAATTACATAAGCATTCTAATATATTATGTGGAACTAAAGCCCATCGATTTTTATCTTTTTTATTCAAATTTTTTCCTATATAAAGAAGGTATTTTCTCACTTCTCTGCCTCTAATATTTCTAAAACATTTTGATCCTTATAATATTTCATTTTCCTAGATGAAAAAATTACTCTTGTCGATGTCAATAGAGCCTCATTCAACACTGATATCGCATGAAACTATTTAGGCTTATATCTTAGTCCCTCTTTATTTCTTGCACTAAGGTGAACTCGTATATAACAACGAGCCATAATAAATAGATCATCAACAATAAATTCGACGTTGTACAAGTTTTAATCCCAAGAGGAAAACACCACATGACCTTTGGAAAACATCACTAGAGGCACCTCCTAAGAGTAACTTGGTGTGTCCTTGCTAATGAGGACTTTCTTCCCTGAACCTGTCCTATATTTTTTGGTCGGTGAAGCTCTTGTTCCACTGTAACTTGAAGGTATAAATGTTTTAAGAGGATTTATGCTTATGATTTTGTACTCACGTTCAATTTTCTGTTTAGATCATTGTGTTAACACCTCTTACATGTCACTCTTTTTGCTGGTGCCGCCATATTGGATCCCCTTCTCTTTAGATTTCTCGAGGAATTCCTTCATTCTTGCTAATGAAATAGAGCCATTCTTTCTGCATGAGGGAAATACAAAATTTAACTCAAAATAATTATAAACAAAAGGAGAGAAAGACATCCTAAAATAAACTTTTTTAGGAAAGAATTAAAGTTGACATGGTATCCATCCACTTCCATCAAATGCCTAACACTTATAGTGTGAATGTGCGAAAAATACACAAGAAGGGGGTGAATTGTGTAAGTTAATTATTTTACACTTATGAATATCAACTTCAAAATCTAAATAAGCTCACAGTCTGATCATAATATTTAGCAGCATAATGAATAGATTTATGAAGCAATAAACAAATAAACACACATAGTTTATCATGGTTCCTCTCCTAAACTGAGAGTAGTTAAATACCCTTGTATCAACAAGATATTTTCCCTATAATCAAACTGATTAGACTTTGCTCAAGTAAACTAGAAAATACTTCAACTACTTAATCACACTAGAAACAGACTTCCGCTCAGGCATCCTAGCAAGATATGTTTGGTCAAGCACACAAGCAAAAGACTTCACTGCTTAAGCAAATCTACAAGAGAATTTCATTGCTCAAGAAAACTAGCAAGAGACTTACTCTACTTAAAAAAAAATTAGTAGAAAATATAACAACTATACTTAATGATCAATCAAAATTATAGAAGTAATACAACAACAACCAAGGTTTTCAACACATAAGATTTCTAAGATATACAAAGATAAGAAATGTTAATAACTTATGCAATAAATGTTATAAAACTTTAGCTCAAAGTTATCCCCTATGTTATTATGATGTTGTGTTGTAACCTTCTCTCAAATCTTCAACTCCCTTTTATAGAGTCAGAAAAAGAGTCGTTGGAAGGCGACTTGCATAAGAGTTCTTTGTTGAGAAGAATTCAAAGAGAGATGTTGGAGGATGAATCTGGTTAAAAGCATTGTTCATTGAGTAAAAGAATTTTCCATAGTGTCTTTATCATACTATGTATCTACCAAAAGGTTATGGTAGACTTAAGAGTTCACATCATCTTTCGTTGAACCCTGCATAACGAAACCCTAGTTGACTTTCTCCAAGAATCTGGATTTTGATAAGATTGGTATGGTTTGGAGACAGAGTACGGGCCATAAGCTTAGAACCTTTAGATGAGGACTTCAATGCCTGAGCTATTACCAGAAATAGGTAGACCTTAATTAGAATCTGATCATTCAGAAGCTGATATATCTTGTAACACCCTTCTAACCCCACATAATAAAACACAACAATAACTTAATTAAATCAGAGTACATCTCAGAAAGGTGCCACATTTTCTTCATAAAACGTATGAACAACATTTATTACTCTCTCAAACGTGTTTTTCAAAACATCTAGAATATTCATTTTTCTTTCATAAATCAATAATCAACAAAACTATGCACCGAAAATATAACTTCATAAAACTTCATTTATTTCATCAAAATACCAAGACCTTAGGTCATTATCAATTATCATCAATAAATACAACTAGCGTCTATTAATTCAAGAAAATCATCATAACAAACAACATATTCTTCACTCGAGCGTGACCCACTCGATGTTACATCTATCAGAGAAAGACACCATATCACTAATAAGTGACTCATAAACAATACATCCAACTACATCAAAGTACCAAGCTATTCTTGAGTATCTGCAGGATGGCATAATAGACCATCACCAAAGGCAGGCAGGGTGAGTAATTACAAATCAATATAATCGACATATAGTAAAGATAATCATGCAACATACATCAAATAGCAACACATCATAAATCATCACCCATCACATCATAAAAACTCAACAAACATCTACTTAACACATATGTATCATGCTATACCACCAAGAATGAAATGAAATTCCTCTAATATGCATGTGGTACCGATTTCAACATGTGATGGACACTGGGCCATCTACCCTCCACAAGGGAGCACAAGATAAACAACAACAACCTAATCCACATAATGGGATTGAAGCCTCAATCATCATAAGTATGATATGAATGCAACGATGCAACAACATCAACATAATCATCATAATCAACACTTGCATCAGCATTCATGTAATTATTCATCATAATCTTCATAAGGCATCTATATATCAGTCATGTAATCTATCAACATATGTGCATCATCACATAGCAATCATGAACATCATCATGCAACATCATAACTCCATTTCACACTCAATCATCATAATTCATCTTGTCAACATGTTCATTAATTAGCAAATATAAACTTCAATTATTCATAACTTCTATGTACTTCGTCATAGCATCATTATTGTAGCATCATTCACAGAACTTATACCATCATATTATTCAACACATAATCATCATAATTCATCAATCCCACACCTACTACTTTACCTACTCATGTCATCATTACTACATATCATCATGATACAACATAATCACCTAAACATCATTTCATCATAATTGCCTAAACATCATTTCACAGCAACATCATAGCAACATAAGGCAACAAAACGAGTCATTTCGAGTCATTCAAGAAAAGAAAATATTTTCCAAAAAGTTACAGGTCTCGCTAAGCGAGATAGCTAGCTCGCTAAGCGAGCAAATCTCTGTTTTCGAACTTCCAAAATTCTCACTTGCTCGCTAAGCAAGCTCCTGCTCACTAAGCGAGATCGGTGATTTCACAAATCCCCAGTCTGCGATTAACAACAACTCAACAATGATTTTCCACTCTAAAATCACAGTTTTTCAATCATTAATCACCAATTCAGCGATAGAACATCAAACCAACACACATATATCACATACAACATAAAATACAACACAATTCATCACTAATTTCCTCAATTCTATTCATCAAATCCTAGGTTTTCTCTAAAAAACCCTAATTCTTCCCATTACCTAAACTCTACGTCAAAATATATTGAAAAGAAATACTCCCCATACCTTAGAGTGAGCTTTTCCACGTTTTTCATCAAAAATCTTCGGAAACCTCTTCAACCCTTCGCTCCTCTTCATCGTTCTTCAGACCTCTTCTTTCTTCTTCTCCCAAAAGCGACTGCAACTGATCATATTCCAAACCTCAATTCCCTTTTTATCAAAATTGCCCTTATGACCCCAAATACTCTTTTCCAACTACGCCCTCAACTTATTCTCCATAATTAACAACATATCCTCAAGACCTCTTCTTCTTTTATTTTAATTAAATAATAATAATTTGAATAATCTAAAATAATTATCCTTAATATTATTATTCAATAAAATAATTCAAATAATCTATTCATCAATACAACAATGGTCGTCTAACACCCAATAATCGACAACAACAAGATACACAATTAAGTTACAAAATCAAATGTTACATATCTCGTTCATAGTCATCAGATTATGATCATTCAGAATTTGAGTCTTTTAGCTTCTCTACATATGTTTTCATCAGGGTCAATTCTGAGTTGAATTTTAAGCTTATGATCCTGCACATTTGAACACAAGTTAGTATACCCAATTTTTATTTAAGTACTTTGTTATCATCTAAACCTAAGGTACAAAGTTTGAGTTTTGGGTTTGTAAGCTCCCCTCGCGTCAAATAGTACAATGGTTGCAATCTCCCCCTTTTTATGATGACAAACAAATGTATTTAAGAACAATGGTTGGTCAGTTTGACTAACTTCACAACATCAGAGTCTGAGGTTTGTAAGCTCCCCTTGAATATAGTACAAAAGTTGAGTTTTGTAACCCCCTAAGTCCTATCCAAGTTAATTAAACTTATCTTGAAATCACAATAAAGTAATATTCAAACAAAAGCAATAATAATTAGGGTTCAGGTAAATAAAATTATTCAAAATACTTTTATCCTCTTAATTACTTCCATAAATTTCTCCCCCTTTTTTCATCAATAAAAAGATAATAAAAGCATAAACTAGTGATAGATAAACATTTTTACCATAATTTTCAAGATGTCAAAGTTAGACTCTAATAGCATGGCGTTTGAGGAACATGAATCAAGGAAGCAAAAGACTCAAAGAATGCAGTCTTCAAGATTGAAGTGGTTTGTCTTAGAAACATCTCTATAAGAACAAAAGATAAATTAACAACAAGGTCACATAACTCTAGAGGTTTTATAGGAAAACACAAGATTTAGAAAAAGAAAGTCATTCAAGTCTGAGAAAAGAGATTATGCAAAGGAGATATACAATTTAATAAGGAGGGAGGCAAGTAAGGTAAAACATAAAGCTGAGGAAATTGCAAAGACTCAGAGATCTAGAACTACAGAGGATAAAGGCACATCTGTTGGTGCCTTTGAAGAAGGCAAGACCTCAGAAGCAAATCTGAATAATCTCAAGAAGAATGAGTGTGATGAGGACTAGAAAGCTTATTTGGAGTCACAATAAGGGACAAATGATCAAACATGAAAACAAATGTAATAGTCTTTAGATTTGGATCATGTAATGTCTCATGAATGAATAAACAACATTTTCACCTCTTTAACATATTAGTCATAAACTATCCTAGATATCAATCAAATATGGTAATGCTTATCAATCAAGGTAAGAAAAAACTAATGAAACATAATAAGTAACACATAGAAGAAACACAAATAAGGAACATTTCATGAAAATAAAATGGATAAGCTACACAACACATAAAAAATAAAAGACAATAAAAGCTAAACAAAAGAATAAGATCCATCCATAGAGACCACCTTGACCTTAAATGGGTCAACAACTTTCAAAGCTTTTGATAACTTCAACTTATCGACCCAAATTTGTGAAGCAATCTCAACTAGAGTTTTCTCTACTCCTTGTTGAATGAAGC
Organism: Lathyrus aphaca; assembly: GCA_963966055.1. NCBI lineage: Eukaryota > Viridiplantae > Streptophyta > Magnoliopsida > Fabales > Fabaceae > Lathyrus > Lathyrus aphaca. The sequence goes on from OZ014522.1 coordinate 560,305,813, forward strand.
TTTCTGAAAGAACCATTCCATAAAGAATGAAACATGACTTTCCCTCGTGAAAGGATATGAGATTCATCTTCAGATAATCAAATATAACTTGAGGAAGGGTGATCTTCAAATCTGAGTTGAGAAGTAGAAAAACTTTTTCGTCAATATCTAAAGAGTCCAAATCATTGTTCTTTGGCATAAAGTTTGAGATCAAAGTCTGATACCATATTAATGACTTAGAGTTAAAATTATATACTTTAGATATGCTGGATAAATCATCAAAGATAAGATGAGGAGGCAAAGAAGATTCCCAAAGGTTCATATCTGGAACAACACCTTCATCCTCATAGTTTATTGTGTTAGCAATATAGGTGTTGTGATGGTGATAGGAACACCAGATACAACATAAAGAATGACATATTCTAGATTAAATTCTTGGATTGAAGCATTAACCCAAAATTCTTTTACCAAATTATGGTAGGTAGAACCATAGAGTATATCAAAGAAACCTTCCCAATCATTATGGGAGACTGTACTTTGTAGATCAATCCCCTAAACCATAATTTCTTACAAATTAACCAATCCTTAAATGATAACTACTAATTGGTTATCCATATCAAGATTAGATCTAGAGGCCATCTTATAAAAGCTTACTCACAAAAGAAGGATTTATATAGAGAAGATAGAGAACAAAAGAAGGATACTAAAAAACCAAAAGAATGAAGTTCTCAAAGATATAGTAAAGTGTTTTGTCAGAAAGGTGCATGAAAACTAAATGTATTTTCTTTAAGATCACTAAAAACCAATCTTTAGGGAACAAAAAAACAAACAAAATAAATAAAAATAAATCAGAGTACACAAAAGCAAGAGCCAAATAAAAAGATGACATGGGGGATTATACACAAAAATCAAAGAGGTTTCACATCATTACGCTTTAGATATTACCCGCTTATCCACTATATAAATAATACAATTGTCAAGCATGTGAATTTATTAAGTGGAACAAATGTTAGAAGAAGACAAAAGATCTTTCCACTTAAATGTTATCTGAAGCGAATAATCCACTTCATAGTCTCAGAGTGTGATATTTTTCAGAAGCCATTTTTATCAGGGCAATTTTTCAAAGCTCTGACTAAAGCTACTTCTGATCAATATTAGACTTTGATACTTTATTCAAAAGCAAGCACAATTCTTCAATAAAGACCATGTTCATATCCTAAAGCCATTTTTATCAGGGGAAATTTTTCAAAGCTCTGAATAAAGCTACTTATGATCAATATTAGACTTTGATACTCTATTTAGAAGCAAACACAATTCTTCAATAAAGACCATGTTCATATTCTATTTGATAAAATCAAATCCCTCAATAGCTAAGGGTTTTGTAAATATGTCAGCTCGTTGATGATCAATATCAATGAATTGAATATCTATTCTATAACTCCCTTCTAAACATATTCCTTAATGAAGTGATGTTTATTCTCAATATGCTTGGTTCTAGAGTGTTGAAATGGATTCTTTGTTAGACAAATAACAACAATATTATCACAAAAGATAGGGATACTACTTCCAAAAATATGATAATCCTCTAGCTGATATTTCATCTAGAGTAGTTGTGTACAACATTTTGCAGCAGAAATGTATTATGCTTCTGTTGTAGATAAATCAATAGTTGCATGTCTCTTACTAGCCCGGGATAATATATTTTCACCTATGAATTGACAGTTTCTACTAGTGGATTTTCTCTCAATTATATCCCCGACATAATCAGCATCATATAATCCAACCAATTTATAATCTAGGTATTTTTTATAAATAAGTCCCAGATTTATTTTTCCTTTCAAATACCTAAAGATTCTTTTAACATCAGATAAGTGAGTTTCTCTCGGATTTGATTGAAATCTGGTAGACACACGCACACACATTTAACAATATATCAGACCTAGAAGTTATGAGGTAAAACAAAGAACCGATCATACCTCTATACAACTTTTGAACCACCTTGGAGCTACTTTCCTCCTTGCTCACATTATAGGTTGGATGCATATGAGTTGTCATAATCTTGCAGTCTTCACGATTAAATTTATTCAACAACTCCTTTGTGTACTTCGACTAATGAACATAAGTTCCACTTTTACTTTGATTGATTTGGATTTTCATGAAGAATTTCAATTCTCCCATCATGCTCATCTCGAATTGAGCCTGCATAGTCTTAGAAATTCTTTGCAAAAAGAGGCATTAGTAGAATAAAAAATTATGTCATCAATATAAACTCGGACAATTAATATTTCCTTCTCCAAAATTGTATGATGAGAATGTTTCTTGTCCAAAATCATACAATTTTGATTAACTCAAACTCAAACATGAAAAAAAGATATCTATTATGAATAACATCGCCTCTTTAACAACTTCACCCTTATAAGACTTGTGCATCGAGGATTATGCACTGTGAAGTCTCTACTTAACCATTTCGTCCTTACATCCATCTAGGGGGCGTTATGTTTCTCCTTAACCATTTCACTTGTTATATTTCTTTTTAAACACTTCGCCCTTACAAACCTCGTGTTTAGGGGCGACATATCGTTAAGTATCTTCTTAACCATTCCTACCTTACCAGTCTCGTACTTAGGGATTATGGACCGTGACAATTATTATAGCTAGACCTATATAGCATCATCTAAATCAATGAACTCACTTACAGTCACATGAAAAGTACGAGAGAACACAAATAAGATTCGTCGAGCTTTGACACACGTGAGGAATGTCGACACGTCTTGGAATATCACTGAGATGAGTCATCATGTTGCATAATGAAGCAAAGTCACATCTCATTAAGTTCGAGGAGTTAATTAACGATTAAATTTAAAATAAATAAAAAAATTATTAACAAAAAAAAACCAAGAGAAAATCTCTATGATCTTTTTCTATAATAGAGTTAGCATTTATGCTCTTGACTATTTGCTGATTGATTAGACTAATTACCTGTCTTTTTTCTTCTTCTTTTTTCATTTATCCTACTTGTTGATGTTGTAGGAATCAGAATCCTTCCCATCTCTCCCCGTTTTCCTTTTTGATTCTGAAATTTCCATTCTTGAAAGAGAAAAAGCTTACCATCATTTAGGACAGACAAAAAAACCTTGTGAGCCATTATATTTATTCCTATCCAAACAAATGAAAAAAACTCAATCTCATCTCAAGCATAACAACAATTTTAATTTTCCTAATTCATCCTTTTGTTAATATACTATTTCTTGGAATATTATATAAAAAGAAAACAATGATTTTTAATTAATATATCATTAATAATTTTGTTTATATTTCACTTTTCTTTTCCTTTAATCACGTGTATCTAAATCTTTTCTTTCTCTTTACCTAAACCTCTAAAAAGGCAAAAGATTGTCTTGAAAGGAACAAACAACTTTTTCTATTACCTTTCAAAAACATATTGCTGACATCTAAAAAATTTCACTTAAATCTTACCATATAAATATTTTATTTAGAAAATAATAAAAAGCTAGAAAACCACTATTATTCCTTTTTTCTTGTCTTCCAATCAATGTTGTCTGATTTGCTTTCTATTCTATCTATAAATTTATAATATAGTATGAGAATTGATTCCTTGAAAGTAGAATAATTGCTTAAAAAATAACTTTTAAGAGAAGCATGGTTACAAAAACATGGCTTTTTTCAAGTGCTCATCTTTTGGTAGATTTGCAGGCTTTTTAAAGCACCATGCTCACCTGTTCCCTGATCACTATGTTTTTTCTATAATCACTTTTTTCTGATAACTTTTTCTATATGGGCCCTTTAATCAACTTAATTGTACTTGAGTATTATCACGTTTGCATAATCCATAGTTGTACTATAAACAATTAATTTAAGTATATAATTAATTTAAGTATATATATATATATATATATATATATATATATATATATATATATATATATATATATATATATTAGATGTTTATGCTTATCATTTGCTATGCATGAGAGTATAATATTTAAGTAAAGAGTTTATTTTAAGGGAGAATCATGCAATCAACAATTGATAGGCTAGCATGTGAGGAAAAAATGTTTTTTATATTTATTTGTGAAGAAATAGATTGCTTCTTTTTGACATAAAGAAACAAATACAAATTAAATGTAAAAAAACAGCAACATGTACTAGTTTATAAAGAAAAGGTATAAAGAACATGTTTGCAAATAATTGAAAATGAAAACACGTGTAGTAGTACAAGAGAAAATATTCAGTATATCTTTTTGACATTACTGTTAGTTTTAAGGTAGCTTTCCACAAACTTGCTTACTATATATATGATAATGTTATTCAATGAGATTAAAACGTATGCATACCTGGACCCCATCATTTGGATATATTCATTTTCTCCGTAATTTAGTACGAGACGGATTAAAGATTTAGATTTATATTTTCTAATGTATTTGTCAAATTCCATTTCGATTTTTTGAGACCTTTTGTAGACATAAACATTTATTTATGTGAATTTTTGTATTTTTAAATCTAAAAGATATAATGTCCGCGAGTTCTCTCTACTCCATTTATTTCGTCTTCACTTTTAATATGAAACAAGTTAAAATTTTATATTCACACTCTCAAGTATTTCTACCTCGTCTGTTCCATTTTTAACAGGTTTTTATAAAACGAATTTAAACAGGACATCACCCCTATTGAGACTTGATTTTTTATAAATAAAATTTCAAATGCATTTATTTAATTGATTTTTTATAAATAAAATTTCAAATGCATTTATTTAATGTAATTCATTATTCAAAACCCTAGGTACACCGGATGATGGAAACTTAATCATGTTTTTTAAGAATATATATTTGAACATGAATAGAATTTAATTATAGTAATATTAATAAGAAAAAAAATATATGTAGGTAAGGATAATCCAAGAAGTTATATAATTATTCAAATAAAAAATTGATTCAAAATTTGGAAAAGACATGCCCATAACGACATTGAAGCAGAAATGATCTATCTTTGTTCAATAATATTCGTCACACTCCATGGGACCAGAACAAGCTGGCAATTCTGCTCTCATTATGCCAAAAATATCTATCTGAATTTTCTTCATTATATTTGAAAAGACAGATTTATTTCTTAAAATATGTAAGAGCAAATGATTTTTATTCCTAGAATTTATCCTATTTGAACTTGAAATTTTGAGCTTTTATTTATTTTTCATAAAGAGTTCAAATTATAACTTAAAAGCAAGGGAGCCGATATATATATATATATATATATATATATATATATATATATATATATATATATATATATATATATATATATATATATATATATATATATATATATATATATATATATATATATATATATATATATATATATATATATATATATATATATATATATATATATATATATATATATATATATATATATATATATATATATATATATATATATATATATATTACAGAAAAGATCCGGACAGGTTTTCGTGGCCTTTAATTGGGATTGTGAGGAGAAGGGGTGGTCTACATGTAATGTATTTCAACGCCCAAGTAAGTTTCAATGTGAAACAAACCAAAGTGTGAGAAAATAAGGGTTAAAATAGAATACCTGACCCTCCAAAGGTGGAGGATTTTTATAAGGGTACATGCCCGAAGGTTGTGGGCGCGTAGCCTTTGAATGAGCGTAACTGCCTTCTGAAAATCTGGAGGGTTGTTGGCCGCGTGGAAGGAGTTATGGCGCGTGAGGGGGAGGTCCCCATCGGTCGGCTATATTCCAACGATTCTTTTCCAACAACGGCCATATCCTAGTTAATCTCTTAATGGGCTTATGCCAAGTTGAATATTGGATTGAGCCTCAATTTGACGTAGGACACATGTTAGGTCAGTCCAGAACAGGAGCCCCCAAGCCGATGTGCTCGAACGGGGATAGGGTGTAACGCCCCAAATTTTATTTAATTATTTTCTTTGGAACGTTGGGGTTGGGTGTGTGTAGAATAATATATTATTGAATATAATTTTAATTTGAGAATTATATTGTGGTGAATAATTATATTATTAAGTGATAAAATAAATAATTGGAGAATATGAGGTGAGGGGAAAGGTGGTCATTTGGGTGGATTTAGTGAGGGTAATAGTGGAAGTCCCTAAGTTGGTCTAAGGGATTAAGTTGTAAAAGGGAAAAAGGGATCGTATTTTGAGAAAAAGGAAGAACGATCCTGAAATTGAGAAAGGAGAAGAGAAAGGGGCTAAGGTCGAAGAGAAGAATCCGCGAGGAAGAAAAATTATCTTCAAAACCAAGGTAAGGGTGTGATTCTTCCATCTCTAAAGGGTTTTATGATGGGAATTGGGTAGGTTAAGGATTAGGATTTTTTATTTTGGTGGATAGAAGAAGAATGGTGTTGAGTAGTTAGTGGTTGTTGTTGTTAATTGATAATTACATGGTCATATCCTAGCTAACCTCTTAATGGGATTATGCCAAGTTGAATACTGGATTGGGCCTCAATTTGGCGTAGGGCACATGTTAGGTCAGTCCAGAACAGGAGCCCCCAAGCCGATGTGCTCGAACGGGGATATGGTGTAACGCCCCAAATTTTATTTAATTATTTTCTTTGGAACGTTGGGGTTGGGTGTGTGTAGAATAATATATTATTGAATATAATTCTAATTTGAGAATTATATTGTGGTGAATAATTATATTATTAAGTGATAAAATAAATAATTGGAGAATATGAGGTGAGGGGCAAGGTGGTCATTTGGGTGGATTTAGTGAGGGTAAGAGTGGAAGTCCCTAAGTTGGTCTAAGGGATTAAGTTCTAAAAGGGAAAAAGGGATCGTATTTTGAGAAAAAGGAAGAACGATCTTGAAATTGAGAAAGGAGAAGAGAAAGGGGCTAAGGTCGAAGAGAAGAATCCGCGAGGAAGAAAAATTCTCTTCAAAACCAAGGTAAGGGTGGGATTCTTCCATCTCTAAAGGGTTTTATGATGGGAATTAGATAGGTTAAGGATTAGGAATTTTTATTTTGGTGGATAGAAGAAGAATGGTGTTGAGTAGTTAGTGGTTGTTGTTGTTAATTGATAATTACATGAATTAGATGAAAAAAATTGGTAATTACAATGAATTTTGGCTGGTATTGGTGTTTTGGTATGATGTTTTCGTAGTAGAATGAGTGCAGAGCACAAAGGAGGGGATCTGCGAAATCGTAGAGCTCGCTTAGCGAGCAAGTTAGATTTTGGAAAACTCAGAACTCGAGAGTAGCTCGTTTAGCGAGCAATGACCCTCGCCCAGCGAGGCCTGGAGCGTGAAAAGTCGATTTTTAATTCCGAAAAATTCCTTAAAATTACTTAAATGATTTAATAATGCTTAGGAATCGATGTGGCGTAGTTGGATGTAGTAAAAAAAGAGTTATACACATAATTGTAGGGATAATTAGTATAACTTGAATATAAACATAGTTGATATGTTTGTTGGCTTTGTTGTCATTGTGACGAATTGTTGTTGTCGTGATAAGGTACACATGATTGTTGATGTATGTGTATGTATAATAATGTTGTATATGATGTTGCTCCGTTTGTGGTGGATGAAGTTGATTTATGTGGTTATATGCTAAAAGTGCATGATATTGATGATAATGGTAGTGATAATGAATCGTTGTATGTTGATCGGTGTTGTGATGAGTAGTCGTATATGAGTTGTTGTTGTTGAACATTTCGGAAAGAGGGATTGTTTTGGATTCATCCAAAGTAGATGCAATGCAACAATGGGAAACTCCGAAGTCAGTGACAAAGATTAGAAGTTTCTTGGGATTGGCTGGGTATTATCGAAGATTTATTGAAGGGTTTTCGAAGTTGGCACTTCCGTTGACCCAATTGAGTTGTAAGAATAAAGCCTTTGTGTGGGATTCTCAGTGTGAGAAGAGTTTTATTGAGCCGAAGAAGAAGTTAACTACTGCACCAGTTTTGATTTTGCCAAAAGTAGATGAACCATTTGTGGTTTATGTGATGCTTCTTTAATGGGTTTAAGTGGAATATTGATGCAAGATTGTCAGGTTCTGGCGTATGCTTCACGTCAGTTGAGAATTCATGAGAGGAATTATCCTACTAACGATTTAGAGTTAGCAGTTGTGGTTTTTGTCTTGAAGATTTGGAGACATTACTTGTATGGTTCGAGTCAGGTGAGAGTGTTGTACTTGGACTTGAGATTGTGCAACATACTACTAAGATGGTGAAGTTGATTCGGGATAATATGAGGACTTCACATTGTAGGCAGATGAGTTATCATGACAAGAGAAGGAAGGATCTTGAGTTTCTGGAAGGAGATCATGTGTTTTTTAGGGTTACTCAGGTGACCGGTGTTGGACGAGCTTTAAAGTCGAGGAAGCTTACTCCTAAGTTTATTGGACTGTACCGGATTTCGGCGAAAGTTAGACCAATTGCTTATAGAGTGGCGTTGCCACCGAGATTGTCCAATTTGCATTATGTGTTTCATGTTTTGCAGCTTCGGAAGTATGTTTCGGACCTGTCACATGTAATACCGATGGATGAAGTTAAGTTAAGAGATAATCTTACGGTTGAAGCATTACCAGAAAAAAATGATGATCGGGAGGTAAGGTTGTTGAGAGGCAAGGAGATTGTCCTTGTGAAAGTGGTTTAGGGAGGAGCTACCGATGGGCATATGACTTAGGAATTAGAGAGCAAGATGCGAGAGTCGTATCCGAATCTTTTTGCATGAGGTAAGTTTTTGAGGACGAAAACCTTTTTAGTGGGGGAGAGTTGTAACGCCTCAAATTTTATTTAATTATTTTCTTTGGAATGTTGTGGTTGGGTGTGTGTAGAATAATATATTATTGAATATAATTTTAATTTGAGAATTATATTGAGGTGAATAATTATATTATTAAGCGATAAAATAAATAATTGGAAAATAAGAGGTGAGGGGAAATGTGGTCATTTGGTGGATTTAGTGAGGGTAAGAATGGAAGTCCCTAAGTTGGTATAAGGGATTAAGTTGTAAAAGGGAAAAAGGGATCGTATTCTGAGAACAAGGAAGAACGATCGTGAAATTGATAAAAGAGAAGAGAAAGGAGCTAAGGTTGAAGAGAAGAATCTGTGAGGAAGAGGAATTCTCATCAAAACCAAGGTAAGGGTGGGATTCTTCCATCTCTAAAGGGTTTTATAATAGGAATTGGGTAGGTTAAGGATTAGAGATTGTTGTTTTGGTGGATTGAAGAAGAATGGTGTTGAGTAGTTAGTGGTTGTTGTTGTTAATTGATAATTACATGAATTAGATGAAAAAAATTGGTAATTACAATGAATTATGACTGGTATTGGTGTTTTAGTATGACGTTTTCATAGCAGAATGAGTGCAGAGCGCAGAGGAGAGATCTGCGAAATCGCAGAGCTCGCTTAGCAAGCTGGAGTTCGCTTAGTAAGCAAGTTAGTTTCTGGAAAACTCAGAACCCGAGAGTAGCTCGCTTAGCGAGTAATGACCCTCGCTCAGCGAGGCCTGGAACCTGAAAAGTTGATTTTTAATTCCGAAAAATTCCTTAAAATTACTTAAATGATTTAGTAATGCTTAGGAATCGATGTGGTGTAGTTAGAGGTAGTAAAAGAGGAGTTATACACATAATTGTAGGGATAATTAGTATAACATGAATATAAACATAGTTGATGTGTATGTATTATGATTAGGGGTGGCAACCGGGCATGCCCGCTCCGCAAAAGTCCGCAAAAAATGGGGCGGGGCGGTCAAACTTAAGGATGCGGGCCTAAAACCTAAGCCCTCCCCGCAAAAAAGTGAGGGTGGGGCGGGGAAAGCCCACGGACATTTCACTTTTTAAGCCTAAAAATACAAAAATTTAAGTAAATATGCATGTCCGCAAAAGCCCGTGACGAAAACGGGGCGGAGCGGGGCAGACACTTTTGAGGGTGGGGGTCTAAACTCTTGGCCCACCCCGCACTAAAGTGCGGGCAAAACGGGCATGCCCAATGGGCCGGACCCATTTTTCCACCCCTAATTATGATGTTGTATATGATGTTGCTCCGTTTGTGGTGGATGAAGTTGATTTATCTGGTTATATGCTAAAAATGCATGATGTTGATGATAATGGTAGTGATAATGAATCGTTGTATGCTGATCAGTGTTGTGATAAGTAGTTGTATATGAGTTGTTGTTATTGATGTCATATAATGAAATTGTTGCATGTATGCATGTATGTCATCGGTGTTGTATGACATGTTGCATAGTTGAATAATATACCAAGGTGGGGTATGTTAGTTGTGGTGATGTTGATGCGGTCATGAAATAGGGATCGTACAAGGGTGTGATCATAAAATAGGGATCATACTGGACCATGAAATAGAGTTCGATGGGTGTGATCATGAAATAGGGATCATACTGGACCATGCATAGAGTCAAGTATGGTCTCATTGCATGATTGTTGTTGTTGTTGATGTATATAATGTTTTGATGTATATGATGTTGTTGATGTATATGATGTTGTTGATGTGTATGATGTTGTTGTGAATAAGATGTGGTTGTATAACGTTTGTTGAGAAGCGGTGCCCTATTTCTAATACTTGCTAATTCTTATTATATTACTCTGTGATATAAGTATTTCACCTCTTCTGTTTGAATGTTACCCTTATGTTGGTAATGTGTAGGTGAGTAGGATAAGTCGAATGATGGTCAGTGAAGTTGTAGTACTTCACGTCGTTAGAATGGCGGCTCTAATACGTCACTTTGGGTGTCGGGACAACCTTTGTTTCGTTTATTTTATTTAAGAAAACATTTTGTAATTGTTTAGTGATTTGGAGTTTCTTTAAAAACATTTCCGCTACATGTTGAATAATTTATTTTGAAAACTGTTCCGGACTGGGCCTTTAAGTCAGTGTCGGGAAAAGGCCCAATCCGTCGGGAAAAGGCCCAAACAGTCGGCCACGACCCACTATCTAGAGGTGAGGAGACAATGTCTCCTCTATGTTCGCCACGTCACCCAACTACTCGCCTCTATCGCCTAAAATGTAGGGGCAGTTGGACCAAGGACAAGACCACGTGCTAGGTCTTACTTGCTCCTACGCATTCCTTGGTTGTTCTTCCTTGGGCCTAGCTGATCCAGCCCAAGGAAGGTTGTTGGTCCAACGTTGGGGGCACACTATAAATACCCTCTTTCACTGGAGGGTCAGGTATTTTGAATCTTTTCTCTTCTACCTTTATGTGCTTGCATTTTCCCTTTGGCATTGGAGTGCCTTGTATGTACACCCCCTCCTTTCTCAGTCCATCATCGTGCTTGTTGTCCAACACCTGGAAGGTTCCTTCTGATCAGGTCAGGTCAGTGGGGTCGTCTATGGGAATCTAATTTTTCCCCATCTTCAATAACAGAAGATCAAAGCTTCAATTCACCTCTTTCAACCATCCAACATGACCAGCGAACACGAGGACAACAGTGTCCTTGACCTCGTCGACTACAACACCGGGATGGAATACGACCAATATGTCATCCACGAATCCGACCCGAGGGACGGACATCCTGCCACCCCATCCCCTGAGCCCGAGGAAAACGGCATTCCCGAACCTCAGCTCTCGGCACCCTTTCAACCCATCCTAGTACCGGTCGAAGGGGATCCCACTATGATAGTTATGGTGAACGCGCTCAACCAGACCAATCTCATGTTGTTTCAACAGCATGAGAGGATCATGGCGCTCGAAACACAACTAAAAACCAATCCTTATCGACATGGCCGTGGACCTCAAGCTGAGAGACGCCAACCAGAGGCCACCAAGAAGCTAGGACGATCACCTCCTTGACGCGGGCGACGCTCCCCTAAACCAAAGAAAAACAAGGCCAATGGCGCCATGAGCGGTTGGATGACCAATCAAGGATATCTCTTTGTCACAATCAGAGCCCTAAGAATGAGGATTACTCACCCCTGAGGAGCGACGAGAATGAACCTCGTTGCCCGATGTCTCGGGATATCATGGAAACTCCACTCCCAACGGGTATGGAGAAGCCCCTACACCTGGCGACGTACGATGAGACTACTAACCCTGAAACCCACGTCGACAACATCAACGTCATGCTCGACTACTGTAACGACGTTGTGGGAATACCAAATGCAGGTTATTCTATACGACTTTCAAGAAGTGAGCCATGGCATGGTACAAAAGTCTGGCCCCTGAGTCTATCACGTCCTGGAGATATATTTGCTTGATCCAAAGACATTTCAACAATAAGAATTAAGTCATTCGAAAATAAAATATGAGATAGATGTGATATGACTCCCCTTCTAAAACATAGCAGTTTTTAAGTTCCAAAATTACCAATTGAATCCTTAATTTTGTTTGTAATATGGCAAGAACTAACAAGTAAGGAGATATGAGTCTGTTAGCTGAGATTTTGAGGTCAATGTTGGATTGAGTATGATGGGCAAAAGAAATATTTTTAAAGAGATGTTTTGACTTCAACGGGAATTATTTTGGGAGATCTTATTCGAAAAGGTCCTTTATATAAGAGGGAAATGTTGGTTTTAAGGATGCAAAATGGAGGTTGAGTTCGACGAAGGTTTTAAGTTTTGAATAAGGATGATAACTATCTTTTGTCCTTATCTGTTTCTCTAAGATGGTGTGTGTAAAGTTGTAGCAAAGTGAAGGCATGCAAGCGAAACGTGTCATTTTCTAGAGAAAAGACCGTTGATGGCGGTTATTTTCGACTTAGTATGAATAGAGGTCTTAGGGTGTAGGATTTTCGTGTGTTCAATCGTTGTACAAATTACTCTAAGTATCTAAGTGTGTTGAAAAATGAGTTCGTTGAGAATGTACGTGTGAATCACCATATTTTCATTTCAATTGAAGTCATTTACGGTTTATCAATTACTTTTTCTTATTGCAATTACTTTGAAGTTCTTTATTGCAATTCCTTTACAAATTTTGCATTTAGTTTTAAACTTTAAACAACATTCTCAAAGAATGGGAATTATCTAAGTGTTCATAGACTTTCAAATATAATTTAATAAGAACACATGTTATATGATTCACTGGTTGATCCTGTAAAGTAAATATTTTTTGGATACCAGAGGTTGTTTACCAATTTTCACAACAAAGAGGCTCCATTTGTCTAATAATATCTTTGAATGAATTAAAGAAATTTGTATGGTTTTTATTCTAAATGATACACATTATTAAAGATATAATGCGGTGATATATAATATTCTTGATATTTTCAAGAATGTTCAAACCATCAAAAGATTCCATGATAAACTCTATTCAATTCGGTCATAGGAGTTTTCAAGTTCAATTTTGAGGATCATGTTTTTTTCTTTCCAATAAGTAATGATATTCACTAAAATAGCACAAAATGTGTTAAAACCTGAAAACAACGACCAGAAATATTACTTCCGCTTTAAAAAATATATAGGAATGCAATACCAATCATAAAACAACACTAAAGACTTATCAAAACTGGAAAATAACCATTTCCATGAAAGAAACTTAATCGAATTGATCGTGTCGGACACCGACACCTTATCCTCCTTAAAAACCCAGTTATTCCTACTAAGCCACAAACTCCACATTGTAGCTGCCCATATTACTAACTACTTATCATTTCCATAAAGATGCCTAGATGAAGATAAGAAAGAGTAAAAAGACAATACGCAAGATTCTTCCGGTCGAAGCGCTATACCAGTCCAACGGAAAACTCTACTCCAAACTTCTGAAGAAAAACAACAGTGCAGGAAAAGATGCACACATGTCTCCTCCATACTGTCACATAGCGGACAAGAAAAAAAAAGCACCCCAAAGGCTAATGTTTGTTTTAATAAACTAATATTTGGTTGCTAGACGGTCTTTAAACATCCTCCACAGAAAAACTTGCATCTTAGAAGGAAGCTTAGCTTTCCACATGATTCTAAGGGCTGATAACAAGTTAGGAGGTAGAACATCTTCATCATACGAAAAATTGCAATTGAACTTTGAAAGTTAAACATAACAAGAGGAAACCGTAAGTTGAGAATTAACAACATCCAACTCCCACGTATAAGAATCTATAACATCCATAACCGATTGCAAATCGTCCAACTCCCTTGCCATAATTGTACCTGCAGCGAAAGGGAGGAGGGTAAATTCCCACTTCCATCGATAATCATATAAACCTTGGTTACTTTCTCGTGGTTGAGAGGGTGAAATACCATAAGGACTACACGAAAGTACATCTAGATGAAAAACACATCTCCTTTGAAATGATTGATGCCATTTTATATCACAAAAAACTTTATCTAGACATTCTTGGAGAGACCATCACGTCCAAGTAAAAAGGTGTTAGAATAAGCCAAGATGCATAATGCTACAACTAGGGCTGACAATGAACCAAACCAACTCGAAAATAGTTTGAAATTCGATTCGACAATTAAATCGTTGAACTAGGTTCATGAACCAAATGAGCTGAATATGAGCTAAAAACAAAGTTCGTTAACTAAATGGGTTGAACTTGAACTATACATAGTTCGACTCGTTAGGTTAATGAGTCAACTCGATTATATATGATATGAATTATATTGTCTTTAAGAGTAAGTTAAAATATTTGCTCTAAATCTTAACCCTGTTTTTTTTAAACTAGCGATTTTAATTGATAATTATATTTTCAAGAGAACAAATTATTTCTAAAAAAAATTATACAAATAGAACCAACATCGTATAAATTTCAATCTTATAAATTTAATTTAAATTAAATTAAATTAATAAGATTGAAATTTATACGATGTTAATTTATTAAATTAAATTAATAAGATTGAAATTTATAAACCTAACAAATTGAACAGAGATGTTCGTGAACTTCTAAGAAGTCGAATTTGAGCTGGAAAAAAAACCGCGAGGAACTTGAACTCGAACTCGAACTCGAACTCAACAAATTCTTAATGAGTCGAGTTTGAGCTGAAATTTTTTTTGTGAGGAATTCGAACTCAAACTCGATCAATTCTTAACTAGTTGAACTGATCCGATGTCAATTCGATTAAACTCATTTCCAACCCTAGCTAGAATTATTAATGCAATCTATACAGACTTTATAGTTTCTTATATTAACAAGTGCACCCCCAACTTTTTCATGTGCTCCTATAATTAAATTAAAATCTCACACAAGACACCAAACACACATCACATTATCATCAACTTCTTAGTTCATGCCATAAATTATGGAGAATTACTTGTATTTGCATTATTCAAGAAGTGATTTGTGAATACAATATTTAATAACAGGACAAGGACAGGAAGAATTTCAAAGATACCAAATACGCAAGAAAATCCATGAGCATTTGTTTTCGTTATTAAAATTTTGTCTTCCTCAAATTAATTTTGAGTGGTGATAACTCTCGACTTTTAAATAAAGATTATTTTCAATAAAAAAATTTAAATCAACATTTTAAATTAATTTATTCCAAACGATTCATTTCTAAATATAATTTATTAATAAATCAAGATAAAGTTTTTAGTTTATGCTTTTTATGGTATTCCTAAACCAAACACAAGTGTGTATAAATCAAGGATTTAAGCTGCCACCCTTGATTAAACTTGGTTTTTCTTACTAATTCTTTTTAAAAAAATTCTATTATGTTTATTGGAAATTTAAAAAAATATTAGAATTTTTTGAAATTTTCAATAAAAGGTCAATGATTTTCGAAATTATTTTAAGAAATGTCGGAATTTTTTAGAAAACAATTTCAAAAAAGTTTGATTTTTTTTATATTACCAAATATTTTAAAATTTTCGATAAACTACCATATTTTTCAAAATTTCCGATAAACTACAACACTTTTTAAAATTTTCAACAGTGTAAATAATTTTTTATTCAGAAAAAATAATTTAAAAAAATTCATACTGACAATATAAAATCAACTATCAAAAATTTGATATGTTAACAAATATTTTAAATGAATTACCATTTAAAAATTATGAAAATTCATAGAGATGTCAAATTTAATAGTTTAATTGTGTTGTTTCTGAGAACCATTGGATTCTTATTATTGCTAATTTCAAATGGGCCAACTGTTTTTAGAAAGTATAGCCCTTAAAGCCCATTCTTCTCTTTTTCCCTTTTGTGATTTATTATTTATGGGAAAAAAATATTGGAATTTTGGATCCAGAATATTTCTCTTTAGAGGACTAATCAAGAAATGGAGTAATAATTTTAACCATTTTCTGAAATTTAAAATTTGTTCATGAAAAATAAATTACTCTTCAAATTTTTTTGGTATTGTAAAACGCATTAACATTTTACTGTTTGATTGTGTGTAAAAAAAAAATTTAAAAATTAACTATTATGTGGGTTAAAAAATATATTCCTCAGTTTTAAAATGTCTAATTAAATGAATTTCAGATTATTTTTTTTTTACAAAATGAATAGTTAGTCATAATTGACAGAAAGTTTTAAAAATTAATTATTTTAAAATATTTGAAAACCATTCAGTATCTTTGAAAATATATTTCACATAAGTGAAAAATTCAAAAGTTGTAAAAAGCAATAAAATAGCTATTCAACCGTTAAATGTAAATTTTAAAAATGATTAATACGTACCTATTTTCCCCAAGCAAAAAAAAAAGTTTGCAAAAATTTCTTAATATTTAAAGATTTTTCAATTTTGATCCTGCAAAATTATTTGTTGTAAAACTAACATGATTATACGAAAATTTTGTCATTTTATATCCTGTAAAATTATTTATTTTGTAGAATTAATCTTTCCATTTTATTAGAGAGTTAGTTTTACAAAGATAGTTATACCAAAAAAACTATTTTACAAGATCCAAACAAAAATAATTTTTATATGGAAAGTTTAGTTTTACAACAAACAATTTTGGAAGGTTAAAATTGATAGAATCTTTAAATGTTAGACAAATTTTTACCATATTTTTTTTGGTTTTTACAAAAAGCATCTGTATGACATGAAAAAATAGATAATAACCTTTTAAAAAATAATAATTTTTTATGTTTAAAAAATTATTATAATATTTTCTATTAAAAAGATGTTCATTTAAAAATGTTCGGTAAAAATAAATTTGACATTGGTATAAATAAAAAATTTAATTAATTTATGATTTTATAGATTTTGTTTTTGTGAAAGGTATGGGCGTGGAAGGAAGTTGAGGGAGATTGCTCTAAACACAAACTAAATGGATGAAGTGAAATTGGGCTTACAATTTAATTTTATTTTTTTATAATATCTTGGAAATTATACCCTGTATCCCTATAATCATCCTGATATCCCTACATAATTTATAAATTCTAATTTTGTCATTTTAATATTTAATTAATAATTTAAATTTTTTATCGCGAAGTCAGAGTAAAAAAATAATATTTTTTAATATTGGACGAGACGAACCGGAAGTACAATGGGTAAGTTATCCGGTTGAGAAATTTACAAATCGGAAGTAGCAATAATGAGTTATCCAGTTTAGAAAATTACAAACAGGAAGTAGCATTGTTATGTTTTCCGGTTCAGAAAGTTTCCAAACCGGAAGTAGCACGCATGCGTTATCCGGTTGTGGAATTTCTTAACCGGAAGTAGCAAGGTTAGATTATCCGGTTCGTTTATTTTAATTGCAGTACATATTTTAATTAATTAGAATATTTATTTTACTTTAATCAAATTAACTAGACATTAATCGAATCGGATAACACAACCTTGCTACTTCCGGTTAAGAAATTCCACAATCGGATAACACATGCGTGCTACTTCAGGTTTGGAAATTTTCTGAACCGAAAAACATAACAATGCTACTTCCGGTTTGTAATTTTCTAAACCGGATAACTCATCATTGCTACTTCCGATTTGTAAATTTCTCAACCGGATAACTTACCCATTGTACTTCCGGTTCGTCTCGTCCAATATTAAAGAATATTATTTTTTTACTCTGACTTCTCGATAAAAAATTTAAATTATTAATTAAATATTAAAAGAGCAAAATTGGAATTTATAAATTATGTAGGGGTATCAGGATGAATGTAGGGGTACAAGGTATAATTTCCTAATATCTTCGGATACTTTTATAATTAAACTAAACCCGATACCTTTCGGTTTTTCATAATATTAAAAATATTAGCCTATAAAAGAAATAAAAATAGACTAACAAAGAATATGGTATGCATACAAAAAATGCGGTAGGTTTATAAAAAAAATTGCCAAGCATTTTTATCGATATATTCAAAAAATCAATTAGTGTCAAATTTACCGATCTTATACAATCGAATTTTCCCCTTAACCCAAAAAAATTTGATAGTGTTAATTTATCGGTTTTCCTAAAAAACTTTTAAGGTTATCATATTTTTTCAAAAACTCCCATGATTACCGAATTTTTCCATAAAACTGTGTCGCGGCACGAAAAATGCCCCGGTGTAACAAACGCTCGAAATAAAAACAGAATCGCCACCGAAGTTTATTTATTCCAAAAATGAAAGGGAAAATGTCAATAAAACCCTAAAATAAAATAGAATGGTCGTCGCAATCAAGTTCGGATTTGGGAGTCGGTTATGCGAGTGAAATGTATTAATACCCTCACACCCGTTGTATTCAACAAGAACCGTTTAGTTAGTTTTGCAAAAGAGTGTTAGCTTACGTTTATTGATTTCTTCTACTCATTAAAAGTTTGAGAGGAAAAAGAAAATGACTTAAAAAATAAGATTTTTTTTATTAGGGTGTTTAATGAGATTGCGAGTCTTGCTCATATGTATTCTCAGGTGCGATAGGGAATTCAAAGCTATGTAATTCTAGCCAAGGAAAGATATTCTTGGATTTTTATTACACTGCTTGACAAGACGCTGAATATGGCTCCTACGTACCCTCTAGTGCGATGAGGAATTCTAAGCTACATAGTTCTTTGGTAGCAAATGTTTGTGTGTTGGTTGATTTTAGTTACCGATGTTTTAGTCGCATTCTAGCAGTTAAGAGTTGCTTGTATGCTCATGCACGAGAGACTTTAGCATTTGTTTGTATTGCAATAATATGAATCTTGTTTGATTGCAGTCTAGCGGTTAAACATTGTTTATATGCTCGCGCGCGGGAGGCTTAAACGTTTGTTTGTATGCGGTAGAATGGATAAAACGCCAATCGTTAGTGAAGTTTTTTGCAGTCGCACTATGGTGGAAAAATATGATTTGATTGGTTGAATTTGTTTTTGTGTGGATGAGGAATATTTGAACAACTAGGTAATTACGGTTATCATTTAAATACTCGAGGAAGAGGATGGATAATTACGTCTAACTAATCATTTTTCATCAAAGTGGTTTATAAAATTTGTGAGGTGAATTAAGTTACAAGTCTTTAACGAAAGACAAGTATTCAAATAACAAGATAATTACGACTAACATTCAAATACTTAGGAAAGAGAATGGATAATTACGTCTAATTAATCCCTTTTCATCCAATAATGGCTTAACTAAATTCGATTAATTATCGAGGAAAAGAGAGCATATTAGTCCAAACTAATCTTTTTTCAACCAATTAAATTATGAAAAGAACTTGAAGCGTTCTTGATTGATTTTTGAAAAAGATTTGATGTTGATCAAGTGTTTGATGAGTTTTTGTTTGAAATTCATTTGAAAAAGTTTTGTTTTGAGGGTGAAGTGATTTTAAAAATAACTTGATGTTTATCAAGTGTTATTTATTTTTGATTTTCTTAAAAGATTGATTTTAATGATATATATATATATATATATATATATATATATATATATATATATATATATATATATATATATATATATATATATGTTTAATTATTGTAAAAAAAAATTCTTTCATAAACAACCTTGTCATTTCAAAAAACTAACAATTTAGTCTCTAAGGTCAAAATCCACAGATAAATCTGAAAGAAAATCCTCAGGAAACCTGCGAATTTACATACGGATTTTGACGTTATGGACTAAATTGTTAGTTTTTTGAAATGACAAGGTTGTTTTAGAAGAATTTTTTTTTACAATGGTAAACCAAAAATGGTCTATATGGTAGGGGTAAAATGATAATAACCCTAAAAAATAAAACAAAAACAAAAAGAAAAGGGGTGTGAACATGGCAGTTGGGTGGTGAGATGCCTAAAAGGTGTTTGGGTTCAAAGTATAGGCCTAAAAGCACTCAACACACATTAACATGGAGTGTATGAAGTAATGAGGGTGTTGAGATTGGTAGAAAACAAATTCCAATAGGCCAACAAAAACAAAGAAAAAAGGAAAAACAAAGGCAAAAAGAAAAAAAAGGAAGTGGCCTTGTGGTCTGAATGTTTTTGAGACTTAAATGGACCGGGTTGAGCCCAATGGCCCGAACCCATTCACAAACCCTAATATAAAAACTAAAATCCACCCATCTCTCCATTTTCCTCTTTTTCTTTTCTCCCCTTAAACACAAACAACTAAACACACTTTTTTCCCTATGTTCCGGACTGCCCCAAATTACGGATTTGGGCCTAAGTACTCTCTCACGCCCAATCATCCCAATAACCCGTTGACGGCCGCTCGACATATCGCTCGCTCGACATCAGTACCATCCGACCAACAGACAAGCCGAGCGAGACAAATATCGCTCCAATGGCTAGTTCCTAACCGTTAGTGGTTATTACGGAATCCACGATCCACGCCCAACAATACGCGTCAATGGCCATCCACTTGGACTAGTATAAAAACCCTCTCATTTGAGAGGGTCGGGTATTCAAATCTTTACCATAAATCTTGTACTTGCTCACTCGTTGCTTGCTCTCTTACTTTAGCATCAGAGTGCCTTTGCAGGTACATCCATTTTTTCTCCACCATCAACCGTGCCTCATCCGCGTTCGACGCCGTCCACATCGGATCCTGATCTCCAGGTGCGATCTGGTGGCGCCGTCTGTGGGAACCTCAACTTCCCCGTTCTTCTTCCTCAAAGAATCTCAAGAACCAAAGTTTACTATCCAAAAAGATCCATGGCCGCTCACGACGTCCCATGCGAAGCCCGAACTGCTAATGGTGCCCTCATTACCCAACGAGGGAGCAACCTTGTCACCCCTCACACGAAGAAACCGTCAAATACGGAAAACAACTCCACCTTCTCCCGAGCGCGACCAACCGCTCGATAGTCAACCGGAGGTCATTCCTTCCATGGCTGCACCCGACGGGTTAGACTTCGCCGTGCTGGTTGAAACGTTCAACCAGAACCTCATGCTGCTAGCACACAGTGAGAAGATATCCCGTTTATAAGAAACCGGTCGCCGATCATTCTGATCTCTTAAAAGGCACTGGGGACAACGCAACCCATCCCCCCGTAAAAAGAAGGATAAAGGCCACCACGATGAATCTTCTATCAGGAATCAGGATCGTTCACCTCCTCATGGACGTCGCTCCCCTGTACTAACCAAGACTCGTCAAGGTCCGCAGGATGATGATCGACGTTCTCCTCCCCAGAAAAGGCGACAATCCCGATCACCATCTCCAAGACGATCAAGAAATAACAGGTCGAACTTTTCGTCCCTGTGAAGGAACAAAAAACGTTGTTCAAGATCCCCTTCGTTCACCTCCAGTGACGACGACGATACCAGAGGTCCCTTCTCCTCTGAGATTATGGCTACCAAACTACCAAGAGGGCTCGAGAAACCACCACCCCTAGGTTCGTATGATGGAACAATGGATCCCGACAAACATATTGAGAACATCGACGCCCTGCTTGATTACATGGGCGTCCGAGGAGCGATCAAATGTCGTATCTTTCCGACCACCTTAAGGAAAGGGGCGATGACTTGGTACAAAAGTCTTGAGCCCGAATCCATCACTTCCTGGAGACAACTCGGTCGGATTTTTTCCAGGCATTTCACCATCTCCCGACGCCATCCCAAGACGAAGGCATCACTGAAGCCATTATCCAAGGCAAAGACGAGCCCCCCAGAACCTATATCGAGAGGTTCAACAAAGAAACTGTTCAGGTCTCGACCACGGACGACATGAAAAAGTATTTGCTGGAGCGCAGGCTCCGCCCGTCCACTGACTTCCACCGAGCAGTGGGCATCGAAACGCCCGCCACTCTGGACGCTTTCCTCCTGAAGGCGCAAGCGTACATCCAGTATGAAGAGAAGCAACCAACCAACTCCGTTCGTGATGCCAGGCGTCGAGAATACGCCAACCCTTCCAAAGCCGATGAGCCCTTGACATCTCGTCGGGGAGGTGACAAAAGAAAGGAAGACCTCCCCTGTGAACCGCGGGAGCAAAAAGGACTAGTAGGTCGCTTTCGTGAGTATACTCCTCTCTCAGTGTCGAAGGAGAAAATACTGTCTGAGTGCGCCAATTCAGAATTCCGGCAAGTGGGGGTTCGCTTTCCCAAGCAGCTACCTACCAAGTCGGGCACTGTACAAAACCAAGCACTGCAGGTTCCACAAAAGCCACGAACATAATATTGAGGATTGTATTCATCTGAAAGACGCAATCGAAATAATTATAAAAGAAGACCACCTCAAACAATTCACAAAATCCAAAGAAACCTCCAGGACGGAGGCGCAGGAGACCATAAAAGTTGAGGAGGTAGTGGTGGTGCCCGCAGACACCAACATGCAGGTCGCTCTCAGCATCTATCGCCCTGAAGATTTCTTTCTGCATGATCGTCAAAGAAGTCTGGGCTATCTATCTTCCCGTAGCCCCTGGGAAGCATTCTCCTCCGCAATGGTGATTTCAGGTGGAAGATTTAACAAGATCACGGTCGGTTTCGTGAAGAGGAAGTTCGACCAGCTAATCGCAAAGGGACCGGCCCTGAACACTATGTTAGACCCACCCAGAGACAACTCAGTGCCCATATCCTTTTACAAAGAGGAAATACTGGGGGGAGAACCTAACGCTAGCATCCCATTGCTCATTCGGGCCCAGATGGCCAATTTCGACGTTCGAAGAATACTAGTCGACCAGGGAAATTCGTGTGATATTATGTATTCGCAACTGTTCGCGACACTTCAGCTGAACAAGACTCATATGACGCTATACGTGGGATCCGACCTGCAGGGTTTCAACGGGGAAGTATCTCAACCATTGGTTTATGTCGACCTCATAGTCACTTTTGGGGCCGCAGAAACTGCTCGGTCAGTCTGCGTCCAATTTCTGGTCGTTGATTTCCCTTCCCTGTACCAATGCATTCTCGATCGACCAACGTTGGCCGATCTCTTGGCCGTTCCATCAACTGTCCATCTGAAGATGAAGTACTACACGACGTCGGGGAGAATGGCCACCCAACACGGTGATGTCAAAGTTGCCCGTCACTGTTTCGAGGCTGCCTCTAAAGGCTTTAGCTCGATATCATACCAGCCCAAAGCTTCCGCCTCAACATCCTCCGAAAACACAAAAGCCCCCACGCCTCTCCCTCGGGTCGACTCCATCGACTTAGATTGCAGGTTTCTGGACGAAACTGAATGCTCCCAGCAGCCATCCACTTCGTTAGCCCAACCAATCCCCCACGGTGAGTTCGAGATGATCCCTCTAGGGGAAGATCCGAACAGATGCGTGAAGATCGGGGCCCATCTCCCAGACCTGGCAAAGAAAAAACTGGAGGCATGCCTGAAAGGAAATGCATATCTATTCGCATGGAGTGCAACAAAGATTCTCGGAATTGACCCAGACGTGGCCTGTCACCATCTCTCCATCGATCATAATCACAAAGCCATTGCCCAACGGAGGAGGAAACAGTCGACCGAAAAAACTAAAGCGACCGAAAAAGCTGTAGAAGACCTCATAGAGGCAAACTTTGTAACTGAGGCCAGGTACACAACCTGGCTCTCTAACGTTGTACTTGTGAAACAATCTAATGGAAAATGGAGAATTTGCGTTGATTATACCGATCTCAACCGGGCTTGCCTGAAGGATGCTTAACCATTGCCAAATATCGACAAACTGGTCGACAACTCGGCCGGTTTTAAACTACTATCATTTATGGAGGCCTATTCGAGATAGAATAAAATCCCCATGGTCGTGACCGACAAAAAGCACAAGGCCTTCATGACCGAATCAGGCAACTACTACAATAATGTTATGCCCTTCGGCCTGACAAACGCGGGCGCCACATAGCGCCACTTATCAGCGCATGATGAACAAGGTTTTCCGAGCAGAAATTGGCGACATGCTCGAAGTATATATGGACGACATGATCGTTAAATCTCAGCAAGAGATGCACCACGCTTCCCACATACGAAAGGTGTTCGACCAAACTCGAAAATGCAAGATGCGCTTCAACCCTGAAAAATGCACGTTCGGAGTTCGAGCGGGAAAATTCCTCGGGTTTTATTTGACCGAGCGGGGAACCGAAGCCAACCCAGACAAATGTCGGGCGTTCACGGAGATTCCCACCCCAAACTCTAAGAAATCTATACAGTCGTTAAACGGAGTGCTCGCTTCCCTCGCCCGGTTTGTGGCTAAGTACGCCCAGCACGCGTTCCCATTCTACAAACTCCTTCGAAAAGAATCAAATTTCGAATGGACCTAAGAATGCGAGCAAGCCCTGACCCAATTGAAAAAAGCAATATCCGAACCCTTTACCTCACCGTTGCTAACGAGGCAGTGAGAGCGGCTCTTATTCATGAACTGCCCGAAGGGAAAAAGCCTATTTACTTTACGAGCAAAGCCTTGAATGGCCCTGAGCTCAGATACCTGCAAATCGAAAAGGTAGCGCTGGCCCTCCTATTCGGAACAAGAAGGTTGCGGCACTACTTCTTAGCCCATATTATTGTCGTAAGGACGGACCAACCCATCAAGAAGATGCTCGGAAGGCCGGATATGGTCGGACGAATGCTGAAATGGTCGCTAGAACTATCCGAGTTCGACATCAAGTTTGAGGGAAGGCAGACCCTCAAAGCTCAAGCCCTGACCGACTTTCTAGAAGAACTTACCTTCACCGAGCATACTTTAACATCCCCATCTAGGTGGACCATCTTTGTGGATGTAGCATCTAGCTCGACAGGCAGTGGGGTCGGGGTGATATTGGAGAACGAGGAAAAAACCATCATCGAAGTATCCTTAACCTTGTCTTTCCCCACGTCCAATAATCAAGCGGAATACGAGGCCTTCTTGGCCGGTTTACGCCTTGTAGACGACCTTGGGGCAGAGGAAATTGTAATATGCACAGACTCCCAGTTGGTCGCCAACCAAGTGCGATGTGATTTTCAAGCCAAAAACGACAACATGACTGAATACTTAGCTTTGGTCAGAGAGAAACTTAAACGATTCACATTCGTAGAAGTCAGGCATGTCCCACGCGAAAACAACACCCGAGCGGACATATTGTCCAAACTAGTAAGTACCAAGACGAAAGGGGGCAATAAATCTGTCATACATGAGATACTCCCTCGACCCAGCATTAGGAAATCTTTAGCCCCATTAGACATCAACATTGTGGGCGATGCTAACTGTTGGATGACCCCAGTATTCAATTACTTGACCAAGGACGAGTTACCGACGGACCCAAAAACGGCCAGCATCGTGCGACGTAGGTCATGCTCATATACCATGGTCGGGGGGAAAATGTATCGTTGAGGCTTCTCCACGCCACTCCTCAGGTGCGTCGAGGAAGAAAACATTCCACACGTGTTGAGAGAAGTCCACGAAGGGATCAATGCACAACATCCAGGTGGGTGATCGCTAGCCCATAAAATCCTACGTGCAGGATACTACTGGCCAACGATGCAGAACGACGCGAAGGAGCACGTTAAAAAATGTGACAAATGCCAACGACATGGTGACATACATGTAGCACCTTCTACCGAGTTAAAATCACTAACTTCCCCATGGCTGTTTGCTTGGTGGGGGCTAGATATTTTAGGTCCCTTCGTCATCGGTATCAGCCAAAAGAAGTATCTCACAGTGGGCGTCGATTATTTCACTAAATGGATAGAAGCGGAGGCCTTGGCCAAAATCACTGCACCCGACATCTTACGTTTCTTCAAGCGGAACATCCTCGCCCGGTTCGGGGTGCCGCTTGCCATCGTAACAGATAATGGGACCCAGTTCACCGACAAGCATTTCCAAGAATTCGTAACCTCGATGGGAAACAAACAGCACTTCACCTCGGTCGAGCATCCTCAGACTAACAGGCAAGCGGAAGCTGCGAACAAGGTAATCTTAAGAGGTCTTAAATGAAGGTTAGACGAGCACAAAAAACACTAGGTCGAAGAATTAAACAGTGTTCTTTGGGCGTACATGACCACACCTCATTCAACAACCGGAGAATCCCCATTCCGGCTAGCATACGGGACTGAAACAGTCATCCCCATAGAGATGCACATATCTTCCAGGCGAACAGAATCACTTATGAACCAAGACACTAATTCTGAAACACTGAGAGAAGAGCTCTATTTAGTCTAAGAAATCCGATCGGAAGCTGCTCTTCGAGAAGCTACACTTAAACAAAAAATAACAGCTCGACGTGACACCAAGGTTATTAAGCGAGCATTTGAAGTCGGAAGTCTCGTCTTGAGGAGAAATCACAAAGACTCCCAAGAAGGGAAGTTGGCACCAAATTGGGAGGGCACATATCGCGTCCGAGCAAAGACCGAAAATGGAGCCTATTACTTAGAAAATCTTCAAGGGGAAGAGCTCGTTCGGCCGTGGAACGCTGAGAAACTCAAGCAATACTATAGCTAGTATAAAGGTCACCCTGCTCAACTCCCAAACGAGGAGCAGATGGTCCTACCAAACCTGCATGCCCAGGTACAAGCATTGCAGCCCAAAACGTTCGATCAACAGGACCCCCTCACAAGAAGGAAGGTAACTGTCGCACAGACGGATACTCAAACGAGTCTGACGTCGTCTAAGTACCATGACCAGGTAGAACCCCAACTCGCGATGGGGCGTTCAAGCCGCGGAATCTGAGCCATGATCTTGACCCGGATACCGACCCGGAGCCAGCCTCCATACATCTGACCGGTTCCCTTAACTGATGGATCACACTTTCTAACTAGCATTTACCCCCTATTCAACCACTATATCATATTCCTTATGCCGGTCAATTATACGAGCGCAAAATACTTAGTGAAATCATACATTTAAAATAAAAGTCCTCCGACGGACGGGTAGTCATATGTGGAAACAAAAACACAGCAAAAATAACAAAACGCCACCAAGGCCGGAAACATTCGTTGAGAAATTGCGACCCCAAAGGGCTGGCTTGTTCAAAATTACATAAAACGGGGACCAAGTCCCCGAGCAAAAAAATAAATTACATATATTTGGGCACGCATGCCAAACTAATTACCCTCCTCCTCCTAGACACCAGGATGGCCCTCACTCTGAGGTTGCTGAGCTTCAGATTGGACTGGTTGGTCAGGCTCACCAGGCTGAGAGTCGTCAACGATCATATAGTCAGGGACTCCAATCCGACCGACCTCGACCTTGTACAAATAGTTGATCCGATCAGTATCAAGATCCAACTCCGGATGGAGAGTCTTGATCTGATCCACGGTGTTTTGAAAGCTTAGTTTGGTCGTGTCCCTCAGTTTTTCCAGATCCTGATCCAGTCGGGCAAGGAAGTACACCATGTTCATCAAACCTTTGGTGTATTCATCCTCATCCTCCTTGGGAAAGAATACATCTTTCAACTTTTTATTCTGGTCGACGGATTTCCTCTTATCCACCTCTAGCTTGGCAATCACGTTAGCCCGCATCGTCAGCTCTTTGGCCATAGCCTCAGCATCCTCGGCAGCATTCTTCACTTTTTCTTCTGAAGCAGCCAGGAGAGACTTCAAGCGGTTAATTTCATGCTCTTTCCCAGAGTTTCCCTCGGCTAACATCGAGGCCATGGATAGCACCCGCATGACAACACTGACATCCTGCGCTAGGGACAACCTCCGAGCAGGGCGATCCATCTGCTAAAAAAATAGTGAGTCCGCCCGTTCGACCTCCAAGGACATGCCCTCGAAGAAGTTGTGTTTCACAAAACACGATGGCAACACGTGTTTGGGTTTTGGAGGAGTGTTGGCCGTCAAGTCCATAGCGTTCGTTTCGGCTTTGTGTTTTTTAAGACTCGAACCCGAAGTCACGCCCGGAGAGCCTCGAGCGACCGGGCCCGAGCTAAAACCGCTCGTATCGTTGCCCACCAGTCGGGTCTAGACAATCCTAGCTTTCCTCTTGTTGCCTTGTCTCAACTTGTCCTGGATCTTATCCAGAGAATTCACCATAGAGCCTGCAAAATAGAAGAAAGAGAAAGGGGTCAGGTCGGCTACGTGCATAAAATCACATGACAAATAAACAAAAAACAAAGCAAGTAATAAACAACTCGGACACTTTTTGCTCGTTTTTACAAGCCAGGAGAGCTGTGACGTCAATCAACGGACGCTCCATAGCCTCTCCCCCGTCAGAAGCTAACATTACTTTCCCCTCTCCATCAAGCATCGGGGTCAGAGTGAAAGAAGACACCAGCTTGCGAAACTCCTCGAAACTGGTTGCGTCATCCTTGTTCAGAGCATTCTTTATCTGAACAAAATCGCTCACAGGTCGCCCATAATGATCATAATCCCATGAGATGGGAAACATCCAAATCCTCCTGGGGATCTGACGCTCCTGCGCGTCCAGCTTGGGTACATCGTTCTCGTCGGTGTCGACCCCCATAAAGTTGATCGATCTTGTAGCTTCTCGATTCACAGGTTTAATAAAAAAATAGTCGCTCTTGAACGATCGGATGGACTCCGAATGTGCCTTGAAGATCTTGGCCCGTTGTTTAAAGGAGATAAAGCCCTTCCGGGCATTCCCTCGCCCCACCTGGTGTTGCAGAAAGAACAACCGGAAAAAGAGAGGAAGGGTAGCCCCCCCACCAAGGTGCGTACACGTCAACTCGAATCCTCCGACGTGTCTTCGTCCGATGAGATGTCGTAGGGATCGACGAGCGCATTTTCACCTGAAAAGTATAGGAAAGGTGTCAGTGAATTCGATTAAAATATCAAATCCACCATTCCACTACCTATCAAGTGAAATGGCATGCAACGGCCCGGGAACGGGGTCCCCGACCAAAGCCCTCGAGTGGTCGTTGCTTGAGACGATCGATCAACGCTCGACAAGGGATCATAAAAACGCATGTTCATGAAGAACAAATGCTCATCACTAAACCCTAAACCTCGGTCGAGCTTCGACCGAGGTCACCACCAACCACAAACTAGGGTTCAGAACAGGCGGCGTAACAGTGACCACAACAACTTAAAATTCATCTAAAACTACCCTAATCTATCGTATAAAAACAAAACCTAAACCGCATGCATGTTTATTCTAGAAAAACTAAGACAAAAAACCCGGAAAAGAACTCTTACCAGGAGCTTGAAACATGATTATGAGAATCAATATTGATATGCACGGTGGTCGGCAGAAGAACTGTGGTGGTCGACGGTCGTCTAAGGTTGCCGGAGATTCGATCAAAATGGTGTAAGGAAGATGAAACAAAAAAGGTAACAAATGAGGTAATCCTCCTATTTATAGGGAATAGGGCATGTGTGTTGCACCCCAAAATTTGCCCTCACAATACAAGACTTTGTGTGCTGAGAAGGTTCACAAGGTTCACAAGTTTTTCAATGCTTATATCACCTTTCATGAGGTTCATGAAGTCTACAAGTTACTTCTTGAAGGTTCACAAGGTTCACAAGTCTCACAATGCTTTCAATACCTTTCATGAGGTTCAGGAAGTCTAAGGGCTACCTCTTGAAGGTTCACAAGGTTCACAAGCTTCTCAACATTTACAAGACCTTTCATGAGGTTCATAAAGTCTACAATTGGCTTTATGAAGGTTCACAAGGTTCACAATGATTACAAAGCTTTCCTGAGGATCATGAGGTCTACAAAGCCACTTCATGAGGTTCACAAGGTTCACAAGCTTCACAATACCTCCCATGAGTATCACAAGACATTTTATGAAGGTTCACAAGGTTCACAAAGTTCACAATTGGTCAAAGAAGTTGACAATTCCCTCAGACAATGCACCTCCTAAGCAGTGCATCCAAAACTAGGGTTTTGACTTTAATCAGGCTAAATGGACTTCCAATACCTCAAGTGAGTTTCATAACATCTTATATGTATGCAAGAACCCCCATGACAAGTTTCAAGACTTTTCTCAAAAGTTTGCTCAGTCAGATGATCAGATAAGTCAAAATCAGTCAATGCAGTTAAAAAGTCAAACTGAGGTCAACTGTGGTCAAACCAAAGTCAAACTTCATGATTTTTTGCCAACATCAAGTATATGAAGTAAAATTCATCATTTGATAAAGGGTTGATCATGATTCATCAAGGATATTCCAGATCATCAATAATCAGGAGTTTCTAAATTAGGGTTTCCTTAGTAAAAGTCAACTGAACTTTGACCAGGCATAACTTTCACATACTTCATCACCAAGTCTCCAGACAAAGCTCATTTTGAAGGAAATTTAATTCTCTACAACTTTTATGTTGAAAGTTAAGCCCAAAAATGCTTCATTTGAAAGATATGATCTAAGACATTATAGGTCATTTCAAAAGTCAACAAAAAGTCAACAACTTCAAAAGGGCATAACTTGAGATTGGTAAATGATATGGACCTGAAACCAATGGGGTTGTTTAGAGGACTCTTCAAGCTTTCCAAAAAGTCCAAGAACACCCTCATACCTTTAAAATTGAGGGAGATATGCCCTTGCAAAGTTGGGAAATTTTGTGATGGTTTATGTTGAAAATGGAGGCTTAGAAGTAATTCTTTCCAAATGGGCTTGCTAAGTTGTGATCCAATCCATCTTATAACATTGTGCACGACCCAATTGACCAAAAATCAGTATTTTTATTATTTTATTTTTATTTATTATTGATTTAATTCATAAAAATCATTTTAAATAAATATAAAATATGAAAATCTATTTTTGGAGGAAGATAATGCTTCTAGAAATTCTTAATTATTGATTAAATTCAAAAGAGAAAGGAATCATGTGATTAGTCCAAGAATAGCAAGTCTTCATGATCAAATATTTGGACTTTCACAACATGATCTTTTTCAATCTTTTTGGTTCCAAATCTCCACACAATGACTACATATTTCTGACCTAATTTACTCCCATATAAGTATCAAGCATAAGCATAACCCTAGCCCACGAAATCCAGCAGCCAAAAGTGTAAGTTCAAAACTCAAAATTCAAGCAAAAAAGTGCAATTCGGATTCTCTATTCCAAGGCTCTACAAGGTAAAACAAGGACATGGCTAGCTTCCTTGGTCATCATTGAGTCGAAAGCAATCCTCAAATACATCCAATTCATGCACATATGAGGAATCCGAAAGCATATAGTTCATGTTTAAATTTTTTTCGATTTGAATTGTTTATGCATTGATAATGAAAACTAACCTTGGATTTGTGTTTGTTATGGTGTTTAGAAGCTTTATGGATGGTTTAATTTGATTTCTATGGGCTATACCAGAATTCACCATTGTTAGGGTTTGAAAACCAATTTCGGGAACTCAGTGTTTAGGGCATCTCAATGAATTATAAAACCA
Organism: Lathyrus aphaca; assembly: GCA_963966055.1. NCBI lineage: Eukaryota > Viridiplantae > Streptophyta > Magnoliopsida > Fabales > Fabaceae > Lathyrus > Lathyrus aphaca. The sequence goes on from OZ014522.1 coordinate 560,337,253, forward strand.
TGGCCGTGACCTATGAGCTTCACTTAATTAATCTGGGCTTTAAATTTGTATCAATATTATGATTTGCTTGATGATTGAAAAACATAGGTTTCGGATTAAGAACTTGCAGGAAAAAGTGCAGGTAAATTCAAAGCAAAATTCGCAGGAAATTTGAATGAAGAAGATGAAGTTTGCCGCGCTCAGGAATTCAAATTATATTAATATATTTTATGTTGTTTTGTTGTTTTGTTATCACACACGCGCGTGTGTCCTGGTGGTAAGCTCTGCCTGCATATGTTGTAGGAACCTTGGTTCGATCCCTGGCCAAGTGCATTGTTTTGTTTTATTTTTCAGGATAAAAGAAGATAGAATATATTATGCATTATGGCTATTCAGTTATCAGATTGGCTCTTCCAGCCGGGTGGTGATGTGCGCGTTTGTGAATGTAAAGGTCCTGGGATCAAATCCCACCCCAGGCCTTTTTGATTTCTCATATTTTCCTGGATTTTCAAGACAAAGAACAAAACGTATTGGACTTGCTGTTTTGTTACCTGCGCATGGAGTGGTCCAGTGGTATGCCTTGACATTGTTAATCCAGACCTCCTGGGTTCAAATCCCATCAGGTTCTTTTTTTTCTTTCTTTTTATTTTCTTGTTCTTCTTTTAATTTAATTGATTTAAATAATTAAAGTTGTATTATTATTTTCTATATTATAAAGTATGTATATATTATGTATCCCAACTCTTAAAATTATTTTTCTAAAAAAATATAAAAACTCTTGATTTTTTTTATTTAAATTTTATTTGTATAATTTATATTAATTAAGATAATTTTATATAATTAGTTAAAAATAAATTTTGTATATAAGTTAACCCTAATCTCAAAAACCCTAATTTATTTTCTATTTAAAACTTAGTTGTTATTTTATTCTAATATAATTACCATGTGCATATTTATCTAATAAAAGTTAATATTTTTGTAAAAAAATATTTATAATCCAAATTATTTTTCTTTTAAATGTTTAGAAACAATTTAATCTATAATAATTGTATTTTTGTATATGGTTTAAAATAATTTGTAAATATAATAATTAATAAAAATTAAATTTTATAAACATGATTAATAGTGTAAATGTGATATTCAAAACCTATTTTCTTCTTATAATATGTATATATTGTTTAAAAAATAAATATTAATATATGTTTATAATAATTAAAATTTTGTAGTTATAATAAAAAATAATAATAACTTGATAACTTGTAAAATTAAAGTAATTGTTTATTTATATTTCTTTTCTAAATAATTGTTTATAGGAAAAATTGTTGATATATTATTATTATAATTTTGGTTAATTTTACTTATTCTTGATTATTACTAACCATATTATTTGATTTTGCTATTTATTAACAATATTATTATTTATTATTATATTTTTATTATTATGTTTCTAACCTTATTTCTAAATTATTATTATTATTATTTTATTGTTACTAACCCTTTATTATTTATTTATTTTTTATTATTTATTGCTTATTATTTAATTTGCTATTCTATTTATTATTATAATTTCTTGTAATTGTTTCCCGGATGTAAATTTATAATTATTTAATTATTCTTGTTATGGTTAGTAATTAGGGAGTGCAAATATGTATTTTATTTAAAATTAATTAGATCACTTTAATAAATAAGATAATTAAATTAAACACTCACACACGTAAGTCGATTTTAATCGCCGTCTCACATTTCTAAGGTTATCCCTCAAGTTGCATACGAATAAGGTCAAGTGGGGTGTATAAAGCAAGTCCCTAAAAATAAAAATCATCAAGTCCCTTATGGTTGCCTTTACGAATCAAGTCCCTTCGAATAAATGATGATAGTCCCATATATATGCTTATTACACCCCACAGTTGCCTTCATAACCAGATTGTCCCTCACATGTCCCTTAACATCCAAGGTAATGACTACCTACTCCTTAATAGTAGGGATAGTCTTACCAAGGAAAGGAAAAAGAACAAGAAAGACCTTAAACAATAGGGTAGATACCTCTTAGTTGCTTGCTCACTATTCAAACTTTTCAAACACTTAAACAAATTTCAAACAAATTTTCAAACAAGTTTTTACACATCCGTACATGGATTATTATTAACTATTCTGAAAATTTTCTTATCCACACACTACACTTTCAAAAACAAATTAAAGTGAGCTTAAGTACCTAAGAGCCCATGGATAACCATGGATGAAAAGGGTGCTAATACCTTCCCTTTTCATAACCTACCCCCCGGACCCAAAATATTCTCTTAAGGTCTTTCCTGTTCTTTTATACCCTTTCCTTTTGGATAAAATAAAAGTCGGTGGCGACTCTTGCTATCCGCAACATTCCTTAAAGTCAGTTCTCCCACCGTGTTACAATGTGCAGCTGAAACGTGACCCCTATCCCTAGGAAATGATGGCCTATTCGCTAGTCCCTAGGCTAGCCGTCAGCACATTAAATAGACATAGGTCCCAAGACACGTCACCTTTTCGTTTCTTCTTCCTCTTCACCGACCGACTTATGGGGCGCCCGACCGCCGATCCCCCATTGATCTCCCAAGAAAGTTCGTTCGTCGATCAAAAGCTATTCCATCAACATTACAGGTATCTCCGAGCAGCCAAACACCCTTAAGTCATCGCTTCCTCGACCAGAAACAACGACTTGGGGGGCTCTTGTTCCGGACTGCCCCAAATTACGGATTTGGGCCCAAGCACTCTCTCACGCCCAATCAACCCAATAACCCGTTGACAGCCGCTCGACATATCGCTCGCTCGACATCAGCACCATCCGACCAACGGACAAGTCGAGCAAGGCAAATATCGCTATAACGGCTAGTTCCTAACCGTTAGCGGTTATTACGGAATCTACGATCCACACCCAACAATACGGGCCAATGGCCATCCACTTGGACCAGTATATAAACCTTCTCATTTGAGAGGGTCAGGTATTCAAAATTTTACCCTAAATCTCGTACTTCCTCACTCGTTGCCCACTCTCTGACTTTAGCATCGAAGTGCCTTTACAAGTACACCCTTTTTTTCTCCACCATCAACCGTGCCTCATCCGTGTTCGACGCCGGCCATATCGGATCCTGATCTCCAGGTGCGATCACCCTATTTTTTGGATTAGAACTCTCAAAGTCGTATGAACAATACTCAAGAACTCAACCCAGAAACAGGAAAAAATACACAAAATCTAAAAACCACTAACACTAACCTTCCTAATTTAACCTTATAAACATGAATCTAGCCTAAAAAAACAACGACAAAACAACATATAAAGCAAATTGAACCCTTAAACCCACTGAAACCCTAAACCCCAATTTTCACAATTTCAGTTGATTTCCAAGCGTACAAGCATAATTAACATGTGGGGAAAGGACAACTAAGCCTATAACAACATGAATCAAGCATAAAACGCAAGAAAAATAACAATCAAAATACCAAATTAAAAAAATATGATTCAGCTAAATTCTTCAGGTATGGTTGATTTCATTTCTGCTTCTTTCTATTCCTCTTCCTTTTTTTCTTCTTTTATTCCTCTTCCTCTGACTTCTTCTTAAACTCTCTTTGTTCTATTATGATGTTGTGTTGATGCTTAGGGAAGGTTTTATAGTTGCATGTCTATATTATATGGTAATTTTGTTGCTTGTCATATCGCTTTCATATGTGTTTCTATTTCTATTCGTTGAGTCTCATGCATTATTGGATTTCTCATGTCTAGCATGCATAAAACTTTAGTTAAATTTGATCTTGATCTAAATAATCATTGATCAATAGCATATGATAGTTAAATGAAATCCCCTTGTGTTTTTTAAACATATTTGATTCAAGGTAAAACTCAAAAAGCTTTTGAAAACTTGAACATTTGAGATTTTATAATATTGATTTGAATTAGACAGTTTTACATTGAATTCATGATTATGATCAAACTAGACAATAGCTCAACTCAGGAGTTTGATCCTGATCAAATTTTTCACATGATTCAAATCTTTTTCCTGGGAACAGATTTTGTAGAATTTGATTCAAATCAAAATTTGTGCATGATTCGAATAAATTCAACTTTTTCACAAATCTTGTTTGATTCTGTTTGATTTGATTTGAATCAAACTTTCAACATGACCCAAATCAAATATTATTGCCTAAAATCCTATCAGCTCTGGGCAATTTGATTTGAATCACATTTCATGTTTGATTCTAAGTAGAAGGCTTATGATTCGAAAAATGTATTCCTTGATTCAAATTAACTAGTTTTTTTTAAATTTGTTTTTTTTTTCATTTCACTCCATTTTTGCTCATTTGATTCAAATCATTTTTTTCTTGATTCGAATCTAACTACCTTTTTTAACCATTTTATGTGCTTCATCTCAAGCACATATAAATAATTTTCTCATCTTTCTGTTAAGATTTTTCAGTTTGATTTTGTGTGAAAATCAATTTCCTCTATTATTAGTGTTCAAAGTCTTGCTACAAATTTTTAACATCTTTAACTTCAATTGAGATCATATCTTGTCAATTATAGTTCTAAGATTGATTGATGAAGGTGTGTACTTGAAATGTATCATTATTAGAGATCATGTTAAGTTTTGGGGTTGTTAGCAAGAAAGAGGGATTGTCAATGGTGGTGAAAAATTCCATTGAAAATAAGTAGATTCTTCTCTCCAGCATTGTCTTAGTAGTAACTATATGGAAGGTTTCAGATAGGGTAAAGTTATTCTTGGATCTCCATACAATATCATTGCTTAAGGAATTGGTAAGATCAAGGGGTTGATAACAACACACGAAGGCTTGGAGCAGAATTGGTGTTATTGGAAGGGTCAAGAAACGTATTCGAGTAAAGATACAAGTCAAGATCCAAATTTGGAGAATTATTTTCTCAGCTATAATTATTGATTGGTGATTTTATGTACTCTTGGAAACATTTGTCAAATAAAAAGGAACTATGCATTTTCCAATGGGCAACCATTGAATAGAGCACGAAGGATAAGTGAGGACGAACACCGAAGCACTCTAAATCCTCTAAATCCCAGTGTAATCTATCTAATTCTACTCTTACATTTATAATCGTAGTGATTGCATAATAAATTATTCAATTTTGTCATATAATAATGTTTTGTTGTTGATAGCGATTAATTACTTAAAGCTTAGGTTTTATTGGAATTGGACAACTAGTCAAGTTAGTATTGTGATTGATAAATATGATAAACCGATTGAATTTAGTAATCCACATAAAATCAGTTAGGTACACTTCTTGTGATTACATTAATTGAGTCAACTCATACCAAATATTTCATTATTTGTAATCTTGGATATTTGTGAAATGAACTATGTGTTTGCTTGATCATTACTTTTCCTTTGAAGGTTTTGGGTTTTAAATGAAGTTTATGGTTCTCAGTCTACAAAAATGAAAATGGGAAGAATATAAATCAAAGTTTTGTAATTTCTTGTATTGAGTAAAAAATATAAACTTACGCACTAATTAGTATTGAGCATATTTTTTAAACCATTAAAAAAATATTCAAAAGTAAAGTGTACATTTTAATATTGAGTACAAAAAATAAACTTACGCACTAATTAAAGTTGTTGGGGAAAAAACAAACAAAGCATAGAGAAAAAAGAGAAACACAATCACAACACAAGAATATAACGTAGAAACTCTAAAACTAAAGAAAAAACCATGATTGTTATCAATAGACAACCAGAGAATAACACTATGTGAAAATTGTTACAATACATAATATATCCTCAACTAACCCAGGCCCCCAGTACACCCACACCTTTTGAAACAAATATTTAACTGCTCACAATACTATAATACAAGGGTATAAGAGAACAAAGAAATTCAAATACAAGCCTAAACTGTTTTTGACTAGTGTATCTTGGAATGAAGAACTTGAATCCTAAATATAGCCTTGGACTCCTCTTCCTTCACAAACTAAGTGATGTGGGGCTTCAAAGAACTTGTATCTTATATATAACCTTGAACTCTCTCTTCATTCACAAAACTAAGCAATCTGAGACTTCTTCAACATGTATATTTTCAACCAACCCAAACATTCTCCACCTTGATTAAAAATAATTCACAAGCTTTCATTGTCTTCACTGACAATCATAGTCAACCATAAAGAGTATCAACGTGTATATTTTCAACCAACCCCAACAATATCAACCTTGATTAAAAAGAATACATAAAATTTCATTGTCTTCACCTATAATAATACTCCACCATAAATAGAATAATCACTTGAAGCTACACCACTCTACAATTTTTCACATTGTTTTCACTAACAATCATAGTTTTAAGAACTACCATACTCCCTCATGAAGAATTTATTTCACTTGAAGATAAACCACTCCAAGAATTTCACATTGTCATCACCAACTATCATATACTTTATCATAAAGAATAAATTTCACTTGAATTTAAACTACTCCAAGAATTTCACATTGTTTTCACCGACAATCATAATTTTAAAAAACTATCATACTCCACCTAAAGAAGAGTATACTTCACTTGAAGATAAACCACTTCAAGAATTTTCACACTCTCTTCACCGACAATCATATTTTTAAAATCGATCATAATCTCTCATGAAAAATATATTTTACTTGAAGATAAACCACTTCAAGAATTTTACATTGTCATCACCGACAATCATATACTTTATCATGAAGAATAAATTTCACTTGAAGCTAAACCACTCCAAGAATTTCACATTGTCTTCACCGAAAATCATAATTTAAAAAAAAACTATCATACTCCCCTAAAGAAGAGTAAACTTCATTTGAAGTTAAACCACTTCAAGAATTTTCACATATCGAAAATCAGGTTGAAACTTTATGGTGCAACATCCATGTTGGCAGGAAGTTCTTCAACCACTGAAATTAATCTTGCACTTTGTGTAATGTTGATTATATCAACAAATATTTAACTTCAAATTTCCACAAGGAACTTCAATTCCATAGTCCTAATGTCTTTTCCATATCCCATGGATATCATTACTTTAATACTTCTCCAAGGATGTGTTTTTGTTCGGTTGAATGCTTGCAAGTTTGATCCTTCATATGGCCATAAATTTTCTTTCGACCTATTTTATCGAACAGCTCTTAATACATTAAGTCACAAGAGTTGCCGCCATCAATCAGTATTTGGGACACGTCGAAGTGGCCGACTATAGAAGTTATAACCAAAGGGAAGGTATATTTGAAATTCCTCTGACTTTCCCACTATCATGGAATCCCAACATTGGTTTATCTGGGATTTTGGCCGAGGTTCTTTCATCTTTCTTATGGATGACCATTAATTATATAATTTTCTTTTTCATAGTCCCTTTTGATGTAGCATTTTCCCGGAGTGATCCCCCTATAATGACTGCAATGTTTTAGTGCTTTCCTATATTCTCCCATTTTTATTCATTACTAGCTACCCTTTTCAATGTTAGTCACGACATCAAGCTCCTAGGATGGAGACTTTCTCTTCGAAGATTTTTCTCAATCCCTTTTTCCACATATAATGTATTCAGATAAGCAGTCTTTCTTTATCAAACCCTCAGTTGCATCATTTAGTTGGATGCATTCATTGGTGGTGGTGTCGTAGCTCTTGTGAAAGTGGCAATAATTTTTTTTGTCGGTATTGTAGGATTCTACGACTGGGAAGGGGTTTTAATATCTAACTTAAGCAATTTAGTGTTTTTACATTCTTGGTATATATTCTCCCAAGAATTGTTATGGGAAGTATATTTGGCACACCAATCACGGGTCGCACGGTCAGACTATTCCCTTCATCGTCCTGATTCCTTCCTAGATGGTGGGTTAGAACATGCATTTGTTTATGTCTAGTTATCTTTTCAGATTTGAGTTTTTCTTCAAGGTTAAATAAGGCTTACACCCTATTTAGTATTTCCTTCAGACTGTAGGTCTCCCTGCACCCTAATATCCGCCTTTATAAGCTATCATGCGTCATACTTTTCTAAGACAATCCACCATACAAGGTTATCATTGAAGCCTCCCGCTTCCATAACCACTTATGTGAAATGGTCGATGTACGGTTGCAAACTCTCCTTCTTCCCCTATGTGATCCCATTGAGGGTAGCTATTGTCACTAGTTGCCTTTTTAACACAAATCAATCCACAACTCGACACTTCCTTCTTGCAAATCTTTGAACTAAAGTATAGTTGATCCTGTCATTATTAGTGCAAAGAGCTTGCATTTTGCTACTTCATCAGTGTGGTAATAAATTAAGTCATCATCTATGTGTTGCACATGTTCGCCAGGATACCCCTTTCCATTCTACTCCTTCGACTTATGAGGTTTCTCCATCAACTTTGGCATCCGAGTGCAAAAATGCAAGCACAAAAAGGATGTCTCTGTTGGCTCTTGACTAGAGGCTTTTCCACCTGTTCTTAAGAAGTGGGAACGATACTACCTCAACTTCCTTCTAGACTGTGAGGAATATTTTAAAGCCTCTTTCTCCTTTGATAATTCTAAGATCTCAAGGTCACATCCCAGAGATATATGGTCGGCCTAGGGACATCGTACGACACCTTAGTGAGGCGGCGTCCTGCACCATGTTACCTCTTGGATTTAAATTGTGCGGGCTTTTTTCAAGATAAAGCAACCATCCTTTAACTACTTGCGAGTTTTATTGTCGAACTAGGTTATTCACGTTGTTAAATAATTCATCTGCGCCTTGCATGCATTGGTCAAATTGAAGTGGCTAGAATTTAAGAAGCATCTCTAGTCTAGGTACCACCGTAGGTTCTAGAGGCTTGAACGACAATTCACCTAATTGGAAATGTGGATTAGATCCTATGATCAGGGGAGGTTGAACTAGATTTGGATGTGGTGAAATGTTCATGATGATTGGATCAATCCCACATTGAGAAGGAGGCAATGGATCTCTTTTAGCTTAAGAAGCAACAAATACCTCATGTAGAGCGGCAATGCAGTTAGTTCTAGAACGTGTCATTATTGAAAATCTGGAGTTTATAAATTTTAAAAGCTTAGAATTAGAGTTGATATTCAAATTGAGTAGATCTAAAACAAAATATTTATGGCTCGATTTCAAGAAAACTGAATTTCTATGTTGAGAAGTTTCAATTTGATTAATCGAGAAATGAATATTTGAATGTGAATAACGCATGAATCAAATGTCAATTCCCAGAGACTACGAGACTATTTTGTTAGGGGACCATAAGTGTTCATAGATTGGAGGTTGTGAGATACAACGGTGGACTGGAGCTTTTGGTATGGTGATAGAGGGCCTGACCTGCAAAGTTAACACTCCAACTCTCAAGTCATTATATGAGTAAGATGAGTGGTTATAACATCCCACTAAACATCAAACGTATGATACAAGGAGTCGTTATATGGATCCTTGATCCAGATCCATGTGCTTTGTCTTTAAGATAATACCTTATACCATGAGTGACTAGGTAAATTGATGCATTCTCTGGGCCGTGGTTTTATGTCTTTTGACCTGCCCATAACACCTTCAGTTTAGGATTAAAAAAACGTTGTATATGCTTTAGATCATGCTTTAATTTAAATTATAGTAGATATTTAAGATCCATGACCAAACATGGCAATCTTTTTACTGGATCTAGCTAAGGGATTGGCATCTTATTATTTTCTTGGATGGCTCAATAACTATCTTTTGTGCTTGCACCACTCACAACATTTTTTTCATAACAGTATATTGGATTTTGTATTTGTTTGGGAGATTAAACATATTGATGCTCATCTTTACATCATAAAAACAACATTAACACACAACACATAATTTTAAGACCATAAACATCAACAACACACAACACGTAATTCTAAACACACAAACCAAAATGGAAGTTCCATACATAAACTTATACATATTGCAAGCACAAAATGTTATATATTATCCCGCTTCTTCTCTAATATTTCTTCAATCCTCTGACCAAATAGCTCTTCCATATCGCAATTCCTTATTCCTTGAATATGATGATCCAAAGAATTATCTCAAGTTGATTATTCGTCCAATACCATAGACACACCCATCACGATCATTTGTTTCAATTGCTTTTACTAATATATCATTGTGTGCTTTCAGAAGAAAGGCATAATTAGTGGTATTTTCAACCAACGAGTCCTACAATACAAATAAAAGTTCATTACCAAAGTGAAGTAACTTACAATTAATATTCTTGACAAAAGAAACTACTTACAATCTTCTCAGCAACTACGTATGTAGCCTCGGATGTGTACTCTCGTCCTGGCCTTTGTCGAGATTTCTTTCATTTTTCATGGCATGTTGGTGTATATGGGATGCGGTCAAGGTTTGAGAAAGTATTTGTCCGCCCTTCTTGTCTTTGTTTTCACTTTTCATTCATCATTTACTTTTCTAATTTTTCATATCCTCTACCAAAAAAGTTATGTAGATATATACATATATTTTGCCTCATTTTCACTTCCCCTTTGACTCTTAGCTTGTTATAAATATAGTAGAAATTTTAATATGCAGAGTTGTATACAGAAAGTATCAGTATAACACAAGATTATACTTCACAACATAAAATTATTACTAACCTTAAATTTAAGATGATTAAGAGACTCGAAAAACCTATCTCAAGTCTTATAGTCAAGAAAATTATATACTACAACTGGATTAATAAGATTATGCTTGAATCCTCTACAATGTTCACTAGCATAATAAATCCATCTTTCCTTCATGTATCACTTTTTGGAACTTCAGAAATCATCTACATTTATATCAAAAAGTTGATATTAAAAGTAAATGGTTATATATATATATATATATATATATATATATATATATATATATATATATATATATATATATATTATTCCGGATTGGTCCAATGACTAGGCGTGGCTCAATCCACTTCTGCATCCAGGACAATCCAATAGCCTAAATCTAGTTCATTAAGTTCAAAAGGAACTAGTTTTTTCCCTGCCCCTTAGCCGAGGAGAGATGGTCAGTTGACCTCTAGGAGCAGCTTTCCATCTCTGTCCTCCATTAAATCCTTGTCTGACACTCACAGGATAGTCCTCCAGGAACAACCGAAATTCACCTGCCAATAACCACCTCCTTCTCAAAGAAACGTCTAGTTTCTAGCAGGTTTTCCCATTCCAACTTCTAGTTCTTGGTAATTACCTATTTTTGGGGCATCCGCGATTTGTGCCTAAAAATAGGGATCAATGACTAAGCGTTGGGGGCACTATAAAAAACCTCTCATTTGAGAGGGTCGGGTATCGAATAAACATCCTAAGAAACACATACTTTGTACTTGCCCATTTTCTCTCTCTCTCTCTCTCTAATACTTTAGCATAGAGCACCTTGCAGGTACACTCCATCCTTTCTTCATCATCCAGCATCACCGACAAAGTATTTGGCCCACTCCAGATTCTGATCTGCCGAAAAGATATATATATATATTACAAAAGTGGCACTTGTATGATCAAATCATGTAAGTTAAAATTAAAACCCCAATATCATTCTGAAATTATGTTCTACTAATGATAAAATGTCAGAAACAATATTTTTTTAATCACAAAACTTGTATTAATTAAAGGTTCAATAAACAGTACATGGTGTTCGCTCTGATCCAACCCAAAAATGGCCAAAACCGGGAATTATTAAATCATTAACTTCGCAATGTGAGTTCTAAGATCCCCTCTATATCATCTCCTATACATAATGTTATCCAAAATATTCTGCATTATCATAGTATTATCTATGTTATTGTTGTAAATAATATCATTATGGTATTTCCAAATCCCATAAAGCGTTTCTGTTGCAACAAATTTCAATAAAAATGCCCTACAACCCTTTCCTTTTGTGTTTCGAATCAACCATTCCAACTCCTCATCCCATCCTCTAGGATCATGTTTGACATTAATCCACTCAAGGATTTGGATCCAAATGTCCCTGAGCTTGTGATAGCCATAAAACAAACGGCTTAAAGTCTCCTCATGGGGGCAGAAGATACATTTTGTATCAGTTATTATTCCAAATTTGTTGAGGTAGTGTTTGGTGGCAAGACGACTGTGACAAGCAAGCTATAAGGCCATCTGCGATCTAGGTTACACATAATTCTTATAAAAGAGCCCAACCCAATGCATCCTAGGCATGTTAGGTCTCATCATGTTGTACATAATTTTCATGCAGAATTTCTCATTAAGTTGCATTTCTTCCCATGTATGTTGGTTTTCCCATATGATGTCCCTTCCATTTAAAATCTTCTTATTGATCCAAGAGTGATGGTTTTTAACCACAACTTCCATGTAGTTGTCATGTTTGAAATAATAAGTGTAGATCCACTTCATCCAAAGACTATTTAGTTTATCACTTATGTGTCAGAGAAGTTTCAGCATAGTCACCATGTTCCAAATCATAAGGTTGATGATGCCTAATCCACCACAGATCTGAGCACGACATACTGTATCTCAAGCAACAAGACTCTTTCTGCTAGCATTTGCACCCCGAATCCATAACAAGGTTCGAGAAACATAATCAATCTTAGTATGTGTAACACAAAGAATAAAAACATAATATAAATAATACATGAATTGTTAACCTAATTCAATGCAAAATCACCTACGTTTGAAGAGTATTAACTCAATAAAAAAATTTACTCTTAATAATTAGAAGTACTAATTAATCTAATTTATATTCTCCTGATTCAATATTTATCTTCTTAATAATATCCGTAAACTTTGATCCAAGTTCCTTATTCTGATCTTTACACCTATTTTCAATAACAATTGTTACTTTCAAATTTTGATTTACTACAATTTTCACAAAATTACCACCACATATATTTTTTACAATTTTCAATAAAATAGGTATAAAATCACTAATTTCATTTTTTTTTACCAGTACCAACAATATCTAACTTTTTTTTAATTAAAATATCTAACTTATTTTAAATATAAACAAAACAAAAAATACATTGGAGTAATAGGCTAATTATTTAGATTGAAATGAATAGTTTCAAACACTTGTACACACAACACCCTTTGAAAAGGACAAACCAAAATTTGTGATGGCTCCCACCATTGTTAATGAAATGTAAATCCATTCTTGATTTTGCTATCATGTAGCATTCTTAAACATCAAGCAAACTAAAATCCTAGTTATATTTTCAACTAGAGAGGGCCACTTTGAGATGACATGTCATAACTTTTTTGCCGTAGATTTTATCCTCTCTTCTCTATCTTAATTTATCCCAAAAAGTAGTTGAGTGAAGTCGTAAACATTACAACAATTTGATTTAATTTCCATATATAGCATTGATTAGAAAACGTGTGATAGTACTATATTAGGCAACAACAAACATATAAGAAAACGTGGATAAACATTGTTCACTCAATTTCAATTAATAATTAAGTTTGTCTTAAATGAATGAGTTGTAACTTTGCCATTTGAGAAGTTAATAATATTGGGTTGGATTCATCACTCTTCTGTTCTTCATTTTATTACACTTTAATTAATTTGGTTTTGAGCTTGTGGATCTAATATGTACACAAAATTAGTAATTGAAAATGGAAATTGTTTAAAAAATCAAAAAGAGGTGATTTTTGTATAAAAAATGATATAATTAACTTTAAAATAAATATTTCTTTTGTAAAAATAATAATTGAAAATGTGCTGTCAAAAAAAACTTTAAAATACATATTTGATTTATATCTCTTCTCTCTTTTATTTTAAGTATTTTCTCTCTATCTTCATTTTCTTAAAGAGTTGTTGTCACACCCGTTTCAATAAACCTAACCATACTTTTCATCAACTATCAAATACTAATAGATTGGTTTATCCAATATCCAATTAAGAGGCAAATTATAGAATGCACCATATTTTAGGTGGATTAGGCATAATCAACACTATTGAATTTATTAATGAATAATTGAGTGGCTAAAATTAATCAATTGAATACTAGTTATGATGACTTTTGCTTGAAGAGAAATATCTCCTCAATTAAATCTTGCCTATTAAATAATCTCTCAGAAATGTGGGAATCATCTTTTATGAGTAACCGACATCAAAGTCTTTATTTGTCGTTATAGTGAGTCTGTTGTTAGGATGAGAAATGACTCATCAGATATCTTTATTCGTTACTATAGTGTGGATTTGATATTAGGAGGAGAAATAAGTTACCGACAATGAAGTCTTTATTTGTTGTTATAGTGTACCTCAATGTTAAGATAAAAAATGAGTCAATATCGAAGTTATTATCCAATGTTAGGTCTCGTTCTTAGAGGAGAAACGACTTATCTTACCACTTTTTGTGGTTGTGCCAAAAGCATTTTTAAAATTTGAAAGTTATCTAAAAAATCTAAGAGTAATAAGGTAAGGACTATTTATTTTGCAATTTATAGAGGTACTTGTCATTAAATTTTACAAGTCCCCTAAATTTAATTGACCTTACAACTACAGATGAAACTTGTGATCTTTTTTGGACCATAAATAATAGTGGTCGATTATATTTTCCTTAAATAAGGAACAAGATTTCAAATCCAAAATAGTAGTTGTAACTTTCAACTACATGTTTAAGGAAGCTTATTGTCATTGTCACAAAGTGATCCCAACCCAACCCAAGCATACTTCAAAAGGATAAGGCTAGTCCAATTAGTTCTGCCAAATGTCAACAAAATGGAAGCTGCTTAAGATATGATCCATAATCCATCCCTTTTCATGACATACATAAGTGCAAATTTGAATTCCAACTAAGCCCTTTTCTTTGTGCATAAAAATGTTACTGAATCATTTAAATTTGAAGTAACTCAATGAACCTTTAAACTTAAGTTGTTCAACAAAAAACTGCTTTTAGGTATGAACAAGTATCAACCAAAATTTGAATTGTAATTTGAGCCAGACACTTGGAAAAATTTGAACAAGTAGTTGGGAAACAGCATTTGAAGTTTCTGCCGACACAACATGGAATCATCAATAGAACAATATCCAGCTATTGATTTCTGCTTCTTGCTGATGTTGGTGAAACTTGTTCTTAAAACATTCACAAGTCAATGTGAGTAAATCTAGAAAATTGACTGTTAAACAACACTAAAATCTGTGACTCGAGTAACTTTTTTTGCATTGGAACATTAATTTGCCAGCCTGGTTTTCAACATCTAGTACTAATACCAGCTTTTTCTGAACTCCACCAACGTGCTCTGAACCACATCATATAATGCTTGTTTCAATTGTTTGTGCCTTTCATTTATTATTTACAATCCAAAAGGCACGTTTTTTTCTCTTCTATAAAATAAAATACTACTAGTACATAAAGCTTTGATAGTTTCAGTTTTTACCCTGACCAAGAAAGCTTCTACAACAGTCAACAAAAAATAATATATTTATTATATTCTGGATATGAAAAATGACAGCTAGAGCCAATACACCATCCACCCACCTAATTTGATTTAAGATCATTATCAATAATTTTATCCAAAAAAATAAATCATAATCAATAAACATTGTTAGCTGAAAAGTGAAGACTCATCATACTCATAAAATATTGTTGTTAGATTCTTTTCACAAAAGCATAAACCTGTATTCATTCCTTGTCATAATACATAAAAAGAAATTTTGGTGCTAGTTACATAAATAAACTAGATAATCTGTAAAATTCTAAAAGTATTGATTGACCTTGTTTTTTACTTCCCAAATGAACCTATAAACAAGGTATCTATCATTCTGTACAAGATTGTTTTTCTGTATAGAGATTTCATTCTACATTGTGCTTAATCTGCTGATGCCGCAGGAGTCCTTCCAGCAGCGTGATAACATCTGGCGTATCGTCCAAATAGTATTTGGCCCTACTCGGCTTCTGACCAACCGTGCATGGAAATACTTGTGATATGGTTGGTAAAGCTAAATTAGCAATGCTTTCAAACATATCTTCATCTGATCTATCGTCTCCTATGCATAGGAGAAAATCTGGGGACTTATCTTCATTCCTCATGGTTGATATAAGCTCTTCCACCACTATACCTTTGTTCACACCCTGCATCTCACAAAAATACAAACGTTACAAAAAAAAAAGCAGTTAATTTGGATACATTTCAAGTGCAAAATACTAACAAATCACAATTCACTTTTATGACTGTCAAATGTTAATGATTTTCCTATCACAATGTAAATTACAATGTACTATATGAATTAAATCCTCACACAAAACATAACTTAAAAAAGAAATCACCATTACAAAAATTCACCTTTGTTTTGATTATAGTTAACTTAATGAAATCATAAAATGAATAATCTTTCATTCTGTCTCTGTAAAACTAAAATGTGAAAAGATATAAAAGTATACCTGAGGCTTTACTTCAACAATATGTTGTCCCCTTTTAACTACTACAGGTTCATTTGCTAACACGCTCTCCAGGTGATCAAGAAGCTCTTTAGCCTGCCACGATCCAAAGTCGGGATCCGCTTCTTGATGTTGCCAAACCATTGCGCTTTCCTTTTTTTCAATGAAGGAACCATCCGTTGCTTCTGTATAAAGCGCCATCACCGGTTCAACAGTATTTTTCCAATCGAAATCTGTTGCCAATCCACAAGTTTTCCAAGGAGAATCCTTGCTCCACCTGCAATCAGTCAAAAAGGAATATTAGAATGGAACAACAAATAATAAACACGGTGAGATCATGCAACATTGATGAATAAACCATAAGTTCAATTGAATAATGTTACCTAGTGAAGTAACCATGTTCTGCAGAGAGACCAAGTTTGTCACAGGGAGAAAACCACTTGCTAAGGCATTCTCTATCCCTGCCACTAACAATGAAAACTACATTTTTGGGATCACTGCATAAGCCATTCAAGAGAGAGATAACATCCAAGCTAGGGGTTTTGTCAAGTGATCCCTGAGGCATCATGGTACCATCATAATCCAAAAGGATCAACCTACTCTTTGTATCTCTATAGGCAGGGACAATGTAATCAACAGAAAGCTTCTTAAAACTAGGATCCAAAGCAATGATTCTAAAATTAAGCCCCAATCCAACATCCAACCACTTCTTCAGATAATGCTCCCTACAAGCTCTCTCTAAATCTTGATCAAAACTCTTAGCCCAATAAGCTACGTCATGAGAGCTTATATACTTATAATTCTTCTCGTGTCTCAATTGCTTCTCAGCATCCACCATTCTGATTGCTGAGTTCATTGCTTCACAAACATCATCAATGTTCCACGGATTCACCCGAATCGCACAGCTGAGCGAAGGAGAGCAACCAATGAACTCAGAAACAATGATAACACTCTTTTTAGCCTCATCATTTTCCACCCCAAGTGCTTTGTCCAATTCAACACTTCCTTGTCTACAAACAGTATACTCATAAGGCATCAAATTCATCCCATCCCTCACAGCATTTACAATACAACATTCTGATATAGCATAGTACGCAGCCTTCTCCTGAGTTGAAACGGGTCCATTTACGCAAACAATTGGTCTATACCCAGATTGTTTATCACCATATTTATCATTAATCTCTTTAGCAATGGCTTCAATCTCAAACTTCAAGTCCTGAATATCTTTCCCTGTACTCCTTGCTTGATTCAGAATCTGAACCAAAACAACTCTACCCCTTGCTTTTTCATTCACCTCCAAAAGCTTCCCCAATGCCAAAAACTTCAACCCAATACCTTTAAACAAATCCATATCATCAACCCCCAAAATCACAACCTTCCCTTCAAACTCTTCCTTCAACTCCTTAACCCTTGTAGCAGTATAAGGCAACGATAACACCGACTCAAGAAGACCCATATGAATCCCAGCAGGTAAAATCTTGATGGTAACATTTCTCCCAAAGTAATCAAGTCCAATGTAACCCCTTTTGGACTCATAATCCAAACCCAACATCCTACTACAACAAGACAAAAAATGTCTAGCATAATCAAAAGTATGAAACCCAATCAAATCACAGTTCAAAAAACCCCTCAGAATCTCCTCACGAACAGGTAATGTTCTATAAATTTCCGAAGTAGGAAAGGTATTATGAAGAAAAAAACCCAATTTCACTCTAGGACACCTCTTCCTCAAGAAAGTCGGCAAAATCATAAGATGATAATCATGAACCCAAACATAATCTTCATCAGGGTTAATAACCTCAGTAACCTTATCAGCAAAAATCCTGTTCGCAGACACATAAGCAAGCCACTGAGAACGATCAAAACGAGCACCTTGACTCTTCGACACAGGAAGCATATAATGAAACAAAGGCCATAGATAATGCTTACAAAATCCATGGTAGAATTTATTATGAATCTCCGAAGGTAAAAAAGTCGGAACGCAACGAAACTTGTCAAACAAAACCTGAGCAATTTCATCTTGTTCCGATTGATCAACCTCCGCTTTCAAAGACCCAACGTATAAAACCTCAACTTTTTCAGAAAAACCATCCTTGAGCTGAAACGATATACTATCAACATCCCATTCAAATTTCATCTTCTTCTCACCCTCCTCCTTAGAACCACCTTTAACAACGCGTATCGGTAACTGATTCGCTACTATTATCATTCTCCGTTCACGCTGTGATGAAACCGAAAGGCTATCTTGTTGAAACTTCGGTTCATCTTCTCCGGTCACCGTCGTTACCATTTTCTGAACAGTGGTGGATTCTTCTATGTAATCGTTGGTTGTTACGTGATTTAATAAACCTAAACAAGATCTTGAAAGCATTGTTGAAAAGAATGAAAGAAGAGAAGAAGAAGAAAAAAAGAGAAAAATTATGCAGTTGATGTGTTTGTGTTAATGTTTGTGTGAAGAAAGATGAAGAATCGTTGAGTAATGAAAATTTGAAGATAGTGAATGAAATTCCATAAGAGAGGAGCGTGTGTTAGTGAAGTTTATGATTTTGAGAGAGAAAAAATAAAAATAAAATAGAATAAAATAAAAACTAGACTTTTTTTTTGTGACTGCGGATAAGAACGAAAGTGAACCGGTTTTTTCTATATTGGGGGAGGGAGGATTTAATCGGACGGTAAAGATTTGATCTTATCTGATGAGGATTGTAGTACCGACTACCGAGTGATAACTGTAACCGACCCATGACGTTACGTTATTCTTCGGTTTAGAGAAGAGTAAATTGAGTTACGATTTGAAAAGGTGACTGGGTATAGCCGGTTGAGAGGAGAGGGATAAGTATAAAATCTCTATTCAATGCGAATTCATAGGATCACGTGGGCTTTACGGCAACAAGAGAAAAATAGAATAAAATCATTAGTTTATTTTTTCTAGAATATTCATATTTTTAAGTTATTTTATAAGATATAAAAAATTATATTAAGGTATTAAATTAAAAAGTTTTAAAAACTACTTACTACTTTTCTTATTTATTAAATAGTTAGTTATATTTATTAGTTTTTCATTTTAATATCATTTTTTAATTTTAATACGTTATTATTTTTAACTTTGTTTGATTTTTAAAATAACTTTCTTAATATTTTTAAAAAATACTATAAATATAGTCAATTATTTCTATAAATTAAAAAAAATGAGATCAAATCATTTAATAGTTATTTAAATAATTTAACATTATCAAAATTATATAAAATTTAAATATTATATATAAAAATTTATGTAAATCATTTTTAAATTTTGACATTCGAAAAATCTTTTAAAAATTATGAACTATCTAAAATAGCAGTTTGTAAATTTTTATTTCAATTAATTTTTAATTTAAAATTCTTAAAAAAAAGATCTTTAAAAAAACTAATACAAATTCCAAGTTATTTATTGTTTTGATCAATTCACATAAATTAAAAAATGTAATTAATTTATGTGAAAAATGGAAATTATAGAATAATTTACAAATTTATTATTCATTAATGATATAAAAATTAAAATTTTGAATAATAAAAAATAAAAAATATTAATTAGGTTAAATTTAAGTTTTGATTCTCTTACTTTATCAAATTCATCGTTTTAATTATCATTTTCTTTTTAAACAATTTTAATCTTTATTTAAATTTTGGTCTAGAAAACAGTGACTGATTATAAAGAATATGTCATCCATACATAAATAATGCATAGATAATATATGAACAATGAGAAAATCAAAATTATTTAAAAAGAAAATAAAGAATTAAAATAGTGAGTTTCATAAAACAGGATATCAAAACTACAATTTAATCTATTAACTATTAAATAGTATATTAAATATATTTTTTATTGGTGCAATGAGAGAAAAATCTAAGATGTACTTTTTGAATAAAACTTCGGTACTAATGTTTAATCATTTAGGTTTGTATCCGTTTTTGATAAAAGCAAATTAATTGAAGATATTTTCAACAATTTGGTTTAGTTTATAGTGATATCAAAATTGGAACAGAAGTAAAGTAATTGGTTTGATTCATTTCAATTGACTAATTTATAATATTTATATTTTAATATTATATTTATTTGTGTATTTTTTACTTGTCATATTTTTTTATTTTTTTGTTATTATTATTTCAAGTAATACATATCATATAATTTATTTCATGTATTTTATATTCTACGTTAAAACAACTTATAAGTTGTATTTAATCCATACAAAATAATTATATGATAATCAAATACAAAAATTGCCGTACAACCAAAATATATTTATATGTTCACATACAAAAGTTAGCATTTGAACGTGACTAATACAAACAAAATAATTTAACCATCATATCAAATATAAAATACAATCAAAATAAATTTATCATCCTATCAAATACAAAATACAAACCAACTTCATTAGTTCACCGTCAAATATAAAATACAACCAAAATAAAATTCCAATTCTTTTTTCATTTTAATCACCAATTCGCCATCCTAAATTAACCTGATATAACACATAGTGATAATAATATAGAGCATCGAATTTATTTTTAATTTGAAAAGAACGTGTATAATTAGTAACCTCTAAGAAATTAAAACAATATAAAAAATAACCATTTTCATTAAAAAAAAGAAAAAAAGCTAAAATATCCATAACAAGTGGGATGGATGAAGGAAAAAGTAAGCATAAAATGAAGTTGGCTAGTTTGATGGGAATGGACATACACAAAAATTAATATGTTTTACACTTCAAAGATACATCAAAATTATTTTATAATAAAATTAAAACAAATTTCGTGAGAACTTGAATTACAATGAAGACGATTAAAATAAAGTAGAATGAAGATAGCGAGAACAACGATAATAACAATCAGCGGGAGCAACAATTTGGTGTGAGCAGGTTTTTGCGACTTAGGATTCCACTTCCTATGTTTGGAGTATGCTTGTTGACTGTGTGTTTTTCTTAAAGGAAGAAAGTTTAAACAAAGATGAAGAAGGGTTGTAGGGTCAGTGCAAAATTTGATATTAATAAGTTGAATAAAATATTAAGTAGGCAATTATAACCACTTGTTCGGTTCATCGATTTGGAAGACCCTAAAAATCGAAACTAATAACCGAACCAAATCACCTTGATTTTTAAAGGTTTTATTCTGGACCGGCCATAAGGCCTAATCGACATATTGCACTCAAGATATCATGAGTATCAATTCGCATTTCCCCACATCAGCAGAAGGTATCGCACAGAGACCGAATTAGTCTTCATATACAAGCCCTTGAAACTAAAATTGCATTTTCTCCTGCATAATCACCTCGTTTGGAGAAAAAGAACTAGACTTCGTACAATAGTAGTAACCAGACGAGTTAAAATGGAGTTTGAACTAATACTTTTAAAACGAAAATTGAAAGAATTAGGGAGAAACGACAAGGAGATAGCAGAAAGCATAATGAGTCGTGATGGAGAAGGGTTTCGCCAAGAAGAAACATACTAGAAAATTCCCCCATCCAGAGTGAAAGGGTCAAATCAAACATTGATCGAATGAAGACTAATAAGCCCATGGTCATGGAAATTGTTCAAGGAAGTACACCTTATATGGGAAAAAAACAAGTTAAGAGAGGGCTTCCAATTTGTGCTCGACACACAGTTGGAAGGCCCTTTATATATGCCCATGACCCCTAGTGAAGTTGGGAAGGAGCAAATTTTAAATTTTTTGGGACGGCTACCTCAAATTCAGAAAAAGGTAGGTAAAGTCTTATTCTTGTAAACAAACATTCATAAAACTGGACCATTCAGTCATCGAAAGAATTGCATTTCATTTTCTTCTATGCCACCACAATGACTAACCACTCTGAAGGATCACCAACCACAATCTAAGGGCGCCCTCAGTGCTCAGAGTCGAGGAAGTGCTTGCCACCTTTGCATCTATCCAGTCATACTTTGATTCACATGGCCAACTTTGAAGATTCAAGTGCTACAACACTTCAACATCACACGACACATAACCAATTATCGCAGACGAACCTGGATGAAATATTTAGCACATTCCCTCCTTCGTAGGTTTGATTTCACCTCTTCCGACAAGAAGAGATGGGGCTTAAGAACCTAGTTAAAGAATGTTGATGAATCAGGAGAAATGAAAAAATCAAAGCTTTAAGCAAAACTCTAAATCACTTCTAATGATATTCTCAGGAAAGAAGGCAAAGACGTTTTCTTTGAAAGAATAACTGAAAGCTTGAAGGTGAAAGGTTGATAAAACTTCCAAATATCCAACTCATTGTATTTATAAGCAATGACAGTAGAAGGAACAAGAGCAACTATGATCAGAGATCACAAGATCAATAACCAGGATTCCACTCGGGGAAACATGTTAAACTCAAGTGCACTTGAGCACTATTTGGACTTCGTCACACTCTAATTGATCATTGTCATCGCACGTGTCTGGAATGGGTGATGAAGCGTGGCAATGATGGAATTGCATTAAATGTGCATATTCCTCATTAATTTTTCAAAACTGACCCTAAATAATTCAATTTTATTTCATACCTGACTACGACATAGAGGTCGGTCAATGATACTTAAGGCTTCCCTCAGCCCCTCTTGTGACCGACAAAGCCTTGGGGCCAACTATTCTAAACTGACAATAAGGCCCGAAAAAATAAGACTCAATCCATCTCAAAAGCCCATTCTACTCAACCTAATATATAAAAACAATTCACGTGTCATCAGAAGGTAAATAATCTATGATCCCCAATTTCACTTACTCATCTTCAATCTTGAACTGACTTGTGCATTGGAGTGTTAACCATGTAGATCCACCATGCGTCGTCGTAAAGGAGATCGGAGACACCGTCCAAGATCAACAGTTATCTACCTTTCATCATTTTTGCTTCCTTTATGAAATTGGGACATCCACTTTTGCTTCCCAAACATAATAGGTTTGGTTCAATTTCTGAACCAAATAAAAAAAAAATTGATTTTTTCATCTTGGTTGAGATTATCAATTCAATTGATTTTTTTTTATCAAGTAGGCTAGTGATTGAAAT
Organism: Lathyrus aphaca; assembly: GCA_963966055.1. Classification (NCBI taxonomy): domain Eukaryota; kingdom Viridiplantae; phylum Streptophyta; class Magnoliopsida; order Fabales; family Fabaceae; genus Lathyrus; species Lathyrus aphaca. The sequence continues at coordinate 560,360,609 of OZ014522.1, forward strand.
TTCACCCTTTGAATAAACAAGATATCGCAGATTCAAATTTGCAATCCTACATTTGATATTCTTGCACAACTACTATCTAAGTTACCTTAGATAATGTTGATATTTGTAAATATATATAGTGTTAAGAATATTTGTATATAGAATAGTCATACGTCGACTATATCATGTAATTAGTTGTAATCTATCTATATATAATAATATCTCCGTAATACTTTTCAAAACACACGATTTTATCTAAATGTCTCTTAGTCTCTCGCTTAGTTCATCAAATAATATATGTTAGTGGAGTATTACTCATTAATAAAATCTTGCGTTAGTGAGCAACATGAATATTATATTTTGATTTTAAAACATCTAATAAGTACACAAAATATTACGTTCTATATATATTACGTTTAGCATTACCCTTTATATAATTTTAGAAAAAGATATAAAGAAAAGAAAACTAAAACATGTACTATAATAAAATACAGTATAATATTAATTACATTCTTAAGAAAAATCATACTCCCAGCATCATCATATTTGGTACTACTCCTACTCATGAGTTTATGTTTATCCTTTCATGTTTGATAACTTCAAAAGATTTATTCACTACTTTATTCTTTTCCCAAAAGTATATGAAAGTAAGGAATCGTAGCTGTAACTCTTATCCAATACATTAAATATTTAACCATAAACTAATAATAATAATTTCGGTTTAATAATAATCGTAGGTGTTACTCTTTTCAAAATTTTATTAAAATATATTGACTTTACTATCAATTTTTAAAATTATACATTAAAAATGGAAAAGACTTATAAAAACGACAACTTAATTTTTTTTAGAAAAGTTTAGATGGATTTGACTCTTGAAATTCAATAAGGTTAGTGCAAGCCTTAAGGAGTATTCTAACAATAATTATTATTCATTAATAAAATCTTAGATTATTTCAAAGTACGAAATTTACAAAAACTCTTCTTTTTTTTTTTTTATGGTGGGTCGTTAGTCCCTTTAGGAATAATGATTTGTTTGTCACTAATTAATAGATTAAAGATTTCCTCACATTTAGTAACGTCGAAGGTATATGTTATAGCAATAAATTTTTCATTTTTAGGCTCTACATTTGAAGTTTTTAGTAGTTTGCATGTATAGAGAGGTACAAGCTTTAGTTTGGTAATGTTGACCTCATTCTCTTCCACACACTCATACTCTGAGTCGAATTAATTGTCTATGTTTTCGACTTTGACATAATCTACTTTATTTTTACTAAACTTGGAAGTTTTAACTTTTTCATCCTTCAACCGTTCGACTTGTCGAACTCTATCGGCTAATTGGGCAATGTCTCTCTGGTATTGGGTGTCTAACTTCTTCCTAATGGAGTAGTCAAGACCCCCTACTGTAGTTCAACTAACTCATGTTATGGCACCTACGTGAAGTATCTCGCTTTCAAGGTTCTAGACCAATTGAGGTAATCATCAATGCTCTATGTTACCTTTCTCTTCACGATGGCTAATTCCTTGAGGATAATCTTACATTGCCCCATGTAGAATTGCTCGTGGAATGCCCTCTCTAGTTAGGCCCCGTAAAAATAGAATTTGGGGGAAGGGTAGTGAACCATGTGAGAGTGTTCTCTATTAATAAATTTAGAAAATACTTGATTTTCATGTTCTTATTGTTGACTAAATCACCAACCTCAGTATGATACCGAGCAACATGTTCGACGCTGGACTCACTAATGTCGCCAGCGAACTTGGTGAAGTTTGGAACATTCGAGCCCGTAGGCAATTCAGTTTGCATCACATACTCAGACAACAGGGATATATAGTTTGGTCTCTAGAGGCCTACATTGAGGTCATTCTGGACCAAAACACGTTCGACGATGTTGGACATATTATCATGTACCCCTATGTTGTCCTGTCAGGCTTGCCTCAAAACTTGGTCGACATCTTGGTTACGTTACACTAGGACCACGTTGAGGCCTTCTGACCTTTGATTGTTTTCTACAACCATATTTAATGGGGGATTAACCCCATGGGGAATGTTATGCACTAGAGTCGGTGGTGCTGGTGGTACCCCCAAAAAATTAGCAATCTTACCTATTTGGTGGGTTAAGTATTGATAACTCCTAGTTGTATTTTTTTATGAGTGGGTTAAACATGTCATTTGTTTGTTGTATGAGCGCATGAACCATATTGTGGTTACTTTCAGCCATTAATTGTCTCGTAACTTGGAGGGAGTTATTGGTTAAGGACAAAGCACCATGCAGAGGGAAATAACCTATACCCCCTGGTGGTTATCCTAGTTGGCCAAAGTTTCTCATGGTGGACGCTGAGGCTAAATATGGATTAAATGACGGTGATGTTGCCATCGCGTTCTCTGAATAAAATTTTATACCAGGGTGTAGGCTTGCCATAATTGCAGCTGAAATGTCATACGGTTGTTCCTTTTGAGGCAACGAGAAACCGAGATAAGGAGTCCTCTAGTCTCCAAGATTTCATAATTCCCTAAAAATGGTTGGTGCAATTGATACTTATGGTGATGAAATTCCCACATCTGGCAGTATAGAATACGCCATTTCTTAACTTATAACAATAGGCGTCTCCTCTACTGATGTCGGAGCCATAGAACTGTCGATTGTCCTCCTGGGTTTAGAGTATTACCTTGGTAAGGGGTTTGGCTTTTTAAAGACATATAGGAAATACGCTTACCACTCCTCAAGTGCATACAACACAAAAGACCACAGAAATAGAAGACACAAAACATAACGTAAGACATTACTTTTCTGCAAAAATATTTGCATAAAACGGTCACATCGGGTATGCCATTATTTATCGGTGTTTTTGGTAAACAATCACGAGTTTGAAAGTCTATGAGATTAACTAGAAAAATCTCCAAAGCAATTTGTGCAAATAATTTGTATGAACACATGTGCGTGTGAATTGAATGTATTATAGCAAAAGAATTCAAATGAATTTAAGTTGTAATAAATGATAAGGTAAAATGTAGTAAATAACACTAAACAAAGCGAAAGAAAACATACAATGTTCTGCTTAAGGATGCAAATAAACTAAGAAAAAAGTGTGGATGCAGACGCACACATGTTTCTTGTTTAACTGTTTTTCTCTTTGACTCGGGTACCCCAGTGGTATGGAGAGTATGTATGAAATTTTGTGACCCCTGATCACATGTATGGGTCTGCTATTCATTCTATTTACAAAGTAATCATCGACGATGTTTATGACCATTGGGTGTCTATTGTGTTTGCTCCATGTTCAATCCTTCAATTTTCTAATAGTGTGCTTATGTGTCTTCCAATACATTATTTGCTTGCAACCCATGTTGAGTAGTAACTTCTTTCCATTTATTTCACTTCTTTATAACCCTTCGACATTAATTTCTATAGCATGTTGTCGAAGACGTCTATATAGTCCCCAAGAGTAGTAAATTTACTAAGTATTTTATACCAAGTCGTTCGGTCGACTGGTCCTTATTGGAAAGAAGGCTTTTATCAATTATCCTTCTCAAGATTCTGGACATGTTTTTTCCGACTACCCTTTTCGAGATTTTGGACATATTTCCTAGTGAGTTAGGTCTTGGGGTTTCATCCTTGGGAGTCCTTGAAACCATGTCTCGTTGTGTCAACGACTCAGTTGACTCTCATTGTTGGTCCATAGACGTCTTACCATTAATGCTTCTTTAAAGATACTTCATTAATGCTTATAGTAAACGTATTTTCATTGACATTCTTTGTTGACTTTCTAGTAGCTAAAAATCCAAGTGTAACACAGGGGTATCAATTTTATTAACCACTTCATTCTCAATGTTGGAGATGACTAGAGTTTCTTGTATATCCGTCCTATTGTGGTAGGGCTTTTTAATGTTGTCGAGTTTGGACAAAAGATAATTCCATGTATTTTCTTCCATGGGAACATATACCACCTCAAAGAACCTAAAATGTTTGGTTAGTTTATGTAACCTCTATAGGTATTTGAAGAGGTGTGCTTCCTTTTTTTGGTAATCTCCAGCTACCTAGATGGTGACCAATGAAGAATCGCATTGGACTCAAAGATTGTACACAATTATTTATTTAGTCAGATTCATCATGGAGATTAAGGCTTCATATTCTGCTATATTATTCTTGGCTTTGAGTTTGACCCTCAAAGACTTCTCTATTAAAATTCTCCCCGAGCCTTCTAGCATTACTCTGACACACACAATCCACTAATAAGGTTCACACTTGATAGGATTCCTTTCTTGATAGATATCTAAACTTGACTAGGAAATTGGATGGCACATGAGACTTCATGCCACACCTTTGGAGGAAGCAGATATTGTATTATAATAACTCGACATACCACGAAATCATTCTTCCTTCCAAGTATGGTATATTTAATATTTGGCTAATGAGGTAGTTTGTCTTCAACATAACCATGTGCCCTTAGACGTATGGCTTCAGTTTTCTTGTCATTATTACCACCGCCAATTCCATTTTCTCTATCTTATGATATATTGATTTTGCACCTTTAAATACATTTTTGTCAAAGTAGATAGCTTACTCGCTGATTTCTTTTTGTTGGACGAGCATATAACTTATTGTTATGTCGGTTACCAGAAAGTATAGGAACAAATGTGTGCCCTATATCAGGCGAGTCAAGACCTGGGAGTCGCCAAGAAAGTCTTCACATTTTATAAGATTTCCTTACACTTTTCGATGCACTCAAACTTATCTTTTTTCTTCAAGGTGGAAAAAATGGAAAAAAAAAATCTTCGACACAAAAAAGGAATCAATAGAGTGCGATCAAACGTTCGTTCAACTGTTGGACTTCTTTTATTGTGGTTGGGATTCTCATATCAATGATGGCTTGACATTTGTCTAAATTTTCTTTCTTAGATGTCGAATGAACACTAGGGGGTTCAAACACATGTGGTACCTCCTAAGTGAATTCAAGATGTCCTATAGGTTATTGTAGTGGTTTATATCCTCTAGGGTCTTCATGACTATGTCCAATATTTTTTCCTCACTATTCCACACTATGTGATTTTAAAGAACATAATCCATCAACCTTTAATATATGGAGCATTCATTCTTGAGTTCAAAAGGCATGACTTCATAGTAGTAATTACAATTGTTAGACCTAACGAAAATTTAGGACACATCCAAGGGATCCATCTTAATTTGTTTATACCTGAAGTAGGCATCCATGAAGCTTAAGTTCTTATATCTTGATGAGATGTGAATCAATTTACCAATTTTGGATAACATATAAGATCTTAGGGGAATACCGCGAGGAGATTCATGAAATCCACACACATTCTCTATTTTCCAAAATCATTTTCACTAGTACTACATGAAGGGAAATTCTGATTAAAATACAAAGAGGAAAACAAAAATATCCCTTAAGTTGATCCTTATGAATGAACATGATCCGTGATAGAATGGTTACCTCTTGTGGTGATTAAGTGTTAATGCATAACCCAGAGAATAATCACAAACGTTGAATAAATAAAAACACCTAAACTCAGTCCACTTAAACATAGTTCCTTCAATCTTAGTGCTATTTGTTCTAACTGAAGACTTTGAGAGAGAGAGTACAACTTGGGATTCACAAACCCAATTTTATCAAGTGTAAATACTTTAGTGCATAGGTTCTATTTATAGAACTGCTTGTGTGGGATGTAAGGTGAACACTACTACGAAAAATCCATTTAACAACGGTTGGGAAAAATATATAATGACGCATGCGCGTGCATTGTTATGTAGAGTGTTATTGTATATATTGTACTTACAATGACGATCAGGAAATCATGGTTGTTGTGAGATATTGGAACAAACTCTAGGATTAGTAAGTCGTCGAAGTCTGCTCACATACTAGTGTTTAATTGGGCCTTGTTTATGGATCCAATTGTTTAAGTTAGCTTGTACCCTAAGTTATCTTGTGATGGGTGATTGTTAAAAAGCCCATTAGGTTAGTGTGTTAGTTTTATTATAAATAGCATACTAGTCTTTCATCTTTTGTATAAGGGAAAATAGGAAGAAAAAACCCGAATTTAATAGTGAGAAATGTTATTTGTTATTCTTGTATACTTGTAATCTTGTTGAAAGAGAAAGGAAAGAATATCAATTTATAACCAATCCTTGTTGTTATCTTTGGTTATCCTAAAACCTAACCCCTGTGGGTTTCCTAACTGATTAAGGAAACCAATTATACTTTGTTTCTAAGGTATCTGATTCACAACAAACTGGTGCGGTGAGCATGGAGAAATGCCTTCAACAAAGTATGAGAATGAAAAGTTTACCGCAATGAACTATTTCAGTCTGTGGCGCTTGAAGATGAAATTCCTACTAGTTCAGTTGGGTTGTTTGGAAGCGTTGAAGGGAGAGGTGACCATGAATGTTGCGTTAATGGCAGCTGAAAAGACGTTGCTCAATTGCAAGTTTTTCCACTGTATGCAGTTGATAATGCTGCATGAAGAAAGCTAGTTTTGTTTTCTTGTTGGTATAGAGTTTGGTCCAAGGTGGAGATTTGTGGAATATTGGATCGAACTCTGATACGTAAGAGGTTTAGCATTAAGTCGATGTTGGTTCACATGCTAGTGCAAAAGTTATACATATTGTAGTGAAAATCAGTTATAGTATGTATGTTTAATCGTTTCCTTGATGTTGTAGAGTTTGTTCCAAGGTGGAGATTTTTGAGATATTGGAAAGAACTCTAGGGTTAGCATGTCGTCGAAGTCCGCTCACATGCTGGTGTTTAATTGAGCCTTGTTTTATGTATCCAATTGTTTAAGTTAGCTAGTAATGGGTAATTGTTAAAAATCTCATTAGGTTAGTGTGTTAGTTTTATTATAAATAACACACTAGTCTTTCATCTTTTTGTATAAGGGTAAATAGGAAGATAAAACCCTAATTCAATAGTGAGAGAGGTTATTTGTTATTCTTGTATACTTGTAATCTTGTTGAAAGAGAAAGGAAAGAATAACAGTTTATAACAAATCATTGTTGTTATCTTTGGTTACCATAAACTCTAACCCTTGTGGGTTTCCTAACTGATCAAGGAAACCAATTATACTTTGTTTCTAAGGTATCTGATTCACAACAGTTGTACCCATGACACACGCCACATATCTCAACGGTTATGCTTACGAACCGTTGTGATATATACTCTTAGATATTGGGTTCGAAACCTATCAGCAACAAATTTATACAAAAACAAACATTACTTTTAGCCTAAGTTAGAATAATAATTATTGTGAAAGGTCCATGGTTTATTATATTTTATATAAATTTTTTGTTTTCTATACCTCTCACTAAAGATACACAAGAATTCAAATTGACGAAGAAGTATATAATCTGAAAAATTAAACTATTCTTGAAAACCAATTTAATCAAACCATTGTTGTTTTTGAATTGCATGTGTCTCGTCATTCGTCTCATGTTGTTTACATATATTGTGGTATAATGATTTGGCTCCTTATATGCATCGCTAAATTTGATTATAGTAAAATTTTCATAAGAAAATTTGATCGGATAATCTATCTTCTCATCCTCACTTACTATCATAATTTTTATACTAAAAAAGTTTTATAATTATCAATGAGAAGGAGGAGAAGGACTATCCGATCAAATTTTATTATGGAAATTTAACTATAAACAAATTCGGTGATTCATCAGAGGTGCCTGATCATTATACCATATTAAATGTAAAGAACGTGAGCTGAATGACGAGAAGCATGCCAATCCAAAAACAACAATGGTTTGTTTAACTTAGTTTTCAAAAATTTACATATTATAAGTATCTACCTTAATTTAATGAATGTATTTTAAGTGAGGCATATTAGTGAAACAAACAATCTATATAGAATATAATAAACTCAAACAACATCATACACCAGAACCAGATACTATAATTTATCACAGACTATATTAAACTATTACAAGAGAACATACCTCTTAACCACAATGACTTTATACTTCTTATACTTTTTTTTTATTGTTTTTAAAACTAGGTAAGATTTGCAGCCACAGTTGTTTCCTCATTTACTACACATAGTTGCACAAATGAGAAGACGAATCCGAAAAAATGAGAACATTCAACAAAAATAACATGCAAAAAACAAGAAAATGGGAACTATCTAAAAAAAGATTGAAGTAGAAGAATACCTTATTTTCACACACACACACACACATATATATATATATATATATATATATATATATATATATATATATATATATATATATATATATATATATATATATATATATATATATATATATATATATATATATATATATATATATATATATATATATATATATATATATATATATATATATATATACCTCAACAACTCATACTATGAGCTTGCTACCACTATCATCATCCACCATGTTCATTTAGTTTTAGACTCTACAAAAAGGCATACAAGATAAAGAAGTCTAAATAAAAAGCTTCATACTTCTTATATTCCTTTTTGCAAATTCTAAAAAAAGATGAAGCTTCATACTTCTTATTAACTCATACATTCTTGATACCACCATCAACATAACAATTTATCATCTTTACTATATAGCTTCAGCTATTTCAAACAAGGAAATTAGTTAGTACTCAAAACAAAACCAGCAAAAGTTGAAACAAAACCCTAAGAAGTGGGATTGTAACTTTAAGTAGAATAATACTTTATTTTTCATAGCTACATAAACAATATGTACATCATCACCATGTTCATCTAGTTTGTGAAGCAATGAAAAATAAATACAAAGAGGAAGAAGCTTACACAAAAGCTTCATACTTCTTATATTTCTTTTCATTGTTTCTAAAACTAGACGGTGTTTGCTGCCTAAGATGGAAGAATAATAAAAAATATTGCAACAAAACATATAATGATGAATATCTTAATGGGAAATATGTAATACATTAATGGAAGAAGAAGAATATTGTAATGTGTGAAACGCAAAAGGAAAAATGGGTGCTAGGGTTTCGTTGTGAGTGAAACAGTGACAATGGGTCACTTAATTCGCTTATATGGGTAAATATTTCACAACGGTTAACACTAACAACTGTAATGATACATATATTTTTATTATAAATATGTCACAATGGTTAATTATAAAAACTGTAACGATACCTCTTTTATATGGTACAAGGTTCGATTCTTGGCAACAATTTTCTATCATTTTTACATAATATATCACAACGGTTAAGTATAAGAACCTTAGCGATACCCCTTTTAATATCACAAACTTTGCTCTTCCCGGAAGAGAGAAACGCTCATCCCAAGTATAATAATGATTTATGATTTTCTCTGTTTTTCAAAAAATATCGCTCGAGAATATCAATCATTACAATTTATCATCATTACAAGCACCTAAATATCAGACTTTTCATTTTCAACCTCATCTATAAATAGACAGTTTTACATTTCTTAATTATACATTCTTCATAAAAATGAGTTCAACAAATGGAAATGATAACACAAATATCATAAATGAGGTCACAAATGAACAACGTCTTAGGCAAGATGAGGAAGGCCCACCATTTAGATCCTTAGTTGTCAGGGATACGACTTTATGGGTGAGGAAGGCCAAGAAGAAGAAGAAGTCGAAGAAGCAGAGGATAACTTTTTTTTTATAATTCAGATGAGGAAAGTGAGTATAGAGTCCCTGATTGGAAAAATGCTTTTGTTGCTATGGGCTCAAACGATTAATAATATGTACTCTTCTTTTCTAGAATTATAATGAAGTTTTCTTCGATACAAGTATCAGGTTCTAATAAAACTATTAACCTCTATGTTTTACACCAACATTCTCCCACAAACACTAGAGTTAATTAGGCATACATCTAATACTAGTAGATTAAGTATGGTCACCATGCTTCTGTTGCGCAAAAGGATTTTTTAGCGTCGACCAAGAATAAAGTACAAACATAAAAATGGGGCTATCATAATAACATCAACAAACATACAATAAGGAGACACTTAATATTAAAAAAAGAGAATATTAATAAAGGTTTCAAGTATGAGGAACTACTCATCCTCCAGAAAATAAACATCTTGAACCACCTGAAAGGGATCCATCTGGCTTAAGTCCAGGTTGGGATAAGAGAAAGCAACATGTCTTCTTACCCTTTCAAAATAATGGGCGGAAGTAGTCAAAACCCCATCCTTGAGTAGCAGCGCCTTCTCCTCCAAGATATTAGTGGTACTAAAGAGCTTACTTAATCAATTACTTCAAGAGTTGTACCTCTTTAAATTGGGAAAATGTCATCGTAGCTATCTCATTAGTGCACACTTTCACATCATCTCGAGGAATAGTATTAATATATTAAATGACAAATAAGGGGTTAGAGCATAAAGTTTTCATCATACCATAAAACTTACCCAAGTTCATCTCTACCCCCCCCCCCCATTATTATCCTCGCAATCCTGAGTAGTAAAAGTACAGGAGCTCAAGGATTGAAAGCAAGTCAAAATCTGGATCATTTATTGCTTAAGGAGGGGAATGGCACTGGTATTCATTCCCTTTATAAGTTGGGGATCTAGCATCTATGCCTGAGGGAAGCGATGGATACCTATTGCCATTATGGTCACTAAAGTGGTGCCTCCATGTCCCTTTACTCCCTTAAACATGTATTTCAAATCCTCATATGGCGAATCATGTGGTTCTAGTAGATGTCTACCTGTTAGATCATGCAAAGTTATCCAATCACTTTTGGGAATAATCTCCACGTCAGAGAATAAGAATAACACCTGAACAGGAGGAGGTGGCCCCATGTTACAATAGATTATTTGAAATACTTTTAACATGTTCCATATATTATGGGTAATTTTGGAAATGGTGACATTAACAAATGTCAAAATTTCCTCCTCAAAGGGGGTAAAATATTCTAGGACCCCCAACTCATGAATAATAGGTAGGTCAAAAAAAAGGAAACAAAGGTCCCTTCAATAATGTTCATATTGGCTCTCTCTGTTTCTAACCAAGGCTCCAATATCACATCCTCTTCACATTTTGTACTGAAAAACCAAAAGCCCCTACAAAATATGTTAATCGTGTCAGTATTAGAGTATAAGGATGCAATATTTCTAACATGAATATGTTTGATGTTCTTTTTACCCATTTTTTACTTCACGTGCAAAATTAGTGATAACATTGTTTTTGCCATAGGAAAGAGAACAAATTGCTTACCCTCATTTTCCCCCTCCAAAGTTGTCTCGGGTTATGGTTTTCTTCTAAGAGGGGAAAAAAATAGGGAGAAGAGAAAACATTTTCAAGAGTGGTGTATCAATTTATTTATAGAAATCCATCATCAAAAGTAAGATAGTAACTTCCACGAGAAATGGAAAAGTTCTTATACATGGAAGATACCTGTGAGATAATGAGGCTAAGTTGATTTTCCCAAATATGCCATCACGAGTTACATTAAATGTTACCCACTCCCTTTTTCCATTATAACACTCATGTTTTCATAATTGATCGACATTTTGATGTCTTAGAGTTTAATCAGAATAAAGCTTGACATATCCCACTAATACCTGGCTATTTAGAAAACACTTGGTCATGGATTGATATTTACCTTAAGTTGAGGAACTCGCCTACCATTTAAAAAGGTTACCTTCAGCTGAGGAACTTTCCTCCCATTAAAAATGTCTCCTTCAGTTGAAGGACTCTCACTCAAGAAAAGATACTTGCCCTCAAGTTAAGGGACTCACATCCCATATAAGTAGGACATATCCAAAAATATTGAACATACCTCTTATCGAATGTATTGCCCCAGACTGTGGAGAAGAACCCTAAATGAGACTTAAAACACATCTATATATACAAGCCCTCGTGCTTGAGGTACTGTGTAGTGTTATATAAGCCATGTCCCATGAAATGATTCCTGAAACTACCTCTGCGGTATGGAGGCTCGACCTCCTAATAAGACACTTGCACAATGCTATTATCTCTCCCTAAGGTATGCATATTGAGTCATACCATGAATCCCTAAATAATAGGTTGTGAACAACCTCCTTTGGTCAAAGGGGAGCAATTACCATCTATTAGGGTTTCCTATACTTATACACAAAGGCCATTATAAACACCTTTCCTCCTAATGAGAGAGGGGATATTTCATAACTAACGCACAATACCTAAAACACAACAATTGTATACAGAGGCTCTCACCTTACGTGAGCTAACCTCTTATATAATTGTAAACATTATAACATTACCATACATGGCTTCTCGTAGTCGAGGACAAGTCCATACCACCCTAAACTTTTATAAACTTACCAAGGCATCAGAGTATCCCCTACCCTTGTAGGCATATCATACACACGTGTACTTTTTGACCAGTACAAGTGTGTAAGTTGCTTTCAACAGATTACGTCCTTAAAAGGAGTTTAGATTATTAGTGTGACTTATCATGGATCGAACCATGTCTAATAAAGTTTGGTTTCTTCTCTCGGATACTTCATTCCAATGTGGTGTTTGAATATGAATAGGTTGGGACAAAATCCCACACTCTTTTAGATGGTTAGTAAATTCTAGGCTTAAATATTCACCACACCAATCTAATTAAAGAGTTATAGTATTCTTGCCTAATTGGTTTTTCACTTAAGTTTTGAATTCCTTGAAATTTTCAAAGGATTCAGGTTTGTGTTTCATTAAATAGACATAGCCATACATATTGTAATCATCAATAAATATGATGAAGTACTAAAAACCTCTTCTTACTGGTGTTTTTGTGGTCCATATACATCAATATGTATGACGACCAAAAGATCAGTAGCCTTTTCACCTTTTCATGTGAATATGAAATTTTCATCTTTCCAAGTAAACAAGATATGCATGTCTCATATGATTCATAAACAAAAGAGTCCACTAGTCCTCCTTTATGGAGTTTGGAAACATGTTTCTCATTTATGTTGTTTAAGAGACAATGCAAATGGTAAGTCAAATTTAACTCATTATGTTTCATCCTTTTAATATTAATTTTATAAATTGACATTTCAAGATCAAGGACATACAATCCATTATTCATTATAAATGAAAAACCAAATTTTTCCAAACAAGAAATATAATAATATTCCTACTAACTGTAGGTACATAAACCACTAGGTAAATTCAATACATAAGTTCCTATGACTAAAACACCAACTTTTTCTCCATTTATAACTCGTAGAGTAACTTCTTCTTTTTCTAATTTTATACTTCTTTTTAACCTTGGACATTTGTACAAATGTTAGAACCGCATACAATATCTAATACCTGTGATGCATGTGATGCAGAAGTAGATAAATTTATTTCTATAACAAAACTACCTAAGCATTAAATCTCCACTACATTCTTTTTTATCTTCCAGATACATACATAAGAGGTTTTCTCTTTCAATTCCCATTCTTACTACAACATAAACAAGTCCCAAACTTAGTTATACCTCGGCTAGTCTTCAAAGTATGAGTGGTAGGTTTAGGTATTTCAACTTCCTTTCCTTCCCATTACTATCCTACTTGTTGGGCCCTTTATCATGCTTTTTTCCATTATTGGCCATGAGAATGTTCTTCCTTTTTAATTTTAAATTTTGCTCAGTAGTTCTCAACATGCCTATTAGCTCTGGTTGAGTTTTGTCAATATCATTCATATTAACATTAAGGACAAATTGATCGATGCTCTCCGACAATGATTGCATGATTAAATTAGTTTCAAAGTCATTCCCAAAGGGAAAACCCAATCTATCAAGTTTCTCTACATACCCAATAATCTTGACCACATGGGGACCTACATGGGTTTCCTCATCTAGCTTTCATTGAAAAAGGGCTTTGGAAATTTCAAACCTTTCATGCATAAAAGTCTTATGATAAATCATTTTTAGGTGTTGGGTCATACTGAACTCTATCAAGTTCTCATATTACTTTGCATTTCAGAGTTCATGGCAGCTAGTATGAGGCTCACATTTTCTAAGGCATCATAAACATGCTTCTTATAAGCATATATTTTATTCCTAGGAGTGGAACTCGCAAATCCTCTCTGGGAAAAGGTTTTTCTGAGACATATAATATTTTCTCATGTTTGAAAAATATTTGAAAAATATCCTCAAGTTTCGGTGTCAATCTAGAAAATGTGTCCCAGCCAATTTTTTCTTATCAATGAGTGATCTCAAAATTGTGTTTGAAGTGTTTGTGGACATGGAAATCAATATTTCAAAAATTGTGAAGACATAAGTATCATTAAAATACATTCAATAGGTCTAAACTAAATATGCTCCATGTGTGTGCTTTTGGATTTTGAGTGAGGCCAAAACTATGATAGTGTAGCGTTATGTATAATTGGACGATATCCTCTCATTTTGGATGTGCATCTTAGTATTTTGGATGCATTAAAATAGTTTAGAAATTATTTTTAAAAAAAAATTCATACATTAAAAGTGATTTAGAAAAGGTTTCATGTGAAAAACAAGTCTATACGTTGGCCTATACAATTTTAGGTTGATCTATACGATTTCAGGTTGGCCTATAAAAGTTATTGCTATAGTATAGGTCAGCCTATATCATTTCAGGTTGGCCTATAAAAGTTGTTGCTTCAATATTGGTCGACAAATAACTTTTCAGGTCGGCGCATAATCTCATTTCAGGTCGGCACATAACTTTTCAGACCCGCTCATACGGAGTGGTATTGAAGCATGTAGGCTCTGCCCATTGGTTGTCTTGCATCACAGGTCGATCTATGAATGTCATAGGTTAGAATATACGTGTTCTCATTCCCACCTCAGAATTTTCATTTTTTTTCTCCAACTTATTGCATTTCATTTGCTCATCTCTCTCTCTCTCACACACACACACACACGCACTTTCTCTCTCTCTCTCTCTCTCTCTCTCTCTCTCTCTCTCACTCACTCACTCACACACACACACACACACACACACACACACACACTCAAAGATGAATCCCACGAAAGACCGTCGCACCTATTCGTTCAACTTGTCTCACCTTAAACCCATCAATTTTTAGTTAATTATAGTAATTCCAATTTTTGACGGTTTCATTTTATACATTTATTTGAGAATATATGCAATATTTTTTGAAGTAAAATTCATTAAAAGACGCTTTATAAAAATTGATCTAAAAAGTAAGTGAAAATCTAATTGAAATGTAAAAACAAGCATATTAATCTATTATAAAAAAACATTAAAAAAAATAAGTGGACATGTTCGCCGCTCGCCAACCCACTATCTTGGCGGACGAGTTAGATTTTTATGCTCATTTCCACTTCGCGGGCTTGTCAACCCCGCTTTTTTTTTTGCGAGAGTACGGTGGGACATGCGGCCCGTTTTGTCATATATATATATATATATATATATATATATATATATATATATATATATATATATATATATATATATATATATATATATATATATATATATATATATATATATATATATATATATATATATATATATGGTGGGACGTGCGGCCCGTTTTGTCATATATATATATATATATATATATATATATATATATATATATATATATATATATATATATATATATATATATATATATATGTGTGTGTGTGTGTGTGTGTGTGTGTGTGTTTAATTGCTATGTATTGATAGTATACAAAGTTTTACACTGTCAATTCATTGTCATTATCTGTTTGTATTACTTTATTTGTTTTTAAAATAAAAGTCAAAATTGTTCTCATATCCAACAGCTATGATTCACTGACAGTGTAAAACTGCTTTATACTGTAAGTGCATTCCAATTCAATTATATATATATATATATATATATATATATATATATATATATATATATATATAGAGAGAGAGAGAGAGAGAGAGAGAGAGTGTGAATCGAACTCGGCACTCACATAACCTTCCTTTGTTGATTTTCAACTTACTAATTTCTAATAATTTCAAAACATATTTATCTTTTCTTCATTATTCAAATTTTAAAATATACTTATATAACAAAACAAACAAGAGTATGACATGATTCAAAAGAGGTAAACAAAAAGAGTTTTTTTGAAGAAGTAGGCACATGGCTATGGTTAATGAACATGGGGTGTGGCGGTGTCGTCTAATCCATTCCTCGCAAACATGTTTGAGTGCCAACATGGCATCCATGGTTCTTCTATTTACTTGCACCCTCATACACACTTGTTTGTTTACACGCATCTTTCATCTACAAAAATGAACTATAGCAACACAAATTAATATGGTCAATTGCGTTTAATTGCAACTTGGAAGTTAATATATTTAAACTGGTTTCTCAAAATTGATGTAGAATTTTGATATTGGGAAAGAAACGTATTTGATACGGTGGACGTTGGTTTTAGATGTGAAAAACCGTTTGTGAATTAAGATTTGCACCGTCGACACAATGAGTGGGGTCAAGTGAAATATGACAATTCACATGGCATAGATGGACCCCACTTTATCCACAAAAGTTAATTGATTGCTTCAAAAATAACCACCATTCACGTGGCCGACATATGAAGCTCTCTACTCAAAAAATTTACTGTTACCGACGGGTACCCGTGCGAAGACACGGATATCGTATTAATTTTGGAAGAAAAATATCATAAACTAGTTTTTATCAAAAATATCAAAATATCATATTGGACTCAGTCGTCCATTGAACGTGCGACACGTTTATAGGAATGTAAATTGATATTCATAAAGATAAATAGTATGATATTCGTATCCGTCATGTTGGATAAATATGATATTCATATCCGTCATATATCTGTGTGGTATCCGCTAAACGGATAATCCATAAATTTTAAGATATTTATGGATATTTACAGATATCTATAAAGATCATTTTTTTATAACCTAATATTCATACAAATCTTCCTTATTTTAATAACAAAATGTTATCACATTAATTTTATTTATTTTCAACAAAACATAATATTCATACATTTCATTTTCAAAAAAAAAGAAAAGATATTGTGATTATTAGTTATGGTGAAAGTGCAAATGACGGAGGAGTTGAAAGGAAGACATCAATTGGACAAGAAAATTAGTTAGTTTGACGGTGAAATTGAATTGTTGAAGTGATGTATAGAATAAAGTAGAATCTTAAATATAAAATAACCAATATGATCTATATGAAATGTAAAATGTCTTCTTCAAAAAAAACTTCAAGAAAAAGATATACGAGAAGACTAGTTTTTAGAAGATGAAAAGACAAATACTAAACTAATATTTAATATTTAAGTAATTATTATAATTTATTAACAGATACAAATATTCGCGGGTATGAATATCATTAAATTTGTATTCATATTCATTATTAAACTGGTATTATATATTCATTTATTTTATACGTGAATATCTATTAAGCTACTCATCCCGTATCCGTGACGGATTTTATCCGCGCGTATGAATATATTTGCCATCCCTACACCTTTGTACCAAAATCAATTTTTTTGGTTGTTTTGAAAACATAACATTTTGGTATTTTTTAATAAAAACTAGTGTAATATGATATAATTTTGGTATTTTTTAATAAAAACTAGTGTAATATGATATAATTTTTTTTCAAAAGAGTGGTAGGACATTAAAATTTTCCTCTCTACTCTACCAAGCTATCAAACACCCTCCTCTCTCACCTCTCTCATTATACCATTTGATTTTCACATCAACTACTGTAACAAAATCATCTCTCCATTTCTTATTATAAATTGTAAATAATCAATATACTTGAATTATAAATTGAGTATTTAATATATTTGAATGATATAATACTAGCGTCTAGTAGGGTGTAAGAGTAAAAGTATAAAAAGTTCTTTTTTTTTATGAGTATTTTTTTTTTATTTTTTTAATAAAAAAATTGATTAAAAGAATTGTGTAAACTACCATATAATGATTAACAAATACGAAGTTAATAAAAGAGAAGATGAAATTTAAAATAAAAACTAAAAATATATAATTAGAATAAAAATAAGCTACACCAAAATTTTCCTTTATATATAATTATAGATAAATTTGATTATTCAATAAACTCAATATATATATATATATATATATATATATATATATATATATATATATATATATATATATATATATATATATATATATATATATATATATATATATAAAGTTGAGGAAGAGAATGTTGAAGAGATTCCTGGTGATATTTCTCGGTTGCTTGAGCACGAAGAAAATGTCATTCAGCCTCATGGAGAGTCAATAGAGATTATCAACTTGGGTTCTGAAGATGATAAGAAAGAAATCAAGATTGTGGAACTGGTTAGTCCTGTTGTTAAGAAGAGAATGATAGAGCTTCTTAGAGAGTATGTTGATTTATTTGCTTGGTCTTATCAAGACATGTCAGGTCTTGATACTAATATTGTGGAGCATAGATTGTCGTTGAAGCCTGAATGTCCACCTTTGAAGCAAAAGTTGAGAAGAAATCGTCTTGATATGGCAGTAAAGATTAAAGAGGAGGTTCAAAAGCTGATTAATGCAAATTTCCTTGTTACATCTGATTATCCTCAATGGGTGGCCAATAATGTGTTTGTTCCAAAGAAAGATGGAAAGTCTGAATGTGTGTTGATTATAGAGATCTGAATAAAGCTAGTTCAAAAGATGATTTTCCATTACCACGCATTGTTGTGATGGTAGATAATACGACTAAGTTTAATGTGTTCTCCTTAATGGATGGATTTTCCGGTTATAATCAGATAAAAATGGCACTCGAGGACATGGAAAACAACATTTATTACACCCTGGAGAACTTTCTGCTATAGAATAATGCCCTTCAGATTAAAGAATGTTGGTGTGACGTACCGAAGAGCTATGACTACTTTTTTCCTTGACATGATGCATAAGGAAATTGAGGTATATGTTGATGATATGATCGCTAAGTCAATGACTGAAAAAGATCATGTGGAACATTTGCTGAAGTTGTTTCAAAGGTTAAGGAAGTTTAAGCTTCGTTTGAATCCGAACAAGTGCACTTTTGGTGTCCGTTCTGAAAAATTGTTGGGTTTCATTGTCAACCAAAGAGGCATTGAAGTTGATCCTAATAAAGTGAAAGCTATTTGGGAAATGCCTACACCAAGAACTAAAAAATCAAGTAAGAGGGTTCTTGAGTCATTTGAATTACATCTTGAGGTTTATCTCTCACATGACTGCCACATGTGCTCCGATCTTCAAGTTGCTTCGAAAAAACCAATGTTGTGTTTAGACTGATGATTGTCAGAAAGATTTTGAAAGAATATAAAAATATCTGCTTGAACCTCCTATTTTGTCTCCTCCGGTGGAAGGTAGACCGTTGACTATGTATTTGATTGCGTTGGAAGATTCCATAGGTTGTGTGCTTGGTCAGCAAGATGAATATAGTAGAAAAGAATATGTTATCTATTATTTGAGTAAGAAATTCACTGATTGTGAGTCTCAGTACTCAATGTTTGAAAAAACATGTTGTGCCTTATCTTGGGCTGTCAAGAATCTTCGCCAGTATATGTTGAATCATACAACTTGATTGATATCAAAAATGGATTTGATCAAGTATATCTTTGAAAAGCCCGCTTTAACTGGGAGGATTGCTCGTTGGTAAATGTTGTTATCAGAATATGATATCAAGTATCGAGCTCAAAAAGTTGTAAAAGGAAGTATTTTGGCTGACCAATTGGCACACCAACCAATTGATGATTATCAGTCCATCAAGTTTGATTTCCCTGATAATCTGAAAAGTTTCGGTCATTTTGGCAAAAACATGAATTCTTCCTCACTAAACCATGAGATAATATTTTATCCCAAACACAAATTATCAAAAAATATCAAAATACAATTTTTATTATCTCTCTATTTAATATTTTGATCTATAAATATAATATTAATATTTTATTTATTAATAAAAAATATTATTTAATAAATTTTGTTTTGTCTTCTCCTTTTCATTATTTAATATTTTTATTCACAAACATCAATATTTTATATATGAATAAAAATATTATAATAAAAATTATATAATAAAAATATCAAATGACGGCGTTATGCCATTACGGTGGAAGAATGTCCACAATTATTCTAGGGATGTCAAAGCCTTAAGGTGTATAACTTGTCTTTCCCAAAGCAGGGTTTGGTATGACTGTTTCCCCGACCATAGTTTCTTGACAATCCTGGTGTTTTGATGTATTAAGTGATGTTGCTTCTCCAACAGTGAGCAAAATTGAAGAATGCTTGATGCATGAGTATCCACAACTAAGTTTTGATCTTTTTGTCAGCAGAATTGTTATTGATTTGAGAAGCAATATTCATTTACGGGAATCCTCAGTCGAGTTCTGATTTGTTCTTCAACTTGAGTTGGTTATGTCTCCTAGCAGAAGTATTGGTATTAGCAATCAGTTGATAGGTTTTCTCTTACCTAGTGTTGGGTATTGATTTAAAATCCTCTGCAACTTGAATTTTGGCTATGATGTCAACTTTTTGTACCCCCACAAGGATCAGAAAGTATGAAATTGTATTGATGGAGAACTCCTAAAGGTCTTTCTCTCATATCCCTAGTAGATCAGCATGTGATGATTTCCAGTAGGCTCATATATGATCCTCATAAAGTCTCATGCCTTTTCTCAAGGAGGAGTCGTTGCAAAATGTTGATTATCCCTCTCAGAGATTGATGTTTATTGAAAGACATGTTTGGTATGTATTTCCTAGCAGAAGTATCTCTATCCCCAACAAGGATTGTGGAAATGTTTCCCTATCCCCGACAGATTGTTATCTTTCCTCAACATTGTGGTTTCCCTTTGCAGAGTTTATATTGATGTTTGTTACCACAATAGGTGTTTCTTTATTTTCATTACTGGTGGATCCTCATTTGTGTCCCAACAGATTTGTGAGGATATTTCTATTCCCCATCAGAGTTTATGATATTCCCTGTTTTTCTCGAAGAATGTGGAATATTTTTGTGTTGCTGGTGTTTTCCCAACATGTTATCCCCTCAGAGTGGAATCCTTGATGTTATCCCTTTTGTGGATTTTTGAAGACTAATTTTTTGGTGTTTATACCAAGAAGTATTTTTATCTCCTCAACATGACTTGAACCCTGTGACATGATTTATTCCTTTGATGGATTTTATTTATCCCCTGCATGATGTTTGAATCAACAGCTGAATTCCCATCAGTATTGCTTTGAGATTAGCCTAGTATCTGGTTGTTGTGGTGTTTATGTCACTCATTGCTTAACTTTATGTTTGTTTTGTCAGTATATTCATACGCATTTTCATGCATCGGTTGTATGTATAACATCATATCTTTCCATTTTTGCATTCTCTGATATGTTCCCCGCTCTTTGGTGTTGGTTTTCCTCACAGAGTGTGTCTTATCTTCTCTCAAGTTTAGAGTGTCGACCATTAAGCAAAAAGTGTTTATCATTTCTAATTCCTTATTGATTTTGTTCCCCGTGGATGATTTTAATTCATTTTCCTCCCCAGTTCATTATCTGGATGGAGTTTTCCCCAGTTGAGATATTTCCTCCTCGGGATGAGTCTTATTTGACCGTTTCTCTCCAATTTGTTCTTGGATTGAACTTTGGTCCTCTTGTGAATGTATGACCTTAGTTTAAACGCCACTTTGGTGGTAATAGGTAACATTCCTTATTTTGAGCGTTTTGCTTATGCTCCTACCAAGTGACTGTAGTTTAGATTAATTTTCAAGTTTATTATCTACATATTTTCTACCAAGTGACAGGTAGTAAATAATACTTTTGGATTGTTTTTGCTCCTACCCAGTAACTGGTAGTTGAGGTTATTTTTGTCGATGTCTATTATCTACATATTTTTCTACCCAGTGACAGGTAGTAGATAATACTTTTTTCCCTTTTTCAGTTAGTTACCTTCATTTCTATCACTAAGTCATATTCGATAATCCGTCTTTTCAAAGCTTATTACTTTGCTCCTACCCAGTGAATGGTAGTTGAGATTTATTATCTGCATATTTTCTACCCAGTGACAAGTAGCAGATAATATCATATATTTCAGTTTGCCTACCCTTGTTGGTAGTCAGTAATGTTGTTCCTCATATATTTTGGTTCGTATACCCAGTGACTGGTAACAGATAATTTTGTTCCTAATCTCTTTGCTTTTCCTCTACCCAGTGACAGGTAGTAGGTAGTTTTGATCTCCTTTTTATCTTTATCTCTTCCTAGTGGCTGGTAGTAGATACTTTGTTCCCATCTTAGTTTCTCTAATTTTTTTTATGTATTTGAGTACTTTGTTTGATTGATGTTTTCTCTAGTGAAGTGTTTATCATTCTCCGTTGAGCCTTTTCCTGTTTACATTTTGACTTATTTTTATACACAATCATTCCCCGAGTTCAGTCGGCTATCCATTGATTTATTTTCATGGTAAACTCTCTTGTCATCTGTTTGTTTATCCCCAACGGAATTTTCCTCTTATTTCCCCAAGCTTTTGTTTGTCTCATGTGGTACTATATTTCCCACATAGATTCTTGGGTTTGCATGTCAACTCATATTCATATCATTACATGGTCTCTTAGGGCCAAAACATGGGTTTTCTATATTTAAGTCTCTCTTATCTTGTTGAAATGAAGATGTCAATCTTCATATTTCTAGATTGAAGAAACTTAAATAGGACAGTTGTAATATCCTAATTTTTGCCCTTAAGTTCTCTTTTGTTCATTTGCATCATTGCATACAAACAAGATCACACACTGGTTCTTCTATCGTTTTTGCCTGCAGGTTTATGCCTCTCCTGGGATCACCATTGCTTTTGTGTGTCTTTTTATTTCTTTATGTTAACTAACATCTAGTCAAAATCCAATTTTTTTTGTTTTCCATCTTTTATTAACTTTTTCAGGAAGAAAGCAAGAATACTAGAACAATTCCCCAGCTCGAACAAATTTCATTTGAACAAAGTCAAAGTTGATCTGCAATCAATTCAAATTCATTTGATCAAGGATGCCAAAGTCTTAATTGATTGTTATTCAATGAATTCCAAGGTTCATGTGTTTATTTCTATGTCTTTTATGACAAGAAAAAGAATTGATCCGGAGCCACAACAATACAACGAAAAGCAAATATTTTTGAAGTTTTACACTGAGTAACCGGTTAACACATAAGTGATAACCGGTTACCAGCGTGGAATTTTGAAAAATGGCAGCAAATTCAAATTATGCAATTGTGGCACCAATTTCATTTTTGATCACATGTGGAATATTCTATACCATCTTCATTTAATTCTCATACATCATCAAAATTAATTCCCATCATGTACCTTCATTAATCACCACTCTTTTGCTAATTTCTCTCCAAATTTATTTCTCAAGCCTAATCTTGATCTTCCAAACCTAGATCCATTCAACCAAATTTTCATACCTAAACTCTTTAAATATCACTCTCATATCATTCATTTCACAAGCTTTTGAGAGCCAAAAAACCTCTTACAAATTATATCCCCAACCACCGAAATTCATTAAGGCTCAATTTCTTCTTTTGAAAGTTATCAAGATTTCACATTGAAATCTTGATTAACTTTGATCTAAACCTTCATCCTTTTCATTTTTCTTCATCAATTTCAGTAGATCAAGCTTTCTTGTGGATTAATTTGGAGTAGTTCTAATCCTTTAAGTGGTAATTCATCTCACACCATTGTTACACCTTCATCTTCGTTATCCACAATGTAGATCTTTGGTGATTATTGTGTTAGATCCTTTTGGATCTCTTTTTATATTTTGATTGATGCTTTTTGTTGTGTTCTTACTCTAAATTATGTGCAAGTTCAGATCTATGATGACAAGGTGTTTGAAAAATACTTTAAACTAGGATCATGCTGAATTTTGCACTAATTTTTTATTCTACGCGCAGAGTAAACGGTTAACACCTAAGTGATAACCGGTTACTCAGTGTTAATTTTGAAAAATGGTTGCATTTTTGAACTGTGTAACCAGTTAATATCCAAGTGATAACCGGTTACACCTGAAGCAGAATGTGTTTTTGCCTTGTTTTTGGGGTTGTTTTATTTTCTTTTGCTTCTTCTTCCCCTCCTTTCTTATTTTAACCGTTGCCTATATTTTTTAGGCTAATTCCTCTTTAATATCAATAGAATTTGGATATCGATTATAGTGGATTAACATTCATTAATTAAAATCTATCTTTAAGTGAACTGTTAAATTCATGATAGGTGATTTGGATTAGTGATATGTTTTTCAAGCTTGAATCTATTAATTAGAGGTGATTAATCTTAAAGATGGAATGACCTCAAAAGTGCATTTCAATTTGGTTCTTCTCCACCCCCACCCCTCCCTCTAATTCTCCTTTTTATTTTTTATCAAAGAAAGTCTTATGGATTTTTGGATTCCTTTGTTGAATTCATAATCAAGAGTAGATCACTACCTATTTTCTTTTCGTGTGATATTGTTTTCAGATGACAACCTACACGTTGTTCATCTAACATGCATTAGAACAAATAATAGTTACCTTAATTGGTATTGATCGGCCTCGTTGTAGGTTGACTTCTATATAATTTACTTGACGATTTCTTAACATAGCGCTACATTTGTCCCTCTTTATCCTTATCGGCATTTGTACTTTCGTGACCCAAACCTTGATTGGTTGTGCAAGCCCAAGCTTTGTGATAAGTTCATAATTATCAAACTTGTTGTTGTAAAGTCTTTGATTCTATCAATCTTCTGAAAAGTTTTGTTAATCAATGACTTGAATACATAGTTCAACCATATAGTGCAAAACGCGAGACAAAATTTGGTTGAGCTTTTGGCTTTATTACTTTAGTGGATGATTAAGTTCACCACATTATTGTATATTATTATATTTCTTTTGTTTCCTAAATACTTTAAAATACTTGTTCTTAATTGTGGACTATGGTTACTATCCTTTCTTATTTTAACCTTTGCCTACATTTTTTTAGGCTAATTCCTCTTTAATATCAATAGAATTTGGATATCGATTAGAGTTGATTAACATTCATTAATTCAAATCTATCTTTAAGTGAACTGTTAAATTCATGATAGGTGCTTTGGATTAGTGATATGTTTTTCAAGCTTGAATCTATCAATTAGAGGTGATTGATCTTAAAGATGGAAGGACCTCAAAAGTGCATTTCAATTTGTTCTTAATTGTGGACTATGGTTACTATCCCTTCTCTCTTTTATTTTTATTATGTTTTATATCATTCATTATCATGTTTATGTTTATTTCATTATATCTTTGTGCTTTTCTTTTCCTTTTGTCTTATGGACACCAAAAACATTAATAAAGGCATAAATACTTTAAAAGACTTGTTCTTAATTGTGGACTATGGTTACTATCCCCATACTTTGGAGAAGTTCTACATCTTGGACCTATGGACTTAGTATTAAGATTTTTATCCCTTTGCTTATGGAGTGGTTATACTAGCCTTTATTTGGCTCATTATTTTCTCAAGAGGATGGAATTATTTTGCTTATGCTTTGAAATGTCATCAAGTGGTTAGATATTTCCTCCCTTATCTCTTTTATTTTATTTTTAGGGTAGTCTCTTCATCTCCTCCCATTATTTAATTTTCAAAACCTTCTCTCTTTTTCAAAGGATTCTTATTTTAAGATCTTCACCACTTTAATAATTGAAACCTTGCATTTTGTCAAGTGACTTTTACTTCTTCTTTTTCTTTTAATAAATGTCAATGAACTTAATCATGTTGACTTTAGTTCAAAAAATTAAAAAAGAACCAAACTCATTCAAGTTATTTTGTGCCTTTGTGTAATCTTTTTGTTTTCTTTTCATGTTTAAACTATGAGTCATTTTTCTTAGTCGATTGCAAGTTTCCCAATCTCCATGGTTGTAGTTTGATGTAATTGAGTCTCTTATCATTTGTGGGAGTTTAGTGGCATACTCGTTGATTTTATCTGAGTTGACGCCCTCCCCATAATGATCTATGAGTTCATGTCCTCATTCTCATGGTAGATTTGTGACTCTATCCATTTGAAAAATGACAAATTTTCTTTACTTTTTAAAATCAATCAAAATCAATCAAAACCAACAAAACTTTGTTATTTTTAACAGGAACTACAAGGTTTTGATCTTACATTACACTTTGTGGGTACGTAGGCATGATGTGGCAAACCTCTCCAAACATAAAAACATTAAAAATTAATTATTTTCTCATACCCTCACTCTTATTTAATAAACCATTTTCAAACCAAAAGCGTAAATATTACGAAAGGCTCCCGTGGAGTACCACAAACATTTTGGATGCTAATACCTTCCCATTTCGTAACCAACCCCCTTACCCATTCTCGGTTTGTTTCTTTAGATTTTTGCTTTTAGATCCATTTTAGGATTTATTCGATCTTTTTTCCTTTTCCTTTTAGAATAAAATAAAAGCGCGGTGGCGACTATGTTTTCTTTGAGTTAAGTTAATCAATAGCTTACACTCACGATTTTTTTACCGCTACAGCGTGAATATTCTTCTCAACAATAACATTAGAGGAATTATGATATCGCTTATCTTCCTTTTTTAAGGCATCCTCTAGCTTAATTACCTAAGCAACCAAAGTAGAGGGGATCCATGAATGTTTTATTCCTCTTGCAAAGAGTCAACATCCTTGAAAGTCTTCTACAATGATGCAAGTTCCTGTGGAGAATAAAACACCTATGTTTCATACCTTCACATTTCCCTTTCAAAGTTTCCATTTCCTTTGAAGGATTATCAAGAGCCAAAACATCCCACCCGCCAGTCGTAGCAAGA
Organism: Lathyrus aphaca; assembly: GCA_963966055.1. Lineage (NCBI taxonomy): Eukaryota > Viridiplantae > Streptophyta > Magnoliopsida > Fabales > Fabaceae > Lathyrus > Lathyrus aphaca. Next base: position 560,387,299 of record OZ014522.1, read on the forward strand.
GAAAACATGGAAGATGCCTAATACATATTGTGAGTGATCTTAGAAAGGAAAACCAACTTCTATGCCTTAGAAAGATTTTGAACGTAGGACAAATCCGACATCAAGATAGTAACAACAAACTCCTTAAAATGCAAGCAAGCAGGAAAGAGAAAACATTTGACATACGCAGAAAGAGAGTTACCTCCCCTAAAATGTCGTCCCCAACAAGGTGAGTCCAATTTTGAGAACCCTCTTCCTGAGGAAATGTTGATCTTCAACTTGATCCCTCTTCACTAAAATTGGAAGAGGGGACACATGTTCCACAGTCAAGTTAGCTACGACGGTGATCCAATGGTATCTTCCAAAGGCACTAATAGTATCCTCAGTGGTTAAGACAAGAGCAAAGAACAAGGTGTCCAATGTAATTTGAGGATGATGAGTCATAGACCAGTCTGAAGAGATAATCTTTATGCCTTGGGCATTTGCAAGATCGTATAATATCTTTAACTTGCCCATCTTTACCATATCATATGAAAAATACAATCATGGAAGATATCAAAAAATAACTCTAGGACTCCATTCTCACCAAATATAAATTGCATCTCTTCCTATTTGACTGCATTCACGATGACGTAAGTGTCAATTCACCCTTTTGTTACTTCGGTATGAGACACCTTGTAGGGAACAAACCCTTCATTGTAACCAAGTATGTCAAACCAATATCATATTTCCTCATTCATTACCACCTCGTATGGAGAAATAAAGCCTAACTTTGTTTAATAGGAGTGGGAATCCTAGTTAAAGTGGATTTTAGACCAATACATTGGGAATGAACTCTTGTATAAGCGAGAAGAGTTAACAAGAAGATAACACTAACTAAGAAGAAACTCTAATATAAAGGGCCTCACTAGTAAAAATGTTCCATATAATCACCCAAGTTCCAATGAAGGTGTCAAACCAAGGATTGACCGAATGGAAGCTAATGATCACAAGATCCTTGAAGTTGTCTTGGGAGTTTTGCCTTAGGTGGAACAAATCAAAGAATAATCCATTGAAAGGTTTCTAAGATTTATGTTTGATACACAACAAGCATACCCTCATTAAATCCCAAGATATCAGATGAATCTGGGAAGAAGAAACTTTTATGTGCTTACAGAGAGGACCACACTATTGTCAAAGGACATCGATATCCTATTTTTTGGCCCCATAGGAAGATCCAACCATTCTAGGGGGTCTCCGACCATGATTCTAACAATATATAGGGCAACCTCAGTGCTTAAAATACATGGAGTGACCCATACATATGCATTTGCACAATCATGCTTCTCTACTTATTGTAACACGGTGGGAGAACTGACTTTAGTTATGTGTTGCGGATAGCAAGAGTCGCCACCGACTTTTATTTTATCCAGAGGAAAGGGCATAAAAGAACAGGAAAGACCTTAAAAGATTTTTGGGTTCGGGGGGTAGGTTATGTAAAGGGAAGGTGTTAGCACCCTTTACATCCATGGTTATCCATGGGCTCTTAGTTACTTAGCTCACTTTAAACTGTTTTTGAGAAGTGTAGTGTGTGATTAAAAATTTTCTTAAGTACTTTATAATGACCCATGTACGGATATATATAAAGACTTTGTTTTGAAAATTGTTTAAAATGTAAAGTGTAATGAAGTAATTTGATGAAAAAAGTGAGCAAGTACTTAAGAGGAACCTACCCTAAGTTAAATCTTTACTGTTCTTAAATGTTCTTTCAATGGTAAGACTATCCCTATTATTAAGGAATAGGTAGTCATTACCTTGGATGTATAAGGGACATGTGAAGGGTCATCTGTTATTAGGCAACTGTAAGGTGTACTTAGCAATTCGAAGGGACTTATCATCTTTTATTCGAAAGGGACAATATCATTTACGAAGGCAACCATGAAGGGACTTGATCTTTTTATCTGTTAAGGGACTAGATGATATGAGATGAGGGACTTTGCTTTACACCTTACTTGACCTTATAATTAGGCAACATGAGAGGTAACCCTTAAGAATGTGAGATGGCGATCAAAGATCGACTTACGTGTGTGAGTGTACCAATTCAGATATTTATCTTTAAGTTTTAATGATCTAAATTCAAGTTTACATACAAACATGTTTTACACTCCCTATTTTACTAACCATAGCATTTAAAATAAATAATAAGAATTATTCTACAACTATTACATAATGGATACAATTACATTATAATAATTAAAATAATTAAAATAAATAAGTGAATAAATAAATAAATAATTGGGTTAGTAATAATAATAATAAAATAAATAATCACATAAGAAGTAAATAAATAAAGAAGTTAATAATAATAAACAAAATATAAGAAAAAGAAATTAGCATAATAATATAAAAAAGGTTCAATTTTTAAATAAATAATTATTTTTAGATTTTTAATAAAAGAAATAAATAATAAATAAAAAATATGATTAATTGTCTAATTATTTAATTTTATATACATATTATAAAAATATTGGTCGATTATAAGCATACAAAGTAATAAATTAAGTTCATACAATAAAATTAGGGTTTTTTAATATTTAATTAAATTATTTAAATTAGAAAACTATAAAAAAATTAATTATTTACAAAATAATTAGGGTTTACAAAATATTATTAAGGTTTAACATGAAATATTAGGGTTAATTAATTAATTAAGTTATTTACATATAAAAACTACATACAAGTTATAAAATAAATATACATGATTAAAATTTACAAATAAATAATTTTAAGAATTATAATTAGGATTTATGAAAATAAATTAAGTTTTAGAACTAAAAAGATTAGGGTTATAGTTTAATTAGAAATTAATTATAATTTAAAACAAAATTAATAATAAACAAAACAAAAAAGAAATGAAATAGAAGAAAGGAAAAGGGGGAGGCCTGGTTTTGATCCCAGGACCTCCCCAATACCTGAAGAAGAATGCAGCCACTGGGCCAACGTGCGCGTTGGTGATAACAAATGGATGCAAAGCATTATATTTTCAGCCTGATAATAATGATGAATATTAGCAAAAATAATGCGCAAGCCAGGGATCGAACCCCTGTATCCAGCTTCTATGCGTGCGTTCAAAACCACCAGGCCATCCTCACTAACTTTGACAACTATCTGCAAACAATAGTATATAAAATAAGATGAAATTTCAAATTAGTTTTTGGCGCCATCGTCTTCAACCTCCAGACCTGGGGATTTTGCTGCGAATTTTGTTTCGAATTTACCTGCGATTTTACCTGCGTTCAAAAACCTACAAAATTCATAACATTTTATATCCATACAATTTTGCCAAATTGATCATGCCAACATGATCAATACAGTTCATTCATCTTATTTATGTTATTAGAATGTATTTATATAAGCCGAATCAAGAAACCCCAATTTCAAGCTTGAAACCCTAACATGGCATCTCAATGTTTAGTCACGGTTTCTTCAATGTTTTTGTCCAGAAACCTTCTATACATGATAACAAACAAAGTTAGAAGCACAAAAACAATTGATACTGGATAAATTAATGGAATCAAAAATTAAAACAAGAAGAGGAAGATGCGTTCGGGTTGTGCAATTTATGAGGCTATGGATGCTTATGAGAGTGCAAATAGCATCAAGGAAGTCCAAGGATAATGTCTATGTCCTTAGAATACCTTTAATCGTTCTGTAAGTATAAAACCGAAAATTGAAATTCTAGGAAAATTTTGAATGTGCAATGTGCTCTTGGAGGCTGCCAATCTCCCCCTATGCATTTGTGTAGTTTGTATACTTATAGAGGAATGGAATTAGGTCAGAAAAGTGGTGGATTTGTGGGCTTAATGGATACCTTGAGTATGAAGAAATCTCCTTGCCAAATTAGTCAAAAAAATCAAATATTTTCATGCTATAATGCCTTAGCACGAATTTGGATGGTTTTGAATCAACTTAAATGGTCATTAAGAGTTTCTAGAAGAAGAATCACTTTTAAATATTCAATTTTCATATTTTATTTTGATTTAAAATGATTTTAAATGAATAAAATCAAAATAAATAAAATCAAAATAATAAAAATCTGAATAAATGAGGATTGGGTCGTGCATGATGTCATGTTGAAGTTTGGATCACAAAATTGCAAGCCCATTTGGAAGAATTTGGTTTTAAAGCCCTATTTGCTTCATAAACCTCCCAAAAATTTCCCAACTTTGCAAGGGCACAAATCCTTCAATTTTAATGATATGAGGGTGTTCTTGGACATTTTTGAAAGCTTAAAGAGTCCTCTAACCAACCCCATTGGTTTCATGTCCATATCTTTTACCATTCTCAAGTTATGCCCTTTTGAAGTTGTTGACTTTTTGTTGACTTTCAAAAGGACCTATAATGTCTTAGCTCATACCTTCCAAATGAAGCATTTTTGGGCTTGGCTTGTGATACACAAAGTTGTAGAGAATTTAATTTCCTTCAAAAATGAGCTTTGGATGGAGAAAATTTGATGAAGCATGTGAAAGTTATGGCTGGTCAAAGTTCAGTTGACTTTTCCTAAGGAAACCCTAATTTAGAAACTCCTGATTCTTGATGATCTGAAATCTCCTTGATGAATCATGATCAACCCTTGATCAAATGATGAAATTTACTTCATATAATTGATGTTGGTAAAAAATCATGAAGTTTGACTTTGGTTTGACCACAGTTGACCTCAGTTTGACTTTTTAACTACTTTGACTGATTTTGACCTATCTGATCATCTGACTAAGCAAACCTTTGGGAAAAGTATTGAAACTTGTCATGGGGATTCTTGTACACATATAAGATGTTATGAAGCTCACTTGAATTCTTGGAAGTCCATTTAGCCTGATTAAAGTCAAAACCCTAGTTTAGGATGCATTGCTTAGGAGGATGCATTGTCTGAGGGAAATGTCAAATCTTCTGACTAGTTGTGAACATTGTGAACCTCATGAACCTCATGAGAGGTCTTGTGAATCTTGTGAACCTCATGAGATTCCTTGTGAACCTCATAATATGTCTTGTGAACCTTGTGAACCCTTTTGAGAGGTCTTGTGAACCTTGTGAACCTCTTAGTACACAAAGTCTTGTCTTGTGAACCTTGTGAACCTCTTAGTACACAAAGTCTTGTCTTGTGAACCTTGTGAATCTCTTAGTACACAAAGTCTTGTCTTGTGAGGGCAAATTTTGGGGTGCAACACTTATGATCGATTTCGAAGATCCAAATGGCCCTTCACCTTTGCATCATTTGATTCATAGTTATTGGTATTTGTCCTAAGTTAGATAAATCTTTTAGCGTGTTCTCTTCTTTTTTGGTTTTCTTGTATTTCCTCCCCGATTATGATGAGAGGGGCATCAGGACCTCAACGTAACTTATGTTTCCGCCGACGTTTGATAAAAGGGCATCTCAAGAGCCAGGTGAGGAAGTTCCTCCCTCTAAGGAATCCCTAGACCTTTTCTAATTTATAATCGTTGGACAAATATATAACTTTTAGTTCATGAAGATTATGATCAAAAGGATGAGATGAGAATTAGGGGATGTCCCCTTTCTTGAGGCAGATGAATTTTTGCCATGAGAATCAATCACTAGGTTAATTGTAATATCACTCATCCTAACCAAAAATAGGAAATTATGAAGATAAAAAGCTAAAGTTTATGATGGTAATTGGTTTTGTGAGGTTGATGAAGCAGAAAGGGAAGAAAAGCGAAGACTCTGAGCAAAACACTATAGATCACTTCAATTAATACTCTTAGAGAAGAGAAAATGAAGGTATTTTCCGAGAAAATATCGTAAGTTTGAATGTCAAAGGTTGCAAAACATTCAAAATTCTAAAATCCTTATATTTATAAGCAACTGCAACTGAAGTATTCATACCAACTAGAGAAATACTTCATAAAATCAACATCTAGAATCCCCTTATGGATATACGAAAACTTGAATACACTCAAGTTCACTAAAACTGACATCACGCTCTAACTTGTCGCATTAACACACATGTCAGAAGAAGACGATGAAACGTCCCAATGATGAAAAAACATTTAATGTGATTTTTTCCAACTACTTTTGCAACTGACTCCAAACGTTTCATGTCTAGATCACCTCAAATTACACCTTGGAGGCCTACTGACATCACTTAAGGTTTTCCACGACTCCTTCAGTGCTAGGAAAAACCTTGGGGACAACTATTATTAGTCGGCTCAAAACCCAAATGGCTAAGGGCCAATTCATCTTAAATCCATTCCACTTTACCTAAGGTATAAAATCCATTTACATGCAAATAATAAGGTGCATTATCGGATATCCACAATTCACAACACTCATCTTGAATATTGAACTTATTTAGACGTCAAGGTGCTAACCATTCAAGTCCACCCCGTGCCGCCAAGAATGAGATCAACACCGTTGTTTCAATATCATCAGTTCGTCAACTACATCCATTTTTGGTTCCATAATAAAACAATAATGTTGTCTATGGGAACAAACTTCCGATTCATACGATTTTCCAAATTTTGATATCCAATCTCCAATTTACCATTTCATAACCTCTTGAGATCTATGAAGATCTATTACAGTCGATCCAATCAATCTTCGTTTCAACTACGATTCTTTAAAATTGTAGATCTTTGATTCCCTCGAGAACTCCACGAAGCAACAAAAGAAATAATTATAGATCTAGATCTAGTTATACACCATAAACCAAAGGAAATTTCCTCGAAGATAATGTGAAGTTTCACAATAGATCTTCCAATCTAATGTTATATTTGCTTCCATCCGCTAACGTGGTACTTACCGCAGAGATGTTTAAGATAAAATAAGTTCATAGTTAATGTCGTCGAAGATACGAAATATTCATAGTTAATGACTAGTGCATACCCTGTACCATATTGCCAACTATATGATCTCCAATCGGCCTCAGGCCAAGTCCATAGGATCATGATAGAGCAGAATAACCCGTTATATATTTTCCTTATCACACATGTCAATTTATGGGGGAAGGAGTTGAATACAATGATAGTTTAGGTTCCCAAACACCGTACATCAAGAAATATGGACATATGGGCGTAATTCGATCAGATAACAGGAATGGTAAATAAGTTATTGCCTTAAACTACTCAACAAGAGCAATAATTTACACTGTGACGAGAGTCCACACAAGGTAGTTCATAAATGACCTTGTACTATGGTAGTATGGGAAAAAAGTTTCCTCCAAAGGTACCTCTAGTCAACAATTATCTCTAACCCCCTGCCCTACATCATCAATGCTAAAAAAGATCACCAGATAAAAAGAGCAGGTTGAGCCCTTTTTTTCGTAAAGGCCAGGGATGCGCGTCTCATGGAGCTTAACCTTTGTCCGACCATATTGTTCTAGACTGGCCTAGCAAGTTCCCTATGCCCAATTGAGGCCTAATCCAGTATACGTCTGGGCATAAGCCCAATAAGAGACTGGCAAAGACACTACTGTTAGAAAATAAAGCCGTTGGCATATAGCTGTTGGGGACTTCCCCGTAGGCGCCTTAACACCTTCCACGCGGCCAATTGCCCTCCAAAATTACAGGAAGTAGTTTCGCTCATTTAAAGGCCACGCCTCCAATATCCACGTGCATATGCTCTTATAAATACCCTCCACCTTAGGAGGGCAGGTATTCAATTCTAATCACTCAATTCTTTCTTACGCTTTATCCTATCTCACCTCGAAACTCACTTGAGCGTCATAGTACCTTGCAGGTACCCATCCCCTCTCCTACGAGTGCCATCACAGTCCCAACTGAAGATTACGAGGATCTGCCCAGATCATTTATGTACAGTGGCGCCTTCTGTGGAAAGCAACATCTCCCCCATATTTTATGAACATTATCCTTTCTTTTCAACGTAAGATCAAAACTCGTCTTTTTTTTTGTCTTCATGGCTTCCCAGCTCAACAAGACTATGAACGACCCTCTCACCATCGTCATCAGCGATAGAGACAACCTCGACAATGATGGAACAACCTATCTAAATGGAAAACACCACGAGGTACATCCTCCCTCCCCAGTTTCCAACAATCTGAAACAACCATCCGTCATTCAAGAGGATCATGTGTTCGAACCAATCCCCGTCCCGTCGGACGCAAATGCTAGCACTCAAGCTCTCATCACCGCCCTTAATAAGGCAAACCTCGGCCTCTTCCAGCAGAGTGAACACATACGAGACACCTTTCTCCCCCAAGAGATCAAGACAGACCCGAAGGATCACATCCATAAAGGCCGAAAAACGCGTTTAATCTCCTCCCCGAAGAAGAAGACGTTCACATGACGACATAGATCAGAGCAAGAATTCCCGTTACGATGAAGACTGTCATCCTCGACAACATAGCAAGAGTCCTCACCGGAGTAGGTCTCTGTATCCTTCATTGGGAATCAGCGACGACGAGGATAATCATGGTCTACTAAGTCGCGAGATTATGGACACCCGTATTCCTCGCGGTATTGAGAAACCCCATCCATTGGCCACTTACGACGGGACCACAGATCCCGATGACCATATAGAGAACCCCGAGGCCATGCTCCACTATCACAACATGGAAGAAGCCATCAAGTGTAGGTTTTTCCCTATCACATTACAAAAAGGCGCCATGTCGTGGTACAAACACGTCCCCGCAGGATCTATCACATCATGGAGAGTCTTGAAGAACCAATTCACTAGACATTTCATTGCATCCAGACGTCATCCGAAATCTGAGGCCCCATCGAAGGGATCATTCAGGGCAAAGAAGAACCTCTGCAGGAGTACATCGAAGATTCAACAAAGAAGTTATGGAAGTACACACTAATGACCGCATGAAGCGGTACATCCTGGAGAATGGCTTATGCCCCACCAATAAATTCCGTAAAGCTGTTGGGTACGAGCCTCCCTAGTCCCTTGCCGAACTGATCCACAAGGCTCAAGCCTATATCAGTATGAGGAAAAGGAGGCCGCATATAAGACATGAGATTCAAGGAATAAAGAGAGTTCACGGTCTCATAAGCAGAGAATCGACAATAAAGCTTTTCGACACGAAAGGCGTAAGGACAATCATCCTCCTGAGAGCAGAGGTCCAGTGGGTCATTTCTCATAATATACTCTCCTCATAGCTCCCCGTGAGAAAATTCTGACTGAATGCATCCATATCGAATTCAAGCAGGGAGGCATTCGCTTCCCTAAACCAATTGCTTCTAAGGGCAATACCAACAAAAGTAAATATTGTCGCTTTCACCGCAGTCATAGACATTTCACCGAGGACAACATTCACCTCAAAGATGCTATCGAGATGCTCATCAAAGAGGGGCATCTCAAGAAGTACATCAAAGATGGAGCTCCTCTCCAGGAGGAAACAAAGAAAGTCGGCGAGGTCTCCGAAGAAGTTATTCTCATCCAGTCGCCTTGTCAGTCATCAGAACCAAGGATTTCTTCATTCCTCGACACCTCAGAAGCACGGGATATTTTGTAGCACACAACCCTGGGAGGCATTCCCATCGTCCATGCTCATATCGGGTAGAGGCTACAACAAGATGATTGTCGGTTCCGTTAGAAGAATGCTCGAGCATTTGGTCGATTCATCACCAAACTAACTTTCGTCTCTCGAGAAAGTCAATGGGAAGTCCCAACCAGTTACCTTTTACATGGAAGAACTCCTCGGTGGTTCTCCAAACTCTCGTCGACCAAGGAAGCTTGATAGAAATTATATACACCTCGCTCTTCCAATCATTACAGCTCGATCATAAGAACCTGTCCACATATGTTGGATCTGATCTGCAAGGATTTAACGGGGCTACGATAAGTGCAAATTTGTGTTAATATATATTATAGTTTTTGGCACTCTTCAAGAACTATTTTGGACTTCTAATGCTTTTTCCCATTGTTTCCGATTAATTTTCGCAGTTTAGTTTATTTACTTCAATAGTATAGATTATTTAACTTTTGTTTTAGGATTTTTAGGTTTCATAATTGGAATGAAGAAAGCAAATCACAACGACTCTATTTTGAAGATTTTTGAAGAAAATGAAGATTTGGAGCTCGCTACAGGCTCGCTTAGCGAGCTCCTAGCAAGCAAGTTGCAGCAAAAACAGAAAGTTTCTCGCTAAGAGAGGGACTAAGCTTGCTTAGCGAGCAAAGGCGGTTTAGCATTTAATGAATGCTCGCTTAGCGAGCTCTTTCTCGCTTAGTGCACCTTGCGGTTTTTGGAATGTATATAAGGGTTTCAACATTCATTTTTTGTGGATGACTTGATATTTCTTAGAGAAAAAACCCTAGAATTCAGATTTTCACTTGTTTTCGAAGAGACGGCGCATCAATAGTCGGGAGATTGTCATTGATGCTTTGTCTTCTTCATCTCTTTCTTGTAATGGAAGTTTCTATGGTTATGGATAGCTAAACTCTTAATATTTCAATATTAGAAGGTAGATAGGTCTTTAATTTGTATGTATAGTCTTTGATCATTGTGTATGAAGTCTTGATGATAAAATATGGTGGAAAACTTTGTGTTTATGAAATATATTTTGTGTGCTTCATGATTGAGAAATGTGTTCCACACTTGACCTAGGTTTTTCATCCACCAAAGAACATAAGCTAGAGATAATTATGAGATATTGGTGTTCAAATTATATTGATCTTTAATGTTTGCATTTTGATAGATTAAGTGAGAGATCATCAATGGATCAAAATGGTGAAACTCACAATTTGTGTTAGAAATAAACATCTTGAGAGGATATTATGATTGTGTTTATCATTTTAACAAGTTCGTCCGCTTGATAAAAACTATACGTGTAAATGGGCTTGTCGAACTCTTGCTTTGGCATGTGCTTTTTATAAACTCTTACCAACCGATATTTTTTAGCTTGTAGTTTTAAATTCGAATGCAAAGTAAACGTACCGTAGACAAAACCAAAACCCCCTGTTATAATTAAGTTTTAAACTAGCGCAATTTTAGAAAGGCGGTGATATCACAAAACAATCTCTATGGATCTATAACAAAAACCCTAATCTATTTGTACTCCAACAAATTGGCGACGTTATCAGGGATTGTTATTTGATATTACAAGCATTGCAATAGTTGCTAGGTTTTTTACTTGTTTATTATTTTTCTTGAACTTGTTAATTTCTTTGGTTAGTGTTTGCAGCTTCTGTTTATACGAGGAAAGCTTCCCGCGGACCAACTTCTTTTTTATCCTAATATTGAGAGAACCGCAAGGAAGTTGAATAGCAAGACAAGACGGATAAGGCAACTAGCGAAAGAAAGACGATAACAAGGACAAGGATTAACTTATACTTCAACACCACTCACTCCACAGTTGACACGAACCATGGAGGATCCACCTCCACCTTCAACACCATGTGTAAATAGCCCTCGTAACACGGCTCAGTTTACCAACAATGCCCATAATGGCCGGTAAGCTGAGATGAAGACAAGCACTCTGAATTTATTGTACGGGAGTCTATTCACGAGAATGGACCATGCGATCCCTTTGCTTTTCTCACAAAATTCTATGAGATAGTGTTGGCAGCCGGAGTTGATCAAAATTAAGAGTTAGCTTTGTTCCAAATACTTTTTCCCCATAATTTGCTTGGCAAAGCAAAGGACTGGTACCTCGATCAAAGTCCTGCGGTGATGACGGATTGGAATGTTCTAGAAGAGAAGTTCATTGAGAGATTCTTCTCACACAACCGTTTTATGGAATCAAAGACTGCAATCTCCGTGTTTTATCAAGGTGCAAATGAGTCCTTAAATGAAGCATGGGAGAGATTCAAATCAATGATACAGAAGTGCAAATGCCACGGGTTCGATGAATTGACACAAATCCATATATTTCGAAATAGTCTCCAACCAAATTGTAAAACCTTGTTGGATGTTACTTCGGGTGGAGCTTTGTTGTCAAAGAGTGCGGAAGAAGCGACAAATATTATCAATCGTATGGCTCTCAATGATATACAAAGTCAAAATCGTGGAAATTTTATGAAGAAACCCGAAGTTCTTTAGTTAGGAACTAACGATGCAATACTTGCACAAAACAAACTTCTATTGCCCCAAGTGGATCTCTTGATGCAACAAATGTCAAAGCTTCCCCAATAATTGAAGGAGTTGCATGAGCATCCGAGAAAGAACAAGAAATTCACAAGTTTTGAGTTATGCAAAGGTGATCATGATACTGTATATTGTCCACCACCGGGAACTGAAGAATTCAATTACATGCACAACAATAAAGGGTACCAAAGTCAACAACAACCTTATCAACAACAACATCCTTACCAACAACTAAACCTTTTAAACAAAACCATTACCTAAATCAACAACATCAAGGATATCAACCAAGGAGCAATTACCAAAATAATCAAGGTTATGGCGGTAGTTCATCTAATCGACAAATCCTTATGTTGCTCCACCACCTCTGGTTGCATCTTCTAAATTGGAAGACACTTTGAATCAATTCATTCAAATGTCTATGGCCAATCAAAAGTAGAATGATGTGGCGATAAAAAATCTTGAAAATCAAGTTGGGCAACTTGCGAAACAAATTGCCGAGAACCAATCGGGACCTTCTTTTTCTGCCAACACTCAAGTTAATCCTAAGGAGCATTGCAAAGCTATTATTAATAGGAGTGAGAAGGATATGGCTCAACCTATAGAGAGGAAAATGGTGGAATAAAAGATTGATGGTGTAGTCAAGGAAGTTAGTGATGAGCAGGAAGTTGAAAAGAAGAAAAAATTTGAGGAAGTAGTTGAAAAGAACCTTGATGATTTGGTTGTAGTTGAAAATACAAAAATGGAGGATGAGAAGATAAAAGAATCAAGTAGGAGAGTGATGAAGGGAAAAGAAGTGATGAACCAAATTCCAACAAACATTCCATATCCTCATGTGCCATCAAAGAAAGACAATGAAAGACAATACACCCAGTTTATGGATATTTTCAAACAACTTCAAATCAACTTACCATTTTCCGAGGATCTTGAGAAAATGCCTAAATATTCTAAATTCTTGAAGGACATTCTCTCGAAAAGACGGAAGTATACGAAACCGGAGAAGTTTATTCTTGCGGCAAATTGTAGTGCTATCATTCAACGCACTCTTCCAAAGAAGGAAGTCGATCCGGGACATGTTACTTTGCCGGTCACCATTGGAAACATGTTTGTAGGTAATGGTCTTATTGATTTGGGTTCAAGCATAAACCTTATCTCTCTATCTATTATAAAAATGCTTGATAATATTGATATCAAAGGTATAAGAATGACTTTGCAACTCGCCGACAAATCTACCACTCACCCAATTGGAGTGGCAAGAGATGTTTTGGTAAAAATTTGGCAAGTTCTTCTTTCCGATGGATTTCATTGTTATTGACATTGAAGAAGATGATGACGCTCATTTAATTCTTGGTCGCTCTTTCATAAAGATGGCCCGAATGATGATCGATGTCGATGATGGTCTCATGAAAGTGAGGGTGCTAAATGAGGAGGTCACTTTTAATTTGTTTGAAGCAATGAAACATTCAAAAGAAAGACATGATAGTTTCCGCATTGATGCATCCGATATGGCTATTATGGAAGTTGCAAAGCATATTCATGTGGAAACTCCTTTTGAGCTAGCACTAGGTGAGGAAATTGACACACTCACTAGTGAAGAAGAAGACGAGCTTGAAGAATGTTTGAAAGAGTTAGAGGTCTTGAAAGAATTACAACCATGTGAAGTTGAGGTGGAAGAATTGAAGAAAGAAAAAATGATGAGAAAGTTGAATTGGAACTGAAGGTGCTACCTTCGAACTTTAAGTATGCATTTTTGGATGATAGTAGAAGAAAACCGGTGATCATAAGCAATACATTGCCTACCAATGAGGAGTTTCGTTTGGTTAATATGCTCAAGAAAAATCATGAGGAGTTAGAATGGGTTCTTTCCAATCTCAAAGGAATAAGCCCATCTTATTGCATGCACAAGATTCTTATGGAAGACGACTTCAAAGTGGTAGCACAACCTCAACGCCGTTTGAATCCAACTATGAAAGAAGTGGTTCGAAAGGAGGTAGTAAAACTTCTTGATGCAAGAATGATTTATCCGATTTCCGATAGTCCTTGGGTGAGTCTCGTACATGTGGTGCCAAAGAAGGGTGGAATTACCGTTATCTGAAATGAGAAGAATGATATCATCCCGACAAAATTTGTGACGGTTTGGAGAATGTGTATAGACTATAGGTGTTTGAACATGGCTACTAGAAAAGATCATTTCCCACTACCGTTCATGGATCAAATGCTATAAAGGTTGTCCGGGCAAGAATTCTATTGTTTTTTGGATGGATATTTGGGGTACAACCAAATTGCGGTTGACCCGACAGACTATGAGACGACGGTGTTAACACGTGCTTTTGGAATTTTTACGTATCGAAAAATTCCCTTTGGGTTGTGCAATGCACCGACATCTTTTTCGATCTTATTGAAAAGATGATGGAGGTTTTCATGGATGATTTTTCGGTATTTGGAGCTTCATTTGATTTATGTTTGAAGAACTTGGAAACGGTGTTAGAGAGGTGTGCGAAAACAAACTTGGTCTTGAATTGGGAGAAATGCCATTTCAGGGTGAAGGAAGGAATTGTACATGGTCACAAGGTGTCTTCGAGAGGACTTGAGGTGTATCAAGTGAAAGTCGAAGTAATGGCAAAGTTGCCTCCTTTAACCAACATCAAAGGAATTCGAAGCTTCTTGGGTCATGTTGGATTTTATCGGAGGTTCAAAAAAGATTTTGCCAAAGTGACGAGGCCACTAAGCAACTTGCTTAACAAAGATCAGGTATTTTTATTTGATAACCTTTGTCTTTTATTTTTCCAAGCCCTAAAAGAAAATCCTGTCACCGCTCCCGTAATCATTGCTCCAAATTGGAATTCAAATTTTGAACTTATGTGTGATGCTAGTGATTATGCCGTTAGAGCGGTGCTCGGACAAAGGAAAGAAAATTGTTTCCATGCCATACACTATGCTAGAAAAATGCTTAATGAAACAAAGTGAATTATGCAACAACCGAAAAATAATTGCTAGCAATAGTGTATGCGCTTGAGAAATTTTGTTCCTACTTGATTGGTTCAAACGTTATTGTTTACAAAGATCATGCTGCGATAAAATATTTGCTAACCAAACCGGATTCTAAGCAAAGGCTTATCTGTTGGATCCTTCTTCAAGAATTTGACTAGGAAATTAAAGATTAGGAGGGATCGGAAAATTTTGTGGCAGATCATTTATCGCGGTTTGTTAATGTGGATGTAACCAAATCTGAAATTGAAATCCGGGAAGAATTTCCAGATGAAAAATTGTTTATGGTCCAAGTTAGGCCTTGGTTTGCCGATTTTTCTAACCACGAGGCAACGGGTTGGATACCTGGAGACCTAACTTGGAACCAAAAACGGAAGTTCTTGTCGGATGCATAATACTATGTGTGGGATGAACCGTATCTTTTTAAAATCCGTGGGGACAATTTGTTAAGAAGGTGTGTGACTTGTGATGAGGCTAATAATATTCTTTGGAATTGTCATAACTCCCCTGATGGAGGTCATTTTAACGGATCTAAGACGACCACTAAAATCCTTTAATCGGGATTTTATTGGCCTACTATTTTCAAAGATGCCAACCTCCATGCGAGAAGTTGTGACATTTGCAAAAGAACGGGTGGAATAGGTAAGCATGATGAAATGCCCCTCAAAAATATTCAGGAGGTTGAAATCTTTGATTGTTGGGGCATTGAATTTGTTGGCATGTTTCCACCATCTTTCACAAATGAGTACATTTTGGTTGTTGTGGATTATGTTTCTGAATGTGTGGAAGATATTGCTTCACCGAGGGCAGATGGAAAAATGATGATTAAATTTATGAAGAAAAATATGTTTGCCCGTTTTGGAACCCCTCAAGTGTTCATTAGTGATGGTGAGTCACACTTTTGTAATGCACCGCTTGAAAGCATTTTGAAACATTATGGTGTGTCACATAAAGTTGTGACTCCCTACCATCCCTAATCAAATGGGCAAGTTGATGTGTCTAATAGGGAAGTGAAGAAAATATTGGAAAAAACTGTTTCTGGGTCAAGGAAGGATTGGTCGCAAAAGTTGGACGAAGCTTTGTGGGCATATCGCATCGCAGACAAAGCTCCAATAGGCTTAACTCCATTCCAAATAGTTTAGGGAAAAACATGCCATTTACCAGTTGAAATGGAGCACAAGGCTTTGTGGGCTTTAAAGTTTCTAAATTTCAATCCAAACTTGGCTGGAACAAAGAGGAAAGTGCAGCTGAGTGAGCTTAGGGAAATGAGAAATACAGCGTATCATTCAAGCTGGTTGTTCAAAGAGAAAGTGAAAACGTATCATGAAAAGAAAATAAAGTTCAAATAGTTTAAAGGTGGATAACTTGTTTTGCTTTTCAACTCCTGGTTAAAGCTTTTTCCAGGAAAGTTGAAAAGTAAATGGTTCGGACCTTTTCGGGTAAAGGAAGTTAGAGAATATGGAGCTGTGGTGATCGAAGACCTAGAAAAGAAAAATGGTTGGTCGGTTAACGTACAACGTCTAAAAATATACCTTGGAGGTGGCTTTGATCGCGCAAACCAATATGTTTCCCTCAATGATCGTTGATCATTGTGGACCATCGAGCTTATCTGACGTTAAACAACCGCTTGTTGGGAGGCACCCCAATTTTGTAAGTTTTTTTTTACTGTTTTTGATGTTAAATATGTGTTGTATGAGTGTTTTTCAAGCTTTCCATGTAATTTTTTCTGTTGGAAGTGTTTCTGTTGTTGCAGAGCTTGCCAAGCCAGCATGTTCCAGATATTTGCTCGCTAAGCGAGCCTTTCTGATTGCTAAGCGAGCGTTTAAAAAGAAGCTGCGAACTAGGCCTATCTAGGAAGACCCGAACCAGTTCGCTCAACGCGTTTGAAGAGGCTGGAGAAGCTAGGGTTGTTTCCTCTTTTTCATTCTTTCACAAAACTCTCAAAGGGAAAACCTCTCATTCTTCTCCTCCTTCAAAACTCTGGTTTTTGATTTCTCCTTCATTTTTCTAAGCTTTATTGTTTCCTACTAATCAAGGTATGTTTAATTTATGAACTTTTTCTTTATTTTTACAAAACCCCATTTTTGGGGAATTTCTATAAGTTTTTCTTGAACTCTCTTGCATTCTTGTGTTCTTAATGCTTTACAATCTCCTTGTGTTAAACTTTAGTAGAACAAATGATTGCATGTGGTTTAGGTTAAGAGATTTGAAGCATTAGGGCATAAATTGAGAATTTCATGAATTTTGCTTAGTTTGTGTAAATATTATGGATGTTCTTCTGTTTTGGTGTTTAATGGAGTATTTGTAGGTTTGTTGGTATGGTAGAAGTGTCCTTGGATGCAGTGGATTTTTTCTACAAATTCGCAGAGCGCGCTAAGCGAGGCCTGTAAGTTGTAGAAAAAATTCCCCTTTTTTATTTTGATTCAAAGGCATGGGGTACTTTCTATGATTTTAATAGGGATAATAAGAATTTTTGTTGCTGTGTTTTGGTATCTAATGTCACCTGTTTGCGTGTTTTCGTTTATTTGTTGTTGTTGTTTTTCAGATGTCAGGTAGATCCAAAAGAGGAAGAACTTCATCAGCTGTTACCCCTTCTTCTGAGAGGGGACATTCATCTGTGAACTATGTGAGCCAAAGGTTTATATCGGCGACACACCAAGCTAGATATGTAGTATCAGAGAGAAGGTCGGTGTGGCCAGACCACATTGTGTATTTGAGGTCTGATGGATGTTATGGGGTTCTGGGAGCTGAATTGGAAGAAATTGATTTTATTGTGCTTTGTCATCCTCACCCTGAGTATCATGTTGAGGTTGTAAAGGAGTTCTTCGTGAATGCCCTTCCAACGGGACCTAAAAATGCGCCATTTGAATACAAAACCTGGGTGAGAGGAAATGTGATTGACTTTTCAAAGGACAATATAAGTCAATATATAAGAAGTACTGTAGAGTTAGATAATAATGGAATGTGTGATCATGGGAGGCTGCGAGCAGCAATGAACTGGGAGATTGAGGAGGTCAGGCAATGCATTTGCTTGTCGGATTGTACTTATAAGGTGGGTGCCACGGGTGCACCATTGCGCTTTAAGAGGAGATCTCTAAAGACCCCAACTCAGGGTTGGATGATAGTTATCTTGCACAACCTGATCCCGCAGAGCCACACCTCTGACATCACCATTGAGGTAGTTGTCCTCCTCTACCGTATTTTGAAAAGAAATAAGGTGGACCTGGCTGAGATTATCTCTTCTGAGTTTCGTCGGATTGCGACTAGTGGGATTGTTTATGGTTCGAGGGCGAGCTGCAAGCTCACATATCCTGGTTTGCTGATGGCCTTGTGCAAGGAAGCTTGTGTCACACTTCCCAGGACGGGAAATGTGAAGCTAGGGATGCTTGATACTGATTTTTTACCAGGTTTTGTGAGCTCCCTCGGGAACCTGCTCATGTGGCTTCTGTACCTCCTCTTAGAGGTCTTCCTTTTAATCGGGGGAGTGGTATAGATGCTAATGCAGCTACCAACTGGGCAATGCATGAGTCTAACCGCCGCTCTCTCACTTTTATGTATGAGTTTATGCTTCAGTTGCAGCTGCAGATTAGGGAGCCTCATGTGGACCACCGTCTGAGTTCCATGGATGACTTTAGAGCCTATTCAGCATGGCCTGGGGACATGCCATCTTCTTCGGGGGGTGCTTGTGATGCTGCTAATGATGATGCTAGTGCTGATGATATTGATAATGTTGATGGAAATTCTAGTTCTTTTGACTGACTACCGAACAATTTAACCGTCCTTCTTTTATTTGTTTTTTTGTTATGTTAGCATGTTTTTAGGGTGTTGATGTAGTTTTTCTATTTTTTTCTTGGATATTGTTAGTTAACATCTGTTTGGGTGTGATGTTGATATTTTGGAATTGTAAGACACCATCCGGGCGGATGGTGCAATTTTTCACTCTTGAAACTTATCGTAGTTAACATCCGGGAGGATGCTTTTTTCTTATTTGTGGGTTGCAATTTTTTTGGTTGGTTTGTTCTTGTATTTAAGGTGATTATATAAACAAGTTATTTTTCCGTGATCTTAAGCATTTGTGTTTCACCTCTCTTTGGTGGTGATGATAAAATTATGAAATTTTACACGAAAAGGTACTTCGTTCGTGCTTTGTAGAATATAACATGTGTATGAAATTTTTACTTTCCGCAAATTTCAAGCTTTGTTCATATTGCATAAGTGTTCAGATGAGAATAATTTAGGACAAACTACAAAGTGTGTGACCTCCATTGTTCACAAAAGTTAGTGTTTTTGTAATTGTTGCGAACTCGTGCGATTCATGCTTGTATCTTGCATTCTTTGGTAAATTTTGGAAACATTAAAATGATCTAGGCATTATTTGTTTGTTGAGAAAAACAATACATTTCTTTAGGCTTTAGTTTACCCGGTGAGTAGTGTGAGCATTTTCTAACCAGTTTTGAGCCTTCACACAACTAGAATGAATCATCAAGCAAAAGTCGGTAAAATGCCGAGTTACCATTTTTTTGGTGATCCTTGTTGAGAAAAAGAAAAGAAAAACCATTGTGATTCATTCTAGTTTGACTTTTTATGTACACTTTACCCATTTTGTTTGAACATGCTTTCTTGAAGAACATTGTTATTTTATTATGGTATGATTTAAAGTTGGGGAGAGTAGTTGGTGTGAAAAAGAATGGATAAAATTGGTGCCTCTTGTGAACATAGACAAGAAAAAAAAAATGAAAATGATATTTAATAATAGCATTGCACTCTAAATTAGAGTTGCTTGAAAATGAAAATATCATTTGAAATAGAAAAATTATTGAGAGGGGGCACCATAAAAAGAAGAAAAAAAGGAAAGGAGGATTTAGGGAAAAGGGTGAAATTTATTGGTTGATTTAGTTTGACATGTTCTTCATTTATCAAAAAAATTTGAAAACCACTTTTAATCATTGGCCTTTATATACATCATTTTCTTGTTAAACCTTGCCCCATTACAACATTCAGAAGTCCTTAAGAGATCTTTGTTTCCTTGATTTTTCCTCTTGATTGAATTTGATACTTGCATGAATTGTTTCGGATGTTAGCACAATTACATATGAGAGTGATTTGTCCCTTGTAGTTATTAAGCTTCACTTAATTAAGTGATTAGGTGATTCTTGTTTGAACATTGCATTGCTTATGTTGATTGCTTGTTATTTGTGTTTAGAAGTTAGTTCATGATTATGTTATGATTCTATGTGAAGCCAGACTTTACTTGTAAGCAAAACCTTTCGGTTTGAAGCATCAATTTGGGTGTGTTATCTTTTGTTGATATTGTGCTTGTTTCTTTTTGATCTCACCTTTGTTTGAGGACAAACAAAGAAGCAAGTTGGGGAGAGTTGATAGGTGCCAATTTGTTTTAATATGTAGTATAGTTTTTGGCACTTTTCAAGAACTAACTTGGACTTCTAATGCTTTTTCCCATTGTTTCCGGTTAATTTTCATAGTTTAGTTTATTTGCTTCAATATTATAGATTATTTAACTTTTTTTAATGATTTTTAGGTTTCATAATTGGAATGAAGAAAGCAAATCATGGCGACTCTCTTTTGAAGATTTTTGAAGAAAATTAAGATTTGGAGCTCACTACATGCTCTCTTAGCGAGCTCCTAGCGAGCAAGTTGCAGCAAAAACAAAAAGTTTCTCGATAAACGAGGGCCTAAGCTCGCTTAGCGAGCAAAGGAAGTTTAGAATTTAATGAATGCTCGCTTAGCGAGCTCTTTCTCGCTTAGCGCGCCCTGCGGTTTTTGGAATGTATTTAAGGGTTTCAACATTCATTTTTTGTGGATGACTAGATATTTCTTAGAGAAAAAACCCTAGAATTTAGATTTTCACTTGTTTTCAAAGAATCGGTGCATCAATAGTTAGAATATCGTCATTTAGGCTTTGTCTTCTTCATCTCTTTCTTGTAATGGAAGTTCCCATGGTTATGGATAGTTAAACTCTTAATATGTCAAGGTTAGAAGGTAGATATGTCTTTAATTTGTATGTATAGTCTTTGATCATTGTGTATGAACTTTTGATGATAAATATATGTAGGAAAACTTTGTGTTTATGAAATATATTTTGTGTGCTTCATGATTGAGAAATGTGTTCCACACTTGACCTAGGTTTTTCATCCACCAAAGAACATAAGCTAGAGATAGTTATGGGATATTGGTGTTCACATTGTATTGATCTTTAATATTGTCATTTTGATAGATTGAATGAGAGATCATCAATGGATCAAAATGGTGAAACTCACAATTTGTGTTAGAAATAAACATCTTGAGAGGATATTGTGATTGCGTTTATCGTTTTAACGAGTTCGTCCGCTTGATCGAAACTATACGTGCAAATGGGCTTTTCGAACCTTAGATTTGGCATGTGCTTTTTATAAACTCTTACCAACCAATGTTTTTGAGCTTGTAGTTTTAAACTCGAATGAAAAGTAAACGTACCGTAGAAAAAACTAAAACCCCCTATTACAATTAAGTCTTAAACTAGTGTAACTTTAGAAAGGCGATGATATCATAAAACAATCTCTGTGGATCGATAATAAAAACCTTAATCTATTTGTACTCCAACAGGCTACCGCTAAACCCTGGGGTTACGTCGCGTTGATGGTCACATTCGGGGAAGGGGGTGTCTCAAAGACAATCAAAACACATTTCCTAGTGATCGATTACCCATCCCTTTACCAATGCATCTTGGGAAGGCCAACAATAGCCAAACTCATCGCCGTCCCATATAGGTCCATCTCAAAATGAAATATTATACAAAGAAAAAGGCATGTAACTACTCTTCACGGAGACATCGAAGCGACACGAAGATGTTTTGTGGCAGTGACCAAAGGACAAACCGTGATAGATATTGCACCAAAGGACAATTGACCTCGACTATCGCATCCCTACAGATTATGAAGACAACATCACTGCAGACAAAGCATCCATTCCGCACCCTTTGCCTACAGGGGAGTTCGCATCGGCACAGGGCTCCCCGATGATGTGAAAGAGCAACTGAAACAATGCTTGAGCCGCAACGCGGACCTTTTCGCATGGAGTTCCACTGATATGCCTAGTAACTCCCCTGAGATCGCATGCCACAAGCTCGCTATCAATCCGTCATCACGCGCAATTGCTAAGCACAGATGCAAGCAGTCCGAAGAAAAGATATCTAATGGGAAATGGCGCGTCTATATTGATTACACCGATCTTAATGGGGCTTGCCCGAAATATTCTTACCCACTGCGTAACATAGACAAATTGGTAGACAATTCTGCAGGTTTTAAACTATTTTCCTTCATGGACGCTTATTCTGGGTACAATTAGATACCCATGGTCGATAAAGATAAAATACATACCGCATTCATGAACCCGACGAGAAATTATTACTACAACATAATGCCCTTCAGGTTGAAGAACGCGGGAGCCACATATCAACGAATGATGAACATGGTCTTCCAATCACAGATTGGGGACATGCTCGAAGTTTACATGGACGACATGATCGTCAATTCCACCCAAGAATCCAATCAAACTTCTCATCTCCAGGAAGTCATCAACCAGGTGAGGAAATGCCTGATGCGCTTTAACCCTGACAAATGCACCTTTGGTGTAAGGGTGGGAAAGTTCCTCGACTTCTATCTTACGGAAAGAGGAATCGAGGCTAACCCCGACAAAAATCGTGGTTTCTCAGAATTTCCTACACCTAACTCGAAGAAGTCGATTCAGTCCCTAAATGACATGCTCACCTCGTTGTCTGACTTTGTAGCAAAATCTTCCCAACACGCCTCACCCTTCTTCAAATTGCTTCGCAAGAAAGCAACATTTGAATTGACAGAGGAATGCGAGCAAGCCTTGCATCACCTCAAGCGAGCATTGTTGGAACCTCCAGTTTTGTCAAGGCCAATAGTTGGGGAGATCCTATACCTATATCTTTCTATTAATGCCGAAGCCATCAGTGCAACTCTCATAAGGTTGCACTCACGCTCATAAAGACGACCAGGAGACTATGACACTATTTCCTGGAACACATCGTGGTCGTACAAACTGACAACCTATCAAGCAACTACTCTCCCGACCAGATATGGCTGGGAGAATGTTGAGATGGTCTCAAGAACTGTCTGAATTTGACAAACACTACGAAAGCAGGAAAGCTTTAAAAGCTCAAGCTCTGGCTAACTTCGTGGCCGATATGACCCCAACAGAAGTCGCACCTGAAAACTCTCATAAGCAGGTCATCTATGCCGATAGAGCATCTAGTCCGTCAGGTAGTGGAGCGGGGATCATCCTCGAAAACGAGGAATGCCTCATGGTCGAAGTATCTCTAGTTCTCTCCTTCCCAACATCTAACAACCAGGATGAGTATAAAGCTTTCTTAGCAGGAATCCGCTTGGCCAAAGACATGGGAGTACAAGAATTCAAAATCTACACCGATTCCTAACTAGTTGCATCATAGGTTAAGGGAGAATACCAGAAAAAAACAACCATTTGGTCGAATACCTAGCATTGGTACAACAAATGCTGGCACAATTCAAGTCTTAGGACGTCCAACACATCCCTCGCGAACGTAATTCATGGGCAGATGTCCTGTCGAAATTGCCAAGTACACGGAAGAAATACGGGAACAAGTATGTCATCTAGGAAACAATTCCACACCCTAGCATTGAAAAGCCATGCAAAATCGTCGACGTCGACGTCATAGGTAACACTGATTGTTGGATGACTCCAGTATACCACTACTTAACAACTGGCAAGTTGCCCAGGGATAGCAAAAAAGCCAACGCCACCAGACGTTGTGCATCCTCCTACGTCTTGATAGAAAACAAGCTATACCACCAGGGATTTTCCATTCCACTTCTCAAGTGCGTTGGGGAAGAAAGCATGTCATACATCTTGCACGAAATACACGAAGGTATAAACGCACAACACTTGGGCGGAAGATCCTTGGCCCGAAAGCCTTTAAGGGCATGTTACTACTGGCTAACCATGCAGAACGACGCCAAGGAGCACGTCAAGACGCGCTCAAAACAATGTCGTCACCATGGACGTTCTCATAGTGGGGCATGGACATCCTCAGACCATTCACGACAGGTTCATTCCAAAACAAATATTTGATTGTAGCTATGGATTACTTCACCAAATGGATAGAAGAAGG
Source organism: Lathyrus aphaca (assembly GCA_963966055.1). Classification (NCBI taxonomy): domain Eukaryota; kingdom Viridiplantae; phylum Streptophyta; class Magnoliopsida; order Fabales; family Fabaceae; genus Lathyrus; species Lathyrus aphaca. Next base: position 560,411,476 of record OZ014522.1, read on the forward strand.
GGCCTTGGCCAGAATCACTGCATTCAACATTTTGCGTTTTTATAGGAGAAACATCCTAGCTAGGTTCGGCGTACCTCAATCCCTCATCACGGATAATGGTACCCAATTCACGGACAGGAATTTCCAAGACTTCATCGCCAAGACAAGAACCAAGCAACACTTCACGTCAGTCGAGCACCCCTAGACCAACGGATAGGCCGAAGCTGCCAAAAAAGTCATTTTGCGAGGTTTAAGACAAAGATTGGGCTAGGCAAATAAAAGGTGGGTCGAAGAACTCCACAATGTACTATGGGCCTACAGGACCACTCCACATTCAACCACCGGGGAAACTCCATTCCGAATGACATATGGTACGAAAGCAGTCATCCCCGTGGAAATTAGAGAACCCCCTCGACAGACAGAGTCTCCTCTGGAAGAAGAACTCAACGACGAGGCTTTAAGGGAAGAGCTCGACTTAGTCGAGGAAATCCGCTTAGGGGCAACTCTCTGTGAAGAACCCCTAAAGAAAAAGATCGCATTAAGTTACAATGCCAGGATCATCAAACAATAATTCCAGGTAGGGAGCCTTGTCCTGTGCAGAAACCAGAAAGATTCACGGGAGGGCAAACTCACAGCGAATTGGGAATGCCCATATCGCTTCAAGTCAAAACCTGACACAATAGCTTACTACCTCAAAGAATTAAATGGAGAACCATTTTCTCAACCATGGAACGCTGAAAAGCTAAAACAATATTACAACTAAATCCAGCTAGAGCGCGGAATAGCTGCCGACGAATCAACCATGTTAACAGGGGAGAAGTGCCCGGCCACAGGGATGTATCATAGTATAGACACAACCCTCAAACACAAGCGTAAGCGGACTCCTTCCCAATTGAAGGGCAGATGATTCACCCAATCGGGACACCTCGAACGAGCTCCATTATTGCCATACTAGCGTGGAAGACCCCCAGCTCACGATGGGAAAGGTCTAAGCCTTAAGGGAATAAGAGACACAACCGCGTCCATGGTCCCCTTTAGCAATAACAAATCTCACCCCTCAACAAGTTCCATACACTGTCGGGTTCATCCTAGCACGTCAAGCATATCCTCAGTTCTAAAACATAAACATTTAAAGTGTACATATGATTACGATAACAATGCACTAACAAGGTAAAAGGGCAATAATTATATATTTCCAAAAATTCCGACTATAAGGCCGAACATTGTTTTAAAATAAACATAAAAAAGGGAGTCCCAAACACCAAAAGTACATAAAAAGGCACACACGCCCAAATAGAAATGACATTCAGGCCAAAAAGCTTCATTCATCATCAGGAGGGATAACCATGCCATTCTCCACATGATAAAGAGGACCAGTGCCTTCCACGATGAACTCCACCCCAGGAATCAGATCATCTGCCAAAAGAAGCCATAGTTAAGTTGTCCTGCACCAGCAAGCGGATCCGATCAATCAGTTCGTCCCTGGTTGCCATCCCGAACTCCTCTTCCGTCTCATCCTTCCCAGCAGCCAACTTGCTTTCCGCCTCCGCAACCCGCTTCTTCAAACACTCATTATCAGTGGTGAGGCCCGCCATTGATCTCGGTGACCTCCCTCATTAGCTCGAGCTTACTCTCGTAATGCCCCTTCGCCTGAAACAGATCATTATCAAGTTTGGCATTCTCGAGTTCCACCTCGGCAAGTTTGTCTTTAGCAGTTTGAATGTCCTTGCGAGGTATAGTGTCAACGTCATTCAGAGCAAGGGAAATTTCGAGGATCTGCATCATCCACGCGGCATTCCAACACAACTCATTTCTTAGGTCCTTATGATCAGAAGTATGAATGGCTATTGCATCCAACTCGGGGACTCGAAATAATGATCCCTCATCAAATAACGACCTTTAGGTCATACAATAAGGCAGAACGAACATGTCCGAAATCACCACAACAGTGTTCGAAGGGGAAGGGGTTTCCTCAACCCTCATCCTTTTTCCTAGCGGAGAGCCAGCCACTAAAGTGCTACCTGGAGTAGAGCTTCGCATGACAACAAACTCTTCAAGGGTAGCCTGGTCTTTGACGAATTCAACCCTACTTTTGGATCCCTTCTTCAAATTGCCTTTATTGGCCTTCACCAAGCGTTCACGCATTTCAACCATTTTATCCGCAAGACAAAAAGATAAATAAGTCAGTTGCCGATTAAATCCTCGTATACAAGTCAGAAAAACTAAAATCTACCTAAGAGCCGCATAGATGCATCATCATTCGGACAAGTGAGCAGCGCCTTTATATTTATTAACCTAGCCTGAGTGGTCGGTGTTCCATCAGGCTTCAGGAGGGTATGCCCATCTGAATCCACGAGTTCCAAAAGGGGGAAACTAGAGACGAAGTTGAAAAGAGTATTATAAAACGTTGTATCATTGACGCTGAGATCTTCGGGTTTCGTTATATAGTGGTCACTGGCATGCCGAAAATGGACGTCCACCCACTCCAATGGGAAATAAGCCACTAGCCTTTTCTTACCGTCGATGACCTCCATATCATAGAGTGAGTCCTTGGCCATCTGCGAGCTCGGCTTAATGACATTGAAATAATTCTTGAAATCGCGAATAAAGTCCAGGTACGCTTTGAAGAGCCTGCTCGCTTGCTTCAACGACACCCAGTTATGTCGACCATCCGGAGACTTCCTCTAGAAATGGAAGATCGTAAAGAACAGACTTACAGTCACACCTATATCCAAGTAACGACACACCAACTCAAAGAACCTTATGAACGTCAGGGCATCAGGTGCAGTTAAGAAGGCGCAAGCTCAAGATGAGTAAAAACAGCCTCCTGGAAGTCCATAAAAGGCAAGCAGTATCCAGCTTTGCGAAACACAAATTTGTACTAGGAAATAAGAGGGTAGGAAAACGAGAGTATTTATTCTGACCAGGCTTCGGAGGTAATTCCCTCCAATTCACGGGACCCCCCTTTTTTCTCTTCTCGATATGACCCCACGCGTCTGAGGTATTCACAGCAAATCGAGAAGTCATTTCGAGTGGCTCATCCATAATCCATAGTTTGTCAATTGCAGGGACGTCCGCGGATCCCGTAGTGTCACCCGAAGGATTGTCCTCGACCCCGTGATCGGTCATCTGGCTCCCTTCACATTAAAAGAAGAGGAAACATGGTGAATACAACGATCTCAAATCCATCTTTCCACTACAAATCAAGTGAAAATATCAATTATAAGGACCGAGGACATATCCCCAGATCGACCCCTTAGCCTAGAAAAGAACTACATGATCAAACCCGACATGTCAGATATGTCCTATCCAAAAGTAACTCCCCAAGCTAAGTGAAAATCTTACCGGGTACAAGTTCCTCTACACTATTGTCATCTGCGACGACCTATTGCCCGACCGCTAACACTAAATTATTCTAACCAGAATCAAGCCTGGATCTAACATCAGTCTATTCAATTTCTAAAACCTAACCCTAGTTATTCATGAGGTTCATACGCATTTGATGAACATTCATCAAGTTTTCCAAAAATTCATAGGAACTCCCAGAAGCGTTGAAGATCCTATGAACTTCATGAGAAACTTATGAATGTTTATCCTTCAAGCTGCGAAATAAAAGGAAGAAGATGAAGATTACCTTGATCCATGACAGAGTCTTTTGAAGTTGATGACGACGACAATGAAGTTTCTGGCGAGAATTTGCAGAGCGAAGATTTCACGGTGAGAGGAAGATTTCGTGCGAAATGATTAAATGAACTTCCTTTTTCCCTTTTATAATGTCCTAAGCTCACATGGGAAAATGCAAAGGCCGAGTAATTATTACCTAGGGCTAGCCATCAGGTGTCATAAATAAATTACGACGTATTCAAACATGTGTCATTAAAGCTAAAAGACGTTTTATCTTCTCAAAACAGAATCTTTCCTAATGTCTGTATGTCTCATTCCTATAGACAGTTGTCCGCTATAATGACCAGAGCCCGAGAAGGTCATTTACTCGCAACATTTTAGATAAAGATAACGTCGACCTAGATCCTCTACACCTTACGTCACTATCCTCGCTCAAGCACAACGACTTGGGGGGCTCTTATTCTGGATTGGCCTAGAAAGTTTCATACGCCCAATTGAGGCCCAATCCAGTATACGTCTGGACATAAGCGCAATAAAAGACTAGCGAAGACACGACCGTTGGAAAATAGAACGATTGGCATATAGCTGTTGGGGACTTCCCCATACGCGCCCTAAAACCTTCCAGGTGGCCAAATGTCCTCCGAAATTACAGGAAGAAGTTATGCTCACTTAAAGACCATGTGCCCGATATCCTCGGGCATATGCTCGTATAAATATCCTCCACCTTTGGGGGGCCAGGTATTCAATTCTAATCACTCAATTCTTTCTTATGCTTTAGTTTGTCTCACCTCGAAACTTACTTGAGTGTCGGAGTACCTTGCAGGTACTCGCCCTCTCTCCTACGAGCACTATCACAGTCCCAAATGAAGACTACGAGGACCTGTCAGGATCATTTGTACACATATCCTTGACCTGAAGAAGCCCAACCAAAATTCCAAAGACAAGATAAAGCAATGATGTAGCTAAAATTTTCTTATCTAGTCATTCTATTATCTCACTGTAATAATTTTACTTCATTATGAATGAAAATGCAAGTCTTATATATTTCTCTCACTACTACGAAAATACCATATCACCACAATTAAAAAAAGGATTACATCACGATTGATAAACCGTGTTATGGTAGGATGTGGTGGTATGTGCCAGGCTTACCACCACAATCTTGAAACCATAGTAAAAAAGGTAATGTGTTACATATCATTACAGTTGTTAAAAATAACCGTATTAAAATGTGGAAATTAGGGGTTCGATATCCAATGCAGAATTTTTAGTGATTTTTCAACATTTCTCCACAAATATAAATAACAACCATAGTGAAAGAGTTAGAATATAATATTTCACTACGGTTATAAGAAGCAAACTTGTGATATGTATAATTGAGTTTATTATAACTTATGTTAAATGCTTATTTCACCAACTTGCCAATAAACATATTATCTTTCAATATGATTTAAAAATTAATAATATGACAAATTAAGTTATATTAAAAGAACAAATTACATAATCAATGTTTTTCTAGATTTCTATGATCCATTATCCATATATTGCCTTTTAACTGTTAGAATTTGATTTAATGCATGTAGTTCTTCAATGAACCATTTCTTTTTTACTAGTTCATACTTTGTAAAATAAACTAGTAAAAAAGAAAGTGTTGATTGAAGATCTAGAAGGATTAAATCAAATTTTAACAGCCAAAGAGCGAGATATAGATAATGGGCTGAAGAAGGGTCGAAAAACTTCAATTAATATAAGTTGTTTTCTAACATAACCTAATTTTTTATATTATTAATTTCTAATTCAATTTGAAAATTTATATATAAAATTAGGGGTTGATAAAAGACTCAAACCACATATAATATAATGAAGTTATGTTCTAGGACATGTTGAATGAACAAAATGATATAGTTGCAATGTAAGTAATAACATTATTAATATCATAAACAATAACATTAACATTAACATACCTATACAAACACATCATATCTAACTAAATCATCAACATACTCCAGCAAAAATATGTGAACCAAATCACAAGCTTATGAACAAAACAAAATCATTTATTAACTAACAACACAAATAACATCATTTATCTACAAAATCATAAATCACCCTTAATATTAACACAAATATTTATCAAGCATACCTTAATAACAACATTTATCAACATACCAAACAAAATAATCAACATACTTTACCAAAAAATATGTAAACTAAATCATAAGTTTATGAATAAACAAAATTATTTATCAATAAACGACACAAACAACATCATTTATCTACAAAATCATAAACTACTCTTAACATTAGCATAACACATTTATCAAACATACCTCGAAAATAATATTTATCAACATACCTAACAAAATAATCAACATACTTCAACCAAAAAATATGTAAACCAAATCATAAATTTATGAACATAACAACATCATTTATCAACAAACAACATTATTTATCTACAAAATCCTAAACTATGAACATAACAAAATCATTTATCAACAAACAACATTATTTATCTAGGAATTATTTTATAAATTTTATAAATATCAAAAAATATTTAATAATAATGAATATACATAAATAGTCATCTTTTATCACGAAATTATTTTGAGACACTTTGATAAATCCTTCAAATTTATTGCAATTGATGTAGAAGTGTAAAAAAAGTTGAATTAATTATAAACTTATAAAATTTTATAAATATTGACTAGACTAACTTAAATCAAGTGGTTTAAAAATATTTTAAATTTATTAACTTACTTTATTATCTATATATTTATAATAATTAATTAAAGGTAAATTTTTAGGTACTCATGATAAGTAATTGGGTATCGGTACCTCTAGTGCAAATTATGAAGATATTTTAATTTATTTTAAAATAAAATAATAAAATAAAATGACATGACATTAAATCATAATTTTTGATTGGTTAAAGGTATCAGTGCCCAATTAAATTCAAGGGTACTAGAGTATTCACCTTAATTTAAAGAAGTATATACAAACAAATTTATTTAGTTCAATTATTACTGCAAGTATTTTAAAAAAATAACGCACAATCATTGTTCCAATCCAAGTAATTTTAGCAGCATTATTTATTAAAACAAAATAACTAAATGAAAGAAGAAGAAAAATGCTACAAGACTCGAAACTGTAACCACGACCTAAAAGGCAAAACTTGTTAGCCGCTACACTGTAAACACATCTTATATATATATATATATATATATATATATATATATATATATATATATATATATATATATATATATATATTACTTATTAGAATTTATAAAGCCCACACTTAAATATTTGAGGCCCTGGGCTGTGGGCCTGCTTGCCCAGGCCCAGGGCCGGCCCTGCTTATGAAGAAAATAAAATCATTTATGAATAAATAACATTATTTATCTACAAAATCATAAACTACCCTTAATATTAACATAACACATTTATCAAACATACATCAACAACAACACTTATAAACATACCTAATAAAATAATCAACATACTTCAACAAAAAAATGTAAATGAAATCATAGGCTTATGAAGAAAACGAAATCATTTTTGAACAAACAACAAATTTTATCTACAAAATCATTAATTAGCCTTAACATTAACTCAACATATTTATACATACCTCATCTTACAAAGATTGGAGTTTTGAAAAGAAATGGTTAACATATTTGAAACAATTTATGGAAAATGAAAACAAAGATATGTTAAAAATTTGTTGAAGTTTCGTGACACCTTCTATTAATTCATACTAGTTTGAGAAGATATGTTGGAGTTTTGTAAAGTTAGGATGAAGTTTTGATAGATTCGGAAGAGGCGAGAGAAGTTAGTGTTTCTCACTTACAACGCACTCTACTCTGAAGTGAAGTAAGTTAGCTTAAATAGGTCAACTATTTCACAACAGTTGATAACACTGACCGTGGTGATATGTCCTGATATTTAACCAAAGTTGTTAAAAAGGACCGTGGTGACACGTATTTAATTTATACTTAAAATTAGAAATAAAGGGAACCCACCCTTTTATTAAAGAAAAAACATGAAAATCGTAGGTGTTGGATTTCGAAGTATGCCACTCTTGTCATATCAAAATAGTAGTTAATTGTGATAGTGGATATATATTGTTTAAAGTTTTTTATATGAAAAAAGGTTCCTAGTAAGAATATATTACCTTGTTTGATTATGCGGCCATGGTAAAAGATAATTACGAAAGATGTCTTTTGTAGTAGTGTAAGTTGCAATCTTTTATGTTTGACTCTCATTATGACCTTAAAGGACAGGGAGCAAAGATCATGACTTGTATGCTTATCTGATATAGACTAAATTTTTTTATGAGTGTTTAATATGAATTAAGTGTATCTCTACACTTTGGCATATCCAATATAGGTTACATGCATTTGTACGTATCTCATACGACTGGAATACATTTCTGATACTGACTAAATGCATATCTGCTTAGCTGATACAACTTAAATATATTTTTGTATAGCTAACATAGCCTAAACGCATGTTTGTGTATCTAATACAGACTAAACACATTTATGCGTAGTTGGTGTAATCCTCTTTGGACCCAACAAATCCAAAGGCATAAACGATGGAGTCTGAAGATGTCCACCTCTATCTGAGCCAATCTCGGAGGCAGGGGCAAGAATCCTACTCTTGGCCGAGGAACAATCCTCTATGATGTGGAGCAGATTTCAAATACACAACCATATCATGTCAGTATCTCCAGTTCCAAGCCTCTCATCGGGGAACACCAATAGCACTCCAAAAACAAGGCACAAATTAATAGGCTAATACAACAGACAAATAAGACAACAACAAATGATAACTAACTAACTCTAAATCGTTAAGCTATAAAATACGAAGATCATTTTTTAGGAAAGTACAAAGAAATCTTAAAATACCTTGACACAACGAGGCATCTCTTTCCCTCGTAATGAGAATCAGGGTTTTGACACCTTATGCAGACAACCCTTTGCTGGTGCCTAAAGTCAAACTTGCAACTCACTAGTGAACACCAGAAAAATGCCGATGATCCACAAATCTCCAATTATAGGGATGCCAAAAAAACCCGAGCATTACTAACAAGAAAATCGGCGACAGAAAAACAACCCTAAAATAAAGTCAAGTATAGAGATCAAATTAAATAATACATGAATTTTCGAGGTAAAAGTATTCATATAAATATTAATCATTACATCCAAGGCACAATGGCCAAAAAAATGTTACAAGACCAAATATAATGCAAAGTAAAAGAAAAGTCAAGCCAAAGCCTCTAGAGCCGAGGTACCGAGATCACCCTTTAGAGTCACCTTGGAGGTAACTTAGAACAGATTGAACAACCCAGTCGATATTATGGCATTGGGAAAAAACTTTCTCACTTGCTCCAAGACCTGATCACATACCTCATATACACTATTCATGTACCGCTAAATGGAATTATAGAACGTCTCCTTCAGTCCAACGACCTCGTCTTCAAGAGTTTTCAGGGTCTTAACATGAGCCTCGACCTCCAGTAGAAGAGTCTCCCGACCCTTTTCTACCTGATAAGTCTCCTAAAAAACCAAAAAAATAGTCATCTTGATACTGCTTCTCCACCACTTTAAGGGCATCGTCAAGCTTAGTTACTTGAGCAACCAAAGTAGAGGGGACATGTGAATTTTTACTTCCTCTTACAAATAGTCAGCAACCTTAACCTCCTCATGCAACCTCCTAGATAGTAAAACATCTTAAATCCATAGATTCACATTTCTTTTTCCAGGTGTCCCCTTCCTGGGAAGGAATATTTCTAGGAGCCAAGATACCCTCTGCTAGCAACGACAACAAAAAATTTCTCTTTCAAAGATGTCAGATACATATTGTGCATGATCTCAGAGGGGGAAGCCAACTTCTCTGGTTTAACAAAATTCTGGATGTAAGACAAATCTGGAATCAAGACAATAACATCACCCTCCTCGGGAGTGCGATCAAGTTGGGAAGAGAAAACGTCTGAAATCTACAAGAATAGAGTCACCTCCTCCGAAATTTTGTCCCCAACAAGTGAAGTATTCTTTGGAGAACCCTCTTTCTGAGAGGAATATTGATCTTCAGTCAGAGCCCACATCATTAAAATTATAAGCGAGTATGCATCCCCTATGGTCAAGGTAGTAGGGACGGTGACTAGATGGTCGACCCCTAAGGAAATGGTAGTAGCCTCAATGGTTGAGACAAGAGCAACGAGTGAGGCATTAATTGTAATTTGAGGAAGGGGTATCATAGTCTGGCCTGATGAGTAAGCCTTTATGCCTTGGGTATCGGCAAGACCATAAAACATCTTCAGCTTTCCCATTTTTTCCATGTTATCTGCAAAATATAATCATGGCGGATATAAAAATAAACTCCAAGGCTCTTTCCTCACCAAATATCGCTTTTCTCTCCACCTGTTTGATTGCACTCAGGATGGCACAAGTATCAATTCTCCCTTTTCTTACATCGGTGGGAGGCACCTCGCTGGGGAAAACCCTTCCTCGTAACAAAGTCTGTGGAACCAAAATCATATTCCTCCTTCATTACGACCTCCTCCAGAGAAATAAAGCCCTACATGGTATAGTAGGAGTGAGATTCCACATTAAAGTGGATTTTAGACATGTACTTTGGAAATAAACTTATGAAAAAGAGGGAAGACTCAGTAGGAAGATAACACGATTCTAGAAGCATCTATGACAAATCATTGCTCATAACAAATGGAGTGAATATTACTTATGCATTCACCCAATCAAGCTTCTTTGCATCTGACCTATTTTGAAGATCCAAGTGAGCTTTTACCTAAGTGTTACTGGGTTCACAATTATTGGTCTTTAGGAAAAGCTGGATAAAACTTTTAACACGTTCTCTCTTTTGTTGGGTGACATGTATTTCCTCCTCAGTTAAAATGGAAGAGGGCATTTGAACTTTGACATGATTCACCTTTTTGTCGACGTTTGATAAAAGGGCTTCTAAAGAGCGGGATGAGGAAACTTCTCCCTCCAAGGAATCCTTATATACCTTCTGTGAGTCAGAATCTTCTGACAAAGATATGAAATTTGGTTCTAGAAGATTATGATCAAGAAGAGGGGGGAGAATCAGGGGATGTCCCCATTCTCGAGGCAGATGAATTTTCTTCTTTAGAATCACTCACTATGTAAACCATAATATCTTCATCCTAACCAAAAAGTAGAAAATGCTAAAGAAAAAAAGCTTGAGTTTATGAGGGTACTTGGTTATATGAGGTTGATGAAGTGAAATGGGAATAAATGCGAAGAATTTGAGCAAAACATTGTAGATCGCTTCGATTAAGACTCTCAGAGAAGTGGAAACGAAGGCATTTTTCTAAGAATTGGTCGTAAGTTTGAACATCAAAGGTTGTAAAAAGTTCCAAATGTTAAAGTCCTCATATTTATAGGCAACTGCAACTGAAGGATTCATACAAACTAGAGAAAGAAGCCACAAGTTCAACAACTAGATTTTCCCTCGTGGATACACGCAAACTCGAATACACTCAAGTGCACTATAAGTTGCCCACACCCTAACTTGTTGAATCAACATACATGTCAAAAGAAGTCCATGAAACTCCTAGTGATGAAAACACATTTAATGCGCTTGTTTCTCACTACTTTTACAACTGACTCTAAATGTTTCTGGCCTAACTCTCCTAGAATAACGTTTTTGAGGCCGACCAACATCACTTAAGGCTTTCCTCGGCTCCCTCAATGACAGACAAAACCACGGGGACCAATGTTTTGGGCCGGTCAAAAGGCGAAATGGCTAAGCGCAATTCATCTCAAATCCACTCAACTAGATTCAAGGTATAAAATCAGTTCACTCGCAAAGAGCATGATGCACTTTCTGATATTCACTTTTCACAATACTCGTCTTGAATCTTGAATAGATTTGGACGTCAGAGTGTTAACCATGCAGATCCACTATGCGCCACCGTGACGGAGATTAACACCGTCGTTTCAAGATCATCAACTCTTCAACTATATTCATTTCTAATTCTTGAACGTAACAATTTCATATATATATATATATATATATATATATATATATATATATATATATATATATATATATATATATATATATATATATATATATTTCAAAAATCATTTTATCTAAAATATTAATCTTAAATTATGAATTTAACTTTAAATAGATAGTGTTACTTATCCAATGTGATAATAAAAAGAAAATAAAAATAATAAGAAAAGGAACACGCATGTAGCCTTTTGTTTTTTTTGTCAATGTTCACTATTTTTCCAATCAATATTCTATATTATAGCCTACCAAACAAAATGGTTTCCAACATGATAGCCTGCCAACTTTTTCAAATAAGTCGAAATTAAAATTCCTTAGAGTTGGCCAGCCAATCACGCTCTCTTCCAATTTAAGCTGAAAAGTTCATGATCCATACCAAGTTCCATGTGTAATTATTTCATTATTCCATCCATAAATAATTGAAACAAACTTTTTTAATATATTAAGAAGATTGGAATATTCAAAAGTATAAAGCATTTTCCATCTCTCTCTCTCTCTCTCTCTCTCTCTCCTCCTGATAATATTATTATTAACAACCTAACTTTCTCTCTTTCATTATGATCTTATACCTAAGAATATTATTCTTAAATATTCTTAGGGTTTTTGGATATAATATTTGATTATAATCATCTTTGTCTTTTTGGTCTTCTTGTTCCCCTTAGACATGCTTGTTTGATAGCGTTTTGTCTAAATTTGAAAATTAAAAAAATAGAGCATGCTTTATTGGAATTTGGTAGATAGGGCAAGTGAAAAAGACTTTAATAATATGTCCAAATTTTTATTTATAACCTTATCCATATCAGAAACAATATTTCAAAAGCACAAGACACATATTGACAACAGTCATCATTTGTAGTTATCGTTAAGTTGATAAATAATTATAACAAGCATCATAAAAAATATTCCTTTATTTTGTTCCAAAACAACTTACCTATTTGTTCAAAATAATTATTTCATTTTAATTTTTAATATAATATATAATTTTTCCAATTCTATCATTTATATTATTTTTTATTTTTTTATTTTATTTTTTATTTATAGTAAAAGTGAATATATTATATTATAATTTTTTAAAAGTGGATTCCAGGTGTGAAGAAAAGCATTAGTTATCCTTTTAGATATATATGTGTCCAATTAATTATGTTGCTTATCCCCCTCGTTATGGATTTTCTAGAAGTGTCACATTATCCTTATATTCAAACCTAACTACCTTCTCTGTCATAAATAAATACCATCATAAGAAAATAAAAATAAAATCATAATTTTCAACCAACATAGTAAAGCATGTTAAAAAAAGAAACAGTGATTCATTTTTTTCTTTCAATATTAAAAATAATCATAAGAAGAGAAATTATAAATAATAGGCAACCAAATTAAAATCCAAAATAAATAATTAATTAACTAAATACTATTTTTGGTCACTATTATAAAAATATAATAAATTTTACATTGATTAAAAATTAAAATGAGTAAAAAATAATCAAAATAATTAATTTTTTGATTTTATGTAAACCACAAATAAAATTTATTCTCGTTATATTTAAGGAATTAAATACTTTCATTAAATATTTTTGAAGCCACTGATTGTTATACACTATACAGTAACACTAGAATTAAATAGTTTAATTTTAGAGTTGTCAGACACTTATTTATATGTGATCAAAGATTTTATCTCATTTTTTAAGTGACAGTAGTGAAAGAAGAAAGTAACATGTATCACGTGAAAAATTTAATGGAATACCATTTTGATGACAACATTAGTACGAATAAAGTTTTTAATGGATTAATAATTATTTATCTTTTTGTAATATAGGTAAATTTTGATTTACCTCCTTTAAAAGAATTGGATTATCCTTTTAAATTTTTTGGGTACTTCTAAACGTATAAAAATCAGGGGTAAATAAAAAATAGTTTATAGGGGATAATTTTTTCACCGAGGACAAAAGACTTAGAATTTTAAAATTTAAGGAGGATATTTCAAATAGTTTTTTTTAAAGGGAAGTAAATTAAAACACGTCTATATTACAGAGAGTAAATGACTATTAATCCATATTTTATTTTATTTTTATGATTTATCATGAAACAAAGTATAGTAGGAGTATTATAACTCTTACACGGATTACTTTCTAATATAGTTTAGAAAAGAGTTAAACAAGTCGGAAAAAATGCATCTAAATTGGTTTTTGCAATCTAATATAGACCACTTCCAAAATAAAAATTTAACCAAAAAAAATCCTCAAAGTTAGAAACAACACCATTATAAAAGAATGCATTCCTAGTAAGCCACATATTCCACAAAGTTGATAACCATATCAGAGTAACAATGCTTCTACCTTCCGAATTTCGCCATTCATGACAGTGATAGATGAAAGTGGTCAAGCCCCTTTTTGGACCTTGATACTTCCAACCTACCCATTTTTTAATAACTCCCCATAACCTTTTAGATATTTGTTGTGACAAACGTTGCACCAAATAGGGAAAATTGGTTAAACTCGTTTTACTGTTTACTTTCACAATTAGGGAAAATTGTTTACAAGAAAATATCAATCAACATTAACCCTCTATCAACAACCTGAGAGAACAACCTATTTATAGACTATAAACTAATTTAAAACCTAAGCTAACGTATACAATTGCATACTTGAAGAGACTTCGACTACAACATGCACATTTTCGAATCCAGACGAAACATGAAGTTATCTATGAGACTAGAGTTTGATCCAATATACCACAAATCTCCACCTTGGAACAAACTCTACAACATTGGTGATCATATCTACAACATTGTGATTTGTCGAAATCTTCATCACTTTGACTTCTCCATTTTCGATTTCTCCCTAACGAAATGTAGCCTAACATCAGTGTGTTTTGTTCTCTCAAGATAGGTTGAATTCTTTAATAGATGCATGGAACTTTGACTATCACATTTAAAAGTGATAACTTGACATTTAAGTTTTAGTTCCTTAGCAAGCCCTTCAAGCCATAACGCTTATTTCACAAATTTAGTGAGGGAAATATATTTGGCAAAGTGGTTGATTAGGAAACAACCTTCTGAAGAGAAGTTTTCCAACTGATTGTTGTACCAAGCCAAGTGAAAATATATCCAAAAAGAGATTTTCTGGTATCCAAACATCCTGCATATTCAGAGTCGACAAATCATTTGACTATGGCTTCACCATCACTCGTGGATCCACAATAAACCAGGACCCTACTCAGGGATCCTTTTATGTATCTTAAAATCCTTTTCAAAGCGTGTTAGTGTGCCTTCCCAAGATTGCCCATATACATGCTTACAAGGCTCACTCTGTACGTTATGTTTGGCCTCGTACATACCATAACATACATCAAAGAACTTACTATACTGGCATATAAAATGTTATTCATATTGGCTTTTTCGACGTCAGTACTATGACCTTGAGTCGTACTCAACTTGAATTAAAGATTTATCAGTGTTAGTACAAGCTTTGAATTCGACATACCAAATTTGTCAAAAATCTTATTCAGGTATGTCTCTTTAGATAAGTATAATATTAACTTCTTTATATCCCTCAGAATATTAATCCTAAGAATCTTGGAGGCAGGTTCCAAATCCTTCATGTCGAACTCTTTATCGAGTTCATCATTCACCTTCATATCATCCTCGACATTGTTAATTATTATGAGGATATCCTCCACTTAAAGCAATAAAATAAAAAGTGAACTTCCAGGTTGAGTTCTGATGTAAACACAATGGTCAAACTCGCTCCTTGTGAAACCTATGTGTGCCATGAACTTGTCGAATCTCCCATTCCATTGTCGAGGAAATTGTTTCAGGCTATATAACGACCTATTCATCTTGCACACATAATATTCATTTCCCTTTTTTTCATATCCTTTAGGTTGCCTCACCAGGATTGTTTCATCTAGATCAAGATACAGGAAGGTGATCTTCACATCCATCTGTTCAAGTTCTAGGTCAAACATTTCCACCATGGCCAACAACATTATAATGGATCTATGTTTTACAATTGGTGAGAACATATCATTGAAGTCAACTCATTCGTTCGGTGTGAACCCTCTAACAACCATCCTTGCCTTAAATTTCTAGGACATCACTCATTTGATTCCTTCCTTAACCTTGAAAATCCACTTAAAGTTGACTAACTTAGCCTTTTTAGGTTTCTCGATCAGTTTCCAAGTGTTATTATCATGAATATATTTCATCTTATCATCCATGGATTTAAGCCATTTATTCTTGTCTTGACTCCTCATAACTTCCTTATAGTCTCTAGGTTCTTCATCCAAACCTCACTTGTAGAGATTAAGGCATAACCTATAAGATATGCATAACCAAATTTTTGAGGTGGCTTGTTGTCGCTCCCAAAGATTTGCATCCCGGTACAAGCGCGAACGGTCGGCGAAAGGGGAAATGAAATGAACTGAAAAGAGTCGCCAGCTAGGCATTTTTATCCCGAATGAAAGGTAATGCTGCATAAACCTGGGAAGAGATGGATAAGACGGTTGCGAACCAGAGAAATTGAGAAAGGGGGTTGGTTACAACCTGGGAAGGTATTAGCACCCAGATTGTCCGTCGTACTCGACGGGATCCACGCTTGAAAGTTTGTGTTTAAAGGGGTAGTGTCAGTGCTGTCTGTGTGCAAAAGCTAGAAAAGAATGTACAGGTGTCAGTGCAAGAAAGTGAAGTGAAATGCTCAGGAATGAGGCTTAAAAGAATAATGCTGGAAAAGGGGGGAAGAGACAGAGACTTTTGTTCGATAACAGTTAAGTTATTCCTACGTATCCTCTCGTGCAATGAGGAAGTCAGAACACCGTAGTTCGACTCAAAGAGACTGAAAGATGAATTGACTGATGAAATGCTTGCTTGTCTATGCTCAAGTGTATGACTCGTCTGACTCGAGTGCTAACTGTCTTGCATTAGACGGAAGAAGCAAGTTCTCGTTTGTGAGTGAATGAGATGAGAAAAGAATCCCGAAGGAGACGATTATTGCTTGTTTTTGGTGTTTCAATCTTTTATTGCTTTTTGTGTTTGTCATAAGGTAATGAGCTTAAGCCTAAACTAAGGGTTAGTAAACTCATCACATCCTCCCTCTGATTAGGGGTAATGAGAATACCTTAAGTATGAAGTAAGCACCTCACACTTAATCACCATGATGTAAGATTAAGATCATTAACCTACTTGTGATTATTTAGATGTTTTTGGAGTTTTTGTTTAGTGTTAAGTAATATGTTTAAGCCATAATCAAAGATTTAATGGACTCATTACACCATCCTAATAGAAGGATAATAGATGAGAGCATTTAAGCTGAGGAAGATACCCCAACTTAATCCATGATTAGGGATTAACCTCATGACAAAACAAATCCTATATTAAAGTGGATTTTAGTTAATGGTAAGGTTAAGAAATGAATTTTATGGTTTGTAAGACAACTTGAGGGGGACTTGTCCATTAACACTAGGGTTAGTCCTTCTTAACCAATTAAGGAAGAATTAGAACCCTAATGCAAGGCCCAAGTTACAAGCTTATTGTATTAGTGATTATTAGATGGATTGATTAAGAGATTTAAACACATTAAAGGTTTAAAACTTAGGATTAAAGTTATACACTCCATCCTAAGAGAAGGATGCAGGCATAATCTTAATCACAGAGCCTTAAAACCTTAAAGGTTTAGTCTCTGATTATGAGATGAGAAGAGAGACACAAAAGATTACACAAAGGTAAAACTAATGGGGGACTAATCCAAATCCTAATTGTTATCATGCTTGGTTGTTCCTAGGGTTTATGAGGCTTGCAAGAGATCTTCAAGAAAATCCACCAAGGAAGAAGCAGATGAAAGGAGGAGACGCAGAAGAAACAAGCTAACTTACTTCACTTAAGAAGATAAGTTACTTGAAGAAAGAAAGTGAAGGAAGAACATGAATGAGCAAGCTCACTCCAAAGCAAAAACAAAATTCAGCAATGAATGCATAAGAGAGATGAGAAGAGATTGTGAGAAGTGAAGGCAAATTCACTTCTCAAAACACTTACCACCTGAAAAGTTAGCATAAAGAAATGAAATGAAAATGAAAATGAAAAGTATGCAAGGATGCCAACCAAAACCAGAAGCATATCAATGATGCAAATGATTCTAAGAGATGATGAAAATGTATGTCAAGTGCAATGGATGATCATACAAATGATGAGAATGCAAATGAAGCATGGAAGAAGCATGAAAGTTCATGAATGTTCATGGAATGTAATGAATGCATAACATGGCAAATGGATGAAGAAATGATCAAGCATGAGTCTAATGTGTCCTATGATGTCTTATATGTCATATGGATGCATGAGATGTCATGGCAAGTTCTTGTATGAGTGCATATGCAAGATGTATGTGAATGGACATGGAAAATTAGGGTTTTCATGCAACATGAGATGCAAAAACCAAAAACAGAAGCAAATGACAAGATAAAAAATTGAAAATGGACTTAAAGGAACCCTAACCCCATATGATATCACACCCCAAAGGAGGAGACCTAACTCTTAACCTAATGAAAGTTATGATTTTTCTAAGTTATCTAGGGTTTTAAGGCACCTAAAGGGAAACAATGCAAATCAAATAAAAAATGCAGAAGAAATTTGTGACAAAATTGTGCTAGAAACTACATGTTAAATGAAAATCAATGCAAAAAGAATCATTGTCATACCATTCATGGTTAGGCAGAAAAGAATTCTTGAAGTTAGGGTTCAAAAATAGGAATTTTATGAACCCTAAATTCAAGAAAATTATCAAAGATAGTTCAAAACCAAAAAGAAATTTGTATGGATGATATGACAATGTTTCTAAATGTTCTAAGATGCAATGTGAATTTTTTTGGGATTTTTAGAAACCTAAATGATATTTTAATTAATTAATTCTCATTAATTAATTAAAATAAACATTTAAATGTTTTAAAAATGATTTTTTAATATAAATAAAAAATAAAAATATTTTTGGGTTAAGAAAATTATTTTAAGTGAAAATGCAGAATAAAATATTTTTTTTAGAATTTTCTTGCTATTTTAAATAAATACTGCAAAATAAATGAGAAAAATTGAAATAAAAAATTGAATAAAAACAGAAGTAAACACATCTAATGGTCTGGATTTAAAGTTGAGGATTTTAAGTTGACCTGGCGCGCAATCTGATGGCCTGAATTCAAATCTCACTAATCTCAATTAATTAATTATTTAATCCTAATTAAACGTTAATGACAAAATCCTGGGCGTCCATCACACGTGGGAAAGAGAAACCCAAGGGTCCACGTTCAAACACTGCCCTAACCCTAATTACACAATTAATTACTTTCAGGCCACCGGAGAAGAGCTCCGGTCGTCTTCTCCGGCTGCCATCTCCCTTGAAAATTCCCAACTTTCACCCTAGGTTATTTATGGAGCTCTAAAGCTCCAGATCAAACCCTCTCACTCTCCTAAACTCAAATCCACCCCTAAAACAGATTTATAATTGCTCATGAACAAGATTCGAAGGAAAGATTAAAAATGGCAAAAATTTCAGAACATTCATACAAACTCATTTCTTAACCATTTTCGAAAATACAAAGTTCAGAGTGATCAGTGAAGCATGCCCTTTCACATTGTAACATAAAAAAGGAGTTCTGGAAAAATGATTTGAGATGACTACCTGAGATGAAGCTTTTCAAACTCTAGCTTTCTGGCCACTTCCTTTGTGCAAAATGACTCCCTTTGACCTCCTGATGAAGCTTTGATGCTTGAAAGGCCTTGAGAGTGGCTGGTTTATGAGGTTACACTTCAACTGGCCAAGAATCGTGTTTTGTGTATGGGGTGTTCTTGGCTGGTTTAATGGTTGCTTTGTGGTCAGTGAGTGATTTTGAGATCAATGGTGAAATTGGTTTGAAGATTGAGTGAGTGAGCTGAGAGATTAGAAGGTTTTTGCAAGATGGAGAGTTTTTGTGGAATGCTGAGTTCTTGGAGTGTTAGACTTGTGTGTGTTATGAAAATGAATCCTTGGAGCATGCTTGTAAAGTCTGGATTGGGCAGAGAGTGGGTGGTGGACTGTTGTGATTGGTATGGGTGTTTTTTCCAAAAAGTCAAAAGTGTTGTACTTGAGGTATGGGCAATGGTGTAGCTGGCTCATTGGCTTGTCCATGCGCAGCATGGATCAAGGATGTTCATAGAATCAGTCTTGAGAATTCTTGATGTTCAAGGCATGAAATCTTGAAATTCTTTGTGCAATTCTAAGTTTTATACAATGTACAATGTTTGTATGATGATTAGAAGTGTGTTTGAAGTCACAAAATGAATTGGCAAGTGGTTTTGCAAAGAATCCTCTTTGGTGCATTCTTGAAAATTATGTGATTTTTGCCAACTTTGACAAGCCATAACTTGAGTTCCATAATGAATTAGAACTTGTTCTTGTACTTTTTGAAAAGGTAATGATCCAATCTAAAACTTTCATGACCAACAATTTTTCATTTGAAGCATTTTAGGTTGAGAAAGAGGAGGTTGAAAAACTTTCCCAAAATGGAAAGTTTACATTACAAGTCATTTCCATTTTTGGCAACTTTTGGTTTAGCTCACTTTTCTTCAATTTTGTGAACTTCCAAGCACTTCAATGATCAAATAAAGATCATATAACTTCAATTTGATGAAAAATCCACTTTGGTTCCATGTTGGGGGGCCTCAGATGCCCTGGTTTTGCTCTGACTTGCTCAAGGAGTTACCCAGTGATCAGATGACTTCCACAATGAATTTATTCATCAAACTTGGTATAAATGATCCTTATAACATATTAAGACCAATAGAAATAAGAATGACCAAAAAATTTGGAGTTATGGCCTCTGAAACCAAAACCCTAATTTCAGGTCATCTGTGTAGTTAAACCCTGGCTCTGCTTCCATGCTTTGCCAGTTCTTGTGATTCTTTGACTTCCTTGATCTTTGAGGGACATAAAATGATGATTGAACATACATGGACCCTCTTGGAATGATTGGTGGCCTTTGGAGTGGCTCAGATGAATCTTGGATTGCTCAGATCACAAACCCTAGATGCAGATGAACTGAACTAATGCAGTGAAACAAAAATGCAATATGATATGGTATGATTAAACTAATGCAAATATGAAAGATCACAAGCCATGGTGTGAACTTAGTGAGGGCAAATTTGGGGTGTTTACACTTGTGATAACACATAAATGTATCGTATTTTTAGACCCGATTCGCATGTAATTTATTGTCATTTTATTATGTCTTCGTAGTATTATGTTGTATTATGTTTGTGTTTCAGGTATTTCTCGAATAAGAGCGTCCGTTTGAGAAAACTGAGAAAAGAGCAAAGAGACAAAGAAAAAATGCAAATTCTGCCATTTTACTGATACGACGTTCGTCGTGCCTATCTGGTGTTCTCTGTTCCCAGCCGGTGTTTGCCATTATGTTGCAGACAACCGTTTTTGTGAAGTTAGCAGTTTTTGGAAGTTTTTCCAACTTATTCTCCCTTTAACTGCTAGCACGACCCAAGGCAGTTACTTGGCTATTTCCCTCTATATATAGGACCTCTGGGACAGTTTCTGGGCATCAAAGTTATCACGTAGAAGCGTTGTTCATAGTTTTGGGCATAAATTATAATTGTAAAAAGGGGTAGTTCTCAAATCGAGGGATTGCTCCACCATTAGTGTTTAGGCCATAAATTTGTGTAACTTGCTTGGATAAAATCTTGCTGTCATTAATCAAAGTTATTTCAGTCATGCATTTATTTCAAGTCTTTACAGGTTCTTCATTGTATTGTTTATTATTATCGTGTATCACCTTCCTAAATTATTTATCATGTTGTTTTTAAATGCAATTACCATTTTTACTTTGTTCAAGTTTAATTCCATGTTCAGCTAAATAGTTTAGATTTCGCTATGTGAGGATTGTCGTTTCAACGGGACTCAGTAATGAAATTAGCGTTAACTTATGATAAATTCTGTTTTGGTTTTAGTTTTAAATTCTAATTAAAACGGTTTGTCACGAGAGTGAGAACTAATAAAGGTTCAAGCCAATAGAGCGAGAGCGTGAGGGTTGAACCGAATAGTGGAAACTAGGCATCAATCCTAAAAACATCGAGAGCTCTTTAGGTATCTATTAGGATCTAATTGATTTTCAAAATACATTTTCTAATTAAAACGGGCAGGCGAGAGAAAAAAATCTTGTGGTTAGGAGATGCAACTTTAGTCAATAGCGCGAGAGTGTGAAACAAGGTCTTTAAATAAATATTTTCTATGAAACATACGTAAATTAACGACAACCAATTACAAAGTGCCTGAGGTACACATAATCCATATTCCGGTCTCTATTTTCTGTTATATTTTCTTACTTTTATTTTGGTTATAGTCTTAGTTTCCCTTTTATCAACTATCATTAATATTAGCTTCAAAAAGAAACAATAGATTACAGTAGGTTGATGTTAGTCTCTGTGGGTTCAATAATCTTTTATATTTCTTTGATATTCATGTGCACTTGCGGATGCATCAGCTTGATGACTCTTCTCAACCTATATCTTTCCAGTAGATATTCATTATCAGTCTCATAATTTTAATCAATAACTTGTGATTGTTCTTCGACTTCATCTTGATTATGCAATTCAACATCACTATGCTCCACCTTAAGAGGAATCTTTTCTCGTTCCAGCTCTTCTCTAGAGATCTTCGTACTTTGACTAACGTCATTAGTTTACTTGAAAATCATCTCAATTTCATTGAAAAATACATCTCTACTTGTGATACACCTTGTGTGACCTGGCTCTAGGAACCATACTCTATAAGCTTTGACTCCTTCAAGATATCCAAGGAACATACGTCTTAGAGCTCTAGGTTAAAACTTGTCTTACCTAATGTGAGCATATGCTACACATCTAAATACTTTAAGTTTATCAAGGTCTGATGGATATTCTGACCAAACTTCTTCAGGTGTATTCATCCCTAAGGCAGTAAAGGGAAACCTATTTAGCACATATGTTATAGTTATAACAACCTCAAACTAAGACATCTTCTTCAATCCAGAACTAACCAACATGCATCCAATCATTTCCAAGATTGTTCGATTGAATCTGTCATATAGACTATTTTGATGAGGAATACCCATAACAGTGTTTTACCTTGCAATACCAGACATACTACTGTAGCTGTCAAAAGCTTCATTCAGAAATCAGGGTGATTATCAAAGGTTAACCTCTTGACATTCTTGTAAGTTTTATTTTGGACCAAAGTCTTCCAACTTTTGAAATTCTCAAAAGTTTCATCCTTAGTCTTCTAGATGAATACCCATAACCTTCTAGAGTAATCATCAACTATGTATAGAAAATACCTAGCATCTGAGTGTTAAGGATTCATCGCAGGCCCCCAAAGGTCAACATGAATGTAAT
Source organism: Lathyrus aphaca (assembly GCA_963966055.1). Taxonomy (NCBI): domain Eukaryota; kingdom Viridiplantae; phylum Streptophyta; class Magnoliopsida; order Fabales; family Fabaceae; genus Lathyrus; species Lathyrus aphaca. The sequence goes on from OZ014522.1 coordinate 560,434,538, forward strand.
TAAGGGATCCAAGTGTTCTTTGTTTGCCTTTGTTAAACTTCACTCTGCAAGATTTATCGAACACACAAGGTTAGAAGAACTCAAGCTTTTCAACTTTTTCACCTCCAAGTAGATTTTGTTTCCCTAGTTTGAAAAGATCCCTTTCACTGACATGGCCCAATATCACGTGCCACGGTTCTGTTTTCGACACAGTTTTCGTAGAGTCAAAATTTATAAATCCACTTACAACATCGACTTCAAGGGTATACAAGCCTTGGTTTTTCATGATCTCTCAAGACTTCCTTCGACCCCTTCATGACTCTCAAGATACCTAGCTATCCCTTGAACACATATCCTTTCTTATCAAATTCTCCAAGAGAAATCAAAATTCTCTTAAGATCAGGTACATATCTGACACTAGTCAAAAAATGTATTGACTAATTACGAAGCTTAAATATTATAGATCCAATACCTGCAATCGCATGCTTTGTTTTTTCCCAGCAACACTAATCCACCATTGATCTGTAAATTAGCAAGTGTACAAATCTACCAATGTACTAATAAAAGGTAAATTTCTCGAATGTCGATCTCAAGGACTTCTTGACGATATAGAGTTCGGATTTTACTTTAGTTAAACAAAAGCTTTGGGAGTTTTAGATTTGGTTTTGCAAAGTGGAAATTAGAATACAATAAAAAGTAAATAAAGTAAATGAACGGTTAAAAGTAATTATGAGTAGAATATGCTAGAGATCGTGTATGATCTGAATCAACAACAAATCTGAATTAAAACTACAATAACTTATTTTCACTAATTAGTTACCGGTTCTTTAGAGTGTTTACTCTTAAGTCCTTAATGAGAAAATCTTTAATCATCCAACCTAAGTCTTATGTCCATAGAGAATTACAATTGAAATTAAGCAATCAATTATCAAGAATATTCTGGTTTCTATAGGGTATCCCTAGTCCTAGGTGATATCTACTAAAGAATAATCTCAAGCAAAACATTAACAACAACGGTTCAACCTAATCATAAACTGTAAATCAAACTCATTGTCCGACTGGGCAAACATTAAGAATAACAAGAGATTAAATCAAATTAGATAAAAGAGATTTACATTGCAATAATAATATCAAAGTCATTAAATAATCAAATCAGGGACACCCTCTAACATTAGTGGTTTAGCTACTCATAACAAGAAAAGAAAACAAAGCGGAAGGTTTAAACATTACAAATTTTTGATGAAATTTGATATTCAATCACTTCCGTTCATGAAAATATCCTCCACACCAACACTCAGTAATTTGCCTCGCCTAACATTTTTTCATGTCAAGAAGAAGAAGAACTCAAAACCTGCCTAAATAGCAAAAGATCCTCTCTCAAAATAGCCAAATCTCAATTGATTACAAAATCTGCTCCGAAAAAGAAAAGAATGAGATTTTCCTCGCATGTCTGCTATCGACCGTAGTAGGCCACTGGCTTGATGTGGTTTTGGCATCTTTTAGGAACTTTTCTGCTACGTCCCGTAGCAGGTGCTTCGGGCAGCCGTAGCAGACCACTGATATATGGGAAATCCTCTTTGATTTTCAGTAGTTCTTTTCAGTTTTTGCTACGCTACTTCTCTGCACCTAAAAAATAGTAAAACAACACAACCAAACATAAAATGTGATAAACGGAAATAAAATTCAAATAAAACACATAACAAGATTAATGAAAATTAACGGTAATTCAAAGCATAAAAGCCACTGATCAAACTCCCCAGAACTTAAATTGTTGCTTGACCTTAAGTAGCAAAGCTTGCATAACTACTTCTTAGATCAAACGGTGCATTTCAAATGTAAAACTTGTGAAGATAAGGCGTGCTGACACTCTTACTTGAGTATTTGTTCTGATCGACTATAACCAGTTCTCTCAGTAATCACCCATTAATGAAGGTATTCCAAGAGCACATACCAAGGAAAAACCACAGACTTAAAATCCTCTTTTCGGTCACAAAGGATTTATTAATAAGAAGAGGTATAGATTGTGACATTTTGTATGGGTTGTGTGGTATCTTTTTCATTTGCCTTGTGGCAGTGGTTGTGTGAGATATCATTGGAGGTTAGTGTGGGAAAGATGTGGCTGATGAAGGGTGTGTTTGTAACCATTTTTTGGAGTGAATTGGTATTGTTAATAATTATGCAGGTAAATTTAAGTGAGCTGCAATTTGATGAGCAGTTGTTTGGACGTTATGGAAGAAAAGAAATGAAATCATCTTTGAGACATGATCTTGCAATATCAATGATATATGTTGGAATATTAAATTTTGTGTTTGAAAATTGGGGTTGCACTGAGGAAACTCTTCACTCTAATTCTAGCTTTTATGATTTTTGTATGAATCGTTTTTAGGTGTTGTTTTAAAGTGACGTTGGTTGAAATTTTTTTTTTTTTTTTTATTGTTATAAGGGTTAGAATATGTATTCTCATTAATTTCAATTGTCTTTATAAAAAAATTTAAATTATTTAGTATCATTGTCATTTTTCTATATCTCAAATAACATATTTTTTTTTGGTATAATCATTTGATCATCAATTTTCACAAGAGATATTGAGCAAAACTTTAATCACAAAAATTCCCTCCTTTTTTTTTTTTTTTTTAATTAAACTGTTTTATAAAATGCCAATAAACGAGACATCCGAAAAGGAGGATGAAAATAAACTAATAAAAAACAGAAAAAGAAAAGACAAAAATACATCAATGTGAATTTTTCTTCTTCTTCTTAAACCAAGGGAAAGCATAATTGAGAATGGCTAAGACAAAAAGGAATCCTATAAATTTCTTCATCTCCTTCTTTCCACATCATTTTATGCCAATTTCCATTTAAATGTGTTAGATACTTGAGCATTGCTTTTGCTTTTTGTGAATGTTGACATTATCTATAATATTTGATATATTATCTCATTTTTTATATTTTTGACAATTATTATTTAAATCATTATTTTAAATGAAAATATTACTATAAAAACTATATTATTCTCTTTATAAATTTTAGAATTTGGGAATTTTTATTTAATAGTTATGAAGTAATAAATATTTTAAAATTTAAATTATAATACAAATTTAAAAATTAAACAAATATATAAATAAAGAAAAGTCTGATAATAAATTAATATTAGAGGACACATTAGAAGAAAAAAAATCTATAAAAACCATCTCTTTAAATTATTCTACCAACCTCTCTCTTAAGATTGATATTGTCCTTAGCCCTTAAATAAATCAAAGTTTTATCTTAAAATAGTCATAAAATAAAAATAAAAAATTTCCATGGAAGAATTCATTTATTCCATATACTAGCCGGCAGCTTATGAAGAAACAAAGTTTATAAAAAATAATGATAATGTTAGTTAGCATGTTACATCACCTCTCTACCACAAAACTTGATCATTAATTGTTCTCAAAAGGTTACTTCTTCATTTCATGTCGGTTCTGTTGAAGCATCTTCGAGAGCTTTGCATTTTGCATTAGAGACACTGCATGTGTTTATAAACATGAATTGTCTACTTGTTTTTCTTTTTCTTTCTTAGAATTGTTCTCTCATATGTTAGGTTTACTCCCACCACACCCAAACAGTTCATTCTTAACTACCCATTCTTTTTCTTATTATCTATATGCAAACCCTAAATGAGGTTTTACCTAAAAACACCTAATTGATAACTTGAATATTATTGTTCATACAAATGGAATCATATAACACATACACGCAAACTGTTCCACCTAAGTTTGGTTCATGTTCACATCCAATACCACTTCTCTCACATGATCATTTATCTATTCACTTGAGTTTTTAAAAATAAATTTCATTTTTTTATTTTTATAGTGATACTAGTTATACTTTTTCATTTAGATTTATGTTTCTAATTCATATTTTTTGTCAAATTTATAAGTTAGTTGAAAGACTCACTAATAATTTTCAAGTGGTTTTTTCTCTATAAGTGATAGCGTTGAAAAATGAAGTCTTTTTATACTTGATTACTCAAAAGAATGTTATAAGCTGTGAGGATGTATCCCTTTATTTGGGATACATGACTTTTCATATTTGTTGAGATATTAGATATAATCCAAGTTGTATTATATGGCTCAAGTCCAAATCTAATTATGATTTAAGATTTGTTATTTAGTTAGTGTTTCATATTTGTTGAGATATTAGATATAATCCAAGTTGTATTATATGGCTCAAATCCAAATCTAATTATGATTTAAGATTTGTTATTTAGTTAGTTATTTTACTTAGTAGTCAAGTCATTTAGGTTTATCTAAATAGACACTTTGTAATTCTGTTTAATTAATTCAATTATATCAATCTTTATTCCCTTATTATCTCTCTTTCTCTCCTCACTAAAAATGTCTCACGCACTAATAAATTGATATCTAGAGCTTTGGTTAGATTCTTGATCATGTTTTCAAGAATTATACGTCAAAGATCGTATTTTCAGGATCGTGGGTTGTTGTTGATCAATCATTGCAAAGATGAATGGTAATGAAAATTTACCAAACTCCCTTCCAACTCTTGACGGTGGGAATTGGCTTCGATAGAGAAAATAGATGTAATCTCTATTTGACTTTCATGAAACCCTAAAAGTGGTCATTGACGTTGTTCACGGGCTTGGTGAAGATACAACCGACGCACGGATAACCACTCACACTGAAGCCAATAAGAAGGATTGCAAGGCAGCATTTTACATCCAATCGGCGATTGATTCGGCTAATTTCGACAGAAACACTCATGCTGATTCGGAGAAAGAGGCATGAGATATTCTTGCAAGTACTATGAAAGAGGCGAGAAAGCCAAGGTTGTCAACTTGAAAACTTTGCAACGACAATATGAATTGTTATCGATGAAAGAAGACGAAAAGATTGTAGGTTATGTGTCAAAGGTGCAAAAACTCCATCTCATGAAGGGTTTGTGGTGAAACCCAAACTAATAAGATGATAGTTGGGAAGGTAATGCGTATGTTGACCTCTCGGTTTGATCATATTATCGTAGCTATTCAAGAATCCAACATTCTTGAAACTCTAAAACTAGAAGATTTGGTTGGTTCGTTGGAGGCGCATGAGATTAGGATTATCGAAAGTAAATGAGTTCAAGACTTAATACAAGCACTACAGAATCAATCATGGAAGAAGAACGGTGTTTCCAACAAGTTCAAAGGCGAAATCGGCAAGACTCAGAGCAAGAAGTCTTGGTCAAACCCTCACAAGAATAAGATAGATGATAAGACTTCTGAATCCTTGAAAAGAGAATAAGGAAATTTCTATCAGAAAAACAAAGTAGAGAAAAAAAAATGTACAATGATATAACTGTGAAAAATTGGGTCACTTGGACAAGCATTGTTGGTACATGAAAGGCAAAGGATCGACAAAAGGCATGGATGTTGGAGAAAACCTTTCACTTTAAGATACAAATGATTATAATGATATAGTGGTTATGGTTGCAGTTGTAGATGACCATGTTGAATCGAAGATCTGGTTTCTCGACTCAGGTTGTTTGAATCACATGATTGTTCGAAGAGTATGATTACTAGATTTCGATGATACATAGAAGAGTTAGGTCAAAATTCGTTATAATAGCTTGTTGCAAGCAGAAGGTATTGGCAACATAGTTATTAAAAGGAGTAATTGAGCAAAAGCCTTGATCAAATATGTACTTTATGTCCCCGGAATGAAGTGAAATTTGCTAAATGTTAGACAACTGGTCAAAAAGGGGTTCTCAGTGTTATGAAAAAAAGAGCCTTAGAAATTTTTGGAATCCATAATAACTTCGTATTTAAAGTTTCCCTGTCAAAGAATAGGACATATAAAACCATGATTAGTTCGACTAAGGTACAATGTCTTAAAACAGTTGTCGACCACAAGAATAGTTGATTGTGGCATCTGAGGTTTGGTCATCTAAACTTTAGGTATCTCAGGCAACTGATCACTTAAGATATGGTAATTGGTATACCAAGTCTTGAGATTCTTGACAAACTTTATGAAGGTTGTCTAGTCGGAAAGTAGTCCAGGAAGTCCTTCGTTTCGATTATGCCAATGAGGTCATCCAACATAATCAAAGTTGTACATTTACATGTATATGGTACTTTTAAAGAGGACTTCGTTGGTGGAAATAGGTATTTCATCTCATTTGTCAATGAGTACAATCTAAAGCTCTGAATCTATGTGATCAAACACAAGGACAGAGTATTTGAAATCTTTAAGAGATTCAAGATACTTGTTAAAAATTAGGGTGAAAAGAAGATTAAAATTCTGCGAAATGATAGAGGTGGTGAATACACATCCAAGATATTTGAAGCATTTTGGGCAGAACATGGTTTTGATCATGAGATAACTGCTCCTTATACTCCTCAACATAATGGAATAGCAGAAAAAAGAAACAGGATCATATTGGACATGGCGAGATACATGCTAAAGCAGAATAATTTTCATTCAGTGAAGTATATAATGGAAAGTCTAGGTACATAGCTTTTAGACATACTTTCGTGAGAACATTAATCAAGGATGAAATCATTTCAGTGACATATATACGGACAAGCTATAATTTAGCTGATACGTTTACTAAGCCACTGGCCAGAGACATAGTAAAGACTACCTCTAGAAGTATGGGATAAAAGATCTTTGATTAAGAGTTTCGACAATGATATCAACCCAATATGAAGTTAATAAATCTTAACCTAAGATTCAATGGGTAACAACAAGTCGTTGATTTGGATGTTGAAGCAAAATTTTATGAAAATGTTGACTATTACATATTGAGTGTTGAATTTTTCAAACTCTTAATGAAGTTCTATGTCGAGGATATGTATATTAAGAAATAGATACAAAATGAGATTCACATATATGAACTTTTAGATGGTGTCGTCTCAAAGTGTGAGTTGGGGTTTCTCTCATGAAAAATTCACGAAAATAAACAAAACACATGACCATAAATAGTGATAGGCTAGAGATGTAGGCAAAGAACCATTAAAGAGTGTGTGTAAGGTGACGTCGGTATAATCACAAGGGATAATAGTTCAAAGCGTTTCTACCTAATATTCCAATTAGACTTTATGTTATTCTTATCAAGGTTAAGTTCAAATCGAAAGATACATAACTATATTAACATTCTTTATTTTTCTTTTCTGGAATTGGTCTTGTAATTATTAGAACAAGTGGGGAATTTTAGTAATTTATGGACAATAAATGTCCTTGAATGTGTTCCAAAATGACAAAAAAAGTGGAAGTGAGTAAATGCTAATAAATGCTTAATAGTCTCACATATAAATTTTCACTCACTTTAAAAGCCTTTATAAAGATTTATTAACATTAACTTAACAAAAGGACAAAATAGGATAAAATTCCACATGGACAAGTGTGGTGGTATCAAGCATTATGCCACTTGTTACCTCCATACATCCACTCATCAGTGTCGTCATCGACAACACCAACACCGGCTCCGGGACCGGGTCCGAGGCCGTGGATGTAGAGGCGCTAGTGACGGGTTGTAGACGACACTTAAGAATTTAGGCACAATGCATCAAAGCAATCATGCTACTCGTGGCGTTATACGACAACGTCGTTGGAGGTTTGGAGACCGACCTTCGAACGACATATGGAAATGGTTGTTTCTCTTGAAAAATGTTGCTAAATGCGAAACAACACAATTATTGGTAAAAGACATTGATTCATCAAGGGTCATAAACTTGTGAAACAATACAAATATGGCCTATAAAAAATTCATTCTGAATTCAGAATCACATTACAAAATTTATATCCTCTTCAGAAAATTCCAGATTCTCTTCCTTACGTTCGAGTTTTCATCTGTCTTGGACAAACTCGAGTATAAGCTGAATCATCCTAAGTATTCCTCCATAGAAATTCTAAGAATTTTGAGAGTACTTGAAATACTAAGAGAAAAGTGTTTCGTTCACGATTTTATTCTGGGTCCATTCAATTTAGAAGTTTTATCTGACACATTATGGACCATACAACACGGTCGATGCAATAACAACCACACATAATTGTCCAAAATATCTCAACCCATAGATAAAAAGTAATAATATTAGTTTATATATATATATATATATATATATATATATATATATATATATATATATATTTATTTATTTATTTATATGTTTGTGTGTGTGTGTGTGTGTGTGTGTGTGTGTGTGTGTGTGTGTGTGTGTGTGAGAGAGAGAGAGAGAGAGAGAGAGAGAGAGAGAGAGAGAGAGAACTGTATTCTCAGCCAGTGACCATGCTACATCAAAAAACATGAAAGTTGTAATATCATATGACTTTGATTTTCACGTGGAAATCTTGAAGATGTATACAAACCAACATATAGTATTATAAAACTTTAGGCTATGAAAAGATTATATAGTGTGGACCATAAATTATGTACCCATGAATACAAGATTGGGCAAAATATGAATACAACATTGAAAACATAACTAAGAGCAATTTGAATCTACATAAACCTAAAAAAGATGAAGTGTTATTGATTTATTGATTTATATTTGTTTATCATATATAAGTTGAACGAGTTTTAATTTGTCCACCTCATACCATAATTAAAATAAAAAAGTTTGACTTTGTCATATCTTCAAATGGATTTACTCTAAATTCTTGTGACAAATGTTTGTACACAAAGGTGCATGGAAAAATTGTAATATTTATGTGTCTAAATTTTAATGATATGTTGATCATTATTAATGAGATGAATGAAATTTTATAAACTAATAAATTTCTGACTTCCATATTCAAGATGTAATATCTTTGACTAGTTTAGACTATTTTAGGTTTCAAAGTAAAACAAAATAATGGGGCTTATGAACTTAACCAAACACATTATATTGAGAAAATGTTGGATAAGTTCAAACACATTCACTTTAAGGAAGTAAGTACTCCATTTGATCCTAGAGTAAAACTTTAAAATAACAATGGAATAATTATAGCAATGGAAGTGCAATTGGATGTCTAATGTATTTAATGCAATGCAACATACCAGACATATCATTTGTAGTTATTAAGATGAGTAGATTTACTAGTAATCCAAATGGTGAACATTGGAAGGTCATAACCAGGGTTTTTCGTTACCTCTTAAAGACAAAGAAAATATTGGTCTTTATTAAGGTAGGTTTTCTGCAATACTAGAATTGTATACCGATGCGAGTTGGATATCGAGTGTAGGAGATCATAAATCTACAACTGGGTGGATATTTACATTAGCTGGAGGTGTGTTTTCTTGGAAGAGCAAGAGACAAACATTCATTACTCTTTCGACCATAGAATCAGAGTTTGTGGCTCTTGCTCCCAATGGTCAACAAGCAGAATGGTTGAGAGACCTTCTGTTGGAAGTTCCACTGGCTAAAGAAAGTGTTTCAAAATGGTTTATACATTTTGATATCCAAGTCACCCTAGCAAGACATTCAGTGAAGTATACAATGGAAATATAACTGTGAAAAATGGGGTCACTTGGCCAAGCATTGTTGGTACATGAAAGACAAAGGATCGACAAAAGGCATGGACGAAGGAGCAAACCTTTCACTTTAAGATATAAATGATTATGATAATATATTGGTTATGGTTGCAGTTGTAGATGACCATGTTGAATCGAAGATCTGGTTTCTTAACTCGGGTTGTTTGAATCACATGACTGGTCGAAAAGTATGATTACAAGATTTCGATGAGTCGAAGAAGAGCTACGTAAAACTTCGTTATAATAGCTTGTTGAAAGCAGAAGATGTTGGAAACATAGTTATTCAAAGGAGTAATTGAGTAAAAGCCTTGATCAAATATGTACTCTATCTCCCCGGAATGAAGTGAAATCTGTTAAGTGTTGGACAACTGGTCAAAAAGGGGTTCTCAGTGTTATGAAAGAGAGAGCCTTAGAAATTTTTGGAATCCAGAATAACTTGGTATTGAAAGCTTCCATGTCAAAGAATAGGACATATAAGATCATGATTAGTTCGACTAAGGTACAATGTATTAAAATAGTTGTCGACCGCAAGAATAGTTGATTGTGGCATCTGAGGTTTGGTCATCTAAACTTTAAGTCTCTCAATTAACTGATCACTTAAGATATGGTAATTGGTATACCAAGTCTTGAGATTCCTGACAAACTTTATGAAGGTTGTCTAGTCGGAAAGCAGTCCAGGAAGTCCTTCGTTTCGATTATGCCAATGAGGTCATCCAACATACTCAAAGTTTACATGTATATGGTACTTTTAAAGAGGACTTTGTTGGTGGAAATAGGTATTTCATCTCATTTGTCAATGAGTACAATCTAAAGCTCTGGATCTATGTGATCAAACACAAGGACGAGGTATTTGAAATCTTTAAGAGATTCAAGATACTTGTTAAAAATTAGGGTGAAAAGAAGATTAAAATTTTGCGAAATGATAGAGGTGGTGAATACACATCCAAGATATTTGAAGCATTTTGGGCAGAACATGGTTTTGATCATGAGATAACTGCTCCTTATACTCCTCAACATAATGGAATAGCAGAAAAAAGAAACAGGATCATATTGGACATGGCGAGATACATGCTAAAGCATAATAATTTGCATTCAGTGAAGTATATAATGGAAAGTCTAGGTACATAGATTTTAGACATACTTTCATGAGAAAATTAATCAAGGATGAGATCATTTCAGTGACATATATACGGACAAGCTATAATTTAGCTGATCCGTTTACTAAGCCACTGGCCAGAGACATAGTAAAGACTACCTCTAGAAGTATGGGATTAAAGATCCTTGATTAAGAGTTTCGACAATGATATCAACCCAATATGAAGTTAATAAATCTTAACCTAAGACTCAATGGGTAACATTCCTATTAGACTTTATGTTATTCTTACCAAGGTTAAGTTCAAATCGAAAGATACATAACTATATTAACATTCTTTATTTTTCTTTTCTGGAATTGGTCTTGTAATTATTAGAACAAGTGGGGGATTTAGTAATTTATGGAAAATAAATGTCCTTGAATGTGTTCCAAAATGACAAAAAAAAGTGGAAGTGAGTAAATGCTAATAAATGCTTGGAAAATAGTCTCACATATAAATTTTCACTCACTTTAAAAGCCTTTATAAAGATTTATTAACATTAACTTAACAAAAGGACAAAATAGGATAAAATGCCACATGGACAAGTGTGGTGGTCTCAAGAATTATGCCACTTGTTACCTCCATACACCCACTCAACGGTGTCGTCATCGACAACACTAACTCCGGCTCCGGGACCGGGTCCGAGGGTTTGGATGTAGAGGCGCTAGTGACGGCTTGTAGATGACACTTAAGAATTTAGGCACAACGCATCAAAATAATCAGGCTATTTGTGGCGTTATACGACATCGTCGTTGGAGGTTTGGAGATCGGCCTTCGAACAACATATGGAAATGGTTATTTCTCTTGAAAAATGCAACTTTTGAAAAATGTTGCTACATGCGAAACAACACAATTATTGGTAAAAGACATTGATTCATCAAGGGTCACAACCTTGTGAAACAATACATACATGGCCTATAAAAAATTCTTTCTGAATTCAGAAATCACATTACAGAATTTATATCCTCTTCAGAAAATTCCAGATTCTCTTCCTTACTTTTGAGTTTTCATCCGTCTTGGACAAACTCGAGTATAAGATGAATTATCCTAAGTATTCTTCCATAGAAACTCTAAGAATTTTGAGAGTACTTGAAATACTAAGAGAAAAGTGTTTCGTTCACGATTTTAGTATGGGTCCATTCAATTTAGAAGTTTTATCTGACACATTATGGTCCATACAACACGATCGATGCAATAACAACCACACAAAATTGTCCAAAATATCTCAACCCAAAGATAAAAAGTAATATATATATATATATATATATATATATATATATATATATATATATATATATATATATGTGTGTGTGTGTGTGTGTGTGTGTGTGTGTGTGTGTGTGTGTGTGTGTGTGTGTGTGAGAGAGAGAGAGAGAGAGAGAGAGAGAGAGAGAGAGAGAACTGTATTCTCAGCCAATGACCATGCTACATCAAAAAACATGAAAGTTGTAATATCATATGACTTTGATTTTCACGTGGAAATCTTGAAGATGTATACAAACCAACATATAGTATTATAAAACTTTAGGCTATGAAAATATTATATAGTGTGGACCATAAATTATGTTCCCATGAATACAAGATTGGGCAAAATATGAATACAACATTGAAAACATAACTAAGAGCAATTTGAATCTACATAAACCTAAAAAAGATGAAGTGTTATTGATTTATATTTGTTTATCATATATAAGTTGAACGAGTTTTAATTTGTCCACCTCATACCATAATTAAAATAAAAAAGTTTGACTTTGTCATATCTTCAAATGGATTTACTCTAAATTCTTGTGACAAATGTTTGTACACAAAGGTGCATGGAAAATTGTAATATTTGTGTGTCTAAATGTTAATGATATGTTGATCATTATTAATGAGATGAATGAAATTTTATAAACAAATAAATTCCTGACTTCCATATTCAAGATGTAATATCTTTGACTAGTTGACACTATTTTAGGGATCAAAGTAAAACGAAATAGTGGGGCTTATGAACTTAATCAAACACATTATATTGAGAAAATGTTGGATAAGTTCAAACACATGCACTTTAAGGAAGTACTCCATTTGATCCTAGAGTCAAACTTTAAAATAACAATGGAAGAATTATAGCACAATTGGAATATGCAAGTGCAATTTAATGTCTAATGTATTTAATGCAATGCAACATACCAGACATATCATTAGTAGTTATTAAGATGAGTATATTTACTAGTAATCCAAATGGTGAACATTGGAAGGTCATAACCAAGGTTTTTGTTACCTCTTAAAGACAAAGAAAATATTGGTCTTTATTAAGGTAGGTTTCCTGCCATACTAGAATTATATACCGATGTGAGTTAGATATCGAGTGTAGGAGATCATAAATCTACAACTGGGTGGATATTTACGTTAGTAGGAGGTGTGTTTTCTTGGAAGAGCAAGAAATAAACATCCATTACTCTTTCGACCATAGAATCAGAGTTTGTGGCTCTTGCTCCCAATGGTCAACAAGCAGAATGGTTGAGAGACTTTCTGTTGGAAGTTCCACTGGCTAAAGAAAGTGTTTCAAAATTGTTTATACATTTTGATATCCAAGTCACCCTAGCAAGAGCATTCAGTGAAGTATACAATGGAAAGTCAAGGTACATAGGTTTTAGACATACTTTCGTGAAAAAAGGAATTAAGGATGAGATCATTTCACTTACATATATACGAACAAACTATAATTTATTTGATATGTTTACTAAGCCACTGACCATGGACTTAGAAAAGACTACCTTGAGAGGTAAGAGATTAAAACACCTTGATTAAGGGTTTTGACAACGATATCAACCCATTATGAAGTTAATAAATCTTAACCTAAGATCCAATGGGTAACAACAAGTTGTTGATTTGGATGTTGTTGCAATATTTTGTGACAATGTTGACTATTACATATTGAGGCTTGAGTTTTTCAAACTCTTAATGAAGTTCTATATCGAGGATATGTATCTTAAGAAATAGATATAGAATGAACTTCATCTACATGAATTTTTAAATGGTGTCGTCTCAAAGTGAGAGTTGGAGTTTCTCTCTTGAAAAATTCACGAAAACAAGAAAAAACACATTACCATAAATAGTGATAAAGATGTAGGCAAAGAACCATTAAAGTGTGTGTGTGTGTGTGTGTGTGTGTGTGTGTGTAAGGTAATGCTGATATAATCATAAGGGATAAAGGTTCAAAGCATTTCTACCTACCATTCTAATTAGACTTTGTGTTATTCTTACTAAGGTTAAGTTCAAATCGAAAGATACATAACTATATTAACATTCTTTATTTCTCTTTTCTATAATCGGTCTTGTCATTATTAGAACAAGTGAGGGATTTTAGTAATTTATGAACAATAAATGTACATAGGTGTGTTCCAAAATGACAAGAAAAGTGAAAGTGTTTAAATGTCAATAAATGCTTGGAAAATAGTATCACATAGAAAGTTTCACCCACTTTAAAAGTCTTTATAAAAAGTTATGAACATTAACTCAACAATAGTACAAAATAGGATAAAGTGACACATGGACAAGTGTGGTGGTCCTAAATATTATGCCACTTATGTCCTCCATACACCCTATCGCGGTGGCAACACCGACTCCGGCTTCGAGACCGGGTCCGAGGGCGTTGGCGTAGAGGCGACTTGTGGGCGACACTTTAGAATTTAGGCAAGATGCATCGAAGCAATCAGGCTACTTACGACGTTATACGACAGCATCGCAAGCGGTCTGTCGACCGACGGCTGACCTTTGACCGACATATGAAAATGGTTACTGCTTTTGTTTTGATCGTTGCTTCAGTTTGATTTTGAATTTGAAAATATGCAACACTTCGTAAAATGTTGCTGAATGAAAAAATGCAACTTTTGAAAAACGTTGTTATAGGCGAAACAACACAATTATTGATAAAAGATGTTGTTTCATCAAGGGTCGCAGCCTTGTGAAAAAATACAAACATGGTTTATGAAAAAGTCATTCTGAATTCAGAAATCACATTATAGAATTCATATGCTCTTCAAAAAAAGTTCAGATTCTCTTTCCTACATTAGAGTTTTCATATGTCATGTACAAACTCGAGTATAAGCAGAATTATCCTAAGTATTTATCTATAGAAACTCTACAAAATTCGAGAGTGTTTGAAATACTATAAGGAAAGTGTTTTGCTCACGATTTCGGCCTGAATCCATTCAATCTAGAAGTTTTATCTAACATATTATGGACCATACAAAACAGTCGAAGCAATCACAATCGTACAAAATTGTCGACAAAATCTCAACTCTTAGAATAAAAAATAATATAGAATAAAAGGTAATAATATTAATTTATATATATCTGAATTTTAAAAACTAAATAAACAATTAATATAATAACCACCTAAACAACAATCGAAAAAAAAAAGGTGAAATTATCACCTAAAAGAGCAAAATAACAAAATCTGGAATCCAAAAAGATTATTTTTGTGATATATTATCCTTAATTTTTGCAAAATGATTATTATGAAAAGAAGAAGGTGATTTATGAGGAGTCAAGTCGAGCACGTGAGAGGGCATGACTTGTATTGATAACATTGGTCCATAGAAATACAAGTAGTCAATTTCAACAAATAAGATTGAATCCAAATACATATGAAAGAAAGAAGATTAGATTGGGCAAAAGGTAGATGGACCCCACAAAGATTTAGCAAGAGATTGGATAAAGAAAGAAGCAACGGCATGGCCCATAGTTTTGTTAGTAATAGAAATTTGGAATTTGAAAATTGGTTGGAAACGCAATTAGCCACGTTTTAAGGAGGTAGGTCCTAGGAGGTCGATGAAATAAAAAAGAACACGTTTTGTTGCTATGTAAGAATGAATTGTGGAAACTAGGAACATGTCTTTTTCCACAACAACTTTCCATGTTCTTTTATCTCTATCCTTATCCTTGTTGGTTTTAGTTCAGCAATCTAATGCCTCTTTCCTAGGAAACTGCTTCTTTTGTTGACCAATCAACTTTCGTTTTACGATAAGATAACAAGTCAAAAGTAATTCTAAATTCATTTTGATAAGAATAAGAATGAGACAATATTGTTTATAATTTAGTAAAAGTAGAAAGTGGATCTTAGTGAAGAAAATCTTACAAGGGCCCTTGAAATTGTCGACTTTTTCTTTCTTGTTTAACTGCTACATATTATTGTACTCCAGTTTTGTAATTTTTCATTTTAACGAAGGTCCAATGTTTATGATTTGGGCCAAAATAACACTTAACTCAATCCAATAAGATAAGGTGTGGTTTACTACATACACCCTCCCATGTAGTGATGACACGCCCTATAAAAATTATAAATTACTTAATATCCCTCATATACTTTGGATATTAATATTTCACACGTGGAAATTCTTCAACAAAATTATTTCATGATTGAGATGTCTCATTTTGTCTCAAAATTGGTCAGTTTTGAATCTTAGGAGAAATTTGACATTTTTAAATAAAATTACATTGTATGTGACATAATGAAGATTTGAGGCTTGAGAGTATCCTCTAAGGGTTAAGGTTTGAATCATACATATATAAATTGCTTGTAAAAAAATTACACTACGTCATTTATAAACACTACATTATAAATCTGAAGATTGTACAATATATTCCTACATTTGATCTATACCCCTGTAAATTTTTCAAAATATCAATTTTAACTCTAATGTTATTTTATTATTTTAATTTTTATCATTCGAGTCAGATTGTCAGACTTCCGTAAAATTCACCCAAAAAGTAATGTGTCGGAAGACTTGAAAGATGATTTTCGGTATGTTATTTTTCAAACCGGAAGACTTAAAAAAAAGTTCTGGTTTAGTAATTTTTCTTCACCGGAAGACTTCTGGAAAGTGTTCCGGTTCGGAAAAGTCTCATGAAGACTTCCGGATTATATTTTTGCCTGTACCAGAACACTTCATTTTAGAGTTTTGGTTCGTATTAATATATACAACCGGAACACTTAGATGAAGTCTTCCGGTTTGTTTGTTTTTTTTTAATTTTTAATTTTATATTAAAAAAAAATATTATGCAGGTGTGGAAATACCTATATATGAAAAAGAATCGATATGTGTGAATACGTCAGATGTTTTTATAACGTCAGTAAGATTTTGTACACGAGAGGAGGTGATAAGATGGATTAAAGACATCAGATTACGAAATAAAGTGACGATTATCATCACTCGTTCAGATACACAAACAGGAAAGAGAGAAAGAAGTAACAAAATAATATTTGGTTGTGATAAAGGTGGAAAATACAAGGATATTCATAATGGAATCGAAAGTGCGACGAAAAAATGTGGATGTCCATTTTAAATCAGGTCAACTCCGGCGAAAGATGGATCTGGATGGAAGATTGATGTAAAATGCGGGGTTCATAACCATGATTTACCTGATAGATTAGAAGGTCACTCATTTGTTGGTAGGTTGACAACGGATCAGAAGTAACATGCTGCTGATTTAACAAAGAGAAAGGTTTCACCTAAAAATATATTGCATTCCTTGCACGAGGAAGATTCAGATTGTGTCACCGGATCACGCAAATATACAAGCATAAGAGTTTAATAGAAAAAGAGATAAGAGGTCATAGAAGTGAGATACAACATTTGTTTAAGCTCATTGAGACTGTAAGCTATGTTTATTGGAGTAGAAAAAGAGACGACTCTGAAGTTATTAAAGATATATTTTTTCCTCATCCTGATTCAATTAAGTTGTTAAATATTTTTCCTATTTTGTTAGTTATGGATAACACTTACAAGACAAACAAATATAGACAACCTTGTTTGAAATTGTTGGCATGACATCAACCGAGTTGACTTTTGGTGTCGTATTTGCGTATATTGAGTCTGAGCAGACTGAGACTTTTTGTTGGGTGTTAGATAAGCTTAAACAATTGTTTGTGAAGAAAGATTTGTGTCCACAAGTGATGATGACAGATAGAGATCTTGGTTTGATGAAAGTCGTTGAGATTGTGTTTCCAAGGATGAATAATTTGTTATGTCAGTTTCACATAAACAAAAATGTTGGTGCAAAACGGAAACTATTTGTGGCACGTGATATGCAAGAGTCATTTGGCAAATTATGGATGGATGTTGTATGGACAATTGATGAGGTTGAGTATGCTAAACATTTAAAAGAACTTGAGCAGGTGTGTGTTGATTATCCTAGATTTTTTGAGTATGTGAACGACACATGGTTGACACCACATAGACAGAGATTTGTTTGCTCATAGATTAATTGAGTCGTACATATGGGTAACACGACGACTAATCGGTATGTTTTGTTTTAGATCCCAAAATTTAATTTTTGCACATTTTGTATTTTTCTTATTTAGTTTAAATATGTATTATTTTAGGGTTGAGTCTGCTCATTGGAAGTTAAAGCAGATATTGGATAACGGTATTGGTGACATGGTCAAATGTTGGGAGGCCATGAATGACAACTTAAAGATACAAATTGGCAACATTAGAGTTTCTTTTCAAAAGAGTGTCTATGAAATTGCGCATGCGTATTTAAGTCCATTTTACACATATTTACGTACTTCAGTGTCTCGAGCTGCATTGAGGCGCATTGCTGAAGAGTTAACAAGAATTGATTATATTGGAACGAACAAGGACAAATGTCGTTGTACTCTTAGGGCAACATATGGATTACCTTGCGCGTGTGAGTTGGCAGGGTATAGAATTAGTGGTATTCCGATACTAATTGACGATGTTCATGTTCATTAGAGGAAACTAGGCATGGAAATTAAGTTGGAAGAAGACTTAGATGAGGAATCATAGGTGGGTATGAAATGTGAAATGGATGAGTTATGTAAAAGGTATAGGTCATAAGATGTTGTTGGAAGAAGGGCATTACAAAGTAGGGTTTATGAACTTGCATTCCCCACAACGACTTCTTTGTTACCACCACCTGAAAAAATAAAAACAAAAGGTGGAGTCGAGAAGAAAGACAAAAAACCTGTAGGGTATGATGTTTATAGAGACCATTGGTATCATGAGTATGTTGATCAAGCATCTCAATCTTCACAACGACAATCTTAACCATCATAAAATTCAAAGAAGAAATCTCAACCTGTGAAAAAGAAGTTGAAATTATCATAATCTTCACAATCATTTAAGTTGTTCATCCATCAATTTCCTAATCATATTAGGTCATTTATTGATGATGTAGACAATGTATTGTAGATGGTAATTGTGGATTTAGATCCATTGCTTCATTGCATGGTTATGGTGAAGATGGTTGGCCGAGACTTGGAGTTGGAAATTATACATAATGAAAGATCAACTTTGTGTGCCAATTTTATTTGTTGATCGGTTAGCCGAAGTGAGAGATTTCTTCATATTTATGAATGAGCAATACGTAAAGCTTCAAACAGATCAGCAAACTATGGGTCATCTTCTTCATCTGCAGTTTGTTGAAGGTAACGATGAATCAATGTAGACACACGACCCCATGTAGGATCAGATGGTCCCGCATCGTACTCAGGAACAGACACAACTATCGGCTCATCAGGTCAAGACGGTACCAATCGAGGATGCGAAATACGATAATACCACTGGAGATATCCATCATCTGTCTCAAATGGGATAGTGGCCAGTGCTGTCGGACTAATCACATGCCCAACACTCTAAATGTAACTAATCCACTCTACATCGATATCAGCAGCCATCGTATAATCAATAGGTGCAAGTGGAATATATTAATGGTATCCAAACTATCGAAGACACCTGTCAGGCATATATGGAACAATAGTGTCACCCCACCTCAAACATCCCCTGTATAGAGAATCTCATCAAACAAACGGTGAACTCTATAATCCTCGAATGGCCGCCATATGACATTGGTAGGTATCAGCTCATCCATAATAGGTCGCAACTCATCCACCTTTAAAGCAACTTATCTGTATGTCCATCTCATCACTCGTGGGAGACCACAATTATTAGTTGGCATCCAATTCTCTCCTTTTTTTTTCCAAGTGTCGGAAAATATTCATGAATCCATCACTGTTAAAAAAAATTATAACATAATAAAATTAACATTAGACTTAAAAAAAATCAATAAATTGAATTTAAACATATACATGTAAGAAAGTTGGGTAACCACCGAGCTGTTTACAACTGAACATGGACGCATCTCTGAGATACCTATACAAGGTAACCAATGCAGCTGCTCCCCAACTATAGCTTGATAACTCATCCAAGTCCATAAATAGTGTCAGGTATCGTGCCTCAACAAGTGTAAAGGTCTTGTCCGCAAAATTGTGCAACCAACTAACATCATCAAATAACATCTAGTCGCATATGCCCACGATGAAGCAACTTTATGCTCTATGAATCAATCATATAACCACTCCAGCTTATAGTACGAACCCCTGCACTCACGGACCTGGAATTGTGCCACTCTCTGTGATACTCCTAGGTAGTCAACAACCCACTCAATAGCTAGGTCTTCACTGATATGTTGGCGAAAATTCTCTCTGTAGTTCACTGATATCAGTGAAGACCTAACTATTGAGTGGGTTGTTGACTACCTATGAGTGTCACAGAGAGTGGCACAATTCCAGGTCCGTGAGTGCAGGTGTTCGTACTATAAGCTGAAGTGGTTATATGATCGATTCGTAGAGCATAAAGTTGTTTCATCGTGGGCATATGCGACCAGATGTTATTTGATGATGTTAGTGGGTTGCACGATTTTTGCGGACAAGACCTTTACACTTGTTGAGGCACGATACCTGACACTATTTATGGACTTGGTTGGGTTATCAAGCTATAGTTGGGGAGCAACTGCATTGGTTACCTTGTATAGGTATCTCGGAGATGCGTCCATGTTCAGTTGTAAACAGCTTGGTGGTTACTCGACTCTTTTACAAGTATATATTTAAATTCAGTTTAATGGTTGTTTTTTTAGTCTAATGTTAATTTTATTATGTTCATTATGTTATAATTTTTTTTAACAGTGCTAGATTCATGAATATTTCCGACACTTGGAAAAAAATGAGAGAATTGGATGCCAACTAATAATTGTGGTCTCTCGCGAGCGATGAGATGGACATACAAACAAGGTGCTTTAAAGGTAAATGACTTGCGACCTATTTTGGATGAGTTGACACCTACCGATGGCACATGACGGCCATTCGAGGATCATAGAGTTCACCGTCTGTTTGATGAGATTTCTCTATACAGGGGTTGTTTGAGGTGGGGTGACACTATTGTTCCATATATGCCTGACAGGTGTCTTCGACAGTTTGGATACCGTCAGTATATTCCACCTGCACCTATTGATTATACGATGACTGATGATATCGATGTAGAGTGGATTAGTTACATTCAGAGTGTTGGGCAGGTGATTCGTCTGACAGCACTGACCACTATCCCATTTGAGACAGATGATGGATATCTCCAGTGGTATTATCGTATTTCACATCCTCGATTGGTACCGCCTAGACCTGATGAGCCGAGAGTTGTGTTTGTTCCTGAGTACGATGCGGGACCATCTGATCCTACATGAGGTTGTGTGTCTACATTAATTCATCGTTACCTTCAACAAACTGCGGATGAAGAGGGTGACCCACAGTTTGCTGATTTGTTTGAAGCTTTATGTATTGCTCGTTCCCAAATAAGAAGAAATCTCTCACTTCGGCTAACCGATCAACAAATAAATTGGCATACAAAGTTGATCTTTCATTATGTATAATTTCCAACTCCAAGTCTCGGCGAACCATTGGCCAATAATCTTCACCATAACCATGCAATGAAGCAATGACTCTAAATCCACAATTACCATCTGACAATACATTGATTACATCATCAATAAATGACCTAATATGATTAGGAAATTGAAGGATAAACTGCTTAGATGATTGTGAAGATTGTGATAATTTCAACTTCTTTTTCACAGGTTTTGATGGTTGAGATTTTTTCTTTGAATTTTGTGATGGTTGAGATTGTCGTTGTGAAGATTGAGATGCTTGATCAACATACTCATGATACCAATGGTCTCTATAAACATCATACCCTACAAGTTTTTTGTCTTTCTTCTCGACTCCACCTTTTGTTTTTATTTTTTCAGGTGGTGGTAACAAAGAAGTCGTTGTGGGGAATGCAAGTTCATAAACCCTACTTTGTAATGCCCTTCTTCCAACAACATCTTGTGACCTATACCTTTTCCATAACTCATCCATTGCACATTTCATACTCACCTCTAATTCTCTTCTTCCAACTTAATTTCCATGCTTAGTTTCCTCCAATGAACATGCACAACGTCAATTGGTATCAGAATACCACTAATTTTATACCCTGTCAACTCAGACACGCAAGGTAATTCATATGTTTCCCTAAGAGTACAGCGACATATGTCCTTGTTCGTTCCAACATAATCAATTCTTATTAACTCTTCAGCAATGCGCCTCAATGCAGCTCGAGACACTGAATTACGTAAATATGTGTAAAATGGACTTAAATACGCATGCGCATCTTCATAGACACTCTTTTGAAAAGAAGCTCTAATGTTGTCAATTTGTATCTTTAAGTTGTCATTCATGGCCTCCCAACATTTGACCATGTCACCAATATTGTTACCTAACATCTGCTTTAACTTCCAATGAGCTGACTCAATCCTAAAATAATACATATTTAAACTAAGTAAGAAAAATACAAAATGTGCAAAAATTAAATTTTGGGATCTAAAACAACATACCGATTAGTCGTCGTGTTACCCATATGTAGGACTCGATTAATCTATGAGCAAACAAATCTCTGTCTATGTGGTGTCAACCATGCGTCGTTCACGTACTCAAAAAATCTAGGACAATCAACGCACACCTGTTCAAGTTCTTTTAAATGTTTAGCATACTCAACGTCATCAATTATTCATACAAGATTCGTCCATAATTTGCCAATTGACTCTTGCATATCACGTGCCACAAATAGTTTCTGTTTTGCACCAACATTTTTGTTTATGTGAAACTGACATAACAAATTATTCGTCCTTGGAAACACAGTCTCAACGACTTTCATCAAACCAAGATCTCTATCTGTCATCATGACTTGTGGACACAAATCTTTCTTCACAAGCAATTGTTTAAGCTTACCTAACACCCAACAAAAAGTCTCAGTCTGTTCAACTCAATATACGCAAATGCGACAGCAAAAATCAACTCGGTTGATGTCATGCCAACAATTTCAAACAAGGTTGTCTATATTTATTTGTCTTGTAAGTGTTATCCATAACTAACACAATAGGAAAAATATTCAACAACTTAATTGAATCAGGATGAGCCAAAAATATATCTTTAATAACTTCAGAGTCGTCTCTTTTTCTACTCCAATAAACATAGCTTACAGTCTCAATGAGCTTAAACAAATATTGTATCTCACTTCTAGGACCTCTTATCTCTTTTTCTATCAAACTCTTATGCTTGTATATTTGCGTGATCCGAGTGACACAATCTGAATCTTCCTCATGCAAGGAATGCAATATATTTCTATGTGGAACCTTTCTCTTTGTTAAATCAGCAGCATGTTACTTCTGATCCGTTGTCAACCTACCAACAAATGAGTGACCTTCTAATCTATCAGGTAAATCATGATTATGAATCACGCATTTTACATCAATCTTCCATCCAGACCCATCTTTCGTCGCAGTTGACCTGATTTAAAATGGACATCCACATTTTTTCGTCGCACTTTCAATTCCACTATGAATATCCTTGTATTTTCCACCTTTATCACAACCAAATATTATTTTGTTACTTCTTCCTCTCTTGATTGTTTGTGTATCTGAACGAGTGATGATAACCGTCACTTTATTTCGTAATCTGATGTCTTTAACCCATCTTATCACCTTCTCTCGTGTACAAAATCTTACTGACGTTATAAAAACATCTGACGTATTCACACATATCGATTCTTTTTCATATATAGGTATTTCCGCACCTGCATAATATTTTTTTTTTAATATAAAATTAAAAATTAAAAAAAAACAAACAAACCGGAAAATTTCATGTGTTCCGGTTGTGTATATTATACGAACTGGAAGTCTTAAATGAAGTGTTCCGGTTCAGGCAAAAATACAATCTGGAAGTCTTCATGAGACTTTTCCGAACCGGAACACTTTCCATAAGTCTTCCGTTGAAGAAAAATTACAAAACCGGAACTTTTTTTTTTAAGTCTTCCGGTTTGAAAAATAACATACCAGAAATCATCTTTCAAATCTTCCGACACGTTGCTTTTTAGGTGAATTTTTTCGGAAGTCTGACGGTCTGACACGAATGGTAAATATTAAAATAATAAAATAATAAAATAATATAAGGGTTAAAATTGACATTTTGAAAATTTTATAGAGGTATAGATCAAACTGTAGGGGTATATGATACAATCTTGTAATAAATAAATATTGAGCAATTTTAACATTTAAACAATAATTGCTTCTTGGTGTAGTGGTAGAGTAAGGCATTTTATGGCAATGATCAATGTATACATATCCATTGAACTACTATGTAAATGAGTTAATCAATTTGCAAACATGTATATATAAATTAATTCAACCATATTTTTTTATCAAGGCCCAAATATTTGAGGTCATGTGCGGTAGCTCTTCCTGCACACCCACAGGCTGACCCAAACATTTTAGTGGCTCTATTATTTATAAACCAGTCCCACAATAAATCATACAATGTAAAGCATATTGGGCATATGATTAACTCTTTCCTAGATGAACGTTAACTTTCAATTCTAAAGGTGGACTCCCCTATAGACCTCAAGAATTTTAAAAAAAAAAACTTTAACTATTTGATCTTCTTGCCAAATATCAGATTGGCTCACTATGATTCCCACACTTTTGGAGGTGTTTTATTCATCCACAAGTGGTGGTGAACCTTCAGATTTTTGAAGATTTCAGACTTCTTGATGACTTATAAAAAGTTATCTGGAAATGTGTATTGGGGCAGATAGTTAGTTAGTCTAAGTATGTACATTTTGTACCGCACAAACACCCTTACACTGCAAGGAGTGATGCCAGTGTTTCCTAAAGAAATCATTCGCCTGCATAGAATGCCAAACTCTATCCTTGGTGATAGGGATCATTTATTTGAGAGCACCTTTGAGCAAGAGTTGTTTAAAATGCAAGGGAGGGTGCTGAAAATGCCCCTGTCATACCATCCAAAGAACGATGACCTAAACCGATGCTTAGAAACTTATTTGCGTTGTTTTGTTGTTTTGTATCCGACCAACCTGAGGAAATCGCAGAATGGGTGGCCTTGGGCAAAGTTGTGGTATATTACCATATTCCATGTCACATCCGGGAAAACTCCATTTATGGCAGTGTATGGGAGAAAACCTACTATGATCAGATTATGGGCCTTTTCTGGTTAAGAAGAGGGAAGTGTTGTAGCACCGACACCTCTAAAATAAAGTCTGTCTGGGTTCGTGTCCGTTTGTGATTACGTTTAACTTATTCATTATTTAAAATTGTTACTGATGTCAACGTGTCAGTGTCGGTATTGTGTTTCTGGTGTCCGTGCTTCATAGAAGTGGATGCCGAAACTGTTATAGAGGCAGAGAATGTCTGGCATGGAAATTACGGCAGCAGGAGGGATGCAGAGATAGTTCTCAATGCAATAGAAAGGTCTGGCAGCAGAAGATACAATTTGGGAGAATGAACTGAACCTGAGTAGCCAATTTCCTAATTTCAGCCTGGAGGATAAGGCTGTACTTGAAGGACTGAGTAGTGACCTGTTATTGGGCCTAAATTATGAGAAGCCTAAATTAATAGTAGAGACGACACAGACGAGACAAGAAAGTTTAACGTCTTATCAACGTCATCAGATTTTAACAATAAATACCAGAACCAAGAAAAAGCAATGAGTGGTTAAAGATCCATATCGAGCAACAATAGTTGGCTAACAGCACAATTCTTTTTGTAAAATCATGTTACATATGCAGCCTTAACAGGTAACAAGGAAAAAAGAGTAGTGAAAATTGTAAGGTTTGGTGTGTTAAGAAAAAACCTTATCGGTAATTAACCTTTAACAGATATATTCACAAAGAATGTGAGAAAGAATCTGCATTTCTTAGTGTGTATCCATGCATCTTTTGGATCATCTACTTCACAAAAAGGTGAATAATTGCTCCAAAGTAGTCTTGCAGCTGAGAAAATGAAGTATATTCTTGCGTATCAAAACATTATACAAGAATTGATCAGCCAAACGGAAGAAATAAAAGGAATCAACGCATCAAATATTTCTCGTTAAATATGTTCAGTGTTTAGTGTGTGCAAGCAATAATGCGAAACTTCACCTGAGTCGTAATACTTTTTCCAGTTTGACCTTCAATAACTAGGCCCACCGTGAGGCCAATCATTGCCCAAGCTCCATTAACAGCCTCAATTTGGCGTTTTTTCTACAATCAAAGCATAAAGTTAGTTAAATTTTATAGTAATCTGTGGGTGTTATACTACTCAGTTTCCTACTCTCTTTTTTCACCTTGAGTTTTTCTTTTGCTTTAATTTTTTCCATTTGTTTGGCCGCCAATCGCTTGGCTTCCACGGGATCAACCATGATTACATCCTTTTTTGAACCATCCTTTCCTGAAGATACCTGTATAATCATTAATATAAAAGATATAGATCTCATTAAAATGCAACTAAGAATGATAATTAATTTTATTGAGTAATCAAGTAATCCGTTCTTTTAAATAGACATGACTCCCACAGATTTTCCAACCTTGTCACTCCATACTATGTTATGATTTTTTACCTCTTCCATACACTGTCTTAAGAGTCTCACATCAGACGATATATGACCTGAACATGTACTTATAGTGGGGACAATCTTCACCGTACAAACCAGTTTTGTAAGGAAGAGTTGGGTGAAACTTAATTCTAATATGATATCAAAGTCTATCAATCGGACCATGAGCTGTCCACTGTTTATATCCACGCACCAAGGCCAATAGAATGTTGGGTGTGAGGGAGTATTGAGAAGATCCTAAGTCCCTCATTAGTTAGAGATAGAGCTTGAAAGAGATGAGTTACGCCAAACTCCACACTCCAGATGTCCAATCCTAGGTGTGAGTCGTGTGTGTTAAGAATCCCACATTAGACAATATATGACTTGAACATGTGCTTATACATGGTGATAATCCTCATCCTACAAGCCGGTTTTTGTATGGATGAGTTAAACCAAACTCTAACTCTAATAAACTGTTATCC
The DNA here is from genome assembly GCA_963966055.1 of Lathyrus aphaca. NCBI lineage: Eukaryota > Viridiplantae > Streptophyta > Magnoliopsida > Fabales > Fabaceae > Lathyrus > Lathyrus aphaca. The sequence goes on from OZ014522.1 coordinate 560,461,363, forward strand.
TCTGAAATTCCTAAATTTCTAAAATTTCTAAATTTCCAATCTACTACTTCTATCATGTACATATGTATTTTCATGCTGTTAAATGTGTAGACAAAATAAAGAACCACATAGAGTAGAAACTATATGAAATATTGAAAAACAACCAATCTCAAAACAATTATCAGGTTTTCTCAACCAACAAAACATACTCACACACATACTGCAAAGTATTCAATTGATACATACATTGGGATTAGCAAGGACTCGAAATGCTTGACTTTGAGTTCTATGTGAAGCCATTCCTGCATCTTGCTCTCTTCTCCATCCCCACCTAAAACAAAGAGGTTAGGTTTGTTTAAATCTACGGTCGTGGTCGTGTAAAGACTTCCACGATTTCGGTCGTACAGATATTGTATCCTAATTGTGTCGCGACGTGAATTAACCGAATTATTGATGTGAAGTCATGAACTTTCAGCTGAAAAAGAAAAACAAGAATTTGAGGAGAAAGTGAAAGGAAGGGGGAAACTTACTTGGCGATGGATGGAAGAGAGTGGTGAGAATGAAACGAAGCGAATTGAGCGTTGGTTAATGGAAGAATGGTTGAAGCCATACCTCAGAACCTGAGATTTTCTCTTTATCCTTTCCCAATTTATTTTCTTTCTTCTTTTCTCATTTTTCAACTAAATTAATATACTACATGTTTATTTTTTTATTTTTTTTCAAAATATCAATTTTTTATCCCAAAATTTTATCTCAACTTTCGTTTTTTATCATTTTAATTTTTAAAATGTTAAAATCAATCCTTTAAATATTAAAAACGGAGCATTTTAGTTTTTTTCCCGTCTATTTCCTCTAAATATTTACTTTTAACATATGTTTGTGAATGTCGTGACAGATGAATTCTTATTGTTTTTCACTCTTTTTGTATTTGTGTTATGCAATTTCATGAGAAATCAAATTAGGAGCTTAGGGTTCCCATCCAATCTCATCTCAAATTGTTCGATCAATTTCAGAAATTAAAGGTTGTAGCAACAAGAACACTCTTCTGCAAAAACAACCATGGAGGATGATTTGCAGTTGCGAACGGTTCTTATTGAGGATGATAGGTCTAAGGATAAAAAGTTCGGTGTTTTGCATTCTCCTGATGAAATACTATCCTGACTTCTACAGAAGATTAAAGATTTTATTCTGCCAGCAGACTTTCCCGATAACTACATAAATTCATTTTATTAATAATCTATAATATGTTAAACAACTTTTTTTATTGTTTTTCTTCTGGCTAAATTTCAGAGCTTTAGAAAATTGGATAAACACTGTCAACGAAGTAATGTTCCCTTTAATAATTTCATTGTTCATCATTCTTCTTTGGTATGAAATACTTTAAAACTTGATGCAACATAAATAATATCAAAAAACTGGTGGTAAATTTCTAATGATTTAATTAAGACTGAATTAAGGATAACTAGAATACTAGAGTTTTAACTTCAATGATTAGAGGAAGTTGGAGGGTAGCTGTTTGTTTACTTATCTTTCTCAGTATAATGCAGGATCAGTCTCAAATGATTATTTGCATTACATGTTATTGTAGTTCCTTACCAATGTGACTGGATGAATATGTTACACCATAGTCACTTCAAGTCTGCTAAAGGCGTGCCTTAAGATACTAGCTTCATATATTGTACGTGTAAAGTTTTATGTAGTCAAATCGTCGACGTGGGAGAAACTGAGGTGAAGTTAACTCCGATAATGGCAGATTGACCAATGGCAGGATGGAGACAACAAACACAATGATAACTCTAATAGGTCACTATCAACCTCTAAGTCTACTTTGTCACGTGAATACTTAAGCTTTATTTTCTTCATAGTGTGTGTTGGGATATAAATCTTAATTCCTTTTGTAGAAAAGGTTTTCAAACTAGCCTTCACCTAACCTAATTATTTGGTGAAACATATCAACGTCTCTTTTGAAGCTTCTCAAAGAACTCTACCATCTTGGATCTTCAATAAATCTTTTCTTCTCTATTTAACGAGTTACTAACTTACAGAAAAATACACCAATTGACAAAAAAGAGAAGTTACTCTATCAACATAAAAGCATAAGTTGAACTTAGGATTACTTATCCTTGAATATATTAGAAATCCATAAGTATTTAAAGATTCTATTTGCTTTGTATTATTCATACACCTCTAATTGTATATCAATTGTATTTTCTTAACAATCATTTGTCTGTTAGGTAGATTGTTAGAAGTATCTTACTAAGTGTTTGAGCATTTGAAGTCTCTTGCTTGTGTGCTTGAGCATTGGAAGTCTCTTACATTAGTGTTTGAGCAAAGAAAGTCTCTTGTTTGTATGTTTGCGCATTGGAAGTCTTTTACTTTAGTGTTTGAGCAAAGGAAGTCTTTTACTTTAATGTTTGAGCAAAGGAATACTCCAAACATGTGGCCCGCTTCTAAACTATTCTACATCATTCTACACTATTCTACACCTATATTCTACCTTACAGGACATGAAGCCTGCTTAATGAATACTCTAATTATTCCTTCAGGGAGTCATATTCCACTTGCTTAGCATGTGGCCTACCACGTCCTCCTACGATAGGAAGTGGATTGAGCTAAATCACATGCTCACCAAGTGACATCTTTATTTACTACTCGGGTACTAGCCATGTTACTTAAATGCTGGAGAGTTACTGGGTCGAACCCTTTGGGCCTCTATCGAAGACATCTCAATCCATAATTCCTCAAACACGAGGCATGTAAGGGCGAAGTGATTAAGCAAGAACATACTAGTCCAATACAATTTTAAGTGGACGATGAAGGATCTGAACGGAGATTAAGGTTGGGTCATCTCCTTCACCATTGGAGTTTTGTCCTGTTGGGAGTAACGATTAGAAGTGTTATTATAGCTTTCCATCTTATTAAAGGGTGAAGATAAGATAATGGCATACATAAATATTCTCATAGAGGGTGCCAATGATGTTGTATGAATCTAATGAAACTTGATATCAAACTTAAATTCTGTTGGTGAGATAATGAACTCAAATATTTAGTTATTTATCGATGTTCTAGCCGACGTCGGAGGTGGTACCTACAAACACTTCGACACCTAAGTTAGTAACAAAATGAGATTGAAATGAATATCTTAGATTTTAGAGATTGTGTACCTTGATTCTAACATTTTCCCTCTTTTATAGATGGATTTAGAGTTTCTATAAATCTAAAATCTTCATTCTATAAATCTAAAATCTTCCTTGTAAGATAGGTGTCAGAGTGTTAATCGTTATGTTATTAACTATTTTTATTCAGACATGTATCAGAGTGTTAATCGTTATGTCCTTAACTATTGTTATTCATTCAGATGTTTTGATTATGAGTATTTTTAGGGTGGAAACTTAAGGTATTCCCAAGATCCCCGTACCCTTCTTAATAGCTTGTTTTCCCTTGTAATTTCTTAATCAAACAGATTACAAAGATTTGTGTTGGGCCGGATCATTTTCATGATGGACCTCTTCTTGAATTGGATCGATGTCATTTTGAAAACCGACCTAATTAAGAACAACACTTTCTATATATACTCACCTAAAATAGTGTAAGTGTAACACCGACTAAAATCATTTGATTGGAAGAAAGTATTAATGCTGAACTAAATTTAAGAGTTTCATTGTTCACCTAAAAACAATTGCTAATGCTAAAACAATTGCATTGGCTTTAAAGTTTAGAACTACGTAACATATTTGTTAAATCTTTAATTATTTTGTGAAGGAAATTAAATCCTTAATTATAACTCAAATAAAGAAGAAAACCAAAAAATCCGAAATAAACAAACGTTCTGTAAGATTATTTAATTTACTTTCCCCACCACCACTACTACTACTACACACCTTCACTTTCCTCATCAAGATCGAAACCTAAACATCACTCAAAACTTCTTCCTCTTCCTCCTCCATGATCCGCCGACACTAACCAGACAGAGAATGTTCACCGCCGCCGCTATCTGGCGCTGCTTCTACCCATTCAAAATTCTCTTCAACTCCATCACCATTCTAGCCACCAACAAACTCCTCTTCACAACCCTCTTCATCTTCACCATCCTCCCTCTCTCAACCCTCACTGTCTACCAATCCATCTTCACACAACCACTCACCTCTCAAATCCGCCACCTCGAAGCCCTCGCTCACTTCGCCTCAACCCTATTCGAAGCTCGCCATGTTAGACACGAATCTCGAAACGACGCCGTTTTTCTCATCCGTGTTAAAGCTCTTTTCTCTTTCACTTCTTACATCTTCTCCCTAATCTCCACTCTCTCCGCCGTCCACTCCTCTCTCCTCGCCTCCCATAACATCACCCCGACACTCCACTCCGCCGTCGCCTCCATCAAACCCAACCTCACACGGCTATTCGTAACTTCCATCTTTGTCTATGCCATCCTCTTAGCTTTCTCCTCTTTGACTCTCTTCTTAACCGCAATCACCGGGTCAAATACTTTCGTCTTCTTAATCAGGTCGAGTCTCGAGGTTTACTTGATGGCGGTGTTGAGCGTCGGTCTGGTGGTTTCCATCGCCGAAGAGAGATTCGGATGGGATTCTATTAGAGTCGGATCCGGGTCGATGGAGGGAAATCGGGTATGCGGGTGGATTCTTTCGGGTTTATTTGTGTGGGTTTCGGGTTTGATCAGGTCGAGGATCGACGGCGAGGATTCGTTTGAAGATAAAGCGGTTGTGATAGTTTGTTATGGATTTGTGGTGCTATGGAGTTACGTTATAATGACTGTTTTTTATTGTGAGTGTAGAAAACGGCATCCAGTTAAGGAATTTCACCAAATAGAGGAAGAAGAACAAGATCAACAAAATCAACTTTCTGTATTATAACAATGTACTTTGTTTTTGCTCTCGTTGTTGTGTCGCTCTTTCTTTTTGTAAGAAATTGTAGATTTGATTTCTAAGTTAAAACTAAGAAGTTTCCTTAGTTTTTTTCTGGTCATACCAATTATTGTATTAAAGAAGTGAAAATGTTGGATAACAAGTTGACAATCATATCTTTGGATGTATATTTTTAGAGAAGTGCTATGCTTACACTATTTTTGTACACCCATACATTTTACACTGTATAATTTATTGTGTATATTTATTGTATAATTTACAGTGTAATTGTACAAATTGATGTCAAATAGTTTTTCTCATATTTTTAATAGGAGACTTTTTCATAATTAAATAAAGGAATGATTAAATTAAAATAAGTCTTAATCAATGAGTTTGCATAAATTATTTTTTATTACAAAGAGTAAAATAAATTTAAATTATTTTTATATAGGCTATAAATTGATTCACAAGCTATCATGAAAATTTTATAAAAATAAGTTCAAAACAATTTATGAAAAATAGAATAAATTATTTTGATAAGCTCTACCTTCAGAATGGCATTGGTCCAATAAAATAGTAAGACCCAACTTGATATAAAAATCTAGGAATTTTTAATGCATGTTATATATTTTTTAACAATCACTGGTCCAATAAAATAGTAAGACCCAACTTGATATAAAAATTTAGGTTTTTTTTAATGCATCTTATATATATTTTTTATCAATGACGCAAAATATTTAAATACACTTAAATTTAGAGATGTATTTCTGGACGCATTAAATTCTGATTAAACATAATATTTTAAAAAATATATTTCTATTTATTTTACAGAGATGTATCTTTGTAACCTATCAGAACATAACACTTTATGTTATGTTTATTTACGTGTATTGATATGCAAATTGAAACTATACAATCGTAATGTAAAAAATGATATGCATAAATCCAGATGGTCCAAAAATGTCATATATAAATAAACGATCAATAAATGTAAAAAAATTGAGAAAAACGATAAAGTAGCACGACGTCAAAATAAAATGTAATCCATAGTACTACTATCATATACTAATGCACAACTATATATGTCTGACTACATCTCCTTTGCCTCCTCGGATTCCTCGGCCATCAATCATCAGTCCTTCAGCGTTGTCTCTGATACATCAATGTCCCTCGTGCCTCCATCATGATGGCATCTAGGACTTGCCTCGCATCATACCCATAAGGGAAGACACTAATGTCAATGTTTGTCTGCACAATCTCCACTATGCGATGACATCTATGCAAGATATCCTCAATATGATCTAACTGTGTCTGCTCCTCCTTTAGTATCTCCTGATGAGTTGACCTCGGCGGGTCTCCTGGATCAACATGCATCATTAATGATGTGACATCCTGAAGAACCATCTTATATACCCATCGACGTAGCTCCAACCGTTCATAGTTATGTTACTTCGTGCCTCATTCGGTACTAGATGACTCTCATAATCATCAAACATGTCATTTATCTATCTACGTATCAAAGTAGGAGGAATATAAATAATAAAGTGTATGAGAATGGTCTGAGTGTAGTCGAACGGACGCATGACGACTTGGGCTTTGAGGAGCAGTGAGATGCGATCTGCATGCCAACTATCTAGAGTATAACATTATCTCGTCAAATGGTTGTCTCACGGTGATCAACATAGTTGTTGAATTGCATGTCTCGGCAACCAAACAGTCAAGAAACACTTTGAATGGCTCAATAGTTTGGTTCCCTATGAGCAAGGAAAAACCAGTAACATGAGGCATATTCTTAGATAGAGTCGGTACATTCGCTCAACCGAAGATGCGCGAGAAGTGTTAGAGGATCCAAGACTGAAATGAAAAGTTTGGAACACATTAATCATTAATAATGACTTTGCAAAGATGAATTGAAAATGACAAGTAAACATTAAAAACCAATAAATATTACCGTCAAAGTGTGATATTGTTTATGACCTGCTTCGTCCTCCATATACAGTCCTCTGATAACTTCGAGTATAGGTAGACCAGACAAGCTCCACCCAGTTGTACTCATTGATCCACTTGAAATCCTTGAAGTAACGTAGGTAGATGACATTTGTATAAGTGGCACTCTTGTCCATAAAAAAGGAATGTCAACTAGGTATAGTAGGTATGTTTTCATAGCAAGCGATCTATGGATCGCCACCTACTCATCATCACCTGTAGTGTGTTGTGGTTTCAGGATCTTATATGTATATACCTTTTTCAGGTATTCAAACCTAGCATGAGCACCCCTGGTTTTATCAAACTACACCTTTGTCTCCACTGGGTCAGCTCTCATATGGTTTACCATCATCTCGAGTGCCCTATTTTTCGTAACCCTCCCATGATCTAGAATTTTCCCCATGATCATAAGATGTAGCAAACACGAGACATATTCGAGTGTGATAGACATCTCACCAAGTGGTAGATGAAATAATGAGGTATTTGAGTTCCATCTCTCCATGAATGCTTTAAACATCCCATGATTGATTGTATTACAATCGGTCATCCATAAGCCCTTCAATCCATATAAGGACAAAATTGTTTGAAACCAATCCCCATTCGGATGAGGCAAGTCAGTAATCTTCCGCTTGTGGTTAATAAACTTCTGCGGTTCTTCATGAAAAAACAATCAATGTTCCAAAATTGTCAATTAAAATTAATGTAAATAAAAATAGTGAATCCAATTAATGACACCTCTCTGTCCCTGATATGTCTAGCAGTATGACCAAGGTATAGAGGAAGTAGTGACAAATCTACAAGGCCTCCTCCAAATTCCTCTGGCTCAACATCTGCAATAGCCTCACCCTCTAAAGATGACACTGAATCACGAACATGGTGGTACTACCTCATAAGCATCTATAATATCAGCGGTAGGAGGTTTCAGTGGTGACTCGGGTACCTCTGGTGTCTGAATAGGGGAAACTTGGCGCCTACAGGAAGATGGAAGAAGATATGAGTCGTTAGGTGAACTATGTCTCTTACGGGAAGAAGAAGATAGAGAAACATGAGGACAAGCAGATGCCCTGAGAGTAGACGACTTTGCACCGCCAGACGGACTAGGAGCCTCCAAAACACATTGATTCTTCTCTCGCCACACTGATGCGTGTGGTGCAACCCTTATGGTCCTTAGTCTATCATGTCTATCAGTAATTATGCTTGTAAGTTATGAAATTCTGGGATCAGATATGTGATGTCGAATCAGATGTTTAGACACTGAAATCCTAAACAAAAATTAATGAGCTAGTAAATGAAATAACACAGGAAATTGTTAACCCAGTTCAGTGTATCTCCACACTTACATCTGGGGGCTACCAAGCCAGAAAGGAAATCCAATATAAGTAATATTAATTATGGAGTTAAACCAATCATTTTAATCCTTCACTTAATATCTACCCAAGGCAATTTCTACCTAAGACTCAACTTAGATATGAGTACCTACTCACTCCCCCTCAATCACACAGTGATCTTTACAATGATTAATAAACTTGAAGTCACACTTCAGACACACCAACTTGATCTTACTTAAAAGTTTCAATCAAGACACAATTCACTTTTTGCTTAAAAGCTCATAAAGTGACAAACAATTAAAACCTGCTTAAAATTAACTAGCTTCACTAACACCCTTGACAGTCTTCTTAAATTCGTGATTTTTTCTTGAGTGTTTCAGTTTATTAAATAGATGCTTGGTTTGTGTGCTTTTTGCAAATTATCCAGGCTTTGATAAATCCCACAATCATCTCCTTGAATTAGGGTGAGTTAGTTTGTTATCTCCTTGAATCAAGGTGAGTTAGTTATTCTGTTACATTGGAACCAGATAACTAAGCTTCCTAAATATGCGCCTTGGAGTGCTTATCCTTCTACAATTAATTCCAGATATTTTCTCCTGATTTTAATCACTTCTGTTACGCATCATTTAAGTCAGATAGCAGGTTTGCGATGTCACAACATCTGGTGTGACATCCTGATGTCTTGAACTAAGTTCATAACTTTTACTTTGTTTGTCAATGTCACAACATCTGGTGTGACATCCTGCACTAAGTTCATAACTTCTTGTTTGTCAAAAATTCTGCCAATTTCTAACATCTACAAACTCCCCCTTTGGCTAATTTTTGGCTAACACATTCTTCTGGTTTTGTCAGAGAGCAGCGAAGTTCCTGAGTTCCTTTATGTTGGATCATGTGAGAGCTAATAATTTGCTCCCCCTCAAACATGTATGTATACTGCTATGACTTGTTCAACAGACTTTGATATACCAATGAACATTCAAATATAACTTAGTTCAGAAGACAGAAATTAAGATCAGCATTGTTCATCAAACAGACATTAACAGCAGCAGGCATTGTTCATCAAACACTTCTCCCCCTTGTTAGACAGAAATTAGGGGCCAAACATTACAGAAACAGGAAAAAAAACATTCAGAATTATAATGCAGAACAGACAATACATTTTTCTTTCACCACAACCAGCTTCACTCAGATTCAGTATACTCTGTATCTTCTGTATCCTCAGACTCAGCATCAGATCCATCAACATTCTTAGCAATCTCTTCCAACTCCAGTCTTTGAATGATGTCCTCAAGCTTTTTCTTCCTTTCATCCAGCTCTTTGCAGGTTGTCCTGAGCTCAGCAATCAGGGTTGCCTTTGACATGGGAGTCTTGACAGCAGATGGCCCAGCAGATGTCCCACCTGGTGCTTCAACATCTGCAGCATGATGACCCAGAAACAGTTTGTAATGAAAGGACAGTGGACTCTCCCTTTTACACACAGAATCCTTGTCAGTAAGGATTCCTGGATATTGGTTGAGAATTACTCCACAAAGCAGTGATGGGAAGGCTATTAGAAGCTTGATGGCTGAGGTTCCTGCATGCTTGAGAGTCTGGTCAAAGATATATGCCCCATAATCCAACTTGGTTTGGGTGCCTACAGCACAAATAAACCTCCCAATCCCAGTAGCTATAGATGAGGTGTGGTTGGTTGGGACCCAGTTGATTGTTCCAATCCTGTGCAGCATGGCATACTTTCTTGTTAACAAGCTGACAGATAGTTTGCCTTTGACTGGCCATGACTTAACCTGGTTGGCAGTGATTATTTTGCAGACTTGATTGTCAGTTTTTCCCAGCTCATTTGGCCCATCTGATTCTCTCCCCAGGTACTGATTTATCACCCTAGGAGAAAAATCAACACATCTCCCCCTGACATATACTTTCCTGAAATCCTCAGATTTCCCATCAACACACCCTTCTTGTAGGTTAACTATAAACTCTTTTACCAGCAGTTCATAACAAGGAGAAAAATTGGAGACAATTTTGAATAGACCTGTCGTACCTCGAAAAATACGATCCTAAAACAAACAACAGAGTCGCCACCTAATTCTATTTATTCTACGAGAGAAAAGGAAGATATAGACACAACCTAAATAAAGGATAAGAATGGTCAACGAAACCACTATTCTAAGTTCGGGAGTCAGTTACGCAAAGGGAAGGTGTTAGGCACCCCTCACGTCCGTTGTACTCAACGGGAACCTCTTAGTCTAATTTGCGCTTAAAATGTTAACTTGTCGTTATTGTCTTCTTTTACTGATTAAAGTTTGTTAAGATTTTTGTTTGTGTTTGCGGGGATAGGAGGAACAACTTTCCTATGGAGATGAATCATGCCTGATCCTTTAAGATTGTTGAATTGTTTTGAATACGAATGATGATTGAACCATCGCGTGGGGCTAGCCCAGTTGCGGTCCAATCCAGAACGTGCGGAATGCTAGACTCCGGAGTTCTGTTTTCGTATTGAATTAATAAGATAGTTTGAATATTTTGATATACGAATGGTGATTGAACCATCGCGTGGGGCTAGCCCAGTTGCGGTCCAATCCAGAACGTGCGGAATGCTAGACTCCGGAGTTCCTTTTTCGTAATTTAATTTAAATGAATTGAATTATTTTTTATACGAATGATGATTGAACCATCGCGTGGGGCTAGCCCAGTTGCGGTCCAATCCAGAACGTGCGGAATGCTAGACTCCGGAGTTCTGTGTTCGCACGCTCCGTCTCTCTTAGATTTCCTTGTTTGTACGCACGACGGAGATTTGTTTGGTACGATGGTGGTTCGGTTGCGATCGGCGATTTCAAGGTTCAAGGTCCATACTCAGTTTTCTCGCGGTTTCTGTTTGAATCGCTATTCGCTTTCACCCGCGATTTGGTCGGTTCGACGAGCTTTTTGTTGTTGTATGTTTTTGTGGTTTTCAGCGGTGGTGGCGAATCGTGTTCGGATTTGGGTTACCGGCGTTTTGTTGTTTCTGTTTGCAGGTAGTGGTTGGAGATGAACGTGGGTTTGCGTGATGGCTTGAGATGAAAGGGTATTTTTTCGGAAGTGTTTTTCCAGTTTCAGATTCGTGAAGCCTCAAAATTTTGGTTCGGTGGTTGCCATAGTATCGACGGTGGTGCCTGTTTGAAGGTTGAGGAGTGTGGGGATGAAAGGGGAGGGCTTGGTTACGTTGGTGTTGTTGATGTTTATGAGAAGGGAGGTTGTGGTGGTTGATGAAGGAAAAGAATGAGAGGATTGGTCTTGTTGTGAGAAAAGAAAGGTTGCTGTCGTGTCCTTTCGATGAAGGGAAGAAAAAGGTTCCCCTCTAAGGTTTTTGTTGGTTTTTTTTTGTTGTCTTTTGGAGTGGATGTGAATCCGTCCTTTTTATGAAGATGCGGTTACCATCGTCAGAGGTTTTTTAAATGTTTTCCTTTTGTGAGGAACTGATGAAGAAAAGAAAGGTCCGGAAAATCCCTTTTCTTTGCCAGATTTTTCTTGTCTAAATTGAGCTATAATTATAGCTGTTGATGTTATTTTTCCCCTTTCTTTGTGTTCAGCCTGACCCTTCATATTTGCAGGTTTGACTTGATTTCATTTTAGTGAAAGAAACAGGCTGGAGTGATGTTGGAGTGTTGCAGTGTGTTGTTGGGGTTATGTGAACCAAGTTTTGAAAACTAGTTACGTATGAACTAAATGTTGTTAAATCAACTAAATATTTGATTCAAATAAAATCAAACTTTGTAACAAATTTAAATAAAATAAATAATAAAATAAATAAAAAACTAACTAGCAAAAGTCATAAACAAAAATTAAATTTAAACTGAAATTATAAACTAAAACTCAAAATCAATCTTAAATTAAAAATCAAGTTTAACTGAATAATAACTAGTTAATAAAAAATCTAAGTTTTTTTTTTAAAACCAATTCTTAGTCTACATGTTAAATTAAAATTCTAAAATTATCTAATAAAACTAAACAAATTCTAAATCTAATTAAAATGAATTATTTACCTAAACATAAGAAAGAATAATTATAAAATGAGGCGAGATAAATAAATTCTAAAAATTGAATCAAACTCTAAAGTATAGATTAAAAATGATTAAAAAGAGACGGTCCTTCTAATTTAAGAATCGAAACAAAATTTTAAAATAAAACGAGACATGAAATGGTAAAATGTATGGTTAATGAAATGTTTAACTTAAAAAACGCAAATGGATCGATTTCGAACATTGACAAAATGTGTCCAAAAATGAACAAAAATTGAAAAATTTCTGGTCAAATTTTTGGGTATGACAGCTGCCCCTATTTAATCATCCTGAACCTGAATGTACGAGTAACAAAGATTTTTTTGGACATTCAAGGTGGAAGAGGATTAAATATCAGAATACCTAAAATTTTGACCAAGAATGCAGATGACAATGATATGATATGCGATGCGAAGATGTAAGACAAAAGTTATAACGTTGCTGGGAAGGAAAAATGACACTACTGGGGATTATACACATGACTGGAGTACAGACCACCCGTAGGATCCTCTCTTGAGTGGAGCCAGACGACAACTGTCTACAAGTCCTAAGATGACTCGAAATCTTTGAACAAAATTTCACTTTGAGGAATCTACTGCCGAGATCTAAAACCTCATTTGGAAATACCTTCTGTTGGTGTATCAAAACGAACCGGAAATCTACTGCCGAGATTCTGGAACGAAAACAAATTCTTCCGAAGTCTACCGGAGATCTAACTGCCGAGATGACCAGAGAATCTAAAAAAATGGAATACCTTCTGCTGAGGTATACTAAATGAACCAAAAATCTACTGCCGAGATCTTAGAAAGAAAAAGAAATTTGTCGAAATCTGCTCGAAGTCTACTGCCGAGATTACCAGAGAAATCTAAGAATGAAATACCTTCTGCCGAGGTAATCAAAATGAAGTTCCTACTGCCGAGGATTAAACTGATGATACATCCGTTGCCAAATCTTCTGCCGAGATTTAACTGAGGATGCCATTGTCGAGATCATGAAAAGTAAATACCTTCTGTCGAGGTAGACTGGAAATATTCTGCCGAGACTTTCCAGAAATAAAAGGAATCACCTGTTGTCAAACCTTCTGCCGAGATTTAACTAAGAATGCCATTGAATAGAACTCTCACCATACTTCCCTTCTTCTGAAAGAGACAGCCATATGATGGAGAAACAACTTCACGCTCAAACTTCTCAACTTGTATGGAAGAGATAGCCATTTGACGGAAATTGGAAAATTCTCAACAAACTTCTCAATTTGTCTGGAAGAGATAGCCATTTGTTGGAACAGATAAAGGAGATTCATATCAAACTTCTCAACGTGTCTAGAAGAGATAGCCATTTGATAGAACATTCATCATACTTCCCTTCTTCTGAAAGGGATAGCCATATGATGAAAAACAACTTCACGCTCAAACTTCTCAACTTGTATGGAAGAGATAGCCATTTGACGGAAATTGGAAAATTCACAACAAACTTCTCAACTTGTCTGGATGAGATAGCCATTTGACGGAAATTGGAAAATTCTCAACAAACTTCTCAACTTGTCTGGAAGAGATAGCCATTTGTTGGAACAGATAAAAGAGATTCATATCAAACTTCTCAACGTGTCTAGAAGAGATAGCCATTTGATAGAACATTCATCATACTTCCCTTCTTCTGAAAGGGATAGCCATATGATGAAAAACAACTTCACGCTCAAACTTCTCAACTTGTATGGAAGAGATAGCCATTTGACGGAAATTGGAAAATTCACAACAAACTTCTCAACTTGTCTGGATGAGATGCCACTTGTTGAAAATTGGGATCACGACAAACTTCCCACCTTGTCTGGATGAGATGCCATTTGCCGAAAATTGGAATCACGACAAACTTCCCACCTTGTCTGGATGAGATGTCATTTGTCGAACAAACTTCTCACCTTGTCTGGATGAGATGCCATTTGTTGAAAATTGGGATCACGACAAACTTCCCACCTTGTCTGGATGGGATGCCATTTGCCGAACAAACTTCTCACCTTGCCTGGATGAGATGCCATTTGTTGAAAATATAAAGAATCACGACAAACTTCTCACCTTGTCTGGATGGGATGCCATTTGCCGAACAAACTTCTCACCTTGTCTGGATGAGATGCCATTTGTTGAGAATATAAAGAATCACGACAAACTTCTCACCTTGTCTGGATGAGATGCCATTTGCCGAAAATTCATCATACTTCCCTTCTTCTGAAAGAGACAGCCATATGATGAAGAAACAACTTCACGCTCAAACTTCTCAACTTGTATGGAAGAGATAGCCATTTGACAGAAATTGGAAAATTCTCAACAAACTTCTCAACTTGTCTGGAAGAGATAGCCATTTGTTGGAACGATAAAAGAGATTCATATCAAACTTCTCCGCCGAACAGGGGAGATGCCATTTGATAGAACAGAAACCTTGCTGAGGATGAACAAACTGTTCGAAAAGAGAATGCCATCTGTTGATTTACTGGGAAATCCATGGATAATAAACAAGCTTCTCAAATAAGGAGACTGCCACTTGTTGATTCCACTTAGAAGTTCAAGGACGAAACAAGCTTCTCGAATAAAGAGACTGCCACTCGTTGTCAGGTGTAAATACTCCAAGAGAATGTTGCAACAACACTGCTGGAGAACAAAACTTTGTCTTCAACGGGGAACCTTCAATAAATTCCTTCTAGAAGACAAAGCATTAAAAGGTGCAAAATAAATGCACTTTCCATTTGGAAATCCAATTATCAAAATTGTCAAAGACCAAATTCAATCCAGGAAAGAGTTGGAAAGAAACTGTCAAGCAAAATGCTAACCCATGAGGAATGAACTCAACTGGGTATTTAGCCTATCCAAATGTGGAAAGGAGAACTAAAGCAAAAGTCATCCACGAGGGTAAAATCTCAGTGGGGAATTAGAAAGAATGTACATTTTCTGCCTAAGGCTGACAACTCTATTTGGAGAGAGACACACCACTTGGGCATAAACACGACCAAGGTAGATGAAGTATGCATTAATGAATGCAACATGAATATGAATATGAATCATATATGATGTACATGTATGTATATGTGTTATGTTTATGCTGACAGCCAAACAAAATAGACACAAGAGGTGAACTGGTGATGAAATAAACATCACAACAAACGGATACTCGACCAATCTCGTCAAAGTGGAGACATCCCTGGAGATAGGGTAGAGAGCCATCCACGAAATAAAGTCCTGTTTACAAAGCTCAAATCTATTTCAGGAGAGGAATACACTTCATTCGGGAAATAAACCCAGACAAGTCTTCTAACCTCAACATCTATCAGAAGGAAGCAACCAAACAAACAATGTTTGCTTAGGATGAAGTAGAATTGTACTCCGTTGGGGAGAGAAAGTCAGATTCAGCTGGAGAAGCTTGAATCAAGGCTCAAATGGGGATACTAGACTTAGTATCTCACTTGAAGCACTAATTAGTAAAAACATCCACGAAAGTACTAAGTCATGCCCCTGACATATCAAAGCAACTTAGTGTGAGGACCCCGTTATCTGGAGGTACTTGCAAGGTATATCCCAAGAGCGTCTTGCTTTGGGGAACACGTGATCATGCGCCCACAAAATGGTTTGTGAGAAGAGATCATCTCAAGAGGATTTTATAGAAGATTTAGCATTCACGATGCCCCAGTGTCTTCAAACTCTTGTTGAGATTCGTCGAATCTCGACGTCACTTGGCTCAAACGAGTCTTCAATGCTTGTCTTCTAGGGATAGTCAGACTGTGTAAGCACAAACTGGGAAATGACTTGCCCCTGTTTAGCAAAGTCTTCAAATAATCTGCTCCTGTCTGGCAAAGTATTAAGGAAACTTGCCCCTGGCTGGCTAAGTTTTCAAGGAACTTGCCCCTGGCTGGCAAAGTATTCAAATAACATGGCCCTGTATGGCAAAGTCTTCAAGCAACATGCCCCTGTCTAGTAGAGTCTTTAAGCAGAATGCCCCTAGGGATGATCATTCTTTGAAATGGTTGTTCGACTACTCATCAGAGTTTCAAGTCTCAAGAGATTAAGCTCATCGCTGGTACTCATACATAGGCTTCTATGATATCAAGCAAATGCTAACAAGCAAAAAAACTGTTAAAGTTGAGACTGCTAATGCAACACACATGTTCGTCTCAAAGCTTTTCTTGTTTTTTTGTTTTGAAAGATTTTCACAATAGCCTGTGACCGAATCACTAGCTAGGATGTGATATTTATTTTTATAAAGCCAACAAAACTTTTGAGCAAAGCTCGTGGGAGTCGGGAAACACTTTCTCATCGAGTGTGCTTTCAAAATAAACCCTACTTCAATTAGGACTTTTGAGGGTTGTAATGTGGTTTGGTTCACGGTTTTTAGAAACAAAGGATAAAGGCTCAAAGTTTATTTGGTGCCCACCCACTCTCCGTGATGTTCTCCAATCCTAGGTTTAGCTAAATTGACACATCCATTTGTCTTGATAGCGTAGAGATGAAGATCCAAGGTTTGCTTGAAATGACAGTCGTCTTATTTGTCCTCTATGGATATCAGTGACCCCTTTGACTTTGGTATGGTGGTCACTAAATCGTAAGCATTTAGGTTGAGGATTGAAAGGCCTCTTCTAACTCGAATTTCTCTTTGGTCCCTGATTTTTTGCCTAAGTCTCCTTTTGGGTGTTTGACTTAGCGGGATTTTTTTTAAAAAAAAAATTAATGGAAGGCTGAAAGCTGTGACTGTCAAGTCTTTGATTGTAGTGGATTCCCTGATGGGATGTTTCATCTTATGATTTGACGGTGTAACCAGATTAACTGAACACTACCCTGCCCCAGGTTAAGCACAAAGGGTTTTGAAATATCTGAAAGAAACTCCTACTTCTAGGCTCGAAGTGGTTGACTAGGGATTAACTCCTTATTTCTCCAGTGTTTGGGAAATTGAAACAATGCCTATACATCGTCAGTAGGATTTTATTCAAAAGCATTCAACTAGAGAATTTGTGTTTTAATTTCGTCATCCTCCCTCCAATTCTCTGCCTAGGCAAGAGATGGGATAAATATTGGCATTATAAAGTTGAAAAAGCATTATGAGTGAATACGAATGGATTACTTCAAGACAAACATATTCATTGCAATAATCATTAAAAACAAATAAGTTCTTACATGCCAAAACAAATGCATTAACAAACAAAGAAGAATACATATGAAAAGTAGTGAACAAGCTAATCATCTGAGAAGATAAACTCCGGAGCATCAAACGATCATATGCGTAGAGGAACTTGTTCCATGCTCCAACAACAAACTGACTTGGACAAGGACTTTCTTGAATTTTCTATCAGTACAAAAGCACTCCGTCCACAGATGGGATTCCTCCATTGAAGGCTAATACCCCGTAGTTGATCATCTCTTGAACCTTTTCCTGGAAGACTTTGCATTCTTCAATCGGATGTCCCAGTGCTCCATTATGAAACTCACATCTGGTATTTGGATTGATCCCACAGGGTCGAGACCTCGTGGCTCTAGTCTTCCTGGGTGTCATTATTGAGTTCCGGGTAAAATGAGACCACAATTGACTGTAAGTCATTGGGATTGGGTCAAACTTGTGGGCCGCTCCTTCAGGGCTGTTTGGAGACCTCCGCTGATTCTGACGCCGCTGACGAGTAGAAGTAGAATTTGACCGACGCTGAGAAATGACCAGATCTTTGACCAAAGAAATCAGTCGCCCTCTATCAATCTTCAAACGGTGAATCTCTTCTTGGAGTTCAATGTTCTCCTGCACAAGGTTGTCTACTATGGTCTTCATTGTAGTCGAGAATATTCCCATATGATTCCTAAAAGTCATGACTTCATTTCTAAGCTCTCTATTTTCCTGCTCAAGTTGGTCCATCTTTCTCTTGTGACTGGTCGAGTACAGTTGACTGACGATGAATAAGACACGTGTGAGTTGGATTGTTGGAAGATGATATGCAATGCAAGTGCAAAATGTAAATGGTATGCGAATGAATGCAAAGCTCAGAGTGCTCAAAATCACAAACATAAATAGCTCCAGAATTGGTTATAAAGGCAAGGTGTTGGATCCAAGGTACAAGAGCAGCTTGGAATCTCCTAACTGGTAAGCCTTAAGTGGAGAGTTCTAAATTCTTTACCCATAACGCTCACTCACAGGGTAGCTTCTATGGTGATGGTATAAGGATACTCAAGGTCACGGACGTTTATTGTACTAACGCCCCGCCGCATGCTAGCTGCATTGTGACGATAATGACGATAAAGTCTACCTTGAGTGGAGTTCTCATGCTAGGCGTGCAAGGAGAGAGTCCTCGGAGTCTAACATTACACAACTACCAAAATTGAAACAGGTTCTAGGAGGTCCCAGAATCACAGCCCTTTCGTGAATCAGGTCACGCGACAGGCTAGCTGCGTTGTGACAAGATCTACGAAAAGTCTAACTATCTGGGGGAGCTTTCATGCTAGGCGTGCAAGGAGCGAGTCCTTGGAGACTAACACTAATAACATCCAAATCTAAACTTAGGTGTTCCCTCTTCTTTTTCAAAACTCAAGTACAAAGCTTCACCCGTGATATCTCGAGATCCAACAGGAAGATATAATGAGCAAATAATAAAAAAGGAAGCAATAGATAAAATATCAACAGTAAATAAAGAAGACAATCAAACAAGTCATCAAACAAACGCGAACTATCCTAAGCTAGGCTCGACTCTCTTATGCATAAAGCAAAGTCTCCAGCAGAGTCGTCAGCTGTCGTACCTCGAAAAATACGATCCTAAAACAAACAACAGAGTCGCCACCTAATTCTATTTATTCTACGAGAGAAAAGGAATATATAGACACAACCTAAATAAAGGATAAGAATGGTCAACGAAACCACTATTCTAAGTTCGGGAGTCAGTTACGCAAAGGGAAGGTGTTAGGCACCCCTCACGTCCGTTGTACTCAACGGGAACCTCTTAGTCTAATTTGCGCTTAAAATGTTAACTTGTCGTTATTGTCTTCTTTTACTGATTAAAGTTTGTTAATATTTTTAATTATAATTTGTTATGGGAAAATGTTAAGTTTTTTATTATTGTGCTCGCGAAGGATAAAAATCCCCGTGCCTACGTATTCCCTTGTGCAATGGGAAAGTCAGAGCTTCGTAGTTCGTGCTACTACGATTTGTGTTTTTTATTGAACGACCGTTTGAAAATGATTTCTACCGCTAAGCGTTGGCTTATTTGCTCGCGATAGGAGGCTGAAACGCTAGCTTGTTTGCGAGATAGAGAGATTTAAACAGTGTTCATTTTGAGAAAAGATATTTGATCTTTGTTAAGGGTGTTTTAAACGAAAGGGCGAATGAACCATCGCGTGGGGCTAGCCCAGTTGCGGTCCGATCCGGAACGTGCGGAGTGCTAGACTCCGGAGTTCCGTCTTTCGATAATTAATTATAAAAATGATTTGAATTGGTTGGTAAGTTTTAATTTGTATTTGAAAGAAAGAGACAAGTCGTCATCTTTAAGAGAAGTATCTCACCTATTCTAACACAAACGTTTGAGAAATGAGAAATCGAAAGATGCTTTAAACTTAGATGTAAGATCGACAAGCAATGCCACATTCTTTCTTTGAGAATAAATAAAATCGGAAGAAGCTTTAAACTTGGATATGAGTATCGACAAGCAATGCCACGTTCTTCCTTTGAAAGTAATCGTTTGTAAGATTTTTGTTTGTGTTTGCGGGGATAGGAGGAACAACTTTCCTATGGAGATGAATCATGCCTGATCCTTTAAGATTGTTGAATTGTTTTGAATACGAATGATGATTGAACCATCGCGTGGGGCTAGCCCAGTTGTGGTCCAATCCAGAACGTGCGGAATGCTAGACTCCGGAGTTCTGTTTTCGTATTGAATTAATAAGATAGTTTGAATATTTTGATATACGAATGGTGATTGAACCATCGCGTGGGGCTAGCCCAGTTGCGGTCCAATCCAGAACATGCAGAATGCTAGACTCCGGAGTTCCTTTTTCGTAATTTAATTTAAATGAATTGAATTATTTTTTATACGAATGATGATTGAACCATCGCGTGGGGCTAGCCCAGTTGCGGTCCAATCCAGAACGTGCGGAATGCTAGACTCCGGAGTTTTGTGTTCGCACGCTCCGTCTCTCTTAGATTTCCTTGTTTGTACGCACGGCGGAGGTTTGTTTGGTACGATGGTGGTTCGGTTGCGATCGGCGATTTCAAGGTTCAAGGTCCATACTCAGTTTTCTCGCGGTTTCTGTTTGAATCGCTCTTCGCTTTCACCCGCGATTTGGTCGGTTCGACGAGCTTTTTGTTGTTGTATGTTTTTGTGGTTTTCAGCGGTGGTGGCGAATCGTGTTCGGATTTGGGTTACCGGCGTTTTGTTGTTTCTGTTTGCAGGTAGTGGTTGGAGATGAACGTGGGTTTGCGTGATGGCTTGAGATGAAAGGGTGTTTTTTCGGAAGTGTTTTTCCAATTTCAGATTCGTGAAGCCTCAAAATTTTGGTTCGGTGGTTGCCGTAGTATCGACGGTGGTGCCTGTTTGAAGGTTGAGGAGTGTGGGGATAAAAGGGGAGGGCTTGGTTACGTTGGTGTTGTTGATGTTTATGAGAAGGGAGGTTGTGGTGGTTGATGAAGGAAAAGAATGAGAGGATTGGTCTTGTTGTGAGAAAAGAAAGGTTGTTGCCGTGTCCTTTCAATGAAGGAAAGAAAAAGGTTCCCCTCTAAGGTTTTTGTTGGTTTTTTTTTGTTGTCTTTTGGAGTGGATGTGAATCCGTCCATTTTATGAAGATTCGTCAGAGGTTTTTTAAATGTTTTCCTTTTGTGAGGAACTGATGAAGAAAATAAAGGTCCGGAAAATCCCTTTTCTTTGCCAGAATTTTCTTGTCTAAATTGAGCTATAATTATAGCTGTTGATGTTATTTTTCCCCTTTCTTTGTGTTCAGCCTGACCCTTCATATTTGCAGGTTTGACTTGATTTCATTTTAGTGAAAGAAACAGGCTGGAGTGATGTTGGAGTGTTGTTGGAGTGTTGCAGTGTGTTGTTGGGGTTATGTGAACCAAGTTTTGAAAACTAGTTACGTATGAACTAAATGCTGTTAAATCAACTAAATATTTGATTCAAATAAAATCAAACTTTGTAACAAATTTAAATAAAATAAATAATAAAATAAATAAAAAACTAACTAGCAAAAGTCATAAACAAAAATTAAATTTAAACTGAAATTATAAACTAAAACTCAAAATCAATCTTAAATTAAAAATCAAGTTTAACTGAATAATAACTAGTTAATAAAAAATCTAAGTTTTTTTTTTTAAAACCAATTCTTAGTCTACATGTTAAATTAAAATTCTAAAATTATCTAATAAAACTAAACAAATTCTAAGTCTAATTAAAATGAATTATTTACCTAAACATAAGAAAGAATAATTATAAAATGAGGCGAGATAAATAAATTCTAAAAATTGAATCAAACTCTAAAGTATAGATTAAAAATGATTAAAAAGAGACGATCCTTCTAATTTAAGAATCGAAACAAAATTTTAAAATAAAACGAGACATGAAATGGTAAAATGTATGGTTAATGAAATGTTTAACTTAAAAAACGCAAATGGATCGATTTCGAACATTGACAAAATGTGTCCAAAAATGAACAAAAATTGAAAAATTTCTGGTCAAATTTTTGGGTATGACAAGACCAGCATTGGAGATTAAGTCAATTACCTCAGTGCATTCCAAGGCATTGCTACCCAGCTCTCTTTCCAGAGCCACCCTTCTTTGATAGACATACTTCCACTTGCTTACACTGGAGACATGGTGGAAGGACACATTGTCCAGGGGTGCCTCAGGGACAGCAGTGGCAGTCCTAGGAGGTGCTGGTTTCTTTCTGGGTTGAGATGTTGGGACATCCTCCTCAACATCAAAGTCAGATGGAGTTGTAGCGTTCCTCTTCTGGGTGCTTACCTTACTCCATTGTTTTGTAGGTCCAAAAGCAGCTTTGATCTTGTCCTTCTTGGGAGTTAACTGTCTCTTCTCAGGAGTTGCATAAACAGCTTGCTTCTTATTCTTCCAAGCCCTAAGCCTCTTGGCTATGCTGGGATTAACAGAAGCTATGATCTCTGTGTCAGAGTCATCATCCAGATTTTCAACTGGTGGAGGTTGGGAAGCCTCATTTTCAGCAGCTTGATCATCAGGAGCTTGATCATCAGTAGCTTTATCATCAGTGGCTTTATCATCAGTAGCTTTATCATCATCATTTGGGGCTTTGTCCTGGCCCTCAGTTGTTTCAACATTTCTTGGGACATCCTGTGGAGCAGGTATGTCCTCTTCAACTTGGTTGATTGGGTCATCTTGTGGAGCAGGCATACTGTTCAGGGGAACAAACACCCCAGACACAACCCTTTGTTCTGCCAGGATCCTGGTTACAAGCTGTTTGATTGATGCGTCCACGTACGCAGAGGCTTTGGGAGTGCTGGAAGATGAAGGAGTTCCCTTGCTTTTGCTGAAGACTGGCTCCTTAGGTCTTCTTGCATGGGGAGTCCTGGGCTTTTGAGCAATGGGAATGCTTCCTATGATCACATTAATAGGTGTAGCGTCCATTGGTACTATAGATATTGGAGTTGCGTTCACTATGTCTTCTTAAGTGAGACCCTCATCAATGGAGTTAGGGTTCTGATGTTGAGACATTTTTTCGATTGTAGAGGAAATGTTGAAAGGTTTGATAGATTTGGATGAGTTTAGAGATTCAGCTGTAGCATGCAAAAAGTTCAGTGGTGCTAATGAGAATGTGAGGAGTTGAAAGCACGTTTGTACATATATAAAATCCGTTGCTATTGGAATTTTTAAGATTGGAATACAAACAGTTATTGGCTAGACTGGTGCTGCCATCTGGTGATCATGTCATACGATGTCATGAGACATGCTGGCACTTCTCCATAATTGCTATATGTCACATATGCAGATTCCCAATTTACCCCTTAGGTTTTCAAATTGGGTAGCATCCAAAGCCTTAGTAAATATGTCAGCTAATTGCAGCTCTGTGGCTACATGCTCTAATGTGATCACCTTCTCCTCCACAAGGTCTCTGATGAAGTGATGTCTGATATCTATGTGCTTAGTCCTGCTGTGTTGGATAGGATTTTTGGAGATATTAATAGCACTTAAATTGTCACAGTACAATGTCATGACATCTTGTGGGACATTGTATTCTGTGAGCATTTGTTTCATCCATACCAGCTGTGAACAACTGCTACCAGCTGCAATATATTCAGCTTCAGCAGTGGATAAGGACACACAATTTTGTTTCTTACTGAACCAAGAAATCAAATTGTTCCCTAGAAAGAAGCATCCTCCTGATGTACTCTTTCTATCATCAGCACTTCCAGCCCAGTCAGCATCACAAAATCCAGTGAGGATTGGTTCACAACCATGAGAGTACATTATGCCATAGTCACAAGTACCATTTACATATTTCAAGATCCTCTTAACCTAGTTTAGATGGCTCACTTTTGGTTCAGCTTGATACCTTGCACACACACCTACTGCAAAAGCTAAATCTGGTCTGCTAACTGTAAGATATAGTAGACTTCCAATCATGCTTCTGTACAAGCTTTGGTCCACACTCTCACCTTTGTCATCCTTTGTCAGTTTTAAATGGGTGGGGGCAGGTGTTCTCTTGTGACTTGCATTGTCCATCCCAAACTTCTTGACAGTGTTCTTTGCATACTTGCTTTGGGATATGAACATGGAGTCCTCCATCTGTTTGATTTGTAGTCCAAGGAAGTAACTTAGTTCTCTCACTAGGCTCATTTCAAACTCAGACTCCATTTGAGTCACAAAATGTTTAACCATCCTGTCTGACATCCCACCAAACACTATGTCATCCACATATATCTGAGCAATCATAACCTTTCCCTCTTCATCCTTTACAAATAGGGTTTTGTCTATTCCTCATTTCCTGTATCCATGTTTAATGAGAAAAGTGGTCAGTCTTTCATACCATGCTCTGGGAGCTTGCTTTAGACCATACAGGGCCTTCCTCAGCTTATATACATGGTCTGGACAGCTTGGATCAACAAATCCCTTTGGTTGCTCTACATATACTTCCTCATTAAGGTACCCATTTAGGAAGGCACTTTTAACATCCATCTGAAATAGTTTGAATTTTAGGATGCAAGCAATTCCTAGGAGTAGTCTGATTGATTCAAGTCTTGCTACTGGTGCAAAAGTTTCATCAAAATCTACCCCCTCAATTTGTGTATATCCTTGAGCTACAAGCCTAGCCTTGTTTTTTGTAACTACTCCCTGCTCATTAGACTTGTTTTTGTACACCCACTTAGTACCAATCACATTAATGTCATCAGGCCTAGGAACAAGATCCCATACTTCATTCCTTGTAAACTGGCCTAATTCTTCCTGCATAGCAGAGATCCAATACTCATCATTCAGAGCTTCCTTGATGTTCTTAGGTTCTATATTTGAAACAAAGCAGGAGCCTGAGATCATCTCTCTTGATCTAGTGATGACACCACTGTTGGGATCACCAATTATCAGTTCTTTAGGATGATCTTTCTGGATTCTGATGGAGGGAGGTTTGTTTGATTGCTCTGACCTTGCCTCAGTTAAAGTGAAGTCAAGATTATCACTTTCTATTTCAACTTCAGTTTGATTGTCAGCAGATGTTCCAACATCATCAGCAATATCTGTCTTTGCATAGGTATCATCAATAATCACATTTATTGACTCCATTATAACCTTGGTTCTGGAGTTAAATACTCTGTAAGCTCTGCTATTTATGGAGTATCCAAGAAATATCCCTTAATCACTCTTTGGGTCCATCTTTCTTCTTTGATCCCTATCAGCCAGAATGTAGCACTTACTTCCAAATACATGAAAGTACTTGACTGTAGGTTTTCTACCCTTCCAGACTTCATAAATGGTGGATAAAGTTCCCTTTCTTAGTGTGACTCTATTGTGGATGTAACATGTTGTGTTCATAGCTTCAGCCCAAAAATAGAGGGGTAACTTCTTGGCATGAATCATGGCTCTAGCTGACTCCTGAATAGTTCTGTTTTTCCTTTCAACAATCCCATTTTGTTGAGGGGTGATGGGAGAAGAATACTCATGGTTGATCCCTTCTGAAGAACAGAAGTCTGAGAATTTTTTATCTCAAACTCCTTTCCATGATCACTTCTTATTCTGACCACACAGCTTGCTTTTTCTCTTTGGATCCTTTGGCACAGATCTTTAAATACCTCAAACACATCAGACTTTTCTTTGATGAAGCTTATCCAGGTATATCTTGAGAAGTCATCAACAACCACATAGGCATATCTTTTTCCACCAAGACTCTCTACCTGCATTGGTCCCATAAGGTCCATGTGCAATAATTCCAAGACTTTGGAAGTTGTTAGATGTTGAAGCTTTGGGTGTGACATCTTGGTTTGCTTGCCTATTTGACATTCACCACACACTTTACTTTCATCAATCTTAAGTCTTGGGATCCCTCTTACAGCCTACATAGATATGATCTTCTTTATTCCTCTGAGATGGAGATGACCCAGTCTTTGATGCCACAACTTCACTTCTTCTTCTTTGGCTAAGGAACAAGTAGATGTGAGGCTGAAATCTTGGGGTTCCCACATATAGCAGTTGTCTTTTGATCTGGCTCCTCTCATGACAACTTTCTGTTCTTTATCAGAAACTATGCACTCAGTTTTGGTGAAGTTGACAATGTAACCTTGGTCACATAACTGACTTATGCTGATCAAGTTAGCAGTTAATCCTTTTACCAACAGCACACCATCTCGACTTGGTACACCTGAGCAGTCCAGGATCCCAACTCCCTTGATTTCCCCCTTTGCTCCATCTCCAAAGGTTACATAGCTGGATGAGTGTGACTTTAAGTCTACCAACAGATTCTTCAGTCCAGTCATGTGCCTTGAACAACCACTGTCAAAATACCAGTCTTCCTTAGCAGATACTCTGAGAGATGTGTGTGCTATAGAGGCAACAACCTACTTGGACCATTTGTGCCTGTTGTGAGGTTTCCTTTGATGCATCTGCCCTGGGTAGTGTCCATCTCTAGAGTTCCAAGGTTGCCTGATGAACTTTTTCTTAGGCATGTACTAGTAGCTTTGATCAGTATAAAGACTAGATTTAGGTATCCAAATTTTCTTGGTGACCCCTGTCTTCTGCTTAGGAGGGTGTTGGGAACTCTGATTGGGGTATCCATGTAGTTTGTAGCAAAAAGGTTTGATGTGACCAAACCTTCCACAGTGATGGCATCTCCATTTTTTATATTTCTTTTTCATCATGTTTTTGTCATGATGTTGAGACATCTGCTTGAACATCTTGTTTGACTTCATGAGGTTTGGAGTTGTTTGGCTGGTGCTAGCCTCAAAGTTTTGAGCTTTATTAAATCCCAGCCCAGTCCTATCCCCTGAGTGCTTGTTGTTGTTGAGAATGGCATCCAGTGTGTTTGAGCCACTGTTCAGCATTCTGACAGATTTGGACATATGCTCCATTTTGGAGTTGAGTGGGCTGACTTCATTTTCCAAAGTGTCAATGATTTCTAGATGACTTGCCTTTTCAGCCTTTAATTCCTCAATCTGCTTCTTCTTCTGTTTATTTTCCATGCATACTTCAGTGCTCCTTTCACACAGCATCCTGTAAGATGTTTCAAGCTCTTCAAATGTCAGATCCTCATCACTAGATCCCCCTTCAGTTTCACATACTCCAGCTAGAGCAGTGATGTGCTTTGCAGATTCTTCTTCTGTCTCACTACCTGAGTCTTCATCTGACCAGGACACAGAGAGACCTTTCTTTTGCTTCTTTAGATAGGTTGGACATTCACTTCTAATGTGTCCATAACCGTCACATCCATGACATTGGATCCCTTTTCCTTGGTTAGTCTTCTCATCATAGTTTGACCTTCTATTAGAGTCATAAGGTCTTTTATTCTCAAAGGTTGAGTTTCTTCCACTTGGTCTGGGCCTGTTGTCCATTCTTTTGAGAATTTTGTTAAATTGTCTCCCAAGCATAGCAATTGAATCTGATAAGTTGTCCTCAGAGCCTGCTTCATGACTTTCTTCTACCTTATCAGTGTTTGAGACCAGGGCTATGCTTTTGTTTTTCTTCACAATAGTATCATTCATTCCAATCTCAAAGGTTTGAAGGGAACCAATGAGCTCCTCAACCTTCATTGTGCAGATGTCCTGAGCTTCTTCTATGGCAGTGACCTTCATGTCAAACCTCTTTGGCAGTGATCTGAGAATCTTCCTTACCAATTTTTCATCACTCATCTTCTCTCTCAAGGCACCAGAAGTATTAGCAATCTCCAGGATGTTCATGTAAAACTCATGAATGGTCTCATCTTCCTTCATCCTCAAGTTCTCAAACTTGGTGGTGAGAAGTTGAAGTCTTGACATCTTCACCTTTGATGTTCCTTCATGAGTAGTTTTGAGGGTGTCCCAAACATCCTTGGCTAGCTCACAGTGATGCACAAGCCTAAATATGTTCCTGTCAATGCCATTGAACAAGGCATTTAAGGCTTTGGAATTTCCAAGTGCTGACTCTTCTTCCTCCTTGCTCCACTCTTCTTCAGGCTTCATCACTTTTGCCCCATCCTTATTATCTTTGACAGGGTGCTCCCATCCTTTGTTAACTGCTTTCGAAGCCCTGCTATCAAGTGATTTCAAGAATGCTACCATTCTTGGCTTCCAGTAATCATAATTGGATCCATCCAAGATAGGTGGTCGATTCACAGATCCTACATCTTTGTCCATGTTCCCAAAATTTGCAGTCCCTAGATCTCACCCAGTTAAACAGGCAGGGTGTCTGCTCTGATGCCAATTGAAATTCTGGGATCAGATATGTGATGTCGAATCAGATGTTTAGAGACTGAAATCCTAAACAAAAATTAATGAGCTAGTAAATGAAATAACACAGGAAATTGTTAACCCAGTTCAGTGTATCTCCACACTTACATCTGGGGGCTACCAAGTCAGGAAGGAAATCCAATATAAGTAATATTAATTATGGAGTTAAACCAATCAGTTTAATCCTTCACTTAATATCTACCCAAGGTAATTTCTACCTAAGACTCAACTTAGATATGAGTACCTACTCACTCCCCCTCAATCACACAGTGATCTTTACAATGATTAATAAATTTGAAGTCACACTTCAGACACACCAGCTTGATCTTACTTAAAAGTTTCAATCAAGACACAATTCACTTTTTGCTTAAAAGCTCATAAAGTGACAAACAATTAAAACCTGCTTAAAATTAACTAGCTTCACTAACACCCTTGACAGTCTTCTTAAATTCGTGATTTTTTCTTGAGTGGTTCAGTTTCTTAAATAGATGCTTGGTTTGTGGGCTTTTTGCAAATTATTTAGGCTTTGATAAATCCCACAATCATCTCCTTGAATTAGGGTGAGTTAGTTTGTTATCTCCTTGAATCAAGGTGAGTTAGTTATTCTGTTACATTGGAACCAGATAACTAAGCTTCCTAAATATGCGCCTTGGAGTGCTTATCCTTCTACAATTAATTCCAGATATTTTCTCCTGATTTTAATCACTTCTGTTACGCATCATTTAAGTCAGATAGTAGGTTTGCAATGTCACAACATCTGGTGTGACATCCTAATGTCTTGAACTAAGTTCATAACTTTTACTTTGTTTGTCAATGTCACAGCATCTGGTGTGACATCCTGCACTAAGTTCATAACTTCTTGTTTGTCAAAAATTCTGCCAATTTCTAACATCTACAAGTTAAAGTAAAATGGACAATTAATGCAATTAAACAACACCACAAGCAAGAAAAACAAAAAACAAAAATACTGAGAAGGAAACACACAAAAATATTGCATTGATCATAATTTTCAGCAGACTATCATGTTTTACACTTCAAACTTTAAATCATCTAATTTCTACTTATTTCCTACCTTAATCATCAATTTATACTCATAAAAGGAGACTCAACGATTAGAAATAAACAAAGATGCAAGTGATAAGAAAAGCAACAAAATAACCCGATAGCAGGGACATGCATTTATGCAACAATAATCTCTACCTTTTTTATGCTTGTCAAGGTTTAACTTGAAATTTAGTCGACCTCTGAGTAACATGTATAACTCCTGTTCCGGACTGGGCCTCTAAGTCAAGGTCGGATAGAGGCCCAATCAGTCTGGCAGAGGCCCAACCCGATGGGCAAAAGGTTCACATCGTCGGGCACACACACGACCCACCAGCTGGTAGTAGGGGAGACAACGTCTCCCCCACATATGACATGTCACCCAACTGTCCACTATTATCTCCTAGAATATAGGGGTAGTTGGACCAAGGGCAAGACCACATGCTGGGTCTTACACGCTCCTACGCATTCCTTGGCAGTTCTTCCTTGGGCCTAGCTGATCCAGCCCAAGAAAGAATCTTGGCCCATCGCTGGGGGCACACTATAAATACCCTCTCTCATTAGAGGGCAAACCTATTATTGTTATTATATTGTACCCATACTAACTTAAGCATCGAAGTGCCTTACAGGTACACCCCCACCTTCTCTCAATCAATTGTCACGCTCGTCGTTCAACACCTAGAAGGCCCTTATGATCAGGTAAGATCAACTCCCCTGAAACATTGCACACAAACAATTCACAACATTAAAACGCATAAAACAATTATAGACTCATTATAACTTATCCCCCTTTGACAGCATCAAAAAGAGATAGTTCGAAATGTGTCCAAAAACTATGAAAACAACCACTAACATATAATTATAAAGAACATATGAGCTAAACAACTTATAAGCATATACAACAACCATGATCACATATTCAACGAAGATAAACATCTCACAAGCAACATAATGCAAATAGACATGCAACACAATAATTCAATTACTAACAATTAAGTGATAAAACATGTAAATCTAGGTATGCATTAACAATAAAACAATACATGAACAATTAATCAAATGTTATAATTAACCTAATTAGTAATACACATTTAAAATACTTAAATGCAAGTAAGAACAATCAAAGACATATGCTAGATATGAATTAGTGAGATATGGAGGAAATAAGAAAACTAATGCATAACTCTAGCACAAAACACATATAATGATACAAGGATTAGAGACATACCATTGTTGTAACACTCGAGCCAGAATAGGGCCAAGAGTGGATATAATACTCGAGGACAAAGAGGGCATAGAGTTTTCACTGAATTCACATCGAAATGAGAGGGGTCCTGAGGTTGTGCAGAGATGGGATTGCATAGTTGAATGAATGCTTATAAGGATTGATTGGTTCTACCTATACCAACAGGGTTCATCTTCTTTTTGGTAGCTTAACAAATAAGAACTCCATAGTTAAGGAAATTTGACTTGGAGTAATATTTGGATGGGTGGACATTTGGGAGGTGTCCCAGAAAGCATGTGAGTAAGGACAAAGCATGTTGAAAAGACACGTGTTGGTTTGTGAGGTCAATCGGTAATCTTGAAAGCAATTTGGGGCATTACAATTGTAGGTTTGTAAATACTAAAATTTTCTACAAGATAGTGTTAATGCAATTAAAATATATATATAGAAAACGAAACTAAAAACCAAAAGCCCATTATACTTAAGGCAAGAAGAGTCTAAGACTCTCAATTCCCTACAAATATTATGGAATGATTCCGATGACAATGGTTTTATAAAAATGTCATCAAGCTAACTTTTGGTGTCAATGTAATAAAAAATAATGTATCCTTTCTCCATGTGATCTCTTAGGAAATGGGTTCGGATCTCAATGTGTTTATTCCTTGAGTGTAGTACTGGATTCTCAATAAGTCTTATAGTACTAGTATTATCGCATTTAATTGGAACGCAACCGAGTTTTAAATCTTAGTCCAATAATTATTTCGTAAGCCATAATACTTGCACATAACAACTAATGATGGCTACATATTCAGCCTTGGCAGTAGAAATAACAACACTATGTTGTTTCTTAGTATGCGAAGAAACTAAGCAGCTTCCAAATAAGTGGCAAGTACCACTAGTACTCTTCCTATCCAACTTTCACCCCACGAAATAAGAATTATAATATCTTATTACGGTATAAGAACTTCCTTTAGGATACCAAAGACCATGATTCACTAAGGGAAAATTGGCAAATTATGACGGTTAATTTTGGAAGATTACGGCGGTTATAACCGATGCAAGTTGCAAGTCACGACGGTTCCTCTTCCGTCGTAGAATTGTGCATCGCGAGGCTATTTTGCGATGGTTTGTAAAACTGTCACTCCAACTGTCGTAACATTCTGCGACGGTTTTGAAACTGCCTCTAATATATTATTACGACCGTTGTAACCGCCATAATTTTATAATATAAATATAATAAAAAAAATTGCAATGGTTATAACCGCCATAATTATATAATATATATAATAAAAACAAATTGCGACGGTTCTAACCGCCTTAATTATATAATATATTTAAGAAAAAATAGCTACTGTTGTAACCGCCATAATTATATAATATATATTTCATTAAAATTTGCAATGGTTTAGAACCACTGTTAATTTTTATTTTTATTTTTAATTTAAAAATTGCTACATTAATGACAGTTTTTAGTACTGCATAATTTGAGAAAACATAAGATATTGATGATATTCTTACCAAAAAAAGATATTGATATTTTATTATATGCTGGCACATACAAGAACTACAAAATAAATGACATAGCTCTCTAATATTTGACAAATCTAGTTCATTGATTTCAGTTCTCATACATATCACAACTGCTTCTTTCACTTCTGCCTCAACTTCCTCTGTCAAAATCTGTATTATGTTCCAGGATGAAGTAAAAATATTAAAATTTCAAAGTATGTGAAACTATATATTATTTGTTTAAAGAAGTGTCACACGTTCAAGACACTGTAATTCAGTTAAGTTAGGCAAAGATGGAGTATGTGCTTTACATAGATACAAACCAAGTTTAAACTACCAAGATTTAGAATAAATCAAAAGTATGTGATCTATTTATACGCAATGTAAAAGGGAAACAGTTGGTTGCACATGACTAAAAAATTGTATTCCTACCTCAGAGAAATCAAGCTTTGCGACGTTAATGTGATCACCCATCAACTTGATAGATCTTACATATTGGATGTTATCCTAATAAGTTCTGGAAAATGGCAACCATATCATTCCCGAACCCTCATGGCATGCATATTATTCAATTTTTGATATTTATCTAGACACCATCTTGCTAGTTCCCAATAGAAGAAATTTGTTATAAGGAAACCATTTGTATGTGTCTTAATGTGAATTTTAGAGTATCTTATTCTAAACTAATAAGAGAAAGTATAAGTTCTAAGGGATCGGATACTTGAAAAATTCATTTTAGATGATATAAATATTAAATAAAGGCATGTTTATCTAGGTATAATTTGATTGTGTAAACTAATATTAGTAGCTGCAAACTACCACTACTTGGTGACAAGCATAGCTTGGATGAAAATGAAGGAAAATTTAGAACCGACTACCAATAAAATGAATAATATATTGATGTGTTTAGCCAACCAAATAATTAGATTCAATTGATTATCATATTAAGAAAAATAAATAGATGATACTTTAGTGGACAATAATTCACCGGTCTACAAATAATGCGGCAGTCTAACTTGAAACTAAAAGCTAAAAGTAAACAATTATTTAATACCCATTCGAATATATTTAATTTTCATGTCTCACATTCATCAGTCTACTAACTTTCTATTTAAAATCAAAATTAACTTGGAGATGTCAAGTGGAACAAACCACTTACATATAAAAATGACATTATATCAACACTATCAAGTTTCAAAAGAACCACTTAAATTGTGACTTCTGATTTCTATTTTATATATATTTTGCATCAATATTTCATCTCATAACATTAGGAACAAATCAAAAAATAGAAAATATATAGTTAAAACTAAATGAATGGCAGAGAAAGTCATAAAGAGAAAATCAAACAAAATATGATATTCATGGATAGATATAGTATATTAACCAAGTTATGATATTTAGCAATATTGAGCAACTAAAATTATGAGTTATGAATTTCCATCATTTTGCACTTTATTCATAAATCAAATAGAATATGATATTGATAGATAGATATAGTTATAGTAATGCATCTACATAGATCGACATAGAGAGAAAATCAATGTGTGTACCTCATCTTGGTGTCGTATTCTGGGAATCCAAGAGGAATTAGAATCTGAAATTGAGATTTCATCGATTTGATTTTGAATCCTCATATGTTCTTCAATTTCTTCATAAGTATTCAGTCTCGATTAAGGTACTGGTGGTGGCACTAGTTCTACCACCTTCATCGGCATAACATGATGCAGCAAGTACACCTCTATTCTCCTTTGTACCATACATCGAAACACCAATACAAATCTACTACACATACAAACAGCAAGACAATGACTATGTAGACTGTACCAATTAGTTATAGTTTTGGATGAGCCATTGCCACCACCATTTTGGTTTTATGGAGCAGAAACAACATTATCAGAGATATCATTTCATCAGTAAGTATTCATGGCAAAAATACTCAATATTTCTAAATAGAAAAAACATCTCTGAGCGCACCTGCTAGCAGATTTCTTGAGCTCATCAAACATTTTGCGGGGAGAGAGGCATACCATTGCCAACTAAGGAGAAACTTTGAACACAAAGGGTGCCCCATAGCAACCTCCCTCCGCACATCATCAACATCAACAATAGTCCTAAGCTTCCTCTTAATTGGACTACATCTTTAGAATATGTGGAACTAAGGGTTCTCTCAAATAAAATGACATACTATTTATGCATAATATGAAACAAAGATATCAAACAGTTAGTGTACTACTACACAACTATTTACATTACAAATTATGTTAAATACTATTTCTGCTAGCACGAGGAAAATCCAAGAACAAATGACCCTAATGTATTCTGAGTGTCACAAATCAACAATTTTCTTATAGTGATTAGAGGTTCTGTTAGGATACCTCAAAATAAGTTTAACGATCTTAAAGTGTGTTATGTGATGCTTGATTCTAGCATACATGCACAACTAAACATAATACCAGACCTACTTACGATTAAATAGAGTAAGGATCTGATTATAGCTCAGTACATGGTTATGTCGAAATCCACTTCTCTTTCATCTTTGTATATGAGCAAATTTGAAGCCATTGGAGTTGAGATAGTCTTTAAATATTTCATCTCGAACTTCTTGAGACGATATAGACAATACTTTATTTGACTTATGAAAGTGCCTTTTTCACCTTTCTTGATTTGCAATCCTAATAAGTATGTCAACTCTCCCATAAGTGACATCTCAAAAACCCCTGCATAAATCTAGAAAATTCTCGACAAAGAGATTCGTTTGTAGGCCCAAATATAATATCATCTACATAAATTTACACTAAAAGAATATTTTGTAACTTATCTCTTATAAACAAAGTGGTGTCGACTTTCCAATGATTGAATATTTGTTTGATTAAAAATCCACTCAGTCTCTCATACCTAGCTCTAGGAGCTTGTTTGAGACCATAGAGGACCCTTTTTTTTAACTTAAAGTCAATATTAGGATTATCGTGATCCTTAAAACCTTAGGTTGTGAGACGTATACCTCTTCATTTATATGGTAACTTAGAAGAAGAAAAACAGGCTTAACGTCCATCTAGTAAAGCTTAAAGTCCAAGAAGCAGACAAATTCCAAAAGGAGTCTAATGGATTCTAGGAAGGCTATAGGAGCATAAGTCTCATCGTAGTTTACCTTTTTAGCTTGATTATATCCTTTTACCACTAACCTAGATTTATTTCTCGTGATTACTCCATTTTAATCCATATCATTCCTAAATACCCATCATGTACCTATGACGATTTTATCAACTAGATGCAGAAGAAGGTCCCAAATGTTATTTCTTTTAATTGGATTACTTCCTCTTATAAAGAAAGTAAGCACCCATCATCAAGTAAGGTATCAAATAACTATTTAGGTTCAATATGAGAAATAAAAGTAGAGTACTTACAAAAATTGTTAACTTGTGACCTAATACTTACTCCCCTTTTGATGTCTCAAGAAATTTGATCCAACAAATGAACCTTTGCAATTGTCTAATCTCAAGGTAGCTGGTTCAAGGTATCTTGTTTGTCATCCTCATGTAAACTTTCCTCCTTATCTTTCGTAATGTCGTTATCCTTTATTTTCAAGCCAGGATCATATTTTGAACCTTCATTGGCAATCA
This sequence comes from Lathyrus aphaca, assembly GCA_963966055.1. Taxonomy (NCBI): domain Eukaryota; kingdom Viridiplantae; phylum Streptophyta; class Magnoliopsida; order Fabales; family Fabaceae; genus Lathyrus; species Lathyrus aphaca. The sequence goes on from OZ014522.1 coordinate 560,496,820, forward strand.
TATATTTTTGTTATAACACTTGAAACATCAAAACAAATACCATTCCCTGACTTTTAGGGTGAAAACTCATCAAAAGAAACATTAATTGTCTTTTCTACAAAAGAATTTCTATGAATGTAAACCTTATATGTTTTACTCGTAGATGACTACCCTAAGAAAATACATACATCTTATTTTGCATAAAATTTGCTAAGGTTAACTTTTTCGTTATTCAAAATAAAGCATTTGTAACCGAAAACTCGAAAATATGAAATATTAGGTTTATTACCCTTAAGTATCTCATATGGTGTCTTCTCTATGATAGATCTTACGATTACCTTGTTTAAGATATGGTATGTGGTGTTAAACACATCCACCGAAAAATACTTAGGTTGACTCATCTCATTTATCATAGGTCGGGAAAGCTCTTCCAACACACGGTTCTTGCGCTCTACAATACTTTTGTTGTGGAGTTCTAGGACATGAGAAATTGTGAGCAATACTATTTTCGGTGTAAAAGTTTTGAAAATGATTGTTCATTAATTCCCCACCACGGTCACTACAGAGAGTGATGATTTTAAAAGCATAATCATTTTGAACAACCTTAGCAAATTCAACAAAAGCTTTAAAAGTATCGTCCTTATGGGCTAAGAAAAATGTCCATGCAAATCTAGAGTAGTCATCAACAATCACAAATCCATAATAGTTACCAATTAGACTTCCTGTTCGCAAAGTGTCAAACAAGTATAAATGGATAATATCAAGAGGTTTTGATGTCGAAATAACCTTCTTTGGTTAAAATTACACTCTTTTTTGCTTTCCCATTTGGAAAGCATCACAAAATTTGTCTTTTGAAAATATTATTTTTTGGAAAACCAACTTCTAGATTTTTGGATGCTATATTATTTAGAAAGTCATAATGCACATGGCTTAAGTGTCTATTTCATAACTAATAATCATCATTCTTGGCTATTAAACATTTAGTCCCATTCATTGAGACTTCATCTAGATCAAGCATATATACATTTTGAATTCTAGAAGCCTTAAAAACAAGGTCCTCAGTAGTCATATTCTCAATCATACGACTAAGAGTATTGAACACAACCAAATACACTATTTTCACATAGTAGGCTAATACTTAGTAAGTTATGTTTAAGACCTTTTTACAGAGGTAACACTTTCCATTGACAAATAAATAAGTTAATTTAGGTCCCCAACTTTAAAGTTCCACTATTCTTTTGTGCCATCAAGCAAAAGTTGGCACATTCATCATATGAACTTGATCAGGAATCAAAGGAGGAGTTATCTACCTCTTATTCCCACATGATGTAGGTAGGCTCTATGAAGTTTGGAAGATTTTCCCTTCATCTTGTAAGAAGCCTTGTCTTTTCTTGTATGATGTTTGGTAAGATTTGAACATGTAGTTCTATAGTGTCCCAATTTACCACATTCATAGCATTTAATCCCATCGTATTCTTTCTTATGATCCTTAGTTGGTTGATGAGTATTTATGAAATTCACTAGACTTTTGTTGGTATACTTGAGTTTGTTTCTCTTAAGATATATATTGTATCGTCTGACGAGTAAACCCATTTCTTTGTTTTTGGAAACTTCTTCGTCAGAGTTGTCACTTTCTTCCTTTGACTTATTCCCTTTATAAGATGAAGCTTTCAAAGAAAGATATTGTTTCTCTTTTTTCCTTTCTCTTTATTTTTCGACTTTATTTCGCTATCAGTGAGTCGTTTCAGCTCATTCTCACGCTCGACTAGCTTCCCAAATAGTTTTGTAATATCCAAGGTACTAAGATCATTTGCTTCCTTTATAGAAGTGACCTTTGGTTGCCACTCCCTGCACATGGATCTAAATATTTTGTTAGTACAATATTTGTTGGAAAATGTTTTACCTAAGTCTCGTAGTTTGTTGATTAAATGGAGGAATCTAGTTTGCATGAAATCCACAGATTTTCCGGGTTCCATACAAAATAGTTCAAACTCCTATGTAAACATATTGATTTTGGAATCCTTGATGTCCTCTGTTCCCTCATAGAGAGTTTTGATATCATCTCACATACCTTTAGCACTCGCATAATATGAAATCAAACAAAATATTTTAGCACTTAATGCTGAAATAATTATGTTCTTCACTTTCAACTCATATGAGGCCTTTTTGGCTTCATCATCATTCCAATATCTTGGATGTTGAACAAAATCATTATCGCCCCTGGGAATATATGGTCCCTCGGTGACGACACACCACAAATTTTTGTCAAATGATAACAGGTGTACATACATGATGAATTTCTAATATGTATAATTTACGCCTTTGAAAATTGGTGCTCTATTATATGCACCTTTTGGATCGTTATCTTCCGACATATTCACATACTTTTGGATGTTGATTCGACACAATCAAAGGCTTTCTCTTTATGCCAATTATTTGGTGTAAATATGGAAGTATAAAAACAATTTAGAGGGGGTGAAATGTGAATAGACCAAAATTAAAAAAATACAACCTCCGTTTTCCAAAATCATAGTGTTTTCAAAAATGAGTTGCGAGCTGAAGGTTTGAAGCAAAAATGAAATTTATATAGTTGATTAATGATCAAGCTAACATAGTTCGTTTAAAAAATATCCAAGATTATATGAAACACTTGGTGTGAATTGATTCAATTTGTGTAATCACAAAGAGTGAACACAATTGGTTCAATGTGTGGAGATCTAATATTCAATTCATTTTCATATTTATCAATCACAAGACTAACTTAACTAATTGTCCAATCCCAACAAAACATAAAGCTTTATGTAATTAATCGCTATCAAGAACAAAATGTTATAATACAAAGGAATTGAAAAACCTATCATACAATCACTACAAATATAAATGCAAGAGTAAGAGTTACAGAGATGACACCGAGATTTATAGTGTTACGGTGTTCATCCTCGTTTGGCCTACGTGCACTCTTTAATGGTTTCCCATTGGAACCTGCATAGTTCCTTGCTATTTGCAAAATATTTTCAAGAGTTCATACAATCGCCAAATGCACAATTACAACTAAGAAAATAAATCTCTTAATTTGGATCTTGAATTTTATACAATAAACTTGCCAAACTCTTCTACGTAATCTTTACTTGAATATGTTTCTTGAACCTTCCAATCACACCAATTCCACTCAAAGCCTTCGTGTGTAGCTATCAACCCCTTGATCTTATCGATTCCTTGAGTGGTGAAATTATGTGAAGTTCCGAGAAGAACTCCACCTTATATGTAGCATTCCACACAGTTACTACTAAGACAATACTGGAGAGATGAACCTACTTCTTTTCAATGGAATTTGTCACCACCATTAAAAATCCCTCATTATTGCTAAAAACCTAACAACTCAACAAGATCTCCAAGAACAATTAGTTTCAAGTACGTGACTCCTTCAATCAATCGCATAAATATTGTTATAAAAAACTAAACTCAATTGAAGTTGAAGATGTAAGAAATTCATAACAAGACTTTGAATACTCATATTAGAAGAAATTGATTTCCTCACAAAATCACACTGAAAAATCTTAACATAATGATAGATGAAGTATGAAGAATGATGACAAAAATGATTTATAAAACACATAAAATGGTTGAAAAAATGTGGTTAGATTCAAATTCATAAAAATATGATTTGGATCAAATGAGCAAAATGAGGTTAAATGAAATAAATAACCAATTTTTTAAAAAAGATGTTAGTTGATTCGGATCAGAGAAAACGTGATCAAATGCATTGTGATTGGAATCAAGCAAAAAAAATTGATTAGAATCAAATGACACATAATTGGCAAGGTATTTAGGAAAAAAGATTTGATTCAGATCATGTTCAAAGTTTGATTCAGATCAAATCAAACAAAATCAAACATGATTTTTGAAAATTGAAATTGATTTGAATCTTGTACAAATTTTGATTCAAATCAAATTAGCCAAAATATGTTCCTAGGAAAATGATTTGGATAAAGTGCAAAATTTTATCAAGAACAAATTGATGAGTTTAGCTTCTGTCCAATTTGACTAGCATAAAAAATTCAGGGTAAAACTGAATGATTCAAATCAATCTTGTAAAATCTCAAATTTTTAAAATTTCAAAAGCTTTTTAAGATTTTACAATTGAATCAACTTTGACTAAAAAAACAAAATTATTTCATTCCACTAACATATGTTATTGAAAAAAGAACATTTAGATCAAGATCAAATCTAACCAAATTTTTATGCATGTTAAAAATGAGAAATGCAATCATGAAGGAGACTTAACGAATCGAAATAAAACAAAGATGAAAATGGTAAGACAAGCAACAAAATAACCAAATAGTAGTGACATACGACTATGCAATTACGTCAGTGACTATTGTTAACAAAACCAATTGCAATAATTTTATATCTACTCGTAGCTATGCATATAGATATCACTAATGGGAAGAAAATGATGTTAAGGTTCTTGGATAACGAGACCGATATGACATTGTATCCAGAAACAATAAGACAACAACCCATAAGGATACTCCCACTGGGAAGGATCACGACGCACATAACTCTCTTGACCCTTTTTACTATTCTTAATTCCCCATGTTTGCTTGTACTTCATTGGTGGTGGACACGTGGAAGTTATGGATGAATGTGTTAACTCCTAAACTTTTTTCTACACCACCCTCTAGCTTACAATATTAAGTGTACTGAAATACCTCTTAAACTCTTCACACTCTTCTTTTAAATCCACCAGTGTCCCACTATTATCTTGAGTGACCTCATGTTCTTCAATGTACAATTTATTAAAAAAACACATGTATTTGGAAATAGACTCACTTTGTATTTGAAGTCATGTAAGTTGACACACACAGGTATTCCATGTGTTGTTCTAATGAAGCAATCACATGCATATTTGTCAGAACCAATGAATTTTACACTTTTTGAGCTCCTTTCCAATGTTTACATACAGTATCTTGAAATGAACCCATGCAATCTAGAGTAAAATTAAGTGTTATACTGATGCTCAATGTTGACAATCATTTTTTGAAATGATAATCTAATTGAACCTATTTGCAACTTTAACATGGTGTTCATAACATCTTAACTTATACATAAATCTCCATGATGTAGTTAACATGTTTTTTAGTCTCCAGTGAGCAGAATCAACCCTAAAAAACTTAAACATAAATGATGTCATTTTTTTATAATTAGTATTGTAATGTATTCAAAGTCACATTGATGTACTGGTTCGTAACTATGTTCCCTAAATAAGTGACTTTATTAGTCCATGCAACAAACATTTATTTATATGGTGTCAACCATGTTTCATGCATATATTAAACGAATAAAGAAATATAACCTCAAAATGCTTCAGAAGTTCCACAAACTTAGATTCCCTATTAGAATTGAATACATGATATTGTTCCATAGAATCATAACATGCTCTTTCCTATGTGATCGACATACTGTTAGGAATTTTAATATAAATCAAATGGATTGTACCGAGGCTTAGAATCGTGAACAAAATCACTTTCCTTAAAAGTATTTCAAGCACTCTCCAAAATGTCTTAGAGTTGGAACGCAGGAATACCCAGGATAATTCAACCTTTATCGAGCCTGCGCAAAACTGACAAAAACTCGATTATGTAGCAAAAAGTGTTTGGAATTTTGTATAAGATAATATTTGGTTTGTAATTATTTTTTTTGAATTCTGGAATGAGGTATTTATAGGCATGCATGTGTTGTTTCACAAGGTTGCGACCCTTGATGAAACAATACATTTTAACCAAAAGTTGTAATGTTTCCAACCATTGCCTATTTTCATTCTGCAACAACATTTTACGAAGTATTGCTTCTCTTCCACTTTTCTTGTCATTTTGGAACACACTAATTGGACATTTAATTCTCATAAATTATAACAATCCTCCACTTGTTTTAATAATGACAATACCAATTCCAAAAAAGAGAAACAAAGAATGTTAATACAGTTAAGTATCTTTCGATTTGAACTTAACCTTAGTAAGAATAACGCAAAGTCTAATCGGAATGTTAGGTAGCTATACGTTGAACCATTATCCCATGTGATTAGACCGACATTACCATACACACATTATTTAATGGTTCTTCGCCTACATCTCTCGCTTAGCACTTTTTATGGCCATGTGTTTTTCCTGTTTTCATGAATTTTCTATGAGAGAAACTCCAACTCTCACTTTGAGATGGCACCATCTCGAAATTCACATAGGTGAAGTTCATTTTTGTATCCATTTCCTTGGAACGCATATCCTTGATATGGAACTTCATTAAGAGTTTCAAAAAACTCAACCCTTGATACATAATAGTCAACATCATCACAAAATGATATACAATCATCCAAATCAATGACTTGTTGTTACCTATTGAATCTTAGGTTAAGATTTATTAACTTCATATTGGGTTGCTATCATTGTTGGAACTCTTACTCAAGAAGTTTCAACCTCCTACCTCTCGAGGTTGTTTTTACTAAGTCTTTGGCTAGTGGCTTAGTAAATGAATCAAGAAAATTATAGTTCGATCGTATAGATATGGATGGTTACATCCTTAATTAATTTTCTCACGAAAGAATGTATAAATACTACTTGATAGAGCTTTTGTTATACACATTTGTATGTTTTAGTTAAAGTGGTTTGACTACCGCATGTATAAACACCTTTGAAACATTTTCTTTAGCCAATGGAACTTCCAACAGAAGATCCCTCAACCATTTAACTTCTTCACTAGCGGAAGTAAGAACCTTGAACTCTAATTCAATAGTTTAGAGAGTGATCCACATTTGTTTCTTGCTCTTCCAAGAAAGTTCACCCTCGACTATATACATATCCATCCAAATGTAGATTTATGATATTCAACTCTTGATATCCAACTTGCATCTGCATATCCTTCTAATATGAGAGTAAGTCTACCATAATGGAGGCCATGATTTTTTTTCATAAGATAGCCGAAAATCCTAATGATGTCATCCAATGTTTACCAATTAGATTTCTAGTAAAATCTGCTCATTTTACTAATTTCAAATGTTGTGTCGGTTCTAGTACATTGCAAACATTTGCATATTCTAATTGAACCACAACTCTTCCATCATTATTTTGAAGTTTGACACTAGAATCAAATAAAGTGATGATTTCTTTAAAGCGTAAGTGTTTGAATTTATCAAGCACTTTTCTTAACATAGTTTTTTTGACTAAGTTCATAACCCCCATTATTTTTCTTTACTTTGATTCCCAAAAGTGTGTCAACTAGTCCAAGATCATTCATCTTAAATGTGAAAGTCAGAAACCTCTTTGTTTCTACAATTTCATTGTCTCATTGCTAATGATCAATCATATAATTAAAATGGAGACAAGTGAATAGCACAATATTCTCACACAATATTGTGTAAAAACACTTGTAACAAGAATCAGATGAAGAATATTTTTAGATAATCATGTTTGATGATGCAAGAAGGTTTTACATGAAGTGTGAGATGTAATTATGAGCAATTTAAAGTAGTATTATATAAATTACAATGAGTGCCTTATTTATGTTTACTTGTCTCGAATCTTCACTTGAATTTCTATGCTAAACCTTCTTGATCAACTTCATCATTGATGTGCATAACACTTTTGAACCTTTTCTCCTTTGTCAATATTTGTCTTCATCAAAATTGAACTAGATATATGATATATTCCTCACAATCTTCCCTTTTTTATGATGACAAAATCTTTTAATTCTTGTTTTGATAATGATTGAAAAATCTCCCTTAAGTTATGTGTCTCCCTTAATTGGTTAATCTTACAATGAAAAAATCAAACTTTTGATGTCATTGTTTTAGTGCCTATTTTAATCCTTACATGATTTTTCAAACTTGCACACCTTTTGTTTATTTCCATATAACCTTTTAGTTACTCCATGTAAATCTCCTCATCGAGATCTCATTTTTATGAATGTTGTTTTGACATCTATTTGATAAACTATAGGGTTATGCAAATAAATGATACTCTAATTTTCGTTGTGCTTACTATTAGTCTGTGTCGAAATAATCAACACCTTCATTTTGTTTAAAACATTGGTCATTAATCTTTGACATGTAGGTGTTTAGTGTATCATCACATTATGATACCCCATTCTAAACAAGAGGAGTCCCTTGAAGCTATTACTTCCTTATAAGTCTTTGGATCATCTTTCACTTGAAGAATAATAGGAATCCTACAAACAAAATACTTCGTATTTCCTTCTATTAGATAAAAGAAATAAATCGATTATCGATTTTGTTCGGTCCTTGATCCTTAGTTTTTTGGACTCTCTTTCTTATTCTAAGTTCGGGTTGTTTTTCAACAATCCATGAAGAATATTCCTCACGAGATTCTTCATTAGTGATTGTCTTTCGGTTTGTATTTCGATAATCCTTGGAGAAACTTCCTCTCGAGATTCTTCATATGTGGAAATCTCTAATTCATTATCCTTAGTGATAAGAATCTCAAAATTCCACATCTCGATATTCAATAGTTAGATTAAACTCTAAATTCATAAATTTATATAATTCATAATTCATCTTTAATTGATCTTTATATGTCTTATAGTAATGAGTCTCATTGAATTTAGATCAAAATTCAATTGCATAATTTAAAATTATGGACTTTAATAATTTGAATACTTCAATAATCAATCAATCCATACTTTGAAATTTCAAATTCCCAAATTCAATTTATGCTTCCATTGAATTATTTAACACTATGCAAATTAATTTTAAACTTGAACAAAAGAGATAAAATAAAGTCAAGTCATTGTTATTGTGTATTTGAAAATTGATCACATTCCAAATAATATTTTCTTTAAAACAAGCCGAAGACAAAATATTTATTACCAGATCTTTGATAAGAGTTAAGAATTTAATTCATGTTATCAACAAAACTTAATTCTGCATTTTCAATACACAAATATATAGAATATGCATATATATTGTACCAACATAATTTTTTGATAAAACACATTAAATTACTGATATAAATTTATTATATATATAATTACTAAAACTATTATCACAATGGCACTTTGAAAAAGATAATTCACTAAAAGTCTAAAAGAGAGACAATATATGCTTAATATATATTGTGCCGCAACAGAAACACTGCATCTGAAACACTCCAGTGATATATTTCATATCACGATATATTTTATGAATATGGGTGCATCGATGTTTCAAAATTATATTGTCATCCGATTAAATTGAAATTCATCAAAGCGACAATACACAATATAGATATACATAAGAATATGATTACACTAACTATATACCTATCACATATACACATTGATTTAACGTTACCAATAAATTATAATATCAATAATCATGTTTTGATATCAACTTTTGCCAAAATTCCATTTATAATATTTTAATTTTATTTTTTATGATAAACAGTAAAACGTACCCGGATTCTTGAGATAAATTCTTCTTGTGTTAGAATGTATCGACGATTAAGCAATTTATCATTTGATGCTTGAAATAGAAACCTCAATTGCAATTATACAAAATACTTTTAAGATTGTTAGGAATTTTAATATAAATCAAATGGATTGTCTTGAGGTTTAGAATCGTGAACGAAATCACTTTCCTTAAAAGTATTTCAACCACTCTCCAAAATGTCTTAGAGTTGAAACACAGAAATACTCAGGATAATTCAGCCTTTATCGAGTCTGCGTAAGACCGACGAAAACTCGATTATGTAGCAAAGAGTGTTTGAAATTTTGTATAAGAGAATATTTGGTTTGTAATTATTTTTTCTGAATTCAGGAATGAGGTTGCGAATTTTTATAGACATGCATGTGTTGTTTCACAATGTTGCGACCCTTGATGAAACAATACATTTTAACCAAAAGTTGTAATGTTTCCAACCATTGCTTATTTTCATTCCGCAACAACACTTCACGAAATGTTGCTTCTCTTCCACTTTTCTTGTCATTTTGGAACACACCAATTGGACATTTAATTTTCATAAATTATAACACATACTCCTTACACTTCATACTGACATTTTTGAAATACAAAACAGACACAACATATGAGTTGAGTTGGGAACACAATTTCCATGACAATCATTAATGTTAATTCCAGATCCGCCACCAAAATCTTCGATAGTAACTTCTCGAAAGCGAACAAGTCTTTTAGTTTTTCTAGTACCCATGTGAAGTTTCCTTCCTTTTCACATTCCATATAAAAAAATTCAACCAAAAATATCAATTTTGTGAATGTAACACCAATAATCTCAAATAACGATAGCTGATATCAATTTATTTTGTATGCACAATAAAAAACCAACAACTTCCACACCAAAATCACATTTTTACAAGTTAAATTTAATGAATTTTTCTAGAACTAGCCGGTAAAATATTGTAAAATTTTAACAGAATCCCTTTAAAATATTCGGTAAAATTTAATGGATTGGCATACAAAACATACTTTTGATGCAAAAGATATTTTAATGAGTGGCAGATAAATCTTCACGTAACACTAATGAATTGCGTTTGATGCAAAAGATATTTAAATGACTCTCCATACTTTTAGTTGGGTGTGACATGGGTGCTGACATAAAAATTTCTTTTAAAATTAAATTAAAATGGACAATAATTAACTTAGAATAAAAAACAGTCAATTCATTGATTAATTCAAATGTATTAATTTATGGAATGATAATTAGATTGAATATGATGATGTGGAAGAGGAACATAAGTTTTGGAATAATAAAAAAGGCACGAGTTCAACAACCCATTGACAAGATAGTAACAACTAATTTCATTCTATTTTATCCAATCTATGATATAAAATATTTCATTGTTCAACTTTTTAGAAGACTATAAGAAACCTCATTAAGTCAATTCAGTTATATACACTTTCTTGAGGGTGAAGTTTTGTTTATCTATAGAGTCCCAAACCTAAATTCATTTCCAATTAATAATATTATCTTTTAGTATTCTGATTTTCTAATTAAATATCATTGCATGCATTTCACTGCTATCTCTTTTAAAAAATAAATACCCACTCTCAGTAGTTTTTCTGTCTTTTAGAAATTGCCACAACAATGAATACCAATAGGCAATAATAACGTTTTCCAATGTGGTGGTCTTCCCATATTGATAAGGTTGTCAGAATCACGATTCTATCACTTTTCCCAATCCTCATTCAAGATTAACTAAAAATCTTGGAAACATGCACAAGATCATGCATTGTCTTTTACCTGTTGTAAATTGGATCATCATCTCCTACTAACTTTCTTCTCAACATTTCTCCAATGTTGTCAATTGCAACGCCTGCTATAGCTGTAGTTAACAACACTGCACAACCCTAGTTTGCAACAGCTGCAGATAATTCCTACACTATTACATAATCTTTGACCCATATCAGTTGTTTATCATCTATCTCTCTGTAAATACTCTTCTGCTATTCAAATTACAATTTACAAGCAAATAATGTAAATATCTTTCCACTTGTGTACTCCAATACAGAACCAATTTCGGATAACATCTGCTTCTAACAATGACAGAATGTATTACTCACTATAGATAATGCATATCATTCATATACACTAGTATTTGGTTTAACTATAAATTACAAATTATAGGCATATCATTCATATACACTAGTATTTGGTTTAACTATAAGTTACAAATTATAGACACCATAATACGACACGACATGGACGCTCCAACGCCGATAATAGAAAAAACATAAGACACTTAATACTCCAGACACCGGAATACGATACGTCATGAACATTTCGACACTGATAATGTCAAAAACATAGGACATTATTATTAAAAGAGTTAAATTAAACACGGACACCGAAATACAATACATCATGGACACTCCAAAATACGATACATCATGGACAACGAAATACAATACATCAAATCGATTAGTTTTTTTTCCACATAAATTAAGAAATGCATTGATATTGTCATAAGATAAGATGTTACATTTTTACTAAATTACCTAGTTTTATTAATACATTGAATGAAATTAATGTAAAGAGTAATAATTAAAGGATATAATTGAAAAGTAAAAATTGTTTATACATTACAGTTATTATGAAATAAAATGTATTTGCTAAATAGATAGTCATTTTGAAATGGAGGGAGTAGAACACTAAGATGATAGTATTTGAGCTTCATTTATTCCTTCATTATTAAAAGAGTTAAAGATATTAGTTTATAGTGTCATTATTTCATAGGTTTATAGGAATATCTGTTTTCTAATGTTAAAGATCTTAGTGTTAATAAGATTAAAGAGTGCATGAAGTAAAATCACAGGAACAATGATGAACCTCATCTCATGGTGAAGTTTTCCATTAAAAACTAAGCTGAGAATAGTAAGATTACAAAGCATAATCACCCAAATATTCGTAAATTAGCTTCCCCCACTTCCTAATATCCAACCAAACCCAAATGGGAAAAGATATAAAAAAAAGAAAACTTTGCTACATTTCATTCATAATACATAACGCTACTATCCTACTAATGTACATTCATCAAAAGAAATTTGACATTAACGTTACATAGTTCAAGAAAAAACTCACAAACTATAAAATGGTGAAACCATTATTATTATTCGAGCAATTCCAAAATTGTGAAGAACCTTCTGCTAAAAGATTCGTTTCGGCATTTGATCGAACAGGTGCACGACAAGTCGGACACGTAGCAACTTTGATGAGCCACGTATCAATACATCTCCGGTGGAAAACATGACTACACACGGCAAGGTTTCGACACCATTGACCGTTCCGAAACCCGTCCAAGCAAACGGCGCAGCGGGAATCGGGACCGGGTGTGGAGTTTTTGTTGATGCGGAAGTTGGAGAGGTTGTTGATTTCGTGGGGGAGGAAGGGGGAGGTTGGAGATTGAAGGCGGCGGGATGGGGTGGGACGGAAGCGTAGGCGGTGGAGGGCACCGGCGAGGAGGAAGAGGTTGAGGAGGAGGAAAGCGGCGAAGCCGAGGAAGAGGAAGAAGAGGGAGGTGAGAAGGAGCATGATGATGGGTTTGAGGAAGAGGGAGAGGAGGAGGTTAGGGTTTGGTTTGGGTTCGGGGTCACCGCCATGGGAATGGTGGGGAAGTGGAGGCATGGTTGGGAATGGAATTGAAGGAAAGGGTTGAAAATGGTGGTGGCAATAATAGGAATATAGAAGATGAGAGAGAAAGAGAGATAGAGAGAGGAATAAGGAAGGGATATGCGTATTTATTTGTCCTAGTTATAAATCTAGGGGCGGTAACCTTATGGATATATGGGTTTCACAAACTGTGAATTGGTATCCTTGACCCCTTGACCCACACACATATTTTATTTTGAGTTTAAAGTGGCCCACCCACCCATCCTATTTTATTTTGAATTTAAATATAATGTATTGTTATTGTAAAATTTATGCAGACATCCAATCAAAATGTTTAAATTTGTCAAATTATATTTGAGTATTTGTTTAAATATTCATTCATTATTTATGTTGTTAATGTATTTCTTTATATAATAATTTTGATCATTTAATTGTAAGTATTTTGTTTAACTGTAACTATGGTATTCTTATTTTGTGTTTTTTTTATAGTTTTCGTCCTCTCATTTTAAAAATTACGTTTTTTTTTTCTTCCCTTTTTTAAGTTTTGTTTTAGAATTTAATATTTAAAAATAAATTCTGGTGATGTGACAGTTTTTATTTGTTCAAGTATATTTCCACGTCATATCAATTCATTAACAATTAACTTATTTAATTTAATTCAATTATATTTAAAAATCAAATAATTAAAACTCATAATTAACAAAACATTAAACTTGTTCATTGCACGTATCAATTCAGTCCAAACGCTTCAAATACACTTCCAGCACCAAAATTTGTCGCCTCCACTTTTCATCTCCCACATTATCATTCAACTTTTGGTGTTTCCGCTTCTCCTCCAGTGTTGCCATGCAAGATTCTTTCCTTTTCTTCTCAATGATCGGTTCATTTTTCATTGGAGTAATATGACCCGAATTTGTGATGCCAAGGAACCCAGAAACATTGAATTGTGAAAAAGATGAACTTAGAAATATAAGAGGAATGAGAACAAGTTCAATGTTTTATTTATTCTGATTTTTAATTATTTGATTTATTAAAATAATAAAAATAAAACTAAATTATAATTTAATTTAATTTTAAATGAATTGATGTGACGTGGAAATATATTTGGACAAATAGAAATTGACACATCACCAGAACATGCGCCATATCATCAAAAATTATTTTCAAATTGGTCAGGGGACTAAATTTCAAAACAAAACTTAAAAATGACAAAAACATGGTTTTTAAAATGGGGGACAAAAACTAAAAAAATACAAAATAGGGGAACCAAAATTGCAATCAAGCCTTTATATTTTGTTGCATCTAACATGTCTATCTTCATGTTGTTCTATATTTAATATTTGTTGTTGTATATTCTTCTTAGTTGTTTAGCTTTTGTGTTCTTCTGAAATTGTTAGTTTGTGGTTAGTTATTTGGTTTTTAGACTCATTTTGATTTATTTATTTTTGATGTTTTCAAAGGGAAAGAAGTTGTAATATGAGTTTAGAATTGTTTTTATGTTTTTTTTATATTGTGGTTTGTGTGTAATATTTCAAGGGGAATATACACGTATTTGTTTTTGTCTCAAAGTCAACTCAATTCCAGGTGAAAGCTTGTCAAGCATAAAAAAGGGGAAATAATGTAGTTGCATGTCCCTAATATTTAGGGGGAGTACCCATATACAATGTTTGAAACGAGTGAACTCAAGCAAGTGTGTCTACAAAGAAAGCATCTGACCAAGTTTTGAAGTACATGAAAACCCTACCTTAGTCTGAGTGAATATTGTGTAAAGCAAAAAAAAATGCATTCTCGTAAAAGTACATGGCTAAAACACACACACAAACTTATTTTCAAACTGATTTTTCTCAAGAATTTTTTTTCTAAATTTGTTATGGGAAATTTTTTACACTTTATAATTGATTTGAGCATTTGTCTATCAGTTCAAAATTGAGCTCTAAGCGATTACGACAGTGCCTTAATGATGCACATCATCTAGATATCCTTTCCTTCCTTTTTGGAACTGGTAATCGATTACCACTGAAGTTTCTAATCATTAACATTAGATTATAATCGATTATATCATCTTAAAAGGCATTAAAATCAATTTTCTTTTAGAGTCAACCTCTACCCTATAAATAGGTGTCCCTTCCCTCATTTCATTTATCTAGAATCATGTCTTGACACGTTTCACACACACACATACACACTCTCTCTCTCTCTCTCTCTCTCTCTCGCTTTCTCTCTCTCTAAATTTTCATATAATTTTCTCTCACTAATATTTTATCTGAAGTGCTTATTTGAGAAAGATATTTTGTGAGTGAGGATATTTTGTAATTATAGATGGTAAAATTGTAAATTCACCGGAAGAATCTTTTTGTATACACCTTGGTTGAATATTATCCATTTAGATATTTGTTTGGATTAGAAACTAAACTCGTAAAATCTTTGGTTTGGGAATTGTGTGATAAAACCCCTGTTTGGGTTCAAGTTCATCCCATGATAAAAGCTTGATAAGTTCGAGATTAGCTCGTGGTAAAATCTCATATGTTCTTGGTTAACCCATGGTAAAACCAATGTTAAGGCTAATGTCTAGCTTGTGATAAAATCTTGGATGAGGTTCGAGATTAGTCCGGTATCCCCTAAGTTATTGGTTATCCTGTATAAAACCAAGGAGGTTTGTAAGCTCATCTAGTAGTGAAAGCTTACAAGCTTGTTTAGAATCTTGAAGACTAACCGCTCCAAGATTCTCGTGGAAAGAAGACTAACTGCTTCAATCTAACGTTCGTGGAAAGAAGACTAACCGATTTGACATACCGTTTGTTAAAGGAGGGCTAACTGATTCAATCCACCGTTTACAAGAGAAGACTCAATTGCTAAATCCAAAGTCTTATTGTTTAGGTTAAAAGTCAACCAGTTCCTCCTTTTATAAGAGGGGTTGTGAGTTTTACCAATAAAATCTTTCAAAGTTTATTGGATACTCTTAAGATCAATTATTTGGGAGATGAATATTTCATTTTCTTTTTTGACCGAACCTTTATAACTCGAGTTGCTCGTCTCTTTCCATTAACTATTTATTTTTCGCAGCTTACATTTACCAATTTATTTTCCGCTGTTTAAGACTCAAATGTTTTCAAAATGTTTTTAAACTCTAATTTAATCCAAAAAGTTTTTCAAAACTATGCTTTTCAGAACCACACAATTCACCCACTCCTCCCATCTTATGTGTGAAGTCACATGTCCAACAATTGTGTGATGATCATATAATTTACATATTAATGTTCTTATACAAAACCTTTTTTTCTTTCCCTCATTTTTTTTAGTTAAGTTGACAATATTTTATATTCTACTATTCGAAAGAAACCAAAATTTCTATAAATCACTCCAGATTCTATAATTTAAATGAGAAAAAATATTATCATTGTAGCGCTAAAAATAGTTAGTGTAAGTTATTGATTAACTTAACTCTTAAAACAAGAGTCTCCACCACGCTTTTATTTGTTTCTACAAAGGAAAAGGAAAAAGAGTGAACAAAACCTAAAAAAGTCTAAAAGCAAAAATCTAATAAAATGAACAGTGACAAAATAAGGGGGTTGGTTATGTAAAGGGAAGTTGTTAAAACCCAAAACATCTATAATACTCTATAGGAACCTCTTTGAAAAATTTACGCTTTTTGGTTAAAAATGCTTGCTTGAAATGTGATTGGGGAGATGAGAAGTGAGGTTTATTTTAAGATTTTGTGTTTGACCAGACTTCTTGAGCCACATGCCTACGTACCCACAAAGTGCAATATATGATCAAAACCTTGTAGTTAGTGGTACAAATAAAAAAATTGGTTTGTTTTGGTTAATTTTAAATGCAAAGACAACTTGTGATTTTAAGGATAATACTCAACTAATCACTTATAGTATGATAACCTTGCATCCCCATGAGAATGGCTCCAACTTGGATATAATCAACAAGTATGTCACTAAATCTCTTAGGTGGAAAAGAATTATCATCAATACTATGGATATATGAGAATTACATCCCAACTATGGAAATGACTCATGTCTAAACATTGAGAAAAAATTTAAAAGGAAAAATGCACAAAATGATTTAAATGAGATTGATCTTTTTTAAATTCTTTTTAAATTTGATTTCAATATGATTAAGATGACTCAGCATTTATTAAGAAAAGAAGAAAAGTTTAAAACCATTTGATAATGTCAAGGTTTTTATTGGGAAAAAGGTTTGAGTTTAAAACAATAAGGTTTTGAAAAAGGGAGAAGATTTTGAAAATTAAAGAAGGGGAATAGATGAAGAGGTTATCCTAAAGAATAAAGTAAAAGTTAGGGATACGATAGATATAACCAAAAGATAGCAAGATTTATCACATAATTTTATCATACCCTAAATTTTGACCCTAAGATACCTACACACTGTCGCTTCCGGGATTTTCATCCTAGTACAAACGCGAAAGTGGCGCAGAAAAGGTAGAGTCGCCAGCCAGTCATTTTTATCCCGAAAGAATGGGAAAGGTAATGCTGCACAAACCTGAGGATGAAGGAAAGGACAAGGTCCTGCGAACCAAAGATCTGGGTTCGGGAGTCGGTTACGACCTGGGAAGGTATTAGCACCCCAGACTGTCCGCCGTACCCGACGGGATCCACGCTTGTTTGTTTGTTTCAAAGGGTGAGAAATAAAGTGTTGTTGAACAAAGAAATGCTACTGGAACTGGAACTGAAATGAGAAAGGAGTTGAAAAAGAACAAAAAGAAAGAACAGGGAAAATGTAAGGAAAATAAAGAATGTGCTCGAACGGGCCCTACCCCGCTGCCTACGTACCTCATCGGGATAATGAGGATCATAGTCGACGTAGTTCGCCTAACTAAGGCGGGAACTATTTGTTTGTATTTTTTATGGCTTGAACTGCGTATGTCTATACTCAGGTGTTGCAGGCTCGTCTGGTACGAGTGCGTTTACCGTCTTGCATGCGAGACAAATCGTCGCGAGTTTGCGTTGTGAGTGAATGAGATGAGAAGAGAAGTTCCCGCAGGATAGTCGCTTGTTATTTGTTTTTTGTCTTTTATGAGAAGTGTTTTGAATTTGTTTGTGAACATTCTCATACTAACACCTATCCATCACGGTACGTACTTACACCTCGCCCCGAAACAGGACACATATAAGCACTCCGCAACAAAGTCTCGTGTCGTACAAGAACATTCGGTTTCTCATTAAGTGTTTTATTGCTTTTCTTTATGAGATCAGGAGGAATGGCTCAAGTTGGAAAAGGGAAAATCTAATGGGAACTAAGACACAACCCTATTTTTTATTGATTTATCTACATGGGAGATCCTATGGTTTGTGGGGTTTTCTAAACCTAATGGAAAAACACCTAGAACTAATAGAATGCAACTTACTTCCTAAGGAAGATAAGTTGATTCTAAAGCAAAGGGAAAACCTAAAGCAATTGAAATATTGAACAACATACAAAACATTAAAATTTGCAAGCAAGAATAAAATTCATAACAATTCAATTAAAGGCATGAACTAAAATAGTCCTATTTTTTTATTCTAATTCTAATTAAGAATGAATCTTAAACCTAAGTTCTAAACTAAGGTCATACCTAATATTTTCAATCTAAAAAAAAACAGAATCTAAACATACCTAAGTCCATATTAAATTCTAAAATTAAATCTAAACTAAACTATTTTCTTATTAAATTTACTATACTAGCCTAAACCAATGGTAATTACATGTAATAAAGCCTAAGAATTAATATTCTAAAAAATATCAAAACTTCTGGAAAAATTATGAAAATTAATCTATGGGGTCCTATGATTACCTATAACATTGTGTTAAAAGGAATTCTAAAAAATCCTAATTTTGCTATGTCTGAGAATTATTTATTTTCACCTAAGAATTAACCATTAATTTCTAAGGATTAAGCCACTAAAACCTAAGATAAGAGGTCCTAAAAAATCCACTAAAATTACCCTAAGTACTATTATGAGTCTTCTTACAGGACTGACATTGTTGTGCGATGGAGATGATGGTTGATGAAGGCTTCGTGATTGAAGATGGTGAAGTCTGGATTTTGTAGAAAGTTGCAGAGTTCTCGCAAGGAAGATTGAAGAGAGTTATTGCTGATCGCGGCGGTGTAGTCGAGTCGAAAGAAACATAGGTAAGAGTCGATCTCGCAAATTACTTCTTCTGTTTTCACTTTGCGATTCTGAATTTACCGTTGTATCAACTCCATAACCTTTACATTGTTGTGGTAACAGATTCGCGGTTGTGTTGTTCTTGAAGCATGAGGATTAAAGAACAATTGATAGAGATTGGCGAAGGTTGAAGACTTTAGATTGGTGTTGATTTGAGGATGATCTCTCTTCTGTGAATTCGGTTTCTGCTTCAAACTGATGAAACTTTGTTACAACCGACGCCACCTCGAAGATGAATTGCATAAGCATTTGCAGCACGAATTCAAGGTGAGGTTGAGGACGATTGGAGAGGTTCTGTGGTGATTGAATTTGCAGAATTATGGATAGAGGATGAAGATGATTGGAGGAGTTCGATAATGCTTCAAACAATGGTAAAGATGGATCCTGATTTCGTGGCTCAGGTAAGTACGACTCTTCTTCGTCGTGTTCAGATCGATTCCATTTCTTCCTCTTTGAGTCCTCTTGGCTCTCACTGAATACCGTCGTTGCTGATTCTTGTTGAAGCAGGATCTTGTGATTGTTGTAGCTGAATCCTGTTGAATCGTTGCAGGCTGATGAGGATGAAGGATGTTGAAGATTGTTGAAATCTGGTTGAAGATTTCAGTTCTCTTTTTTTGGCTATTTGCTGCAGATGGTTGAATATGACTTCAGAAGTTGAAGATGAGTTCTGAGAATGGTTTAGATTGAAGATAACTAGAGAGGTTTCAGTTATTGTGTTCAGGTTGATGAAACTAGAGAACACAGAGATGTGAAGGTGATGAAAGTTTAATGATGAATTGAGGAAGAAGGTTGCAGAGTGTAGAAAATTGACTGAAGAAGATTGAGAGTGAGAGGTTTTTTCAAGAAGAAGTGATTAAAGAAAGAGGATCCTGATTTATGGAAAACAAATTCATTTCCTGTATGTAATCTCAGGTGAGTATTCTAGAAGCAATCGGTTAAGAAGTTTCTATTTTCTGTTAAAATTCTGTTAGGAGCCTGTTATAGCCTTTTTTGGTAATGATTGGATATGAACCTTGAGTTCTGTTTTTTTTCTGTTGGAAGTTGATGATGGTGTGTGATGTGCAGGTTCTGCAGAGATGTCGGAGGTTGGATTGATGAGGAAAAGAATTTCTTGTTATATACTTTCTTTTTAGATTAGCCCTTTCTGATGGTTTATTATTGTAACTTTTGTAACCGACTGATAATTTGTATCTGTATTTTTTGGTTTTTTTTCTTGTTATCAATGAGAATTGGATTATGAATTTTCTTCTAAGTTTGTTGTTAGCAAATCCCCTGTTGCGTTTTTATGGTGTGTCTTAACAAGGGAGGCCTTTTTTTTTTTGTTATTACTCTTATTTCCTTAATACTAAGAATGCAAAATAAAATAATAAACATAAAAAAATTGATGGGCCTAGAAAGTGAGTGATATGAGCCCGAATGATAATTTGACAGTAACCGGAAAAATAGTCAATGAGTTTTAAACTCGACATAAAGGAATATGGACAATATGCGTTCTTGGAATACGGTTGTTAATTGGCTATAAAAGTGGACAAATGAAATCCGAATAAAATTGGACATTTATTGAGACTGGAGCTAGACACTTGGAAATTAGATTAAAATAAATGGGTCTTGAAAGGGATCCAAAGTGGAGGTTAAAATTGAATTGTTTAGCGTGGATAATGAACTAAAACAAAGTTTATGGGCTTAATTTGGATAGTGGGCAAAAAGTGAATATTAGCATGGAAAAAGATTATTGAAACCCAAGTAATCCTTGCGACCAATCGCAACACGTTTAATCCAACTTAAACCCCCAATCTAATTCAAACTCGAGTCTTCAATGAATCATCGATCTTCAGTCAACCTTCAAATCCAAACCCCATTGACCTGTATCACCAACAACGGACCATAAAGAGGACCACAGTGCCCTGATTATCATAAGAATCCGCAACTTGATCCTTCATACCATAAACCAACATTCATTTGTTATGAAAACCCTAATAAGCTCTGCATGCGCCATGATCTTCAATAAATTGTGTCTCGAGTGATAATGGAATCCCTTGAACGACAAGACCACTTATGAACACATTTCACAAGGAAACTTTGTCGAGTATTTGCTTAATTAGGGAAATAAACCCTAATCAGGAGCTGGGAGTACCAGCAGATGTTATTAGCCACATGGCCCAAAACATTGAATTTATCTCATGGCTGTAGATAGGGCATGAAGTTCTAATTCCAACCCCAATAGAGTAGTAACCTCAAACCAAGGGAATTACTTGATTCTTCAGAGTGCATCGATCCCATGCCTGAGGAACTCAATGCAAATGTATGATTGTAAATAATATGGCCTAATGAGAAATGCAGATGAATGCAAAGCGATAAGCCAGTTAGGGCAACAAGAATGAGGGCAAAGTTTGAGGTATTACACACACCAATTAGCTCAGTGGACAGTGTTGAAGTTTACCAGATCACATCCCTACAACGAATCAATATTCAGAGTCCCTCAGAGGATTCAGGAAAATGATCAATCATAAATCCCTAAGATTTTCATCCTTTAAAACATCCTTAAAGGATCAAGGAATATCAAATGGTGGATATTCATTAAAAAATTACACAAATTTTCAGTGATTTGAGCCCCAAGACCTGAGTGTCACAATTTTGGGTTTTCAGCCGATTGTGCCCTCTAGAGGAATATTTTCAGGGGGAAAATGAGCCAATACCTCCAAATGTCATCCAAGAATATCAACACAACCCTAATAGACCATTTACAAGTGTTAATCAAGTTCAAAGGATTCAGAGATCAAGAATCACAAAATTAGGGTTTCATAGTGCCAAATTAGGGGTTTGATTGATTAAGGAACCCAAAGTTGAAATTTTCATTTGTACATGATCCAATACCATAGGGAATGGTTTAAATAGATCACATAAACCTTGTAAGTACATTCACAAGTATGAAATACCTTAGAGGATGCACAATCAAAAAATCAGAAATCATGGGTACCTAGTGTAATTTTCATCTGGACCAAAAAGTCAAAGTTTGACTTTTTGACCTAAAATGATCCCCATGACCTATATTACAAGAATATATTGTCCATTTATGCATTTTATCATAAAAAAACCAAGAATTTAGAGAAAGTGTGCATGTACCATACTTCTAAGCATCATAACTTGTGATCCAAGCATCATATTTTGTGAACCAAGGCTTGAATGATAGATTTCATCACATACTACAAAAGATTCAACTACATGAAACTCCAATTCTTCATGGATTTCAAGTTGGAAGATGATCAAAATCAAAAAAAAATTGAAAGTTTCAACACTTAGACAAAATCTGCCTAAGTCCAAAATCAGTCAAAACACCAAATTTGGAGGTTTTTTACACATAGTTCCAAGCTAATTCAGATCTTCATATAAAAACCAATGTTTTCACATATCATACCAATAATTCAAAGAACCAATTGACATGAAAAGATATCATTTAAGCATGAAGAAATCTCTAGTCAAACACACCATGTCACAACTGTTTTTCAAAAACAGTGTTTATCCAAAACATGAGATTGAGATTTGATAAGTCAAAGGATAAAGATCAGTTTGTCAAGAGCATCTTAGTCATCATTACAAACCTGAGCAAACTTACAATTTATTTTTTCTCCCTCATCAAACTCGGGAAATGGAACCTCTATGTCCTCTCCCTGGAGTGGTGGAATCAAACAAGGATGGGATACTATGTACTACCAAACCAGGTACTCTGCCACTGTATCATATGGAATATTTGCAAACTGCGCATGCTGAATCACCTGCCTAACGCTCACATGATAACTAACCCAATCAAAAACTATGTTTAATGCATCAATGTCAGGTGGATGTGATGGTACGTACTGCCTGTATCCAAACTGACGTAAGCATTTGTCAGGTAAATAAAGGACAAATGTATCGTACCATCGCAAACCACCCCTGTACAAACTGATATCATCAAAGGGTCTGTTCTACCTATGATCCTCAAAAGGGCGCCTGATGACATCACGGGTGTCAATCCATCTAACACAACTCTGATCTCGTCAAACTTCGTCATAGATTGCTTGTAGCACCACTTCATCGCCCTCGAAAGTGGACTACCAACACATGCAATCTTCGAAAGTCTTCTCTTCCCAATAGTTGCGAAATACTTGTGAATCTAACACTGTCATCAAATATGAAAATTATCAGTTAAAAGTATTATAAATTACATAATACAATTATAAAGTAATTTAAAATAAAACATTTGTACCTGTAGAAGAAAGGCATATCCACCAAGTTGTTTGCATAAATAAAATGAAGCATCCCTGAGGTATCTATAAAGTGTGACAAGAGCAACAGCACCCCAACAGTATCTGCCACATCTGTCCAAGTCCTCAAACAACGGTAAATACTTTGCCTCTACAAGAGTAAAGGTCTTATCTGTAAGAATAGTGCATCCAAGTATCAACAACATATATACCCTAACAACACAATCAAATCTCCCCTCAACTCGCAGACAGACAAATTGTGTCTTCAACCACTCAAGTCTATAATATGGGCCTCTAGATAAACAGATATCCTCGACTGCATCCTCCAAAAAATTCTCATCAGACGAATAACAAGACTGATAACATCTGAGTCAGTAATCCCTTCTACAAAGTTACATAACTCCCCTCTAATAGGTATATGAAGGAGGAAAGATACATCGTCCAACGTGATGGTCATCTCGCCAAACGACATATGAAATGACAATGTCTTATGATGTCATCTCTCAGCAAATGCAGACAAGAGGTTCATATCTATCCTCGATAAGTTGGTCCTCTATAGAGAGGATAAGTCAGACTCAGATATCCATTGCTTCATCTGAGGTGGGAGTATATGTGGAACTCATCCAATAAGTTTGTTGCCATTTGCAGCAACCTTCAGATTCTTCTTGTTGTGTCTCTCTTGAAAATGATACATATTATATGTCATTATACACTAAAAATTAAAATTACATTTATTCACTATTGAAAGGTTATAGATTGACTTACCTTGCCTTCCCACAGATGTCGAGCGACGTGATTCTGGTACCTCACCAAAAGTGAGGTATCAGACGGACCTCCAGGAAATGGTGGATGTTGTGGAACATGAGGCGCAACAGGATTAGCAGCCTGAAGTGCCTTAAGTTCATGCTGATTAAGATGCGTCGGAATTGTCATTCCATCAGGCAATCGCCGATGAATATGTCTGTCGCGTCCTCTAATACGAGACACTAAAAAAACAAAAAAAATTAAACAAATAAAAATAAACAAAAATAATAAAAAAGATTAAACAAAAATTTAAAATATATATATATATATATATATATATATATATATATATATATATATATATATATATATATATATATATATAAAAGAAACGAAACACAACCGGAAGTAACATATATGCTACATCTGGTGTGTATTTCCAAATATGCCTTAACTGGAAGTAGCTATATAGCTACATCCGGTGTGAAAATTAAAAAAAAAAATAGTAAATCGGAAGTAGCAATATAGCTACTTCTGGTGTATAGGTGCAAAAAATTTAGTGAACCGGAAGTAGTCCTATACCTACTTTCGGTGTGTAAGCGAAAAAAAGAATATTTGGATGTAACTTACTTGTGTTATCCGGAGTGCAAAATTATGAACCGAAAATCCTCTTGCTTGGTTATCCGGGAGCGAAATCAAAGGAACAAAATTCTTGGACAAATTTCGTATCTTGCAAAAATGAGCAGAAAAAATTTAATTTTTTGAAATACAAACTATTTATATCAGGGCAATTTCGTCCAAAAAATTTATGCGTAGGGATAGGGGGACAATTGTAGGTATACAAGGTTCAATTTTCACAATTAAATTATAATTTATTTAATTTCCGAACTAGATAACATGATCTCCAAATACTCAAAAAAAATTTTAAAGTATCATATATATTTCTAATGCATCATGTGAAATTTAAAAAATATCTTTTGTTTTAGAAAATATATCTCTGAATGCATTAAAATACACACATTAAATTTGTTTTTGAGTCACATATCTATTTTATGAATAAATTTATTTTAAAAATATATTTTCAAAAAGTTTTTAAAAATATATTTCCGAAAACTAAAAAATCAGAAATATTCTCTTAATACATAAACTTGCAGTTAGCTTCAAATAATGACACAAACAATATGACATAATATTTAACAATATCTATCAAGAACAAGTGATAACAAACCCGTTCCAGCAACACAACAGTTACAATTTACAAAACAATTAGCATGTCAAACTTTAGTAGTAAGGGAGACATAAATGGCACAGCTACAAAATAAGCTTACAACTCTATCATATTATTTATGTCTTTATATATGCATGATGCGGAAGCATAAAATTAAATAAATATCCTAAATGAATTTCATTCAATTCACTCGTGGAAATATTTCTGCAAGTTATATATTTTTGTTTTTTTAGTTTCTGAAAATATATTTTTAGAAACTTTCCAGAAATATATTTTCAAAATAAAATTTATTCATAAAATAAATATGTGATTCAAAAACGAATGAAATATATATAATTGGATGAATCATGAGATATATCTCTTGAAATAGGAGATAATTTTTGAATTTCGCATAGTATATTAGAAATATATATGGTGCTTTAAGAAATTCTTAATACTTAAACTCATCACGAACCGATTCAAAGTGGATTAGGTAATATGTTTTACCAACTCTACGAACAACCCTTCAATTATTTTAAAATTGTAGGACAAAACTTGAGACCTTAATAAAGTAATTTCTTAAAGTGAAGGCAAAATTTGATGAAAAATATATGATATATGACGTATATGTTTAATGTATTAAGGTTTTTGATAAAAATGTTATGTTTTCATCTTTTGTGATTTTGGAGCATTTATCTAGTTGGTGTTCCCAGCTTTTTGAACTTCCAAACAAATGATCTTATAATATTGATTCAACTTTATGGAAGAAGGGAGGTGGATCATGTTAAAGGGATGGGAGAGACTCACACATGCAAAGCAAAGAAATAGTTGGTTTCAATTAGTGCGTCTCTAATCATATAATTCACTTTTGGTTTTTTTAGATCTCACCACTTTATATTATTCATATTAAATTTTATTTTATTTAAAAAAACAATTTAAATTATTTAAATTTAAATATAAATAAATAAAATTAAAACTAAACATAAAATTTAAACTAATAATTTGAAGTAAGAAGATTAAAAATTGGATAAAATATATGTCAATTGGAGGTTAAAAGATAAAATTGTGAAAGTAAATTTAAAATAATAAAATTGTGAGAAAGAAATAAACTTATGAATTTTTTTTTAATATTATTTATTTCTATTTATAACAAAATAAACTATTTAAAAAAAAATAGAAAAACGACTAAAATTTTATTATTTTTTAATAAAAGAGTCGTTGAAGGACCGTTGCATTCCAATGCAACGTAGCGTGATGTAGCGATTGTTGTAATTAATAAGATTAATTATTTTAGAGATGTTCAAAAACGACAATAAGTGGACAAATGAGTAAATGATATTAAATACTTGTGAAATAATCTCACATAGAAACTGGATCACATTTTAAAAGCATTTATAAAGTGTTAATATCATTAACTCACCAAAAGACCAAAGAGGACAAAGTACAAGTGTGGTGGTCTCAAGCATTATGCCAATTGTTTCTTCTATACAACCTCTCGTCGGCAACACCGGCTCCGGCTCCGGCTCCGAGGGCGTAGGCGTAGAGGCGCTAGTGGCGGCACTTGAGCACTCCGCTGGGCGGCTCTAATTTTGGGCGTCACATAATTATTTTGTTTTGATTTGTGAATTCGGAAATTGCAACTCTTCATGAAATGTTGCAATATGAAAGCATGCAACTCTTGGAATGATATTATTGGCCAAACATTACAACTTTTGGTAAATATAATTGTTTCACCAAGGGTAGCAACCTTGTGAAACTATACCAAGTGACCTATATAATACTCATTAGAATTCAAAAATCAATACATAAAAATTATTTAAAATTTCAACACTCTTCGCTGCATTCGAATTTTCATCTGTCTTGTACAAATTCGATAAGGCTAAATTATCCTGGGTATTCCTGCATCGAAACTCTAAGACAAATCGAAAGTGCTTCGTACACGATTCAATCCAGGATCCTTACAATTTTGAAGCGTTACATAACAGTCTTATAGTATCTCAAAATCTTGGCCACCGACGCTTTAGTTTCAAGCATCAAGGTGAAGAACCAGGACCTTGTCAAGTTATATCGTTTTGATGGAACAAATTACACCTGCTGGCAAGACAATATGAAATTTCTCCTAACTGCTCTAAAAATACACTATGTCTTAGATCCTGACAACCAATTTCAGAACCAACTGAAGACGATACCGATGAGATCAAAAAGGAACGCAAGAAACGAAAGGAAGATGAATTGCTCTGCCGAGTACATATTCTGAACACACTCTTTGATCGTCTCTACGATTTATACACCAACATTACATCTGCAAAGGAGATCTGGAAAACATTGAAATTAAAATTCAAAGCTGAAGAAGAATGTACGAAAAAGTTCTTAATATCTAAATACTTTGATTTTAAAATGTTGGATTCTAAGCCTATTATTGCACAAGTACATGAGTTACAAGTTCTCGTAAATAAAATCAAGGACGTAAAGATTGATATTCCTGAAGCTTTTCAAGTCGGTGCAATTATTGCTAAATTGTCACCGTCTTGGAAAGGATATAGAAAGAAATTGTTGCATAACTCTGAGGATCTCTCGTTGGAGAAACTTCAAAAACACCTTCGAATCGAGGAGGAGACGAAAGATAGAGAAAAATTTGAGTCTGATGGGTTTTCTAAAGCCAATGTTGTTACAGTAAATGTAAAGAGAAAACATGATGGCATGAAAAAGCATCCTCCCACAAAGAAGGAACATAAAAGGTTCAAACATTCTAGCGGATCAAAGGCTGCAACTAATGGATGTTATACATGCGGAAAACCAGGTCACTACGTTATAGATTGCAGAAACATTAAAAATAAAAAGGTGGTAAATGTTGTTCATGTCGATGAAGACATAATCACTACTGTAAGGGAAATCATGGCAATCAAAGGCAAGGTACAAGGTTGGTGGCACGATACATGTGCAACTCTGCATGTAGCATATGACAGAGCAACATTTAAAATATACTCTGAAGTCATTAACGGACAGGAAGTTTAGATGGGAAATGAGGTTCGATCCAAAGTCATAGGAAAAGGATCCGTCGAACTCATATTTACATCTGGAAAGAAAGTTACTCTAGTTAATGTACTTCATGTCCCATAAATGAATAGGAACCTAGTTAGTGAGGACCTGTTGGGAAAACCGGGAATCAAATATGTGTATGAATCGGGAAAATTGATATTGACCCGTAATGGTATATTTGTAGGCAAAGGATATTCCTTAGAAGGAATGATCAAACTCTGTACAAATGATAATATGATTAATGAAATTTCAAATTCCGCTTATATGATTGAGTCTACTTCTTTATGGCACTCTAGATTAGCACACATTGGTATTAATACTATGAATAGACTTATTAAATCTGGAATGCTCTCATGTAACATTCATGATTTTGAGAAATGTGAAATATGTGTTAAATCTAAAATGATCAAGAAACTTTCAAAAGCGTTGAATGGAAATCAAACGTGCTTGATCTTGTGCATTTGGATTTGTGTGAATTTAACGGCATGCTGACCCGTGGGGGAAATTGTTATTTCATAACATTTATCGATGATTGCCCTAGGTTCACACATGTATACCTTTTAAAGCACAGGGATGATGCATTTAATGTTTTTAAGGTCTATAAAGCGGAAGTGGAAAATCAATTAAATAAAAGAATAAAAGTGCTTAGAAGTGATAGAGGTGGTGAGTACTTTTCTAGTGAATTTAATGCATATTGTGAAGAATATGACATTATACATGAGTGTTCAGCGCCTCGTACACCACAACAAAATGAATTTACCGAAAGAAAAAATCGAACTTATCAGGAAATGATAAATTCTATGCTAATGCATTATTAATTTCCATTTAATTTGTGGGGTGAGGCATTGTTGTCGGCATGCCACATAATGAACAAGATTCCTTTGAAAACAACGAGAATTTCTCCATATGAAATATGGAAAGGAAGATCACCAAATATTGGTTATTTCAGAGTATGGGGTTGTGTAGCATACTACAAAAATATGGATCCCAAAAGAACTAAACTAGGTCCTCGAGGGATCAGGTGTGCTTTCATAGGATATGCTTCAAATAGTAAAAGCATATAGACTCTTAAATCTAGAGTCTAATGTAGTTGATGAATCCAGAGATGTGGAATTCTTTGAAAATCTTATCACAAAGGATAAATAACTTGAGAATCCCACAAATAACGCATCTCGTAACAAAGAATCTCCACAGATGGTTGAAACACATCTCGAGCCTAGAATAAGCACAAGAGCACGAAAAACTAAGGCTCTAGGACCTAATGAAATTGATTCTCAACTTATTTCCTTTTATCTAGTTGAAGGAAATTGCAAGAATGATGTTCATAAAATTCCTATTATTCTTCAAATAGAAGATGATCCTAAAAACTATAAAGAAGCGGTAGCTTCTAAGGATGCTTCCTTTTGGAAGGATGCTATCCAAGATAAAATGGATTCAATTATGTCAAATCACACTTGGGAACTTATCGACCTTCCTAAAGGATCAAGACCCATCGGATGCAAGTGGGTGTTTAGAAAGAATTATCATAGTAATGGTACATTAGACACCTATAAGGCTAAATTAGTAGCAAAAGGATTTAGACAAAAGGAAGGTATTAATTACTTTGACATATATGCTCTAGTAGTAAGAACTACAACAATTAGAATATTGTTTGCACTAGCTTACTTGAATAACCTTATTGTTCACCAAATGGATGTTAAAACGACATTCCTAAATGGAGATCTCGATGAGGAAATCTACATGGAACAACCAGAAGGCTATGTGCTTCCTGGAAACGAACAAAAAATATGAAAACTTATTAAATCCTTATACGGTTTGAAACTGGCACCAAAGCAATGGCATCAGAAGTTTGACTCTGTCACACTTTCACATAGGTTTATTCCAAATTCATTTGACAAATGCTTGTACACAAAGGTACGTGGAAACATGGTAACATATTTATGCTTATACGTTGATGACATGTTAATCATTAGCAACGAAATAAAAGGGATCTTAGAAACAAATAAATTTCTAACTTCCACTTTCAAGATGAAAAATCTTGGGCCAGTTGACACCATATTAGGAATCAAAGTAAAAAATAAATAATGGGGGTTATGAACTTAATCAAACACATTACGTTGAGAAAATGTTGGATATGTTCAAACACCTAAACTTAAAGGAAGTAAGCACTCCATTTGATCCTAATGTCAAACTTCAAAAGAACACTGGAAGAACTGTGGCCCAATTGGAATATGCAAGTGCAATTGGATGTCTAATGTACTTAATGCAATGCACTAAAACTGACATAGCATTTGCAGTTAGCAAAATGTGTAGATTTACTAGCAATCCAAGTTATGAACATTGGAAGGCCATAACTAGGATTTTCGGTTATCTCTAAAAAACCAAAAATCTTGGCCTTCATTATGGTAGGTTCCCTGCCATATTAGAAGGATATATCGATGCAAGTTGGATATCGAGTGTTAGAGATTACAAATCTACAACTGGGTGGATATTTATATTAGTCGGAGGGGAAATTTCTTGGAAAAGCAAGAAGCAAACATGTATTACCCTCTCAACCATGATATCAGAGTTTGTAGCTCTCGCTTCCGCTGGACAAAAAGCAGAATGGTTGAGGGACCTTCTTTTGGAAGTACCATTAGCTAAGGAAAACGTTTCAAAAGTGTTGATACATTATGATAGTCAAGACACCCTAGCTAGAGCATTCAGTGAAGTATATGATGAAAAGTCTAGACACATAGGTCTAAGACACTCTCTCATAAGAAAATTAATTAAGGATGGAATCATTTCACTGACATATATTCAAACTAGCTATAACTTAGCAGATCCATTTACTAAGTCACTGACCAGAGACTTAGTAAAAAATACCTCAAGTGGAATGGGTTGAAACTCCTTGAATAAGGGTTCCAACAATGATATCAACCCAATCTGAAGTTAATAAATCTTAACCTAAGATTCAATGGGTAATAACAAGTAATTGATTTGGATTATTGTATAACATTTTACGATAATGTTAACTATTATATATCGAGGGTTGGGTTTAAAAATCTTAATGAAGTTCCATATCAAGGATATGCGTTCCAAGGAAATGGATACAAAATGAACTTCACCTATGTGAATTTCGAGATGGTGTCGTCTCAAAGTGAGAGTTGGAGTTTCTCTCATGAAAAATTCATGAAAACGGGAAAAGAACATGGTCATAAATAGTGCTAGGAGAGATATGCAGGCGAAAAACCTTAATGAAAACGTGTAAGGTAACACCAATATAATCACAATGCATAATGGTTCAAAGCATAACTACCTAACATTCCGATTAAACTTTGTGTTATCCTTACTAAGGTTTAGTTCAAATCGAAAGATATTTAACTGTAGTAATATTCTTTTCTCTCTTTTTGGAATTGAGTTTGTCATTATTAGAACAAGTGGGGGATTATTGTAATTAATAAGATTAATTACTTTAGAGATGTTCAAAAATGACAATAAGTGGACAAGTGAGTAAATGGTATTAAATACTTGTGAAATAGTCCCACATAGAAAGTGGAACACACCTTAAAAGAATTTATAAAGTTTTAATATCATTAACACACCAAAATACCAAAGAGGACAAAGTACAAGTGTGGTGGTCCCAAGCATTATGTCAATTGTCTCTTCCATACAACCTCTCGCTGGTGTCACCACCGGCAACACCGACTCCGGCTCCAGGTCCGAGGGCGTTGGCGTAGAGGCATTATTGACGGCTTGAGGCAGCACTTGGGCACTCCGGCGGGCGGCCTTCAGCCAACCTGTTATTGGTGCTCTAATTTTGGTCGTCACAAAATTATTTTGTTTTAATTTGTGAATTCGAAAATTGCAACTCTTTATGAAATGTTGCAATATGAAAGCATGCAACTCTTGAAATGATATTATTGGACAAACATTACAACTTTTGGTAAATAGAATTGTTTCACCAAGGGTTGCAACCTTTTAAAACTATACCAAATGGCCTATATAATACTCATTAGAATTTAGAAATAAATACACAAAAATTATTTACAATTCCAACACTCTTCGCTGCAATCGATTTTTCATTTGGCTTGTGCAAATTCGATAAGACTGAATTATCCTGGGTATTCCTGCATCGAAACTCTAAGACAAATCGAGAGTGCTTGAAATACTATAAGGAAAGTGCTCTTTACACGATTCAAGCATGAATCCTTACAATTTTGAAGCGTTACATAACAGTGATACACAAAACTTGTTTTTGTATGTCAGCTAGCGGCACACCTCCAAATTAACAAGCTATGGATATGGTCTTAATCTCATGATTATGAGTGAATAAAATATTAAATTTATAAGAGAGACGACTTTATATATATATATATATATATATATATATATATATATATATATATATATATATATATATATATATATATATATATATAATGCGTTAAGATTTTGGATATACATATGATATCTTCGTCTAGATTGCCACTAAATTATTTAGATTTATATACATTTTGTGTGTTTCATATAAATTTTACACAATAAA
Source organism: Lathyrus aphaca (assembly GCA_963966055.1). NCBI lineage: Eukaryota > Viridiplantae > Streptophyta > Magnoliopsida > Fabales > Fabaceae > Lathyrus > Lathyrus aphaca. The sequence goes on from OZ014522.1 coordinate 560,529,849, forward strand.
AAAGAATGTGTTGTTAGCACCCATAAAAATAGGAAAATGGGTTCTCAAGTCGATCGAGTTTCCATGCAATCACGCATAGAGGTGTAAGCGGATAAAAAAACCAATTAAACCGATAATCCAATCCAAATCAAACTGAAAAAAACCGATTGTTTGTTGTTCGGTTTAAAAACCGAACCAAACCAATAAAAACCGAGGTGGTTTGGTTCGGTTCTCGGTTTTAGTTTTCAGGAACCGACCAACTGATTAACCGAACCAATGACTTTAAATACATATTTAATCTTTTATTTAGCCAATTAATAAGTCCAAATTTTGTATCGGTCCAATATTTCTCAATCTTTTTTACACTTCCTTTCTTTGAACCAAATATGTAGCCAATACCAAATTCCAACATAAAAAATAGAAACCATAAGCCATAAAAACTTGCTCTCACCAAACTGAATATCCGGCTATCTGTCACCATTATTTCTCTTGCCACCATCATTCTTATAGATTATGGTTTCTTATTCATCTTCAAGTTCTCTTCGTTGTTTTTTTTTTTTCATCTTTTATGTTTCTTCTTCAAAGAATTTCCTTCTAGCCTTGTTACAAAATAGTTTTGATGTTTGTTTGAGGTGTGAAACATGTTAATTAACATGTATTGAAATCTTGTCTTTATTTTTGTGTTTTATTTGTTAAGTTTTCATATTCCTTCCCAACCTTTTCATGTCAAGTGTCAACTGTTGTATTCGATAGTGAACTTATTTAATAATGCAATGAAAAATATGTAAAATGTTTCATATGGATTAAGAATAACTTGTAAGTTGTTTGAAAAGTAGAGCATGAAAAATATCATATGAATTATATTATTTTAAAAAAATAATAGCATAAAATACATCGAACAATATTAGAGAAAATGATACACAAATTAATATAATATTTATAAAAAAATGTTGTAAACCGATCAACCAAACCGAACAAAACCAGTTAGTTTGGTTTGGTTCCATTTTTAAAAAACACTAAAAACTGATTCAAACCAAACCGATGGATATATCATTGATTTGGATAATTTTCTGACTAAAAATCGGTCCAAACCGAATCGATTACATCCCTAATCACACGGTCGTAATAATTATGGCTGTTAGATCTTAATTAAATAATGTAAAATAAACATATATAAACTTTATATAATAATTAAAAAATATCTCGTTAAATTATAATTGTCTGATCAAGATCAGACGATTAAAAACAGATGATTGCATAAGCCTCCAGAATGCTGAGAAACTCAATCCTCAAAATTGATTATCTAAAATAATTATGATTGAGTTTAAATTGAGTGATTAGTTAAGAAAGTACAAAGTATTTAAATATTGGATATATAAGACTATTCATATACTGGTATTTTATGGTTATCGATGATGTGTCTCTTTTTTTTATATTAAAAAATATCGAGTCTTTCTTGCTTCCAATTATTTCCAAACTTTTGAACAAGTTGTATCAAAACCTTAATTTAACATGATGAAATAACGTAACTAGATTCTACTATTTAGATCAAACGCAGACTTAAAAGTAAAAACTTGAGAATGTGAGAGAAAGTACATGTTCAATTCAACAATGGCAAGTCAAGTACTCCACACTAAAGAGGTTAGGTACAGCAATAACAGCAGACAGCTACATCCAACTGTTCTCGTGACCTTAATTAATGTCTCCTATTGAATCAAACCAATGCTCCTTTTCCATCTTTCTCAATATTACTTCAATTTAATGCATGCACACTATTTCAGCTAATCTTTCCACATCAATAGTAGACAGCCACTTCATTTTCCTTTTGAATTTTGAATTTGAATTCTCATTTCAACCATATTATAAAGTTTTCATAAAGCCCCTAGATTTTGCATTTAATATTGGGCCCAGACTCTGCTCTATTCTCACCTTTTCCATAAAGACACATTTTGACTCTTCACTTTCTCATAAAATTACTTTTAACCACTTTCTTCTAGACATTCAAAACTTTCCTAGGATACCCATATTATAAAACTGATTAAATGTTATTTATAATCTAAGATTATAAATATACGAAATACATCAATTATTCAATAAATTTAAAATATTAAATTTATTGATAATATAATATAAAAAAACATAACATGTTTGGTACCGTATTGGTTCTCTCGGGACAAAACTTTAACTAAAACATTTCAAAGCTCGAAAATGGAGATTCCATAGAACGTGCTCGATGATCACCCAATCCCACCGTAAAAACTAAAATAGTCGCATCAAATGTCTTTCATTTGCACGTCTAGCGGAAACTATAAAGTATCACGCCTTCTTAAATTCACACCAAATACAACATTAGACGGAGTTCTTATGGTTACCGTGGTTTGGTTTTCTGACACCAAACCGAACCCAAAAAAAAACCAGACTTGAACAAAAGAATCTCTCAATAATTTTTTCATTCCCACTAAGGTGAACATATTCAATGGACATCAACAAGATTCATGCAGAAACAATGTATTCAAATCCCACAAACTCATCATTTTTTTCTTCTCCTCCACTTTTCTACCACTAAAAATATACTCTGATAAATAAATCTATATTCTAGAATTGTAAGATAAAATAAGAATGTTTCAAAATAACTAAAGTGTAGAAGTAGAATCAGAAGCAGTTGAAGAATGAACAACCTTATTCTGTCTTCCAGTGAGCCAAATCAAAGTCCTTCTAGCAAATGAAGGTGCTCTAGCTTGAGATGAATCCATACTATAACAACTTTGATTTTCTTCATCATAACCACCAAATTCACTTCCTCCAAAATCCATCTCAGAAACATTACTTTGTAATGGAAACCTCGATGAAACAGCTCTTCTAGACGAATCCGCAACATCGCCATTAGTCTTATCTGTCTTCCCTCTAAGCCAAATCTTCGATATAGAATAACTCTCTTTTCTACTTTTTCCAATACCTGCAAAATCCTCAACCTCTCTACTTGAATCAAAGCTTGCAAACTTGAAATCTCTTCTTGATTCGCAGTCACATTCTGACATTGCAGGCCTACGTCCGGGAATCAAAGGCAAAACAGTTTTTTTCTTGGTTGATTTCATCTTCATCGGCGTTCTAATCGGTACCTGCAACGCAGATGTTTCATCCATAATATAAGCAAAAGAACCCATCGAAAAACACCTTCTATCATCCACATTGTTGCTACTACTTCCTTCCCCTCCTCCACCTCCACCACCATCAACATTCCTATACTTTCCAAGCTTAACAGTCACAACTTTCTCCACTCCAACATTCGGATTAGGAATATTTCCAACCGAAGCCGAATCACCTCCGAATTCACTGTCTCCGCGATAACAAAAACCCGAATTGGTTGCCATAACAGAACTAGTCCTACCAAGAACACTACCACCTGTACCTAAAGCAGTATTAGCCGTAACACTAAGACTAGCAGTATCTCTTTCTGGAACAATTTCCCTTGAACTATCACTACCAGATTCTAGAACAAGAACAATAGGTGAACAACTATTGTTTCCATTGAAATCATGAAGCAAGTTACCTCTACAAAGAGGACAAGTAGAATGAGACAAAAGCCATGTATCAATACACTCCATATGAAAAGCATGACTACATTTGGGCAACAATCTAAGCTTATCTTCAAGCTCAAATTCACACAAACAAACAGCACAATCAAAAGGGTTCTTCAATCCAATAATAGCTTTATAAAGAAACACAGGAAGAGTAGTATCAATAAAAGACTGGTCAACACCAGCATCATGAAGATGAAAAAGCTGTTGCAACTGCCCTTGAAGAGCAGTAACATCATCCAAATCCTCACTCTCTCTATCCTGATCCCTCCATAGAAACCTCACTAGGAGATGAAGTAAACCAGAAACGAAGAAAACAATGGCTAGAATGATAATGATTAGAAGAATACTTGGACTAACCTTCAAGGAATTATCATTTGGACCGATATCATCAGATCGAAGAGATGAAACAGTGATGGCTGGAAATGGTGATGGGTTAGGATGAAAATGAAAAGAATAAGGTGGTTGTGCTAATGGAGGCATAAAGGTTTCATCTTTATAAGGAAGAAAAGTTGTTCTTCCCATGTTGAAGGGTCAGAGAGAGATGAGAAGAGAAAACAAAAAAGATTGAAACTTTTTTACAAGATTTGATTGAAGACATGAAAAAAGGTTGTAACTTTAGTTGAAGAATCCATCAAGAGATATGGTTTGTTTTATCTAATAGAAGAAAAAACAAGACACGAAACGAGGTAAGGAAGAAATCTGGGATGTGTGTTTTGTTTTATTAGAGCAATGTGTAGATTTGATTTGAGTAAGGTGGGAAAGAATGAATTTCTTAGAATATGAAAGAAGAAAAAAAAAATGAATACAAATTAATTAGATTTAATTGATAATTTATGATGATGATTTGAAGGTACTCATAAATAATTGAATGATAATGACTCATATAGTATGTGTCATAAAATCAACATCAATTATGGAAATCTTTTTTATTTTCCTTTTTCTTTTACACAGCAGTTTTTCTTAAAGATATTTAAGAACTAAATATATAAAAGTGATACAATAATTTAATTTAATAGATATGTAACTATTTTATTTTAAATACAGATAAATTTAATCTTTTTTTGGTACAATAAATTGATATCTTTTAATATTATATATCTTTTGTCTTAAATAATTGATTTTTTTATTAAAATAATTATTTAAAAATGATTCGGATTTTTAAATCTTAAAATGAAAATTATATTAATTTTCCAATTCTACCAATACACAATCATGTCTTTAAATTTTTTCTATTTTTTTAAAATAAATCAATATTCACTTTGTGTAGATTTTCGATTTTATTTTTTTAAATAACATATTTAATAAATTAATTTCCATTATTCAAACTAATTATTAATCTGATGTAGTTTATACACATGTTCGCCAAATGAATTGGCGAATGGTAACAAGTGCTTTTTTTTCTTTTCCATGGTTTCGTCATATGAGAAGGCGAATGGGTGCTTAGATTTTTTTTTGCAATTTATGTTACACTCATTCGCCAATTGTGATGGAGAATGAGTTGAAATTGATAACATGTTGTCGTCGTATGTATTGGCTACTAGGTTTATTTATTTTTTATTTCTCTATAAATACATAAGTATATTTGTTCTAGCTATCCATGCTTTCCTGTACGACGGAGTATACTTGTGCTTATGAACTATGTGCTTAATTATCGTGATGACCTTTACCGACGAGTCGTCGCCAATGATTGATAAGATATCATTGCATATTAGCTGAGAGCTCAGTTGTCGATGATCATGCATTGCGTTAGTGATTATACAAGTATGCTCTGGACCCATAGACGCAACCTTCCAATCCTCACTTCTATTTCTGTACGATGTTGTCAATCGAAACGGGCACGCCACGTTACGACAACATATCTTATACATAGTAGGGTTCGTTATGTCGACCTTATAATCAACTGATAAATCCATGTGGTAATGCTTTATCGCTCGGACGCATTCTTCTTTTGTTCGAAAATGGTCGCCCTCCTTTAATGCACCTTGTTTTTTAGGATACAGATCGTAAAATATATCTGAAGATGGGTCATCACCTCCCAAGTTCAACCTTGTCATGTGTTGAGGAGGACAATATACATGACTAGTCGGGACCTCATCTTCATTGACCATTTCATCAACAATTGCCTCATCTTATTCCCCGTCGTCATCAACAACATCGACTTCAGCTAAATTATTGTCAGATTCGCAAAACACTTGCGAAGGATCAACGATTTGAGAGATTTGTTGTTGGTGTAGCGTAGCATAAAGCTCAATATCATTGAAACCAGAATACTCATGGCTGAGAAACATAGTACGAAAACTTTCGTCATCACATATAATTAACTGGAAAAACATGATCTGGTTATCTTCATAAAAGACTGGATTTTTGTAAATGATGTGGTCTATTGGACCACGCTGTATTTTCTTTTCCAACCTTTATTTCAGATGAACAAAATTTGACCTTCGGGTAATTGAGAATCGAGTAACCTCGGTGTTACGAAAGTTGAACCCAGATATGTTACAATCGAATATTTCACCATTTATATGTGCATGCGGCGATTGAGCCATACCTCAAATACGTTTTGATAAATGATATTTGATAAGTTTGGTAAGTGATATTTGTAGCATTGAAATATTTAGCAACCTATAAATAGAAATTCACGTGCACCCTATTCAATTATTTTTCTTACAAATTATAATATAACCTACAAATAAATTTTTCAAGGAATCACACAATAACAAATATTTTTTCGGCGAATCACGCAATGTATAATGTATACTACACGCAACCTAGAAGAGACATGCATGTAACCTATAAACTATACGAAACTATAAGACACATTTGGATCTTAGGGTTTTATTTCGTTCACATGACCAACACCCATTCGTCAATCTGATTGGCTTAAGGTTTTAATTATAAAACTCTTCCGCCAATCATATTGGAGAATCAAGCCTCCCAATTACATGCATTCGCCAATCAATATGGCGAATATAGTCAAACCATAAAGTTGTTCCACCATCTGCATGATTCCCTAATTGCGTGATGCTTTATAATTCTGCTGCCAACAAGTAAGTGTGCTATTATAATTCTGTTGTCGATATTAAATTTTATATATTCTACGATTATTGTAACTATTTGCTTTTAAATCTTTTCTATTTAGCTGGTCTGATCTTGGAATGGATTACAGCAGGAATCCAAGAAGTTCTATAGTTGTCTATCATAATTTGTTAGACCACGTGGGTGTAGACCAGGTATTGTGAACTAAACTACTATAACTTTGTTTTATAGATTAGCATCCTTCGCCTCTACTAAAAAAATTCTTTTCATTTTAATGCAGTTTATCTGGCAGCCATATTTAGGCTTGGACCATGAACCTAACCCCGAGGATGTTGAAATATGGATAGCAAACATACCAATCATTCGGTACACTACAATTGAAATGCACCAGACTCATCAGGTGAAAATGTAGTTCAGAATGCAACAAGATATTATGGCCAATCCGACAAGTTTGGGAGAATGGCATTTAAAAAGAGTAGATGCCCAGTGAAATATGGATGATTGGAAATACTTTGCTAGGGAGTTGCGTCAACAATGGAGAGATCGTCGTTAACACGTCCTAAACAACCCTGTCTTGCAAAATATTAGACCAACTAGAGAATATTTGGTTTGGTTTAGGTTGGTTACAACGCAACAATGAGTGTCTGATAACCCATACTTGCTTGACTCGCGCTCGCAGGCCGCAGGATACGCCAAACCACCAACCCCACACCATGACCTACCCACCCAATTCCAACCATCAACTTCAAACACTCATTGACCATTCTTCCAAACCCGTAACCTATTCTTGCCACACACCCAATCACAACAGCAAGAGCCTAACACACATCAATATACACACGAAAACTCATTCAAATCCACCCCCAGCCCACCATAGCCCCCACCTTTGTATCGTTCTAAAATAGAGGCAATATCCTCATTCGGTCAATTGTACAGTCCTCACCCAACCCAATCCAACCACTATGATCCAACTTTGAAAACATGGGCACTCAACTAAGTTACGGCAACACCTTTGGCAACAACGTCCCACCGGGTTATTGGGGACAAATGGTTGCAAACATAACAAATACTTCGGGATCCTTGGCTCAACAACAACCTCCTCCACCAAACACGCAAAGACAAGAGGCACCTCAACCACCTCGTGGTAGAGTTCGAAGGCGGGGTCATCCACGTGGATGTGGAACTGGGGGACAACTAGATCAGGCAGGAAAATTAATCATTTGTAATACCCAATTTTGAATTATCAATAATATTTTTCTATTATATTTTTCTATGTTGATTTTTTTTAATTTCATTTATTAAATTATCAATAATAAGTAAAAAGACACACAACTATATATATATATATATATATATATATATATATATATATATATATATATATATATATATATATATATATATATATATATATATATACACTTGGTGCAAAAATTAAAAAAATATTTACAGTTTAGCCAAATGAATTGGTGAAAGCATTACAAGAATTAAAAAAAATCCTACACTACGACCAATTGAATTGGCGACAGCTTTAAAGGAATAAAAAAAATTATGTCCAACAAATGTTAGCCAATGGATTTGGCGAATGCTTGCAGATTTTGTTCTCATTCGCCAATTCATTTGGCGAATGTATACTCAAATAGTTTGGTAATTTTTTTGAGAACCAGATTATTTTGGAAATTTATTTATAAAACTAAGTTATTTTTAAAAAAAAATTCTAGATTTTCATGGATGGATTTTTTTATCAGGAACATTTAAAGTAAAAGTTTTTGGTTCATATTATAAATAAAATCATTAAATAATTAATATATTTGATTTAAATAATTAATGTATCAATTATAAAGTAAAAGTTTTTGGTTCGTATATATATATATATATATATATATATATATATATATATATATATATATATATATATATATATATATATATATATATATATATATATATATATATATATATATATATATATATATATATATATATATATATATATATATATATATATATATATATATAAATCAATTATTTAATTAATTTTATTCCGTTTTGAAATAAAAAATGTGCAGAGTTGTAGAAGTTGCAGTGGAGGAGATTTTTTGATGCGAATCAACTTCTACTTTTTATCTGTGAAATACATTCGAGCTGTGAGATTGCTATTTTTGGTATTTTTGACCTGCTTTTCCCCTAAAAATATTAGTAAAGAAAAACAAAATATTTTTGAATTTTAATTAATTGTTAGTAAACATAAACAAATAAAAACACATAAAAGCAATGATGATCCCCTGTGAGGCATAAACATGCAACCAAAATGGACTGAGGAACAAGTGCGTGATCTTGTTTGTATGCAAAATGATGCAAATGCAAACACAAACTTAAGGGCAGAATTAGGGTGCTACAGCTGCCCCTATTTAAGTTTCTTCAATCTAGATATATGAAGATTGACATATTCGTTTCTATAAGATGAGAGAGACTTAAATATAGAAATCTAATAAATATAAAAAAAAATAGATTATATGATCAATGGGTCGTGAATGATCTTATAATTGATTTTGGAGTGAAAGAATATGGGCCCATTTGAAATAAACTTGAGTTTTGGCCTTTTTTGCTTCATACACCTCCTCAAAATTGCCCAACTTCAACAATGCATAAGTCCCTCTATTTTTATCCCATGAAGGTATTCTAGGACTTTTTAGAAATCTTAGAGTGTCTTCTAACTACTCCTTTTGGTCCCATGTCCATTTAATCTTCCATTTTTAAGTTATGAGCTTTTGAAAAAGTTGACTTTTTGTTGACTTTTAAAAGGACATGTAATGTCTTGGCTCATATCTCTCAAATGAAGCATTTCTGATCTTGGCTTGTGAGACACAATGTTGTAGAGAATTGAATTTCCTTCAAAATTAGCTTTGGATGAGAATTTTTTTATGAAGTATGTGAAAGTTATGGCTGGTCAAAGTACAGTTGACCTTTCCTGCACAAAACTCTAATTTAGTAGCTCTTGATTTTTGATGATTCTGAAGTTTCCTTGATGAATCATGATAAAACCTTGATTTAATGATGAATTTCACCTCATAATCTTGATGTTGACCAAAAAACTTGAAGTTTGACTTTATGTTGACCAAGTTAACTGATTTTTGATTATCTGAGCATCTGACTGACCAAACTTGTGGGAAAAGTCTTGAAACTTGACATGAGGATTCTTTGAAGTATGTGGGATATCATGAAGTCCACCTGAGGCTTGAGAAATTTAAAATCCTAGTTTTAGATTCATTTCTTAAGAGGATGCTTTGTCTGATGAAACCTGAAATCCTTTTGAGCAATTGTGAATCTTGTGACTATTAGGAGACCTTTAAGAAACTTTAAAAGAGACGTTTGTATGTTTCACCGAACTGTCAGATTAAGTGAAACCTACTTTGAAAATCCTTTGCTACAAAAGAAATTGACAGTTGTATCCCGACATACTCTACGAAGAAAATAAAGCTTAAGTATTCACATGACAAAGTATGTTAAGAGATGAACACTGAACTATCAGCGTCACCTTGGTCCTTGCGCTTTGACTAACTAGCTTAAATTATAATCAGAAGCAGTCTTCTCTAAAGCTCGGTCTTTAGAGGATAACTCCTTCATACTCTGATCTTTGAATGATGATTTATTCATAGTGTGGTTTTTAATTCCTTGATCCATCTAAGTTTAATATTTAAAATATACTCGTAATATCTTATTAAAAAAACTCAAAATCTTCAATATTTATATAAATAGAGCTAGAAATATCTTATTAAAAAAAAACTCAAAATCTTCAATATTTATATAAATGGAGCTAGGTAGTGTATAATGCAATATATCCGTTATTGTAGATAAAGGGAATAAATGTCATAACTTCGCATATTTTTTGTTACATGTCATAACTTTGCATTGAAACTATGCACTTATTTTAAATTTTAAAAAGAAATAACAATTGATATTATAAGAATAATGATTAAAATATACAATATGAATCTTTCATAAAAAAAAAATACAATATAAATCTGATAACTTTGGGTTTTAACTAATTACATAAAACTATGATGGTTTCTATTTATAAAAATAGATAGAGTAAAAGATTGTCATGCATTAAAAAATTCAATAAATATGACAATGTATGACACAAAGAAATGGATTTTATTGGAGCAGTATACTAGTATGTGAACTGAATTGTAATGAGGTCATGGTTGGATTTTCCCAGATCTTAAAGTTTGTAACAAAATTATTTAGAATTCTTCTATTCGGTTTCCAATCTGACTTGTGTTGGGGACACATATCTCGATTGAATAAAGTAAATGGAAGTCGAAAAGTCAAGAGAGGGAGGCACAAGACATCTGGAAACATAGGATACAATAAACAAAGGTAGGAGTATAGATAGACCTCTCTACTCTAGATTCCACAGCGTGGGATAGTGATAGTCTCCTCTATTTATTTACAGTACTTATTTATGTCTTCAACTGCTCCGTCTTGCATAAACTTGAATAATTGCTTCTATCATACTACTACTAACTAGAAATTTGGATTTTTTTATTTTTTTTTTATATTTAAAATAATCAAATTTTTTAAATAAATATTTATAACCAATATTCCAAATTATTTACTAAACTAATCATATTTATAAAAAAAAATCTTCACAGTACCTAGTATATGTACTCTACATTTAACTCATATAACATCATGCACGCATGTCAATATTATGGACGGTGACAAATCTTAACTAAAATATTAGGAAAATTTGTAAATATTAATTAAATTTTTATAAATATAATTCTCGAAAACTAAACATATTTTTATAATTAAAAAAATAACAAAAATAATATATATATATATATATATATATATATATATATATATATATATATATATATATATATATATATATATATATATAATACTTATACAAAAATTAACAAACAAAAATAATATATATATAAAAAATTAACAACCAAAAAACTAAACATACTTTCTATAAATTTAATATTTTTTAATTAAAAATGAATAAGAGCATATAATCAAATCTCAAAAAAATAACTAATAAGCAAGTACATATTAGTCTAAACTAACAATATATAAATACTTATTTAAAAAAGTCATATTTATAGACTAATTGTTTACATAAACTATAAAAAATAGAAAAGAAAAAACTCAATAAATCTTTATATCATAAATTATATATACTACATATAATATCTTTGAAATTTTTATATAGAAAATTCGCAACAGAATTTACTATTTACTTTATTAAGTGAAAAATGTTGTTCATTATTTTAAGATATTTAATATAGAAAAATACGTCAGTACTAGTAATAATATAATAGTACATATTAAATAGAAATGATAAAATAGGTAGTTGCATCGCTTCACTTGCTACTTGTTGTGATGTACTAGTATTATACATTAACTATAAAATTAATAATAATTATTATTAATGATAGAAATGGAATGGTTACTGTATGTTAGAAAAAAAAATTGTTTTCTTGGGTGATGTGGCCCCTTTGGGCATCCACTAAGATCCGCCATTGGTTATGGGTGCATATGCATTGTTGCCTAAAGATGGTGCACCATTCCCTTTAGTGTATGCATATTGATCTTAAGAAGAAACGCTCTCCCTCTAGCGCTTATGTTGTACTATTTTTTTTTAGTTATAAATAGGTTATTCTAGGGCTGGGCATCGGTTCGGGTAGGGTCGGATTCGGGCCAAATCTCAAAATCGAGCTATCCGTCGGATGAATATTATAGGTCTGATTATCGACCGGTACAAACTTCGGTTAACTCGGATTCGGTTTGAATCAGATCGGTTAACAGGATCGGATTTTTTCGATTATGAAAAAAAGAAACATGAGTGTTTACAGACCAGAAACCTCAGAAACCAAAAACCTTCAGCCTTGTAATTTGGTTCTTCATCTTGTAAAATAAATCTCAAACTTTTACTTTGTTAGATTAAAACAAATCGCAAAACTACAGAAGGGTGAAGTGAAGAGGTGAGATGAAAAAAAGTGAAACGAAGAAAGAAGTGAGGCGGTGAAGAAGAGTGAGATGAAAAACAGCAACGGCGGTAAGACGAAGAAAGATGTGAGGCGATGAAGAAGAGCAACAACGACATATACGAAGAAACAAACCAAATGAGAGGAATTAGGGTTTTTAGTGAAACAAATCTGACTATTAAATGATATTAATAATAATAATTAATAATTATAATAATAAATTATTGATTGACTCGGTCGGGTTCGGTCACCAATGGATTTAAATTTTTCATCCGAACCGAACCGAAAGAATCCATCATAAACCGAATCAAAAAACCGATTAACCCGCTAACCCGGTTTAATCCGACCCGGATGCTAAAATTAAGTTTGGGCCGGTCGGACATTTTCGGTTCGAAATATTCTGTTCAGCCCTAGGTTATTCTCTCTCCACCATTTGTGATCCATCTTTTCATTCTCTCCTTAAACTTTTCTTCAAAATATCGTATATCATTAAAAGAAATGTTACTCTGTTTTATTTGGCAATAAAGCCTCTGATAAAGATTCGATTTTGGAACACTGATACTTTCGAACATCTTGAGAAAAGGTTAATCTGTTGGTTAGACTGAGAGAATAAAGATGGTGAAAAGTTTAGAAGAATTGAAAGGTTTGTTATGATGTTCAACAATAATAGAGAACATCATGTATGGGAGTCAATTAAAACTGACAATGATTGTCGTGTTATGCTGCTAAATTCAGATGATATTGCCCTGATGGTTGTAATCTCTTAGATATGTTGTTGTGTTTAGTCGTTTTATTTGTTTTTCATGTTGTTGTTTTATGTGTGCTTGTGTTCATTTTGTTGTAACCAAAAGTTACAATCAATATGAAATTAACGTTGTATTTAATATGAAATTAAATGGTTACATAAAATAAATTACATATCAAAGTTGGATACAATTATTAAGTTGTAGAGCTTGCTATAACATTTAGACAATTTTTACGGTTGTGTTCGGGCTGACGGCATGTACTACATAATCTTACCATTTTGTTCGTCGTATCCATTTAGATTTGAATACGCGTGCTGTTAGGGCGACCATTTTTCTTTCTTTGCATGTTTTCGTTGTGCCAAACTATGTCCCCATGATATATAGGCCAATATTCCTCATTTGTTATACCATCAAAAAGCTATTGTTGTACATATTGCATACGTTTATAACTTTGTAAACAACAAATATAGGATGGAAGGGCCCCGAAGAGGATGTGAACATGCCACTATGACTTGGGTGCAAGGCATATAGAAGGATTGAACTTTCCGCAACCGCACCACCCTTTATATAGTTCGACCAGACAATATCCCATATGCCTCCACTCATTATGGTCCATTGTCTTTTTTATATTGAACTAACCTCTATGACGGTCAAACATTGTAACCACACATGTGTTAACTTTAGTAGTTTCCTCCTTAATAAATTTCATACAACTTTCACTGAGCAACTGCCTCGATTGTACACTAAACTCCATTTTGAAACTTTGGTCTCGAACAATTACCCTAACCTAAAATAGGTTGCTCTCACTAACGCATTTATTATTAGGTTTCTGATGCCTTTGAAGATAGAGTTCATTGATTTCACAAGATTTGTTGTCACGTGGACCTATCATTGACCATTATCGAATTCCTTGGTCCACTTGAATATTATCGATCCACCTCAATGCATATGTTTTTTTTCAATCTGATCTCTTCGCGGTAGAGTTGGAACGATGATTCTGTTAATGCATACCCTGTGTTCACAACATATTTTGCGAAATGTCTTGTCTTTTATCTCTTGCATGAAGTTATGTGCGATATGTCTAATGCAGTAGACATGTGTATAAGGAAGATCTTGCCAACTGTTATCAAGGTTATTGTATGCACTCTCAATAGATGGATATCTGTCTGAAATCAAACATAGTTTGGGTTGCGAAGCAACGTGTAATCAGAGATTTTTGAGAAAGAAATTTCATCCACCGACAATCTCCCCTTCAACCAGAGCGAAGGCATTTGGAAAAATATTATTGCTACCATATTGTACCATTACCATGTGTAACGTTCCTTTATATTTCCCGTACAACCATGTTCCATCAATTTGAGTAACACGTTTGCAGAAAAACCTTTGATGCATGATTCATACACCTAGAAGAGTTGACAAAATATTATATTTCCACTAACACAAGTTCCGTATGGGGTAAATGTCAATAGTGTCTCAAAAATTACAACAATTCTTGGAGGATAATGCTTAAGTGGCACTAAATATTATGGAAGTTCTTTGTACGAATCCTCTCAATTTTCGTATACTTGTTCAACAACCTTTGTCCTTGCTTCCATTCTTTCTAGCATGAGGAAGTATAATTATATCGTGTAACGATATGGAAGATTATTATACTCACTTTCAATGACAGGTCCTTGTTAAGAGAGGCAATATTTCATCTCATATTATCTAAGAGTTTGGTTTACAATGATCATACATCAGATTGGTGATAATGCAAGTGTGAGGTGGATCCATAAAACTTATCTCTCAAGAATCACTTCTTTTCCAATAAAATGCTGCCAATCAAAATATCCATATCACATTATGACACATAATGACGTATCTCATCGCATCAGTGCGATTGACAGAATAATCAACTTATATTTCCATGTGAAACTTTTTTTATAGCTCTCACACAGTCTTCTTTTGTGCAAAAATTGTCTCCCACTTTTAACACTCCATCAGTCTGCATATAAGGATTGTAAAAGATATCCGAGGATGGTTCATCTTTCCCCAAGTTCAAGTTTCTTATATGCTCAGGTGGATGATACACATGGCTCAAAGGTAATGACTAGTCTACATATTCATCATTCACCATATAATCAACCAATATCTCATCTTCTCCTTCTTCCTCGACAATAACATCGACTTCGACTTGTCTGTCATTGTCAGTTTCGCAAAAAACTTGAAAAAGATCAACGATATGAGACAACTGAGGTTGTTGTAGTAAAATATAAAGCTCAATATCGTTGAACTCGAAATGTTCATAAGTTCGAAACATATTTTGAACATCTTCATCATCTCGAACCTTTAGCTGAAATTTTTACTTGGTTGTTGGAAAAAATATCTGAATTTTTGTAAATGATTTGTAACACTGGACCAGAATACTACTTTGCGTATATTTCCTCTTTCAAATGCGAAAAAATTGATCTTTTATTTATTTCATACCAAGTAATATCAGTATTAAGAAAATTAAAATCAAATATTTCACAGTCAAATGTCTCCCTATTGATGTGAGCAATGATAATATATTATGGCACATGAGCTATTTTGTGAAAATTTTGGTTTGTTAGTAGTGTATTTTGGTTTGGTAAGAATGTATTTTGGTTTGATAGCAGAGTAACTTGGGTCAGATAAGGAGACAAGTGCATTTAAATAGCAGGAAAAAAAACATGGGCCAAATGAACTCATGTGCCACTATGTATGGCGCATATCTTTTAGCATATACATATGCTCCATTACCTATGACAAGTCATGTAAAGTTTTGTCCCCCCTCTATGTTGCATGCATGACATGTTGACAACCTATCCACCATAGCCTGAATGCATGCTACTTTGACAAAGCAAGTATGACCCTAGACTCGTCATTTTGACTGGAGCATGCGTCTGTTAGCTTGAAAGGATTTCGACACCAGATATGAGTATCGATGATGCATAAAAAAAGGGAAAGGTGTTGAATAATCGAAATAAAGATTAAAGTTGGTTAAATTCAGGATCAATGAAGGAGTTGGTCGAAGCATTTCGATGTAATTTAAGTCATAACACCTGTTGAAGGCTTTCGACACATGCTACACAAAGCTTCATGAATAAACTTCCCAAGGAAGTGGGAATATGTAGTGGGTAGTTATTGAGAGTAGTGGAGTGACACATGTCATCATCATATTTGCTAGAAGAGTTTGATGGTTACCTTTTAGCGTCTAATTAAGTAAATTTCATGATCAGAAATAAATGTCGCATTTATTTACACTGTACAAAGGAATCACTCAAAGTACCAAGCATTAAGAGAAACGAGTTAACCCCCAAGCAAAATGTATGATCGTGTCCAAACACTTTATCAATTTCAGTCATTTTAAATTATAATTCAGTTTAATACATTTGTTCTTACCTTTGTCATTTACTTGCCTTTCATTTTAAACTGCTTATTTTACATGCTTTTTGAATTCCATTTAATTTACCAAACATTATCCTTATCAAGCCTTTTACTTATTCGTTTCCAAAACAACCACCGCCACTATTATATATCGTATACACTCAAACAAACAACGAAAAACAACATCCTGGGATTCGTTTGGACGGTCCCGCAAGTAAACCTTCAGATAGACGACCATTGATTATTCACGTGAAAAACATGTGCGAACAAATTGGCACGCCCAGTGGGACCCTATTGTGTTTAGTATATGCATTTGTGCAGTGGCAAAATGGTTACGCCACGTCCAAATGAAGAATCGTCTTCAGAGGGAGTTCCAGTTGTTACGAACACAACTGAAGCAGTTACGCATGTCACTTCAGTGGTGTCGGCATACAACAAATTGACTACCATGCCTCGTCGGATCGAAAAGCATTCAAGTAATGAGATGCTAAATGGGCATAAAAAGCAAATATTAAGTCTATAACATGCCCGTGTACATACCCGGTAATCTTGGCCATAAAGGCTTAAAGCATTCAAGTATCCCACAGATCTTCATGCACGAGGCTTATTATGCATAACCGATTACTGAGCTAAATACAAAGTCTTAGAAGTTAAACTAAACAAAGTCTAAAAAGGGAGAAAGTAATGCCAAATACTTCATATTGACCATTTTAAGCCATATTGACTTAAGTACCCGAGGGGCTAACATATACATAAAATATTATTTTGCGAAAGCGAAAGCGTTAAAAGGAGCATGACATAAAAAACCTCAAAGGGGATGGAATTTGTTCATTACAAAATCCCGGAGGCAGAAGTCCTGATTTTAAACAAAAAGGGATTAACCACTCCTTATAACAAACACTCTGCATATAAAGGTCAACCTTGCTTGTAAACGTGTTGACTTGCACCACGTACACAGGCCGAACAAATTCCTACAAAATGTGTCGACTTGCTCTACATAATTAGGTTGTTCATAAATGGGTTGGTTAAACATCTATAAACACAATGATATACTCTGCGTATAAAGATAGAAAAACATCGACTACAAACGAATCAAAAACTCATAGCACGGGAGTAATGGATCATATATAATAAAACCATACTATGGGAGCTTTTGAAACATTAAGGTTACAAGAGTTAAACAATATATGAATCTTAGCCTAACAAGACTCCAAAAGCTTAGAGATTTTTCAAGGCTAGACACATACAAGGACTAGGGGCTTACCAAAGTATAGGTAGTCTCGTAGTTTGCAAAATAAAACACCTCAGGGCCCCTATGCGCCACTAACGACATTCCCCATTTAAGGGATGAATACCAAGAATCAACACTCTTAATATAAGAGTCGAGTTCTAAAAATGGTTAAACACCTCAGATCCTCGACTAAGATAATAAATCTTTGGGGAGGATAAAACCAAATGGATCAAGCCCATTGTGGTAACCACCAGACTCAACAAAATTTACTTGGGGCTCATTAGCTCGAAAATACAAACAAATAAATGATCCCCCAACCTTAGATATGTCTGGAACACTTAAAAGAATCATCATTATTGGTTCCATAAGTCAGACAAAGGTGACGTAAAACCCGATATGTTATATATGGATACTTACTCTTATGGTTTTCGTACCCGGGAGACCCAACTCAGAAATGGATTATGTCACAAATATTCAGGCGCTTATAAATAAGAAAAAGGCTAGAAAAACGTGATTGTTCAAGATTTCTCTACCACATCAAATATGGTATTAAAAAACCGGGTTATAACATAGATAACATAAGATATATTTGGGACTTGAAGTGCCCAAACACTTTTTTCTTAATTCAAAAAAGAGAATTTGGGGAGCTTATGTTCATACCCAAACATATTTTCCTAGACGAGTTGTATAGTCAATCAAAGACCAGGTGTAAATTTGGTCGGGTTATGTACCTGACCTAGCTACCTGGCCAGGTTGGTACTAGGCTCAGTCTGGTCGGGTTTGTACCAGACTCATTCTAGCAGAGTTGGTACTAGTCATTTGGTTGAGTTGTGTCTGGCTGGGCTGTGCTGGCCGGGTTGGTTGGAAATCTGATTCAGTTATAGAACTCAAGAGATGGTGGTTACAAACGTTTAATAAGACATTTATGTTTGATTAATGAAGACGTTTCAATACTTATGAACAATTATGAACGTTACGAAAGCGGATTAATGGTCATTGGGTCAATAAACGCTATATAAAGGATCTTCCATGGATCCAGATACATATTTACAATATTCTCAACAAATAATACATATTCGATTTCATAAAGGGGCTCCCAATGGAGCAAGAGACATTTCTTGAGACTTGCTTCCGCAACACTGTCTCAAATACCCAAACATACTACACAATATAGATGGTGTAGATCTCCTTGCTCAGAGGAGGGAGGGCTAACACCTTTGGTGTTCTAACCAAATTTGGCTAGAATACCTATGTCATACATTCAAATCTTGCCATATCTGATTTAAAGCTTTTAGGTGGTTCCCAAGTCTCTCAAGTCATTACCATAACCATATTCGACTGGGTATGATCCTCATGTGCAATGTGGGTATCATACTGGATCAATGGGGCATTCAACTAAAGATTGTAAAGCTTTCCAAGCCAACATACAACAGTTGATCGACAAGAGGTGCATATTTTTTCCAGAATAAAACTTGGTTGTGCACGTCAACCTCTCTCCTGATTGACTTTGAAGACTTCAAAAAGATATTCTAATTTTAGTGGCTCAGACAAGAAAACATCCTCATAGCTGACAATCATTAGAACATTTATATCATTTGCATTGTAGTTTCTTTCCTATTAAATACTACTTGTTTGTTAAGCATTATTATTTTGAATGGTAATATTAATGATGTGATCATGCATTTTATGAATCAATTATGTCGCATTCGCTCATTTTTCTTCACTTATATAAAAAAAATACATTCATATTTATCCCATTCACTTCACTCTATCAAACTGTTGTTTTAGTAAAGATTTAAGGGAGGATGATGAAAACCAAAATCCCATAATTTTGAAGGTGTGATTTCAGAGAAGATCATGCTGATGATGTACAAGCATTGTTTCAAATCCCCAAACACTGGAGAGATAAGGAGTTACTCCCTAGTTAATCACTTTGAGCATAGAAGTAGGAGTTTCCTTCGGATATTTAAACCTTTATGCTTAACTTATGACAAGGTAGTTGTTAAGTTAACTTGACCACTCATTCAATTTACAATATGAAACATTCCTTATGGGGATCCACCACAACTAATGACTTGGCAGTGACAATCCTTCAGCAAAAAAAAAACCCCGCTAAGTCGAACACCCCAAAGAGGAGACTTAAGCAAAAATCAGGGAAATCCCAGTAAACTAAAAGCTTCAAAAAGCGGTCCAGACAAAAATTTGGGATCGAAATAAAAATCAAAAGACGTCCTCAAATCCTCAAGCAAAATAAAACAAGATTCAGTGGTACACCATGTTAAAAATCAAAGGGTCGATGACATCCAAGAAAAGCAAAGTAAGATGACTTCCATTTCAAGAAAATCCTGAATAATAATGTTCACTCTTCCATCGTCGAGTCGAATGTGTACAAAATTAATTGAATGTAGGATTGTAGATCCTCACAAAGAAGGGGTGTGTTAAAGCACATTTGAGCCTTATATCGTTTGTTTCAAATAACCATGAACCATACCACGTTACAACCCTCAAAAGACCTATTTGAAGGATGATCTATTATGAAAGCATACTACAACAAGATTGTGTAAACTGGCTCCTAGAGATTTGCTAATAATGTTCTCGTTGTATCTTTCACACAAGCTAAATCAATACTACATTTGGACTAATGGTCAACTCGTCACACACTATCACATCATTCAAATAATGATTTTTCAAAACCTGCATGAGCATCACATTAAAATTACCATTTGTAAATAAATAATTTTGACTGCAGGTCAGTATTGACCTCAAGGAAATTCTAATAAGGAGCAATAAAAGAGAACTTGATCATTCAGCAGTTGACCAGAATCAAAAACACCTTGTAACCCCATGCATCAGCTCAATCAACACGAGTTAAGTCACTTCAACACTCATTTGAAGCAAGTAACCTCAAGTGTACATCAAAATCTAACCTTCCGACCTTCCAAATAAGTGACTCGGAATGATTAGAGGTTGTTACACAATAGCAAAAAATCCACAATAACTATAACTTCCAACCATACCTCCAATAGCTATTTGTAAGGATGGTCATAATCTAATTCAACATGTCTCAATCTTTTTTTACAACCAAACTGATTTCAATAAGCCATAAAGGCATAAACACCATAATTATAAGCAATGGAGGGTACACACCCAATCCAAGTTCTACTGCCCACAGATTTTGCCAACATGGCCAAATTATGGGCCTCTAAATTGTTGTCTCTAGATAGAAAAATAACATACGAAAAGGAAAAGGATGAAAGTAAGACTCAACAATCAACAACAACAATCTCCAAACGAGCATCGGCTAGAAAACTGTTAATGCAGTCGACACTGGTTTTAGAGTCAAACAAAAACAATGCCTTGGAAGCACCTAAACCATGAACTAAATCCATGCTCCATCGCAACGCCATCATTTCCTCTTGACCCGGATCAAAGCATAAACTCTGTTTCGAGCAAGCCGCAACCACAATATTTTGCTCCTCATCCTTCACCATACAACCAAAAGTGCAACAACTAATATCCAGCTCACCAACATCCACATGAACAATCCATCTATCTCTTAGCAAACACAAAACCTCCGGACCTGCAAGCACACAACCACTCCCACTATGCCTTTTTTCACGAGAACAAAAGCTCTTCCATCCCTCCCACGCTGCATCAGCCACAAATAATGGCATATAGTTATTACCCTTTTCAACTATATCATTCCTTGCACGCCATATATTCCATAAAATGGAGAACATCAAGTGCACCGTCTTAACATCCTTCATGGTAACAATGAACAAAATCCACTATGCAAACTCCATATCACAAGGGCAGCGGTAATACAGGGAAGATGAGAAGAAAACCGCTCAAGCAAAATTGCAATTTATAAATAAATTTTGTATATTCTCATCGCACTCATGATAGAAAGGGCAAGAGGGATCAATGGCTAAACCTTTTGATCTAAGAAAGCTTTTGAGAGGAAGGATGTCCTTTGTGAGACACCAGATGAAATTCCTAGTCTTTGGGAGAATGGGGAGCTTCCAAATATGCTTCCATAACTTTGTGTGATTAGGAGCAGAAGGTTCCAGTTTCTTTGACTGATTTACTCTCTGAAAGGGATGGTAGGCAGATTTTACGGAATAGTTGTTGTCTCGCGCATAGTGCCAAATTTGCTTGTCCGGAGGGAGAGTCTTATAGATTGGAATGCTAAGAACTTGTTCAACAGACTCGGGTTGAAGGACTGAATGTAAATCCTCAATCTTCCACGCACCAAGATCAACATCAATAAAATCGCAAACCTTAAGCTCGGTATTCACCTCCGGCTAAGGATGCCAAAGCTTGAATCCAGGTTTCCTAGGAATCCACTTATCTTTCCAAAAATTGACATCTGAACCATTACCAATGCGCCAACGTATCCCTTCCTCTACAATATCTCTAGCCCATAAAATGCTCCTCCACACGTAACTTGAGTTGTAACCTACCGAAGCTTCCAATATATAATATCTAGGAAAATATCTCCCTTTGAGAACTCTACTAAGCAAGGAGCTTTCATCATTCTAAATCCTCCAGTAGTGATTTCCTAAAAGGTTTGTATTAAACTCCTTTAATCCACGAAATCCCACTCCAAACGATCGTAGGCTTTCGACATATCTAACTTGATCACCATGACTCCCTTTTCCCTTTTGTCTTCTTCTTCAACCAATGAAAGCATTTGAGAGCAATGATCACATTATCCATAATCAGTCTATCTTTCACGAAAGCACTTTGCTCCCTGTCAATCACATGAGGAAGCACACTCTTCAGATTGTTTGTAATCGACTTAGAAATAATTTTCTTAATTACATTACATAAGCTGATGGAGCGAAACTCCGACGGGAGACCAACATGTCTCAATCTTATTAAAGGGATTTGAAAGTAAAATATTTAAGAGTAATTAAAATTACAACTTTTTAATTTGAGACACCATTGAAATCTACATGAAACATATATTAAGCATTTTCAATTTGCTAAATACATGAACCATAAATAAAATAAAAAAATAAATACATATTTAAATTTTATTCAATATCAATTTTAAATTTTATAGGTGTATTGTCTACCAAACATGCCCCGTCTTGCTCTTATTTTTTTCCGAGATGAAGTTAAGGTTTCCAACCCGCAAGTTAAGCTATGTCTGCTTACTCCATCTTGGATTTTTGCAAACTTTTGCAAAACATGATTAAATGAAACAATCATGCATATTTGCAACACCTACATTTAACAATAATCTATTGATTGATGTACTGGATATACATTAATTTTTTTCAAACAGAGAGATAAAAAACACCTTCAAACAAAAACAAATTTTGTACTCATTTTGAAATAGTAGTTCATGTCAGCCCAATATATTTATGTGTTCCAATCTAGAATTTAGATTTATGAAAGCCATGATGGGTCATTGGATCATGCATAACTCACATGTATTATTTAATCAGAATTACAATCTCCGACTCAAACAAAGAGAGTGTATTTGGAAACACTCGAACGCATCTAATTCCGTGACGACCAAAAGTGATAGGTTTTATGTTAACATGATGTGTATCTTTTGGTGACGTGAAGCCTATATATACTTGAAGGTCTGGTATATATTAAATTTGAGTTAATAAAAAGTTTCAATAAAAAACAAATTTTATAATAAAATATTTCAAAAAAATAAAATAAATTGTCTTATTAAAATCTTATCAAAGTAAATCTGTTGAGACAATCACAATTATTATGGGTATTTTTCATGCCAAAAATTTATTGAGAGGAATATAAGACAACTTTACTTTACTATTTGGCAAAATTACACTTGCTATCATTTAAATTATTTGTTTGTAATAAGGTGGTCCTTAATTTTTTTATAACAAATTATTCATTTAAGTTAACAAACGTATTGATTAGGATCTTATTTTATATATTTTGGATGCTACTTTATGTATTTAGGATGTTATTTTATGTAGTTTGGTGTTACTTTATGTATTTTGCGTGATTGATTTAGTCAAAGATTTAAAAAATGATAATGGTGCACACATTTATTAACTTAAAGGACCAAATTATCACAAAACAAACATAAGGGCCAACATGTTATAAACAAATAACTTAAAGGATCCCTGGTATAATTATGCTTAACTATTTCTTTAAACTTCTAACATTCTTAAAGTCATGTCTAACAATCAACGCGTCATTCAAATATAATAAGAGAGTAATAAAATCACCGTTAAGTAATTTCTTAGTGAACACTCAATTGTCAATTGTAGTTTTACCATAGTCATACTTTTCCATGAATGAATGAATTTTCTTCTACCATTATAGCAGTGCTTGCTTAATCCCGTACAAACATTTATATAATAGTCACATAAAATTTTCTTTACCTTAGACTTTAGATTTTGCATTATATGCTAGCACAATACATGTCATTTGACTCAAAGACGAGCCCACATGTTCTATGGGGATGTCTTCTAGACAACATCGCTCTGGGCAAGGACCTAGGAGTCGTCCATGTTGGGAATCTCACAAATATAACACTACACGGTCCCTCAAGTGAGAGATATGAAACTGGAGAAGTGTTTATAAGGATTCTTTTATTAGTGAGGTACCTCGCCTTGGAGGTGAGTCCCTCAACTGAATACGACCATTTTCATGAGAGAAGAGTCCCCCAACTAAAGGAAACCTTTTTCATGAAATGCGAGTCCCTCATCTTAGGTCGAGTCCCTCAGATGAATGCAACATTTTTAATAAGAGGTGAGTCACTAAGCTTTGGGAGAGTCCTTCAACTTAACCTTTTTAATAAGAGACAAGTCCCTCAACTGAAGGTGAACATTCCTCTATAACCAATTGTGTACTAGGTAGTTGTGTGGTAGTGGTATGTATCAAGTTTCATCTTGAGTGAACTTAGAGACATCAAAATGGCAATCAATCGTGGGAGCTTGAGTTCTTTAATGGAAAAAAGGTATGGATAACATTTAATGCAACTCATGATAGCCTTCTTTGAAAAACCAATTTAGCTTTTTTTGCTTACACGTGTCTTCCAAGTGTTAAGACGTTTCCACTTCTTGTGGAAGTTATTCCATTGGGTAAATATTAGGCTTGTGCGATTGAGTTTTCGTAGGAAACTGATATGTTGTCTTATAAAAACCCCTATTTTCTCTTCCTCTTTTCTACTTATATTTCCCTAGAAAAATATATTGGTTTGAGCTAACATTAGGAAAAGTAGGAAATCTGCTATTCTTCTTAAGATAAAAAATGTCGTAATTCCTACTTTTCCATTCAAGATAACAATGGGTAAGAAAATATAACTTATTCACGCTCGAGACATTGCGTCCTTTTACTCAATTTCCAGTATGATCAGCAGGTCTCACAATGGCATTATGTTATCCTACAAAGGAAGTGAGGAGTACATGACAATAGAACCTTGTTCAACGAATGAGAGAGTCAACATGGATACATTTGTTGATCCCTCTAATCCTTATCAATTTCTCCTTTCTCAGATTACCCTTAACCTATGAAGTATGTTTAGGGATTTTCAGATAGTTTGTTCTAGCTTGGGCATGTCCTATGTTATGGGGTTGTTTCTTTCCTTATTTAGTACTAAAGTTTGTCCCAATAACAGGCGGGTAACCTTGTGCCGTTTGTTAGGTGTGGGTGTTTCCTGAAGCTCTTCGCCAAATTTATGAAGATTCGAAGGATAAATTTGTGCGAGTAAGATGGCGAAGTAACACCTCTCTAGCTGCCACATGGGCGAACGAAGGCCTTCTTTTTCCTCTTTCATGGACGCAAAATCCTAAAATTATAAAAGGTATGGATCCACATGTTCTTTCCCTCATTGATAAATAAATCCATATTTTGAAATGTTTTTGTCCTCTAGGTACTCATATTCTTATCATTCGGGACCGTGAAGACGATGATGGAATAAATGAGTATTTAGGTATAAAATACTTTTTGGATTGATTCCAAGTATATTACTTTTTATGAGTGAAATTCTAGTAGGCAGATCAGAGATATCCTAACCATATGCCGAGACGTTGATCTCTGCAACATATTAAACAAGGGTAAGGGTGCAAACTGATCTTCAACAATATCAGCGCATGAACATGCCAGATGCTCCAACATCTGTTTTGACATGTTTGAACAACAAGCGCAATAACATAGTTGTATAATTGCAGAATGATAAATAACATAATAATTTGTTAACCTAGTTTGGTATAACTTACCTACTATAGGGGATACAAATCCAGGAAGAAAATCACATTATCAATAGATTATTGTTTGTACAAAACCTCAGTTGTACAGGTAAACACCCTCTGTTTTACCTAATCCTACACAATGTAATCTTTATCGCAAAAACTCTATCTTTGATAATAGAACCCTATGTCAATCCCTTTAATCACCATAAGTGATTCTTCACCGTGCAACCCAACAGCTGTATCATGTTGCATCCCAGCAAATGTATCATTCTTCTTGAAATCCCCACCTTTCAATGTAATGTTCAATCAACTTTCTTTTCCTAATAACTCTCATTGGATATGCTTCAAAGCTTCATCCAAGAATAATATAAAATTCACTACCTCACAACTTCTAAATCTATATCAACAACTATGTCCACCTCATTGTATCTGACCAATACAAAGGGTGAGTTACAATACAAGAAAGCCAACAACTTTCAAAACCCTAAAACCTTATTTTATACTCTTACAAAAGTGTTACAAGGATTAGTTAATTTGCCCTAGGTCTAGGTCTTCTATTTATAATCTTCTGTTGTCCATGGGCTTCAAATCTTCTATCTTCTGATTCTTTGATCCACTACTGTAATTTCTCCTAGAATCTTTGAAAGATTTGAACCATATTTAAATCTTCTTTTTAAAACAGTCCAGTATATCGAGTCTTCATGATGGAACATCTCATTCGACATCTTTGTTCTTTGGCAGATTTCTTCAAATAACATTGTCTTCAATATTTATGTTTTACCACATGTCAAATATCCATGCCTACATTATCACGAGTCAAATAATAATTATAAGGACTTTGTAACTAGTATACATAACCAGTTCAAACCGAGTCTTCTCTGCCATAGTTTCTAAAACCTTCACCTCTAAGTCTTTTTTTTCTTCATCCCCTGATAGGAATCACCAAAAGTAACACATATGCGAATAATTAACTTTGATCATTCCACTTTCTACAACACATAACCCTTCCCACTTTCTAGATATAAATTGAGCACACAATTTATAATTATACCATTAAGTTGTATTAGCTTGATTTTCGCAATATGCAAAGGTTTAACGATCTTCAAAATAGAGTAGGTTTTAGTTTTCCTACTCCAAACCTACATAAGTATTTGTAAGTTCATTTATATAAAGAAACACATGTCGGCCCCGTAAGATGCTTTGGAACCCCAATTACCTCAGAAACTCAATGACAACTCAGCAGTCAAATGTGTTTTTATCCTCTATATTCTGCAAAAGTTATCAAAGTGCTTTGAAACAACTTCCAAGAATCTTCAATGTCTTTACCTCAATTCATATAGCTTATTATTGTCATGAAAGTCTTCACTTGATGATGATGAATGAGTAACAACATTGGAACCTTCTAAAATATATAACTCACATATTCTAAACCCTATAACCATGATCATTTCACCATGGTGAAATCTTCAACACCCAATGTTACACTCTAGTGCAATATCCTAGATCATAAAACATAATTATGGTTAAAAACATTACATGCTATAGGACATACTCCCTACTGTCTTATATATAAGCAATAAAAAAAAATCTCACCCTTTTAGAAAGTGGCTATATACTCATTTAAATGGTGAAAAATATGCCTTTTTTCCATATTTGCCCTTATTTAATTTATTTAGGATTAAATTAATATATTTAATTATTGGAATTTTTGCTTCTATCGGTCCCACTACTGTACATTAAAATCATACTACCACGCACTCTTACTGCAACCAAGAGACTCACTTTAAAATCTAAAATTTTCACACATCATATAGAACAGTCCCTTTTAATTAAAAATGAAAAGAGAGCCAAATTTTTCATACTCCAAAATACAGTCCCGCCATGTAGAAATATGACATTTGCATAGTTGAGCTCTATAAATACTAAAACTTATTTTTCTTGTATCATTGTCTTTTGGTTTTAATACAAATAATAAAAATTTATCTCAATATTGATCTAAACATTCCATATGTTGATCATGAAATGATAGAATGCAACATAACACCTTCCATTAATCTAAATGATCCTTCTTCAAGTAATCTTAACTTGTCTTTTATGGACCTAAATGGTGGTTTGTCAAATGAAGAATACATGGAAGAAGGTAATATGTTCAATAGTGAAAATGAATTTGAACATAAATTTTCTGACCATGATGAAGACATTGATGTTGATGCTCTTTATCCAAATGAAGATGATGGAGAGGAGACTAAATTTAATCAATATGAAGATGATGGAGAGGCTGAAAGTATTGCATCTAGTAAGCATTTTTTAATATATCATTACTTTTGGTTTGGTTATATCATTATTTTTGTTTGTTTATACTGTGATCAATTTTTTTGTTTGTATGTCTATGTATCAATATAGATTTTCTATTCATTACTATGTCATCATAGTTTTTCTATTCATTTTTTATGATAAACATAAGACATGCATTAGTAACAAACATGAGGCATGCAGTAGTTAGAAACATGAGACACATTTTTCATTAGCTAATAACAACATGTAGTAACTACATACAGTAACAAAAATGAGACAAGTGTTTTTCATTATATTCATTTTTTCACATGCAGTGTCAACGATGGTCCAACATAAGACACAAACTTTTAAGAAAAAAATTTTTTTTTGAACAATGATCAGCGGAAAATAATTTCCCAAATATTGATAAAGAACAGTTTTGGTGAAAAACTGAAACCCGAAATTGTTATATGGTTGACATCCAAATACTCGGTAACCATATATTATTTATCGAATTTGGAAGCAAGTATGTCAAACAGGTGATGTATCTCATAAAAGAACAAAAAATTACGGTCGAAAAAGAATTACGATAGATATTGAAAGTGTGGGATATTTCGTTAGCTAAACGTAGCACTCTTCAGAGCCTCGCATTTGCCTTGAGCATTAGCAAAACAACATTGTTAAAGTTTGTAAAAGATGGGACTTTGCGTCGGCATTCAAATGCACTAAAGCCACACATGAAAGATAGTAATATGAAAGATAATTTTAGATTTTGCTTGTCTATGCTTGAAGAAACTAGTATTCCTCATGATCCAGAGTTTAAGTCTATGCATAATATCATCCACATTGATGAAAAATGGTTCTACATGACCGAAAAATCAGCAAACTACTACCTTATTAAAAACGAGGATGAGCCATATCGCACATGCAAAAACAAAAAAAATTATTGGCAAGGTCATGTTTTTAGTAGCAGTCGCTAGGCCTAGATTTGGCGACGATGATAAAGAGATATTTTCAGGAAAAATTGGCGTGTTTCCTATGGTTCAGAAAGTAGCAGCAAAAAGGTCAAGTGTCAAAAGAGCTTCGGGTACACTTGAAACTAACCCAATTAATTTTATCACTAAAGAAGTTAATCGAAATTTTCTTATCAATAAAGTGTTACCTGCAATTGAAGAAAAATGACCAAGAGAACATGCAATGGAAACAATTTATATACAACAAGATAATGCTCTGTGTCATGTTTCTATTGAATACACAAAATTTTGTAAATGCCTTCTGAAGGAGGATTTGACATTCGTTTAACTTGTCAACAACCAAATTCTCCTTATTTAAATGTTTTAGATCTGTTTTTTTTTTTAATATCATTCAGTCATTACAACATAAGGAAGCTTCAAAATTAGTTGATGAACTCATTAAAGTTGTGCAAAAGTCATATGATAATTTTTCTAGCAAACAATCTGACAATATTTTTCTGAAACTCCAATCTTATATGATTGAAATCATGAAAGTTAAAGGATCTAATAATTACTGAATTCTCCATATGAAGAAAGAAATGATGCTTACTCGAGGCATACTACCTATTCAACTAAAATGTGACCGAGAGTTAGTTGAAAATACTTTTAAATATTTAAATAATTATAATTAGGGTATGAACTTGTTGGTTTATATAATCATATTTTCTATTAATTTTTCAATAAAATAGTGTATGCTTTGTCAAATTTGATTTATTCATTTTTCAGGAGGTAGTTTTAGATCATGGAATTTGATGGAGAAGGAAATATCAATAATGCAAGTTAATTATAATAGACTTTTTTATTCTTTTTAAGATGAGTTGTATAGTTGTCTTACTAGGTTACTATGTGTTATACTACCTACATTCCATATTATTGGTATTGTATGTTAAAATTTTAGGAATGCAAGTTGCTTATTAACTTATGCATGTTAATTACACTATTCTATATTACTGGTATTGTACGTTACAAAATAAAATGGACAATGAATGCATAATAGGTGAAGATGATTAGAAAAAGAAGACCAATAATATTACTCTTGAAAATCACATAGCATCAAAAGCCTTTAACAGTGCAATAGAAATAACAAAGATATTAGAAATAGCAACGTATCATTAAAAAAAAACCAGAAACATTAAACCTCATAAAAATCCAAATAAGAACTCCTAATTCAAATAATCTAAATAAATTTGTATCATGTCTTTAACCTCTTCTTTTTTGATACCTAAGTGATAAATTTAAAATAATTGTCAGATACAATATTATAACATATTATTATATTAAATAATGATCAATAATGATAAGAACAGTATACCTTGTTGGACCAGAGAGATTATCGTCGGAGATAGTGGATATGAGAGGATTACTATCCTCATTATCGTTTAGGATTTCCAGACTATATTAATTGTCTAATGGGGCGACACTTAAATAGTTAAACAGTTGAGTGCATGAACCTCTCGTTGAGCTTAACTGAATGGTCTAATCCATCACGGTCCATTCAGGCACAAAACTCAATCAAACAATTCATCTTTTTAGTGTTTAATAACAATATACCATAATACAATTAATTAATAATATAATTATGTCAATCCATATTTGATTAATTAAATAATTAATCTAACAATCTCCCACTTGGATGACAATAATTAATTATTAAAAAATATTGATTTTAATATTAGAATATCAATAACGGTCAAAACACTAATCAATCAAATGAAGTATATTTCAACACTGCAAAAATTGTATCCGATTGGGAAGACAAATCATACATGTTAAAACTCTCAACTTTATATAAAGAATGATGAATTTAGAGTAACATATTTAAGTTAAGAGTAATATGTTATAATGAATGACCAAATCATATAAAAAATGCTATTGATAAACTCCCACTAACCCAAAATATCACAAGATTTACTAATGTGTATAAGTCTATGGTTAGTGATTATACTAATGAGTTTTAAATTGTAGGTCATAAAATATCCACATAGGTCTAGGAATAGTAATTACATATAGATATGCCCTATTACGAGAGTAATTACATTTAACCATACGTATCTTCTTAACACAATATCATACTCGATAGGAGTATTGGTATTTATTTATACTTTCATATTATGACCTGACAAATGTGGATTATTGAATATATAATAACACAATATTATTGCATGCTAAAGAATTTTTGTGTCTTTTCAATATCGACACAGACATCAAATTATGATGTTTCCTAAGATTAAGAGCATAATATATATCTCAATATAATAGAATAAGACTTCTTAGAGTTATTGTACATTTTGAAGTCTTCTTAGAATATGTTATATTTATAATGTGCTCAAGAATATATGACAATATGAGAGTTATAATCTGAAATTTTCAGATTTACATTATTGTATACACATGCACTCCTACTGATTTAATAGGATAAAGATTTATCAGAGTCCACTAATATTAAATACTCTGATATACAATGTGATACTAATTTTATTTTATTTTTAGTGCAAAACTAATATAGAAGTGGTTCTATAATATATCAACATTAGAGTTTTACTAACTCAACCACATATTTTGCACGTAAATAGAATATATCTTTTAAATAATTTCACATGAAAGAATATGATGATCATATAAAAATATTTCTTATCATTTTAGTGAGATCAAATCCATATAACTTTAAATAGAATATAAGATTATATATAACATCTTAATAACTCACTCAAAACTCAAATGCTACAATGATAACTACACACATTTGTGAAACATATTATGTTATACGCATCAATGGAAAAAATGAGACTTTAATTTAACTATTATTGAGGATATAACACAAGTAGTCATAAACTTTATTACTAA
Organism: Lathyrus aphaca; assembly: GCA_963966055.1. Taxonomy (NCBI): domain Eukaryota; kingdom Viridiplantae; phylum Streptophyta; class Magnoliopsida; order Fabales; family Fabaceae; genus Lathyrus; species Lathyrus aphaca. The sequence continues at coordinate 560,562,131 of OZ014522.1, forward strand.
CATAAGACTATAATATTCTCAATATAAGTCTTCATAAAATAAAATTATATTAAATAAATGATATTCATTTCTCGATTTTATATCATTGACATGTTGAATTCTTCCACTTGATATAGAATAATAGTTGAACTAAAATTTAGAGTTTTGAAGAAAAATTTAAACAAATATTCAACTATTTTCTCTATCACACAATGATCATGTCAAATAATGTCACACTGATAGTGTAACACCCCCTTTCTATACCCCTAAAATAAACAATTAAATCACTTAGGCACGTATTAAAAATTTCATCAGAGTATATTTGAAACATGATATAAAAGGAGCATGCCACATTATACTTGAAATTAAAACACACAACACCGGTTCATTAAAGATATGCAACAAACGGGGTAGCTTGCAACAGAAGGATTTCATCCTTACACCCGTATTCACTAAATTCAAATAACAGCGGAAACAAACATAACAATTCCAAACTTATATACTTTTCATAAATATATCCACAAGTTTGATTCACCAAAATATTTCATGTTTACATAAAACATTCATCACCAAAATACATATACAAAAGGTATCACAAAAGGCATCAATGCCGACCCTAGCTACCCGGTGCTACATATCAGAGTCGACCGACCAAAAAGATGAAGATAAACTTCACAAAGGACCTCCAGCAACCTACTCTGCAATGCCTCATAGAGCATCATAAAACATCAGAAGGATGAGAAACATTATCATAATAAGATTGCATATAATTATATATCTCAACATATAAATACACATAAAACATGTTCTCACCACAATCACTTCTCATCGCCCATATATCACAATATATACATATATATATTCACACTAGCACATTCATTATGCACAATTCACACATATACACCACAATGTATAAATACACACACACACACACACACACACACACACACACACACACATATATATATATATATATATATATATATATATATATATATATATATATATATATATATAACAAGCATGTTTTCATCAATACATACTTTCATCTCCATATAAACACACACACATAAATATATATATATATATATATATATATATATATATATATATATATATATATATATATTCATGTTTATTTCATCATTTCACAATTTAGATGATAAATGTAAATCATAGAGACTGACACACGACTCTATGCAGATGCAAATGCGGTACCGACTCAATCAATATCAAGTTCACTCAGGAAGTAATTGGAACCATCGCTTGTTACTTAAAGTAACTCCCCGTCGGGCACACGATGTTCACCCATTGCTCACACCCCACATGGGCGCACAATGTTTATGGATTGCTCACACCCCACACGGGCACACAATCCGATTGCTCACACCCCACACGGGCACACAATATTTATGGATTGCTCACACCACACACGGGCACACAATCCGATCGCTCACACCCCACATGGACACACAATCGTGTTATAGTCATCGCTCACACTCCACCCGAGCACACGATGCTACAACTGACTCACAAAGAATCCCACAACATAAGAATACATACATTATGCTTTACATGCAAAATGACACACAACATTCTTGAAAATGCATACATTATTCACAACATAATTATGCACTCAACTCATTCAATTAGCATACATTGACATTCAATTCAAACAATGTATTCATTTTCCAAACGGCCACAACATCACATCAAACCCACATTTCCATAATTTACCCATTTATGTTTTATCGGAAAAGTCGGGTGAAAGTCGGCTAAAAATTACATTTCTTAGCATCATTAGTTTCTACACGTTTTTAGCTTCGAATCGATATAAAGAACGCATAAAACGGATAACCGAAACTCAAGTTACAAAATAAAACGCAAAACCCCTAAAATCTTCCCAGACTCACTAAGCGAGGAAATCCCTGGAACTCTCGCTGAGCGACAATAGCGAATTCCAGAATTTCTCAGTTGAGTACAGTCAACTCATTCCACTCAAAACTCAACCAAAACTTCATTAAACATGATCTAAAGCATATATCTAACATCATTCTTCGATTGTAACAACTTCTAACCGATTAATCTACCATTTTCTCACAATTTCATCAAAACCCTAACTATTCATCTTCTCTAAACTTCACCAAAATCAAAACCCAATCATTCACATACATACATAATAATATACAAGATTAAGATAACAATGTTTATCACCCTTACCCGATTATTCCGATTCCTAGGAGCAACCTTGATGAATTTCCAACTTTTCCTCTTTTCTCTTCCTTTTCTTTCTATTCTATTTCCTTTCTATTCTCTTTCTCACAACTTATATTCTTTCTTTCTATTTTTCTATTTTTTCGACCTCTTACTAACTATTTCTACACTTAACTCATTTCCTTCCTTTTTCTACAAAATATCATTTTTCTCACAAAACTATAATTCTATCTTAATTTCTAATCTTACCATTAATTAGCAAATGTCTAAAATACTCTCTTATCTAATTTTACCCGAAAATTTACAAAACGGTAAAATCAAAAATCATATCAACATACCACATCAACATATCATATTATTATGTCAATTTCACAAATAAGATAATTATCACGCAAATAAAATAAAAGACTCAACAAAATTGGGAAATAGGGTGTTACAGATAGGGTATGTCCATCACTTACATAATACTTAGAGAATTGAAATCCATTTTAATAAAAAATTTACAATAAATTATTGGATTTCATAAAGTATTACATGTCTTTAAATAATTTCTTATTTATCAAATACTTATTTCAACAAAATATAATAATGTACAAATATTATGTCACCAATAAATTTTAATACCGATAGAGTACTCGAATTATAATTTACATAATCATAAATCATAAGTACATTGAACAAAATAAATTATATTAATAATAACATACCGATAGAGTATATCTATTATCAATATAATATTTATTATAATTAAAATAATTTAATTATTTTAAATAACAATATTTATATAATTGTACCCACAATAGCTGAATTACAATTATACAAATTAAGAATGCTTATATTTTATTCAAAATAGAAATATTTGTATAATTGTATCCTCGATAGGTGAGATTACATTCATACAAATTAATAGTGATTATTTAATTTTTCTAGAATAAAACTCTAAAAATAATAAGATATCTAATATACTCATAAAACTAGATTTTATTTTTCTTTATTTGACTATATATCAAAGAATCAATTTATAACAATAAATGAGAAATTTTTAATTCAAAATATTCTTAAAATTAATAACTTTATATAAATGCACATTTTATATTTTTTTAAGGAGTAAATAATAAGTAGATATCTCCTTAAGTGCATTTATATAATAAATCAGATTCAAGAATAAATCATGACTAACCTCAAAGCGTGTGACATTCATCTTTATAAATAGAGTCGGTGAATATTGACAACGTGTAGAATTTACAATGTCATCTCAAATGACCCATATATTAAAATAAACAATTATAACAAAACAAACTCTAATACTCAAGAATAATAAAATTGATATGATACAAGTAAGCTAACAACTTTTACACATTATAATAGACAAATATATCTCACAAATATATCAAATAATAATATGATATTTTAATATTAACATTCTTAATATATTTCGGTATTCAAAATCATAACTCATTTCTATAAATATTTAGGCAATAAAATGAGATTCAAACCTCTATAATGGATTGAATTAAAGAAAAATCTTGTAGATAATACGAAAATCGCTTAGAATTTATATTTCTTAACCAAAACTTAACCATCTATCTTATATAATTTTTGAATGAAAAGAAATAAAATTAAAAAGTATTTTTTTATGTCATCTAAGAGATATGATGTCATCCGAGTGACACAACTATATTATCACTTTAGTTATTTTTATTTAAATTTAAATCACTATCATTGAAATATTTGTTTATTTATTCTGAATTTATATCAATAATAATTTATCGATATGATATAATTATTATTAATATAAATAATTATTATTACCGACAAATTCATTATCCAATCAACACATAAAACTCATAAATATATTTACGATAGACAAGATTATAATCATATGAGCCAACAATATTTATACATAAAAGACTATGCAAATTTTATTATTTATAATAATTATTAATTGAATAAAATAATATCATATATATATCAAAATAAAACAATATGATTTTGTAAACTATTGTCAAGTAACAATGACAATCTATAATATATATTGTCACGTAATACTGTTTTATAAAATTAGCTTTTATAATAATATTAGCAGTGAAATTTAACAATATATATATATATATATATATATATATATATATATATATATATATATATATATATATATATATATATATATATATATATATATATATATATATATATATATATATATATATATATATATATATATATATTGTATTATCTATAAAATTATTTTAATAATATTATAAAACTAGTTTTGTAAATATAAATATTGTACTATGCATGACATATAAAATTAGTTTTATTTATAAATTACTACCACTATTTTCTCACCATTATTATTATCTTGGATATGAATAAAGAGGATACCACTATTATCTCAGGAGAAAATTGAGATCCAATTACTTTTGTTATTCAGAGTCATTTGAAAAGAAAAATTATTCAGCATATATGTAAACTTTTATATAATGGTGAAATTCACCATTTAGGGAAAATATAACTCTTTCATAAACATGATAGCTTCATATTAATTCATTCACAAATTACCCACGTTGCATCTATTTTAAGGGTTTTGTTTATCGTAAACAAAATTAATACAACCTTGTAATTGATTTAGCCAATGATACACAATAACAAATTTAAGAGTGTTAAATAATTAAGACATCTATATTAGCAATAGCCATAATATGTATCTAAGAGGCTCTGATACCAACTGTTGAATTTAAAATAACTGTTAGATATAATATTATAAAATATATTATTATATTAAATAATGATCAATAATAATAAGAACGGTGTATCTTGTTGGACCAGAGAGATTACTGTCGGAGATAGTGGATATGAGAGGATTACTACCCTCATTACCGTTTAGGGTTTCCAGACTATATTAATTGTCTAATGAGACGATACTTAAATAGCTAAACGGTTGAGGGCAGAAACCTCTCATTGAGCTTAACTGAATGATCTAACTCATCACGGTCTATTCAAACACAAAATCCAATCAAATCATTCATCTCTTTAGTGTTTAATAACAATAGACCATAACATAATTAATTAATAATTTAATTATGTCAATCCATATTTGATTAATTAAATAATTATTGGTATTGTACGTTACAAAATTTTAGGAATGAGAGTTGCTTATTAATTAAATAATTGTATGTTAAAATTTTAGGAATGCAAGTTGCTTATTAATTAAATAATTGTATGTTAAAATTTTAGGAATGCAAGTTGCTTATTAACTTATGCATGTTAATTACACTATTCTATATTACTGGTACTGTACGTTACAAAATAAAATGGACAATGAATGCATAATAGGTGAAGATGATTAGAAAAAGAAGACCAATAATATTACTCTAGAAAATCACATAGCATCACAAGCCTTTAACAGTCCAATAAAAATAACAAAGGTATTAGAAATAACAACATATGATAAAAAAAAACAGAAACATTAAACCTCATAAAAATCCAAATAAGAACTCCTAATTCAAATAATCTAAATAAATTTGTATCATGTCTTTAACCTCTTCTTTCTTGACACCTAAATTCACTGCTGGTAATTTGTTCAGATCAAAATCACTCATATCTAGTAATTTAACAATGGTGTTTTCATTTGTTGGAGTTAGAGCATCTTCACTTTCATTCTTTGGAGTGAGATTTTATGCACTTTCATTTATTGAAGTTAGAATTGCTTCAGGAACTTTGTTCAAACTAAATGATGCTTGCATATTTCTTTTGAAGTTTGACCAACAACTCCATTGAATGTGACCTCATCATCTTCAACAATGCCATTGTCCTCTTCTTTTTCTAGAGAGTCTTCAACAATGAGATTTGATAAATTCTCAGAGTCCTCAATGCCTAAATCAAAAGATAAAAAAATCATTAGTTAATTCATTTGGATTTGTCATGTTTAGAGTATAAAAAAAATGGAAGAGCAAGACTCATGTAGAGAAAATATGAAGACAGTATGGAACATTTTATAATAGAATATGACATTTCAAATTACAATGATAACAAATGAAACGTAAAATAAGAATAAACGCTCCTTTGGAAAGTGTAAAAAGTGGAGTTATTATAGAAATAGTTTTTTTTTTTGGAAAACTACAATTTGAGGGTAAAATTGGAAGGACGAATTTAATTATAACAATTGTAATTAATTTTTGCTTATATTTGAGACTAGCAATTTTTTTTGTTGCTTATATATAAGACCAGAGGGAGTATCTCACATTTTGTAGAAGTAATTCATGATTATCGGACATTTTAAGTTTGACAATACCAATAACATGAACCTTGCAAGCTTTGTGATCACCGAATAAAATTACTTCACCTTCCTCGGGCTTTAAAGTCTCAAAGTTTTTTTTCTTTCTTGAACACATGTAATAAGAGAAAAATGATTTCATGACCCAACTCTCTTCACTTTTCAAAATCGGCACCACTAGTGTTACACCACAAATTTGATTAATTAATTTAATTGAATTATTTAGAATTTTATTTGATTATTTTGTGTTTTAATTAAAATAAAATTATGTGATTACGGGGGTGTAATGGTATTGGTGGGGTGGGGTAAGAAATATGTGTTTGGTAGAATGATTAGAAAATAACTAGAATATTGACATTTTAATTAATAACTAATATAGTGATTTGATTTATTTAATTAGAATTAAACAGAGAAGAATATTTTGATGGAATAAGAAAAATAGAAATAATAGTGAGAAAAGGAGAATATTAATAGTATTTATATTAAAATAAAATTAGAGATAAGGACATTTTGGTGAATAAAGGGATAAATGAGGGCAATGTTGAAAGTCACTAATTCAGGGGGATTAAGTCACTAATAAAAAGTTTAGTAAAGGGGTTTTGAGAGTTTTTTATGTAAAAAATAGAATTTTGGTGAAAAGAGGAAGAAGCATGGGCTAGGGTATAGGAAGAACATTCATTGGAGGAGTTTTGCTAGAAAATCTAAGGTAAAGGGAGAATTACTCCTAACTAATAAGGTGCATTTTCTATGTTTGGGTAGAGGGAAATCCTTAATCCCAATAGATTTTCTTTACTTCTATTCCTTTTAATAAATGTTGGATGATTATGTGTTGAATCTTGTAATTGTGTGACACCTGTGTCAGGGGCGGAGCCAGGATCAAAATTCAGGGGATTCCCATAATGAGTAAAATATACCAAAAAAATGTAAGAAAAAATAGAAATCATTCTAGTCTAATCGTAAATGCATTCTTCTCTTGTTCATTCCTTGGAAACGCTTAATGATATCCATATCATCGATTGTATTAAACACCTCTTTCTCCACAAATGTCACTAAGAAATCATTTAGCCATGGATTAGCCATTCTACTTCTCAACTCATTCTTAACATATTTCATCCCCGAGAATACTCGCTCAAAACTTGCAGTAGCCACCGGTAAGGACAAAGCTAGTTTGACAAGTGTGTACACAAACCTAAATGTCTTATGCTTCTTTGTTCGAACAAGACTCCTACAAAGTTCCGATATGCTAGACAAATTGGAAAAGTGATCGTCCATCTTGACACTCTCAATAAAAGCCTCCATCTCACTAGATAATTCCTTATCGGTAAGATCCTCAAAGTCATTTGGGTACAATCTTGCCAATCTCACAAGTGATTTAATGTCAAATGCTTCAAATGAATAACAAGGACTCAAGCAAGCAACACAATTGATCAACTCATTATTTTCAGGTGTAAATCGATCATTCAACTCTTTCAATACCACATTTATGACATGTAAGAAGCAATCATTCTTGAAATAATGAAAATTTGTAACAAAAGGAGCAAGTCGTTTGGATTTCTTATCTTTCACATGTCAAGACTCCATGTCAGGAACATCAATTTCAACATTACCACAAGAAGCCATAACTTGCTCAAAAAGTGTTTTCCATCCAACATCTCTAAATTCTTGCAACCTTTTCTTGCATATTTGGACAAGTTCCATGGCATGCACAATATCTTGATCCCCCTTTTTCAATGATTGTGACAAATTATTTGTCAATGTTAAAATCTCAACCATTAAGTGCAACATAAACACAAAACCAAAAGTTTGCATAACAAGTAACAAACCTTTTGGTTCACCCTTAGAATGACTATCACTTTTCAAATCTTCGAACACTTCAATAATTGGAGTAAACAAATCAACCAACCTATTAAGAGTTCGAAAGTGAGATCCTCAATGTGTATCACCCGCTCTTGTAATGGACAACTCTTGATTTAAACCAGTACCAGTTTCCACCAATTCTTTTTCAATTAGATTTGCAAAATGAGCAACTTGTTTATTCCGAAGTAGAGCTTGTTTTTTGTTATATGAGCCTTAAGAAAGTAACAATACGAGACACTTCACAAAAAAACCAATCAACATCCTCATGCTTTCTCGCCATTGAAACAGGAGCAAATTGAAGTTGATGAGCAAAACAATGGACATAATAGGCTTATGGATTTTGCTTTTGAATCAAAGTCTTCAAACCTCCAAATTGACCACGCATATTACTTGCTCCATCATACCCTTGACCTTGAATTTTAGATATACACAACCCAAACCCCGACAATAAATATTCAAGAGCCTTTTTAAGCGCTATTGCACTTGTATCCTCAACATGAACAATGCCGATAAATCTTTCTACAACAAACCCTCTAACATCAACAAACCGCACTACAATAGCCATTTGTTCTTTACCAAAGCAATCACCAGATTTATCAACAAGAACACAAAAGAAACCATCTCCAATTTCTCCAACTATCTTCTTAATAGTTTTTACACTGTATTCCAACTAATCATACTCATCAAGCCAACTATATTGAAAAGAATGCTCTCTTCCCCCAATATCTGTGGATTCATATTCAGTTAATTTAATTTTACATGACCCATTCATAAGATAAGCTCTTCTTACCTCATCTTGATCATTTGGATGATACTCAAGAATTTGACTTCTTTTTCCAGGATCTGTCTCCAAATAAGCCCTTTTTTAAACACCTTATATGAAGGAAGAGGTTCTGGTTGTACGTCATTTGAAAAGTGGACCGAAAAAGGTTCTTCGGACTGCCCATTTGAAGGAGCAAGCTTCTTTGGCTTAGGAAATCTCGGTTCGGGTGTAAAGTATTTGAACAACAATAATCAAAATCAAAATAAAAAATTAACAATTATAATCACAAATCCAATTAATGGTAGTAACTAGTAAGTAACAAAAAGAAATTGAAAGTGTTGGAGTAATCACGTGGCTACTCTTTTAAGAAGGAAAAAAAACTCTTGCAACAATCAACACAATTTTTCTTGCTAATAAACTTATTCATCATTCTTGGCTTTAACAGAGGAAAAAAACAGGGGCATCATTTGCTTAGCCATGGTTGACGCTAATTTAATTTAGATTAAAGTAATGATAAATATGAGAATTTAAAAGTTAAACTTTAATCATTATAACAACTAACAAAAAAAAGTGGAATTTGATTTTGAAATGTTGTTGTGAGTGGTATCTTGTTTGTGCGGCTGCTGCTTCTTGCTTCTGTTTTGGATGAGATTTGGAATTGGAATGTTGTATTTGTTCAACCTAATAATAATAATAGCATCAAAAAAATAGGTAACGGGTATATCAGTAAAACAAATAAAAAAATTAAGGGTATTCCAGGGAATACCATGTACCCCTCTGTTCCGCCCCTGATGTGTGTTGCTAGATGTAAAAATTGTGCACTATTATGTCCTGAAAATCATGTGTTCTTCTTGATGAAATTGATATGAAAGCGTATTCATGTGCTGTTGAGAATTTGTTGAATAAGCCATGATTTAATCAATGATTAAATAATGAAATTGCATGTTAATTGGTGGATGATTGTTGTTTTGATGTTACATATCATAATCTTTGTTGTTGTTGTTGTTGTTGTGCGATTTGGGTCCAGGGATGAAAAATAGGAGTTCTGATTTGAACTCCATTGCAGAAAATGCAATTTATGTTCTGGTTTAGGATGACAAACGTCACTCTAATGACGCCTTGGTCACCATCGTTGTGGAGGCGCTGACAGGAGTATACTGCCTAACAGGCAGACCGTTATGGTCCCCATACATATTTGGTTGGGACTAAGCGTAGTAAAACGGGTCGCCTGTCTCGCCCCACCCGCCTTAAGACCGCCAAAACAAGGCGAGGCGGGCAAACCCAAAAAGTGAAAATGAACATAAAAATCTAGCTCACCCAACTAAGGTGGCGGGCTTACCTGCCTACTTTTTTTATCCATTTTTTTTAATACATTAATAGGCTTGTTTTTACATTTCAATTAGATTTTTTACTTATTTTTTAGAACATTTTTTATAAAGTATATTTTTTAACAAAATTTACTTAAAAAATAGGGTTAAAATACACGATCTCCACTGCCATTAGGGCGAGTTTTGGTTTTTCCCCCCTGAATTTTTTTGTGTGGTGATCCCCCTTGTAAAACCAAGATTTTATTTGCACAACCACTTATCCCTTGTTTGGCTGACTAGGCATGAGAAATCTGCACATGTGGCTGTCCATATGGAATTTTTATTTTTTTATATTTTTTTTAATAATTTTTTTTATCCACATGGATTTTTAATTTTATTTTGGGTAAAATATGTTTTGAGTCCCTATAAATATCTCAATTTTCATTTTTAATCCCTTTAAAAAAAATGATATATTATAATCCCTACAAAATTATTATGCACGTAGTTTTAGTTCCTCCTGTTAAACTAATTTGTATTTTTAAATGATTATTTTGTAAACATGTTTAGAATATTATAAAAAGTTTCTCGAAAAAAAAAAGAGCTCAAAATTTGATTACTAAGTCGAGGTTTTCATTACTTTTATCATTATATTTTGAAATTTAAAAAATTTATATTTAATTCTTATCATTTTAAAAAATTCTAAAATTTAGTAAAAAAAATATTTTATAGTATTCTAAACATGGATGAAAAAAATTATTCAAAAATTTAAAAGTTTAAGGGGAATTAAACAGTTTTCAAAATTTTAGAAAATAGTAGGGACTAAAATTGCATTCATACAAAATTAATAGGGACTAAAATATATATTTTTTTAATAGGGACTAAAAATGAAAATTAAGATATTTATAGGGATCAAAAACATATTTAACCCTTTTATTTTTAAAATTGTTTTATACTTTTTTTTTTACAAATTTTTGTGTTCATATTTTATATTTTCTTTTTTAAAATATCTTTCTTTTACATTTTCTTAAATTATTTATATTAATTATTTTTTGTATTATTTTATTTTTTCAAATTAATTAATCAATATTTTATATTATATATTGGATCTACCTTGCTTTACCCAAGTGTTTTCTCATTTGGAACTTCTACTCATAAATAACAATATATACTTCATAGTGTTTCATAAAACCATCGATGTGGGACTTCTGCAACTGTAAGTCTTTTATTTTACAGTTCCTGCATTTGGCCAATTAAGTGGAAGATGATTTCCTTTAAACCTCTGCCAAATTGCTATTCCAAATCAAGCTTCAAACCTCATACACCTTTCACCTGCTTCATTCTAATTAATCTTCAATAAACCATAACTTCATACTCATATCCTCTGCACCATATACAAACCTTCAATCCTCATTCAAATTCCATAAAATGTATTTTAAGTGGACAATAAAGTGGTTAGTGTATAACACTGCATAAAATTTAGTTTAAAACAACTTTCTTCCAATTAGCAAATTGGCAATGTAGTTTAAAAGAACACTGCATAGAATGAAAGTGAAAGCAGATACCAAATTGGCAATTGCTTGTTAGAATTAGAGTTTGACCTAACTCACCCTACAAAACCGGTTGGTAAGATGGGGAGTGTCACTCTATTTAAACCCTTTGTGAGTTATATAATTAGTCAATGTGGGACTTGGGTTTTTCCCAATACACCCCCTTGCGCCCATCACATCTTGGGCTTGGTGCACATACTAAATGGTGGGTGGCCCGAATCGATATGCTCTTGATACCATGTTAGAATTAGAGTTTTACCTAACTCACCCTACAAAACCGGTTGGTAAGATGAGGGAGTGTCATTCTATTTAAACCCTTTGTGAGTTATATATTTAGCCAAAGTGGGACTTGGGTTTTTTCCCAATATTACTGAAGAAAGTGTTAGAGAAGTATAATTAACACCGATATACTCCAGAATCTGTGATGCCCTTCGGTATAACAGGACCATGCAATTTCAAAACATGAAACCCAAATCATCATCTTAATGGGTGTCAGTCCCCCAATATATGATTTTGTTCAAACAGCCAGAGTTACATAAACAAATTTGATGTTGTTTCATTTTGTTCTCTATGTAGCGATTTTCATATTTTTCGTATGCAATTTAAATATCTTTTCATTTCTAATCAATGTTGCAAGGTTGGTTATCTTGGAAGTTTTTACTTTAACAAGGAAGTTCTATGTTGACGTCAAAATTATTGATGGATGAGTGTTTTGAAATTCTATCTGAGATCAATGCCAGTATTATTTCAATTCAAATCTCAGTCCTGTAATAGTGGTTTGGTTTTGCAAGTTGCAACCTTTTAAAAGACCATGAAATACAAACAACAGTGAGTGAGGCACAAAAGGGACCGTTGGCGTGGGTTTTGCGATTTCGTTTCCTTGTCCTTGTTTTCTGGCGGTGCCCAACATTTTTGACGGAGAAGGGGGAAGAAGCTACAGTGGCCGACGAGTTTCATAGTTGGATAGGTTGAGATGTATTAAAATTTCAACAGTACTAGCAATCTATGAAAGTAGTGGAAATAACTAGCATCATGTATTTCCAAAATTAAAAGAGGTCAAGGTTCAACATGGGAAGGTGGAACAAAAGAGAGATTGCAAAAAAAATGACAAAACAAGTTGCTAACAATTTAGTCCCACATTGACCGTAACAAAGACCAATAAGAATTTATAAAGCCAATACACATATAAATTTTTGAATTGAAAAGAAGATTGTCTAAATGGACTATCATGATTGTAACAAGGGCTTTGGGCCTAGTTATTAAAATATTTAATAATATATTTAACCCTACAAAATATTGCATATATCCTAAAATAAACCATCAAGGATTGAAATTTACTAGAATTAACTAAAAAATGGCAGGTTTAAGGTGGGACAAGCTGAACGAATAGATGCGGCGGACTTTCGTGGGAGACGGGCTTTGACGAGTGGCGGTCTTTAGCAGAATGGGCTTTGGTGGGTGGCAGGCCCAAAATACCAACCAATCCATCATTTTTTGGCAGATGCGCAGGCCGACCCGGTGGACTGTGACCCGTTTTTCCACCTCTAGTTTGGAAGGTCGTCACAATTGTGACGTGTGATATGACGAGGAAGGTCACAGACGTCACCTTGATGACGGGTAACCCGTCACACTGTCATAATGGGTGTATTTCGCTCATTGGCTTGGGACTGACTTGTCATTCTAATTTTTGTCGTGTAGCTGTTTTAGGCTATTGTTTGCCACTATTTGGAGGTGAATGATGTTATTATTATCTTTTTATGGATTTAATTTAATTCTTTTGTATGTAGAATGATCTTGTTGTTTATTATGGTAATTACATGGCGATTGTATGGTGATCATTTAGTGATATTGCATGTTATAGTAAATCACGTATCACGGTGCACCAAATTCGGTCCAGTTTTTGGTATGATATGGTCCTATGGAGGGGATTCAGGAACAAGTAGTTGGTTCCTAATTGGAATCAGTGAAGCTTTACATATGGTGATGGTAGTGATTTTGGTGTTCTTTAGTCCTATGATGGGTATTCAAGAGTGAGATGGACACATGTTGTCCATAATGGTGCCACATGTGTTGTTGAGTCTTGATGTTGAGTATATTTACATTCATTATTTGCATATGTCTTGAATGATTATATTATTATCGGTGAATGAGATTGTTTTGGAGAAGTTTGCGATTGGATTGTGTTGAATAATTTTTGTTGTTTGTTTAGGCTACCCTTGCATACTTTTACACCATTTTATATTTTGAGTGTATTTTCACCCCTTTGTTGTTTGTGTGGTTTTATGCTCATTTAGGGGTTATAGACGAATATGTAAACGAGTAGCTACTCAGAAGCTAAAGGATGACGTTGAGGCTATTCTTCTTTCTTTTTTGTTTTATGCGATGTTTTAGATTGTTGCTCTGATGTATATCATTGGAAAGGTGAACACTTGTTTTTTCTATTTGCTATTAGTTTTGATGTTGTTTATATTGAAGGCATTAGCTGTAACTATGTTGATGTTATTAGACATATTTGCTTGTTGAATTTTTTTAATAGGCTATTCCGTTGTGGTGAGTCTATGTAAGGCGAACATTTGATGACATGTATTTAATTTAATGCATGTTTTGAATAACCCGCGCGTGTTATATAGTAGTTTTTGTTGTGTTTGAGTGACATCTTATGTGTGTAGTTGTCTCATTTTCGTAATTTTCTACGCTTTAGGGTCTAGGATGTTACAACTAGTGCACAAAACACTCATAATTATCAACATTTGAGGCAACTATAATTTGACCATAATCATTACTACCCCTCCTCTCGGAACAATCCTTCATGAAGTGACAATCCTTGACTTGCCTACGTGTTCACTTCCTCCTCTTTAGACACTCAAGCCTCCACCACTATCATCAATATTCAAATATCTGTCCTTTGAAAATTCCTTGGATCTAATAGTCATATGAACCTTATCCAAACTAATAGTACCTTCCTTATCATAAATAAAAACATCCTTGATGAACTCAAAGGAGTTGTGTAATCAGCTTAATAAGAGTGGAGCTTTATCCTCAACATCAATCTTCAATTCAATATTCCATGTTATAAATGATCTTGGGAATTTTCGTCAATTGTTCCAATATGAATTTGTTATTTACCATTCGGAATGAGTAGAGTTGTTGTTTCATTCAAAACCCGTGAGCCAAATACTTTGTCATTACAATGATTCACTTTTGCCCACAATAAAACTTAAATCTTCTTCTTGGCGACTTCACTTAAAACTTTATCCCCGAGGCACAAGAAAATTGCATTCTGACCTTTCCACCACTCTATTTTCTCTTCCTATGTTAGGTATGCAAACATCAATGTCTCATCCTTAAATGCTTCAATGCATATGATTTAAGATTGCTTGCATAACTTCAATAACCCAAAACTCTTCTCTCTGAAAAAATTCTCTATCATCCATTTAGAAACCATGATGCACACTTGTAAACAAAATTCCTTTACCACATGGTGGACGCCACATGTGAAAAATCTAACAATTCAATTGAATTTGTTGATAGATTCAAACACTCCCAGACATTTTATGTGTGGGAAAAAGAACAAGGATAACCAAAACAAATATCCACAATTTACACAATAATATGAAAAATTACCAATAGTGAAAGCAAATCCACAATAAGTCATAAGAAATTTTTCAAGAGATTATACAAGAGTTACAAGAAAATAGTTATCCAATCTCTCAGACTCTTTATATGATTATATTTCTTCAAATTAAAATATTTATTTCTTTTTCAAAATCATCAAACATCATCTTTAATCTAATCTAATATTCATACACTCAAATACTTTCTATTTATCCATAGTAACAAACACTTACTGCCCGAATTACTAGCAGTTTGGGCAGCCAATATACGTGGCATGTACAGTACACTGACCTGACGCTTGCACAATATTAAACATTTTCATTTTGTTAAATCAAAGAGAAAAGAAATATAAATGGATATATTTTTTGTTTTTTGTTTTTGAACTTCAAATGTGTAATCCACCAAATTCTTCATGTACGTAGTAATTAATTAAGGTTAATCTTATCTTCATCATAGCATTTAAGTTAAATTGACTCTTGTATCATGAGTTAGCTAGTTACGTGAAACCCCATCATGTCATGGTCATGGTCCCATGATTAATGTATTTTACCCTTTAGTTCCAAACAAACGTACTAAGAGCAGCAATCTCAAAAAGATTTAAATTGGACGTAACTAGTTGCGAATGTCTACTTCTTCAATGTTTACATAATTGAAATTGCATTTAATAATGCTGTCACTTGATGTATTGTGTTTATTTTAAAAAATATAAATTCCAAAGCAGTTATAAAATCACCACTAACTTTAACGTATTTCAATCATAAATTTGATTTAGAATTTGCCAGTGGTTCTAAATCGTCATCAAATAATAAAATAAATGTTTATAACAACCGATATTGCTCAAATTCAACTAAACAATACTATCATCCTAAAATTATTAAGTAAGAGTTTTCATATAGATTTGGTTTTCAATACAAAAGCAAATACAATGATGACATTTATCAAAGATTAACAATGATTAGTTTTTCTTCTTCTTTTTTTTGAATATTTTATTTTTCACTATTTGATAATTGAATTTATTTTCTAAAATTCTTACTCTAGTCTCACGATGAATTAAAAAAATAGATATTTCCGGTCTCTTAGTGCATAAATCTCTCTTTTAATGATAATCCTCTAATCTCTTAGAAGAATTTGAAATTAAAAAAATAAAATAAATCGCACCGAATATTAATTTCTATATCACGAAACAGTAATTCAATATCTCTAAAATCTAAAATAATGACTAATTGAATACTTAAATTAGATTATGTTTCAAAAGTTAGGGTTACTAACCATTCAAATACCTAAAATCAATTCATAATTCATTTACATACAAAAGACATTAAATACAAGAGCGGTCCTTAAAATATATCGCATCTATAGATACTTAGATGACAATCATAGACATGTCTGACTCATTAAAGTGGAGGCAACCCCAAGGTGGTTTATAAACCTCCCACACCTTTCGGTAACAAGTTACCAAGATCTCTCCAAGAAAATGATCCACTAGTTTTTGACGAGTAAGATCTGAAAGATATTTATACCACTAGTCTATTCAATGTCTGCCCGGTACACTCTGAGTTGTTGACAAAATAACTCTTCTTTTTAAATTAAGTGACCATCAAGGTAATCAATAATAGACATGATATGTTTGTCGGAGAATTCTAGAATGGTTTAAGGGTCAGGCATTTAAACTAATATTTCATCCAGAAGCCTGTTGTCTCAATGGCCAAAATCGTGTTGCGTGTTGAATTGAGAAAAGGCCGAAGACGTCAAAGAGCAGACCTCTAAATGATCAAACTCATCGCAACAACAATGTAGAAGTCACTACACCTCTTTTGTTTGAGACAAGGTTACTTTCAAGCTTCGTGGGAGACCCGTCGATAACTTTACGCCTCTTAACACCCACCAAGAGCAAATCTAGCATAAAGTTCTCAACATTTAATATATCCCGCCACTGCTAACCCCCAAGTTAGAAATATTGGGGCTCGAGCTCTACAGATGGTGCAAGTACCAAAAGGTAAAGGTTAATCACACTGATGACTGTTACCATCTTTAAAGGGAGATCAAACGGCTTATCCAAGAGGTCCACATAAATAAATACGTTAGAGGAAGCTCTAATGATCCTAAAGGTGGTTTCCATACTCAGGGGCGACAAACCATATTGTCACTCCCTGAATATTCAATACTACAAAAACCCCATATAACAACAGTTGGGATGGACATTTCATGACGCGGGCGAGGGCATTGTTATGTAGAGTGTCATTGTATATGCAATACTTATAATCACGACCCAGTAGGCGTTGTAATAAACTGGAAAATGCGCTACCTATCACAACAGTTATTCAAGAACACTGTTGTGATAAAAATAATTGTGCTGCATGGGTTCGATTCCCTACTTGCTGTTTTGATATTTATTTTTTCCTGGATAGCGCAATGGCTATAATAACGATTATGAAATATAACTGTTGTTAATTTTTTTGAAAAATTAACAAATATAAACATGTTTTTGTAATTAATCCCAATTTTTAACATGTATTATTGTTCTCCTTTTCACAACAGAAAATACAAGTCACGTTTGTGATAAAGTTTTCATAATAATATTAATTGTATCATATTCATAATTTCACATAATTGTATCATATTAAATTACATCAGAACAAACATCTTACAATTTATCAGAACAAACAACCTATAATTTACACACATTACATAACTTCACATAATTGTAACTTGGTGTATTGATTTCTTGCCTTTTGTTGTCTGGTCTCTTGGTGTCTTCACTCAAAATACCAATGATTTCAAATAAGTATACTTGTTAGTAAAAATACATATAAACCATAACATACAATTAATATATTATGAATAAATAATAAATTACGTACTTGTTAATTTTCCCATTTTCCTTCTTCATGATCGAGTCGTATAGTATGCACGACATATCCATCAACTTCATCATATGAATTAGGAACTTGTGTTGTGTAAGAAGGTGTGGACGAAATATCAAGACTTTCATCACTACGAAGAATGTGTTTTTCTTGGAGAATGATTGATCATTTCCCCGATATGTCCGATGGGTCGGTAACATATAAAACTTGTTTTGCTTGAAAAGTCATGATGAATGGTTCGGTCATAAAATATGCCTTGCCAAGGTCAACCCGGGTGAAACATAAGTCATCAATTTGTACACCATTACTATTATTAGGAACCCACCGGCATTTAAATAAAGTCACTTTGAAAATAACATAATCAATCTCTCAAATCTCATCAATGACACCATAAAACGCGGTAGTTGTCAATACTAGATTCTTATCATTCGAACTTGAGAAATACATCAATTCGACTTCAACCATAACCCCACTATTTTGCATTTTACTATGATCATCTTTTAATTTTGTATAAAAGGTATAATGACCAATGACGTATGCACTTCAAGTAATGACACAAAATTTTGGCTCGTACGACAACAATTTAAGTATCTTGGATGCACTACTATCATTAGATACATTTTTATTAAACCAATATATGAATCTATTATTATGCTCTATCAACAACAACTTGTCACTCATTCGGGGATATTTTTCCTTCAAAAGTATTTTATGAGTATCTATGAAAGGTTGAACCTCATCTATATTATTGAATATATAGAAATATGCTTGAATAACTACATCCCGAGCCATTGACTTAACATTAAGGCCCTAAATACCTCTTCGGTCTGTGTCAGCATGACAAGACTTTGGAATTTCTATAGAATCTGCATCTGACAAATAATTTGTACAAAACTCAACAACTTCTTCTGTGATATACCTTTCAACAATCGAAGCTTCCTGTCGATGATGATTCTTCGTATGTCCTTTAAATATCTTCATATCTCTCTATTGCATACATCCACCTTAAATGAATTGGACCACAAATTCTGATTTTGCTAACTAAATGAACAAGTAAGTGAACCATAATGTCAAAAATGATGGAGGAAAAGACATCTCCAATTGACACAAGATTATGGTAGTCTCATCTTCTAATTCATATAATTTTTTGAAATCAAGAACTTTATTACATATGGCATTGAAGAATAAACACATTCTCGTTATAGTTACTCTCACATTTTTTGGAAGGATCCCACAGATAGCCACTGGTAGAAGTTGTTGCACCAATACATGACAATCATGAGATTTTAAACTAATTAACTTGAGATCTTCTATTGATACACGTTTCTTGATGTTTGATGAGTAACCTTACGGAACTTTAATACCTTGCAAACACTCGTAAAACATTTTGTTTTCCTTTTTAGATAGAGTGTGACATGCTGGAGGAAGATAAGTTCTCTTTCCATTCTCTATTTGAGCCAACTGTTTTCATATACCCATCTTCTCCATATCAATATAGGAAGCCTTACTATCTTTAGTATTTCCTGGAATATTTAGAAGTGTGCCAATCAAACTATCACACATATTTTTCTCCACGTGCATCACATCAAGACAATGTCTAACATCAACACTTGACCAATATGGAAGATCAAAGAAGATGACCCTCTTTTTCCATATATTTTTCGCAACTTCCCCCTTTTCTTTTTCTCTCTTCCCAAAGACAACATTAATGTGTTCTTCCTGTTGATAAACTTCATCCCTGGTTAAAGGTTCAAGAGCATCCTTAAACTCTTGGTCTCCATTATAAGTCTTTCGCAATCTACGATAAGGATGACCGTATTTTAGAAATTTTTGATGCCCAAGATAAACAGTCTTTCTTCCAAACTCAAGTTGGTAATAACAAGTATCGTCTTCACATATATGGCACACTTTATGTCCTTTGACACACTATCCAACCAAGTTATTGTCAGCGGAAAGTCATTGATTGTGCAAAACAACATTGCACGCATATTAATTTCCCCCCAAGAATATGCATCATTAACTTCAATGTATTCATCATACAAGAGTCGTAAATCTTAAATTAATGAACTTAGATAAACATCTATGTCATTACCAAGTTGCCGTGGTCCAAAAATTATCATACTTAACTATATATACTTGCGCTAACGCTTCGAATGAAACTCAATTCAGATACTCTAAATGAAACTTATCAATTCTTAAGGATTTTAAAAAACATCCATAACCTTGCTCAAACTTCCTCAAGTGAACACACATACGACCAACAATATTCACATCTACACTATATGTAACTCATCACTAACAGCTACACGATCAACAAAAAGTGCGGAAAACATTATAATCATCTTAGCTTCATCTTTTCAGAATCTTCCTACTTGCTTAGCAGATAAAAACACCATTCCTCTACTGTCTCTAACTCATATCTCCACTCTGGAGGCAAGTCACAATTATCTTCAAGGAACACCACGAATTATATATCATTGGCATGACACTAGCCGTCACACGCTTTTCATTATCTGAGAAGTAACTATCAACCATATCAGCTTATTTCGCCTCAAGGACCTCTCAAACTTAGCCTTCAGATAAGGATCGTGAATCTTAACTTTCGTCATTTTCGAAATAATACCGATCCAACAACATTTGCACTCTTGCAGCCAATAGCACACTGAACCAACTCTTCACGCCAAAAACATTCCAAGGAAGTAAGCTTCTCCCCCACTCATCTTCCAACCAACTCTTAGAGACAAACAATTAGAAAACAAACAAGTACCAACAATGTTTTACACACATGTCGGGTACTAAGGAATAAACAACACTAGATAAGTTGGCCAGATAGACCAACCATGTCCTGATACCAATACCCAACTAAAGCCCACAAATAATTCACAATACATTTTAAATAAATTAGTAAATCATCAATCCCAAAGTAGGTGTCACAACTTCATAAACATCTTACCACAAGGGTCCTGCTTCGTAATACGAGTTGCAACAAAAATATAATCAAATAGTGTATTTAACGTCATACTAAAACATTCAGAAATTTGCAGCGGATACTTGAGTCTTAAACTCTTTTATAAAATAAACACAAGTGCCATGAAAAGTAATTTCAAAAACATCAAGTAACTGAACACACTTTATGGTAATCATCTCTTAAATCCAACTAAAATCAACTAATAAAAAGGTCATGAAATCGTCAGAAACATCAAAGCACAAAATATCCACAATCGAACGATCCCAACCTCGATGTTACATATCAGAAAAAGACTCCCTTCATTTATATGGAAATGAATAATCAAAATTCAGAGAAACTTATAGACTTCCTTACCTAATCTTGAATTCACCTGCAAGTTACCCACATTCGAGACAACATTTCACAGCATAAAGGGTGAGTAATCATAATTATTATAAAAGATATAAGAATAGACATAGTATAATACACAATTAAAAACAACCACCAGATAGTAGCACATACTTCAATATAAACAAACAAAAAACAACAACAACTTAAAAGATCTCATGTCAAAATGTCATAATTCCAAAACATCAACAAGATACTTCACTTAAAACAAACATCATGTAATGCCACATTTAAATGAGATGCAACATCATTATAGTCAAATGCATGAGGTACTGGAACATCACTGATGACTTAGACATCGTTATCTCCAAAGATTCCCACCAATAGGATCGGTTCCCGCTTGGATCCGGAGCACATCATAATTTGTACTTAATCTGCACAATGGGATTAAGGCCATCACCGGACCTGAACGTTCTATAATTGTCATTGGATTTTCATCCCGCAAAATATCATTGGACATCTTATCCTATAATATGCTATGAATGCATGATGCGTAACATACATAAAACATGACAACGGCTAGTCAAGACACATCATCAGTCATAAAAATCACCATATCCTCTTCAAAACATAATACACATAAATCACAGCCAGTGCATCATCAATTATCATGGCAGACACCAACAACTTACTCTCATGAATCTCATATTAATCCATTACTGTTTTACGTTATAAGGCACACAATCCTAAGTTTGACACAAAAATTCATCACAGAGCCTTACAAAATAATCACTGGATATTTACATCTTATAATGCACAAGGTCTTGCTGAAGTATAGATTTATTAAAATTACCTCTTCAATTCTTTGATGTTCAAATTATATTGAAAACAAACTCACGATTTGGTTTTTATGATTAACTAAAGAAAACAAGAAAAACAGAACATAATTAACAGCTACAAGGGTGGCACTCGTCACCCAGAACATGTGGCACCCGCCACCTGCCACTCACAATATTTTTTTTCGTTCTTTTAAATGGTGGCGCCAACCACCCTTTTCCACCTAGTTACACAAGCCACTTCCATGGGCATAGTGACGCAAGGCACTTCTTATTGAGGGTGGTACTCGCCACCCAATCCTTACCCAGGGTGACAGTCGCCACCCGTTCTCTGGGATTTTCCCCTCACCCAAATTTCTACATATTCTCATCATTTTAATCATGATTAAAGTCTCTAATTTTCATCAGACTCTTTTGTTTTTCATCAAATTTCTTACCAAACACCATTAATCTGTCACGAATCAAATACCATATGCTTTTTGTTATAATTAAATTCATGTTCCGATTTACTATCTATGATCATCAAACTCATCAAAATTCTCCGATAATCATCATCGATTCAACATCAAACAATATACATGTATGACTTAATTCAATTATAATAATGATAATTACAAACCCCTTACCTTTTATTATTGTCGGCTATTGAATCGTCTTCGCGTTCTTCCGATTTTTCGTTTTCCTCACGGAGCCGTAACCCTTGTTTTCTTTTCTCTATGCCTTTCCTCCAACACCCATGTATATAATGAATTTTCCCAATTCCTATTTTTCTTGTATAACCTTGTAACTAAAATAGGGTTTTCCAATAATTCCCTCACTAATTTCTCACCATTTACCATAATGTCCTTATGGCCTCTCAATCATGTATTTATCTTATTTTCTTCAATTAACATAATTCTAAACAATTATTCCAATTACTCAAAATTACTCGATAATCCCTGACGCACTTAGACATCTCATAAATTAGAA
Source organism: Lathyrus aphaca (assembly GCA_963966055.1). NCBI lineage: Eukaryota > Viridiplantae > Streptophyta > Magnoliopsida > Fabales > Fabaceae > Lathyrus > Lathyrus aphaca. The sequence continues at coordinate 560,585,653 of OZ014522.1, forward strand.
ATTCTTCGAAACCATCACATAATCGTCATCAAATCATCATTGTACTCAAATACTTCTCATTGATTCATAATATTCATATAATCACGCCAAATTAATTAAATAAATAATTAATCTAGAAATCAGGGTGTTACATCAACTCCCTGGTGAATGAGGAGTTCTCATACGTATGGATTTTATCAATACATGGATCCTTAAACTTTAAAAGAAGTAGCGCCACATTTCAAAGTTTGTATTCGAAGGTCCGAGAAACATCATTATAGAGGAATCCTTGAAGTTTGGGTTCAGGGCCAGTAATAACCAAGTAGAATATGAGGCCCTCATTGCTGAAACCAACTTTTCCATAAAGATGAGAACTTTAAACCTTAGAGTACGAAGCGACTCCAAATTCATCTCCAATGAGGTAGCTGGATATTTTCAGAGAAACATGGCCTAACTATTCAAGTACCTCTAGAGAGTACATGACTTAGTTAAAAGTTTCAAATTCTTTGAAATCGTCTACACACCTAGAGAGCAGAATTCCCGAGTAGATCTTTTATTGAAGCTCGTCATCACAAAGAAATCTAGGTCTTAACAAAACAGTAATATATGAAACTTTATCCATGCCCATCACATGAGAAGTAGCAAGCCAACGCCAAAAACTTCACCAACACTCAAAGTTGGATGATCCCTATAGAGACCTACTTGACAAAATAAGCTCTCCCTTTAGATGAGGCATAAGTAAAGTATACCATGTCAAGAGGAAAGTTATATAAGATGGGAATAACTTCATTAATGATGAGATGTTAGGAGGCGAATGGGATCACATTGATTCTCATTGAGGTCCGTGAAAAGGTATGTTGAAGCCACATTTATGTGCAAGCACTCACTCACAAGCTATTAAGAACTTGTTACTATTTTCCAACTCGATGAATGACAATACATAGTTTGTAAAAAATTGCGAAAAATGCCAAAGGCATTCCAATATTCTCCATGCATCAACCGAGATTCTCTATTATATCAAGTCCCCTTAGTTCTTTTACTAGTGGAGCATGGACATCCTAGGTTGTTTCCCTTTTTTGTCAAGTCAATTGAAGTTCTTGATTGTGGGAGTTGACTTCTTCCTGAAGTGGATAGAGGTTGAGGTTGTGTCCAAAATCACAATTTAAAGACACTATGCCAAAAATGACTTTTAATAGCGCACTTTAGAAACACTTTATTACAAAATCATTGCTATAAGTTAAAAAAAACACGGAAACTGTTCACGAAAAATAGTAAAAGCGCTGCTAAAAGTCATACCTTAGACAAGACATTAGCCAACACTTTCTGAAAGCGCTTTTAAAGGAATATATTAGACAAGACTTTTCTCAAAAGCGCTATCTAAGGTCTTATAAATTAAAAAAAAAAACTCAAAAGCGATGTCTAAGGTTGACATTAGCCAGCGCTTTTCAAAAGCGCTTTTAAAGGGCTATATTAGCCAGCGCTTTCTCAAGAGCGCTGTCTAAGGTCTAATTAAATTAAAATATTAGAATAGTCTGTCAGTATTATGTTTTCATATTCTTTTCTTTTCCTCCCTACGAACGAGCGATACCTAACAAACAACTATCGTCCACCGTCCTCCACCGTGGTTCCGAAACCGTATTGTTGTTGTTTTGAGTTCAAGCTTCCGTTCTGATACATTGTTCTTTCATTCATAGTTCTGAGTTCATTTCCGCCATTCTGAGTTCATTGCCTCCATCGTTCAAGCTATTTCTTTTTTGCAGTTCGTTGTCGTCGTTCGAAACCTCCATTGTCGTTGTTTTGAGGTACGTCGTTCAAAACCTCCATTGTCGTTGTTTTGAGGTACGTCGTTCTTTGTGATGTTATTGTATTGCTTTACATTGTTGTTGTTGTGAAGAATAGTTTTTTTTTTGTGAAGAATAGTGTTTGTAAACTGATTATATGTTAAGGAACTCATAACAATGTTGTTGTGAAGAATGTGGTTTTGTTGTGAAGAATAATGTTGTGAACTGATTTTGTTATTTTGTAAACTGATTTTATAAACTGATTTTGTAAGCAAATTTTATTGTGAAGAATAATGTTGAAAAATAATTTTGTAAATTGATTATCCCCGGCCCATTTGGATTCACATTACTTGGCAATTAATATAAAGAGTAGAGAGTTAGCATTTTCTGTTATAACTAGAATTTCATTATGGAAAAGTTAGTTACAAAGTTGTATCTGGTTTGCATATATAGGTGCAAAACAGTTCACCTGCAATGACCTACTATAGCAGGTTTCTTCCTTACACGACAACTAGCTCTAGTAGTTATTATTAGTTAGGTAACCTATAAAATATATCTAATATCAATGCATGATAAAATTATTATTCTTCAGAAACTTCAAAATTCTGGGACATTTATCAAGTATCAACATTTACTCTCACAAACTAAATAGTTATGAGAAAGCAACATTCTCTCCCTTCTCCAAATGGATTATAAATGTCGTAAAACTTATGACAGTGGATAAGCTGAAATAAGTTAATCCAAACAGACTCTAAATATAAGATACCTAATGAATATAAAGTGGTTAAATATGAGTACCAACTTGAGAGTTTACCAGAGTCAGTGACCTTTATTCATATAGAAATTAGTTAGTTTGGATTAGGTATTTAGTGAAATATAGAACTTGATGGTTAATTGTTGTAGTTAGCATTATGATTAATTATAAATATCTATTAGTTAAACAGTTTGAATTATCGGTAGCTGATGTTGTTTTGAAGTTGATATTGATTGCTTTCAATTGTGATTGTTTTTTTCTTTTCAGATTATTGTTTGAGGATAATTTGTTTTGAACCAAGTGCTACTACGAGAAATATATTTTATTCTTGCACTCAAATCTTCATATGGTATTTTATTTTATTTACCTTAATTAGTAGGAAAACCATGGATAAAAAATGGATGTATGTCGATCGATTGTCCAAAGAGTACGAGAATGGGGTTGTGTAATTCGTTAAGTTTGCTATTCAACACATTGAAGACCCCAGTCGATGTTTCAGATGCAACATTGGTGGGAGAAGCAATAGGTTTGTTTGTTGCATGGCCGTCAAGCCTCATTAGTGTAGGATATGAGGTATGCTTAAAACCATTATGAACCTTTGTTAACCTTAATATGTAGATTCAAAGTTTTTACGCGCACTTTACGTACATTTTTTACATGGTAATGTTAATTAGACTCCAACAAGATCCAAAGCAAAAGATAAGGGGATTTCCTAGCATACCGAGTATGTTGTTTCAAAAAAAGAGGTACATCAAAATTATATGATATTTATGCAAGGAAAAAATGTTAAATTCGTCATCTTATACTTCATCTAACTAATTATATGATATATAGCTTCATGGTAAAGATATTATCAACGTTTCCACACAAAAAAGGTTGTTGCTAAGAAGACCGTAGCTAGAAAAAAATCTACCTCCAAGTATAGGTCGTGCCTTCAGACGTTTCTAGAATTGACAGATATTCCGAATGGAGGTATTCGTCTTATACCTATGAAGAAAGGTATTTATGGCTTTGAATATGAACAATCAATTGGTAATGATGAATTTAAGCAAGTTTTTCGTCATGAAGAATTATGCGTCAGTGTTATCAATACATATGTGAGGTATATCCGATCTACTTTGTTATATTAATTGAACAACTTATTTACTTTATGTTTCAAATGAATAGTCTAATGTTAATGATGTTTTTATTTAAGGTTTATGTATGACAAAGTGAAGTGCCCACGTGGATTGGAGCAAAGATTTGCATTCTTAAGCCCCGCGTCTGTCAACTTATCTTTAATCATAAATAAACCAGATGAGGTCATGGTGTATGTACGCAACCTCTTTATGGCCAACAAAGATACGTAAAATTTGTTCTTTTTACCGTTTAATCCTGGGTTAAATTTTCATTCTAAATTCATTTATTATATTTATTTATTTTTGTATTTTGACGTCGTGTAGAAAGTTTTCATCTAACATTTGTTTAATCTTACAGTGGACATTGGTTGTTGGCCGCAATTAATCCTATCAAATAATTTATGTATTATCTGGATTCGTTAGGAAATGAATGGACAACATACCCTGATATGAAGAATATGATTGACACGTAAGTGAGATTGTTATAAATATTCATGTGTATATTTATATATTTATGTGAATTGTTCTAAATATTCATTTATATTTTATTATCTTTATACAAGCTTTTCGAGCACAACGAGATATCCAAGTACCAAAGAGGAGAGCCAACAATATTACATGGATAAGAGTAGAGGTGTATTAATTATCACATTTTTTATTATATTAGTGATGATACTTGATAAAACTTAGGATTTATCCATATTTTCTTTTCATGTGTAGTGTCCTCGGCAACGTAATGATATAGATTGCGGATATTTCATGTTGAGGTTTATGAGAGAAACTCTTTTTTTGGATCGAATAGAGATTTCATCCGATGTATGTATTTCTAACTTATGAGTTATTTTTAATATTTAACACATATTTTTCATATAATTAAATAGTTGAAACTAAATCAAACAATGTTATATTATTATGTAGTACTTTGAATCATTCAAGTGTGTGAATTACTAAATAGATCATTTGGATGAAATTAAAGAGGATTTATGTCAATTCATTATGGAGCTCAGAGTCTTATAAGGTATATTACTATTACTTTAATTGATGGGAATTTTGAGTATGTGTAACTTTGTAACTATAGACATTGTTTATGTCTTATTTTAATTGAATTACAATCTTTTTGTGTTGTTTCAGGTTATATGTGCAAAGTAGAAGATAGATTGTTTCAGGTTATATGTGCAAAGTATAAGTAATATGTAGATTTGAAACAAAAAATTTGTTGGATGCAAAGTATAAGTAATATGTAGATTTGAAGCAAAAATTTTGTTGGATGAAATGATTTGTATAAATTGTTTTGTATATATAAATTAGTGCGTATATATTGGTTTGAATTTTCAATTGTTTTATATATAAATTGGTGCGTAAATTTTTACGTTTAAATAGGCAAATTTGGATTGTTTTGAAGCTCCAATTTATGATATTTTTCTGCAAAATATGGTAAAAAACCAGGTGCAAATTGTGGTTGAAAACCTGGTGAAAAATTGTGGTTTAAAACAGGTGCATATAAACTGTATAAAACAAACAACGCTTCTTTAATTAATTTATTTTTAAAAATGCGTATAACTTAGACATCACTTTACACTAAAAGCTCGGTCTAAGGCGGGGTTTAGAAATGTGTAATATCCCGTATTTTAATAAATGCTATGGATAATATTAATTAAGTTTAATAGGGTTACGGTATGTGTAGCGGTAAAATCGTGAGTGTAAGTTATTGATTAACTTAACTCGATGTACACAGAGTCGCCACCGCGCTTTTCTTTATTTCCGAAAGGAAAAAGGTAAAAGAACGAATAAAAACCTAGAAGTCTAAAAGCAAAAGCTAAAAGAAACAAACAGAGAATGGGTAAGGGGATTGGTTACGAACCGGGAAGGTTTTAGGCACCCGACTCGTCCGTGGTACTCCACGGGAGCCCTTTGAAATATTTATTGCTTTTTGGTCTGAAATTGGTTTGCTTGAAAAGATGGAAGAGATGAGGAGAAGAATATATTTTAATGATTTTGTGTTTGATGAGGTTTTAACGCCTCATGCCTACGTACCCACAAAGTGCAATGCGAGATCAAAACCTCGTAGTTCGTGGTACAAAATTTGAAAAGAAACAAATGAGTTGAATCAATTTTAAAATGTAGAGATAAGTCGTCATCCCTTAGCGAATAATTCCGCTAGAAAGGATGAATCATATCTAAACATATGAAAAGAAAAGTGCGCAAAGGCACAAAAACAATTGTGTGAGTTTTGAGTTTTTTAAAGTATGTAAGAACATGATTTTGATATATTTACATGGATTAATATTTGTTTAAGAAATAAAGTGAAAAGTTAAAAAAATCGCTTGACCTAAGTCAAAGTTTGTTTATGAAAGCATTTGAAGTTAAAAAAACAAGAAGATTTTTGAAATAGGGAGAAGTTTTGAAAATTTAAGAATGGGGAGGAGATGAAGGGACTAATCCTAATACTTGAATTAAAAGATAAAAGAAGAGTTTACCAAACCATAATATGCACAATTCTTCAAAGTTCGGAATTCCATATTCAAAGGCTAATGAAATAACTTGAGGCCAAGGTTTCTAATCCATTCCAACTTGAGCAAGGGGGAAGATCTTAAAGTCTAAGTCCATTCTCCAAAGCAAGGGATAGTAACCATAGTCCAAAATTAGAAGTCACAAGTCTTTTAAGTGTTCAATCCTTTATTAGTGTTTTGATATCCAAATGGACAAAATAAAAAAACAAGTAACAATATAACTATAAACAAATGATATATGATATAATATGATAAAGCAAAATAAAGAGATAAAGGAGCAAGAGATTAAAATAAAAGGATAAGGTGCGAGAGATTAAATTTAAACGGATTATATTCACAATATTATAATATTTACAATATAAAGTGGTATGATGAACTTAATCAAGCACAAGCACGACAAGAAATAATAAAATTGAGGCAACCGGATCCAAGTGGATCTTTAATTCGAATCGGGACAACTTTAGGTCTATGTTAAGCAATCGCCGAGTAATTTACGGAGTAATTACCCTACAAATGAGGCCGGCCACCACTAATTAAAGTGGAAAATATTCGTGTTAATACATGTTAGAGAAACGATATAATGAATCGTTCTCCGAAAACATGTCACACTAAAAGAAAAAGGATGGTCTAATCTTAATCGAGATTTTCGTTGATTTTATCGAAAAGCAACCTATCACGATCTCAAAGTATGGAGAATGATCCAAATGATCATTCATTCATAGATTTGAAATAATGAAAATTAAACTTAATCGGAAATCAACAATCTACGAATCGGAGATTGTCATCGACCAAAAGAGAAAAAGATGAAGAAAAATGGATCCATAAAAAAGAAATTGAAATATTTTTTAAAAAAACTATTTCTAAATTCTTTTCTAAACATCTTTTTTAAAACACTTTTCTAAAATTTAATTTCTAAAATATTTTCTAAAATAACATTTCCTAAAATCTTAAATAAATTTCTTAAATCTAAAAAAGAAAATATAAAAAAAATCAATTTATAAAAACAAACTAAAGAAAAAAAATTAATTAATTAAAAAAAGAAAAAAGAAAAATAATGAAGAGGGGGGGAGGGGGAAGGAGCAAACCCGCGGGTAAGGTGTTGGATATCACTGATCCACGGCCAAAAGGCCCAAACACACTCACATATTAATCTTCATTTTATTAAAATAAATTAGAAAAAAGCAAAATATAAAAAAAACAAAAAAAAACAACAACAAAAAGAAGATCTGATCTTCTTCTTCCTCTCGCACACAGCTATGGCAAATACATGGAGGATTTCATCTCCTCACCTTCAACAAAATCAACCAAACAAAAACACTTCTCCTTTTCCTCTCGTTTTGAATTTCTTCTTCTTCTCTCAGCTTCTCTTTCGGATCTCTCTCTTGCTCTTCTTCTTTCAATTCAGAATTTGCTTTTGGAAATTAGATTTTAGGGATTTGAGAAGTTGATTGAGGGAATTGAAGATTGAAAGGATTTGGGATTTGAAGGTTATTTTTGATTTTGGCAGCAATTCCAAGGCTATTGAAGCTTGTTTTTCAAATGGAGAAAAGAGTTCTTTAAATAGGGGAATGAATGAAGAAGAGGGGTTTCCGTTTTGAGAAGATTTGAGGGCGTTTTGATTGCTCACGGAAATCCCGTGCTTCCTTTTCATTTCAACTTTGCGTTTTTGTTTTGATATTGTTGCTGCGTTTCAGGTGTTATTCACTTGCATTTTGAGAAAGACTTGTACTTGGGCTTACGGCGTGAAGTGTTCGTTTCGCTTGGGAGCTGTGGCGTGAAACTTGTGTTGTTGTTGTTTGCTTGTTTCGGTGAAGGCTTTTGTTGTTGGCTAGTACTTGGTTGAAGTGATTTGGAGGCTAGCGTATCAGGTGTTTTCACTACGCCGTGCATTTTGTTGCTGTAAGCTGAGGTATTGGCTTGGGCTGTTGGTGTGTGGGCCAGACGGAATTGGCTTGAGGGAAAGCGTGAAGAGGCTAAAGAAAAGTGCTTGGCTAGACCTGTTCACGTGCGCGGAAGCTGGCTGGAGTTATGTTGGCTTCGTTTGTTTTGCTTGTGCAGCTGGGACAAGGCTTACTGGCTGAAGGCGCGGGATGCTTGCAAAAAGGCTTGTTGCTTTTGGTTGAAGGCTTTGTGGGGCCTGCTGTTGCGGTACGGGATGATGGCTTTGCGAAGTGGCTTTTGGCAAGCTGATATGGGAATTGAGGGATGACGTGCGCTGATGTGAGGAAAAGTGTTTGGCAAAAGTGTGAGGTGGAGGGCTTAGGCATAGGCTAGTACGGCTTTGGCTGGAGGAAATGTGAGGCTTGGCATGCGGATTGAGGAGTTGGGAAATGGCATGAGAAAAATGTGGGGCTAGTTGATGGGCAAAAATGAGGATGTGAAATAAAAGGAAATAACAATTGACTTAATCATTTTTTTCAATTATTTAATAATGGGATTAAAAAAAATGGGCTTTAGTTTCTTTTCTATGTTTTTGTGGTATATATATAAAAAAATATGAGAATGGATTAAAAAAAGTATTATATTAAAAAAAAATGACTAATGGTTTTTGGATGTGATAATAGAAATTTTTGGAATTAAAAAAATGGATAAAAGTATGGGTTTGAATAAAATGGCAAATGGATATTGAAGAGAAAAATGGATTTTTTATGTAGGATAAATGATAGTGATCGAAATGGATAAAAAAATGATTATTGAATACTAATTGGATAAATTGGAAATGGTTTAGGATAATGAAAAATGATCATTGAATAAAAATGGATAATAGAAAAATTGGAAAGAATGGTTTAATCGAAAATGGATATGAAATGGTCCTAAGCCCACAACCAATTCTGATTTTTTTCTCACAAGCCACTGATGAAATGGACACAGCCAACCAAAGAACCACTGAGTATTTCACAACTTAAGCCAACTGTCATCTGAAAATCGTCTGACCCATGCCCTGATGATTTGAAACCAAACTAAGGAAAATAAATCCTCAGATGAATCGCTGATGAACTAATGAACCGATGAACTGATGAACATTGAAGATTCAAACCAAACTTCGCACAAAACACTGCCTGATAACTGATGACTTTCACACAACACCACTTGAACTTTGAAAATGCATCGTCCGAGAAATGAACCCTTGGCACACACAACTTGCAGTCGACACAATTTTCTAATAGTTTGACCAATATTAGGTCAAACATCCATTTGAATCGAATTGTGACTGAATCAAGCGTATCTGAATTAAAATTACCGCCCTATCTTTGAAAACCTGCAACACAGAGAAGAAGAAGAACACTGCGACATATTTTTTGGTATTTTGGTTAGTGATCAGTAAATATAAACAAATATAAAGAAATAAAAACAATGGTGATCCCCTGCGAAGCATAGACCCAAACATCTGAGAAGAAACTCGCAAGCCAGAGCGATCTTGTTTGTGCAAATTGCAGATGATATGCAAAGAAATCTTAGGGCAAAAATTAGGGTGTTACAACTACCCCTATTTAAGTTTCTTCAATCCGGAGATATGAAGATTGACATCTTCGTCTCTACAAGATGGGAGAGACTGAAATACAGAATACCCAATTTTTGTCCTAAGAGAACATGATATGAGATGAATATGATATGCAAACACAAGATCTCTGTGGGGAAAATATGACCACCAGAGGAAAACAAAACTTGGGGACACAGAAGAAAATCCCGCTGGGGAAATAATAAACAGACAACAAAAGAGTTTACCAGGAAAATAAATCACTGGATAGCTGACTCCACTTGGGAGAAGGTATGATAAAATCAAGGTACAAGATTCAACCAGGGAAAGTAAACACCCTGTCAGGATCTAACGACCAAACAAAGTATTCGAGTCCAAGAATGGAGAAATACTGAGTTGAGAAAAGATCATCAACTACCTGTTTACTGGGTAGGAAAAATAAAGGACTCGACTATCGATTTACTGGATAGGAGCAAAATAAAGAGGGATAACCTCCACTACCTTTTTACTGGGCAGAAAAATTCTCAGCTACCTGATTTACTGGGTAGGAGCATGATCAACTACCTGATTTATTGGGTAGGAACTCAATCAAAGGGAAACTACTTCTATTACCTTTTTACTGGGTAAGAGGAAAGAAATCTCGACTACCGGGTTTACTGGGTAGGAGTACAAGCAAAGGGAAACAACTTCTATTACTTTTTTACTGAGTAAGAAGAAGAAATCTCGACTACCGGATTTACTGGGTAGAAAAATTCTCAACTACCGGATTTACTAGGTAGGAGTACAAGCAAAAGAACTTGATCAATTTGGTAATATTACCCACTATCGGTTACCGATAGCTTAATTCCAAAGTAATATACTCAAACTGGAGAAAATGTTGCCCACTATCACACAATGATAGCTTAATTCCAAAGCAACAAATACTCACAAAAGGGGACCAAAGTTCAATCCAAGAATAAATTGGAGAGAAACGGTCAAGCAAGACTCATCCCGAGGAGGAAATATCTCAACTAGGGAAAGTTCCATCCAGATAATAAACTGGGGAGGCAACTGAATCAACATCATCCACGAGAAATAAACTCAGTGGGGAATTAGAAAGGATTAACACTTTCTGCTTAATGGTCGACACTCTAAAATTGAGAGGAAGACGACACACACTCTGTGGGGAAAGTCCACACCAAAGAGAAGAGAACAATGATAAATGCAAGAATGCAAGCAAATGATGTTATGCTTATGCGCATGAATATGCTTATAAATATGCTGACAAAACAGACATAAAGATAAGAAACTGGTGACATGAACACCACAACAACCGGATACTCGGCTAATCCTAAGGCAACAATGCAGGGAATCATGATGGAGATTCAACTTGAAATCTGCAGGGGAATATCATAAGCCATCAAAGGAATAAAATCCTACTACAAGGCTTAAATCATGATGAGACAACATCTGCTAGGAATATCATCCTGCTGAGGAAAGGTAATAATCTGCTGAGGATGGAAATATTCTTGATAAAAATTAAATTTCACGAGGAATAACTGTCATACCACTCCTGCTCCACCTGGGGATAGAGTGCAAGAACTGCTAAGAATCAAATAGGAACCTGCTGGAAATCAACACATGCAGACTTACTGGGGATCCATATGGGGATATCAGAAGTTAACATCATAGCCAAAACACAGTTACGAGGGATTTTAAATCAATACCCACCATCGGGTAAAAGAAAACCTTTAAACTGACTGCTATATCAATACTTCTATATTCAAGGATGCAGACAATTCAAGCTGAGGAACAAGAACTCAGCTGGGGATTCCCAATGCTTCTCAATTTAAAGATAACTTACTGAGGAAGAGATCAAAACTCAGCTAGGGATTCTTAAGAACATTCTTTCCAACAACTCTTCTGGGGAAAACATACAATCTTCGTTCATGCTTATTGTTGGGGGAACAAAACAACATTAACATCAACCTGTCAAGACTATCCAGGAACTTCGCATGGACACAACCGAATCAAACCCTGCTTTGGGAGAGACGAGTTACACACATCCAGACTTTACCATTCTTGGAATCAATATTGACATCCTTTCTTTGTTCACATATCAAAAGAAAAATGTTTTTAAAATCTTCAAAGATTAAATTTATTAAATTTGTTTCAAAAAATCATCATCAACAATAAATTGAAATTTTGTAAACAGAAACAATATAAAGAATTGCAAACAATTGGATAAAAGCTCAAATTCATTGATAGAATGGTAGTCAGCAAATGGCATGACTCCATGGATCATTACAAGTTTGAAAAATGGTAAATACATGGAAAAGGGCTACATTGAGATACAATGATCACTATTCTCCCTATCAACTTTGAACTCCACTGTGTCTGAAACTTCAGTCAAGGATGAGTGAATAAGAATCTTTGATAGGACATTCTTCTGAGGGATAAAATCTGAAATCCTCGGTCACTTCAAATGATCCAGTCTGTCGACGCAGTTACTTGCCATGATCCCTAACTTTTTCCTAGATTGCCCTTTCGGGTTTTCAATCTACCGGGATAATTATTTCTGTTTATGTCTCTAATTTTTGCCTGGACCGCCCTTTCAGGTTTTCAATCCACCGAGACGCTCATTTTTGCCTAAGCCGCCCTTTCGGGTTTTCAACTTAGCGAGCTGTTTTTTTATTTTTTAGGCGAAGTATTTCTTGACTGCATCCGCATTCACAGGGCGAGTGATCTCCTCACCATCCATAGTTGCAAGAATTAATGAACCGCCAGAGAAGGCTTTCTTGACAACATATGGGCCATCATAGTTCGGAGTCCACTTGCCCCGAGAATCTTTAAGGAAAGACTGAATCTTTTTGAGCACGAGGTCGCCTTCTCTGAATACACGAGGTTTGACCTTCTTGTCAAAAGCTTTCTTCATTCTTTGCTGGTACAACCGACCATGACACAAAGCTGTTATTCTCTTTTCCTCAATCAAATTCAACTGATCAAATCTACTCTGACATCATTCAGCCTCAATCAACTTGGCTTCCATCAGAACTCTCATTGATGGGATCTCCACTTCGATGGGGAGCACTGCTTCTGTACCATAAACAAGTGAGAAAGGGGTTGCCCCTGTTGAAGTGCGGACAGATGTACGATACCCATGCAAAGCAAAAGGGAGCATCTCATGCCAGTCCTTGTATGTCACAACCATCTTCTGAATGATCTTCTTAATGTTCTTATTCGCAGCTTCAACAGCCCCATTCATCTTCGGTCTATAAGGAGAAGAATTATGGTGTTGAAACTTGAATTCTTCACAAAGCTCTTTCATCATCTTATTATTCAAGTTCGAACCATTATCAGTAATGATCCTATTCGGAACACCATATCTTCAGATAATGTTATTCTTGATAAACCGAACCACAACTTGCTTGGTCACATTAACATACGAAGCCGCTTCAACCCACTTGGTGAAGTAGTCAATTGCCACAAGAATAAAACGATGTCCATTTGAAGCCTTGGGTTCAATCATACCAATCATATCAATTCCCCACATAGAGAAAGGCCATGGGGAAGAAATCACATTGAGATAAGCTGGTGGCACATGAATCTTATCAGCATACACTTGACACTTATGGCACTTTTTCACATACTTGCAACAATCAGATTCCATTGTCAGCCAATAGTAACCTGCTCTCAACATCTTTTTAGCCATTGCATGCCCATTAGCATGAGTGCCAAAAGATCCTTCATGAATTTCTTTCATTAACATGTCTGCTTCGTGTCTATCCACGCATCTGAGCAAGACCATGTCAAAATTTCTCTTATAAAGCACATTTCCATTCAGGAAGAAATTGCCTGCCAATCTCCTCAAAGTTCTCTTATCTTTATCGGATGCCCCAAGTGGGTATTCTTGACTCTGGAGGAAACATTTAATATCATGATACCAAGGCTTGTCATCATGGACCTCTTCAACTGTAAACACATGAGCTGGTCTTTCAAGTCGCATCACACTGATCATGGGAACATCATTCCACTGGTGCACCTTTATCATAGAAGCTATAGTTGCTAAAGCATCTGCCATCTGATTCTCATCACGAGGAACATAATGAAACTCAACTTTAGTGAAGAAAGTTGATATCTTCCTGGCCTGATCTCTATAAGGGATCAATTGGGGTTGATGAGTTACCCACGTACCCTGGATCTGATTAATTACCAAAGCAGAATCTCCATACACATCAAGATGCTTAATTCTCAGATCAATAGCTTCCTCAAGACCCATAATGCAGGCTTCATACTCCGCTTCATTATTGGTACAAGGAAAAGTCAACCTTGCGGCAAAAGGAATATGTGAACCATGGGGAGTAATGATCATTGCCCCAATTCCTCTTCTGCGTGCATTCAAGGCACCATAAAAAACTAAACCCCATCGAGATCCAGGCTCTGGCCCTTCCTCAATCAAAGGTTCATCACAATCTTTCACTTTCAAAAACATCACATCTTCATCTGGAAAATCAAACTTGATAGGTTGGTAATCATCAATCGGTTGATGTGCCAAATGGTCATCCAAGATACTACCTTTTATAGCTTTTTGAGCTCGGTACTCGATATCATATTCTGACAATAACATTTGCCAACGAGCAATCCTCCCAGTCAAAGCAGGCTTTTCAAAGATATACTTGATTGGATCCATTTTAGAGATCAACCAAGTTGTATGATTCAACATATACTGGCGAAGACGCTTTGCAGCCCAAGCTAAGGCACAACAAGTTTTTTCAATCATGGAGTACCGAGACTCATAATCAGTGAATTTCTTACTCAAGTAGTAAATTGCATATTCTTTTCTTCCAGATTCATCTTGCTGACCAAGCACACAACCCATGGAATCTTCCAACACAGTCAAGTACATGATCATCGGTCTACCTTCCACCGGAGGAGACAAGATAGGAGGTTCAAACAAATATTCTTTAATACTTTCGAAAGCTTTCTGAAAATCATCTGTCCAGACACAACCTTTATCTTTCCGAAGCAACTTGAAAATCGGAGCACATGTGGCAGTCATGTGAGAAATAAACCTCGAAATATAATTCAAACGGCCCAAGAACCCTCTTACTTGCTTTTCGGTTCTTGGAGAAGGCATTTCCTGAATAGCTTTCACTTTATTAGGATTAACTTCAATGCCTCTTTGGCTGACAATGAAACCTAGCAATTTTCCAGAACGTACACCAAATGTGCACTTGTTCGGATTCAAACGAAGCTTATATTTCCTCAACCTTTAAAACAACTTCAGCAAATGTTCAACATGATCCTCTTCAGTCTTCGACTTAGCGATCATATCATCAACATATACTTCGATTTCTTTATGCATCATATCATGGAAAAGTGTAGTCATAGCTCTTTGATACGTCGCACCAGCATTCTTCAATCCAAAGGGCATCACTCTGTAACAGAATGTTCCCCATGGTGTAATAAATGTGGTCTTTTCCATGTCCTCGGGTGCCATTTTTATTTGATTATAACCGGAAAATCCGTCCATAAAAGAGAACACATCAAACTTAGTCGTATTGTCTACCAACATATCAATGTGTGGCAAGGGAAAATCATCTTTCGGACTGGCTTTGTTCAAATCTCTGTAATCAACGCACATTCAGACTTTTCCGTCTTTCTTCGGAACAAGAACAATATTGGCCACCCATTCAGGATAAGTTGACGTCACAAGAAAACCTGCATCAATCTGCTATTGAACCTCATCTTTGATTTTTACTGCCATATCGGGATGAGTTCTTCTGAGCTTCTGCTTTACAGGTGGACATTCAGGCTTCAACGACAATCTATGCTCCACAATATCAGTATCAAGACCTGGCATGTCTTGATAAGACCAAGCAAATACATCAACATATTCTCTGAGAAGCTCTACAATCCTCTTCTTAACATCAGGACCAAGCAATGCTCCAACTTTGACCTCTTTCTTTTCATCTTCAGAACCCAAGTTGACCATCTCTATAGACTCTCCATGAGGTTGAATAATCTTCTCCTCGTGCTCAAGCAACCGAGAAATTTCATCGGGAATCTCTTCATCATCCTCTTCCTCAGCTTCAAACACAGGGAATTCAAAGTTGGGAGAGGGCATAGGATCATTGTTTTCAATGGGTTTATCAATCAATCTGCACAGTGATTTTATTTTTATTTTAGAATATGAACAAAAGTGCAAACAATATGCAGATAAACAATTATTATATTTTTGGGGTTTTTATGTTACCATTTTTCAGAATAAAGCAAAAAGGAAAAACACATATGGAAATAACAAAATAACATTTTATTGATGATGATAAAATTTGAAACAAAGCCCAACAAACATCACTTTCACCTTGGGCAGAGTGAAAGGATTTTTGAAAGAAAATAAAAACAAATTACTTTGAAGAGTGAACAATAAAAGGAACATCAACAGCGATCCAATTCTGGCAAATCTTTCCATGCGTAACGAAGTCAGGCATTTCTTCATCTTCATCATCGTCAATGACGGCAGCAGCGGAATGATCGTTGATAAATCCAGCACTTTGGAAGCCTTCTTGAATAGTCTTTGGATCTTTGATAACTGCACCTGGCACAAAGCCGATACCGAAACCTTCCTTGTTGTCGACAGCATCAATAATTCGCCCCCAACCATCAGACTGACCAGCTTCCAGCACTCGCAAAGCATCCTTGAAAGAGGACATGGGCATGGCATTCTTCTTAGCAGCATTATCCACAACAGAAAGAGCTTGAAACGAAGTTCCCACCTCTTCCTCAACATCAATATAGGAAAAAGAAGACAAATTGCTCACAAGCATCGCCCTCTCACCTTCAATGGTCACCAATTTACCTTCTCTCACAAACTTCAACTTTTGATGAAGAGTGGATGTTACAGCTCAAGCCTCATGGATCCATGGTCTTCCGAGGAGACAACTGTATGCGGGACGTATATCCATTACTTGAAAAGTAATCTTGAATATAAACGGTCCAATAAGAATAGGAAGATCCACTTCTCCAATCACTGTCTTCTTCGACCCATCGAAAGCTTTCACTATAATCCCAATGTGCCTCATGGGAGCACCTTGAAATGCAAGCTTTGACAAAGGCGATTTTGGCATAACATTCAGAGACGATCTGGTATCAACTAGCACCTTGGACATAGCATCTTCCTGACAATTGACTTAAATATGCAAAGCCAAGTTATGATTTCTTCCTTCTTCAGGAAAATCGTCATCACAGAAGCTCAAATTGTTGCATGACGTGATATTAGCCACAATACTATCAAATTGATCAACAGTCACATCATGGTCAACATAAGCTTGATCGAGAATTTTCTGCAAAGATTGCCTATGAGCCTCAGAACTCATCAAAAGAGACAAAACTGATATCTTCGATGGAGTCTGCAACAACTGCTCAGTGATGTTATACTCACTCTTCTTTATCAACTTTAGCACCTCATCTTCACTATTACCAGCTTGGCCCGATTGGACAACAACATCCATAATCTGCTTACTCGCATTTGTATCTTCAACTCTCTTCGGAGGATCTGAAGCATACACTATACCACTTCGGGTAACCTTCGTCACATCAGCAATGCTAACCACAGACTTTGGAGTAAGAAGAGGAACTTCCCTACCATTTTCTATCATCGTAGCATTATACCGGTACGGAACAGCTTTATCAGACTCATAAGGAACTGGACCAGGCACATTAATCACCAATGGAGTAACAGCAGTCTTCCGACTATCGAAAGAAATAACCACCCTCTCAGGAACAGTCCTCTCAGGAAGATTGAACTGAGGCATAATAACATTCACTTCATTCTCATATTCATCTCTTTTTGCTGTCACTTCAATCAATTTATCGTCCATCATCTTTTGAATATCCCTTTTAACAATCACGCAACCACGAGGATTCACCGAGCAGATACAACATCCAGCATAATCGTGATCAATATCGTGATATTCACTTAAGAAAGCATGCATCTCCACCAAAGATCTTCGGATATGACGGACCTCATAGATTTTGAACAAACCAGGACAACCATCAACCATATTCACAGACGCATTACCATGCTTCGGCAACGGATTCTTCTGCACATTTGGATTAACATCATTGAAATACAAAACATTGTTCCTCATCAATTTTTGTACTTCAAACTTCAGTGGATAACAATTCTCAACATCATGCCCCGGGGCACCTTAATGAAAAGCACAGCGAGCCTCTGGCTTATACCACCATGGAATAGTCTCTGGAACTGGAGGTGGAGGACGAGTTTGCACAAGATTATTTGCAATCAAAGATGGAAGCAAGTACGCATACGACATCGGAATAGGATCAAAACTTGGCTTAGCCCGAGCTTGTTGATTACCACCTTGTTGCACAGAAGGTTGCTGATAATGAGGTTGGTACTTTGGAACTGCTGACACAGTTGGAGCCACGTTAATCATCGGTGTTACAGAAGCCACATGCTGTGAATGGTGATTCCCACGACTGTGAGGTCTTCTATAACTTTCACGGGATACTGCATTAGTCTCATTTTCTTTCTTTTTCCCAAAGTTGAACCTTCTAGAGCTTAAACCATTACTATTCTCTTGACTCAACCGTCCCTCACGGACACCTTCTTCTAAATGCATCCCCATGCTTACCATTTCAGTAAAGTCGGAAGGAGCGCTTGCTATCATCCTCTCATAATAAAAAGAACCCAAAGTCTTCAAGAAGATCTCCGTCATTTCTTTTTCTTCCAGCGGAGGAACAATCTGGGATGCCAGCTCGCGCCATCTCTGCGCATATTCTTTAAAAGTCTCTTTGTCCTTCTGGGACATAGCACGAAGTTGATCTCTATCTGGAGCCATATCAACGTTGTACTTGTACTGCCTCACAAAAGCTTCTCCCAAATCATTGAAGGTCTTGATTTGGCTATTATCCAGACTCATATACCACCTCATGGGTGCACCGGTCAAACTGTCCTGGAAATAGTGAATCAGCAGCTTATCATTATCAGTCTGAGCAGACATCTTCCTTGCATACATAGTCAGATGGCTCAACGGACAAGTGTTGCCTTTGTACTTCTCAAACTCAGGCAGCTTGAATTTGTAGGGAACTTTAACATTAGGGACCAGACAAAGGTCATAAGCATCTTTTCCGAACAAATCCTTATGCTTCAAGGCTCTCATCTCCCTCTGTATCTCAACAAAGCGTCCCTGGAAGTCATCAAGTCTTTCAGCAACTCCAGCACCTTCACTGGGCTCAGCATGGTAAATCATTTCATCATGGTGCGGAATAGTATGCACTACAGGCGGTGCAGTAGTCACAACTGGAGGAAGAGTAGTCCACACAGGTGGTGGGAGAGTGTTAAATGCAACAGTCTCAAGATGATGAGGAGGACGGTAACCAGCAGGAAAAAAGTCACTTGGCATGCCCCAAGGTGTGCTAGCATGCATACGGTAGCAAGGAGAAATAACAGTCTCAACAGGAATTGATGCGGTAACAACCTCAGAGATGACAGTATTCTGAACAGGAGAAGGAGGTGGCTGATTCTGAGCAGCCACCAAGCTTTCCATCATAGCAGACACTCTTTCCAAGCTTTCCCTCAGATAAGTAACCTCTTCACGCAGCTCGCGATTCTCTTGTTGCAAAGTTTCCATCACTCTTCTCCGATTAGCTCGAGTATCAAAACGGTGAGTCAGCTTGACAGGAGAACTGAATGAAGACCAAGAAACAACATAAGATCCCTGGAGAACACTCAAAAATCAAGACAAATGCAAGTATGATGCATGCTATGCGTATGCAAATGCAAAGATTTCAAAGGATTATAAGTTAACTTGCAATATTCATAAAGAAACATTTTTTGAATTACTTAAAAACTCATTCTCATTAATATCAAAGTGAGGATTACAAATGAAGTACAAACATCAATAATCCTAATACATAAGAGGAAAAGTAAACTAGGCCTATGGAATCATATCCGAAGAAGTCCCAAATCCTGGCTGATACTTCATGCGAATCCTCTTGATCTCATTCTTGTACCGATCTTCCGTATCTTCCTTATCTTACACCAACTTGTCAACAATGGCCTTCCAAGCACCGGAAGTAGGAGGAATAGTCGATGGAGTATTAGAGGAAGATAAATCCCCTCTCGGCCTCTTCGTGACGCGCCGCTCAAGTAGCTCAATAAGATCATCCTTCTCCTTCAGCTGCTCCTGCATAGTAGTCTTCTCAAGTAGCCATTCTTCTTTCTCTTTCTTCATCTTTTCAAACTCTTCTTGAAGAACCAACCTCTCATCAACGAGAGGAAGAAAAGCAGACAATGGCAGTATGGGAAACATAGGCTCCTCAGGTGGATAAGGCATCTTGAGCTTGGAAGCTCTAGATCGAATCCACTGAATATAACACTCGGAAGGAGGAAGGTGTTGTATTCCCAACTGACCCTTCTCTTTCCAGTGAACAACATGCCAAGAATGAGCAGTCCTTTTCTTCATCTCTATATGATCAGCACCATTAAGAAAGAAGAAACGGGATAAGGCAAGATTGTTTGGAACATCCTTCAAACAATAACTGAACTGTCGTCTAGCCAAAATGGGGCTGTAGCTAATTCCCCCACGTGTACCAAGAAGAGGTACATTAGGAAATTCTCCACAACTATCAATAAGAACTCCAGTGTCATAATGATAACTATACCATGTCATGTCCTTATGAGAAAGCGACATCAACCTTTGAGACCATCTTCGATTCTCTCTATTGTCCTTGAAAACATCCGACTTCGGTAGGTGCGAAATAAACCACCTATAAAGAAGAGGCGCACAACATACAATCTCTCCATCACCTTTGGAGGTCCTATAGTGAAAAGCATGATACATATCTCCAAGCAAAGTAGGAACCAGGTTCTTCTTCAAGAAGATCTGAATAGCATTCTCATCCACAATACCGTCCAAGTTCGGAAACAAGACAATCCCGTAAATGAGCAAAGCAAGAATAGCCTCAAATGCATCCTTATGACCCAAAGTAAGTGAAGTAGAAGCCTTTCCCATCAAGAACTTAACATTAATACCAAGAACACTCCCCTTTGGAAGAAACTTCCCATTAAGATCGGACTCCTTAAGAAAAAGTGCTTTGGCGATGACCTTGATAGTAAGCTCCTTCTCTAAACCAGTGAAAAGAAACTCCTTGTCCAGAATAGGCAAACCTAACCAATGAGAATACTCCTCTAAAGTCGGCACCAGCTGATAATCCGGAAAAGTAAAACAATGGTGCAACGGATCATAGAACTGAGCTAAAGTAGGGAGAATCCCCTCAGGTACATCAGTATCCAACATATACAAAAGCTTCCCATGACATCTTCGGAACTCTTGGGTATCAACAACCAAAGCTCCTAGCTTTCTCAACTCTACAACATTAGGATTCTTGAAGGTGTACTTCTTTGTGTTCCTCCTTTCAAAAGTCATAGCCATGGACATCTGAAATTTTGCAAAAGTCCCTTATAAGTCCTTTGAAATCTTACGAACAATGCTCATGAATGTATGATGGCATGTATGCAACAAACACAAACAAGATCACACAAGGCACATGGGCTTAGGTTCCGAGTCACGAGCATGAAGTCAAGGTAACAGAACACCAACCCACATAGGTAAGTACTAAGGTTTTGTCTTCATTGTACCTGCAGAAAACCAAAAGGGTGCTAACACAGGTGCCCGGAGTTAACAGCCATCTTTAGAACATTATCGGTACGTTGGATTACTCCCCAACCGATAACATTCTTAAAATAGACCTCGTCCAAGTGTAGTATCGCGTGACAACCGCCTTAGGTTTACACCCAGACAATTTCCGCACTACGTTCCTAAATTGGCTTAGATGGGTTAAGGGTTCTAAGGTCCTCAGTATGATCAGCTCAAGGTCGGAAAATAATGCCACGTACGATTACTCGTCATGACATTGATAGTCCAAGAGAGCCTAACCGAGTGGAGATTATCAAATTGATATTGCTTTGGACTACTCCATTGCATATCGCTTCGAATATCGCCGTCCTATCATAAGTGTCACTCAGATCCGGGTTAGAATATATCTCACACAGAGGATCACCAAAACCAAAACAGAATAACCAAATAACAAACAATTCAAACCAAAGCAGTAAATAAATCAAAGTAGGCTGAATCCGCTTAGAGATTACTCCCCAGCAGAGTCGCCACTTTTCTGTAGCGGTAAAATCGTGAGTGTAAGCTATTGATTAACTTAACTCGATGTACACAGAGTCGCCACCGCGCTTTACTTTATTTCCGAAAGGAAAAAGGTAAAAGAACGAATAAAAACCTAGGAGTCTAAAAGCAAAAGCTAAAAGAACACAAACAGAGAATGGGTAAGGGGATTGGTTACGAACCGGGAAGGTTTTAGGCACCCGACTCATCCGTGGTACTCCACGGGAGCCCTTTGAAATATTTATTGCTTTTTGGTCTGAAATTGGTTTGCTTGAAAAGATGGAAGAGATGAGGAGAAGAATATTTTTTAATGATTTTGTGTTTGATGAGGTTTTAACGCCTCATGCCTACGTACCCACAAAGTGCAATGCGAGATCAAAACCTCGTAGTTCGTGGTACAAAATTTGAAAAGAAACAAATGAGTTGAATCAATTTTAAAATGTAGAGATAAGTCGTCATCCCTTAGCGAATAATTCCGCTAGAAAGGATGAATCATATCTAAACATATGAAAAGAAAAGTGCGCAAAGGCACAAAAACAATTGTGTGAGTTTTGAGTTTTTTAAAGTATGTAAGAACATGATTTTGATATATTTACATGGATTAATATTTGTTTAAGAAATAAAGTGAAAAGTTAAAAAATCGCTTGACCTAAGTCAAGGTTTGTTTATGAAAGCATTTGAAGTTAAAAAACAAGAAGATTTTAGAAATAGGGAGAAGTTTTGAAAATTTAAGAATGGGGAGGAGATGAAGGGACTAATCCTAATACTTGAATTAAAAGATAAAAGAAGAGTTTACCAAACCATAATATGCACAATTCTTCAAAGTTCGGAATTCCATCTTCAAAGGCTAATGAAATAACTTGAGGCCAAGGTTTCTAATCCATTCCAACTTGAGCAAGGGGGAAGATCTTAAAGTCTAAGTCCATTCTCCAAAGCAAGGGATAGTAACCATAGTCCAAAATTAGAAGTCACAAGTCTTTTAAGTGTTCAATCTTTTATTAGTGTTTTGATATCCAAATGGACAAAATAAAAAAACAAGTAACAATATAACTATAAACAAATGATATATGATATAATATGATAAAGCAAAATAAAGAGATAAAGGAGCAAGAGATTAAAATAAAAGGATAAGGTGCGAGAGATTAAATTTAAACGGATTATATTCACAATATTATAATATTTACAATATAAAGTGGTATGATGAACTTAATCAAGCACAACCACGACAAGAAATAATAAAATTGAGGCAACCGGATCCAAGTGGATCTTTAATTCGAATTGGGACAACTTTAGGTCTATGTTAAGCAATCGCCGAGTAATTTACGGAGTAATTACCCTACAAATGAGGCCGGCCACCACTAATTAAAGTGGAAAATATTCGTGTTAATACATGTTAGAGAAACGATATAATGAATCGTTCTCCGAAAACATGCCACACTAAAAGAAAAAGGATGGTCTAATCTTAATCGAGATTTTCGTTGATTTTATCGAAAAGCAACCTATCACGATCTCAAAGTATGGAGAATGATCCAAATGATCATTCATCCATAGATTTGAAATAATGAAGATTAAACTTAATCGGAAATCAACAATCTACGAATCGGAGATTGTCATCGACCAAAAGAGAAAAAGATGAAGAAAAATGGATCCATAAAAAAGAAATTGAAATATTTAAAAAAAAAACTATTTCTAAATTCTTTTCTAAACATCTTTTTTAAAACACTTTTCTAAAATTTAATTTCTAAAATATTTTCTAAAATAACATTTCCTAAAATCTTAATAAATTTCTTAAATCTAAAAAAGAAAATATAACAAAATCAATTTATAAAAACAAACTAAAGAAAAAAAATTAATTAATTAAAAAAATAAAAAAGAAAAAGAATGAAGAGGGGGGAGGGGGGGAAGGAGCAAACCCGCGGGTAAGGTGTTGGATATCACTGATCCACGGCCAAAAGGCCCAAACACACTCACATATTAATCTTCATTTTATTAAAATAAATTAGAAAAAAGCAAAATATAAAAAAAACAAAAAAAACAACAAAAAGAAGATCTGATCTTCTTCTTCCTCTCGCACAAAGCTATGGCAAATACATGGAGGATTTCATCTCCTCGCCTTCAACAAAATCAACCGAACAAAAACACTTCTCCTTTTCCTCTCATTTTGAATTTCTTCTTCTTCTCTCAGCTTCTCTTTCGGATCTCTCTCTTGCTCTTCTTCTTTCAATTCAGAATTTGCTTTTGGAAATTAGATTTTAGGGATTTGAGAAGTTGATTGAGGGAATTGAAGATTGAAAGGATTTGGGATTTGAAGGTTATTTTTGATTTTGGCAGCAATTCCAAGGCTATTGAAGCTTGTTTTTCAAATGGAGAAAAGAGTTCTTTAAATAGGGGAATGAATGAAGAAGAGGGGTTGTCGTTTTGAGAAGATTTGAGGGCGTTTTGATTGCTCACGGAAATCCTGTGCTTCCTTTTCATTTCAACTTTGCGTTTTTGTTTTGATATTGTTGCTGCGTTTCAGGTGTTATTCACTTGCGTTTTGAGAAAGGCTTGTACTTGGGCTTACGGCGTGAAGTGTTCGTTTCGCTTGGGAGTTGTGGCGTGAAACTTGTGTTGTTGTTGTTTGCTTGTTTCGGTGAAGGCTTTTGTTGTTGGCTAGTACTTGGCTGAAGTGATTTGGAGGCTAGCGTATCAGGTGTTTTCACTATGCCGTGCATTTTGTTGCTGTAAGCTGAGGTATTGGCTTGGGCTGTTGGTGTGTGGGCCAGACGGAATTGGATTGAGGGAAAGCGTGAGGAGGCTGGAGAAAAGTGCTTGGCTAGACCTGTTCACGTGCGCGGAAGCTGGCTGGAGTTATGTTGGCTTCATTTGTTTTGCTTGTGCAGCTAGGACAAGGCTTAATGGCTGAAGGCGCGGGATGCTTGCAAAAAGGCTTGTTGCTTTTGGTTGAAGGCTTTGTGGGGCCTGCTGTTGCGGTACAAGATGATGGCTTTGCGAAGTGGCTTTTGGCAAGCTGATATGGGAATTGAGGGATGACGTGCGCTGATGTGAGGAAAAGTGTTTGGCAAAAGTGTGAGGTGAAGGGCTTAGGCATAGGCTAGTACGGCTTTGGCTGGAGGAAATGTGAGGCTTGGCATGCGGATTGAGGAGTTGGGAAATGGCATGAGAAAAATGTGGGGCTAGTTGATGGGCAAAAATGAGGATGTGAAATAAAAGGAAATAACAATTGACTTAATCATTTTTTTCAATTATTTAATAATGGGATTAAAAAAATGGGCTTTAATTTCTTTTCTATGTTTTTGTGGTATATATATAAAAAAATATGAGAATGGATTAAAAAAAGAATTATATTAAAAAAAAATGACTAATGGTTTTTGGATGTGATAATAGAAATTTTTGGAATTAAAAAAATGGATAAAAGTATGGGTTTGAATAAAATGGCAAATGGATATTGAAGAGAAAATGGATTTTTTATGTAGGATAAATGATAGTGATCGAAATGGATAAAAAAATGATTATTGAATACTAATTGGATAAATTGGAAATGGTTTAGGATAATGAAAAATGATCATTGAATAAAAATGGATAATAGAAAAATTGGAAAGAATGGTTTAATCGAAAATGGATATGAAATGGTCCTAAGCCCACAACCAATTCTGATTTTTTTCTCACAAGCCACTGATGAAATGGACACAGCCAACCAAAGAACCACTGAGTATTTCACAACTTAAACCAACTGTCATCTGAAAATCGTCTGACCCATGCCCTGATGATTTGAAACCAAACTGAGGAAAATAAATCCTTAGATGAATCGCTGATGAACTAATGAACCGATGAACTGATGAACACTGAAGATTCAAACCAAACTTCGCACAAAACACTGCCTGATAACTGATGACTTTCACACAACACCACTTGAACTTTGAAAACGCATCGTCCGAGAAATGAACCCTTGGCACACACAACTTGCAGTCGACACAATTTTCTAATAGTTTGACCAATATTAGGTCAAACATCCATTTGAATCGAATTGTGACTGAATCAAGCGTATCTGAATTAAAATTACCGCCCTGTCTTTGAAAACCTGCAACACAGAGAAGAAGAAGAACACTGCGACATATTTTTTGGTATTTTGGTTAGTGATCAATAAATATAAACAAATATAAAGAAATAAAAACAATGGTGATCCCCTGCGAAGCATAGACCCAAACATCTGAGAAGAAACTCGAAAGCCAGAGCGATCTTGTTTGTGCAAAATGCAGATGATATTCAAAGAAATCTTAGGGCAAAAATTAGGATGTTACAGTATGCTCTGAGAGTTTCAATTTAAAATAATTAGAGCAACCGAAGAATCTAAATTAATTAATTAGTATTATCTAACTCAGAGGTTTTATTGAATAATTGACTCAGAGACATTTTTGGATACTCTCAATTTGGACCCGTTAGATAAAAAACAATTTGTTATATCAGTATAACAATTGTTTGTTTTATAACATAAAACAAGTTATGTGTTATAAAGAGAAAGAAAAGAAAGTTAGTAAGAAAAGAGAGAAAGAAGAGAAGGAAGAAAGGAAACGAGAGCAAAAAGGAAGAAAACCCTAGAAGAGGGAGAAGCTTGGATCATCACCATTCTTCATCAATCATCATAATCTTCACCAAACTCCTCTTCATTGTTGAGGTGGGTTCTAGTTAGACACTTTTGTTTTAGAATTTGGAGTTCTAAGAGTTAGGTTTAAAAAATACGATAAAATGATTAATCGGT
Source organism: Lathyrus aphaca (assembly GCA_963966055.1). Lineage (NCBI taxonomy): Eukaryota > Viridiplantae > Streptophyta > Magnoliopsida > Fabales > Fabaceae > Lathyrus > Lathyrus aphaca. The sequence goes on from OZ014522.1 coordinate 560,612,211, forward strand.
TAAATCGAAATTCTAACAGATAAAACGTTGAAATAATCGGATAGAATAGTCGGGTTATATGTGGTTTGAACCTACTATGATTGTTTGGATGAACCATAGTATTTTGGGTGAGAAAATAGGGTTTTTGATATGAAAAACGCATCTTTTTGAGCTACTGTCAGTGGTTAACCAGTTAACCACATGGATTTAACCGGTTAACAGAGCTTTTATACGATACTATCTTTGAAAATCTGATGTGGTTAACCAGTTAACCACAGGGCATTAACCGGGTAACACTGTAAGTGTGGGAAAAAATATTAATTTGTTCCATCTTTAAAAATTCATAATTGTTTCCTCGCTTATCCGTTTTAACTGTTCTTTATATCGTTTTGAAGCTAAAAATATGTAATATCTTATGATGCCAAGAAATATTATTTATACCCGACTTTTCTGATTAACTAAAATTATGTTAGTTAGGGAATTGTGGTATTAATCGATTCGTGGAGTATATGTTTAATCACGAGGATTGAATGAGAGTAGAGATAATGATATCATTGTGGGATTATTTTAATTGTGATAATTAAATTAAAATGTTAGATTATATGTTTGATAACTATATAATTAAAGGCATCAAGAATGGAGAAAGAGTGAGGAAATCTTACCATAAACCAATAGTGTGGCCTAGAAATTGTTATATGGTATGACTTGTGAGATGCTTAGGATTACCCTAGGTTGTTGTGAAACTTTTAGCGTGCTATACACTAGGCCTCCGTAATAGCCTGAGTAAGTCTTGAGGTGGGTGGATCTGGGTCCCACAGGAATCTTCCATAAAGGTTAGATGTGTGTATTTCACGAAGGGGTATCCATAAATATTGTGTAAGTCTTGAGGTGGATGGATCTTGGTCCCACGGGAAGCGTCAATAAATACTTGAGGCGTGTATGTACATTATCTCTCTGGGAAGTCTGAGTAAGTCTTGAGGTGGGTGGATCTGGCTCCCACGGGAAGCGTCCGTAAAGACTTGAGGTGAGTACTACACGGGGTTATTTTGGGAAGTCTTGTGTAAGTCTTGAGGTGGGTGGATCTTGGTCCCACGTGAAGCGTTCGTAAATACTTAAGGTGAGTATCGGATTGAGTCCTCCGTAAAGCCTGGTGTAAGTCTTGAGGTGGGTGGATCTTGGTCCCACGGGAAGCGTCCGTAAAGACTTGAGGTAGATATCATACTCGTATAGTGTCGAGAGTGTTATATGGATTTTGTTCCATCTTGCTTTGGTTTCTTGTGAGGTAGTGACCAAAGACTCGAGTTATGTTTAGATTGAACCTTTAGAACCGAGAGAACTCTAAGATAGGGAACCCACTGAGATGTTGATATCTCACCCCACTATTGTTGTTGCTTTTCAGGTTTCGTTTGCAAGTTTGATTTACAAGTGGAGCTATGCTCAGGATGTTTTAAGTGAAGCATGGTCTTAGCTTTTCCGTTGTGTATTTATCTTTGTACAATAATGGATATTATTATTTGATCTTAGTATTTTATTTTAGTATGATTTCCATGTCTTGTACCATTGTTTTATTATGTTTTAGAATTGGTCAAGAATATGAGTTGTACTATTAGGCACTTATGATGGTGTCAGTACCAAAATAACACTCGGTTATGATATTATTCTAAATATATATTATATGAGCGTTACAATTGGTATCAGAGAAGGTCGTATCCTCGAACTAGCCTTGAAACATCATAAGTAAATCTTGCTTGCCTCCTAAGTGTGTCTTGTCGGCATGACTCTTAATATCATGTTATGTAGTATTGTGCCTGATCAACCTAATGCTATGTATGTGATAGGTAGAATTATGGTTATGCGACCATGAGGACTATGAAGTGTTGTTATAAATTCAATTGTGATAGTAGGCTCAAGCCAAGAGTTAGTAGAGGGAGCTTTGGTTAGCTCAGTTGGAGTCTTCTTAAGAGTTGTACTTCCTGTAACATGGAGTTGCAGAGAAGTGTGTTATTCAAGAAATCATTTGGAATTAATAGAGTATGAAGGGTACAGATATTCTACAGGATGAGTGGTCAGGTATCAAGGATTACGTAAAGTCACTGGTGGACCAGTATTGGTCACTGGTATGGACAAGAGGTTTGAGAAATCTCATTCCACGAATATAGAGGATGCCTTGTAGAACGTGTGACGTAAGGTTCGGGAGTGAGTTAATTGTTAGTGTTTTAGTCCTAAGATCGCGGTGGCATCGTAGATGAACGAGAGTACTTCAAGGAATGTATTCGGATAATACCTTTCGGATGGATAAAAGTTGCAAGTAAATAACGTTTTCTTATGGGAACCTAAAGTCGTGGTGAAGCGTGAAGAGAAACACAAGGATATGATTACATGTTTCAAGTAAGACGAGTATACCCCGAAGGAAGAGTAGAAGGTTGTTGTTGTATTTTTGGTTATGATCGAGGAGACAAGTTTAGAGTAATGCATCAGGGTATTATATTTAGTAAGGGATCATTTCAGAAATATTTAATTACCCAAGGAATGGTATAAGGTATAGTACCGGAGAAAGAATAACTTTTATTTAGTAACATGAGGTGTATTTGGTATGGACCAAATGAAGTTGTGTTCATTGTTAGAGTAAGCACTTTGGATTCGGGAGAATTCTAGTAAGATGAATTATGTTGGGTATGAGAGGATTATCGGAGAGCGTGAAGTAAACACGGTATGGAAACGATATTAACAATATAATATGAGGAAGTGATAACAGAACGTATTTCTTGGACGAATGTACAATGGAGTTATTAAGTTGTTATTGAAACTAAAGTTAAGGAAGTGTAAGCAATGATGGTTCTCCCATTAGGACTCTGGTAGTGTGTTCATTATATGTGTGGAATCATCTGTTGATAATTGTTATAACTTTTAGTCTTGATTGGAATGAGTTTGGGAGGTTTAGGTAGCAATGAAAACTAGAATTGTGCTTCTGCGTTTGAAGTAATCGGATTACCCTCTGGGTTGTACCCGATTACAGAATTGTGTTTCTAAATCTCTTTTAGCTACTGGAAGTTCAGATTTGCACTGAGTAATCGGTTACCCTCCTGGTAGTAATTGGTTACCTTTGTTAAGTTTTGAAAACTTGTTTTTCTAACATTCTTGCAATTTGACTGGAGTGCCCGATCAAAGCGTTCTTGGTACCGATAGGAAGTTGTGGAGACTTTATATGCGATGATTAGTAGAGGGTAAGGGAACCTAGGTTAATACGTAAGTAGAGATATCTAAGGATCTTCAGAAGAGTGCATTACCTCAGTTTTCAAGTTTAAGGGAAAGCTCGTGTAATTTGTGAATGATCGGAATATATTTAGAATTTATATCTAGTGGGATTAAGAATGTTGTTGTTTTAATTCTTGCCAAGAAATTAAAGAGAGAGGACGAAGTTGTATACTAAGACATAAAATGTCCATCATTTTGTTTTACCCAATAAGTATTGTGTGCTGGATTTTGCTTACGGACGAACCAAGTGTTAGCTTGTGACTAAAAATCCTTTTGAGGTCGTCATTTTCGTTTTCCTACTAACATCGTTGTACAAGTAGAATCGAACTATTTCGTTGAGTATTCATGGTGTGACCGTAATAGAAATGGTAGTTCTACTTCGTCGCTTGTTATAGTATGTGATCTGCATGTTGTGTCCCGTTCCGTGTTACCTTGAGTTGTGAACGGTGGGAGATTGTTACACATGTTTAGAAATCGTGAATGAGAATCATCTTGCAAGTTAGTGTGGGCTGGATTGGTAATTTTGAGTTGGGTTGTTTGTCAACAAAAAGGGACAAGTTTAGTTGTGTTCGACCGTTTAGCCTCGGATAGGTAATTGATTGACATGTGACTTTTGTGAAGGACCTTATAGAATCGTACTTTCTGAATTGTAAGTTCGTTTTAGTTTCCGTTCGAAGTATTAAAGGATAAAGTGTTGGACTTTATTGTGAGCATGTTTTGTTAGACAGTAAATAATCTGATTATTGGTGTGTCGTCGTTGCAACTATTGAGGACCTAAATTGAGAAGTTATACGAGGCTCATGAAGTTTTGATCTTGCAGAAAATGTTTTGGTATTTGAATTATTGTGTGGATAAAAGATGAATAATTGGTCAATTCTAGCATCGTTAACTCTTAACATCAGTTATAGACTCCGTAAGAGTAATACTAGATGTGTGCAGTTGAGCCGTATTCAGAGATATGGATTTTTAAGTTATCTTCCAGGTAAGAGTGAGGGGTGAATGTTCCAAAGTTAAGCATATAAATTGGATTGTTTGAGGAACGAGACCTTTGAGAGAAATGTATTTGAACGAGAAGTTTCATATGGTCTTCAAAGGTGAGTGTGTAGAATATTGTATGCAACAGGAAAGTGTTATGGAAATCCGCAAGCATATTGAGGGTGATTTAAGTTTGGTACGAGTAACACACTAATGATTGTAAGCTCTGTGATGTTTCTACGTTGTTATTAATGGAAACCTTGTGTCAATAGAAACCTTGAGTAAATAGAATCCTGTGAGGAGAATTGACTTGGAGTATAGTAACCATGGCAGTTTTGTTAAGCTGAATTGGATAAAAAAAATCGAGTTTAGAATGGAATCGGAATTGTATAAGTTTTGATTGCGGCACTACAAACACTATATCTCTGTCGTTGAAGAGTTTAGACTGATGTTATTATCGTGTGATTGGCAAGTAAGTTGTTATATCCCCGAATGTCTGCAAGTTTTGTTTCGTTGGTTGGTGAGAACTCCAATGGGTAAGGGTGTTCTCCGAAGACTATCAACTACCTAGTACTGCTTGAAAACTCATGGTATCTTCATTGTTAGACTTTGAAAGAGTAGTGGGATGAGACAGATGAAAGAGTTCAGTCGGATTGTTGAGAATCAAAAGAGAATTATTTATAAGTATTGAAGTAAGAATTTTTTTTTAAGTGTGTTGTCTATAGTAAGATACTGAAAGGGAGAAGTGCCAGATGTAAATGATTATAGTATATGATGTCAGACCAAGTGGAATTGGTACAGAAGTTGTTTGACAAATTTAAAATGGTTTTAGTAATTGAAGGATTTTAATAAGAGCTTTTGCTAGAAATTGTGTGTAGATAAGATTTCACTAAGATACCTTGTGGAGTTTTGTCGAGCGTTGTGGTTGCGAAATCAAGTTGGAGTGTTATGCTTTGTGTTATGACTCAATAGAAAGAATTAGAATGGTATGTTTCTCTGAAGGAGAAATGAGACTAAGTGATTCAGTATGAAGCAATAAATGAATTTCTGAAAGGTGAGTTAGAAGTTAACCCAATGTTGGAACAAGCGTATGAGTAAGGACATGAAGTTTGATTTGTTATGAAATAAGGACTTTGAGTCGTGAAGTCAGATTGGAATTTGAATATGTCAGAGTATGTATCAGAAGTAAGGATAAGTATGGATCTAAGACAGTGTTGTAAACTGTCGTTGTTGATGAGTGAGGGAAATTCGAAGACGAATTTCAATTTAAGGAGGGGAGGATGTAATACCTCGTATTTTAATAAATGTTATGGATAATATTAATTAAGTTTAATAGGGTTTCAGTGTGCTCTGAGAGTTTCAATTTAAAATAATTAGAGCAACCGACAAACCTAAATTAATTAATTAGTATTATCTGACTCAGAGGTTTTATTGAATAATTGACTAAGAGATATTTTTGGATACTCTCAATTTGGACCTGTTAGATTACAAACAATTTGTTATATTAGTATAACAATTGTTTGTTTTATAACATAAAACAAGTTATGTGTTATAAAGAAAAATAAAAGAAAGTTAATAAGAAAAGAGAGAAAGAAGAGAAGGAAGAAAGGAAAGGAGAGAAAAGAGGAAGAAAACCCTAGAAGAGGGAGAAGCTTGGATCATCACCATTCTTCTTCAATCGTCTTCATCTTCACCAAACTCCTCTTCATTGTTGAGGTGTGTTCTAGTTAGACACTTTTGTTTTAGAATTTCGAGTTCTAAGAGTTAGGTTAGAAAATGTGATAAAATGATTAGTCGGTTAAATCAAAATTCTAACGGATAAAACGCTGAAATAATCGGGTAGAATAGTCGGGTTATGTATGGTTTGAACCTACTATGATTTTTTGGATGAACCATTGTATTTTGGGTGAGAAAATGGGGTTTTTGATATGAAAAACGCAGTTTTTTGAGCTATTGTCAGTGGTTAACAAGTTAACCACATGGCGTTAACCGGTTAACAGAGCTGTTATACACTACTGTCTTTGAAAATCTGATGTGGTTAACTGGTTAACCACAGGGCGTTAACCGGTTAACACTGTAAGTGTGGGGAAAAATATTAATTTTTTTCATCTTTAAAAATTCATAACGTTTTCCTCGCTTATCCGTTTTAACTGTTCTTTATATCGTTTTGAAGCTAAAATTATGTACTATCTTATGATGCCAAGAAATATTATTTTTACCCGACTTTTACCCGACTTTTATAATTAACCAAAATTATGTTAGTTAGGGAATTGTGGTATTAATCGATTTGTGAAATATATGTTTAATCATGAGGATTGAATAAGGGTAAAGGCAATGAGATCATAGTGGGATTAGTTTAATTGTGATAATTAAATTAAAATATTAGATTATATGTTTGAAAACCATATAATTAAAGGCATCAAGAATGGAGAAAGAGTGAGGAAATCTTACCATAAACCAATAGTGTGACCTAGTAATGTAACTAGAAATTGTTAAATGGTGTGACTTTTGAGATGCTTAGGATTACCCTAGGTTGTTGTGAAACCGTTAGCGTGCTATACACTATGCCTCCGTAATAACCTAAGTAAGTCTTGAGGTGGGTGGATCTGGGTCCCACGGGAAGCGTCTGTAAAGGCTAGATGTGTGTATTTCACGAAGGGGCCTCTGTAAATCTTGTGTAAGTCTTGAGGTGGGTGGATCTTGGTCCCACGGGAAGCGTCAGTAAAGACTTGAGGCGTGTATGTACATTATCCCTCCGGGAAGTTTGAGTAAGTCTTGAGGTGGGTGGGTCTGGGTCCCACGGGAAGCGTCCGTAAAGACTTGAGGTGAGTACTACATGGAATTATTTTGGGAAGTCTTGAGGTCGCTGGATCTTGGTCTCACGGGAAGCGTCCGTAAAGACTTAAGGTGAGTATCGCATCGAGTCCTCTGTAAGCCTGGTGTAAGTCTTGAGGCGGGTGGATCTTGGTCCCACGGGAAGCGTCCGTAAAGGCTTGAGGTAGATGTCATACTCGTATAATGTCGAGAGTGTTATATGGATTTTGTTCCATCTTGCTTTGGTTTCTTGTGAGGTAGTGACCAAAGACTCGAGTTATGTTTAGATTGAACCTTTAGAGCCTAGAGAACTCTAACATAGGGAACCCACTGAGATGTTGATATCTCACCCCACTATTGTTGTTGCTTTTCAAGTTTCTTTTGCATGTTTGATTTACAAGTGAAGCTATGCTCGGGATGTTTCAAGTGAAGCATAGTCTTAGTTTTTTCGCTGTGTATTTATCTTTGTACAATAATGAATATTGTATTTGATCTTAGTATTTTATTTTAGTATGATTTCCATGTCTTGTACTATTGTTGTATTATGTTTTAGAATTGGTCAAGAATGTGAATTGTACTATTAGACACTTATGATGGTGTTAGTACCAACATAACACTTGGTTATGATATTATTCTAGATATATATTATATGGGCGTTACAAAAGCGCTGTCTAAGGCGGGGTTTAGAAAACGCTTTCACAAAAAGCGTTGTCTAAGGTATACCAAAAAAATGTAAAAAAACGTTGTATAAGGTATACTACAAAAAAGTAAAAAGTGATGTCTAATGGTACTTTAGACAACGTTTTTTCAATAAATTTACCCCCATTTAGACAACGCTTTTGACATTAACAAAAGTGATGTCTAATATTTTAGCATCGCCATTTTAGACATCGCTTTTAAGCGCTGTCTGATGACAAAAAAAAACGTTGTCTAAGGTCTTTTATGACATAGTGAGAGTGTGATGTTTCTACTAGAAAGGGACTTAAATGTTCTCTTATTACAATTTTCAACCATTAATTAGTTTAATAAACTGTTTCAATGATTGCATAAGCATTTAAAAATATTTACTCCATTTTTACAATTATATCACTTGTTAACTAATATCAAGTATAAATCATTTAATCTAGATAAAAGTAATTTAAATCTATGTCGATATATATTTTTACTTACCACTTGTAAACTTTCAATGACACAGAGTATAAAACTTACATTTTCACAACACAATGGCGACGTTTTCGGTCAAAATCATTAGAAAATATTGAGGTTATAAGAGAGTGTGGGACTAGAACCTTTGATGAAAATTTGGCGCTCACCATGCGATGGTCGCATGGTTAACCTATAACAAATTTTCTTAACAAGTTTCGTAAGAAAATTCACAATTTACGTTTTCCTGAAGAAAAAAAAGTTTACTTAAATCCACAAGAAATTTTACAGGTGAAGAAAAAAACAATGAAAACAAGAAATTTTACAGGTGAAGAAAAAAACAATGAAAAAAAATCGATGAAATAGAACAGAATGGAATGATATGGATTCCATTTCATTCCATAACTTAACATCATATTTCTTCTCTTTTATTTTGGACGGATAATACAACTTACCTTATTCCGTTCTATAATTTACAAACAATGAAATAAGATATTTGTTCCGTTCCGTCTCATCTATTTCACTATGTTCATTTTATGATATCAAAAAATAACCTTAATAAATTTTAAACACACTTTAATATCACTGAAAAAAATTTAATTGAATCTAACTTATATTTTTTAAGAGGGTTTGGATCAAATGACACAAAAAAGTCAAATTTAGTAACATAATATCTTTGATAAATCTTTACGCATATTCGTATAACAAAATTCACCATTGTATATTGAAAATTATTATCATATTGATAATGTCTATAAAATTTAATATCCTTACAAAACTTCATAAAAATCGTAACTTTTATCATTCTCTTTAATATATCAAATGATTTTTTATCATTCTCTTTAATATATCAAATGATTTTTTATTGCTATTAAATTTTATAGACGTGATCCATACGATAATAACTTTATCCAATGATAAATTTTATTATATAAATATAAGATAAAGAGTTTTCATAGATGTTATCCAATTAGATTTAACATTTTGGTATCATTTGATTTATTTTAGAATCTAATTTATGAAAGTAACCCCAATTTTTAAAACATTATAAAGTATGTGGGACTCTTAAAATCCTTTAAAGTTAACCCCAATTTTTAAACACAAGATAAAATATGTGGGACTCTTCATTTACTTGAAAGTTGGTCCCCTCCTCTTGAAAATGATTTTTCTTCGCATCCCATCATAGATACATATTGAAGTTGAGTGGCAGCGCATGCATGCACTTGTCTCAAATATCCTCACCATTTTTCCATCTAATGAACTACTTTCTAGACAAAAGTACTTGAAAAAACATGTTTTATTTTTACAATAATGATTTAAAAATTAATTCTTTAACCATTCACTTTTTTCTTTACTTTTAGAAGAAGATATTTTCCAGATAAACATAAAAGAAGAAGATACTTGTCCAGATTCAGAAGTGATTTCAATAATAAGGTTGTCTTTTAATTTTTTATTAGTTTTTTAATCATAAAGTTTAATCACAGGGCTAGTTTATAAGTTATAAAAAAAATAAACAACTATTTATGATGAGTAAGCTCTTTTGAATTGAATTTTTTTAAAAGATGTATAATTAATTACAAGCAGAAAAAAAGTCTTGCCAATACAAATATTATTGATGTTGTTGCTATCAAAATTTATTATAGTAGCTGTCTTATAAACTATTATATGAATGATTGATGTTGTATATTTTATTTTTCTATTTAGTTTGATTAGAAGTGATAAACATGGATTCTTAATTATAGTGATTAAATTTTTGATCAAATCAACTATATAACTAAACAAAAATATAGATAGGTTTTACTCAAAATTCTCAGTAAGTGTTAAATTTAATTAGATTGACTAATTGATAATTGACAAATGGGTAAACAAGAAATCATCCACTAAATTTGTCTCTTTTCCTTCCAAAATAACATGTGTCTTCAATTCTAAAAAATGAGTACGTAATACACTACTTGAAAATCAAACTTCTTTTCTTCATTCGATCTCTTCTCTACCTTACTCACTATGAGATTTTTTGAAAATCAAACTGCTATTATAGCCAATTTTGATATGTCCAGGATTTTAAATGAGATTTTTATTTTGATCACAATGGCTATAATAGCCAATTTTGATGTGTCCACGATCGTTATTGACGGCAAAAGTTTATGTGACATCGTATACACATAGTTTTTTGAAAAGTTAGGATTGAAAAAGGAGAAATTGTACGCAATAATGATCTAACCTGTACACTTTCAACGATACTATAATCCCCCCATGAGATTATATTGAGGTAATAATCACCATGAGAGAAGGAAGAGACACTAGAATATTTGACCTGTAATTTATGGTGGTTACCTACATAAGCATTTATAATTGTATTTTGGGTAGACCTTCCGCAACAACCCTAAACACGTAAGTCCATTTCAACCAGTAGTATCACAATGTCCACGATGAACCAGAGACAACATACGTCGACCTATCTAGATCACAAACTATACATAAGGGTCTATAACACGATCAAAAGAATGATAGAGGAAAGATGATGAAGATCAACGTAACCTCTCTCATCATGTAGTTAAGAGATATGATGGTTAAGTCCCCAACAAGAAAAATAAATCATTTTAATATAATAATTGTAGGGAGGACTCTGAATGAAAGTTGAAGTCGGCTACTATACACCCTACCAATGCGACCTAGTGGCTAATAATTTGTGGGTATGTTGCTTGGTTAAATTTCCTCTTATTACATGTAAAATACATTGTCGTCAAATGTAATGTTTTTCTTCCAATAAACTAAATAAATTTTACTAAACTCTTTTCATTGTGATCATAAAGGGTAGCAAAGGGGGCTCAGGGTGTTGTAGACTTCATAGGCGCACGACTAAATCATTCAAATCACCATCGCAAACGACTCAAGGGTGTGTCATAAATTGCGTTGACATGTGACTAAAGCAATCAAAAACCCTTAGTGCAAGCGCACAAATAAAGACAAGAAGACATAAAGTGGCGATTAAAGGCTCACCCCCTCTTTCGAGCTAGCCCTATATGGAGAGGCGATTCCCCGTCATATTGACCTCGAACCAGGTTTTTACATATGGAAGAGAAGAGGATTCAACCCTTGGTCAAACACGATATCAAGACACCTTCAATGAAACTTTTAGCACGGCCTCAGAGAATAAATTATCTCTCATAGAAACGAATTTGGTGTTGGATATACGACTCCTGTCACAAAAGGGGGTGAATTGTGTGGATTTGAAAAACAATCATCAAATAAAATATCTTTGAAAGATTATGAGTTTAAAACAAGTTTTAACTATGAAGACATCTCAACCAAACACTATATTTTAAAATCAGGACAGTCTAAAACCAAACGAGAGCTTGTGAAACCATACTAAGCTCATGAACCAAACATAAGACTTTAATAGGTTGATCTTGAAAATAAAATAGAGGTGTTACCAGGTTCACCTTAACAACCAAACAAATGTTTTTCAATTAATTTAGCTCATAATCAAAATAACCTTCAAACAAGAGAGATATTATAACAATGCCCTACACCAGAACTAAATAACCTCACTGGTAAAAATTCACTCTCAAAGCACTAAAAAAAAGTTGTGTGTGTGAGTGTGTGTGTGTGTGTGTGTGTGTGTGTGTGTGTGTGAGAGAGAGAGAGAGAGAGAGAGAGAGAGAGAGAGAGAGTACACATGATTTATAGTGTTTCATCACATTTGTCCTCAAATTCTGTAGTTGCTTATCTTTGACATTTAAATAGACGTTGTTCCTAGTTCTTTTATCAAGTATTCTCATAAAATTTCTAAAATTATTAGCAAGCAAGGCAATAAATCCAATAATATTTTCACCAATGTCATTAGATACTTGGTCTACATGATCAACAATATTTACCTGAAGCATTACTCTTTTTTTTCTCAAATTTGTCATCATTAATCATTTCAGAGATAAGCAATGAGTCAAAAAATTGATCAAGTTTCATTGTGGAGATATCTTGTGATTCCTTAATGGTAGTAACCTTCATATTAAACACTTTCGGTAGAGATATAATAATCTATATTACAAGCTTGTCTTTTGACATCTTTTCACCAAGAGCAAAGGAGTTATTGACAATGTCACATAAACGAACATTAAACTTAATAATAGTTTCTCTTGAAGAATCTTCAACATTTCAAATTCCGTAGCGAGGAGTTGAAACCTTGACATCAATTTTTTTTAAGTTTCCTCATGAGCCACTTCAAGAGTTTCTTGTGCCTCTTTAGCTATAGTTCAAGTGTTAATGATCTTGAAAATGTTTTTGTCAACACCATTGTAAATAAAATTAATGGCATGAGAATTCCCAAGAGAATCTTCATCTTCAGCAAGCTCCCAATCCTTTTTAGGTTTCATCAATTCATAACTATCATCAGCTTTGATTGTATGAGGTGTATATCCATTCATGACAAATTTCATAGTTTTTCTATCCCTGGACTTAAGAAAGGAAACCATGTGAGCCTTTTAGTTGTTATAATGAGTTTCATCAATAATCGATGCACGATTAACTGATTCCCCTTCCTTGGTATTATCCATCTTGAACATAAAAGATTAGATACCCTAGAACAAAACCAACTGGAACAAGGTGTCTACTTTGATGCTAAATGAAGTTTATTTTGATCAGAAACAAGATGTAAAACACAATATTAAAACAATATGTGAGACAAGATGATTTTAATTAATCAATGAACAGTTTGGTGCAATAACCACTTACATTTGAAGGACGGTATCCCAGTCGAAAAAACGCACTAATTGTAAGTAGTCAATAGTACACAGCGGTCTCATTTGAACTCTCATAATTCAATACATTTTTCATTATTATCTGTAAATTTTAACTTAGACTCCCCTAAATCAGAGATCCTCTCATTTCCACTCAAATATACTCTCGAGTGTTTGTAAGAATCAGTGTTATAGAAAGATTTTTACTTTATCATTAAGGGAAAAATAGGAATAAACAGACCATTGATTAAAAAATTCCACATTTCAAAATTATTTGCTTTTATAAAAATTTCAAATCTTTATTTCCACAATTCAAAACTTTCGCCATCAAACGATGGAGGTTTATTTGTGAAAATGTCTCTGTTAAAAATAGAACTATTTGCAGTCATCTTTTTCTTCTTTAGACGATTAATCTTTAAACATGAGTCATACTCTGATTCAACTTATTGGATAAAGGACTCCAAATATTATAGGGGTTAATTGTCTGAGTTTGAAAAATGATGTTAAAATAATTTCTTTATTGATAAAACTAGAGTTTAAAACAAGTTTGTAAAACAAACAAGGAATAAGTAGTGGAATAAGGAAAATCAGGTAGAAAGAAAGAAATACAACATAAGTAAATAAATGATTGAAATTTAAAGAGATAAGGATAGAGAAAGGTGTACCATAGATTTATAGAGGTTTGACCTAAGTATTTGGTCTACTCCTCTCCCCTAATAATTTCCTCTATAATGTCAGTTTTATTCAAGTCTTGTCCGCAAACCTCATTACAAAAAAAAATTATAAGGAGTTATCTTCCTAGACAAATAGGAGTTTTAACACCAGGACAATCTCAAAACAAACAAGATTTTTAACACCAGACTAAGCTCATGATCCAAACCCAAGACTTTAATAGGATGATTTCGGAAATCAAACAGAGGTCTTACCAAGTTCACCTCAACAACCAAACAAGAAGTATGTCTAACCCCATTCACCATAACCAAGCTACATCATAGGAAAATTCATTCGAAAAGCACTAAGCTAAAAGTGAAGAAATAAAAACAGAGATCGGAGAGTGAGAAGAAGTATTCAAAATATGTTTTCTTGTCTGAATGAAATGTAAAATGAGCTCTATTTATAGAAAAAGTGTGTTATAAATGGAAAAAAAACTCATGGGTTTTTAATGCTAATAATCACAAAATCGAGTATGCAATTTAAATATGGAAGGTTTTTAAATGGAGTTGTTACTAATCAATTAGGAGACCTAATTATTGATTAATATGGCTACAAAAATGATAATTGATTAACCCTAATTGGATAATCAATTACGACATATAAAATACCCTTTTAATTGATTAGAATGAGTCTATAATCCAATAACTATATACTAAATGGTTTTCTTGTGGTTTTAGTAAAATCATAGAGGCTTTTCTAATCATTTGAAACTATTTTTTTTATGTGTGTGTGTATAATTTGCCTTAGTAATACAAGACATAATATTATATCTTTACATATAAACATCACTCAACATGGACAATGCGAGCTTTTACACTTTCTCTCTTTCACAACTTCGAAGATTCAAGATCCCTTGCTTGATACGCCGTGATTCAACACTTCATCTGGAACTTAACTTGACTTTCATCTGATGCGGCTTGATAAGGCTTCTTTATATATACTTTCATAAGAGATATTTCTTAATTGATATTCCACCAAATACTACTTGACATTAGGTTTTGTCCTTCAAATATATGCTTTAACATCTTCAATCATCACAACTTGATAATCATATTAGATGAAGACCTCACCTCACAGTATTATCATCATCAAACCCAAATATGTTAACGGGTTATTATAGTCATTTACATGCAAGTACATAGCTTCACACTTGGGACTTAAAGAAATGTTGTAACATTTAAAAAATGGTAAGTAGCATAAATTATATATTTCCAAGCAAGAACCATAAAGTTTACATATTCACTAAAGTTACATCGAGTACAAATATTGGGAATAACTATTAAAAAAAATAAGTGACTATGCATACGACTTGTGCATATCAAAACCAGACTTTTTGTTTAACGTTTCCTAATTAGGGCGAACTTGCTCTCGCAAAATATGTACTTCAAGATGAAAATATTTCACCTGATGTAATGCATTCTCGAAAGATACATGCACGAAGGAGAAACTGTCTTTTGTAACACTCTTACTACCCCATCACAAATTAAACAATTTAAATCATATATTAGAATACAACTCATTAAAAGGGCATCTTACTTCTTGAATCAAAAATCATAACATCACATAGAGTCCTGTCCCGTAACACGGGTTTATAAAATCATGAAAACACCCTATCTTTTTTTTTATTCATAAATATGCAGCGGAAAAACAAATAAGTCATAAAAATCCTCTTTGATAAAACAAAACTCATAAATCATTCTAAAATAACATTTTATCAAAATATTTAAACAAAAACCAGCATCTTAATCCAATTAAACATAAACACTCAAGCGAAACTTGTCACGACGTTACTGGACACAGAGCAGGATTCCACTTCTATCTAACTCGACGACTCACTATCTCTGAGCTAAGCACGCACCGAGCTAACCTTGATTATCTGCAGGATGGCATAATAGACCATCATCAAAAGGCTGGCAGGGTGAGTAAATTCACATTCCATAATATAATATAGAAATAAGAATTTAAAACAATCAGTAACAACATAATTCATTTACAGCTCATTTATACATATCATCATCATCATCACGTCATAGAAATATTCACCATGTTCATTTAATACACATCATTAAATACGTCTCATCATTACACAAAACATCAATGCACTCATGCTATGTCATTTAGAATGAAATGCAACCTCTTAATCATGCATGTGGTACCGAAACATCCTCATGTGATGGAGACTGGGCCATCAACCCTCCCTTAAGGGAGCACATCATAAACATCATATCATTTCAATCCACACAATAGGATTGAGGCTACCAATGGACCGAAGTCCCCTATTAAATTCAATATCATGAATGCAAGACGCAATATACATACATCATCCTCAAAACATCACAACATTGCATTTGCATGCATTGTTAAATAATCATTCCTCATACATATATAT
This sequence comes from Lathyrus aphaca, assembly GCA_963966055.1. NCBI lineage: Eukaryota > Viridiplantae > Streptophyta > Magnoliopsida > Fabales > Fabaceae > Lathyrus > Lathyrus aphaca. Next base: position 560,628,216 of record OZ014522.1, read on the forward strand.
GTAAAAAAATTGTACACCCGGCAAGTCGAAAACCTGAAAGGGAGGCTTGGGCAAAAAAGGGTATCCTGGTGGATTGAAAACCTGAAAGGGCAATCTAGGTAAAAGTTAGGGATTAAAGTATATGACTATGTCTCGTTGGATCACCCATGTAACCTCAATTAGTTGTACTACCTATATCAAGTTCAAACAGGTGCAGATCAATCCAATCGTTTCTATTCCGACAGCAAGGATGAGATACTTGAAGATAATGGCAATAGTAGAGTTGAAACTCAATAGGATTGTTTACACATAGATATTTATCCTTGTTTTTGTACTTCTTTTAAAAATTTCTACGACGAATTCCTCTTACTAGGATTTCCGTCTCCTTGTTCAAACTTGCTTGTTTATAGGCCACTTTCTTAATAAATAAAATCCTATTTTTGAATTCAGGTTTACTTTTCCCCTTTTACTTAAGCGAAAACGTCTGTTGATTATGTTTGAATGTATATATGCTTTTGAATATGATTGATGTTTACCAGAAATGCATAAAATACAATAATAGTAATTACTAAGGACAATCGGAGGTAGGAATCCAACAAATCTTCGTTGATTCATCTCCACAAGAGTAATCTTTACAGATATATTCTTACGAAATACTCCAAGTGGCTTCTTATACTTCCAAGTCTACGAAACCTTCAAGTAGATTTCATTCAAGTCTGATATCCTCCGAAGAATTGATACTGGACCGGATAAGTCTCCCAAGGAAATGCCCATCTCTTTTATCCTCAGTTAGGACATTCGGGAAGTTAATCCTTCAATAAGAAGTTCAACGAACGAAAACGGGAGGTTCTAAGTAAGATATTCCAAAACAAGACGGGAACGAAGTCTTTATATTCCTCCGCAACGAATCGGGATTTATTTTCCCCAGCCAGCAGTTGTTATACGAAGCAACTCATGCGCTTCAGTTGCATAATTCATACATACATCATATCATACACATAGAACATTCTCATAAGAATATCATCTTGCAAAGTGTTATATACATCATGACATTTGCATAGAACTAACCTTGTTTTTCAGGTTAATTCCCCAGCAGACGAACTTCATCAACCACTTATTCTTGGGATGCTATATCTCCCAAGGGTTACTTCAAACAATATCTTGGACTGGTCTATCCTCCAGGAGTACGTATGACAATATATTGGAATGCTCTATCCTCTAAGAGTACATATACCAATATATTGGGCTGCTACATCCCTCAAGATTACATCCAACAACGTCTTGGGCTGCTATATCCCCCAGGGCCATGAAAACCAATATCATAGGCTGCTACATCTCCTGAGATTAGATCTATATCCATCTTGGGCTGCTATATCCCCCCAAGGGATATCTCAAACAATATCTCGGGCTGCTATAAACCCCCAGGATAATATCTTGGACTGCTCTATCCTCCATGATTACACATAACAACATCTTAGACTGCTCTATCCTCCAGGACCACACCAAAAAACCTCTTGGGCTGCTACATCCCCCAAGATTACATCAATCTACATTTTGGACTGCTTTATCCTCCAAGATGTATATCTGAAGAACATTTTTATTCCGAATGTCATCTTTAAGCCCATTCAAGCAATACAACCAACCAACAAAATTATTTTGCGCATCGACGAGTACAAATTTTTGGGCTTTAGTGTTCAATCCCCTTCAACCTTCAAGTCACGAATGACGTACATGCCAATCTAACTCCTCGGGTTTCAAAAAATTAAACAGGGGCAGCTGTTGTAACCCAAAAGTTTCCCTACCATATTCAAGATCATACACTTCAAGAGGTCTCTTAATAGTCACAGGATTCTCAATTGGTCAAAAGGATTGAAGGTTTCACCAGACAAAGCCTCCTCCTGAACAATGGATCTTAGAACCAGGGTTTTGAGTTTCCCCAAGCAAAATGGACTTCCAAGGCCTCAAGTGGACTTCATAACATCCCATATACCTTATATAATCCTCATGTCAAGTTACAAAGCTTTCCCAACAAGTTTGGTCAGTCAGATGCTCAGATACTTAAAAATCAATTAACTTGGTCAAAAAGTCAACTGTGGTCAATTCAAAGCCAAACTTCAAGATTTTTGATCAACATCAAGATTATGAGGTGAAATTTATCATTTGATCAAGGGTTGATCATGATTCATCAAGGAAACCTCAGAATCATCAAGAATCAGAAGTTGCTAAATTAGGGTTTTCATAGTAAAAGTCAACTGAACTTTGACCAGCCATAACTTTCACATACTTCATCAAAAATTTCCCAATCAAAAGCTCATTTTGAAGGAAATCAAATTATTTACAACTTTGTGTCTCACAAGCCAAGTCCAAAAATGCTTCATTTGGAAGGTATGAGCCAAAACATTATAGGTCTTTTTGAAAGTAAACAAAAAGTCAACTTTTTCCAAAGCTCATAATTTGAAAATGGTAAATGATATGGAGATGGTACCAAAATGATTGATTAGAAGACACTCTAATATTTCTAAAAAATCCTAGAACACATCCATGGAATTAAAATTGAGGAAGTTATGCATTGTCAAAGTTGGGAATTTTCAAGGGGTATATGAAGCAAAAAGGGTCTAAAATCAAGATTTTGTCAAATGGGCCCATAATATTTCAATCCAAACTTGAAGATGAAGTCATGCACGACTCAATGATCAATTATTCTGATTTTTATCATTTAATTTATATTATTTTGGATTTTAATTATTAAAATTCAATTTTAATAAAAATTAAATATGAAAATCAAATATTTGATCTCATAACTTATTTTTGGATCAAAGATTGTGCATTTAAGGTGATTGGAACTCACTCAAAATTATGCAAGACCAAAATAGCATGTGGATATTTGATTTTTTGACAAAATTAGTAAAGAGGTTTCTTCTTAATCAAGCAACACAAATCCATACATTCAAAGCCCAAAATCTGACCTAATACACTCCATTATAAGTACACAACAACAAGGCAATGCTAAGACACGAAAAAATTCAGGAGATGAGGACATTCAAAACTTGGTTTTTATCAAAGAATTCCAAAATTTGGTTTAGCACTTCAAGGCTTCCTCAAAGAATTTTAAAGGTCTCATTATGTTCTTGAGAACTTTTAGAACGTGTACCCACCTTCAACATCATCAAAGCATCAATAATTCGTGCAAACCGAATTCACATATCTTCCATATTTAAATTTTTTGATTCGCATTATATATGCATTATTCACATAATTTGATCTTATATTATTGTTAATGATGATGTTTGTGAGCTTTTTGGATAAATTGATTGACTGTTAGGTACAAGAAGGATGAGACGCCATTTTTAGGGTTCAAAGCCTCAAATTGGGGGTTCTTTATTTAGTGGATTTAAACAACTTTTAAGGACATAATTGAACTGTATATGATGTGGGGATCATCTTTGTATGATCAATTTGACAAGATTTTACAAGTTTCATGATGTTTGAAGAAACGTAGGTTTTCCTACGAAACTAAATTCGCAGGAAAATTCGTAACAGTTTTCACAGGTAAAGTTGTAGGTAAGAGGTTGAAGATGAAGTCAATGGCGCGCTCTGAAAAAATCAAATTTTTACTTTATATTTTATTGATTTATCTCCTACTACTATCACAACGCGCGCGTTAGCCTGGTGGTAAGAGCAGAGGCACGTTGATCCTTGGGGCCTGGGTTCGAATCCGAGGTTCCCTTTTTTTTATATTTCGTTTCCTTTTTCAGGTTTAAAATATAATCTGTTTTATCCATGATATTCACCAAAGATGCATACAGCCTGGTGGCAAAGTGTTTGGGGTTATGAGGTAAAGGTGGTGGGTTCGATCCCAACCACCACCATTTATTTTTTAAGCAATTTTCCTTTTTTATATTTTATTATATTAATTAAGTAATTAACCCTAAAAATATTTAATAATTAAATTAATCCTCCTAATTATCTTCTTAAAAACAAAACAATTTTTAACTAATACATATTTATTTTCCTCATAATATATTTCAATAAATTATTTTTTATTATTAATTTTACCATTAAATTTGTAAATTAATTAAATAATTAGATTTAGGTTTTTTTTTTAAATTAATCAAGATTTTTTTTTGTTAACCCTAATTTATTAAACCTTTTTTTTATACCCTGATTTTCTTAATTAAAACCATAACCCTAATTTTCTTTTAATTTACTTTCTGAATCTTCTTTTTTATGATTTTTATTATGTAACTGCTTCGGGATTGTAATATTTTAGATATATTTTGTTCGCCTTATTATTTTTCTAACTGTCCCGAAGCCGTGTAATAGCTAGGATTCTATTTTTTTTATATATTATTATTATTATTATTATTATTATTATTATTGTTTGGTTAGTAATTTAATGAGTGAAAAGAAATAATTGAATAAACGGACTTAGAAAATTAAATTCAAGATAAATATTTGAAAAAAATCATTCACACACGTAAGTCGATCGTTCTACGATTGCTATCTGCACCTCATAGGGTTTCCTCTCTCAGTTGCCTTAAGAAAATGGTCAAGTCCCTCGAATGTGGGAGTGTCTTAAATAAAGCCCCTTCATAAATAAATCATCAAGTCCCTACAGATTCAAAAGATCATAAGTCCCTTCGAGGTTGCCTACGGAATAATAATCTTGTCCCTACGAATAAATGATGATAGTCCCTACGAATTGCTAAAGACACCCTTATAGGTTGCCTTCGTTGACCATACGATGACCATACGTCCGTCCCTTAACACATCCAAGGTAATGACTACTTACTCCTTAATAGTAAGGACAATCTTACCTTTGAAAGGAAATAGAAAAACATGAAAGACCAACGTAGGGTAGGTAGCACTTAATTACTTTCTCACTCTTTCAAAAACTCTTATTCACACCCCACTTTCAAAATATTTTCAAACTTAAGACCTTGTATACATCCATACAAGGATCATTACAAAAAACTTCTGAAAATCTTTTCTAAACACACACTACACTTTCTTTTTCAAATAAATAAGTGAGCTAAGTAACTAAGAGTCCAATGGATAACCATGGATATAAAGGGTGTTAATACTTTCCCTTTAAATAACCTACCCCCCGAACTTAGAATTTTTTAAAAGGTTTTTCCTGTTCTTTTATACCCTTTCCTATTGGATAAAATAAAAGTCGGTGGCTACTCTTGCTATCTGCAACATAAATAAAAAGTCAGTTCTCCCACCGTGTTACAATAGAGAAGCGCAAAAGTCAAGTAATTATGACCTAGGGCTAGCCCCTAGGTGTCATAAATGATTATTGTGCCACCAACACGTGTTATTAAAGTAAACATTTTATCTTCTCAAGACATACCCATTTCCCTTATTCTCTATGGAGCTTCTCCACACACCAGTTGCCCGAGTTAAGACAAGAGCCCTAAGGACAATCACATGTTCGCAACTCTTGGGATGAAGGTGCCTTCGGCCATCTCCTCGTCATTATGCTAACTTAAGTCAATGTACTTTCTCAAGCACGACTTGAGGGAACCACAAGAAAATTGGCAAATTATGACGGTTAATATTGGCAGATTACGACGGTTAGAACCGACGTAAATTTCAAATCACGACGGTTCCTCTTCTGTCGTAGAAACCTGCGTCGCGAGGCTGTTTTGCGACGGTTTGTAAAACTATCGTTCCAACTGCCGTAACATTCTACGAAGGTTTTGAAATTGTCTCCAATGTATTATTACGAGGGTTGTAACCGCCATAAATATATAATATATATTGAATTTAATTAAAAATTGTGACGGTTAGAACCGCCATAATTATATAATATACATTGAATTTAGTTAAAAGTTGCAACGGTTAGAACTGCCATAATTATATATTATATATATTCATTAAAGATAGTGACGGTTAGAACCGCCGTTAATTACATTTTTTAAATAAAAAAAAACTAAAAATCCCTAGGTGTTCACTATTAATGTCCATCAACTTCATCTCAAAATCAGAAATCTTCATCACATAAACCAAATAATTAAGTCAGAATAACATTAACTACAATGTATAAGACATAAATGACACCAACACAAATATATTATCAAAACATGTCAATCTAGCAAGTCTTTCACATTGTCGATCTAACGTCGCGATCCAACGCTTCTGCCGAAAGCATGTCCGGAGCTACCGAGTTGCTTGTATAGATTATGAACACCTCTATATCCTATAAACTCATCCTCACAAAATTTAAAACACAGTTGCTCTAAGCCTCCTAACCAACTCCTTCTTATTCACAAAAACAAAAAATATCAATGTCAGAAACAATATAGGTATTAAAAATATTCATAAGACTCAAACTGTAATGATTAATAATATATTAAACATTAAGTTTACTAATGAATAGCAGAAAATACTTTGAGCATAATAAGGGCAGAAAATGAAAGACTAGTAAAGACCTAAGCTAATGAATAGCTTCTCCTTAACAAAATCCGTGAATTCCTTTTGAAATGCAAAATGGGATGAAAATGAATAAGTTATATGCAATATCATATTAAAGCAAGACAAATATAGGGAAAATAAAAAATTGACTTAAAAACTTATTGTATGATCTCTCCATTCAACAAAGACTAATTTATGAAAATGTTTAAGATGATTTGAAAACCATTTATCAACCATCAAATAAATTTAGTAATTAACATCAATCAACCATTTATCAAATTAAGCAACTTCTATTAAATAAATAAAAAGAGCAATACCAAATAATGGTAAGCGGTGATTTTAACTTGGAAATAGTAATAGTTCAAAGAGTAAATTAGAGATAGAAAGTGTAAACAAGAAGCAATCCACACTCTTACATAGTTTAGCAAACAACCTAGGGAAAGAGACAGAAAAATGATTTTCAGGATAGAGCCATATATATATATATATATATATATATATATATATATATATATATATATATATATATATATATATATATATATATATATATATATATATATATATATATATTATCATCTAACAATTAAAAATAGTAGCGTGTGTAACAAAATAGTAGAAATCAAAATCATCTTATGTCAAACATAATCCACTGGAAAAAAACTAGCAACTGATGAGATTAGGATTATAATATATTAATGTTTTCATTCATAAACAAATTACCTCATTTCATTTAACTCCTCAACTATCAAAATGAGTGAAGAAAATATACACATAGAAAGTAATGTGTTAAATATGACATGAAAGCATCACAGACTATATTACCAGATGGGCACCAATTGGAGGCATCTTAAACCTTTAATGATATCTCTCAATTATACGTAACAGATTAATCACTCTATTTCCTCCAAAAGCTGTGATCTGCTTCCAAAAAGATTGGCAGTATCATAAAACACTCACAATCAGCATTCAAGGCATTTTCATGATTTGTCAAGGAACAAAGCAAAATGACTAAACATAAAAACCAAAACTGCAAGATTTGCACACCTTGTTGCTTTGTTGGTTTTTAAGATTGCGAATATTATGCCTGATTTCATTATACTTCTTTTGATGATCTTGGATCTAGAAAAAGCAAATAAATTATATTAATTAATAAAAAACCTATAAAGAATAGAAGAGAATTCAAAAGGATATTATAATTAAACTATGCAAGAGAATGCTTAGCATTAAAAGATAATGCTTAACATCAAAAGTATCTTGTACAACCCATCAAATTAACATTTCTTATGTTGCATAGGTGAATTTCCTCAACTTCCACTCAAATACAAATAAGTGCCACATGGTCTACTTCAATGATCATGTGGAGATTGAGCCTTGCAAATATCTTAAGATTCTTTTAACAGCTTTCCAGTGATCCTCAAGAGGATTTGGAAGAAATTGACAGACTTTTAAATGTGAGATTTTTTCAAAAAATATATAGTGTGTTTAAGTACAAAAATAAAAAATATAAAAACAAATGAAACACTTGTCTCATTTGTCTGACATGTGTTGTATGATTATCATACGGGTGTCGGACACCGATTCAACGAGTGTTGAAGCAAAGAAGAAATACTATTTTTTGGAGACACTTTTTTGACTTTTTTGACACTTGTCTGACTTTTGTAACATGTGTCATAGTCATACGCGTGTTGGGCACCTAGACACCCTACTCTTATAAGTGTACTTGCTTCATTCAGCATACTAAGCACTAACCCCTATTTATAGGTATTTAATACTCCTAGTCCAAAATAAATCGGGAACCAAGAAACAAATCTTGATAAGAAATAAGTAACATGTAATCTAATCCTAGGAAATAAACTAAGATATTCTAAGATTAGAACCCCATTGTGTAACTTGTTGAAATTATGTGTTTTATATACAATAAGGAGGAGAAATAAAAAGACTATTTAGTATGGTAATGGTGTAATAATTTTTATAATAACTTGATCACTTGATGATACAGAATACTAAACACTAACCCCTATTCATAGGATTACAGGACTCATGGTCCAAAATAAACAAGGGAACTTGGAAACAAATCATGATAAGAAGTAAGTAATGTGTAAAATACTCTTAGGAGATAATCTAAGATACTCAAAGATTATAAATTCTATGAGATCGACTATGATACTCTAACATAATATAAAGATATCTTCTTATAGGATGATGTTAAATTCTACATTAGGTTTCTTTCTTAAATTATGGATCTCTCCATAAAATTTTCTCTTCTATCTGGGATTACTAGTTTACTTCAAATAAAATAGTTGTGGTACTAAAAAAGGTAAACCTGACAAAGATTAAATAAAATGACATATATACAGTGTTAGTTAAAAGAGTAAACAAACATATATCAACAAAGTAGACAACAACCGATTCCCTTGCAAATTCAAGTAAATCATGGCCCTATATCAACAAAGTAAAACGGAGTTACAATATCTAGCCATTTTCGAATGACTTAGAAATATCAAAAAAAATATGAGGACTTCATCACCCATGACAGAAGTTCATACATAAAAGAGTATACAAAACCTTAAAGTTAAAGCGAGCAAGGGTCTGCAAAGCAAACTGTATGAGAGCAGAACCACTAAGCTCTGAAACTTGCTGACCGATATTTATAATTGTTCCTTTACTGATGCTTTGCACAGACCTCCCTAGATAATGAGATTTAGAAAGAACCATAGATATTGTGTCCAGTAGCCTGTCTTGAATGGTGGCATTAGAGATGGAATTCTAAATAACAAAGATAGAAAGTACTTATAAACTATTCACTGAATAGGTGAAAACTCTGTTCAAAGTTGGACTCATACCTCATACTTATTTTCCACAACTTGTGTTCTTCCAATAGCAGTGATGAATCAGAGAACAAAGCTAAATTGTCTGATGAATGTAGTGATGAATCAGAGAACAAAGCTAAACTATCAGAGAACATAGATAGAAAGTAGTTATATACTATTAACTTTTTCCTAGTAAGAAAACAAGTGACAGTATAAAGGTACCAAGTGTATTTTCCACAACTTGTGTTCTTCCAATAGCAGTGATGAATCAGAGAACAAAGCTAAACTATCTAATGAATGCAGAAGAATGGTAAAAACTTAGGGGAAAAAATATGTTAACAGTTGTACAAGTTCAGTTTTGAAACATGAATATGCAAAGCTTCACCTAATTAATTTCATTGATAACAAAGCACTTAGTATCAATGATGTTATCAGAAGCCTTAATTTCTAATCTAACCTTACCTTATCAAGTTATCACTATCTCATTCTTAACAAATTCACCAACTAGATGCCATTTGATTCTAGTTCAGACCGTATACCGATTCTTCTGTCTCCTTCCTCTACCTCATCTCCAAAACCTTATGGTGGTTGTCTTAGTGGATATAGCCAGAAAAGGTCAGGCTTGAGGCCGGTTTATACTTAGGGAAAAGCCTACCCAACTTATGTAGAGTGAATTAAATACCATAAACACTTTGAGATTTGAAAAACTTACTGAAGCATATTGATATTTTTACCTTTAAAATTAATGAAGGAGTGAGACGAGCTAGATGGGGAAGTGGAGGCGTCTGAACTCGACCCATGGGAGTTTTCATTCTCAGGGACATTGGGATTAGCCTTAAGGCTAAAACATGGACAGTACCCTTGTCATTGGAAACTTCTAACAACTAAGTACTGGAAGAAAACGCCAAACTATATATCTATACTGCATTTGCACCTCTTACCTAAAATTAACATCCAATAAGTAACAAACATCCAAAACCAAAATCTCAATAGACCACATGATAAATTCAAATCTTCAAAGCACAAAACATTAATAAACTGATAAACATAGACATTAGTTCTTGACTGTATCTAATCCAATTAAAGAAACATGATTAATCAATAAAAAACATCACACAATTGACTTGTCATAACACATACCTCATGAAGTAATGTGTCGAGTTCGACATCATAAATCCGAATCAGGGTACCCTTGGTGCAGGCAGTGGTGATAAATGGTCCATCAAGTGTGAGAGCGAATCAAACTATTCTCGAATAATGAGCAAAAATATACTTGGTCCTCTTCTGCAATACAAATTTGGCCTTTATGCAAACCAGGGAAGGCGAGAACAAGAGAATCAATCAATTGAGAAACTTCACAAAGCCTCTTAAGGTTTTCAATGGTTTCAATCTGATGCAACAGCTTCGAGTCAACGAAATTATACATAAATATCTTATGCTCCACTACGAAGATTATCCGATCCCGCCACATTCGAACATCGTTCAACTGTAGAACGAAACGAGAGTTCACCGATGGACGTACCTTGATGATCATCCAAGATCATGACTTTGGTGGGAGGGTATCGAGGGTGAGGTCTAGGCGGTCGATAATGGAGGAAGAAACACATGCGATTGATGGAGAAATCAAAATCTCAAAAAAAAAAAAAGGTTAGGCTTATTAAAAAGTTCCATACCTTATAAAAATTGAGCGGTGAGTTTTCCCTCTTTCGGTTCTGAAAATTATTTTTATTTTTTTAACATTTCAATTAGAAAATTAATTTTATTTTAAATAACTTACATTATTATAAATATATAATTTTAATAATTGATAAACTTAATGTAAATTTTTATGTATGTTAAATTATAAATAATATAAATATTGAATTAAAATGTTTACTATTTTGATAAAAAACAGTTAAGTATTTTTTAAAAATTGCTAGAGTTTTTCAAAGTTTCTACAATTACTTATTCTTTGAATTCTAAATTACATTTTATTTGGTAGGTTAAATTTTGTTGATTTTTTTTACTAAATTTAAATTTGATTAATATGATATATGAGTTTTAGCGCAAAAGATGAATTTATGGAGGAAAACGGATGAAATCGGTGTCGCGACCTTTTAACCCGAGTGTGGAGGGTATGGGGTGGCGACGTTAGGTTCACTGTCGTGACCTTTAGTAAATTTTCAGTAATAGGGGGCGATGGTTGGTTCACCGTCGTGACCTTTAGTGAGTCTTCCAGCTTTGCTAAGATGGTAGCGTGTGTGTTACTAGGTTTAAGGGGCAATGGTTGATCTACCGTCGTGACATAAAATTTAGGGCGGTTCTTGAGACAGTCGTGAACTTATTTATAAGGCGGTTTAATGATAGCAATCATAATATTTATTATTTTTAAGTTTAGGCTATTTTTTTAGAAAAATATGGTTTTTGTTTAGAAGAAAAATTGATCACAATTGCTTATAAAATAAAAAGTTAAGTAAAAAAACATATTAAGGACGGTTTGTGATAACTGTCGTGACAACCGTCGCAGTCCAGTCCCTAACAGTCGTGACAACCGTCGCAACCAAAGAATAAGGACGGTTTTGTGATAACTATTGCAAAAAATCTACGACAGTTGACCCTAATTGTCGTGACAACCGTCGCAATCCAAGAATAAGGACGGTTTTGTGATAACTGTCGCAACTCAAGTGTCGTAAATCTCCTTTTTTCTTGTAGTGGGGGCTCCTGTTCTGGACTGACCTAGCAGGTGTCATGCGCCCAATTAAGGCTCAATATAACTTAACTCTTGGCATAAGCCCAACAAGCGATTCAAGACCTTGTGACCGTTAAGAAATAGAGCCGTTAGAATATAGTCGTTGAGGGACTTCCCCCACACGCGCTCTAACGCCTTTCCCGCGATCAATTGTCCTTCCGAAACTTCTAGAAGCAGATAGAAATAGTCAAGAGCCACGCGCTCATAATCCACGGACAGTTCTAATCACTCATACTTTCATAACGCTTTAGTCTGTTTCACCCTAAAACTTACTTGAGCGTCGGGGTATCTTATAGGTACACCACATTCTCTCCTACAAACATCATTGCAGTCTCGTTGAAGGGCACAAGGGTCTATCCCGATCATCTCCGAACACAAACATAGTCTAAATTTTTTGTTTTGTAATTGAAAATGTTTTTTTTCCAACATTATTAATGTTTGTACGGTAATTTAAAATAAAAAGAGAAAAAGAAAAGAAAGAATCGAATTGTCTATACACGATTGGGTTAGACAACGCACTAGAGCATGAAGTTTCCATCTATCATTCATATCATAAAATGGTTGCCTCTTCACCATTTGGTTGGGGACAGCCTTTTGCTTCGTGTGTTTTTGGAGTTATAATTGTTGGCATGCCAATCATTATCATTAAAAGCCTAAAACAATCATAAACACCAAAGGCAAATGACAAAATATTTTTATGTACAATAATTAAAGTGTGGAAAGGTGTTATCCCCTCGTAAAGTTATTTGTGCTATAGGTAATGCATATAATATTTATTTTAAAAGTTATGTATTTAAATTTAAAAGTCATATCTAAAATAAAATAACAAATTTTTGAATTTCTATCATATTCCTAAGAGTGAAAAGACAAAGAGGTCCTCAAAATTGTAAACTTGTATTAAAGTTATCATTTTGTTTGTGAATTGAAAATTGTTCATCCAATTTTTTTTAATAAGCAAAAGATATAATATTGAAAAGCATTAGGGTGTTTAACCTAAAGTTACAAGAGAAAGTAAGAAAATACTACTTAAGGCCAAAGACAACAAGTTAAAATTTAGTCAAGATAATTTGGGTCTACATTTTTATATTTCGGTACTATGTTGTGTGACACATTAATATGTGACACCTTTTATATTTATTCCATATCATAATATCACACTAAATGTTAATTTAGTATAAAATATAGATTTTAAAAGTTAATTCGTTTATATCACTTTGTCTATGGTGAGTTACTTGAAAGTATATCATCAACTTTATATGTATTCTTCAACAAATTTAGGTTTGGTATGTGAAAAATGATATATATATATATATATATATATATATATATATATATATATATATATATATATATATATATATATATATATATATATATATATATATATATATATATATATATATATATATATATATAAATGGGACGAGGCATGTATAGTTGAGAATATGAATCTAAAATCTGTTTTGTTCTATGGAAAAAATGAGGGTAGATGGGACGAGGCATGTATAGTTGAGAATATGAATCTAAAATCTGTTTTGTTCTATGGAAAAAATGAGGGTAGAGTGGGACAAACATACGGACTTTGCACTCATAATTGCTAAAAAAATATATAATTTCTTTTTATAAGTGTTTGCTTGCAAAAGCTGAAGAAAAAACAAGATGAGATGAGATAGTCGTATTAAAAAGTACTAACTTAAAATTTTATCATATCCCGCAAATATGATGAAGAGAGAGCATTCCATGATTTACTCCCCCCAAATTTTAATATTTAAGTGGCCAATTATCTCACATTTATTGCAAAATATTATGAAGATAAAAAGTGAAATTCCATAAGGGAGACTAAGTTATGTAAAATTTGACAATTGGATCTTCAAGAACATGTTCCATAACTTTTGGTGCCACTAATCATGATTGACCACGCGAAAGTCGAACCTAAACAATAAGCACACACGAAAAATGACAACATATAAATAACAAAATTTTCCTCCGTTCCATATTATAAGCAAATTTCACATTTTTTAGATTCATTGAATAATTAATGCATATGATCTATAAACCAGATACATTAATTATTCAATGAATCTAAAAAGGTGAATTTGCTTATAATATGGAATAGAGGGAGTATAATCAAGTGTCACATATCCATAACAAAGGAAGCAATCACGCATTGCACAAAAATAATCTAATGAAACAATATTTTTAAAGATAGTAGCCAGTAAAAAATTAAATTATTTTAAACATTTAATCTTTTTTTATACATTGTGTTTAACAAAGCCAACATTTGCACATACTTATAAATGTGGATTATTATAACTTTATTGGGTTCAGCAAAAAACAGTCCAAAGGTAAAGAAGGTGGTTCTCCACCAAGATAAACATAGGTGTAACCTCCATTTGACTAGCCATTTTACGGTCATTTAGGAAGTCAACAGAAAAATTGAAGTGTTCGTCCTTACAACTTTTTACGTCAAAATTGTCATTACAAAAGGAAGGTATTGTCATATATTTTGGAGAAACCCCATAGAGTTTTACTTTTAAGGGCAATCCTTTGTGATTTACGCCATAATCATATTCCAGAATGACAGTCTATCAAAAGGTTGAATGCATTTTTTCCCTTGGGCGGGGTAGAAAGTTGTGTCAATCTCTTCTAGTTTGAGAGTCTTGATTGGCCAGGGAGAAAGAATAGTCGCCCCTTCTGAGGATATCTTCTTACTCTTGATCAAAATACTGTATATATGACTCTTAGAGTCATATGACCAATGTTTTCATTGTTGAGAATCAAGTGTGAGGAAAAAGTTTCACATTGATAAGAAAAGAGAGTATTGAATACTATATAAGTGAGAGAACTCACACACATATCACTGTTGGGGCTATTCGGGAGGTCAGCGAGGGAGCATTTCTATTTGGGACACACCTTTGTGAGAGACACACCGCATATCCACCTAAAACCTTAAGGTTGTAGGTGGATATATGGTGTGTCTAGATTTTAGGTGGATATATGGTGTGTCTCTCATAAAGGTGTGTCCCAAGTAGAAATGCTTTCTCGTTGACCCCTCTTCGAATCGCCCCAACAGTGGTATCATGAGCCTTCAATTTTAAGTGAAGGGACCGACTTACTTGTATCGAAACACTTCCCGCGTGTGTGGGTAGAAGGTGTTATGTTGAAGTGTCAACGATGATACACGTCTATGTGGAAGAGAAAGCTTCCACTTGAGGGGGAACATTGTGTATAGACTCACACTTGAGGGGGAGTGTTGAGAATCAAATGTGAGGAAGAAGTCCCACATTGATTAGAAAAGGGAAGATTGAATATTATATAAGTGAGAGAACTCACATACCTATCACCTTAAGGTTTTAGGTGGATACATGGTATGTCTCTCACAAAGGTGTGTCCCAAATAGAAATGCTCATTCGCTGACCCCCCGAATAGCCTTAACATTCATTGCTTGACTTTCTTATTTGCATGATGAGATTTCTATTCAACAATATTCATATGAGTAATCCTTCATGCAAAAAGAAAATTAATTAACAATAGAAAAAAGAAATAACATGATCTCAAAACGTCTAAATAAAACCAAACTTATGAAAGTACTCATTAATCTCTTCTCCCAATCATCATGACTGTCAAGTTCCACCATCTCACAGGAACTCATAATATGGAATGCTTCTAAGACATCAACATATTCCCTCTCTACGACTATCACATAATCATGATTGAAGCCATTTATTGCTACATAGTCGTTGGTCCATTACAGAGAGAAGCGATATTCACAATTTTTCTTGAATATTATCATGGAAGTGTTATCTCGTCTCCCCATACTCACAATGTCCTTCTAATTCTTGAAGTTATTCGAGTGAAGGGGTGAGAGAACCTTCCTCGTCAGGGCTCATAGGGTCACCCAACCTCTTTTGAATGATATGGGTGTTCGCAGACCGGTTTGGTTCGGTTTTGAGAAAATCCGATGCCTAAACCAATTAAAAATATATGGATTGGTTTGTATTTTATTTGTACACTTTTGCGATAAATCTGAAACCGAATCAAATCGAAAAACAACGGGTTGGTTTGGGTTGGTTTGTGTGATGAGATGTTAGAGACAACCATGTTAACTTGTTCTACTTCAAAACAGGGCTCCATGATTACGTTTGTCTCATCGCACGTACCAGAAAAGTTTATTCCCTTGTGATTGGAATCCACTTTTTTTCCTAGGATATGTATACAGTCTTATAGTCTTCAACCTCCCAAGCATTTTGATGTGATATACACCATCAATGGTCTTGATTTTCCTGGTAAAGAATAGGGAAATAAGGGTTATTATCACTACTAGAATTAGAGATACTTTCGTAACTTCCACACATCCTTATTTTGAAAAGTTTGTAGTTAAATATTCTCACTGGGTCGTCTAACGTTTTTCATCCAATACCTCTGCATCACTTTATACTCCCTACCAAGAGATGGCTCAATAACATTATGAATCTTGTCTAAATCCCTAATAATTGTCATCACTAGAAAAAGAAAATGGTGAAGGAAAAATGAAAATTTTAATACCCACACTTAGATGTTAAAGGACTGAAGATGGAGTTAATCTTGAAAAAAACTAAAAAGTTTGTACTTAGAAAATATAGAAAATATGGAGATAATATGAAGTTGAAAAGGGTTGGAATTCCACTATTATAAAACCAATTACCTAAGTTTCATAAGATATCATTGCACTAATATAGGTATGCGCGAACGGTTAGAGAGTGGAAGTATCTACGAATCAGTATTTACGCATGCATATAATCAATAACTCTCAAGAAAAAAGCTAGAATATCTAATTATTAAAGGTTGTATGTGCCTTCCCAAACAAAGCTTGATGAACTCGCCCCAAAAAGAGTTCGATGGACTCCTCCCAAGCAATACTTGTGGGATTCATGTAACGTCTGTATTTAATTAATTAATTTAATTAAATTTTATTGCGTATTTTCCCGATTATTGTTGTTAGTTGTTGTTTTGTCGTTTGTGTCGTTAAGTTGTTTAAGTTGGTATAAGTTGATGGTTAAGTCGTGTTTGGGTTGTTTAAGTTAATTAAGTCGGATAAATAAAAATAAGTATTAATGAAATAATATTAAGTTGGGCTTAATTGTAGTGTGAGAGTAGTAATGTTGGGGGTGCTATTTTAGGCCCATTATTAATTAGTTGATTAATGAGGTTTTAGTGATAATAAGTTGAAAAACCTAATTATAAGGTTAATCAGAATTTTGAGAGAGAACAAGTCTTAGAGGAAGATCAACAATAGGCTAGGTGTTGGATTTTCGTGGAAATTGTTGTTGCAAATTCGAGTTGCCTTTAATCCAAGGTAAGGGTGGGGTTCGAATTCTATAACCGAGATTAGATAATCCATATGTAGGTTGGGTTTTCGTATGATTTGTTGTTATGTTTGTATGAGTTGTTGTTGATTTTCGTGTAGATCTATCATATTTTGTTCTTGTTGTTTTGCTGTCATGAGATTGTACATGATGTTATATTTGTTATTGTGTTGTTGGATTGGTTGTTGTAGAAAATCGTGTAGAGGAGATTTAGGACTCGTAAATATGTCGTAGAATTGTTAGATGAAGAGACATAAAAGAATTAAAGTCTAAAATCAATGTAGAAACCCAATTATGCTTGAATGGAGTGATGAAGTTGTGTAAATCGTAGCAGAAGTGGGATTGGTGTGTATTATGGTGAATCACGTAACAGATCTAGTAATACGCGTAGCAAAGCTAGGCATTATGCGTAACACATGCATGTTACGCAAGCATTACGCGTAATGGAAGAGGATTTGGATGGCCCTTCTGGCCATTGAGTAGCATACGCGTAGGAAGTTGCAGGCATTATGCGTAAAGGCAAGCATTACGCGTAAGGTGTGGCGTAGAAGCAGAGTGATACGCGTATGGATAGGTCTATAAGCGTATGGACAGAGTTGTGTGCAAAAAGTGCAGTTTTTGGCGATTCGTCCTATTTTCGAATCCGAGTTGAGCTGAGTGGATCCTAGACCTTAAGTAGAGATAAAATAAGTTGACTATAGTAGATTTAAAGGTTAAAAGTGATTAATTTAGAACTTTACTTAATTAAGCTGTAATTAGTCGTTTTCCGTGTTGTGGTTGTATTAAGTGGATATATGTTGTGTTGTCTTGATCTTGGAGAATTATTAAGTTGCAGGTCTATTGACCAACGTTGATACACGTTGTTGAGTTATTAAGTTGATGTTATGTTGTTGTTATTGTATGTCATTCATAATTCGCATACATTTGCATATTTTCAAGTTGGAGTGAATGCTCAAATCAAGTTGGTATGGATTGGAAAATAAGTTGTTGATGCCTCGATAAACTGGCAATGTTTCAAGTTGGGAATTTACTCCAAATGGTACCACATGAATATACATAAGTTGAGTCGCATTTAAGTCACATTTTATATGTTGTTAAGTGTTGTTGGTTGAAGTTGCATGTTGATGTTGCTTGTTGCGTAAAGTAGTGTGATTGTATGATTTCTCGCTTACGTATTGATTATCATAATGTTGAATGTTGCCCTCTGTTGGTAACATGCAGGTAACCAAGAGTCGAGTACCTAGTAGCTTCGAGTTGATGTTTGTCACTCTCATAGGTAGCACCTCGGGGGGATGAACGCATGTCTTGCTTTACGTTGAGTTCCTATTAAGTTGATGAACTTGTTTCAGTTGCTTTAGTTTGAAAAATCATGTTGAAGTAGTTTAAAGTTGCAATTAACTGATGTTATTTTAACATTGTAACATGTTGAATCCGCTGCGTTGTTTTCGAAGTATTTTATTAATGAAGTTTATGTTATTTGGTTTTAAGTTAAAAATGTGATATCCCATGTTTGTTGATGAATTTTTAAAACTCTGATTTAATATTAAAGTCGGGTAGAAATGATGTGTTACAATTCATCCCAAGCAGTGCTTGAGGAACTTGTTACCATAAGCTTCAAATAAATCAATGTGCATTTAAATTAATCACTTCACCTTCTTGGTTTCGTGTTTGAGTGACTGTGGAATGAGATAACTTTATTGATCCTGAAAAGACGCAGTCCAAAGGCATCAAAAGAACGGACAAACATTTTCTAAGAACACCCGACTAAAACTTGAATTGCTCGACTCGAACCCGTGATTATCACTTGACCCATCTCACCCTTACGTGGCATAGGTGTTCACGAGAAATGTAAGTTTGACCCTATAAGAAAGGAAGAAAACCGTCCTTCCAATCTAGGAGAAAGAACCAATTGTCCTCTATATTTTTAGATACCGTTGGAAAAGTATGAGAAAATTGTTTCCTTCCTATTACCTGATTCAAGAAGGCAACTATTAATACTCAACCCCAAAGACTTGGAGATAGATTCACTAATCTAGCATAATTAGAACATAAACATCCGTAAATATGGGCATTATCCTGATTGTATTTCACAATTACAATAACATAGTATTTTGATAAGTAAAGAAATCCTATAAGAGCTAGAGTTTCCAATTGATATGATAACTTTATTTTCAACGAAACAATCCCATATTTTAACTAATGCCGGCACTTGTTAACAACATAACCTTGAGTAATCGGTGTAATGAAAATGAAGATAGTATTGATCAATTTTGACCCCTAACTAAGTAGTCGTAGGTTTGTGTTCGGTTACTCTTGAGGTTACAGTGGGGACAAAGAAAAAAACAACACAACTACCAAGTTGACTCCTTTTAATAACTAGTACTATATCCAATCATGCTCACAACCCCAACAAACAACAATGCCTTTTCATCTTCTTCTCTCTCCAATACAATCTGTCACCTTTTTAGCCATTTTCCCTTTTTAGCTATATTTCATTCCCGTCATCCTCGTTGTAATTCAACTTTTTTCATTCCTTTTGGTCAATGGAGGAGGTTGTTTGAGTTTCAACAATCTTCTCCTTCAAACCACAATATTCAACCTTTTTATACCATCTTCTCATGTTTTTTTTCTCCTTTTTTTTCTTCTCATCATTTCATTAGGAATTACAATATTTTTAAACATGATTATAATTTCACTTTTTATGACCAATATTTTTATTTGATGTTTCATCTCAGGCACTTTGAATTGGGAATTATTACAGATTCTTCTTTAAGGTACAAAGATTTTCTCTTCAATTTCAAAATATCTTTTCATAAATGTACTAATCATTGCTTTTTTCAACGGTTTCATAGGTTTAAGGTTTGTGGAAAATGTCTCAAGAATGATCTGAGGGTGTTCTTTGTCTTTGACAGTTACAACTAATTCCTTTGTTGGTCAATTCAATGATTGAATGAATGATTCTATATATAAGAATTTCGGATTGATTAAGGTTTCAACTTTGAAGATTCCATGTCAAGGAATTTTGTCAAAAAGTGAAGTTGGGGATTTTTTTTCTTCCTGATTATAGTTAATTATTGTGTTGATTAATTGATTTTTGAGAGATATGAAATTTCTAAGTTTGGTTGGAAATTCTTTTGGATGTTCTGCATCTGGGGAAAGACTAGTTTCTGCAGCAAGAGATGGTGATGTTCAAGAGGCTAAGGCCTTGCTGGAATATAACCCTCGTCTTGCAAGATATTCGACATTCGGAGTTCGGAATTCTCCGTTGCATTACTCGGCTGCTCATGGCCACCATGAGGTTTAATTCAAAATTCAATGCATCTCATTTACTTGTTTCATGTTTTTCGTGGTTCGTCTCAACATATCTTGTGTTTTTCGTTGATCTAGATAGTGCATCTCTTGCTTGAATCTGGCGTTGATATAAACCTCAGGAATTATCGCGGTCAGGTAATAATACGATATTATTTTGTTGTCAAATTATTGCTATTGCTTCGTAGCATAATGGAATTTGGACAAACCGGTATTGCTTCACGATACACAATTAGTACTAATTTCGGCTATAACGGTATTATGATGCTGTAGCATAGCAGAATTTGAACAAAACCGATATTATGTATGATCTGCAGAAGAAAACATTTGATTTAACGCATACTTTTTTAACTGTCTAAAACTTTTTGTTTGCTTCCTTTACGATTTATTTATTATACGGTTAACAGACTGCATTGATGCAAGCTTGCCAACATGGTCACTGGGAGGTGGTTCAGACTCTGATCCTTTTTAAAGCGAATGTATGATAGTTACTCCAAACCGGTTTTGTACTATTTTTTAACAATCGGTGAAATGAATTGTAAATGATTGGTTGTTAATTTGGATTGCAGATTCATAAAACAGATTACCTTAATGGAGGTACTGCCCTCCATTTGGCTGCTTTGAATGGCCATACTCGGTGCATTCGGATCCTTCTCGCAGACTATATACCAAGCATCCCTAACTTTTGGGATGTATTACAGACGGGCGATTACAAATCAATCGAAGAATTTGATCAAAGGTACTCATTCACACTCAGAAATCCTAATGTAAAATTGTAATCATCGATTAAAAATTCCATCCGTAAGTTAATTTTGTCTTTGAACGGTTGCGTACGAAGTGGTATTTGCGAGGTGATTAACAAAACTTCTGATGGAGGCATCACGGCTCTGCATATGGCGGCATTGAACGGGCACGTTGAAAGTGTGCAACTGCTCTTGGAATTGGGAGCTTCCGTGTCTGAGGTTACCGTAGAGGATGGAACTACTATCGATTTAATCGGTAATTATTTATTATCTCATAGTTCATGTGATGAACTGATGTCAAATGTTTGCTTTGGAAAGTCATATTCCTACTATCTGTCGATTGTTTCCATATCCGTGCGCGCTTCTTACAGGTTCTGGGAGTACTCCACTTCATTATGCTGCATGTGGTGGAAATGCACAATGTTGTCAAGTATGTTTTGATTTTCTTTTCGAAGAAAATTATAATGTTGCTCTTAACATTGAAGTTCTATTGACTTTTTCCTGTGTATTTTTTGTTTGGTTCGCAGCTATTGATTGCCAAGGGTGCCAGTCTCACTGCCGAGAATGCAAATGGGTATGTATCGATAAATATTTGTTAAGTTTCATGTGTAGGATTCTGAACCTTTGCTATAAATATTAGACGTAATCATCGATATATTGGAACTATGAGCGAGTTTATCAGTGTAGGATTGTGTACGGTGGTTTTGTTGTACTTACATGAATCAAACATAGATTAATATTGTCTCGCGCGCTATGTATCTTAGACGGATTTCAAATTCTTTGATTTACACTCTTGATTTTTGTTTTGAAGATGGACTCCCTTAATGGTCGCTCGTTCGTGGCATAGAAGCTGGCTTGAGGAGACCTTAAAATCGCCTCCAGCCGAAAATTTACAAGTTCTTCCTTCGCCGTACATATCTCTTCCATTTATGAGCATCGTGAAAATTGCTAGGTATGTGTTTTTCAGAACCATCCTCTTACAATTTTAATATTTGCAAGGACTTGTGTGGACCTAGGTTTTAAAACACGGTGGCGACAAAACGGTATCGGCAGATATCGATACCGATACCGTTATTCACCGTTTTTATGTTAAAGAATAAATTATGATTTATTCACACCGTGACGACCACAATCAGTATCGTAATACCCGTACTCAAAAGCCTATATGCATTCCAAAGGTTACTAACATTACTCATTCCCTCTTCTTGCTTCTATTGGTATCATTCCTAACAGAGAATGTGGATGGAGGACAAGCGACATAGCACCGATATGCTTAGATCCATGTGCAGTTTGTTTGGAAAGAAAATGTATGGTCGCTGTAGAAGGTATAACACACTCAATGCTGATATATATAGATGCTTTTATATGAAAATTGATTTGGCTTTTTTTTATGCTTAAACTTTTGCTATGCTACAATTGCAATGTTAAGAAACTTGGTATCATATTACCAGAAAATACATTCAGAGTTTGATATTCTCAAAAATCAAAATGTTCTATTTACAATATATAGTCTTTTCGTTTTGAATTCACCAAAAAAGTCTTTTCATGTTTTCTACAAATGGTATGGTATGAATCTGTGAAATATTAAGAGCAAATAAGTAAAAAGTAAAGGTGACAGCACATGTTCACACACCAAAAACAAAGGGAAAAAACATAACCATGGTTCTCTTTTGGTATTGACAACTTTAGAATCAAATGTAAAGTAATAGAGCCATAGAGAAATGGATTTTGCAAGTGTTTCCATAAGGAGTTATTGCACTTGCACAGTCATATCACTTTCTCACCAGGTTTTTCTTTTCCATGAATGTGTTTGGTGTCAAATACATGTGATCCTTTTCTCTTCCATTTATTGCATTTCATGTTTTGATAGCACCTTTCTCTTCAACTAATATTGGTTTATAAATTTTACACCATTGCTTTTGTCGTATAATTTGTATTTTATGTGTCTGACACGTGTTCTCTAAATGTCTTACGGGTATCACACATTATTTCAACATGTGTCTTACGGGTGTCATACAAATATAAAACACTGACACCGTAATATGCCTACTCCTATAATACGTGTAATGCTTCCTAGGCCTATTATCAAAATTACTTGTATCTTGAAATTATAAAGTCAAAATCTAATGGTGAGAGTTCATGGATCAATTATTGTTATTTTGGTTAACAATAATTGACTCAAACAAGTATTTATGTTGTGTAGTGCATAAACTTTGTGTGTACGATAATGCAGGTTGTGATCATGAATTCTGCACACAATGTGCCTTGTACCTTTGCTCAACAACCTCAGCTTCAACAAGCAGACATGGTCCCCCAGGTTCAATTGCCTGTCCTCTCTGTCGCCACGGCATAGTCTCATTCGTCAAGCTTCCACACACAAGACCCTTACCTAAAGAAATCCAAAGGACAACAACAAACTTGTCCTTAACATTTTGCACTTGTTCAAGTGAAGTTCTTGGCGATTCCACTGACTTGACAACACCATTTTGCAAACCAACAACTTCACGTGCCTCTAAAACTTCTTCCATTTCAAGATCTTTTCGGTCCTCCAGCTGTCAGAGATTCTCTTCCTTCAGAATCAACTCTAGTCTTTGTTTGGGAGCTTCTGATGTTTCTCCTTCTTTGGTTCCTTGTACAAGTGTTGGAAGAAATCTGAGGAACCATTTAACAAGATGTGCTGGTGCTGGTTCTGCTTCTGCTTTTGGAAGATCTTCTTCTCATAATGAGAGAAGAAAAGCTTCTTGGTTTTGTTCTTTCAATTCTTTCAATCAATCTGTTTCTACGGCCACTGGATGCTGATTACATCATTTTTTCATTTTCATGCTTTTTTTATTCTATCATCACATTCACACCAATGTAGTAAAATCAGTATCATAACTTATAAATTCTATTATATTCATATTTCAAAAACAAAAAAAAAAAAGTCATATAGCTTGTAAATAAACACCACTTTGTTGGAACATTCTTTTATTTTACCTACAAATTTATACTATTTTTGTCTGAGTAAAAGTTACTATTTTTGTTTGTTCATTACAATATACTATTATTCTAGCATAAATTCAAGATAGTAGAGGAAATTCATGGAAGACTTAAATATATATTAACTTCATCATTCAAGTTTGTGTTAAACTATTACAAGATGAAAGCTCAGGAGGAATAGCTAAAAATACACAATATGGGAGTGGTTGACAAGATGAGAGGAGAAATTCTACGTAAACAAGTGAAATTAAAAGAAACTACCGAACAATGAAAAAGAAAAAAGCCTTGCAAGGTCAAGAAAAAAATCAAAAAACTACAACTAATAAAAAAAAACTAGAATAAAGCTCAGTGAGGATATCGCCGTGAGAACACTAGCTACATTTGCAAGAATGAAAAGCAATGAATCTTATTACACAAAACTCAGGCAGAAGATGAAGATGGTTGGTGGCATTTGAGAGAGATTCTTGTTGAGCAGTTCCAAGTAAGAGCATGTTGACAAGTATGAAGAAAGTGTAAGTTATAGAGAAAGTGTTATGATGATGGTATATTATATAGGCAAGTGAAGTTGCATGAATTAAAAAAAAAATTAAAAAAATGTTACTGCAGTAAAAACAAAAAAGTGTGTGTGTTATGGTTAGGGTCAGGGAGAAGTCATGTTTGATTGAAAATGAGTGAAGAAAGGATAAAGTACAGAAGCAGTATGTAGTAGTGACAAGTAATGTGACATAACAATTTGATCTGTGTTTCTGTGTGTTGTGTCCTTGTAGTGATCTTTTAACTCCTTAGTCACGTAAATACAAAAGCATGCATGGGGAGTAGGACTCGAATTTCCATGACAGTATGGGACCTGTCTCTCTGCAATGCAATCAATTCAAAAGTTCTACTATCTCTAACATTTTCTCAACTCTTTAATCTTCATGTTTTCCTTTCTAGCTAGCATGGGAAAAATGTCTCATTTGAGTGAGGTCTACTTACAGATGAAAATAAACTAACCCATGGAAAATCTAAGTCTAATCTTATAAAAAATATTCAAGATTTAGATCTCATTCATGGTTTAAGGTTATTTAGAGCATATGCAATTGTTATATTTAGATTGATACATTTAGATCTCATTCATCGTTTAAGGTTATTTAGAGCATATGCAATTGTTATATTTGGATTGATGAAATAGAACGGAGCAAAGCAGAATGAAATATGATGGAATGAAGTAGAGTGGAGGAAATAGAAAGTACGATTTAAAATGAAACATAATTTATTTTTTTTCGAACCGTGGTTCAATCTATCAAATTCAGCGTCAATCACCAATAAACCAACTAACGATTAATAAACATAATATTATTTTATTGTATTCAACTTCATTTCGTCGCATTCCATCGATTCAAACATAATTTAATTATTCTTTAATCTTTAAGATCATTTGTTTATTATTTGTAACTATTGGTGTGAGATGATGTGTCAATATTGCTCATTTAAATTTAAGGGAACTAGCTTGTTGAAATAATTTTAAAAGTGAAAAAGTTAATATAAAGTGTTTTTTAAGATTTTTGCTTACAAATTAAGAAATAATAATAATATTGTCATATGATCCACAATGATGCAATTTGTTTTTGGATTCTTGGTAGAATTTATTAAGTGGCATCATCCTAAGCAACTCATTTAATTTTAACTCCAATAATATAATTCATATTAGGTCCTACAACTTTATCTTTAATATTAATTATTCATATTAAATTTTATTTAAATTTAAATATTTATTTAAATTATTTAAATTAATATTAATATTAATATTAATTAATTAATTAAGAGGTGGTCAAAATATATAAATAAATTAAAATTATGAGATGACTGTAATATTATTTAAAAATAAAAAGAAGAAATTTTAAATAGAAATTAAAAATAAAAAGATGAAATTGTAATTGAGAAATTTAAAATATTTTGTAATTAAATATAATAGTAAAAAGTGAATTAAATGTAATATTATTTAATAGTATAATTAATAAATAAAATAATTTTTAAATAAATAAAATATGACGTGTTTATTTGATAGCAACTCATTATCATTTATTTATACTTGTGTTAGTGAAAAACTACTGTTCAAAATGTTGGGGGAGATTTCACTTGAGAATATTGATACGTATTGTAGGATTAGACACCTTTGTGAGAGACACATCATTTATCTACCTAAAATTTTAAAGTGATAAGTGAATGAGTTCTTGCACTTATAAATGCTCAAGTCACGACATTGGATATTATTCCAATATTCCCCTCAAGTGTGAGTCCATAATGCTCTCCGTTGACACCTCTTTCAATGACCTTTCAAGGGCATTTCGACTCAAATGCTCATGATATCATTTGTTGGAGAAGATTTCACTTGGGAACATTGATACATAGTGTAGGATTAGACAACTTTGTGAGAGACACACCACTTGTCCACCTAAAACCTTAAGGTGATAAGTGAGTGGATTCTCCCAGTTATAAATATTCAAGTCACCACATTCATATCCAATGTGAGACTATTTCCCCACTTACTCACATTTGTCATATTATTCCAATAGAAGATACTCTTAGAGTGTGTTTGATTTGCTAAAATATATGAGACAAAAATCAGGATTAGAGACTGGACAAAAACTCTAATTTTTATCCCTCACTAAACCATGAGACAACTTTTTGTTCATGGCACAAGTTATTTAAAATAGAGAAATACTCTTTTATTTTCTATTAAAAATATTTATTCTCTCTTCCATTCTCATATATTAATATTTACAATGTGAATATACTATTTTGTCCCTAGTACAATTTATTAAAAGACGAAAATATCCTTTTTTCTATTGACCAAAGTAATTTAAAATACAAAAATACCCTTTTATTTTCTATTAAAAATATTCTCTTCAATTCTCCTTTGTTAATATTTATAATATGAAAACTATTTTGTCCTTAAAAGACAAAAATGTGTGTGTGCGTGTGTGTGTGTGTGGGGGGGGGGGGGGGTACATGTGTGTGTGTGTGCGTGCGCGTGTGTGTGTTAGAACAAGATTTGTTAATGATATATTTTCCTTGAGTTTTGATAATAACAAAGTATTGAAAGTACAATGGTATATTTGATGTGTGTTATATGTGTGCAGATTCTAGTACTTGTAAATATTTATATTCAGAATCTATTATACAATGATGTACTTGGGAGTTGTTGAATTGCTAGCTTCTAGTGGTGCAAAATCTGAAGAACACTTGTTGAGTGATGTCTGACATAGACTTTGAAGTTGAAATCTCGAGGACTAGAAGAAGCAACATAATTGTCTCTACACTTAGTGAATGTAAATTGGCTTTTGGTACTGTAACACCCAAAATACCCCACAGATTTATATTAAAAATCAGAGTAATTAAAATACACCAACAATTTTGAGTGTCACAATTCAATAAACGGTCTCAAATGATACGTGTTAAAAAAATAGTTTGACTTGCAGCGGAAAAATTCTAAATTTCAACACAAAGTAATGTTTTAAAAACAATTTGTCTTTCTAAAATAAATAAACAAAGAAACACTCATTGTCCCGACACCCAAAGCACGTATCAGAGCTGAATCCTCTAAATGTGAAGTACACCGACTTCACTTACCTCCACTCTACTTATCCTGATCACCTATATGTTACCAACATAAGGGTAACATGTAAACATAAGAGGTGAGATACTTACACCAACAAAAGAGAAAAATAATAAGAATAAAGGTAAGTATCATTAAATAGATCACCGCTTCTCAACAATCACAATCAAACAAACACGTCATAACACATATTGACACTATGCACACCAACAACAAATCATGCAATGAGACTCTACCGACTCTATGCATGCGGTACCATAACTCGATCTCTATTTCAAGATTTTGTTCCCGTAGGAACTCTGGACACCTCTTTCGTGGTCTAGTATGATTCATATTTCATGATCACACCCTCGACCCCTATTTCATGATCACGTACGATCCCTATTTCATGACCTCACCAACATCACAATGATCCCCTATGGGATACAAATGGACATACCCTACCTTGGTATACCATTCCCAACCATGTGCATGTCATGCAACATAAACGACAATCATGCATGTCTACAATAACTACTTCATGCAATTACCATCAACATCTAACATACAACAACTTACCACAACAACGAACATCATCAACATTATGCATATTCGTATACAACAATATATATCAACCTCAACAAGAATACATACAATAACACAACATGCTTCAACATGTTACATCAACATATATCAACAACAATGTCATGTAATCACAGCAACAACTATAACACATAACAACAACAACAACTAATAAACATATCAATTCATGTTCATTTCAAGTTATGCTAATTATCCTTCTAATTAAGCTTATAATCCGTCTATACCTACTTCTAACAACACTACTTCAGTCCCCATCCATTACCGCATTAATTAAATAACTTTTGAGAATTTTTCAGAATTAAAACATGTCATTTTTCATTCCAGGTCTCGCTAAGCGAGCAACTCTCTGTATTTCACTCTCCAAAAATCCAACTTGCTCGCTAAGCGAGCTCTACGATTCTCATGGTTTTCTTCTACGTTTAACCCAAAATCCTGCTACGAAAATACTTAACAAAAACCAGTTTTTAGCCAAACAATCACAAAATTATCATCACAACACCTCTAATTCACATAATTGTCATACAAATATACCCCCTCTAACAACCTAACACAATTGTTCATCCAAAATTACCCAACTCAATTCTCTAATCACAACACTATACATAATTACTATTATTAAACCCTTAAGAGATGAAGAAATTCAACCCTTACCTTAGTTTTGATGAGAAATTCTTCATTCTCTACGAGTTCTTCCTCAAGTCCCGTACCTTTCTCCTTCCTTCTTCTCTCTTGTCACGATCTCCTTTCGTTCACAAAACACGGTTGACTTCTTCTTTTTTCCTAATTTCAAACTCATCCCTTAGACCTCTTTTATGATTTTCCTCATTTTCCCTTACTATCTTCACCAATTCACCATTCTACCCCTTTGTCTTAATATTCCAATTTTATAATTATTTCAATATGATATAATTTATCTAAACTCATATCATATTAAATAATATTTTTCTTTCTTCCACACACCAAAATACAACAATCCAATTTAAATAATTAAATAAAAATCGGGGCGTTACAAGTACCATTCAGAGTTGGCGATAAAGTTGAAGTTATCTGTACTGCAGAAAGCAAGTTGTAATGTCAAATCAGTTTGTCAGCTAGAGTCTATGTTCACAAGGCTTAAGAAGAGTTGACATGTTTTACGGATAACCACTCTCAACGAATCTATAGTACAAGATATATATGAAGACGCAATGGTTAAACTAGTTATACATTGGATCAAGATATTTTTTGTATCTATCTTCAATGTCTCTTGTATTATGGAGAGAACAAATACTTTTTAATTAAGTTATCTCTTCCACCGGCTAATCTTCTTAAATTTACTATATAAGTAGTTGAAGGTTCAACCTGAATCTTTAGCAAGGAATAAAGAGGAGAATAAATTCCAAAGAGGATAGAGGTGTTCAACGCATCTATCTAATTGTAGAAATAATAAGATCAACAATGAACAACACTACTGAATATGCAAAATCTTTTGTTATATGTTGTAAATTGTAAATAGCCTTAAGTTTTACTAAACATTGAATATTCTGGGAATCTTAAGTGCTTAAGGTCTTTCTTAAAGCGACTACCATGTACATGTGTTTCAGAATCAAGTACACATTGTTCTCTATTTTGTTGAACATGTTGTTCAGTAGTTTAGATCAAAGTCTCTTTCTATGTGCTTGAGCATAAAAGTCTTCAGTTGAAAGCTTGAGACAAGTAAGTCTTTTCTTATGTTCTTGAGCATTTAAAGTATTGATCTATTTTTATTAAATAGGAATTTCTTGGATTGTGAATTTGAGCAGTTAAAGTCTAAGACAAAAGGTCTGAGCAGAGAAGTCTTAGACGATGGTCTGAGCAGGAAAGTTTTGAACTAGGTGGGATTGAGCAATGAAAGTCTTAGGTTGAGTGTCTAAGAAATAAAGTCTTGAACTAGGTGGATTTAATCAAGGAAAAGTCTTAGGCAGAGTGTCTAAGAGGAGAATTCTTGATCAGGTGCTGATTGAGTAGGAAAGCCTTAGATTGTAGGTATGAGTAAGAAAATTCTTATACGAGTGGGTATAAGAATATGTGATCTGTTTGATTACAGCGAAAAATCTCTTGCAAGGCAAGGGGACTGGAATACTCTCAATTGGACAGGAACCATGATAAATTTGTTGTGTTCATTATTTTGTTTACTCCATTTCTGATATATTGTTATGTTGCACTTGTGATCAGGTTCTGAACTAATGTTTAGAATCTGAACATTGTTCAAAAGCATAAATGTTTTTGGCGAACGCAATTCAACCCCCCTCTTGTGTATTTTTCTCACTTTATATATCAACAGGTATGTGGTTTTATTCGAGAATATGTAGAAGATAATGTTTATAATCATATTGGTAATGATACACATGCAAAAACTTTGTGGGAAAAGATAAAGTCTGTGTATGCTTCTAAATCAGGGAATAATAAATTATTATTGTTGAATAACTTCATAAGTTTGAAGTATAAGGAGAGGACTTCTATTTCAGATCACATGAGTAAATATCAAACGCTCCTTGATCAAATGTCAGGAATGAGTATCAAATTTGATGATGAACTTTTGGGAGTATTTCTATTGCTCTACCGGATTCTTATGAGACATTTTGAGTTTCTATCACAAGTTTTTCTCATAGAGGTGTTGTTTATTTGGAAACGACTAAGGGTGATATTCTTAATGAAGAGACAAGAAGGAAGGCACAGAGTTATTCATCTAAACCTGAGGTACTTGTAACTGAAAATAGGGGAAAAAGTCATAAAAAGAAACCAAAGGGTGGCAGAGCGAATGGTAAAAGCAAGTCCAAGTTGTGTTACAAAAATCTATAGTGTCATTATTGTCACAAAACATGACACGTACACAAGTATTACTATCAGTAGAAACGAGATAACAAAGGCAAAAATGTAAGTCTAAACAAAGAGACCATGATGATGATCATGTTACTACTGCTAATAGTGATGATCTTGTTTATTTATGTGATCATGAGTCTGTTAATCTTGTATCAGACGATAGCATGTGGATAGTTGACAATGGTGCCACATTGCCTATTACACTTAGGAAGGATTTCTTCACATCTTATACTTTTGTTGATTTTGAAGTGTTGAAGATGGGTAATGATGTTGTATCTAAGGTAATTGGTGTTTATGATGTTTGCTTTAAAATCAACATGGGAATGCAATTGTTGTTTAGAGGTGTCAAATATGCTCTAGATGTTTGCTTTAATTTGATCTCTGTGCATATGCTAGATTATTGTGGTTATGATAATCACTTTGGTTATGGAAAGTGGAAACTCAACAAAGGTAACTTGGTTGTGGCTAGAGTGGGAAAGCGTTCTTAACTATATTGGACAAAAGCTTTGGTTGCTACGGACAATGTGAATGTTATCGACATAGAAGCGTCTTTGTGGCACTGGAGACTTAGTCATATTAGTTAAAAGGGGTTGAATGTTTTGGCCAAAAAGGTTGTTATTACTAGATTAAAGAATGTATATTTGGAGAAGTGTTCTCATTGTTTGACTAGTAAACAGACTAGAGTATCTTTCAAGAGACATCCTCCCTCAAGGAAGTCAAAGTTGCTTCATTCGATACATTCTCATATTTATGATCCATTAAAGGTAAAATCCTTTAGTGGTGCACTTTATTTTGTTACCTTTATTGATGATTGCTCTAGGAAACTATGGGTTTATTATTTGAAAACAAAATACCAAATGTTGTAAAAGTTCATATAATTTCATGCTTTGGTTGAGAGGTAGACATGTGAGAAGCTGAAATGTGTTCATTCAGGCAATGATGGAGAGTATTGTGGACCATTTGATTCCTATTGCAAGAAACATGGTATTGCACATGAAAAGACTCATTCTAAAACTCCTTAATTGAATGGTTTAGAAGAGAGGATGAATCAAACTCTAATTGAGAGAGTAAGATGTATGCCCTCTGAAGCTAAGTTACCTAATCATTATTGGGACGAGGCACTTTACACTATTGTGTACAAAGTGTGAGTTGGAAGTCCCACATTTATGAGAAAAATGGAGGTTGAGCACTTTATAAGTGAGAGTACCCATACATCTATCACCTTAAAGTTTTGGGTGAATATGTGGTGTCTTTGTCACTTGTGTGTTGCTCTTGACCCAATGTGGATGATCCTCGTGATGACCCAATTGATCGCGATTTTCTGAGTCTAACGGTTACTAACTGCAAGTGCATAGTCTATCGTGTAGTAATAAAATATATCGATCCCACAGAGACCAATGTCAACCTACTGTACTCTATCGTTACTTTGTAAAGCTAAGGCGAAATGTATTTGGTTAAGAAGAAAACTAAAACTAGAACTTAGAATAAAACTAATAAAATAAGATAATAAAGAGAGACCGAAATATGGATTTCGCATTCCTAAAGTGTGGAATCAAGATTCGCAACCTCAACTTATGTTTTTATGAAGACAAACCACATTGCAAGAAGGCAAAGATGTTAGATCAATTTCAAAGCAACATGAGCAAAAGAAACAAATGACAACTTGATATGAAGATCATGAGCATTTGAAGGTATAATGGAACTTTCTATCAAATATATAAGTTCTAGTTGCTCATTTTGAAAAACTCATTTTGCATCACATGATCATACTTTCTCTCATCTTGAAAATCAAATGTTTACAAGTTTTTATGAGTGCAATCGATTGTACCATTGACAACAATCGATTGCATGCTGGAAAAATGTTTAAGATTCGCTTCTGACTCTGAGTGCAATTGATTGCACACTAACAACAATCGATTGATCCTATGTAAAATTCAAAAATTTTAAATGTTTTGTGTGTGTGCAATCGATTGCAAACTTACTGCAATCGATTGCTCACTGAACAAATCTGAAAAATCATTTTGAAATTCTTGTCATAACTTTTCTCCAATGAACCATAGCAATTGTTCATGATTTTTATGGAGAAATTCTTGTCTTTTCATAGGGGTACTTAAGATCTATATATTATTTAACTTTCATATTTTATAATAACCTTTTCATGATTAAATTTTCACATCAATTCAAATAATTTTCTAAGTGTTCATTCTTTTTAAAAAATGTTGAAACGTTGTGCATAACTTTAAAATCATTCATAAAAGTTTCATAATAATTTTTGAGCACTTAAGTTTCATATATTATTGAATTGTACATTGAAAGAAAATATCATTTAGATCTATTTCAAAAATCCTTACAAAACTTTCTTAATCCACATCTTAATCATTTCATATTTCACAAAGAATTTTCTACATACTTTCATAATTTTTTGAACAGAAAATTCTAGGCAACAAGTCTTGAATATTGATTTACCATTGAAAGAGAAGATCAATTGAAGATTAATAACAATCAAACACATTGTAAAATTACCAATTATATTCTGTTATTACCTTGCTTTCAGGATTGTCGAAAGTAAGTGTCTGTATTGAAGATGATTGTTCTTCTTGCACTTTAGTTTACCTATAGGTTAGATAGTAAGCATCACCGATTGTGTGAATAAGTTGTACGATCAATCTAACTATAGTGAAATCTCTTTCGATTGAAAGGGGACTGGATGTACCTTCAAATTATGGAGGGAACCAGAATAATCTCTTGTGTCTTTTACTTTCAGAACTTTACTTTTTCAATCACTTAAGATCATACAAGAAAGTAAAATCAACAATCAGCAAAAATACTCGAAGAATTTTTTAACACCTAATTCACCCCTCTTAGGCGTATCTCTGAGTTTCAAGGATTGTGTAGGATTTGGTTACTAATTACGATTATACTTAGTTCCGTAGAATAAACTGACTTAAAGACTCGTCTCATGCTCCCGCGATATTAACTAAAGTCATGTTCCCTAATCCCAAGAATTTGCTCTCGCTCGAATGGTAACTAGGAAATATGTTTTGAAATCCAATAATATCCTAAACTTATCTAAAGCACTCTCGTTGTATTTAGATTTGTTGCTTAATTCCCATTATCCGGTTCGATCCCCTCGCTCTCGCAGTGTCGGTTCTAACCTTAATTAATTTCTCACTCTCGTGACAAAATTGTGTTAAATAACTTCTCACTCCCGTGACAAAGCTACTTAAATTAAACTTGAAAATTAAAACCAAAATTGAATACGATAGTAATTCCGTGCCTATTATTTTCTAACGAGTCCTGTCAGCAACGACGGTTCTCATACGCCGGACTCAAGACTATTTAGCTAGACATGGATAGGAAAATAAACATGCAGATACGATAAATAACTAAAATCAAAAATATACTTCGGAAATTAAATAAGAAGACGATAAAATAAATAATAGTAAATAAAACCTGGAATTAATAGATGCTTCGAATCATACATGAAATCTTGAATTCTTGAATCAGTTGCGGAAAAATAAAATGGCGGAATATATATCCTAAAACTAATGGTGTGGTAGTTCATCGATATGAGAAACTACCACTTTTACATGGTAGAATAAAACTGCTAAAAACTAAGAATAATAATCAAAAGAAGGTCCCTTGTCCGAGTTCACTCGGTTCCTATTTATAAGCCTTGAGTACGATTATTGTTGGAGAAATTTTAGGAAATAATTTTGTTGGGCTTGAGAAATATTTGGTTGACTTGACTTAGTTAGTTTTGAAGACTGGGATGAGGGAGAGAAAAAAGGAATGCAACAACTCTTTTGTTTGATTGAGGCGCATTTTATTTTTCTTTCTTTCTATTTTTTACCTATAACCGCCGTCTTGCTTGCAGGACGGTCGTTTCACTTATGATGTGTGATGGTCGTCTTATCCTTGTGACGAGCGTCTTGCTTCAAAATGAAGAAACCTTGTTTTTCTGTTATGTGTCTCATTTCAACTGATATATAATCCATTTCTTCCTCATTTCAGCTCCTTTCTTCTGCAAGTCTTATAAATTAGGATACCTACAAAAACACACAAATACCTCGCATAATATCATTTAAATTACGAAAAACAATGACTTAATTAATCGGAAATCAAGCTGATTAATCGATATAAAATTGTGTTATCAAACTCCCTCACATTTAAACCTTTGCTTGTCCTCAAGCAATCCATGACTCGTAAGGAAAATAATGCATACGAATACTCGTCCTAGGTTACCAACTCTACTTTAATTAAGTTTGTGTCGATAGGTACTTACTCGTACACTAAGGATATCGTAACAACACAATTCCGCTTTTACGGTCATCAACCTCCCTCCTATACAAACCAATATCAATCATGTCATTATACCTAAGTTTAATTCACTCATCCTTCTTTCATCCCTTTTCATTCCGGCGCAATCACATTAAGCTCGTTATCCTTTCACACTCATGGTAGGATAGTCTGTTAGTGACTATGATCTCATTAGCTTCATCTTTTCTCTTTGTACATATTAATAAAGAATTTTGCACCGTTGGGCTATGTGATCGGGTGAAGATCACCTAACTTAGAAGGAGCATTTCCTTTCAATCATTCCTTTTTTCATTTTTTTCTTTTCTTGATTGACCTTTTAACCATGAGATCATACACTTATTTGCATCAGCTTCTTACTTAGTTTGTGCTTAGGATGGTGTTGACTGCTAAATAAACTAATTAGGAACTACTAAAGGGGTGAAGACTTAAGGCTATGGCATAACAAGTACTCAAATCGATTTCCATAATTGGGAGGCTCACGATGTTAAGACGATACCGATCATGCGGAATTTTCCCAAGTCTCACAATCCAACCTCAATTTCATCTATAACCTAAGATTTTCAAAAGAAACATTGTTTTTAATGCAAAAAATTTCAAAATATTTGGTGTGGCTCAGGGGAATGGGAAATCGATAAACACAAAATCGCATATAAAAACTTGATAGCACATGTAAAATTTTAAAATTATGCTAGAAAATAATAAATCTAACAAAAAAGCGTTAAAATGAAAACGGTAGAGTTCCTCCCCCACACTTAAACCAAACATTGTCCTCAATGTTTTGATAAAAAGGTGGTAAAGGAAAAATAGAACCTGTATTACTACCATCGCGTGCCACCACAACCAAATTCACTCTAATTCGTCTTTTGTTGTCCTCGTCTTTGCTGACCACTTCTACTTCGGCATCTTGTATTATGAGTTATCTAGATTAGTTGGAACTTCACTTTTCATGAAGCCGCTCATCATATTGCATATTTCTGAAGGAAGTACCTGCAAAGAATGTTATAAAAATACGGTGCGGTGTGTGCAGGTGGAACCTGACCATGCGAAAAGACAAGGAGGATGCAAGTAATGGACGAGAGAGACATGTTCTCTCCTATCAGACTCATCATCAGTGTCACCACCAGCAACGACATTCGTAAGAATGTCTGTGGGCACCTGGTCATTTTAAGGGATTATCGTCTAGAGATCCTTTTCCTAAACGTGGCTGAGACGTGACGAGGGATACAATTCTTTATTTTCTGCAGATAAAAACAATAAAAAGAAAAACATTAAAATAAAAGCTGGTGGGTTGCCACCCACACAATGTTTTGTTTAACGTCGATAGCTCGACGGTTAGGAGTGTTAATTCTTCAGTTTCCATGGCCATTTATCAAGTCATATCACATATCCTTCACCTTTTCTTTTCTTTCTTATGTGGGACAGTTTACTCTTTTGAACTTCTGGTGGTGGTTCTGGATTTATCCTAAGTATTAGTTTTTCAAGTTTGGGCTTAGTTATTTCATCCAACACCTCAAAAGTTAACCTTACCCGCTTAAGATTAATAATTTCCCTAGTTTCAAGGTCCTTTGGTTTTCTCTTTTTATGCAAAATCTCAGATAAAGGTGCTTTGGTGTGGATATTTTCCAATGCCTCCGCATACGTTTTGGGTTTGGAGTCTACAAACTTATACGAGAAAGGATATGGTGGGGTACATGGAAGATTATCGATAGTTGCTTCATCCTCTACCTTTATGGAAACCTCCCATTCAGATGATGTCGGTGTATTTTCCTCACCAAAACTATCGTCATCCTCATAATCACTCTCCTCAACCTCATAATCACTCTCTTTAGGAATCTCTAACTGATTTTCACTACTAGTTGTTATAACATACGCAATCTTCCCAGGGGAAGGTCCTATAGGTATTAGTGCAAGTAGCAAGATTTGGGTCTTCAATGCCTCAGTGTGAGTCACGAGGGACTCGACTATTGTGTTACTCTGCCTAAGAGTTTCATGAGTATCGAGATGATGGCTTCTAAGCTCTTCATTCTAAGGATTTTGTGCCTCCATATAATGTTCCATCATCGATTCTAGCCTAACATTAACTGTTGTTTCAATGAAATTTTGCAATAACGTTTCAAGGTTGAAATTAACGGATTTTTGTTGTTCCTCGAAGCATTGGGAATGGTGATCATGGAGGGGATTCGGGTGTGGTTCCGAGAGATATTGGGCATGAGTTAGCGTCACATTGAAATCCTTCATTAATATTTCTAGGTTGGAATTATGGGCTTCTTGTGGTTCCTTGAAATATTGGGGATAATAATCATAGGGATAATTTGAGTGTGATTCCTCAAATTACTGGGAATAATCATCATAGAAGAAGTTTGGGTGATACATAGTTATAGAGATAAGAAAGTAAATGCCTAAGTCTATACGGCGCAACAACGGAATGACAATATTGACTTTTGGTCCCCAACAATGGCACCAAAAACTTGATCGCGACTTTTTGAGTCTAACGGTTACTAACTGCAAGTGCACAGTCTATCATGTAGTAATAAAAGATATTGATCCCACAGAGACCAATGTCAACCTACGGTACTCTATCGTTACTTTGTAAAGCTAAGGCGAAGTATATTTGGTTAAGAAGAAAACTAAAACTAGAACTTAGAATAAAACTAAGAAAATAAGATAATAAAGAGAGACCGGAATATGGAATTCGCATTCCTAAAGGACTATGTAGAATTTGGTTACTAATTACGATTATACTTAGTTCTGTAGAATAATCTGACTTAAAAACTCGCCTCACGCTCTCGCGGTATTAACTAAAGTCATGTTCCCTAATCCCAAGATTTTGCTCTCGCTCACCCGGTAACTAGGAAATATATTTTGAAAGCTAATAATATCCTAAACTTATCTAAAGCGCTCTCGCTGTATTTAGATTTGTTGCCTAATTCCCACTATTCGGTTTGATCCCCACTCTCTCGTAGTGTCGGTTCTAACCTTAATTAATTTCTCACTCTCGTGACGAAATCATGTTAAATAACTTCTCACTCTCGTGACAAAGCTACTTAAATTAAACTTAGAAATTAAAACCAAAACTGAATATGATCGTAATTTTGCACCTATTATTTTCTACCAAGTCCCGTCGGCAACGACAGTTCTCATACGCCAGACTCAAGACTATTTAGCTAGACATGGATAGGAAAACAAAACATGCAGATACGATAAATAACTAAAATCTAAAACATACTTTGGAAATTAAATAAGAAGACAATAAAATAAATAATAGTAAATAAAGCCTGGAATTAATAAATGCTTTGAATCATACATGAAATATTGAATTCTTGAATCAGTTGCTGAAAAAATAAAATGGCGGAATATAGAATCCTAAAACTAATGGTGTGGTAGTTCCTCGATGTGAGAAACTACCACTTTTACATGGTAGAATAAAACTTCTAAAAACTAAGAATAATAATCAAAAGAAGGTCCCTTTTTCAATTTCACTTGATTCCTATTTATAAGCCTTAAGTACGATTGTTGTTGGAGAAATTTTAGGAAATAATTTTGCTGGGCTTGAGAAATATTTGGTTGACTGTGACTTAGTTGGCTTTGAAGACTGAGCGGAGGGAAAGAAAAAAGGAATGCATAACAACTCTTTTGTTTGACTGAGGCGCATTTTATTTTTCTTTCTTTCTATTTTTGACCTATGACAGACATCTTGCTTGCAGGATGGTCGTCTTACTTATAATGTGTGACAGTCGTCTTATCCTTGTGACAGGCGTCTTGCTTCCAAATGCAGAAACCTTGTTTTTCTGCTATATGTCTCATTTCAACTGATATATACTTCATTTCTTCCTCATTTCATCTCCGTTCTTTTGCAAGTCTTATAAATTAGGATACCTGCAAAAACACACAAATACCTTGCATAATATTATTTAAATTACGAAAAACAATGACTTAATTAATCGGAAATCAAGCTAATTAATCGATATAAAATCGTGTTATCACCAACATACACGGAAGTGCATGTTCTTAATCTCACTTTTGAACAGTGATGTTCCAGACAAAATTTGGTTTGGAAAGAATGTTAAGTATGATCATTTGAGAGTCTTTGGTTGTAAGAATTTTATGCATATTCCAAAGGATGAATAGTCCAAATTTTATGCAAAGTCAAAACAATGTATCTCCATCGACTATGTGCAAGATGAGTTTGGTTACAAGTTGTATGATCCTGTAGGGAAGAAGCTTATTCGAAGTCGCAATGTGGTGTTTATGGAAGACCAAACTATTGAAGACATTAATAAGGTAAATAATGTTACATCTATGAAAGATATAAGTTTGTCTAATGTTGATCCAACTTGATTACCTAGTCATAATCTGGATGCTATTGGTGATGATGATCACAATGGTAAGCCATATGATTATTTTGACGAACAACAACTTGGAGATAAGGTAAATATTCCAACTAATGATTGTGAAGGGGAGAGCGATATGTCACAAGATGAGAATCTTTGTGAAGCTCCAGAATCATCTCAAGTTCAACTTAGGGGGTATAATTCTGACGAGTATGTGACATTGATTGATGAGGGTGAACCCGAGTGTTTTCAAAAGGTCATAGAAAGTGATAAAAATAAAAAGTGGGTGGATGAAATTCAAGATGAGATGAAATCATTGCATGATAATCATACTTATAATTTAGTGAATTTGCCTAAAGGAAAAAAAGAGCTTTGGAAAACAAATGGATTTATAGAGTTAAACATGAGAGCAACTCTGAGTCTCCAAGATATAAATCCAAATCAGTGGTGAAAGGTTTTTGTCAAAGAAATGGTGTTGATTTCAATGATATTTTGTTATATGTTGTAAAGATATCATCAATTAGAATCGTGTTGAGTTTGAATGCTACTTTTGATTTAGAGGTTGAGCAAATAGATGTGAAAACGACTTTCCTTCACGGTGATTTAGAGGAAGAGATCTACATGAAATAAACCGATGGTTTTCAAGTTAAAGGTAAATAAGATCATGTGTGTAGATTGAGAAAGAGTTTATATGGGTTGATGCAAGCTCTGAGGCGGTGGAACAAGATGTTTGAGTATGTTACGTGTGATCAAAGATATCAGAAGACTACTTCAAATCATTGCGTCTTTGTTGTAAAATTTTCTAATGATGACTTCATTATCCTGCTGTTATATGTTGATGATATACTTATTATAAGGAAAAGTATTTCTAACATTAACATGTTAAAAAAAATTGAAAGAGTCATTTGTCATGAAAGACATGGGAGAAGCTAAGCAGGTTCTAAGCATTATAATCATACATGACATAAAAGAGAAGAAACTTTGGATGTCACAAGAACATTATATCGAAAGAGTGTTGGAAATATTCAAAATGGAAATTTCTAAGTCAATAACTACTCTCGTTATTCATTTCAAGTTGATATCGT
The DNA here is from genome assembly GCA_963966055.1 of Lathyrus aphaca. Lineage (NCBI taxonomy): Eukaryota > Viridiplantae > Streptophyta > Magnoliopsida > Fabales > Fabaceae > Lathyrus > Lathyrus aphaca. The sequence goes on from OZ014522.1 coordinate 560,669,289, forward strand.
CGGTTTGACGATTTCCTCCACATAGTTGTGAGGGGAGATTTATTGGTTTTGGCCTCCCTTCCTATGTGGAGAAATACCCAAATATGATTAGCCCATTTGTCTCACTTATTTAAGTCGATATGACCAATTTAGGGTTGAGAGAGATAAAGAGAAAATAACGATTCAAAAGAGAGAAAAGATGAGAGAGATAAAGAGAAAATAATGATTCAAAAGAGAGAAAAGATGAGAGAAACTCATTCTCGTTTTTCTGAAACCAATATCAGTAAATCAAGGATCCTCGATTCATTAACCGTCGGATCGAGCATAAATTTGGAGGGAAGGTTCGTAACATACATATCTAACTTTTATTCGTTCAGAATTTCAAAATAACATCTGAGATGAGAGTTATCTGCTTCGCATTGAAGTTGTAGATTTGGAAAAAAAATCAGTTTTTTTATTCTTATTTGTAAGCTAGTTTGTTTTGTGATTTACTATTATTTGTACTAATTTGTGAATCACTTTAAGACTCTCTTGTACACTTGATTTATTATAGTGAAATTATTTCTTTGGTTTGTACGACTTGTAATTTTTACTCTCTTATTGAGAGATTTTTCACATTAAAAATATCGTTGTTCTTTTATGTCATTATTTATTCGATTTTCCGTCTTATATTTATTATTGATCATCAAAATTCCTATAAATCAAAAAATTTTATATAAGTATTGTATCTTAATTTCTCATCACTAATTTGTTAAATATCCCACACTAAATGTACATATGGTGGTTGTTTTTATAATCATTCTTTCTCTCTTCTTTAATTACATTAAGGCGAGTTTGAGGTATTTGGCCATACCGTTTCACCTATTATAAGGTGTTGATATTTTAATGCCCAATTATCATTCCTCCATATAAACATCAATTCAATTTAAATAGTGTTGAAAATACTCCATGTGCTATTAGAAACTTTGATTTTGTATTAGTATTCTTTCTAAATAAATATATATAATGAATATGTGAGAAAAACCTATCATATCAATCATTCCCGAGTGACACAGCATAAACATATTCCATTTTTGGAAAAACAATTCTTGAATTCTTTGTTCTTCCAATGCTCCATTGAAGAGAGTGATCGACCTGACCTACCAACACCAAACCAACCCATTCGACAATTCTCTTCATTGTATATTGCATGCTACTGTAGTATATAGGGAGAGAGTGGAGGATGTGAAATATGAATGAAATGAGCAAAATTGGGAGTAGATTATAGAGATCTTACAATGTTTAGCCTTTTCAAATATCACATTTCGATAACAATTAGTGATGGGACAACACATTCTCATAAGTCATCTCTCTCCTCAATGCTTTGCATGTTGCAACTGCCTACGTAAGACAAAGATTTGATACCAACATGCATGTGTCATGTGTGTGTGAAGCAACCTTGATGTTTGTCTTGTGTGGATCAGAAACTTTGCTATTTCCATGTTACATTTACTTTTTATACAATTAAAGCCTAGCTTGCTATTTTACTGTATCTTTACGTAAAGTTAATCGAATCGTATCTTATCAGTTTTTGTGTTTATTTTCAATTTTCAACTGTTTTTGTGTGTTGTTCGATAACGATGAGAATCAATTCAGTTTTCTATACTAGTACTCACGAGCTGGCTAAGAGGTGACCAATTGATTGATGCATGGTAGAAAACTTTGATTGAAAGAGTAGGCTCAGGACTCTACTATATATGGAGGATCTCTAAACGACGATGCTATTGCCCTACTACCTACTATACACTTTACCATTTTTGTAAGGGACGTTCTACTATTTGCTCATCAATATTCCAATCGTAACTAGGTTTTTTCTTTTGTCGTATTATACCATCAATATCATTTTTTTTTTTGTTTAAAAGTGTGATTGAAATGTAAATTTTCTAATATGACAGACAAATTAAAATATGTAATAAATTTGTGAGAAAAATATTAAACCAAGGAGCTTGATCAAATGGTAAAGTTATATGTTATTAATGGAGTGAATGTGTTAATCCTTCTTGGAGGAAAATTTTTTGAGATGACATTTAAGAAAAATAATAATGAATAAAAAAAAAGATAAGTAGGCAGTCTTGTGTTAATTTTTTATATTTTAAAAATACATCTCATGATGTTTTCTGATGTTTGAGTTTCTTGAAAGGGATTTTTCATAATTCAGGGCGAGAATCTATTTTTTTTTTACAAGTTTTTCAAATATCATCCATATGGCAAAGAAAAAAATAGATATTAACTTATTTTAAATAATAAAGTGCAAATTCAATTATTAATGCATTGATCTTACGACTAATATCATCAAAACCATTTAATAAAATACAAACTACCATAAAAAACAATCACATAATATTATCAAAATAACCACATATAATCAAGAATAGTCTACATTTCAAACTACCATAAAACAAACACATAACCAAGAATATTTTACGTCATTGTTCATTGAAATTTGCTAACACAAATAGATATTTAAATAAAGGCAAAATATTCAAATTGGTCCCTTAACTCCATCACTGTGTCCAATATGGTCCCTTATCTCTAAAAAGTGACAAAAGTGTCCTTTAAATTTTTAAATTGTACCACGTTTGTCCTTCCGTCACCAACTGTTAGTCAAAGTCAAGTATCATACACATGTGAAGCTTAGCTTGGGTGACTCATCTGCCATGTAGGATGTGTTTACCTTAAGGGTGTGTATACAAATTAATTTCAGTCATATGTACGAAACTTAGTGAAAATAGAAAGAAGGAACCCTAGCGCAGCGCAGCTACCATTGAAGCTTGAAGCATCATAACCAGCTATCATTGAAGCTTAAAGCATCATAACCATTTCTGAAACATAGTTTATCAGGTATTCGATTTTACAATTTGAAATGTTATTCGATTTCAGTTAGTTTAATGATTTAGGGTTTTTATGTTTTAGGGTTTTTAGGATAAGTTACTGATTTAGTGTTATTGGATTTCAATTAGGGATTTGCATCAGTAGAGATGAGTGAGTACCTGAATCTTACAATTCACCACAATGGTGCATTTGTCGATGACGAGCTGAGTGTATACGAAAGGGGGGAGATTGCAGAATTGAAAATAGATGTTGATAGATGGAGCTATTTTGAACTGCTAGGTTGTTTTAAGGATTTAGGTTACACATGTATTGGGAAAATTTACTATAAGGACCCACAATTTGGGATGAACACCTTGGCTGATGACAAAGGAGCCCTAGAGATTGTTGACTTGTATAGGGTGCACATTAGGGTTAACATATATATCACACACATATTGTCACAACCTGATTTCTATGATGGTCCAATTGATGAAGTAGAAACAGATGTGATGGAAGAGGATGACACTGAAAAAGTTCTTGTTGCAATGCTTGAGGAAGTTAATGCTGAGGTGAATAATACTGAGCCCTTGAATGAGACAAATCCAAGGATGGAAGAGGATGCTTTGAATCAGAATGAAGGGAATAATAATGATCCTGTGAATGTGAATGAGAGTGAGGGGAATAATACTGATGATAGTGAGGATGAAAACTTCAATTATGACAGTGCAATGGAAGTTGGTTTTGATGATGAATCAGATGAGTTTGATGATGGGGAGGGTGATGTGATAGAATCTGTGAATGATCATGAGGGGAAGATAAAAAAGGGTAAAGAAAAGTGTGAAGATAAAGTTAGTGATAATGAAAGTGATGATTTACAAAGTGGGTGTGAAAGTGATGATACTAGTGATGTTGTTAGGAAAAAGTACCCTATTTTAAAATCATAGAAAGACATGTCAAATTTCAAATGGGAGGTTAGGATGTATTTCACAACCAAGGCTGATTTCATAGAAGCTATAACATCATATGCAGTGCAATCTGGCAGGGGTCTTAGGTACATTAAGAATGACAAGGTAAGGGTGAGGGTTAGATGCATGGAAGGATGTGATTGGGAAGCATACTGTGCAAAGTTACCTAATGAGTATTCTTGGCAACTAAGGAAGATCATAGACAACCATAGTTGTAGTAGAGAGTACAATGTAAAGCTGATGAGTACAAAATGGTCAAGTAAGAGGTTACAGAATTCAGTGAAATCCAATCCAAGATTGAAGCTTAGGGACATAAAGGAAAAGGCACACAAAAATGGAATGTAGGTGTTAGCAAGAAAAAGGCCATAAGAGCAAGATTTGTTGCTAGAGACATGATAAATGGTTATTTTCTTGGGGACTATACAAGGATCTATGACTATTTCCATGAACTTTTGAGATCTAACCTAGGTTCTACTGTGAAAGTCAATGTACATCCTATACCAGAGGGTTCTGCAGATTATAGACCATATTTTAAGAGGCTGTACATTTGCTTGGATGCTTGTAATGAGAGTTTTAAATTATGTAGACATTTCATTGGGCTAGATGGTTGTTTTTTGAAAGGGTTGTGTGGAGGGCAAATCTTGGCAGCCATTGGTAGAGATCCAAATGATCAAATGCTACCAATAGCATTTGTTGTGGTTGAAAGTGAAAATAAAGATAGTTGGACTTGGTTCTTGGAACTTCTTATTGATGATCTAGGTGGGAGAGAAAAGTGTCTCACATACACTTATATATTTGATCAACAAAAGGTAAATATTTTCTAAGTTATATTTTCTAAGTTATGTTTACTTATAGTTACTTATGTTATTTGTACTCACTTGTGTTATTTTTGTTATAAAAAAGGTTTATTACCTGCCATGGATGAGTTGCTACCTAGAGCTGAGCAAAGATTCTGTGTCAGACATCTTTATAATGATTTCAAAAAAAGATATCCAGGCAAGAAACTCAAGGAAATTATCTGGAAAGCTGCAAAGTCCACATATTACTAAGCTTGGGAAAGAGAGATGAATGGGATGAAGAAAATCAATGTGGAAGCATACAAGCACATGATCAACATTCCACCAAGATATTGGAGCATATCATATTTCAAGACTCATAACAAATGTGATGCAGTCCTTAACAATATGTTTGAGGCATTCAATAGTGTTATTCTGGATTCAAGAGCAAAACCACTAATTACCATGGTTGAAGAAATAAGGATATATATGATGGAAAGATGTGCAATAAATAGGATGAGGTTCTAGAATATGGATGATGGGGAAGTCCTACAAAACATAAGAAAGAAAGTTGAAAAAACAAGCTCTTACACCAACCTTTGGATTGTCAGGTATATGAATTTCAATTGGTATAACAATTTTGTGCTTATAGTAGATTTTGTGCTTATAGTGATTTTGTGCTTATAGGATGGCTGTTGATCATATTTTTGAGGTGAAACATCTAGAAAACCAAGCTGATAAATTCATTGTAGACCTTAAGGAGCAAACTTGTTCATGTAGAAGATGGAAGCTGACAGGCCTTCCTTGTGTACATGCCTTGTCAGCCATGAAGACTAGAAACTACAACATTGCTGACTACATTCTAGAATATTATAGAAAGGAGAGATACATGAAGGTCTATCAGTTTGTTATTTTTCTAGTTAATAGTTCTAATTTGTGGGCCAAAACTGATTATCCAGGTGTGCAGCCTCCTAAGTATAGGAAGATGCCTGGAAGGCCAAAGAAAAGAAGAAATTTAGAGCAAGGTGAGATTGATGGTTCAGAAAAAAAGATGAGAAGGTCTGGGTTTAATGCTAGGTGTAGCAGGTGTAAAAAGGCAGATCATAATAAACTGACCTACAAGGGCCACACCAGTCAGCAGGTATCACAAGGCCATCCATCTGAATCATCTGTTCAGCAACCATCACATGTGAAATCTCAGTAGGCTTCACAATCTCAACAGGCTTCACAATCTCAGCAGCCATCACAAGTTCAATCTCAGCAGGCTGCATATGTGCCATCTCAGTAGGCTTCAAGGAAGGCCAAGCAAGATCAAGGAAGGTCAATCAAGTTATCTTTCAGAAGGCCAACTAAGCCTTTCATGCCCCCAGGCCCAACCACCAAGATGAGTGCAACCAAGACTGCTGTAGGCCCAACAACAAGGAGAAGTACACCAACAAAGAGATCAACCAAGACTTGGAAACTTTAGGCTTATGCATTTTGTTTAGACTAGTAATGTGTTTTGTTGTATTAAGACATATGGTATTTTGGCAAGGCCTATGTTATGTGTTAAGACATATGGATATGTTAACAATATTGTCAATGTAATTTTGTCAATTATGTTTAGCAATTATGTCAATTATGTTTAGAAATTATGATCACAAATAAGGCTGATAACAAATTCTAACATTATTGTCAACATTGGTACTGCTAACATTATGGTATTGTCAACATAACAATAACAAGTAACATTGATCACAAATAATCCATTACAAATGTCAAATTGGTACTGTCAACTACAATGACAACAATTTGATTCAACAACATCAACAACATCCTAAAGCATTCTAAAAATAGTGAGAACAAATTGATTCAACAACATCCTAAAGCATTCTAAAAACAACTACAAAAAGGCCTATGAACAACATCAATTTCCAGAATTTTATCAACTTCATGAGCTTCTTCATGTCATTTTCCATATTGCTTATTTGTTTCCCATATTCTTCAATAGTCACTTGAGCCTTTGCTACTGACTTTGAGAGCTTCTCAATTCTATCCATCAAATATTGCTCCTTCTCATCTCTAACATATTCAAAATACCATCCAAAGTACCCACAACCAGCATTGTTTGATCCCTGCAAAATACCATCTTCAACATCAACCTTTTTTAAACACACATACATCTACTGTTTTTAAACAAACATACATATGACATACCTTAAAATTAGGACATCCCCAAAAATGTTTCCCATAGTTCTTGAATGTTGCGGCCATACGAAGAACAACTAAATCCCCACAGTGACATATAGGTTTTCAAGTTGTGCTTGTGTTGACATTCGACCCTTCCTTCGAAGAACACCCACCATAACCGTGTTTTGCTTTCATCACTGGCATCAACGTCGTCCCACTGGATTTTGTGTTTGTGACCAACTCAAATCCACAAACCCTATGCTTTTGCTTGGATCAATTTGGGGATGAAGGGAAATTTTTCAGCAACCCTAGAAAAGCATGACACTAATTGGGGATGAACAATCTCAGTTTAAAGGAGGAATAAGATTTCAAATGTCATGTCAGCTGCCACATATGACAAAGTTAACGTCTGTTTGGGGGTGGTGGACAGAAAGAATCTATTTGGTACAATTTAAAAAATTAAAGGACCTTTTTGTCACTTTTTAGAGATAAGGGATCAAATTGGATCCATTGACGGAGTTAAGGGACCAATTTGGATATTTTGCCTTAAATAAACAAGATGGATTTTGGACACAAATCTATGATAGATACTAATGTTCTCATTATCTATTCAGTCTCTATATTTTAAAATTGAAAGAAAAAAAAATTAAGACTCTAACCAAATAAAATCAATATGGATTTCCCCATTCAAACTCAAGGCAGGTTGAGGCAAGTACCCACATATTAAGATTTAGTTTTCATACTTAAAACTATAATTTTTTCTCCCTTTTCGTAGGTGGCAATTTCTAAACTATATAACTTTTTTTATATTTGTGTTTTTTGGTTGCATATTGAGAATGTCACCTCCAACATCCACTTTTTATACTAAAATCCAAACTTCATAAGAATGAATGAGATAATTGTATATTATTAAATATTTAATAAGAAAAACAATTACATAGAAATCCCATTGGTCTAGTAGACGGGTGTAAAGTTGAAAATAAAATGAAAATGATGTTTTAGTTGTGTTGACGTTAAAAAAAATTTGGTTTATTTTAAATGAAACCTTAAGTCAAACACGAATATAAAATGTTAAAGAAATAATAGAAGAAATACTGGATCAAAGAATTTATCTTGGTTCACCCTTGTTCTAGGTCGGCCAAAGGCCCAAATAACTTAAGCTCAATTTAACTCAAATCCACTCCACTTGATATAAGGTATAAAAGTCATCTCATATGGAAATCAAGGTACACTTTTCTGATATCCACTTTCCATTACAATCATCTTAAATCTTGAACTGACTTGGGTGTTGGAGTGCTAATCACGCAGGTTCACCTCCACGTCGCTGTATCGGAGATCATCACTATCAGTTATGGATTCCTTATCATATACTTCAATTATTTATGGTTTTAGTACGAAACAATAGTGTCGTATGAGGAATGGACTTCTGATTCCTATATTTTCCATGATCTTAAGTTCATTCTTTAATTTTCATGACCAGAACCTTTTAAGTCATCAGGTTAGGATGTGGTAAAATCAAGGTTTAAGGTCAATGATCTCAATCAGTTGTTAAAATATAGCAAAGTTAGTTCAGAAGCTAGAAGACTAACTGCTCCATGATTTTCGTGGAAAGGAGACTAATTGTTTCGATCCGCTGTTTGGGAGGAAAACTTACTGCTTCACTTTGTTGTTTCTTATTTAATTGGAAGTCTACCGCAATACAAACAAACACTTAAGTCATTCATGCGCGAGCATACAAGCAACGTTTGACCGCTAGAATGTGACATAAACATCGTTCATTAAAATCAATCAACAAACACTCATTTGCTACCAAGAACTATGCAGCTTTGAGTTCCCCGTCGCACATGGGGATACATAGGAGCAAGATTTATCGTCTCGTCAAACACTATGATAAAAAACCAAAAAATATCGTTGTCTTTCCCAGAACTACGTAGATTTGAATTCCTTATCGTACTTGAGGATGCGTAGGAGCAAGACTCGTAATCTTGTTAAGCACCCGAATAACAATATTTTTGGTCCTTTTCTTTTTCCTTTAAACTTTTAATAACTAGAAGATAAAAAAACAAAATCTAGCATTCTATTCATAAATCTAACTAAATGGTCTCTGTTGAGTATAACAGATGTGAGAGATGCTAATACATTTCCCTCACATAACCGACTCTGAAACCCGAATTTGGTTGCGACAACCATTTCCTTTTTTCTTTTAAGAATTTTAATGATATTTTACCTTTCCTTTTGGAATAAATAAAGTTTAGTGGATACTATATTATCATATCGAGCGTGTGAACGCATGTGGTCATTTTTTGTTTCACGATAGTGGCATTGGAGAAAGATTGCTTGTAGACAAAGTTGGAAGTTGTCCAATCTATGCCCAGTAATTGGAAATCACTCAAACAAGAAATTTGTGTATCAAGGGGATCGCCACACACAAAAACTTAGAGCAGGTTATTATGGATAACATAATTATTAGATCAGGATATTGAGGGATCTTGTTTTGTTAGCAGTTTAGTGTATGCATCATCAGAGGCAATTATTGTGTGACAATTATTTGTACTCAAAACGTTGTAATCATTTTATCAAAATAGTGGAAGACTGTGATTATGTTCTGATGGCAACATCCATTGAAGAATGCACGAAGGCAAAGTGAAGACGAATGCTGAAACACTATATATCTCTATGTATCTTTCCTTTTCTATGTCTCTTTTATTTATTAAGCATTCATTCATATTTGTTGTTGCATTATTGCATGATTGCATTAATTGTATACCATATAGGTTAGACCATGCTTATAGTAATTTAATGTATAAGCTTAGGTATGCGGTGTATCAATCTTATGGAATTATCATGAAGTCAATTATGCATTGTTAAGAACATCTAGGTAATGTGTTTTTAAATCTCTTTGTTTAAAAATGTCTTAAGGGAAAAGGGGTCTATTCAACCCATATCTTTTAGTATCCATATTATCACCCAACAATTGGTACCAGAGTCAGGCTTTTTTAATCAAAGTTTAGCGACATTAAAATTTAAGGATATGTTTCCTTCAATCCTAGACGAGTTTTTCAAATTATTTTGGAAGCTTATATAATTCAATGAATCCCAATGAAACTACATTGATTTACTTATGTTTGATTATTTATTGCAATATATTACATAAATTAATTCAAAGTAAAATATTACTAGAATATTCTTAAAGCATTAATCGAATTTGAGATGTTCTCTAAGTTTTGATTCATCCAGGATTGAACTAACAATTTTTTTGTGATATGTGTAGTATGTTTTTGACACCATCTCTTAAAGTTTGTTCCAGATTGATCCTAATTCAAAATTTATTCATTCCCACTACAATATGCTTAAAAATATTATGTGAAAAGGAGAAGAAAACAAAAGCATCTTCTAGTGACCTAGTCTTCCAAGGTTATTAAAAAAAAAGATGAATGAAGTATTATGGATATTAGCAATAATTCTCCAAAGTTTCAACCAACTAAAACAAATTTAAGGAATACACTTGAAGTTATAATCAATCGTATAAAAATTGAATTAGTGATTTGTGATTGATAAGTTGTGTCAATAAGTGATAATCATAATGTTATCGTTTCAAAGTTCATATGAAGCCTTATGAATGAGAGTCTTATAATGTTGTTCAGACATGCAGTAGGAGTTATATCCAATTTGTATTAACCATTCGTGTTTAAAACTTATGTTATTCTTTTTGTTTATTTCCAATTGGTATTATATGTAGCAAGTTAAGCTTAGATCGTCTAAATGGGTATGATCGTTTCAACCATCCTTTATTTCTTTTAAGTATGCATAGGAGTAATTATTCTTTGCCTAAATGTGTTGTGTGATTTATACATGTCTGTGTATGTGCTATGTTTGTGCATCTCATTTCTTAACGACTTTATTATTCAATGTATCAGTTTAAATTTTATGTCGTCCGTTCATTGCTTTCATTTGCATCTTTTATACATTCATGTATCATTCATTCAATTTATGCATTAAAAATATTTTTGCATCCATATCAAATGCATTTGCATTAAAATTCCTTTAAGTAGTTGCATTATAAAAAGCTCAACCATTTTACATTCATACATAACATCAAATCAAATTTTTCATAAGCATTTGAAAGTATTTTAAATATTAAGTGGATCACCCTTTGAAAAGTCTTGACTTTAAAAAAAATTCTGAAATTTGCACTCTGTGATTCCAATAATTTTCTTTTAACTAAACCCGTGATTCAAATCAAACGTCTGAGACTTAAGGCTGTTCATTTTGGTTCTAATACAACCTTTGTCAACTAAACTCATGATTCAAATCATTTGTCTGAGGCTTGGGGCTATTCAAATTGATTCAAATTATTTTTTAAACTTGATCTAAATCAAAAACTGAAGAGTCACGTTATGACTCATTTAATTCCTCATAAGTTTGGCAAACTCATACAACGAGGTTTATGTTTTTCCATTACTGATAACACACCATTCCCACATTGGATTAGTTTTAATTTTTATGACAGTTTGTTGGTTTTAGACATTTTTTGTTGTCTTTATGATATTATTCGGTGTTATGTGACTTTATTTGATGTTTTAGTTTGACTTTGTTTAGTGCTATTGTAAGTAAAATATCATTACATGGAATAACATAACATGAACTTGACATAAACTTAACATAAATTTAACGTGAGATTAACTTAACATATATGTAACATAACATTAACTTAACATAAACCTAACATAAAGTTAACTTAAATCTAACATGACATTTCATCAACAAGATAACTTTTAAGATATTTCTTCATATTTAGAATATCGATCATTGGTTGATCTCACAAGTGTCACATCTACCTCGATTGAACTCTTAGTTGTGTAATAGTTAAATGTACTCCACATGACTCCTACATTTGCATCCATCTTCATCTCAAACTTACTGAAATGCATATTCCCTCCATTATCAACTATGGTGGAACGATACTCAATCTTAGACACTTTTCAATTGTAGGTGTAGTGTAAGAGAATCTTCAGTTTGGATTTCAAATCTACATGAAGGGTGTTCTATGTGACCTAAAATTCAAAAAGAGGCCTCATGCCGTTGAAATAAACAAATGAAATATACCAATATTGAGTCATTTTGGACTGTTTTTGTTAACAACATATTAGACATATTTATATAAGTTTTAAATCAGTATAGACCATACAAAGTGTCGGTGCAATCCTTACCATACAAATGTTTCGGTTCAATCATGATCATACATAAATTGTTGGTGCAACCATAACAATACAAAAGTATTGGTGCAATCCTAGTCAAGTTGGCTCCTTGACTTCATTTTCCCAATATCATATACTTCCTACATATGTTGTTTTCCATTCTCTTGCACCTTCATTATAGTTCTCTCTCTCCAGCAGTCAATGACGGGAGATAGTGGACAATTGGACTTCAACTTCAACTAAGTCCACCGACTGTTGCTGACAAAACCAAATGCAATAAATTTATATCTATTCACAAACCTATATGGAGATAACACGTGTTGGAAGAATATGGTGTTAAGGTTATGGGACAACAAGACCAATATCACACTGTATGTCGCTTTTTCTATATACACATGTTTGACACCTGTCAGATTCCCAACATTCCTTTCAACCCACTCATTATGTACCATGGCGTCATGTTGTACTTTATCATGTCATTCACAAACTGTCTTTCTTCAGCTTTTAAACAACCTAATATGTCATAACCGTCTAAATCCTCATTTATACGGTGTCTGTGAATACCACATATAACCATTATGTTTCAACCACAACCAATTGACACATATCTCAACTGCAAGGGGCACTCAAATCTTTTACTATAAATAACTTCTGACTTTCGTTTGTTCTTGTAATTTATTTCCATCTCATAACAAAAAATAAGATTCTTTACCAATTATAACATAAAATAACTTACTCATAGACTTCCATATTTCGACTAAAATTTTTTTTTTCCCGCTGTATTCGCTAGTTTAATTTCCTCCCTAGTTTTTTTCTATGTTGTATTGTATTGAATTCCCCTTATACTCTTGTTCAGTTGTACGTTGTTTTGGGTTGAGTAACCATTGCACTCAATTTTAATACAATGCATGCATTTGTTTATAACAAAAATGAAAGCGATAATTATGTAGGTAGACTGTGTTGTTGATTAGAAGTGTAATTTTCTCAATAGCAAATTATTGGGTGCAAATAATTCCTTTGCCCAAGAAAATTATAAATTATATTGAAGGGTTGTGCATATCCTTTTAGTGGACATGAAATAACAATCCTAGCAGAAAAGCTCATTGCTTGGGAGTATATTTGTGACCCCAAAAATGCTGGAGGGCTGAATTTAATTTCCTTTTAGATTTGGAATGTGAGAAACAAAATCATATTTCAAGAAAGAAAAAAGGAATGGCTTCATAATGAAGAGATCATTGAAGTGGTCCTTAGAAGAGTTGAACTTGATAAGAAACTATCAATGTAATATTAATAGAAATAAAAGATAAAAGATAATAAATGTATATATATATATAAAGAAATAAAAAAACTTATCAAAAAGAAGAACAAGATGCATATGCAACCACGAATAATAGTCAAACAACAGACCTAACGAAAAATGACGCTAATTTCTTCGCTCTGTTCCTTCCCTCCAATTCACTCTTCTTCTTCTTCTACCTTTCCAAATTCTGCATTAACCTTCTCAAATTACTACACCAGAACTCAAATCCAATCCTCACCTTCTTCCACAAACACTTGCACCCAAAAAATCGACACATCCTTGATCACCATCGCCCAATCTTTCTACGATGATGAACTCTGGGCAGCTTCCTCCCTCCGTGTTCGTTCCTTCAATAAATTCCGTCCTGGAACTTACGGAATCCAAGTGAGTTAGTTTTTCACTCCATTTTTTGTTTTTAGCTACTGAATTTCAAAAGGGTATGCTTGAATTGTGATAAAAGACTGAACTTTGTACTTTATACTTTATACGAAGCGATTTTCGTGTTTGTCAAGTTGTGTTAGGATCATGTGAAGTACTTGGCTGAACGTGAGTTTGAAGCATTGAAAGAGCGTATTTCAGGGAAGAAGACGGGTTTTACAAGAGTCTCTTGCATAAATGCTTCTCTTCCTGTGTCTCATATATCCAGCATCTATGATGATTTATGTTCTTCATGTAAGGTTTGTTTATTTCATGATTCATTCAATCACAATGTAGGTTTATTTGTAGGTCTTTGGTTTATTGTTTCTTAAGAAAATTGATTGTGTTTTAGTTAAACTTTTGTAGTTTTCTGCTTTTGGAGAAGACAGGGTAGTTGTTGGTTCTCTTGATCTTAATCAGTGCTTGAGTCTTCCGGATGAAATTGTCGGGTTGAAGCCACAGGTATTTTTTGTTTTCATGTATTCTAGATTCTTAGGGCCGGTTTGGGTTTGTTTGTTTGAGATTATCTATTTGGATAAGCATTTGGAAGAGCTTAAGGAAACATCTTGTTTGATGCTTATTTCTGTAAGCTCTTCAAGATAGCTTATGAAAACAGCTTATAGTTTAGGTAGAAATAGTGTGACTATAACTTATTGATTTAGTTGTTTATGCAAACACGGCCTAAATTATGAAGTGGGGGTGCGGTTGTGTTTGTTTATATGTTCTAGCTTGCTTTGGATGCTCATGTCTTGATACGAAAATTGATAGCTTTTCTATAGTGATTGATGGCTATTTTGTATAATGCCTCCTCCGTCAAATTGTTTAATGTTTAACTGTCAGGTTAGCGGAGTTGATACGACAAGGGCTTACCTCAGTAATGTGTGTGTTGCTAGTGAGTTGCACAGAAATGGATTGGCCTATGAACTTCTTGAAAAGTCGAAGTTAGTTGCTCGTAATTGGGGTAAGAAACAGTGTAATGCTTAACTGCTAGACTTTTTTTCCTTTTCAAGTTCCACTACCATTACCAGTTCGATATCAGGAATAGGAAATTCAATGGTGCTTAAAATGTTGATCTTGTGTCTTTAAAAGGGATTGGCACTTTGTTGTTGAACTTGATTGATATCCAGGAACTTTTCAATCAATTCCAAGTAACCAACTTAGTCAATCAATTCCAAGTAACCAACTTGGTTTGATATCCGGGAAATGTTGATCTTGCATCTTTAAAAGGCGTTGGCCCTAATGGTGTTGTTCAATCAATTCCAAGTAACCAACTTAGTCTAGTTGCAACTCAGTTTTTCTGTAAATAATATGTTAACTATCATAGGCATGGAAAGAAAACAACCGGTTTTTTGCTGTTGTAGATCTTAACTAGGGGTGGGAAGAGGCCTGATCCTAGAAAGTTAGAGTCTGACCTACGATAAGTTTTTAAGGTCTGAGCCTGGTCTATGGTCTATTATAGATTTTTTTTGCCTGGTATGACTTTTTTAAAAGTATATCCTGACCTGAAAATCCTTTTAAAAGTCTGTTTCACATTAAGGCTTATAATAGTCCATTGTACCTATTTTTAAATAGACGAAGAGCCGTCTCAAAATTTTAAGAGGCCCTGTTAAAAGGTGAAATTATCTTCAGTTGAGTCGTGAAATTTTTTAATGTGTTCTATTTAACCTTAAGTTAACCGTGAAATATGTGTATGAAGACCCTTTTTGCCAAAGCTTAATCTTGAAAAAGTGTGAGACCCTGTGCATTAGGTTGCCTTGCAGACGTTCAAAGACGGCCATGTAGACTACACAATATTTTTTATACTATTTAGTCTATTTCCTAATAGATATGCATATATAAGTTGATCTATCAAGCTTCATAGACTTTTTAAATAGTCTAAACCTGATTTTTTTTATTCAACAAGTTAGGACAGGTCAGACTTAAATAGGTCTATAGGCCCTCTGTAGGCCAGTTTGACCTATTCTCTTCCCTAATTTTAAATGACGAGATTGCTCTAGTTATGTTTGCTCATTTCAGATGCCTCGTGTTGTTAAACATACATCATGTGTTGATGTTTATAATTTCTTTAATGGGTTAAGGTCGTCTACCATCTAAGAAAAATGGCATGGCTGATTTTGTTCAACTCTTGTAACTTTGTAATGTCACCAACCAGGGGTTCTGTATGATCTTGGTCTTGAACATAATGGATGACTTCCAAGTTGGTCAACAATGATATGTGACTCTAGCCATTGTCCTCAGGATTGTCCTTAGGGGATAGAAATCTCATGTTCAGAATTTGAAAGTCAAACACCATTTTAGATTCTAATCACATCCTCTGGTTGATAGAAATCTCATGAGATACAATGTTGGTTACTGTCTTAATATGCTTTATATGAATTGTAGATATACTTGTCGCGATCGGAATTAAAAGCACTCTGTATAAGTTATTTGCGTATTCTCGAGTCTATGATTCAGGAGAACCCGGGGTTTCTAGTTTCAACATGATAAATTATTCGACATTTCTTAAACTTAAGAGTGACTAAATTTACTCCTTTGTGTGTCTTTCAGGCATAACAGATTTATATGTCCATGTTGCCGATGACAATGAACCAGCAAAGAAATTGTACATGAAGAGTGGCTTTGTTTATGAGAGTGATGAACCTGCATGGCAGGCCAGGTTTCTTGATCGACCGCGAAGACTTCTTCTATGGATGGGGCTTTCAGTCTCCTAATTTGACAGTGTTGTCGGGTATCCTGTGTTAATATGGTTTGGTTCTGTCTATTCTTTTCAAGTTATTTTCAGAACATTCCCGCGTTGCCTCATTAGTTTTCATTTCTTTCATTTCTAAGCCGAAAATAAATACGGCGGCTGACAATCAAAGATCCATTGTAAGAAAAGAATCATGAAACATATTGTAAATTTCTTTTGATGATTATTTTAACAACAAATACCAGTAATCATATACAAGTATGATCATGTCACATATATATTGATACTGATATTTTTCTCTCGTTTCCATTCCTGTGTGTTTTGACGATGTCACAGTCGTCCAACATCGTCCAACATCTGTCTGTAATTATATCTTTTACGACCGCTCTCTATCGCCATTGTTACTTTTGTGATGAAACCTCTGAAGCAGATAACTCAAGATTTTATCCATGCATTTTGAGAAGGTTGGTTGAGTCAAGGACTTTGTGGTCTAGGGTTCTGATTGTTTCTGATAATGTTGAGAAGAATAAAAGTTTGGAACGTCTGGAATTTTTTTGTTCATAAAAAAATATGTAGCACAAAAATGTATGGGAGAAGTTGCTGAGCTATCAAATCTAAAAAATAATTATTATATTTCAAAAACACAGGATTATGTGTAATCAATCTTTCAACTGAAATAATTTTATCAAGTATTATTTTACTATAGATCAAGCTGAGAAAAGAGTAGCAGTTCCTTTCCCGTTTTCTAGCCAGTCAAAAAATATTCACAACTGATTTATTAGAGAAAAATACAACAAATTTATCAAAGTTATCTTTGAGAAAAATACAACAAATTTATCAAAGTTACCTTGTGGCTATTGTGAGAGAGGTCATAGTTAGAGACGAGTTTGAGGAAGACACCCCTCCACATGTCATCTTAGTAGAGTCACAAAATGTGTTGCAATTCGGTAGGAGAGGAGGAACAAGGTGTTTGATGATCTATCTTATTTGAATTGATTTATAAATAATTTGTAATTCAAGTTTATAAAAAAATGTCAAATTTCATCTAATTTACAGTCAAAGGATGGAAAATAATGTCAAAGGATAAATCTGGATATTGAAATAGGAAATTGGAATTTAGACTAATTTTGTGATAAAAGTGAGATGTTAAAGATTTTAAGATCTTTATAGTGTGTGTTGAACAAGACCCAAATTTTACACCAAAGACTTTTAAGTGTAACTTAAGTGTTACAGCTAGCAAGCGTGAGACAGCTTATTGATTAGCAACTTTTTCCTATCAGAGCTGATGTATGAATAGGAAAACGCTCTTGATTGATTGTAACAAACTCTTTTGATGATTGATTGTACAATGTTGTCTTTCGTCAATTCTTTGCATTTAACCTTGCATGATTCACACTATACCATGGATGATAGTGTAAGATCTAATAATTTATTTTTTGAATGTTGATATTCCTAAAATACCCTTTGTATTTTCATGTTCTGAGATGTAGTAGTATTAAATAAAGGACATCTTTGAAATAATAAAATAATACAATGAATCTAACAAATTGTACAGAAATTAGATTCTGAATTTGTTTGAGTGTGTTTATTCCAAGTTGAATACTTAGCTCAACTAATGATTTTGCCATAATATTTTTGGTCCTATAGACAGGAATTATCACTACCGTACTATGTCAAATCAGAAAGCTATCCTGAGAAATGTGGGTCATCTTACTTAAAAGAAAATGTTGATATCTAAAACATGTTATAGAAACATTTACAATCACTATGAAGTCATTTAAGAGACCTTAGTTACCAAAAAATTAACATTTGGAGCAACCAACAATGAACTGTCACGAGATTCTGCCATTTTCTGCAGATCAGATGATGCTATCTTATTCGAACATATACAACTACCGAAGCTTGAAGATCACGATCTACCTTGAAGTGAGCATTAAAAAACCTTTTCTCCTGAAGAAAGAATGTCAAATTAGAACAAATTACTAGTACTTATAACAATGATTAACTTAGGACAGTCTTGTAAATTACCTCTCTATAATCAAATGAAATTAAGAAGTTTCTTAACTTTTGCTCTTCTGACTCAAATAAAACAATGTGGCTGGGAAGAGACCAATTATTTGCAAATTTTGACATGAAAGAAATAGGGTCCGTCATGAAACGGTCAGACTCATCTAAGACTCCTTTCTCTTCACTGCTGAAAATGATACATTAACATTGATTATGAACTTAATTCACTTTCGATTAACATTAGAGGGCATTCCTAAATTATTAGTTTCAAACCTTGGCGTGCAGTCAAGAAATTGCATTGTTAGGTTACGATGCAGCATGGAATAGTATGGAGTAGCATGGCAAGGTGTTAGGAATAGGACACTTTTCACTTTTCCTTGAAAAGCTTCTTTAGCAAGGTGGTTCACGACATCCTCGGGTCCTCTCTGTTGAGAAAATAAACAACATATAATAAACATTTCTGTCCAGATTTTTACAGATATAAGAAGAACAAACAGTAACAAGAAAAATAAATAATCTCGATACTTGGTGATGAGAGAATAAGATACCTGATGAACCAAACTCATATATAAAGCCATTGGTATATTGGTAGCAAGCAAAAATAAAACAGCAGCTGTCATCTTGGTAGGAAATTTGTTATGCTTTTTTGGAAACTCTTTTTCTTTATACGGCGGGGAACCGGCACCAGGATCTTCTATCATAGCCAAAGAATAACCAGAGAACATCAGAGCTACGGGAAGGACTGGCAAGACAAACCTGTATCTCAGTAATTATTATCATTAACCAAGTAAAACCAATAAGGCGGGTGGGTGCATGTGAACATGCATAAATGTAAAATTTTCAAATTGAAATACCTGAATTCCTTGTGACCTAAGATACTGTAGAAACCCAACACCCAAGCAAGGAGGCCAGTAAACTTCCACTGTTTGGAATAAATGATACCAGCTATACAAAATGGTATATGAGAGAAGATCATGACTGTAAATCCCTGAGTGAAGTACCAGTGCCACTTGTGAGTTCCATAATAGTCTCCGCCCGAGGAAAGAAAATTGAATTTAAGAAAATTTAGTGGTACTAGAACCCATGTGCCATACATAAAACGATCTAATAAACAGGTAAGTCCGAGTACCAAAGTCCTGATAGAATGAAACAGAAATATGGAAATTACAAAGTGACATAGAATTCTTTGAAATTACAAGTAATAAAATAAGATTTTTGCCTAATGATAATTCAGAAAGTGGTTGAGTTTCCATTCATTGGAGTTATCTAAAGTTCATGCGGAAGAAAAGCCATACAGAATTAAGACAGTAAATTTTCTGGGCACTTAGAATGTAGAACTTGTGATTCCCTTGCGATCTTGTCTTCCTACTATAGAGAGAAGGATCAGTGCATGGATCAGGCTTCTGCAGAAATAGCCGAATGCTATGCCTAAAGTAAAGGAAAGGTAAGTCAATATCCGTGCATTCTTTCAATGCAACGCCTTCTTCTTTACTGCTTGACTTCGCTTTGCTTGCCTATGCACTGTATCTCCGGTGCTATTGACTCAGCTATCGAAGATATCATAGGAAAGACTAAAGCCAAGAAGAGTGCTTCTGAGTCGGATATCAACGGAGTTCATTTTTCCATAGAAATACATTTTTTAGTTACTAGTGCTATTTTCTGACATGAAGCTAACTTTTCAATAGAAATATCAAAAGCTAACATGTTAAACAGATGTATTTCCAGGCATATTTATTAGCTAAATGGAACTCTTCAATTCAATGGCTATTATTTGGAGACAAAAAGAGAGTAAAGCAAAATTCAGCCATCTTTTGATCCTTCCCCCAAATGTCATGAAGCTCTCTGAGCACATAAGTGAAAAATTTCAGAGGTCAAAATCAAATTAGAGTGTGTAATAATTACTGTTATCAATCATAGATCACAAAAAGTAGCGCTTTGTTCAAACTCTGCTATGCTACAGTCAATATAGCCGCTATTTGACAACATATTAACTGTTTATCAAATTTCACTATACTATAACAGCAATTTGCACACATTGGTTATAAATGGTTTGAAAACATACCCAATAGGAGCCACCTCCAAAAAAACAAACTTCAATTTGTCACGTGTGTTAAAAAGCTCAATGACACCAACGTATATCCATGTGACTGCACTTGTTGGACGAATAGCACAAGCTAATGCTGCCAGAACTAAACCCCACCTCCTAGAAACACATGATCTTTTCCCTGAAGAAGTTCTCATACAAGGCCAAAAGTATAAAGACACCAGCGTAACAACAGTCTCCAAGCTATTAGATAATGTACGAGTAAAGCAATAAAACATAAACCAATTCGACAACTGGGAGAAAAGCTGAGATATAGTTAAAGTAACAGTAAAATGTTTCTTTCTATAACAATAATGCAACAAACAAGAACTTTAAATATGAAAAAAACAAAGGATACTGCCCATTTTGCAACGGAATCACCAAAGAGAACTGCGGCGAGTTTGTACAAGTACAAATCACCAACTGCAGAGAACACTGATTGTAATAACCTTGGAGCTCTCATCTAAGAAAACAATAAATTGAATTAAAATAAGCTCGTATGACAATAAAAGACGACATGTTTGGTAACTATATTTTCATCACAGTTTATAGCTTATTTTACTATCTTATAACTTATTTTCGAGACCATGTTTCAAATACTATTTTAGACTTATACTTTATCATTTTTTCTTCTATTTCTACCCTTATTATTTTAACTAAAATCCAATTTTATCCTTTATAATTTATTTTAATTTAAAATAAAATGCAAAGAATACCAAATAATTACTATGTCATTTTACATTTATCAACTAGTTAAACGTGAACGACTAATTTTACCAAACACTTCAATTAGCTAATCAATTATCAATCATCAACTAAAAGCTACAAGTATATGCTATATGCAGGGTTGTAAAAAACGGTCCGCGATCGCGAAAACGGCCGCGACAAAACGGTTTTGACAAATGCCTATACCTATTATGTTATCACCGTTTTCTATATTAAAGAACAAATTGAGATTAGTTTACACTGCGACGATCGCAATCAGTGTCGTGACATCTATATCGACCGAAATCGCAAAAACTTTACGCGACTGTGTTTTAAAACTATATATAAGCTATAAACAATCAGTCATTAATTATAAGCTATGAGCTTCCATATAGTTAGCCACTGTGTTTTTTTTATACAATTTTTTACTAAACAGAGCCTAAGTACAAAATATAAAACCCTAATTAACAATATACATAGTTAATAAATTACCATGAACCAAGGGGTATCAAGATGCAATAATGCTAGAAATTTGTAAAGAGGAAGAAAGATCAATGGATGCAAGTAGCTTCGGATACCCTGTTTCCATTCCCATGTTAGGTGACCGTACCTGCAAAATTAGCGTGGAATTTGATGGTGAAAGAAGGTGAAAAAGAAGAATGAATCTCAGTGTTGTTACCCGAATGCGATGCGATGGGCAACTTCGGGACCTTGCCAGTGTTCATCGGGATTGAAGTAACTCTGCACTAAAAGTGAATTCAGCATTCGGAATGCTAAGCAGAAAACGAAGATTTGTTTATCTGAAACTGATTTGGGGGAATTTGAAGTTTGGAGTGTTTGTTTGGTGTTTTCATCTTTGTGAGCTTCGCGTCTTTGTCTCATTGTTTAGAGTTATGATAAGAAAACAGTACCAGAAGTTGAAGTTACAGTCATTTGGTTGCTAAGAAGAGCCGGAGGAAGAAGATGAAGTTACAGAATTCATTGATCGTGGAAGGAAGAAAAGTTTGGCAATGACTCGGGTCCATTTGACCCGATTCAAAAATGGGTTTAGATCTACTATCTTATGGGCCATCGACACAAGGCCCGTTTTAAACTCAATAACAATGTATCATTATAAATTAAAGTTAGGTCATTTCTTAATCCACCACTTAGAAAGTCTTAGGCACCTAGCGCATTTCCTAATATGTTCTCTATTTTTGTAGATGTATCTCTGGATGCACTCTTTTTTTACTTTACGTTGGATGCTTCCGTTGATACATCTACGAAAGAAGTTCAGTAGATGAGTCTCCAAAACTTTATCAGAATTAAAAAAAAAAAAATAAACACGTTGTTCGCAGATGAAATTTAATTGTTGTAGATGAATATAAAATAGACTTAATATCCTTTTTGGTCCTCTAACTATAGGTCAAAGTCCAATTTGGTCCTTTTTCTTTTAAAAGTTTCAAATTGGTCTCATATATTTTTAAAATGGTCCATGTTGGTCCAAACCGTCAAATAAGTACTAACAATGTTAAAAATGATGATGTATATTCTGAGGTGGCATTGTAAAATGTACAGTCAGCGTCTCCTTCTTCATTATGATGTGTTTGTTATAAATCTAGGTTACGATTTCCATTCTCAATTTCAAAAGTTAGGTCACGAATTCTCTCTTTTTCAAATTGAAACGAAAATCCTCCCTAAATCATGAGTTTTAGGCGCGGTTCATATTCTTCTTCTTCAAGAACTGGGTTCGATTCTGAATGCAAATCATTGTTGTACAAGGAAGCACAAATTATGGGTGTGACTTCTTTGAATGGTTTTATGATGTTTCTAATGGTGAAAAGGAAGAAAGCATCAGGAATATGCAATGGAAAATAGAAATGTAATACAAAGAGATGGATAAAGTTTAAAAAGAATTGGCAGAGGCAAAAAAGATGGTGGGAGTTTTGAAGGTAGAGAATTTGCAGTTAGACGAAGGCTTGAAGAACACTAACAAATAGAAGATTATATGGAAGTGCTTGTGTCACAAAAATGATCGCCCATCGAGAGTGAAGTCACAAGTTGAGAGCGTGAGAACGAAAGGTTGAAACTCATTTTGAAAAATGATTATGTGTGATGTTGAACTTTGCTTTTGTCTACTTATGCCTTTTCCCCTGTTTATTCATTTTATTTTTTAGATTTAGATTTGGCTATTTGTTGGATGCAGTTTGGTTATGGCCCATGTTCATTTTCTTTTCACACCACCCCAACATGTGCTGACCTCCCCTTTGCTGACTCTATAGTTTGTATCTTGGTATGGGCTCGGGCCCGTGTTGCCACTGACTATCCATACCCCCAAATCCAGTGTTTTACCCTTTGGTTTTTTTTTTGTTGTTGTTTTATTTATTTATTTTATTTTATTCTTTATATTGATTTTAGAAGTCTTCATTATTATTATTTTGATTTTTCACTTTATTATTTTTGGATCAATGATATAAAATATGGTTTATTGATAGTCGATTTAATCGACGTTATCTAAACCTATATGAGACCATCCTTTTCGTTTCTTTATTATTTCTCGATTTATTACTTTTAATTTTGGGTCGATGATATTATCATCTGATTTTTGACATTCGTTTTTATCGATGTTGTCTAAATCGATATGAGACCCATTTTCTATTATTTTTTTATGGTTTCTAATTAATTTTAGATCCATTGTTATTTATCGATTTTATTATCATTTCAGCCAATGAAAAACGGTTAGATATTCGATTTCGAATAAATCGACGTTATCTAAACTAATATGAGGTCATTCCTTTATTTTCCATCTTGTCCCGATTTATTATATTCGGTTTATGATAAAAACTTTAGATATTCGATTTTGAATAAATCGACATTATCTAAACTAATATGAGGCCATTCTTTTATTTTCACTATTATTTTTCGACTTTACTTTATTTTATGGTTGATGGTATAACAAACAATTTAAATATTCGATTTCAACAAATCAACATTATTTAGATCAATATGAGACCAAACTTCTTTTTATCGCTTTTCGCTATTTTTTTTATGGTCGATGAAAGTTAGAAAATCATGATAGTCCACAAATCGTGATTAAGACTAGACCATTTGTTTATTTAATAATTGTTTGATTCTAACATAAAGTGACGCTCGACTTCTCATAGAATGATTCTAACATTGAATCCATTCTAAGATAGTTAAAGAGCTACATTTTGACGCTTTCGATTAATCTTGAGTCTCGCTTAGTTTAGGACACTTCACACACGCTTCCTCTTGGGCAAATACAATGAACCCTTTTATTTCGTGCAATCATGTGTAATTTATTTTGTACCCCTCTCCCGATTCCGATGCATGTCATTTATTTATTCGTTTTTGCTTCTTTCGCGAACCTTTGGTCCAACGCCAAGTGGTTTCACTCGCACACTCGCACTTCCCTTAGGTTTTGGTTTCGTTTACTAGGCGTCTTCCTTAGGATTAGGACCCGATCCCACGTAACCAAATTAACCCTTACACTCCATTTGCATCCCATTAACCAAAATATTACTTATAGATCCAAACCCTCGATCCAACGTCAAGTGGTCTTAGGTAATTAAAATACTTAACAACTATCGAAACAAGGTAAAGAAGAAGTGCACTGAATTTTTGGTGGGTTTCTTCAATTGCTTGGATGCGAGACATCTGTCTCGGGTGTGAGCAATTGACACCTAATAAAACGAACAACTAACCAACCGTAGAATAACGAACTACGAGACTCTGACTTTCCCATTGTATGAGGGAATAACAAACTACGAGACTCTGACTTTCCCATTATATGAGGGAATACGTAGACACTCAGACTTTACTTCTTGTTAAGCACAACTTTATTTGTGTTAGATGGAGGATAATGAGTGAATGATGAAGATGGTGAGGATAAGCTTTTTGTCTAGCAAAGACAATGAAAAGAAAGCTTATCTTATTCATGTATGTCTCGAATTATAGAGCTTTGGCTAACTAAACGTGCATATTTTTGGTAAAAGAGAAGAGTCCAATTAGAAAACACTAGTTTGTCGGTAGGTGCATTCCTTCGAAAAAGGTAACCACAAGGTCATGATTGTTTCACACAAAGTTAGGCATTTCATGGTGTTTACAATATTATAAATTATAAACTCTTACTATTTTAAGATTAACAGCTTGATCTCTCTCATTATGTATTGTTCACTAAGCAAGTTCTTAATTGGAGTATATCACATTAGCTTAGGGATTTGTAAATTTTGGACTTGTAATTCAAGTTTGGATTTTCTAAATTTGGAGAAAATAGAAATATTTAATGGTTAGCATACAGTTTGAGAAATTTTTTTACTTAAAAAGTCAATTGGTGTTTCCACTAATAATAACCATTATTTTATTCATATCAATAATGAATGTCATGTTCAATGTAAAAGGTTATAAATAATAGACATTAAATAACAATATTTTATGTTACTCTTGTAATCATAGAACGTGGTTTGTTAAACAAAGTTTAGTAGATCTAAAATTTTATGTATTTAACAAGAGTACATGGTTGTTCTATGGTAACATATAAGGGCCAACTTCATTACCCTTTCATAAAAGTTGGGTAATTTTACCCATTTGAATTGTCATAATTTAATTGGTTCAAAATACACCATCTCTCATAACATTAAAAAGGTGATATTTTATATTTGTGACACTAAATTTTTTAATAATTATAAATTAACTCTGTTTTATTAAATTGGGAATAAGAAGTGTATATTTCCAATGCTGGCTACGACCATTCATTTTTTTCTGTGTTAAAAATAATTATGAGCATACGAATTTATGTGAAAGAATACAAATTGATACATTTGAATGTCCATATTATTTAATTTTTCTATTTTCATTTTAAATAATATATCAATTTAAATAAAATTAAGAAAATTAAAAAATAAATATAACATATACAAGTGATAATATATTAATTTGAAGAGTAACTCTAAAATAGTTTATTTTATTTAATAATTAATTATTTTAAATCATTTTTATTAATATTATTATTAATTATTATTGTAATATATTAATAAATCAATTCAAATGTAAGATTGTCAAGAAAACAATAGTCTTATGACTCAAAAAAATTATAAAAGTTTTACTGGTTAAAAATCTATTTTACTATTTAGAAATTAAAACTAATAAAATTTTATTTTAAATTAACATTGTATAAGCAAAAGTTATATAAATAAAATTGATTATGTTAAAAAAACCGTTATATTTGAATAAACAAAAATTAAAACTTGAAAAAATTTATAATAGATTTTAAAAGTTTTTGCTTACGAATTCGATTTGAAGGGTGTATTGAAAAAAATTGTTTTAAGAAAAATTCTTATTTGATAAAAGAAAATTCTTATAAATTTTAAAAGAATGTTCCACGATTTTAATAACTTTAAAATATATGAATATATGTGGGTTATATTTCTAAAAACATATATTTATAATTAAATATAGTCGTCGGACAAGATTCAATCCAGTCTAACGTTGGACAAAAACTAAAATGAGATCCAACACAATATAACCTACAAATAGACTTTAAAAGTTTTTGCTTACGAATTCGATTTTTAGGTGTATTGAAAAAAAATGTTTTAAGAAAAATTCTTATTTGATAAAAAAAAATTCTTATATTTTAAAAGAATGTCCATGATTTTAATAATTTTAAAATATTATGAATATTTGTGGGTTATATTGCTAAAAACAATACTTATAATTAAATATAGTCTTCGGGCAATATTCAATCCAGTCTAGGGTTGGACAATACCTAAAAAGAGATTCAACACAATATAACCGTTGGAGCACTTCCCTGACGCGCTTCACAAGGAACACGTGGCCAACTGTCCCTCCGAAGATCACTGGTGCAGTTGGACCAGGATAAAGACCATGTGCTAGGTATTCCCTGCTTTTATGCAGACTCTGACAATCACCATGGCAGTACGGTAGAAGTCATCACATCAATAAAACATCAAACAACTTGATGAGAGACTTGGTTTACTCAATCAATCCACTTGATTAAGACTTTCAATGCTCTAGCACATAACATGAGACTTATATGGCTCAAGCATATTGGTGAAAGACTTAATCTAAACTGTTAAACAAGTCTAGCACATAATTGATAGTGTTGATAATTGTTGATCTTGTTATACCTCCATCAGGTTGGTCCTTATTGAAGATATAGTTTGAACCTTCAACAACTTATATATCAGATGCTGAAGACTAGCTGCTGGGAGAGATAACTTGATCAAGTGTCTTTGCTTTGTCCATAATACATGAGACGTTGAAGATTGATACAAAAAAGATCTTGATTCATTGTGTAATAAGTTTAACCAATGTGTCTTCAACGAGATCAAGTAATATAGAGCCATTGAGAGTAGATATTCGTAAGGCATGCCAAACTTTCTTGAGCCTTTTTGAGCTTAGACATTACCTGACAAACTGATTTGACAATGCATCTTACTTTCTGCAGTACAAATAACTTCAACTATATCACTAACTCTGAATGACCACCAGAAGTCAAATACATTCACCAAGTGTAGAGACAATTACGTTGTTTCTTTTGATGTTGAGACCTTCAACTTCAAGTCTACGCTAAGCATCACTTAGAGATTGTTCTTCAGATTCTGCACCACCAGAAGCTAGCAATTCAACTTCTGTCAAGTGCATCCATGTAAATCAGATTTTGAATATATATGATCCGACCTGAATAGAAGGAACCTTCCAGTGATGAGCAACTTTGATGGTAGACAGGAGAGGTGTACCTGCAAGGCACTCCGATGCCAAAGTAAGAATGCAAGTACAGAAAGGTAGAAGAGAATAATAAGATTCAGAATACCTGACCCTCTGATGAAAGAGAGTATTTATAGTGTGCCCCCAGCGCTGGGTCAAGGTTTTTCCTTGGGCTGGATTAGCTAGGCCCAAGGAAGAACTGACAAGGAATGCATAGGAGCAAGTAAGACATAGCATGTGGTCTTACCCTTGGTCCAACTGCCCATACATATCAGGAGATGAGTGGATAGTTGGGTGACGTGACTCACGTGGGGTCCCCACATCTCTGTATTGGACAATGGATCGTGCCCGACGGACTAGACCTCTGCCCGACGCAGACTGTGTTGGCCCAGTCCAAAACAATATATATATATATATATATATATATATATATATATATATATATATATATATATATATATATATATATATATATATATATATATATATATATATATATATATATATATATATATATATATATTACTGATCAATGAAGAGTATTATTTTAAAAATTCGTTAAAAACATATTTTTATTTTGAAACTAGAGACCATTAATAAGAATAGGTTGAATTGCAATTATATGAAAATAAATTATTAATTTTAAAAATGAATGTCAAGAAAGTAAATACACATGGACCATTAAACATTTGACATGTTAGTTGGGTAATTTTACCCAAGGCTTTACCGTGGTTTACAGTGGGTAGAGAAGAATTTACCATATTATAAATACTTTTCCATTTCAACAAATTACTTGGAAGATAGATGATAGAGTCTTCAAATTCAAATTTAGTAGTAGGAATATATAATACATTCATTGAAAACAAACATAAGATTGAAAATGCAAATGAATACATAAGAAGATAAGTAAGTAACAAGATTGATTTCATCAGTAAAATTGAAGCTCATATTTAGCAAAAGAAGTTGAAATCTTGAGCATATGATTGATAGTAGTGACCCATGTCTTGTAACGACGAATATCATCCACCATGTCTATCTTGAAACTTCCTTTTCTTGTTCCCAAAACAATCAAATAACATGTATCATCTTCCTCCCTTTCTGAACCTTTATACACCTCTGCATGCATCTTCATTATAATACCTACAATTATAATAACCGCTGTCATAAGCTATTCCTACAAATAATTATAAGAGACAGAATAAAAGCACTTACTTTCCTTCTTGCTTTTTAGTAGATTATGTTTCCTCATCATCAGTACAACCTGTAGTTTGTGTAAACATCATTGCTCCATAAGTCATAATAAATATTAGACACAATACTATACCACTAACACTAACACGTCGACATAAATATTTTCTATAATTCTAACCTTGGCTTCGCTGTTGAGGATTATAGACACTGATCTTGGCATGTACTTCCCTGATAAGCCATAATATAAAAAGTTATGATAATTGAATTTTGTTGTGGAGCTTTTAATTATTGCATTGAAATCTCAAAGTACCTTCTGGTGATTCAACGTATAACTCAGCACCTTGTGCAAGAATCAATCTTCCTTTTTCAAAATCAAAATCTATGTCGTACTTTTCTTCAATTGGCAACATGGGTGACCCTCCATTCAATCTCTTATTGCATCCTGATCTTACTTTAAGTGTGTCTGCTCCCTTTAATGCTACAGTTAGTTAGCCAACAAAATTTCATTCAGCAACATATTATTGTACATAAAGTATGCAACATGTGTACTTTAACTCATTTCCTCAAGTATGGACCATTGTTTTAAATTGCGGTTATTGTGGTTGCTGCGATGCAGATCACGGTCGGTGTCATGTGAATTTTGATTGACAAGAGTTAGAAAAAACTGTTAAAAACAAAAACACTTAACGTTAAGATTTTTCAGAAATAAATTGAGTTTTGGAATTTTAAATTTTGAGTTTTGACGAAAAATACTTAAAAAACTTTGGCAATACGATACTATATGATGCAATTCTTAAGGTGGAAGGACGCGTGATTTCAATTGCGCTCTAATGCGGTAACATAGACTATCGCATTAGCAATATTGCAGCCACAATCACGATTGTCTTTGACGCTGTGCAAGGCAGACCAGCGCCTATGACCTAAAATTTGTCATGATTAAACCTTAGCTAAAAAGGTCTCATAAAATGTTACATGTAACGATAAAAACCGTGGTTAAATAGGGCCTTATTTGTTATGTCATGATTGTCTTTTGAAAATAATTGACATAAAAAGAGTATGAGTGAAAATAACAAAAATGACTACATGTTGCAGCAGCAGCAGTGAGAGTTAAGATATCACTAGCACTTGTGCCATTCATGGCTGATCCAATAACACTTCTAAGATCTTGTTTCTTAGCTCCCATGGCTTCAGCTACTTTTGCACACTGAACAGCCACCAAAGCAGCTGCAGAAGCTATAGCTGCCTCTCTATCTTCATCTGACTCTTTCTTTGATTTTTCAGAAGCAATTGCAGAAAGTGCTGCGGCAACTCCTGCAATCGACATTGCCGCGTGCACTTCAGCTCTTTGCAATCTTTGTTCTTCTTTCCTCTTCACCTTCATTTCCTTAAACCATTTCCTTATTGACATGCCTTTCAGTGGTAGTATCTGCTTCCATGGCACCTACATGATATACCACGATAATCGAAATAACTTACTATGCATGCACGTAACTCTCACCATGAAATTGAGTGAAAATTTTATATATACTTATTACTTACCCATTTTTTTCTCAAACTGCTTTTGTAATTCAATTCAGGATGCATAGCTTGCTGCATCCATATCCATGACTGAAAAAATATAACATTAAAATAGTGTCGATTTCAAGAAATGTCTTGTACTTGTACAACACCAACTACTGAACTGGTATCGTATCTGATGTCTGTGTTAGTTTTTTAGATGGTATGTTACCTTAAGATCATTATTAGACTTCAGTGGAGGTATTGCCATGAAATCTGCATCATCCATTCCAACACTCTTTTTCATATCATGCAAGTTTCACAGACACGAATCAAAATGAGAAGGTTGATAAAAATTGAAAGTGACATGACATAAGAATTATGAATTTAGAATAAATATTAGACTTTTCAAGAGGTTGAGGACTCACTGTAGGTTGAGACATAGGGCTACTAGGTTCAAATTGGTTCATAGGATTATCAAGTAGAACAAGTGAACCATGTTGTGGTTCAGGCTTCAGAGCTTGTACAGCAAAGTTACACCAAGCAAGTGAAAGGAAATCCATTGTCTCAGGGTGTGCATCAGAAGGAGATAGATTAAATTCTGAAGTCATATTCTAATGGTTACTGATATTTGAAAAACAAAGATTATTTTGGAAGCAAATGAGTTGAAACAGGATGAAAATTTCATGAAGCATGCATGCATATTTATACTTGCTAAATAAATCATGGACCCTTCTCAGAGCCCATCTCATATTTTTAGAGACGTTAGGTAGATTAGCCACAGTTTAACCATGACATAACAAAGACTCTATTTAATCACGGTTTAACTGTTACGATATATTTTGAAGCCCTATTTAGCCACGGCCACGACTTAACCGTGACAAAGTTTGAATCCTACTGTGTTATAGTCCACCTTGCACATCTTCCGACGGCCCTAACTGTTGTACATGTGATCACACAATTATTGAATCTCGACCGTTGATTGAACATCAAATAACTCGTATCTTAAAATATAAGTCATCTGATATTCATTAAACGGTCTATGTTTTACAACGGATTGACGGCAGAGAATCCAAATTCCTAAATTACCCTTATATCTTTAAAGTGATATGCTAACCCCACCATTCCTGTCCACCTTAACCAAAAACATAACGCGTAAAAGATTGTTTTTACTCTCCTTTGTCTATTTGACATTTTTTATGGTAATGCAAAAGTAAGTTAGCAAAGAAGACAAAGCACAAGTGGACATAAGAAAAGTAGCATCATGGATCCATTCTATCAATTTTTAACCAAGCAAGTGCCAACATACAGATATTTTTATAGCTCAACATGTTGCTACAGTCCAATAACAAATATCTCATACACTAAAACGTTTTCTGGTGAACAGGTATATATGAGATATCAATTAGTATGTTACATATTAAAAATGGTATTGCACTTTTTTACTTTTTTGACAAAATTGTATTAGACTTGTTTTTTTTAATATTGGTGTTACATTTGTTGGACATATCTATTTCTGAAATTGTTGATATGACATGGAAACTAGGGGGTATCAACTTTATATTGAAGGAGTTCATTAACAAATAAATTTTGATTTTAGAAAAGTAAACCTATAGATTCCAATGAGTGATTAGATGATAACACATGGTAGCCATAATAGAACATTGTAGGTAGGATTAGTATAAAAAGCTCTTCCGGTCCCTCTTTTATGCCATCTTTAAATTAAAGCCATAAACTTCAAACTAAGTGACCTTTTTTCATATGTAAGTGTATTCATTCATGTGAGTTGGAGAAATAAATAAAAAATGCACATGCATTTGTTTCTGAATTTAGAAATAAATTCTGAATTTTTTTTTATGTGACATAAGGATTAGATCATTCTTTAAGATATTCTTACAATAATATTAAAAAAAATATGTATGTATACTATCAACCA